>CM071839.1:8750000-10000000 GCA_036507285.1 Trichosanthes cucumerina | reverse complement strand
TGTTTATAACGGTAAATTAAAACAACCTTAAAGCAGCAGGCCGCTGCAATAGTACATATCACAAAGCAGGAGGTCTTAGAAAGAGATTGCAAAACGGCATGTCCTTATCCCACTAGACAACATATTTTAATGAGAATACTTCCCAAAATAAATAAATGATAGAAATAGAAAGTGATAGGAACTGGATGTTGCGACCGAAAATTTAGTGAAATTAGCACCACTATCAAGTAGGTCAAATCTCTTAGGTCAGTGTTCGAATAAGGGTTTGGTCAGTAGATCAATAGTTAATGATGGTTGGAGTTTGATATAGGGAATTGCAACGGTCAGCAATTCTAAACAAGGAAAGAATAAGTGAGATGAGGTAGGTCAA
Organism: Trichosanthes cucumerina; assembly: GCA_036507285.1. Lineage (NCBI taxonomy): Eukaryota > Viridiplantae > Streptophyta > Magnoliopsida > Cucurbitales > Cucurbitaceae > Trichosanthes > Trichosanthes cucumerina. The sequence goes on along the minus strand of CM071839.1, from coordinate 9,999,630 downwards.
TTTGTGGGGATTTTGTATTGAAAAACACGCAAACAAACAACCATCAACCTCTGAAAAGAAATAAGAAACTAAAAAGAACAGAAATTATGAATTCCTTTTTTGGTTTTGATAAGAAACACTTTCATTGATGTATACCTTCACACGGTAACCACGTTCCATCAATCGCTTTACCATATCAGCTTTCATCCTTAGGTCCTTCTCTTCCTGAAGACAATAAAATAAATAGATTTTAGTATCAAATACCAAGAGTCTTATTCTAAGCCCTCATAATGCTCAAAAGTCCGTTGGTTTGGAGCTCAAGGACTCTTTTACAGGAAAAATAAATTGTGACACAGCTCTTAGTCTTAACATCATACATGCTACAACAAAAACTCTTAGTCTTAACATCATACATACGACAACAAAATGGCGTCACCGAGAGAAAGGAGCCAAATCCTTTACAATCCTTTGGGTGTGGACAAAATACCAAAAGTATTGTCAATGACTCAATGTTGTAGGTAGTAATAATAATTGAAGGAAATTAACAAATGCAAAAACAATATAGCAACAAGAATAATCTTAGCCTACATTTCAAATTTTGATTTAAAAAATTAAATTAAATTTTTTGATTTCGAGAAAGTTTTATAAACAATAGGTCGATGGTTGTGACGACCATCATCACAGGTATTATTATTAATTTTATTTAACGCTCTTGTAAACGCCGTGTTTAGTTGGATTAGTGATTTTTAATCAAGCTCGGCGAGGTGGGGGCCGCAATTTTGTTTGTCTTACGTGAATTGTTTTCTTTTAAGATGAGATTAGTTATGAAAATTAAAGGGAAGGTAATTTTAAGGGCGTTTTGGGTGATTTAGGTCTAAATTAGGGTGATCATTGACACATGACTTGACCTAGATGGTTGGTATATAAACTTATGAGCAAGAGAAACCCTAGCCTCCACTTCTTCTCCTCATCTTAAACCCTAATTCTATCTCTCACCAAAATCTTCATCTCACCCAAACCCTAACCCTAATTTAACTCCATCTCATCTTCTTCTTCTTCTTCTTTGGTGTTGCCCTAGCCGACTGCCCCTCTCATCCTTGTCACATTAACCCCCTACCGGCAAACCCTTTACACACCATAGGAACCCCTCGCGCGAACGCAAGAGGGAAGAAGCGACTTCCGGCCGTGCCTCTCTCCGCCGCAAGCTCTCGCCGGATTGTCCTCTCCTTCTCGTTCACTCAGCCCTAGCCGGAAACCAGGTTCACCGTGCCGCCGTCCAGCTGCCCATCCGAAGCGCACGAACGAAGGAGCTCCGAGGAAGTCACGGCCGTACGCTGAAGCCGGCGTGGTCGTGAAAAGTACGCGTGCTGCACGACCGGAGATCACGAAACCCTAACCCCATCGGCGAAGGTCCACGGACGCGAACAAGCACCGAGCCGAGATCCTCGAGTTCTTTGCCGGGATCGTGACGCCCGCCGCCGGAAGTCTTGTTTCTCGTCCAGCCGTTCACGAGCGAAGGGAGTCCCGCGTCGAGGTCCGGCTGCTGCTGCTGCTCGTTCGCCGTCGAAGTCTTCCAGCCGCCGCCGCCGGAAGAGTTGATTTCCACCTCCAGCCGCCGCTCACGCTGCGACCTCGGCCGCCGTTCGCGCGCGCGGCGAGAGCCACGGAGGCAGCCGCACGAAATTTCCGCTCTTTCACCACCGTCGTGACCTTCACAGCAGCAAGGATTCGTCGTCGGTAAGCGATCGTGCTAGGTATCGAGTTCGGTGGAGAATAATTTGTATACCGTCGATTATTTAAGCGTTTTGGATGAGAACTTAGGTTACGGGTCGAATATCTTTTGTAGGAAGCGAACTTGGAGCGGGATTGATCGTCAAAACGGACTAAGAATTAGTAGCTGTTCGCTTTGAGCTCGAGGTAAGAGGGACACGACATCGCAATCTGAGATTTTGAGTTTCGCATGATTAGGGTTTAAGTGTGAATACTTGGAGTTTAATTTGGAAATTATGATGTGAATCGGGTTTCGCTACAAGGAGAATAGCAGGGGTTCGATTAGATTTTGGAATAAAAATCGAAGCTCGAGGTAAGGGACCTCGTGCGAACTTTTAATGGGAGTAAATGAAAATGAATTTCATGATTTTATGCGAAACAGTTTATATTTTTCCCACGAAAATACACAGTTATTATTTTGAGAATACGCGATATTTTATGTGCAAATGCCTCTATGTATTACGTGAAAATGAACCATTATTTTATGTGAAAGTATTCTCGTATGGTATGTATAAGGATCCCATTATTTCATGTGAGAATAGGATGATGGGTGTATGAGAATGTTTCATGTTCTTACAAAAGTATGATTTTTCACACTGTCCATGAGAAAGTATGAATGATATGTTGATGATGATATTTGTGATATGTACACCATGATTATGCGACTGATGGGACCTTATGCATGTTTTGTATGCCACGAAATGAATTAGCGTATAGTGTGGACATTGGTTATCCCGTGAGAAATGACTCGGGGATGACCAATCTACCTCACAATTTTATGAAACGACCATGGATTAAAGACCTGGCAATTTTATGAACAGCCATGGATTAAAGACCTGGCAATTATATGAACAGCCACGGATTAAAGACTTGGCAATTTTATGAACAGCCATGGATTAAAGACCTGGCAATTATATGAACAGCCACGGATTAAAGACCTGGCAATTTTATGAACAGCCATGGATTAAAGACCTGGCAAATTAAATGAACAGCCATGGATTAAAGACCTGGCAACTGAATGGCAGTCATGGATTCAAGGCCTGACATTTAAATATGCAGCCATGGATTAAAGACCTGGCAACTTTAGAAAGTTTTAATTCCCATCTATGTATGTTATGAATGAGTTTAAAGATCATGATTGTATGTGTATGCATATCCCAAACCTCGGTAGCGAGGTTACTTACTGGGTATTGTTTATGCAATACTCACCCTTTCTTTTAAAAATGTTTTTCAGGTAAAGGGAAGGACGTGCAGGGCGTGTGACGGGAGAGCGTGATTAGGACCATGGGAACCAGCATAAATTTCCGCATACTCTTATTTGAACTATTGTTGTCTTTAGGTTCTTTTATTTGAAGTTAAACTTACTTACAGTTTTTAATAGGCCAAACTGTCGTGATGTTTTAAATGATTTGAATGTTTTGTTTTTGTTTGGGATCCCTGGAACTATTTACTTTAAATGGAAAATGGCTTTTAAGTTCTTTTTATCTCTCGGCCTATAAATGCATGCATGCGTAGTAATGTCCCTAGGGATTTGATCATAGAAAAGTAGGGGTGTTACAATGGTGATATCCGCATTTAACTTTTCAGTGTTTCCATCCATGAACTAGGACCGACACCATAAGAGGTTATCTTAATTGAAGTTTTTGGGCACTTGATTTCCAAACACCTATAAAAGTGAAGGACCAAAATTGCTGAAGATGAATTACCAATCCTTTAAGAACATTTATCTTGAGCTATAATGAAACCATTTTTAAAAAAGGATGTGCAAAACTTTCATGGAGTGGAACTAGAGTACAAACCATGGCTTAAAACATAATATTCATGGTCAGAGCTGGACTTTGTATGCAATTTTGCTTTCCTATTGAGGTCGAGAGCGACAGAGGCTAGAATAGAAAACTATGTTTCATCCGTAAGGCAATCAATCATATCACCACCAGAGAGTCTTCAAGTTACATACATTCATGACAGCAAAAGGTCTGACCATTCAGAAATAAGTCACTTACAGTTTTCCCAGTAAAGCGGACTTCTTTGTGATCTCCCTTTCTTAAACTCAGTTCAGCCTGCAAGAATATGAATCTGTTTCACAATATATACAACACTTTTTCTAATATCAATTTTATGGAGTCGTTTCTGAAAATCTGAAGTACTAAAAGGTTTTCCAGAAGCGAAAAAGATTAAACTGGCATAATTTTAAAATGCCATTCAAAATTAAGCCAAAGCTCTAGAGATTTTTTTTTTTTTTTTCACCTCAAAGCTCTAAAGATTTGCATGTGTAATAACTAAAACTGGAGTAATTTCAAAATGGCCAATCATAATGAAGCTTGGACAATCAGACTCGATTGTTCATTTTATTTATGCAAACATAAAGGAAGTGCAAAAATGTTAGATGTTTCATTCATCCAAGTTTGTGGATATATTATACCAGTTCCATTCATTATCAAAATGGAAAACAATACATAACCAATTTGACATAATTTATGATAAAGTAGGGATCAGCACTGACATGGCAACAAGTAGCAAAAGTTATATAATAAATTGTTGATTACAATATCCAGACCAAAAGCATTATCACTGTCTAGAAGACACTAACCCATACGTACACAGCCTTGAAGAACGCACCTTGCTTTTAACACGATCCTTTTCCCTTATTTGCTGTTTGTACTTCTCTCTGTGGAAGTCCATAAGTTTACAGACAGGTGGATTGGCTTTTTGTTGGACCTGAAAAATATTTGACCATGGAATCAAATTCTACATGAACTAATAATAAATATGGAAGATTATATTAATTACTGAGATTGAAAGTAGAATTATAAATATAAAAAGACAACATATGCTGGCAACATAAAAAATGGAAGTTTACCTCAACCAAATCCAGCTTGAGCTCACGAGCACGTTCAAGAGCTTCACGTAGTGAAAGAATTGTATGTCCTACAAAAATACATGTGCAACACATCAACAAGTAATAAACAAACACAATCCTCATACATAGTGAAAACCAGATACATTATTACATAACGTCCATAGTCAGACCTTCAAAGTCAGATTTTCAAGACAGGAAAATTTTGATAGGACTGCTTTTTGGGGCTTGTCGATGGCATCTCCTTTACGACATTTTTGTACTAATCATACTTTTGACACTCAAGTCAAATGGAGAATGTTGTGTGATTCCTTTGGCCCACAAAGAGAAAAACCTCTTTTTTTTTCTAAATTGTAATGCCTCCTTCTTTTTCTTAAAAAAATGCATTCATTTTCTTAGTACTTACTCATTTATCCATTACTTTCATGCTACTGTTTTTTCACAATCAAGATAGCACACCCTATAACACATACCAACAGATAGATTCAGTACTTGTTTTCTAGAAAAAATTTTCCATGTAGTATGTAGTTGTACCAGAAATATCAGAAATGAAGAAAACTAAAATACTTATCAACCACACACCTTTCCTCCCCAAAATATGAGTACTTTTTTTCCATTCACCCTTCCCGTTTTGTCAGAGGGGAGAGAGCTATGCTAACCGTCTAGATGCATCACTATGAACGTGCTATCAATCTTAAGAACGTGAAAAGGCATCACCACTTAGGAATCTAAAACTATGAAATTAACAAAAATTCAATATTTTTTATCCCATATACCATCATCGGATACAAGCCTCACAAACTCAGCCTTGATTTTATCATTAAGTCGCGGTCCATTTGTATTCTTCTCTTCCTTCTTCTCCTTGCCCTGAAACTTTAATAACATATCATAAAGTGAACTACATCAGTCTCACCATTTTCTTTATGAATTAAACACCCTATAAAATTAAGCTGCCTAATTTATAACCAGTAGCGAGCATGCAAACTTAACAAGCTAACGATAAGAATTTTAGTATTCCATTAGAAATGTATAATTAAAAAAATAAAATGAAACCTATAATGTTCCCTGTTCTAATACGCAACTTTTGAAAGCTCGAGGCATGGAATTTTAGCAACTAAAACGTCCTAAAACCTTCAGGGGAAAAAAATCCCCCCACACAAGTTTTGATATATTTATCCGAAATTCAAACATTAATGCACCATTGCTCATCCATAAGGATCAGAATCAGTACCTGAACCGGAGCAGCATAAAACCTGACTTTATCGCCAAAATCAGCTGGTCCACGGGGAATTACACGCTCTATATACTCAGAAAAATGTTTCGTTGTACGACCAGAATCAAGCGAAGAAGCATGAGAGATTTGAAAATAATGTCTCTTGAATTGATTCGAAAGGTGTTTGAGCTTGGATTGGTGTAGTCTACAGAAGAATGCCATCGTATCCTAGTTACAGTGACCAAACCATTGCATCATCGCAAAATTGCAACAACGATCGATGGATCTTAACTCTCCCCGAGGCTTGCTTCGAAGGAACGGAACGGTGGCTCGCGCCAGTCGCAGTTGCAGAGCTCCACGAACGAAGCTTCAATGGGGGAAGTTGAGAGAGAGCTCAACAATGTTTCGGATCCAACCTGAAATTTAGTCTCAAATTCTCGGCCCAGTTAGAAACCCATCAAGAGCAAATTGGGCTGAAACTCAAGTAGAGAGAGATTTGGGCTTCGTATGGTAATGGGCTCTGTAAATATTTTTTTGGGGCAGGAATTTGTGATTAATGTCTAATATAATTAGTCTATAATTAAAAATGTCTAAAAAAATTTCATATTATAATTTTGTCTTCCTGCTTTTTAGAGAGGAGTGTGAGGAAATTTGTATGCCTATTTTGCCTTTGGTATATAATTGTATTTATAGCCAAACTAAATTCATCATTTATGTTCCAACCGATTTTTTCTAATATTTGTTCCCCAATTTTTAGCAGGTTATGTGTGGTTGTTCAATACTGTGGTGTAGGTTCGCTCATGGAGGTTGCACGAAAATAGAGTCTCTCTCATTGATGGTTTACGAAAGAAACAATCCGAAGCATTGTTAGCACGATTTATATAAGCCAAGAGGAGATCAAATAATATTGAAGATCGAATAAAATTTGAGACTATTAATTATGTCAAGTGGTTAATGATGACAACTATACTCTTGTTGATTACCAAATAGATTCTTGAAATATGAAATTCAATTTTGTATCCAATAAATCAATTATTTTTTTTTAAATTTTAAATATGTCAAAAAGCTAAACACAAAATTTGTCAAGACGAATTTAGTCTTGAAAGAGTTGTTTGGGGTGCTCAGTGGTTATAATAACATGAGGGTATAATAGTCTGCATGTTATTATAGTATGTGAAATCATATAATATTATTTAAAATGCAGAGTAATATAGTTTGAGGTTATAATAGTATGTAGGGGTGAGCAAAAAGACCGAAACCACGACACGATCGAAGAACCACCAACCGAGGGCGGTCGGTCGATTTTTAATGAAGGATTCGGTCGGGGTTGGTTTTGGCCTTCACAAAACCGACCCAAAATTAAAATATATATATATATACAACAATAATAATAATAATAATAATAATAATTAAAAAACTAAAAAACTAAAAAAAATTTCTCAAAATAATTAAATAATAATTATAAATTACTAAATAATAATAAAAATAATAATTATAAATATTTAATATTTAATTAAATAAATATTTATATATATATATATATATAAACCGACCAAACCGACCGCCCTTGAGTCGGTTCGGGAAATCGGTTGGGGGTCGAAACCGAAGCTCGATCGATCGATGCTTTCACCCCAAATAGTATATATTTGGAGTGCAGAGTGTTCCATACGATCCTAAACATTTTATTTATTCATTCCTTTAGTATTTATGGAATAATATAATTTATGTAGTCAAATTATTTTAGATTTATCTTTTTTTTTTCTAAGGAAATGTCGGGTCTGGCGCTTATGTACTTTAATAATATAATATTGATGAAATATATCCCACCACTGAATTAAATTTCATCTTGGTATGTATAAAATTATAAATATTTCAAGCTAGTTTGATGATTCAATACTGGCATAAAAATTAGAATAAATTTAAAATAAATATTTCATGGCTCGAATTATAAAAATACATTTTTTTTAAGAATTGTAATTCAAGTAATTTAGGTAGAATTTGAACCCACAACAAGACATTACCGATGTCTTGATTATTTTCAAGTGGATAGTAATAATAGCAAAATATCTAATGGTCCTCTGTTTTTTTTAAAGAAATATTATTGGTTAATTTCTTTTATTAGGATGGACGCACAATAATAAATGTTATCTCTATCTATTTATGAAGAGGCAAAATATAATTATTTGATTGGATTAATTGTTTTTATCCTATGATTTTTTTTTTCCAATAATTACTTCCCTGCCTAGGCATGTTTGGGAGTGATTTTAGAGTGACCAAAATCGCTTTTGTCATGTCTAAAATCACTTTCCTATCCAAAATGTGATGTTTGACAATATTAAACAAGTGATTTTGGAATAATCCAAAATCATTTGAAGTGATTCACTTTCAATCATTTGGGAGATTTTTGTCAAGTGATTGTAATTTAAAATGACTATTATTCATTTTTTAAAATAGTATACTTTTAATGACGAGTAAAAACCGTAACCTTTTGACAAAATTCATAAATTTCCATAAAAAATTGATTTTTTTCAAAACCAAAATCACTATTAAAATTATACAACCAAACATAAAAATGATTATATGAAAAGCACTTATAATAAATCAATTATAGACAAATCAATTACATTAAAATTAATATTTCTAAAATCATTCCCCTGTAGATTTTTAAAGTGTTTTTTTAATCAAAATAACAAAAAAGGATTTTGAGATTTTTAGTTTATTTATTTAAATAAAGTGTACAAATTTATTTGAATTTATTATTGCATGCATTATCTGTACATAAATGGACCATTATCAATGTCTCTTTGTTAAATACTGTCCCAAAAAAAAAAAGTCACTGATTTGTTACATCAATACAATTCATATAAATTCATTAAATACCCTAAAATGATTGTTTTCTAAAAAAAAAAATGATTGTAAATGTCACTTTTCTTCTTAGCTCAACCAAAGGGACAACAAACAATAAATACTAGCTTCTAAATTCACATTCCAGCTTTAATTCAACCCCCCAATAATTTTGATCGATAATGTCTCTTTCGATGCTTTTTACAATTATAATAAAAATATTATTATTATACTTTTTTTTAGCACAACATTTGGGGTGAAAAAATTCGAACTCATGAACTCTTGGTCATAAGTTTTACTTAATGTTAGTTGTTCTGGTTGACTGTGACCTTCACGAAGTATTATTATAATAATATTTATCAAAGCTGTGACGCAATGATTCACAATTTTTTTTTTATAAAAAAGATAAGTTAAAACCATATATACCATGTCTACAACCATTTGATTTTTTATTTTTAGTTTTTTAAAAAATAAATGTATAAATATTATTTATATCAGGTAGGTTTCTTACTTTGTTATCTATTTTTTACATGCATTTTAAAAAATTAAGTCAAATTTTAAAAATTAAAAAAAATAGTTTTTGAAAAGTAGTGATTGTTCTCAAAATTTGGTTGAGAATTCAAATGTTTTTTTTTAAATAAAGATGAAATTCGTTGTAGAGAAATGAGGCGAAGACAAACTTAATTTTCAAAAGTTAAAAATCAAATGATTATCAAACGAGTCTAAAAATTTAAAATTGATTGATGTATTGATCTGTAGTTGTTGAACCACTCTATAGTGTAAGAAGTCTATACCAAAACAAAGTATCCACCGTGCTTAAAGATAATCCCAAACACTTTTTAGGACTTTTTTTTTCATTATTATTATGATAGATTTTGAAAGTTTTTATAAAAAATTGAAAAGGTGGAGAGACGACCATCTTTCACCACGTCATAGATGATCGTCTCTTCAAGAAACGACTCATTTTGTAAGATTGTGAAAGATGATCGTCTCTCCACCTTTCAATTTTTTTAAAAAAAAATCGTATGGACAATCTCTATTCAAGAGATGACCATGTATCACATATGGTTGATCCTTTCTTAAGAGACGACCATTTGCTACTTAATTAAAACAATAAGTTTGGAAAATAGAATGTTTTTATAAAAACATTAAAAATCTACCCTTTAAAAAAAATCATTTTTTTTTACATATCTTTTATTTCACAAAGTAGAAAATAGTTTTGAAAATGATTCACCGATCTCTTTCTTATCATACTTCAATCACAAATATATTAAATCGAAACACGGTAAAATTTACTGATAAAATTGGTTACTCAATTTTCACCCAGTAATGAGTGTCATCATCAAATTTGGATGCTCATTCCATCCAAGAACAATAGTTTCTGTTAACTTGTATTTAATATTAATATCACATCAACATCATTTATATATTGTAACATAATAGAAAATTGGCTAAATTATAGAAAATGCCCCTAAACTATGGGGTTTGTGTCAAAAATACCCTTAAACTTTAAAAAGTTTCAAAAATACCCTTGAATTTTCAAATATGTTAAAAATACCGCTGTAGTTAAGTTTTGGACAGAAGCAATTAAAGTTTTGTTTCAAAAATACCTCCAAACTTTTAAAAAGTTTTAAAAATACCCTTGGCCTTAAAAAACTTTAAAAAAATGCTTTTCAATAATTTCTTTAGTATTTAATGGAATTCTTTGAGATTTCATTTAATCAATCTATTAGAAATTTTAAAAATTTACCCGGACCTCACCCAAGAATGATGTGGAAGATCCAAAACATCCACTTGCTTTCGTAAAAGGTAATCTTAACTTTTGTCTTCTTCGACTTTATGAAATATTTGCATGTCAATCTTATTTGTGTTGAGCCTCGTTTGATAACCATTTGGTTTTTAGTTCTGATTTTTGAAAATGAAGCCTAAAAATACCACTTCTATCAATAAGTTTCTACGTATTCTTATCTATGTACCTATGTTTTAAAAAATCAAGCTAAAATTTGAAAACTAAAAAAAGTATTTTTCAAAAACTTGTTTTTGTTTTTGAAATTTTGCTAGAAACTTAAATGGTATGACTCAAGAAAGATGGAAATCATTATAGAGAATATGAAAAGAATTGTAAAAAAAACAAGCATGCTTTCAAAAACCAAAAATCAAAAACTAAATTATTATCCAACAGAGCTTTAGTTTTTAAAACTAAAGCTTGGTTTTTGAAAAACATAGATAAAAAGTAGAAAAGAAAATATAGAAACCTATTGGTAGAAGTAGTATTGTTAAGCTTAATTTTCAAAAACAAAAACAAAAATCAAATGCTTATCAAATGGGGTCTTAATTAATTGAATTATTAGTCTGATTGATGAAATCAATTCCTTAAGATTGATTGTTTTCTTCCTCATTTATTTTATATATTTATTTTGTTTTGCTTTTATTCATTTTTCTATTTATTTTTCAAATAAAATTGGGTGATTATATTCATGATAATTAAGTAAATTAGAATATCAATCCTATATAGATTTAAACTCTAATATTCTTATACACTATATTAAAACTTAAACGGTATTGTATTTTTCTATTTTTGAACTTTTTTGAAAGGTTAAGGGTATTATTGAAATGAAATTTTAATATTTTTCATCCAAAATTTAATGGTAAATATTTTTTAAAAAGTTTTTTAAGACTAGGGGTATTTTTTAAACTTTTTAAAAGTTCAAGGGTATTTTTGAAACAAAACTTTAACGGTTACCATCCAAAACTTAACGACAAGGGTATTTTTGAACATTTTTGAAAGTCCAGGGGTATTTTTGAAACTTTTTAAAGTTTAGGGGTATTTTTGATACAAACCTCATAGTTTAGAGACATTTTCTATAATTTAGCCTAATAAAAACGTTCTTGTTTCCCCCTATTTTTTCGGTTCTTCTTTTGAATTTTGAATAGGAAAAGAACCTATTCCTAGAATTTTCTTTCAACAACTTCAAATCATATAATAAAATAAACAATAATTTAATATTGAAGGGTGCTAAAGATAGCAATTGATATAACATTATAATATGACAACAAAAACTAAAAAAAATCATTAAAAAATGTGCTAAAATAATATTTTTAATGGAAAATCAAGTCTTATTAAGCCGTGTTTTATTGTACATTTCGACATCTATTATATTATAAAGTATTCAATTCATATCCATGTTTTACATGCCTGAGATGACATAATAGTCGTTCAACTCAATCGAGTGTAATTTCAAATCGTTAGATTTTTTATAAATAGCTTTATTAATAGATAGAATATAAAATATTTCTTTCATTTGCATTATAATATCTTGCAACCGATAACATTTACCAAACACAATCCCTGTTTAAAGGAGATGTTTGACAAGCAAATTTTATTTATATAATATATACATAATTGTGAAATTTGACTCAACATATCACACCATCGGTTTATTAATCTATGGTTCCATTTGATAACCTAATTTTTGAAAAATATGTTTGTTTTCTCATCATTTATTTACGATGAATTTCATCTTTCTTAAAAAAATATTTGATTTTTTTAGCTAAATTCAAAAAACAAAAATAGGTTTTTGAAAATTACTTCTTTTTTTTTCAAAACTTAACTTGATTTTTTTAAAATATCGATAAAAAGTAGGTAATAAAACAAGAAAATTTATAGATAGAAATAGTATTTATAGGCTTAATTTTAAAAACAAATAGTTAACGAATGTAGTAGTAGTTTTTAAATTTTAAATAAGAATTCAAATGGGTTCTTAAAAAAGATAAAAGAAAACCATTCTAAAAAAAATTGTGAGAAAATAAGTAATTTTCAAAAACTAAATGGATATCAATTAAATCAAAACCTTAGCTTAATTCATGTATTCAAAGGTGTAAATTAAAAATCAATCAAGAAGAGCACTTTTTTTTTAGTATAATAAGGGCAGAAAATTCGAACCACAAACTTCGTAGTCGTTAATCATTCGATATACCAATTGAGCTACACTCTTTTGGCAAAGCAATTATTTTTTGTTGATATGATTCTCTTAAAGATTTTCTTTTTATATTTCATCCTAAAAAAATTGATACCCCAAATTTTTAGGAGTTGTATCATCAAAATTCTAAACTAATAATTATAAAGGTTAAACTTTCATAAGTGCATCAATTTTAGTTTACACGTTAGTGAACTTATAATTTTATATATAAATTATAACTTTCTGAATCATTGTGGACTTTCCATTCCAAATAAGGGACGTTTTTCAAATTGAAGGTCTAGATTTTTTAATAAGACTACATGTGATAGTGGGGATGCATAGACAATTTTCAAATTAAAAGACTAAATCGAACCATTTATCACCTACACAATTTAGGAGTTTAATCAATAGAATTAGAAATGTCCACATGTACGAACTAACATTTTTCAAACGAAGTCTAACGAATGGTATAAATTGATATATTTAGGGAGGTTCATGAGTTTAATTAATATAATGATTAGTTTAGAGTTTTTATTGATATAAATTGATTTTTTCCTTTTTTTTTTTTTAGAAGAAAAAAAAGGGCATATTTTGAACATCTTAAAGTCAAAAAGATATTTGAGTGACTTTGGAGTTTCGTCAATTTGAACCATTTTAGTTTTAGGATAAGTTTTTACTTTAAAGTCTCTTTGATATTTAGCAGATTAGCCTTTAACTTCTTTATTTTATCAATATTCAAATATAGATTTGGTCAATAGATATTTAAGAGGATTTTGAGTTAGTAGTTTCCTTGATTTTTGGGATTTCCATTGGCAGTCTATATCATCCATTATTATTTGCATTTTTTTAAAAAATAATACCATCCATTATTGAGCAATGAAATGAATAGGACAATACATTCTTTTTAAAAAATAGAAAGAAAAAAAATATATGAAAATGTGTACTTGTGACAAATGTACAACTTGTTTCCAGAGTTTCAAGTTTCTCCAAAAAATTCTTTTTTCCTTCTTTTATTTTTAATTCAACAACTGTAAAGTTTTTTTTTTCCTCAATGCAATAGAGATGGAAAGATTCGAAGTGCAGACACATGGTTGCACTACAATAAAAATTACTTATTACAATAGCTTTTTTTGGAACCGTTTATAAAGTGTGGCGAGAGATTACCCAATTGCAACAGTTTTTTCGCAACACAAACAAAAACGGTTGCAATTAAATATATCGGCAACTATTTCTTTGCAACAATTTTAAAATTGTTGCAAGTTCATACACTTGCAACGCTTCTCTAACGACATATTTCTAAATTGTTGCAAATATGTTTCTTGTGACAATTAATTTGCAACATAATTATTAATCTTTGCAATATAGTGTATTTAATATACAATGACAATAATTTTACTAGCCACATATAAATAAATCGTTGCAAATGTGACAGTTGCAGCAGTTTAAGTGTAACATTTTTTAAAATTGTTGTGAGTTTATGTAACATTGTAGCAATTTTCTAATAACATATACAAAGTGTTGTCAATATATACCTATTGAAATGCCTAATTAGCAACGATGGTATTAACCATTACAATATATATGTAGTTGTGTTTATTTTTAACATTTGTGTTAACTGTTACAATAATTTAATACAACATTTTATATCAATATTCTTAAAAATTGTTTATATTTTTTTTTAGTGTAATAGGGTTTGGAAAAATCTTTTCAAAACTAAAACACCAGTAAGTAAATTCAAGGTTAGGTTTCTATTTTATTTCTTCACTATATTTTGTTTTTTTAAACCGATAACAATCATTTTAATTTTTTTTTTCAACCCAACTTTTTTATTCGAACATTTTTTTTATAGCTAAACAAATAGATGTGAGTTTTTTTTTTCGGGTTTTGTTAGTCTCCTTAAACAATTTTTCTTATTCTTTATTGGATGTTGGAGAATGAGAACAATACTTAATGGGCCTTGTATAGATTCAACTGAGTTTAATTTTTATTTTCTTTATTTGAAATTTTATAATTTTGTTTTTACAATAATGATCACATTTGCAAATTTCAATTTAATAAGTTCATTTATTTCAATTAATGATATGTTTTCATGGTTATATATATTTGACATTGTTATTTAATATAAAAAATATATTGTTATTAATCAAAATAATCTAATGCAAAATCAAATATTTATTCTAAAAGAAATCTTAATCTCAACGTTGTGAGTACAAAAAATTATATTTGATTTGAATTGAATAATGATACTAATTTGTTAAAGAAATTATTTAAAGTGCTAAACTAGTACTAAGCGCTCCTTCCTTGTAACTATTTTTTTAGAAAATTATTCTTAGGTTTGTTATTATTACTAAGTCCTTCTGGCTTGTAACCCATACTATATGTTGTTGCAACTAATTATATTAATTTATCATGTGTTGTAACTAATTATATTATTATGTTTGGACTGGATTATCCTTGTAATTAATTGTATTATTTTATTTTGTATGTGTTCTTGTAACTAATTATATGACTTTCTATGGGTTTTTTTTAAATGTATTATCTTGATCATGCATGTGTTATATAAGTGGTTGTTGTTAAATACACAATACACCAACTTTGATGTTTTTTCTATTCAAAATTCTTTTAGGTAATTGACTTTGATGGACAAGAGTTGGATAAAAAGACCAAGAGTTAGTAAGGAATATTTAGATGGAGTAAATAACTTTTTGAATTTTGCTTTTGAGAAAGGAAGTCAAGATGGAAAGATTTTATGCTCGTGCAAAAAATGTGTTAATACAATATGGATGAATAGAAACAATATCATAGACCATTTGATATGCAACGGACTTGCAAGAGGATATACTTGTTGGGTTTTCCATGGTGAATTTATATTGACTAATCCATCTAACCAAGGTTAACCTTCAAATATGTTGGGGTTTTGACAATATATTAGAAATGAAATTGTTCCACATCTGAAAGATGCAAGAAAATGATGGGTTCCTGGCACTATAAAAGGAGTCTATAGTTTTGGTTTCAAAGCATCCAGTTAGAAACACTTTAAACTTGGTGTACTAGCTCTAGTTAAATTCTCTCGTTATATTCTCTAGTTTGAGAGTGGGAAGAAGGGTGTGAGTGGTATAAAGTTTTGGGAGAGTGTTTTTGTAATTGGGGTCGGGGAGAGAATTCTATGTGATTGTAACAATTTTTCACATAAGTGAAATTTTTCTACATTTTGGTGGTTTTTTTTCTCCGGGTTTGGAGTTTTTCCACGTAAATTCTTGTGTCTCTTATTTTGTTGGTTTCCTTTAATTTCTCAGTTATTTATGTTTATTCCTAGTGGTGGGGGGTTTTTTTCCAACAAGTGGTATCAGAGCTTTAGGTTTGTAGTTTCTTGAGTTTGTGAGTATGCTTTGTGGTTGCAGCATTGTCTGAGCTTCCACATCTGAAAAGATTTCTTAAAACGGGTTATAGTTGTTAACTATTTGCAGATTCACTAGGAGTAAAGCAGATATGTGCTTTATGAGTCCAGTAAAGATTGATGTGGAGAGACCGAACTATGGTGTTCCTGAAAAGTTAAGCGGTGATGGTGATCCAACAGAGTCTAGTGGTGGTTTCAGCAAAGGTTCTAAGAAGTCCAATATGACATTCTGGAATTGGAAGAAGAAGAAGAAAGACTTCGTGCAAAAGAAAGGTTGTTGGGAATGAGGGTGATCTGGACACATGAAAAAAAATTGTCCTAATAGAGCAAGTTCGTCAGAAAGCTCTGGGTCGGATGCTAACATGGTCTCTCTCGTCAGGGGAGATGGTGACATCTTCTGAAGAAAGACAGAATTCATCCTTATGGTATGTCCGCTTTGCCATGATAGAGGATGTGATGTTAGCGGTTCCACAAGTTTGCACACGGGCATTGACTTGACGGTTATGTAAGGTGTGTGGTGGAAAGTTATGTCGATGGCTGAAGAACTTCCAGGTGAGCCAAGTAGGTGGAAATTGCACCATAAATTTAAGCTGGTATATCGACATGTGACGAAAAAAGAAAAGTCTTGGGAGGTGGCATTCCAAGTGATCTACTTTTATGGTGGAGTAGGTTATAGTTCTCTGTGTTGAGGATTATGATTGTCGGTAAAGACAATGATACAACAAGAGATGTGGATTCTTCAAATATCTTGCCAAGGTGAAAATTGTTGGGGTTTTGGCAATATATTAGAAGTGAAATTGTCCCACATCTGAAAGGTGTAAGAAAGTGATGGGTTCATGGCACTATAAAAGGAGTCTATGACTTTGGTTTCAAAGCATCCCAGTTAGAAACACTTTAAACTTGGTGTACTAGCTCTAGTTAAATTCCCTCGTTATATTCTCTAGTTTGAGAGTGGGAAGAAGGGTGTGAGTGGTATAAAGTTTTGGGAGAGTATTTTTGTAATTGGGGTCGGGGAGAGAATTCTATGTGATTGTAACAATTTTTCACATAGTGGAAATTTCTTTCTGTTTGTGGTTTTTTTCTCCGGGTTTGGAGTTTTTACACGTAAATTCTTGTGTCTCTTATTTTGTTGGTTTCTTTTAATTTCTCAGTTATTTCTGTTTATTCCTAGTGGTGAGAGATTTTTCCCAACAAAATATACCTCATGTACATGAAAGTTCAGATATACATGAACATGATAATATGCAATAAGGGTGTACATGAGTCGGGTTGGATTGGGTTGAGGGAGTTTTTTGGACCAATCTGAAAATTCAGGTTGGTCATTCCTTCAACCCAACCAACCCTATTCATGAGAGTAACCCAACCCAACCCAATATTTTCGGGTTGGGTTGGATTGGGTCACCGGGTTAACTTTTTTATTTTTTTAAATTATTTAAAATATTTTTCTCTTGAATTAATACCTAAAATCACATAAAATTCAAATATCAACCTTCAAAATCCATAACATCCTAACATTTTGTTAGAAGTCTAGAAGAAAACATAAGAAATTAACAAATAATTCATTTATAAGTATATATTTAATTAAAATAAAATTAAAAAATATAAACTTTGGGTTGGGTTGGGTCAACCCGAGCCTAAAAGCTCAAACCGAGAACCGACCCGAACTTTTCGGTTCTCCAAACTTCTAACCCAACCCAAACCGAAAAAAAAAATCTAACCCTACCCAACCCTTACGGTTTGGGTTGGGTAGTCCGGGTTGGTCGGGTTACCGGGTTACTTGTAAACCCCTAATATGCAAGATATTTTTGGACACACAGAGGTACACGATTCTGAAAGAGATTGTGAGAATGTTGAGCGTCCAGAGTCTTCAAATGAAGAAGAATCAAATTTTTGCAATTTGGTTAGAGATGCAGATTGCGAGTTATATCCAGGATGTACAAAGTTTTCTAAGCTTTCTTTTATTGTGCATCTCTACCATATCAAGTGTAGTAGTGGTTGGAGTAATAAGTCATTTTCATTGTTCCTTGACTTATTATGTGATGCATTTCCGAACGACAATAAGTTGCCCAAAACTTTTTATGAAACAAAGAAAATTATAAATAAGTTAGGGTTTGGATATGATCAAATTCAAGAAATTGTCAACTTTGTCCTTTGAATTATGATGATTAGAGAAAAGTACAAAAAATGTACAAAGATGAAATTTGGGGCGTGTTAGAGATACAAATCAAATATTTTTCTTCTATGATATATTGCTTATCTATGCATTGCTATTTTTATTTGATTTACTTTTATTATATCAGTCAAAGTTTACCCTTGGCGAGAAATATAAGAAATGGTTTCTATCATCATTGTCAAGAAAGTGGGGCGGCTATAAATGTAATTTAAGGGGGCAATATGTCACCAAAATATGACTCTGAAGATCAATGTCTACGACATAAACCAAATGATATACCAAGAGATCAATGAGCTGGTTTAGTATCTTTCTGGTATTCGGTTGAGGGAATGGTAATTATTTTTTACTTCAAGCTAGCATTAGTATTTTTTCATGAAACTAACATTTTGCATATTATGTAAATATGACAGAAACGAAGTGCTAGAAACATGGGGATAAGAAAGAAACAAAAATTCACTCATTCATATGGTAGAAAAAGTTTAGCTCCTAAAGCAGATGAGATGGTAAACACATTTATTTTACAAAATTATTTATGTTTAATATTGTTAACAAGTTCTTGTATTCATGATAGAAAGAAGCACTTGGACATGATCCTACAAGAGTAGAATTGTTTATATCATCTCATACACAAAAAGATAACACTTTCATTAATGAAGAAGTTGCTGCAATAATTGTAAGTTATAAATAAATATATACTTTTTGTTATTTTTAAATAATACTTTTTAAATTGTATAGGAGAAATTGTGAGATCATGTTAACGAAAATCAAAATAACTATGGAGTCGGTCTTTTTGGAAATGAAATTTTTGCACAAGTATGGGTCAAGAGCATTTTGGACGTGTTCGTGGCATGGGATTGGGACACTCCCACTCAAATGCTCAAACATGCATCACATCGATTTACTGGAGTTGAAGTTGGTAATGAGTCTAATGTGCAAAATGTAGATGAAAACTCTATACTTTCGATAATTGAGTCACATATAGCTGAGATATTTTCAATTTTGAGGCGTAACAGTTCTGTTCAAGCTTGTAGTGCGAGCGAGACTCATACAAATAGTATTTCAAGACAGGTATAATTTTATTTATGCATTAAATTTTTTATTTCTTAATCAAATTTAATTATAATTATTTGGATTAACAAAAATTTAGAGTAAGTAGTGCAACTTCATATATATACTATTTTTGTTTATTATTCAGGATTCTGAAGATAACACACATGGAAATGATGCATCAAGTGCGTGAAGCTAACTCAACCTCTTTCATAATACTCTTATTCAAGATCTTGAAGATAACACAAATGGGATGATATGAGCATATATCTTATTGAATATTCTCTTATTTTGAATACCTTTTTTGTTGAACTTTTTAAATTGTTGTTTCAAACCTAATATGTTTTGGGTTTAATTTTGAAATATTTATATAGTGCAAGAGATGCTCATTATCGTTTTTATTGAAGACAATTTTGAAGCCTTTTTTTTTTTCAATTTCTGTAGTTCAAAATATGCTCATTTCTGTAGTAATATAAATTGTTGCAATAGGTTTGAGAGAAAGTGTTGCATAAACTTGTAACAGTTTTGAAATTGTTGCAATATGAAGCATATTAATGCCGACACTAAAAGCAATATTTCAACAATTTTTTTCAATTGTTACACATTAAATAAGCGTTGTTATAAATCTTGTAGCATTATAAAAACGTTGCAATAGGTAAAAGAAAAATCGCTGCAATAACATGCAACACTTTTGAAAGTTGCCGCAATAGGAATCCAATACCGCTACTATAAAAGGAGATATTAAAGTGGTTTATATCTTCATTGCTACAGTTTGAATAGTGTTGTTAGGTCTCGCAACAATATTCAAATTGCTACAATAATAAACCCTTGACCGCTGCTATTGAAGACGATATTGCAACGGTTTCGATTTTTTATTCCAGTGTTTTTAAAAACCGTCGCGATTGACCTCTCAACATCGCCTTTCTAAGCGGTTGCAAGACCGCTGCTATTTAGTTTGCAGCGGTTGAAAACCGCTGGAAAAGACGAAAAAAACCGCTACTTTGATTTTTCCTATAGTGTTGACATATTTGATATACCAGTTGAGTTAGGATAAAGATATCCTCTTAATTCAAATCATAATACCTATATTTAGCTATGTTCAAATTGATAAATTCTTAGAGATGACTATTATTATGATTATTATTATTAACTCAAGTACACACTGATTTAAAAAAAAAAAGAAATTGTTACGAATTTTGGACTCTTTGATTTTCAAGTAGAACTACCTAGCATTAATGTGACCATCAAACACATTTATATTTATCTCTTAAAATAAATGATAGAAATAAAAAAATAAAAAATAGTTTTTTTTTTAGTTCAACGATTCATATAGAATCGAATTTTTAACCTTTTCCTTAAATAAATATACCCTTATAATATTTATGTTTATTTTGATTTTAGTTTTTTTTTTGGTAAAAAAAAGTTGTCAGGTCAGGCATTAATGTATATGAAAAATAAACTTCAAATTTGGACCCTTACATCCCTCAACAATATTGTTGAATTGTTATTGTCTCATGGATTGGCCAAGGAGAGAACTCAATTATTTGAAAACTTTCTAACCAAAAGAGAGAAAAATAAATAAATAAATAAATAGAGCTTGAGGGAGATTGTTTGAGTTTTTGAAGAGTTTAATTTGGCTTCATCTCATTAATGAAAACACAACCCCACAATCCTAAGTACATTGTTTTCATTCGTTCTGACATCTACAAATTTTGACCATTATATTATATTAGATTCAGTTGAACAACATTTAGAATTTAATTACTCTTAAACCCCTAAAATAATTCCATCCTTTTTCTACACGTGTCTCAATTATTCAAAATACATAAAAACAACAAATTTTGATATGTTTGAAAGTAGAGATCATAGAAAGATAGATTATGTCATGATAAATCACAAATCAATTCAAAAACTTGAATTATGGTAAATTTAATCTTATATTAATACTTTTAACCATGAGTAAAAGTCTAATCACACCTATCGTTTCTAGACATAAATATCACAACTTCTTCATTGAAAGTAGGGACACATATAGTATACACTTTTATTTAACATTCATTCATATACTCTCTCATTACTCTATATTATTCATTCATGATTTCCAACAATTTGTTGGATTTTATAATAAAATTTGTAAAAGAAAGTGTTGATTTGAAATATAAGAAATGAATTGATGTTTCATTTATGTTGTTGTTACTCAATTTGAAATTCAAAGGTTTCAAAATGGTTTGAAACATCAAAATGTGTTGATATTTTTTTACAATTTTAAATTAAAGTTAAATTTGTGAGTTATATTTGAATTTTTACAAGTAATAACACAATTGAGTTACTTTTGTTATATGTTTCATAATGTTTATATTAATTTTATTTTTGGAGAGTTACTAAATTGCTAGCCTACAAATAGTAACTTGTTTCTTCATTTGAAATATCTCATTCCATTTTGAAGTATCTTATTCCCATTGAAGAGTTTTTCTTTCTCCTATTTCTTCTCTTTAATCTTGAGTCAAGTTGAGGGCAAGTATCCAAGAGTTGTGTCAGATTCAAGTAGTTGTTGAGGTTGTTACGTTGTTCCATTGAAGTTAATTATTGTATCATGCTAAGACGATAGTTGTAGTCTGCTTGCAACTCGTGCATAGCGAATAATTGTGTTTAGGATAGCGCTTTATAAGTGTGTATTGACTACTTATAATCTTTTATTCTCGAGTTTGAATTATTGTTACATATAATGTCTATACGATTATTTATATTGTAATTATTTGTAACTGAATTAAGTTGTAATCAATTCACATGTGTTACTCAATTGTTATAGACAACATATTATTTCCAACACAATTAGTGTCCTAGTTGCAATGGTGGATACTCAACTCCTGTGAATTAAACAACCACTACCCTAATCTCCCTTTGTTCTGCAAATCAAGTGACAATATTTTTTAAAGTGGGAAATTTTCAACCACCACAAAATTACCATAGCCTGGTAATATTATATTAAAAATAGAAGACTATTTTTCTTTTCTTTTTTTTTTTTTCTAAATAATACTATACAAAGAGTAGACTCTCAACATCTCTCTCACTAGACTTGGTTGTATAGAAGGAAAAATTACAGTGAGACTGTCACAATGATAATTATTAGATATATAGATTCACAATAATTTATATGCCCCTAATAACCGCTTGATATAAATTTAATGTATTTTTCTCTTTACATCCAACTATGAAAATTAAAATTGCTAATCACATTGTGACAGTTTCATCGAATAACTTCTCGTATACAAGAGAAGAGAGGAGATAATGGAAATGAAAGAAAATGGTGTGATGTCTTTATCTATTGAGATGGCAATGTAGAATGGGGTAATAATGAAGAAGAGCAAAGGGTTGTGGGGCTTGTAGAGTTTGAAATATGTATGGTAATGCCATTGCCCCACCACTTGACTTCTCTTCTCCTCACTTTCAACTTGCAAAAAAAACAAAAAAGAAAGAAAATAAATAAAAATTTGGCTCTTAGATTCCAACCATGCATTAATGCAAAACATTGTGTGCGTGAAATGAGATGAAAGATTGGCCTCTCTCTCTCTAAATGTATATGATATATCTATATATCTTCCTTTTTATGTTAGGTAAAGGGGCATATCTTCCTCTAAGGATCCCACTCTTTCTCAATAGATATCTTTCTATCTGTCAAATTAATAGGGGTGTACAATTAATACGATAATCTGAGCAACCCGGACTACCCAACCCAAACCGTAAGGATTGGGTAGGGTTAGGTTTTTTTCGGTTTGGATTGGGTTAGAAGTTTGGATAACTGAAAAATTCGGGTCGGTTCTCGGGTTGAGTTTTTTAAGCTCGGGTTGAGTTTTTTAGGCTCGGGTTGACCCGACCCAACCCAACCCAGAGTTTATATTTTTAAATTTTATTTTAATTAAATATATACTTATAAATGAATTGTTTGTCAATTTCTTATGTTTTTTCTTCTAGACTTCTAACAAAAGTTAAGATGTTATGAATTTTGAAGTTTGATATTTAAATTTTATGTGATTTTAGTTATTAATTCAAGAAAAAATATTTTAAATAATTTTAAAAATTATATATAAAAAAAATTAATTCGGTGACCCAAACCAACCCAACTCGAAAATATTGGGTTGGATTGGGTTGAGTTACTTTCATGAATAGAGTTGGTTGGATTGAAGGAATGACCAACCTAAATTTTTGGGTTGGTCCAAAAATTTCACCCAACCCAACCCCACTTAGGTAGACCCTGCTAATTAACTTCTTTGGCTATCACCACAAAATACTATCAATTTCATCACCACAAAATACTATCAATTCAGAAGTATATAATTAAAGGTGATTGGCATTGTTTTTATATAATTGTGTTTTTGGTGAAATTATGATTCTTCATAGTTTTTATTTAATTTATTGTTCACATATAATCATTAATTATGTTGGAATAAAATGTGACTTAAATGTGAATTTTAAATTAATGCAAAGAAATAAATTAATAAATAATAAGAGAAATGATTTTCTAACTTCAATCTAGCTAAGGTTGATCAAGGTATTAATAAAATCTTCTTGATCTTGGTTGTAGGTTTAAATTTCTGTACGCCCACGATTTAATATCTGGATTCGACATCCTGATGACTTCGACATTTTCCTGCATCCTCTGCAACTTGGTCACGCCACCTTACTTATCTTGAACTGCTTCTAAGAGTGAAAACTAACCCCACAGACTAATAGATGCGTCTTTTCACTATGTTGTATCCTCACTCACATACTTCATGGAAAAATTCCTAGCTAGGAGGGTGTTGAGGATCCCACATTGGAAAAGTGGAGAGAAACCTCACAATATATAAGATATGTGGGTTACTCCTCTCATTGCCAATTGGTTTCACTACAAGAATTTTGGGATTTTCCGACGCCACAAATGGTCGAGAAAATCCCAAAATATGGTCGGTAAATGTATTTTCGACGGACAAAAGCTCGTCGGCAACATGGTCGGCTTATCCTATTTTTTTTTTTGGTCGGCATTTCTTCGAAAGGCTGACCAAACTTTTTTGGTGAAATGCCGACCAAATCTTATTTAGTCGACATTGTAAAGAAATGCCGACCAAAAAAGTTTGGTCGGCCTTTCGAAGAAATGTCGACCATAAAAAAAATTGGTCGGCATTTCTAAGAAATATCGACCAATTGGTGTTAGTCGGCCTATCAAAGAAATGCCGACCAAATTTAAAATTTTTTCGGCATTTCTAAGCTTTGCCGACCAACTTAGTTTTGGTCGGCATATCTTCGAAATGCCGACCAATATTTTAATTATGGTGGCATATATTGGAATTGTCTATTGCTTCTATTTTATATTTTACCTATTCAAATAGGTATTTATTTGGATTTTCACTATAATTTCAAACTTGATGTACATGAAATAAAATATACACAAATTGAATAAAAAAATACTTAAATTAAATTAAAGTTAATTACACTTTGTTCATACAAAATAAAAATACAGTTTTTGACCAAATAACCCAATCTACAAACAAAATTTTATATATTAAACTCAAGTTAACTACACGTTATCTTCATGGCGATCTTCGTGTTGCTTTCAGAGCAATGTCGAGTTGATCCACCTATATGAAAAGACATGAACTTAAGATCAAAACTATATAAACATATAACAACGAAAATAAC
The DNA here is from genome assembly GCA_036507285.1 of Trichosanthes cucumerina. NCBI lineage: Eukaryota > Viridiplantae > Streptophyta > Magnoliopsida > Cucurbitales > Cucurbitaceae > Trichosanthes > Trichosanthes cucumerina. The sequence goes on along the minus strand of CM071839.1, from coordinate 9,974,715 downwards.
ATAAAAAATCAAAGGAAAAAACTAAACCCAAACTTACTCTTCTTATATATAAGTATCATTCCCACTCACATAACACAAAAATCACAATTACAAACTTACCAAACTTACTAAAACATAGGAGCATAGAAACAAAACTTCATCCAATCCGACAACTAAACACATAAAACACAATTAAAATCAACACTTAATACACTTAATTAAATCTAAAATTATACCAAATAAACAATTACAAACAACATTTAGCAAAAAAGTTAACCCAAATCAACAATATAAACAAGCTTTAACTAAAACTTAAATTTCAGCGTATAGATTTCAAACGATTTTAAGCCCAAACATAATTCAAACAAAAATGGTTAAACAATAAAGTTCTACTTACTCTTTCTATACATACGTATCATTCTCACTCACGTAACACAAAAATCACAATTACAAACTTACCAAACTTTTCAAACTTACTAAAACATAGGAGCATAGAAACAAAACCGGCAACTAAAAACATAAAACTCAATTACAAACAACACTAAATACACTTAACTAAATCTAAGTCTATACCAAATGAACAATTACAAACAACACTTAGCAAAAAAGTACAAAACAAAATAAAAATCCAAAGTTATAAAACACAATAGAATTACTACTCAAAAAGAAATTGTCATATGCACAAAATTTTAAGAACTTCCTTCTCAGATTTTATTTTGTAATCTTTAACCTCCTTTGACGATCCAAGTTCGCAAGCTTTCCTTGTGAAATATGTATGTATTCAACAATCAATCAAGTATCTAGCAATCTCCAATTGGAGCATGTTCTCAAGAATTCAATATGTAACCCAAAAACCACAAAAAAAGTAACCTACACCTCATAATTAAAGAATATTTATGGACACATTTAACTTAACTTAAGCACCAACCACCAAAACTTAACTAAATAGCTTCTCAAAGGAATGAACCACCAAAGCTTAACTAAATAACTAAACATATTCAACCAAATTACTAAACTCCAAAGGACCGATTGATTGATAAACAATCTATATACATCAATCCATGTATCTCGTTCACACTCCAAATAATTTCTCATCCACCCCCTAACTTCAAATCGATCTCTAAGCATCAACCTACACTTAAACCGATTCATTGGCTACCATAACTACAATAGTCATACAACCATATCCAGTAAATTCTAAATATATTAGCAAGTATCAATATTACAAAACAATAAGCAAGAAGTTCAAAATCAACTACGAGCAAATTTGTCAATGACATAGATAGCTTCCAAAACTCAACGATCATGAACATAAACTCAAAGAAACTTATACAAATCAAATAGTTTCAAATCATTGGCTACCATAACTGCAGGATAACCAAACACAACTTCTCACTATGTATAATAAGCAAGCATGTTTTGATCCCAACCTCCTAAACTTAATTTAATCTCAAAACATAATCCCAAAACATACTAACCCCCTAACACATTGGCTACCTTTACTGCAGGATAGCCATACACAAAATATTAGTGGATAGATCATACCTACTTTGGCAATACTCCTTGTAAATAAATGAGTTGCATAAGCATTGCTTCCATGTTAGTCAACTTCGTATCCTGTGTTATAGTCCACAATGAAGATAAAAAAAATGCAAATAACGTCAATATAACATTGAAATCCACATGGTCAAATTCAAGGAGTACTAAAGTGGTAAATACTCGTAAGAATATGATCCATCCTCACTTTATTTGAGTTTTAAACGAATCAAGAGTGGATTCCTACCTACTTTCTTAACCAAAGAAGCTAGAAAATTTGTTGGTTTATGTTAAAAAGTGTTCCAACTTGCAAATCTATGGTTACACAAATCTCAAAACACAATAAACTTTAATAGATTTTCAAAATAATCTTCAATCTAAGCATATTAATTACTAAATGTAGTTCTTTTTTTAATTAAAAATACAAACAAGAAATTCTACCAAATGGGCCCTATAAACAATATATATTTTCAACTCCCTATGAATGAGAATAATAAACCATACAAATTAACTATAACTAAACTTTAAGTACAAATAAAATGTATATGTAAACAAAAATATTATGAAAAGTATATGTTAGATAAATGTAAACAATATAAAAGGTCTAACCAATTTATGTTCAACCGAACCAACAATATTCAACTCCATACCCATGAATAAGAGTAATTAGCCTTAAAAAGACTAAAATTAAATTTTAAAGTACAAATATGCCAAATGAGTTCTAAAGTGTTTGAAATATTAGTAAAAGGGTTCGAATGAGTTCAAAAGTGTTAGAAATATTAGCAAAAGTGTACAAATGAGTTCGAAATACTAGTAAAAGTGCCCAAATGAGTTCAAAAGTGTCCAAAATATTAACAAAAATGTTAAAATAAGTTCGAAATCATAAATCTAAGATTGCCCAAATCAAAACATAATTAACTTGAATAGATTTTCATAATAATCTTGAATCTAAATATATTAACTACTAAAAACATAAGAATTTTGCAATATTACTAAAATCTAAGAGAAGACAAACTTAAAAACAACAAAAAAAAACTACTTACAAGGGGTGGAGGCAAGCGGCGGTTGCCGGCGACGGTTGGGGGTGGTGAGCGGCGAGGAGAGGGTTGGGTGGTGGGAGAGAAGGGGAAAGTGAGAAGAGAAGAGAGAAGGGGAAGGTGAGAAGAGAAGAGAAAATGGGGGGAATGGAGAAAAAAGAGAGGGAAAAAGGGTTATTTTCGCACCATTTTGTTGACCATTTTATAAATGGTCGGCATTTCTTATTCTTTTGCCGACCGTTTCCATAAATGGTCGACATTTCTAAAAAGAGAGAGGGTAAAGGGTGTTCATATTCGAGCACTTTTGCCGACCATTTTATAAATGGTCGGCATTTCTAATCACTTTTGCCGACCAATTTATAAATGATCGGCATTTCTTGCTCTTTTGCGGCATTTCTAATCATTTTTGCCAACCATTTTATAAAATGGTCGGTATTTCTTATCACTTTTTCCGACCATTTTAAAAATGGTCGGCAATTAGTTCTCTTTTGCCGACAGTTTCATAAAGGTCGACCTTGTAACAAAAATTTTTCGGTGATTTTATAAATTGTTGTCATTTTTCTTCACTTTTTCCGACCGTTTTATTTTAACCGTCGGTATTACTCTTACTTTTGCCGACAACGTATCAAACGGTCGGTAATTTCCTCACTTTTGTCGACCACTTATCAAACCGTCGGCATTACTCCTTTTTTCTGACCATTTTTTAAGCGTCGGGGTAAATAACGTCGAAAAATGGTAAAATTCTTGTAGTGTTTTAAGATGGAACTCCATATAATCTAATATGGTATCAGAGCCCATTAAACCGAAACGGATATTCGGTCTAAAAATTGAAATTGGGATCCGATCCAAGAATGGATGAACCCAAAGAGGCACCATCTTGAGGGGGCATGTTGAGGATCCCACATTGGAAAAATGGAGAGAAACCTCACATTATATAAGATATGTGGGTTACTCCTCTCATTGCCAATTGATTTTGAGATGAAACCTCATATAATCTAATAGAGGGGTCACTCAACATTGAATTATTCTTGGCCTAACATGCTTAATTTTGGATTTCCTATGATTGAGTCATGGAAAAGAAAAGTTCACCTTATTGATATAGGTAATAACTATCAATTCTTTTAAGCTCTTAACGATATTTAACATATACTCGAGATCCTTTTCTTTTAGATGTAGTCACGATTCATTCATGTATACCCCTTCTGAACTCGAACGTTATAATTTACCTCACTTATTCTCGTGGTAGCATATACATGTGTATGTGGATCCACATAAGTTTGAAAATTATTGAAAATAATATTAAACAATCGTGTGATGTTATTAAAAAAAAAAGAAATGTTTAGATGTATCAGTCTCTAAACTTTTATACTTATCTTGTTTTGGGTCCCTAAATTTTTAAGTGTTCTATTTCTTTTCCTTTTAAAAAAAAATATTTTAGTTTTTCTTTTTTTGGGTAATTTTCATTAATAATCTATCCAAAAAAAATGTGATACCAAATACGAATACCTAACCCATTATAATTAATTGGCTTTCAATTTTTGTAAGTAAATAAATAAAGAGTATGTCTCATGTTAGATTTTTTTTTTTTTTTTGAGTACATCAACATTCTGTAGTAACCTTTGGCCATGTCATGCTTGATGTCACGGTTGAAATTACGCTTTCTTGCAGCATGTCCCATGTTAGATTTTCACTCAATAATTGACCTACAAATAATTTTTAATCAAAGTTTAAGAATGAAATAAAATATATGAATTAAAAGATAAAAATTAAATTAAACAAATATAAAAACCAGATTTTAAAATGAAATTTACACTAGATGAGGCCCTAAATTATTATTAGCTAGCTTTTTAAAAGTCTTCATATTTGATCGATAAATTGTAGGAATAGAGTTATTTAATGCTAAACGTAGGTGTGTTGATTTAAATAGTTGGTATGAAAAGAAGACAAGTGCACGTGCAACATGGATGAGACTGAAATAAATTCGTATACAATGAATTCTATCTTTTTTTATGTACGGACTATTCATCTAAATATTAATTCTGATTTTAAAAAATATAAGATCATTGTTGGCAGGCCAAATTATACTTAATTAATGAATTAACTTAAAATATTCTCTACTAAAAGAAGCTTATAATATTCTAAGAAAAAAAAAATTATATGCTTTCATGAGATGTGCCGCACTCAAAATAATGTGGCTTTGATTCCGTTTGATAACAAAATAATAATAATAACAACAATAATTGAACTTTACATAAAAAACTTGTTAACCAAAAAATTGTCAGTTTGTGTGTTTTTGATAAAAATTATGTTTGGTGTGAATCTTTATGCTTAGTTTAGGAAAAATGAAATCATATTGAAATAATTATTGAACAAATGGTTTCTTAAAATTAAATAGTGAATTGCATTAAAATTGTTTGTGTTTACAAATGGTTTGATGACTTATAAGTTATAACAACAATCTATTCTACTGTTTTTAAAAAATTTCAATTGATTTTTTTTTATTCAACACTATATAGGAGAGGATTTAAATCTTTAACTCTGGATTGATAGTATACATCTTAATCCATTGAATTATTCTCAAGTTAAAATTGACGAATTAATTTGATAGTTAATCATATAATTATGTACAACTTTTAAAATGGGTGCTTCCTAAATTAAGAGTGAGCAAAGGAAGCTAAAAAACAGATACTACCGACTAAATCGACGTCGGTTTGGCTGTTTTAGAAAGGTGGTAGGTCAGAGTCGATTTTATAAAACCGATTAGTCGATCGGTCAGTTGAAAATTTTTATATTGTTGGTTTGGCGATTTTAGAAAGGTAGTCGGTCGGAGTTGGTTTTACAAAACCAACTAGTAGGTCGGTCAGTTTAAAAATTTTATATATTTATATATTTATATTGTATATTATATATATATTAAAAAGAACTAAACCACTTAAACCAACCGACCGAATCGAAGTTGGTTCGGTTGATTTAAGCTTTAGGCGAAAAAATATATGAGCCGACCAACCAAACCGATCACGATCGGTTTGATGTCGATTGAAATCGAAAACCGACTCTGGCCGGCTGATGCCCACCCTTATTCCAAAATAAATGATTGAATTCTTTTTATTTTTTAGGGGCACTGGCATTAATAACACAAAAAAATATAAATATTACACGCATGTCACTCCTTAATTCAATTTGCAAAAATAGCAACAGAAAAATGTCCAGCCCAAACGGATGACAAATACCCTTATATTTGTCGCGCACGTTTTTCAATCTGAAATATATTAATAGTCTATCAATAGTCTATCAAAAACATACTGATAATGTACTTATGATATACTATTGATATACTAATGATATACCTAAAATAAAATATACTATTGATTTATTACTGATATACCAAATATAAATTATATCATATACTGTTGATATACTACTGTATCTAAAAAACTATTGTTAGATTTACAAATACCTTCTTTTTGTTGTTCAATGTCGAGAAAATCAGTAGTTTATCAACAATAGATCTAATATAGCAACGATATATCTAACAAAAAAAAATAACTGCATAAGTGATATACTACTGATTCTGTTGATTTCACTAATATTAAGTATATATCAATGTGATATACTACTGATATACTTTATTTAGTATATCAACATTATATCACAAATATTGATTTATGCTTGATAGTGATTTATGCTGACATACTTTATTCATTAATATTAGGTATATCAATGAAATCTCAAAATCTATTGCTAGATTTACAAATGTCCTCCTTGTGTTTTTCAATATCGAAAAAATAAGTAGTTTATCAATAATAGATATGATATACCAATGATATATCCAACAAAAAAGTAACTACATGAATTATATGATATCTGTTGATTTCACTAATATTGAGTATATATATATCAGTGTGATATACTAACGATATACTTTATTTAATATATCAACGGTATATCACAAATGGTGATCTATGCTTGACAGTGATTTATGTTGATATATTTTATTCTGTAATATTAAGTATATCAACAAGATTTCAAACTATTGCTGGATTTGGAAATGCCCTCCCGTGATTTTCAATATCGAAGAAATCAATAGTTTATCAACAATAGATCAGATATACCAATGATATATCTAATAAAAAAATAACTGATGGTCGTTGATTTCACTAATATTAAGTATATATCGGTGTGATACACTACCAAAATACTTTATTTAGTATATCAACAATATATCACAAATAGTGATCGCTTGATAGTGATTTATGATGATATACTTTATTCAGTAATATTAAGTATATCAGCGGGATCTCAAAAGCTATTTGTAATGCCCAACATTTCAGGTAGAGAATTTCAGGTAGAATTCATAATTTAAAACAAAATTGGATTGTTATATCTTATTGTGTGAGATGTGTTATTGTATAGAGTATATCACTAATATACTACTGATATATGTATATAAAGTTAATTAAGAGTATATCAGTAACTTACATATGATATATGTTCATTTCATTGATACACTAATGGTATACTAAATGTTAGGTATATTAGTGAAATAAACATATCTAAAATGAAGTACATTAGTGATATACTAATATGCAAAATATCTCTAATTTGTTACGGATATATAGGAAGTATATAATTTTAAATGATATACCTAAAAGAAGGATATCCAGATTCCAAATCTTGATCTGAATCCTGGGCGTAGGGCGTTACAAATATATAGGTATATACTAGTTGATTAATATATACCAAATATAAAGTATATCAGATATATTATTGATATACTAATTATTAAGTATATCAGATATTCTACTGATATACCAAATATAAAGTATATCAGATATACTACTTATATATTATTGATATACAAATATTAAGTATATCAGATATCCTACTGATATACTGATGATATATCAAATATTAAGTATATCAGATATCCTACTGATACACCAATGAGAGTAAAATTGGAATAATAAAAAAACGAAAAAAATTAGATTTTAAAATTTTTTGCTATATTTGCAAATCTAAAAAACTATGGCTAGATTTGCAAATATCCTACTATTTTTTGCTATCCATTACAATTCCCAATATTTTAACAAACCTTTTCAATATTTTGGCTTTTAAACTTTTAAAATGTTTGTTTACTCCTTGATCCATTGGTAGAAAATAGTACAACAATTCGTTGAAAATGCCTCCTAATTAAAACTTTTTTTTAACCTAATAATTAAAACTTAATATCTTTTATAATTGTCAAGAGCATAGATCAACTCGCTTCAAGTAAAACTTATGATAAAAAAGTTATGGGTTCGAATCCACCACCCTTAAATGTTGAGGTACTCCAAAAAAAAAAATCTTTTATAATGGAAGCTTAATTGCACTTAATTTCTACTCCACCCAGTCACCTCAACAAGCTCCGTTAACAACTTCGTACACATATATTCATAGTTTCATAATCTATCTATTAAATAAAATTGGCATTTGAATAATATTACAATATTAAAGCAATTACTTTCATCAAATTCAAAGATTAAAAGTAGAGATATGAACAATTAAAATAGTCAACAACTTAAACATGTCTTAATTGATTAAGACATATACCTTCGATATCAAAGTTTCGAATTCTGTGTAGCTTGGTTGAAGAGACGACCTATGATAATTTTTTTTTTTAAATTTAGGCAACATGTCGTATCTGGAGAGACATTCAACCATTTAATTAAAATTGTAATTTTTTTTTAAATAATTTGAAACATACTATAATTTTACAATAAATTTGTAAATTTACAGTATTAATTTAAAAAAAGTCCTGAAAAATTGGGGGCACTTGGAAATAAAAAGCTGGCCACCTGCTTGCTTGCCGGTTGCCATGCCAATTTCCAAAACGACGATGCGATACGACACACCAACTCGAGCTTACTTTACTATTCTCCTCGCTCAACGACATGTCGTCCCCGCAGTTATGTTTGGCTTCTTACACGAACATTTTTAAGACTCTCAAAAAAACTATTATTAATAATATATTATTATTGTTTTGAGAAAACCTTTTATTGTCATTATTATTATTTCAATATTAAAAAAAGTGTTTTAAAATTAGGTATAAAACTTATTTTGATTCGAAACCTTTTAAGATTTTTTAAATTATAGTTCCTAATATATTGGTATTAGGCGAGCAAATGTCAAATAAAACGGTGGGAATCCAGAATTTTTATGGCTTAAATATGAAATTTTAAATAATATGAACTTGAACCTGAGACTTGAGGGACTACAGACATACTAACCATTAAATCAGAATTTTTTTTTTTTGTGTTTTAATTTGATTTTTTCTATACATATTATATAAAGTAAAAAGTTTGAGAGAGGATTCGAGTCCTCCTGGACATTAACTAAATCCGCCCCTAATGAAAATATAAGTTAAAATGATTTTTTTTAAGTGTTTGGTGGCGAAAATTGATTTTTTTTTTTTTATTTCTAAGTTTAGAAACTAAAATAGCTATTTTAGAATAATGCAAGGTTAAAAGGGATGTTTTTAATGCTTAATTAGGGATTAGCATAGACAAATCTTGAATGTAAGATTTTTTTTAAACAATATTATTTGATATTAATCATTCAAATTTACAATATATTCTTAGCATTTTATTTTAGTCTTTTTATTATTTGAAATATATTACCTTTTATTAAAAAAAAATCCAACAAACAATAATATATTTTATTAAATTTAATTACCATCACCAATTTAAAATCATATTTTACTTTACTTTTTGATAGTTATTACCTTTTAAGTTTAAAAGACACATGCATTGTACTAGTGATAACTAGTTATTTAAAATACTAGTGATGACTAATTGATCTTTGCCAGATGAAAACAATAAAAACAAGAATTGTTTCATTGAATAGAATTTATTGTTAAACTTTGTTTGTGTGGTTTAACATTAAATTTTTTTACCACAAATCAGGAAGAATATCTTTAAACATCTTACAAATTAATACATCAATATATGTATTATCTAAAGAAGGAAAAAGAAGAAGAATACATAAATATATGATTAGTAATGTACATTTTATTTTATTTCATTTTTTAAAAAAACTCTCAACGAACAATAATATATTTTATTAAATTTAATTACCATTACCATTTTAAAATTGTATTTAAATTCACTTTTAAATAGTTATTACTTTTTAAGTTTAAAAGACATGTGCAATGTAGTGATAACTAATCATTTAAAGAAACTGACCTTTACCAAATGAAAACAATAAAAACAAGAATTGTTTCATTGAATATATATTGTTAAACTTTGTTTGTGTTGTTTAGCATTAAATTTCTTACAACAAATAAGGAAGAATATCTTTGAAAATCCTATAGATTAATATATCAATATTATCTAAAGAAAGACCAAGTAGAAAGAAGAATAATACATAAATATAAGATTAGTTGAGTTGTATTGTGTTATTTTTGTTAATTTTTTTATTTAAAAAACTAAAAAATAAAATTAGCTTTTCTATTAAAAAAAAATACTCCAAAGCATAATTCAATAGAAAAAGGAACGTAATTATCTTCCTTTTAAAAGATTAATCAATCCTACCCAACATTTTTTGCATTAAAAAAAATAAAAGAAAAAGGAAAAAAAAAGTCATTAAGCTCATATTTTCTTTTTGCACAACCATGCATAATCAATTAAATAACATTATATATATCATTTGTTTGAAAATTGTATTCAAGTTTTATAATAGTCAATAATTTGATTATTTTCACGAAGTCTTAATGGGAAGAGAGATGTCAAATGTAGTAGGTATAAAATGAAAAAAAATATTAGATTGTCTCAATAATCAATTGAAGTCAAATTAAGAAAATTAAAGAAAAATAAATTAATAGTACGGTTTGATATAAGAAGGACAATCATATATTTGACGTATTTTTATAATAATTTTTTTTCTTTAAAAAACTGTCAAAACAATTGAATAATTCCCATTTTAATTCATTTCACTTATGAAAAAACTATAAGCTTGTTTCAATTGAAGTCAAATTGAAAATTAAAAAATTATGGCACGGTTTGAGATAGGAAGGATATTGATTTTTTCTAACATATTTTATAATAATTTTTTGCCTTGGAAAAAAAATGTCAAACAATTGAATGCCACTTTTGATTCATTTATAGAGGCTCTCTTCTTATTTATGAAAAATCTATAAGTTTTTTTCCAATTGAAGTCAAATTGATGCTTAAAAAAATATGGTATGGTTTAAAATGGAGAAGACATTCATATCCTAACCCATTTTATGATAAATTTTTATCTTTAAGAAAATCAGTGTCAAACAATTGAATAAGTAAATTTTGATTTATTATTTATGGAGTTCGTCTTAAATAAGTGTTCAAAGACATTCAAAAAATTACAAACAACTTGACCAAAATATTTATTAGAGATGTAAATTATAGTAGACTAGAAGGATTAATATGACCAAGCTAATCAACATTTTACACGAAATGTATGTTAATATTTGCCTACAGAGTTTATATGGATTAAAATAAAATATTGATTATATTGAAATTTTAATTGGTTCTTATTTAATAGTAATCTTTATTTAATTCTTGAATTTTCACAAATTTTGAGTTAAATTATAAGTTTAGTAACTTTGAAACATATCAAAGTGTCTGATAGATCCTAAATTTTTAATATCACACTCTCTTTTTTCCATTGGACACGGTTGTTCACTAGTACAATTTCAAAATTTTTTTACATTAAAAAATTGTCATAAACACATTTTATGACCCTTTTTTTAGTCATATAAGCCACCATCAAGAAAACTCTATACATGACACGTTCAAAAATCTATCATAATTAACTATTTTGTGACAATTAATGGTTGCAAAGAAAACGTATTTAAGACATTTGTTAAAAGTCAAAACTTTTTATGACAATTAAAATTGTCAATAAATACCTCCTAAAATCGACGTTCCCGTCAAGATATATATATTAACGACAATTTTTAAACGCCATAGAAATTATGTTTACCAGAATTTCAGTGTCAAGTATGTTGTTTCTATGACAAAAAAAAAAAATTAATTTTGTGTTAAGTATTTGTTTTTTATGATAGTTTGTAGTTGCCAGCAAAAAAATTTACGCAATGCCCAATTTTACTTAAGCTTAGGGGTGAGAATCGGTCGGTCGGGTTTGGTTTTCAACCCCAAACGACCCCCGAACCGACCAAGGCCGAACTTTCTTTTTAAAAAAAAAAACTTACCAAAACCGACCTACCGACCAGTCGGTTTGGTCGGTTTATATATATATTTTTAAATATTCATTTAATTAATTATTTAATATTTTTATTTAATAATTTATAATAATTATTTTATTATTATTTAATATATTTTGAGAAAATCTTTTTAGTTTTTTATTTTTTAATAATAATAATAATTATTATTATTATTATTATTATATATATATATATAATTTTTTTTTTAAAAAAAAATTATCGATCGCTTAAACCGATCGACAAACCGCCGCCTCGGTTGATTTGGTTTCAATCGGTCGAGTCAATTTTCGGTCTTTTTTTGCTCACCCCTACTTAAGCTAAATAAACCCAGTAAGAAACTAATGTTAACTTGATGCTAAAATGAAGGAGGAAGAAACATTTTATGGGAGAAGATGGTTGTCCAAAACACAAATTTTTCAATTTTGGACAAATAGAGTTTTTATAACGTTAGAAAACTGTCATAAATTTGTGATGTTAAAAAATTGTCATAAATTTTCAAAAACACGAAAATTTCTGATTTTCCCGTAAAAAACGCGCCTCCAACCATTTATGACAACTTTTTTTTATCTAAATCATGAATTCATGATGTTGAAAAACTGTTATAAATTTTAAAAAATACGAAAATCTCCATTTTTCCCCGCCAAGAACGCGCCTCCAGCAATTTATGATAGTTTTTTTCTCCCTCCCTCTTATTTTGGCTTAGTTATGGTGTCATAGAATGTCAAATTTGTAGTAGTGGTTGTCTCTCCTCGCTGCCTACTCCCATCTCGATTCAACGCGACCAACCATTTCCTTCTTCGAAAACTAACCCTCCCTCTTATTATAGGAGACGAGTGAGATTAATATGACCAAGCAAATCAACATTTTACATGAAATGTATGTTAATATTTGCCTACAGAGTTTATATGGATTAAAATAAAATATTGATTATATTGAAATTTTAATTAGTTCTTATTTAATAGTAATCTTTATTTAATTCTTGAATTTTCACAAATTTTGAGTTAAATTATAAATTTAGTAACTTTGAAACATATGAAAGTGTCTGATAGATCCTAAATTTTTAATATCACACCCTCCTTTTTCCATTGGACACGGTTGTTCACTAGTGCAATTTTAGAATTTTTTGACATTGAAAAATTGTCATAAACACATTTTATGACTTTATTTTTTAGTGATAGAAGCCACCATTAAGAAAACTCTATACATGACACATTTAAAAATATATTATAATTAACTATTTTATGACAATTAATGGTTGCAAAAAAAACGTATTTAAGACATTTGTTAAAAGTCATGAAAAACTTTTTATGACAATTAAAATTGTCAATAAATACCTCCTAAAATCGACGTTCCCGTCAAGATATATATATTAATGACAATTTTTAAACGTTATAGATATTATGTTTACCAGAATTTCAGTGTCAAGTATGTTGTTTCTATGACAACAAAAAAAAATGTTAATTTTGTGTCAAGTATTTGTTTTCTATGATAGTTTGTAGTTCAACAAAAAAAATTTACACAATGCCCAATTTTACTTAAGCTTAGGGGTGAGCATCATTTGGATTGGGTCGGTTTTTCGATTTAACGATTCTCGAACCGACAAGGTCTGTTGGTCGGGATTTGACTTTTTTAAAAAAAAAACTTTAAAATCGACTGACCGACTGCATTTGGTTTGGTCGATTTATATATATATTTTTAAATATTCATTTAATTAATTATTTAATATTTATAATTATTATTTTATTATTATTTAATAATTTATAATTATTATTTTATTATTATTTAATATATTTTGAGAAAATCTTTTTAGTTTTTTATTTTTTGAATTATTTGTGACGCCCGAGGAAGAGAGGGTACATGAATGAACCGAGTTCACATCTGAATGAGAGGGATCCAGGATATGAAAGTATTGTACTCGAGGAAGAGGGGTACATGCGAGGGACCATGAGGATATGAAAGTATAGTTGAGAAAATGCTTAAAAGAATTGATAGCTACTACCTATACCAACAAGGTGCACCTTACTTTTCGGTGGCTCAATCATAAGAACTCCACAGTTAAGCGTGCTTGGCTTGGAGCAATCCTATGTCGGGTGACCTCCTGGAAATTTTCCTAGGGAGCATGTGAGTGAGGACAAAACATGCTAAAAGGACCCCGTGTTGGTTTGTGGGGATAATGTCTTTAATCTTACAAGCAGTCATGGATGATATAGTGATGCAACTAGTGTGACGCCCGAGGAAGAGGGATACATGAATGAACCGAGTCCACATCTGAATGAGAGAGATCCTGAGGATATGAAAGTATTGTACCCGAGGAAGAGGGGTACATGCGAAGGACCATGAGGATATGAAAGTATAGTTGAGATATGAAAGTATAGTTGAGAAAATGCTTAAAAGAATTGATAGCTACTACCTATACCATATATATATATGCTCATGTTAACTTGATGCTAAAATGAAGGAGTGAGAAACATTTTATGGGAGAAGATGGTTGTCCAAAACACAAATTTTTCGATGTGGGACAAATAGAGTTTTTATGACGTTAGAAAACTGTCATAAATTTGTGATGTTAAAAAACTGTCATAAATTTTCAAAAACAAGAAAATCTCTAATTTTCTCGCAAAAAACGCGCCTCCGACCATCTATGGCAGCCTTTTATCTAAGTCATGAATTTATGAGGTTGAAAAACTGTTATAAATTTTAAAAAATACGAAAATCTTCATTTTTCCCCGCCAAGAACGCGCCTCCAACAATTTATGACAGTTTTTTTCTCCCTCCCTTTTATTTTGGCTTAGTTATGGTGTCATAGAATGTCAAATTTGTAGTAGTGGTTGTCTCTCCTCGTCGCCTACTCCCATCTCGATTCATCGCGACCAACCCTCTCCTTCTTTGAAAACTTAAAAACCATCGGTTTCCATTTAATGGAAATTGACTGGTCTGTTTAATTTAATTTATGACCAATAAATCTATTAATTTAATTAAAAAAATGTCAAATGGATCTATTAGACACAACTCAGATGTCAATTAAATACTTTTAAATTTCAAATATTTATTAGACGACAAAAATGAATGTCAAATGATTTATTCGATACCTTTTAAATTTATCAATCTCCCACCTTTTAAATTTATTAAACCTCACCTCCACAAACTTAAAAATTTAACCATGAATATTCCTAAAAAAGAAAAAACTATGAATACTAAAATCGTGTTGTAAAAATAGGATGAAAACCGGGTATAATTTTACCAATATTAAATACTAATATAATAATATATTTATAATAATAATAATAATAATAATAATAATAATAATAATAATAATAATAATAATAAAAGTGTTTGGAAAGTGGGGGCAATATATATAATATAAATAAAGAGATAGTGGAAATTTATGAAAATTAAATAAACAAAAACTAAATAGAAAGTGGGAGAGAAGAAATTGAATTGGAGGGAATTTCACCAATGGTACATTTTATTCTTCCACCAAAAGCCTCTATTTATAGGCAATTTGGCAAGGGATGAGTTGGTACATTTGGACACTAAGCATTGGTAAGAAATTGACACATGGAGGACACTATGGCTAAGGATAATTTGCCACATGGCATGAGTGTTAAAGGACATGTGGAAATGGGCATTTACATCATCATATTTATAATACTCCCCCTTAAATGCCCATTTATATAAAATATGCCTCGTTAAAACCTTACTAGGGAAAAACCCAATGGGATAAAAACCCTAGTGAAGGAAAAAGAGTACATATTTTATATAATACATTTACTCCCCTCATGACGACATCACTGAGATCTCTCGAGTCTTCGTGATCCCAACATCGTGAACCAATTTCTCAAATGTTGTAGTTGGTAATGCTTTTGTAAATATGTCCCGCAAGTTATCTTTCGAACAAATTTGTTGTCTCGAGATGTCACCATTTTCTTCAAGGTCATGAGTGTAGAAAAGTTTCGGAGAGATATGCTTTGTTCTATCTCCTTTGATATATCCTCCTTTGATTTGAGCTATACATGCCGTGTGTTGTCTTCATATAATATTGTTGGAGGATGTTTACTTGAAGACCATCCACATGTCTCACGAATGTGTTGTGTCATCGATCTTAGCCATACACATTCTCGACTTGCCTCGTGGAATTGCAAGAATTTCGGCGTGATTCGAAGAAGTGGCCGTGATGGTCTGTTTCACCGATCGCCATGATATAGCGGTTCCTCCACATGTAAATAGATAACTCTGCTCGAGATCTAGCTTTGTGTGGATCGGATAGAAAACCGAATCTGCATAACCAACTAGATCAAAACTAGATTTGTTAGAATAAAATAAACCCATATCAATCGCCCTCGAAGGTATCTGAGTACATGCTTAACTCCGCTCCAATGTCTTTTTGTAGGACACAAACTATATCTAGCTAATAAATTTCATCGAAAATGCAATATCCGGTCTTGTGTTATTAGCTAGATACATAAGTGCACCAATTGCACTAAGATATGGTACTTCAGTGACCAAGTAGTTCTTCATTATCATCTCGAGGTCGAAATATATCTTTCTTTACATCCAAGTGAACGAACTTCCATTGGAATATTCAATGGATGTGCTTTATCCATATAAAATCTTTTAAGATTTTCTCTCAGATAAGTTGATTGATGAACAAATATCCCATCTCGCTAAATGTTCAATTTGCAAACCAAGGCAAAATTTTGTTTTTCCAAGATCTTTCATCTCGAATTCTTTCTTAAGATATTCTATTGCCTTGGATAACTCTTCAGAGTTCCAATTATATTTAAGTCATCAACATATACAGATTATAATAGCAAATCCTCGATCGAGATTTCTTTATAAAAACACACGGACATATTGGATTATTTTGATATCCTTCTTTCAACAGATATTCACTCAAAGCGATTATACCACATTCGTCTCCGATTGTTTTAATCCATATATTGATCTCTCAGAACTTTATTGAATACAATTTCGAGAACTTGATTCATATGTTTTCGTATTTTAAATCCTTCCGGATTTTCATATAAATGTCATTATCCGAGAGATCCATATAAATACGCCGTGACTACATCCATTAGATGCATATCAAGTTTTTCATATACATCAAAGCCAATCAAATATCTTAACGTTATTGCATCCACCACGAGAGAATATGTCTCCTCATAATCTATACTGTGCGCTTTGCGAGAATCCTTGTGCAACAAGTCTCGCTTTATATCTTGTGACTTCATTTTTTTCATTTATTTTCCTTACAAATACCCATTTATATCCTATGTGTTTAACACCTTCCGGTGTTAGGACTATGGTCCAAAACCTCACGCTTTGAAAGTGAGTTCAACTCGCTTGGATTGCTTCTTTCCACTTCACCAATCCTTTCTACGTTTATATTCATCGATAGATTTTGGATCAAAATCGCCACTTTCATGAATAATATCGTGAGCAATATTATAAGCAAAAATGTTGTCAATAATAATATCATTTTTGCCCATCTCTTTCTGTTGTAACATAGTTTATAGAAATTTCATTATTATCCTCAAGCGTTTGATTTTCATCAATACTCTTTTGAGTAGTTGTATCTTGGATTTCTTCCGAACATCCATACCTTTTATCGAATCATTTTGATTCTCAACTACTTTTTCTTTTCGAGGATTTTTATCTTTGGAACTCGTTGGTCTACCACGCCGCGCGTGCTCCGCACTCATTATTATGACAAACTTGTTCTCGTGGAATATCAATTTTGATGGAGCATTTGCTCTTTGGTATATATGATTTAGTCACCCTTTTAGCATCTCGTGAATGCATCCGTAATTGATTTGCTATATTTTGCAAATGAATTATCTTTTGAACTTCAAATTCACATTGATCTCTTCGAGGATCTAAATGAGATAATAATGATGCATTCCACGTAATTTCTTTTTCCAACTTCTTAATTCCTCCCTAATGTTGGAAAATTTGTTTCATTAAAATGACAATCAAAGAAATCGTCGGCAAAGAAATACATCACCCGTCGTGGGTTCAAGATATTTAATAATTGATGGGGAATCATATCCAACATATATTCCTAACCTCCTTTGAGGACCCATCTTAAAAGACGTTGTGGTGGAGCAATTGGAACATATATCGCACATCCAAAAATTCTCAAATGGGATACATTTGGTCACGCCATAAGCTAATTGCATGGGGAATATTTATTATAGGCTCGCCTAATACATAATAATGATGCAGCGTGTAAAATAGCATGACCCCTGCATCGATGTAGGAGTTTAGCTCTCATAAGCAATGGTCTTGCAATTAATTGTAGACGCTTTATAAATGATTCTCGCTAGACCATTTTTTGTGTATGAACATGGGCTACCTGGATGTTCAACACTTATCCCAATTGACATACAATAATTATTAAAAGTTTGGGATGTAAATTCACCAAAGATTATCAAGTCGAATTGTCTTAATTGTATAATCGTGAAATTGTGCTCTTAACTTAATTATTTGAGCAAGTAATCTTGCAAATGCAAGATTTCGACTTGATAATAAGCATACATGTGACCATCTCATTTGGATGCGTCAATTAATACCATAAAATATCTAAATGGACCACTTGGTGGGTTAATAGGTCCACAAATATCACCTTGAATTCGCTCTAAAAATGCGGGTGGTTCAATGCCCACTTTAGCGTGGTGATGGTCTAATAATTAATTTTCCTAGAGAGCAAGCATCACATGACAACTCATTGGATTGAAGAATCTTCCGGTTCTTTAAAGGATGTCCATGTGAATTCTCAATAATTTTCCTCATCATCATTATCGATCCTGGATGACCCAATCGATCATGCCAAACACCGAATATTTTCGGATTCATGAACTTCGGTTCATTGTTACATAACTTTCGATTACTCGTATATGAGTATAATATAATCCGTAAGAAAAAGTGGCGATGATGTTTCCAATATACGTTTTCATGCGAAACAATAGATGTGATATAAAGATACTCTATATTATTTTTACGATCGGTTTCAACATGATAACCATTATTACGTATATCTTTAAAACTCAATAAATTTCTCTTTGATTTGCTAGAGAACAAAGCATTATTAATTGAAAATTTTGTTCCTCTAGGCAAGATAAAACTTGCTTTTCCAAAACCTTCAATCAGTCTGCAGTAACCCGATATAGTATTGATTTTTGCTTCAAAGATTGTCAATTTAGAAAAATATTTTCATTTATGAGTATCGTGTGCGTAGTTGCGCGATCGCTAGACATAAATCCTCATTGCTCATTTTGGTTACTCAACATATTGAAATTGTCCATATTTCTTCATTGATAAGAAAAGGAAAACGATTACAAAAAGTTCTAAATATATATACAAAAACAAGAAAAACATATTATAAAAAAAGATTTAATTATATATCTTCATACAAAACATCCTCTACTTGTTTGATTGCATCAATTTTCTCTCCGGGAGATTCAAAATAATCACCACATCAAGATGCACCATATTGGAGGATCGAACACATCGCCTTCTTGAATGGCAAGATTTACCTCCACATTCTTCCCTTTTCCTTTTTCCTTCAAGGAAGCTTGATAGAGATCAACAAGGTGTTTTGACGTCTTACGACAGCACGTGACCAAAGGCTGCCATCATTCCGCACCGGAAACATTTATGTTCATCACCTTTGAATTCCTATCTTGTGGAGCTTTTCCTTTATGATCATCATTCGTGTGGGTTTCTTAAAATTATAATGCCCACCACGAAAATAGGTATTTCTTCCTCTACCTGTATGTCCCGAGCGACTCGACCACGACCACGACTCCTAACCACGATTATTGAAATTCACGGCATTCACTTCAGTGGAATGGTGTTGCTCGATTGGTCGAGATTCATGATTTTTCATTAATAGCTCGTTATTTTGTCAAACCACGAGAAGACATGAAATTAATTCGTAATATTTTTAAAGCCTTTCTCTCGATATTCTTCGCTGCATGAGCATATTCGAGACATGAAAAGTGGAGAATGTCTTTCTAACATATCAACATCGTAATTTTTCTCCGCATAATTTGGCTTTTGAACTAATTTCAAGAGTGCGAATTATATTCACTTCATCGATTTGAAGTCCCGCAACCTCGTGTGCATCCAATCATAACGAGCTTTTGGAAGAATAACTGCTTTTTTTGATGATCATACCTTTCTTTCAAGCCTTGCCATAGAATGTAGGGATCTTTTATTGTAAGATACTCCATTTTCAATCCTCGTGAAGATGATGGCGAAGAAGAAGATCATAGCTTTGGCTTTTTCTTGATTTGATGCATCATTTCCTTCTTTAATTGTTTCTCCAAGATTCATGGAGTCTAAATGGATCTCAAAGATCGAGGACCCATGACAAGTAGTTATTTCCATTAATATCCGGGCCGCAAATTCTAGTTTTGCAAGATTTGCCATAAGTAATACTATATACAAAGAAATTGCATTTACATTAGGAAATTAATTAAACATGCAAAATAACATTTAATTATTAAAAAAATGGCTTATCTTGAGGACCTACCTTCAATGGAAAAATCACAGAGCTTCGTCTGTACGATAACGTGTTGTAAAAATAGGATGAAAACGGGTATAATTTTACCAATATTAAATACTAATATAATAATATATTTATAATAATAATAATAATAATAATAATAATAATAATAATAATAATAATAATAATAAAAGTGTTTGGAAAGTGGGGGCAATATATATAATATAAATAAAGAGATAGTGGAAATTTATGAAAATTAAATAAACAAAAACTAAATAGAAAGTGGGAGAGAAGAAATTGAATGGAGAGGAATTTCACCAATGGTACATTTTATTCTTCCACCAAAAGCCTCTATTTATAGGCAATTTGGCGAGGATGAGTTGGTACATTTGGACACTAAGCATTGGTAAGAAATTGACACATGGAGGACACTATGGCTAAGGATAATTTGCCACATGGCATGAGTGTTAAAGGACATGTGGAAATGGGCATTTACATCATCATATTTATAATAAATCGTAATATATATAACTAAATTTTAATTATGTTTATTTTGATTCTTAAGAGCGGGTTGTTGTTAAGCATGACAAATCAATAGATTAAAGAATGATAATTTGGTACATGAGAATAACCTAACTGGACAAAACAAAAGGAATGTATAAACACAAACATCAATATTAAAATTTTATAGGAGTCTTTTCTTATTCAGCTAAATTTATAATTTTATTTTAAATATTTTAAAAGGTACATAGCTTTTTAGTTTCTCAGTTTGCGTTTGGGTTTCTTTTCGTCTCTAGATTTTAAACTCAACAAATTTACTCTCAAGTTTTATCTTGAGTTACACAGTGAGTCCCAATCAGGTGACACCTATTTTTAGTTTAAAAAAATTATTTTATTATTTTTTTAGTTGTTTTATTCTCTCTTCTTCTTTTTCCTTTCTCATGTTTTTCTTCTTTTTTAATCCAACCCCTCGTCGTTGTTGCTCATTTGTCGGTGTTGTTGTCGTTGTTGTACGTTGTTACTGTCGTTGTCATCTTTCTTTTCTTCTTTCCATTGATGCAAAACTCACACATTGCTTGAATGTTGCTACCCACGTCGAAATGTTGCACGTCGCCATCGATCCATGCGATCTTGTTGTTCACGTTGCTCGTTGTGCACGTTGCTCGTTGCTACCCACGTCCAAATGTCCACCTAAACATGCCCCCTTAAGATGGTGCATCTTTCAATTTTTTTGGACCAAATGCCAGATTGGACTTAATGAACTTTGATAGCATATTAGATTATATGTGGTTCCATCTCAAAACCAATTGACAATGAGAGAAGTAACATATATATCTTATATATTGTGAGGTTTCTTTCCACTTTTCTAATATGGTGCTTCTTTAGGTTCACCATTCTTGGATGT
Source organism: Trichosanthes cucumerina (assembly GCA_036507285.1). NCBI lineage: Eukaryota > Viridiplantae > Streptophyta > Magnoliopsida > Cucurbitales > Cucurbitaceae > Trichosanthes > Trichosanthes cucumerina. Next base: position 9,953,014 of record CM071839.1, on the reverse strand, counting down.
GATCCCAATTTCAATTTTTTTTTTTTTACTTACACTCCCGTTGGCATAAATTACTGTTGGGTTTTTGGCAATATATTATAAGTGAAATTGTCTCACATCTGAAAGATGCAAGGAAGTGATGGACTCCTGGCACTATAAAAGGAGCCTATGGCTTTGGTTTCAAGGCATCCCAGTTAGAAACACTTTAAGCGTGGTGTACTAGCTCTAGTTAAATTCCCTCTTTATATTCTCTGGTCTGAGAGTGAGGAAAAGGGTGTGAGTGGTATAAGCTTTGGGAGAGTGTTTTTGTAATTGGGGTCGGGGAGAGAATTCTATGTGATTGTAACAATTTTTCACATAGTGGAAATTTCTTTCTGTTCGTGGTTTTTTTCTCCGGGTTTGGAGTTTTTTCCACGTAAATTCTTGTGTCTCTTATTTTGTTGGTATCTTTTAATTTCTCAGTTTATTTTTGCTTATTCCTAGTGGTGGGAGGTTTTTTCTCAACAAGTGGTATCAAAGCTTTAGGTTTGTAGTTTCTTGAGTTTCTGAGTATGCTCTGTGGTTGCAGCATTGTCTGAGCTTCCACATCAGAAAAGATTTCTTGAAACGGGTTATAGTTGTTCACTATTTGCAGATTCACTAGGAGGGAAGCAGATATGTCAAGCTTTATGAGTCCGATAAAGGTTGATGTGGAGAAATTTGACGGAAAGATGAACTTTGGCTTGTGGCAAGTGCAAGTGAAAGATGTGTTGATACAATCTGAGTTATACAAGGCTTTGAAGGGAATACCAAGTTGTGGTGTTCCTGAAAGGTTAAGCGGTGATGGTGATCCAGCAGAGTCCAGTGGTGGTTCCAGCAAAAGTTCTAAGAAGTCTAGCATGACAATCTGGAATTGGAAGAAGAAGAAGAAAGACTTCGTGCAAAAGAAAGATTGTTGGGAAGACAGGCGGTTTGGACACATGAAAAGAAATTGTCCTAACAGAGCAAGTTCGTCAAAAGGCTCTGGGTCGGATGCTAACGTGGTCTCTCTTTGACTGCGTCTGAAGAAAGACAGAATTCATCCTTATGGTATGTCCGCTTTGCCATGATAGAGGATGTGATGTTAGCGGTTCCACAAGTTTGCACACGGGCATTGACTTGGCGACTATGCAAGGTGTGTGGTGGAAGTTATGTCGATGGTCAAGAACTTAAGGGTGAGCCAAGTAGGTGGAAGTTGCACCATAAATTTCAGCTGGGTATATCGGCATGTGACGAAAAAGAAAAGTCTTGGGAGGTGGCATTCCAAGTGGTCTACTTTTTTATGGTGTAGTAGGTTATAATTCTCTGTGTTGAGGATTATGATTGTCGGTAAAGACAATGATGCAAGATGTGGATTCTTCAAATGTGGAAATTGTTGGGTTTTTGGCAATATATTATAAGTAAAATTGTCCCACATCTGAAAGATGCAAGGAAGTGATGGGCTCCTGGCACTATAAAAGGAGCCTATGGCTTTGGTTTCAAGGCATCCCAGTTAGAAACACTTTAAGCGTGGTGTACTAGCTCTAGTTAAATTCCCTCTTTATATTCTCTGGTCTGAGAGTGAGGAAAAGGGTGTGAGTGGTATAAGCTGGGGGAGAGTGTTTTTGTAATTGGGGTTCTGGGAGAGAGAATTCTATGTGATTGTAACAATTTTTCACATAGTGGAAATTTCTTTCTGTTCGTGGTTTTTTTCTCCGGGTTTGAAGTTTTTTCCACGTAAATTCTTGTGTCTCTTATTTTGTTGGTATCTTTTAATTTCTCAGTTTATTTCTGCTTATTCCTAGTGGTGGAAGGTTTTTTCTCAACAATTACAACTATTCGACTTAAAAGTTTAATTTGCATATATATAAAACTTTTTTTATAAAGTGAAAATTTGAAGGGTCATCTCCATTATCCTAACTTCTCTCAATGGACACGTAAATTCGAAGAGTCGTGTCCCAAAGATTGAACGGGAAAATAAGAATTTGCTACAAATGTAGGGTCATCACTCGACATTTTGATAAGAAAAAATAGATAATATATGTATTTGGTATAAATTGTGTTTCTTTTTATACATTGGAGTGCTAACCAATTCATTAAGTAACCATCTCGATCTCAACCGTCGTATTTCGTCGAAATCAAATGCACCATGCATGTATACATTTGAAGACTACGCCACCTTCCATCAACAAAAGAACAAAAGAGAAATGCAAAGATTCTCCTCCATAGTCGTCCTATTTATATATATTATATACATAAATTATCGATACATTATAGATTAATAATCATGTGTTAGACTATGTTGATATAGTTAAATTTATCTAAAATTATCAGTTTAAGCTTTTAATTTAGCATTTAGTTTGATAAAACAAAACCTTATTATAACGTGCTGTTCTGAACTTTTGTATTTTCTTTTTTATATTTTAATTTTTTTAGAACAATTTTTTATATTTTAAATTAGATTGGTATTAGTGTACTACTTCTCATCCATATATTTTCTTTAACGAAAATTATCTTGAGTTGCAAATTAGCATGCATCACTTTCTTTTTTAAATCTTTATTTGTAAAATGACAAAATCAAAGCTTGACCATTTAAATATGTGGTATTGATTTGTTTCCGACTTAAATCATTATTGAAAATATGATTTCATTTAAAAAATATATATTTAGTCAAAGATATGAAATAGCATAATAAAATAAAGTTTATTTAAACAATAAAAATATGATAAAAACTAAATTAATGGTTAGTTAAACAAACATTCTCCAAGTACATATATAATTGAATTAGTCGGTAGTACTATTCATTTAACTTGAACTAAACTTTGAAATAATTTTTAAAATTATTTTACAAATTAAACCATCATATATTTCTATATTTTTTTTCATAACAAAATATAAACTCACAAAAAAATCCTTAATAGTCTTGTTTCTTACGAATTACACTTCTATTATTTTCTAATTTTTTTTCTTTGACAAAAAGCTTTTATTTTTTTTTTGAAATAAGCATCTCACATAATTAACAAATTTGAGAAACAAAAGAAAAATGGCAACAATAATATACATTTGACGGAACGTAATAGATCAAGCCCCATGCAATGCGACAGGTAGATGGAATTTTATTAAATTTAGGCAAAAATGGCAACTATATTCTAACAGACACGTTGAATAAATTTTTTAAATTGAAGTGGACAACATGATTAAAAAGAAAACTAAAAATACGCGACGTTGATATTTGATACTTCAGTTGGTATATATCTTTAGCAATTACATAGGACCGTCATCCGTTTAGAAATTAAAACAAAAAGTCAATTAGAGAAAAATAACATATTGCTTAATTGAAAGCCTAACATATAGGTTTCAAGATTTTAATGCTATGTCTAGACATTTCTTCATCACTTGATTTCATGGCTACAAATAGAGTTTTATTGTGTGGGCTAAATTGAGTGTTCTTAGGACTAATCTTTAGGTATTTTGACAGGGAATGAGTTTGATATTATATTTTTAATAGTGAAATGAGTATTCTGGCTAATTAAAAATATTTTTCAAACTTGTGTTATGTTGCATGCTTAAAAATACCTTTTAAAAATTTATATTTCTAAGCAAAAACACTTGTTTCTCAAATTATTTCTAAAAATATTTTACTTTTTTTTATTACTATTTACAAAATCCACTTTTAACCACCTAAATCAAACATGACTTGTTAGTTAAGCTATAATAATCTCTTTAAAGTTAGAGGCAGAGTCGAGAAGTTGCTCTCATCTTAATTTGTCATAATTAGATGAAAGTCTATTGTCAAGTAGTTTTTCTTCATCCTCTAAACAAATTATATGCATAGGCTCCATTTTGATAATGTTCCCATTTTTTTAATCATTTATCATTTCTTGTTTTCTCTTTTGTAATAATGAAAAATAGAACTGCATTTCGATAATTATTTCTTGTTTTTTGTTTTTTTTCTTTTTATTGAAAAGGGAACCTGATAATTATTTTTGATTTCTAGTTCTCTAAAATTTTAAATTAAAAGATATGAAAATTAGTTTTCAAAATTAAATATTAAAATTTTTTATATTATATTCATATTTAGATATTTGTTATGCATATTACTATCTCAAAAAGTGGCTAAAGGAGAGAATCATTTTTGGACATTTTTACCCCTTTGCTAAATATTAAATTTGTAAACATGCCATTAATAAATTATAAATTTGTATATTTAATTTTAAGTCCTAAAATAACATTTTAAAATCTAAAATATGAAATTTGTTGAGATACTTGCACAAAAGACCTATTTTCACGCACCTTGATGTCATTTGACCCATGATGTGAAATTAATGACCAATGACCCTTTCCGTACTTTGCATCTCATTCAAATTAGTGTGAGAGCATCATAGTTTTTGCTCTCGCTCTGCTACTCTAATGCTTCTCTAACTTATGTTTTCCTTGTTTCTTTACTTTCGCTCTCGTTTTGCTACTCTAATTCTTCTATTATGTTTTCCATGTTTTATAAGTTGATAATGATGAAATAACGTTTTTATGTTTTGGAAAAAATTGAAAAAAAAAAACTATGGCCTTGTTTGATAACCATTTTGTTTTTGTTTTTTAAAATTAAGCTTGTTTTCTTCCAAATTCTCTGTCATGATTTTCATCTCTCTTAAGAAAACATGTGGATGTCTAGTTAAATTTCAAAGACAAAAACAAGTTTTTAGAAACTACTTTTTTTTTTAATTTTAAAAAACCTATTTTTGTTTTTTGAATTTGGCTAATGATTCAAATGTTTGCTTAAGAGAGATTAAAACTATTGTAGAGAAAATGTGAGAAAACAAGATTAAGTTTCAAAAACAAAAAATCAAATGGTTATCAAACAAGGCCTTTATTGCGTTGTTTTCGAAATTTTCACACAATTTTAGAAGTGTTTTTGAAAAAGAAATGAGAAACAAAAATAGTTATCAAATGCTTATGTTTCTAAAAAATAGAAAACAAATATCGTAGACGAGAAATATGAACGTTATCAAATGAATCTATAAAAACTTACAAGTAGAATTTTGTTGGAAGTGCGACCATACATTGACTAGATAAGGGGACGATCATGAGTATATAAGTGAGAGACACTATCTTCATTGATATGAGACCTTTTAGGTGAAATCAAAAGCAAAACCATGAGGGTTTTATGCCTAAAGTGGACAATATTATGCCAATGTGTAGAGGGTCGTTGTCCCTAACAGTGGTATTTGAGCCATGCCTCTGAGTTGTGATCGATACGTAGAATACTCGAGTGTCGTATAAAGGAGGCGAGCTTTGAAAATGTAGTCATGGTTGGAGATCCGTGATAGAGAGCTTTATCGGATAGGTAGTGTGCTCTAGGTAAAAGAGTTAGCCTGGAGTGGCGTAAGGGAGTTGGCCATGATAAGATCTAGGCGGATAAATGACTATTTGAGCGGAGACTCGGTTGGTACTTTGTTCGAGGGGAGGATTGTTGGGAGTGCGACCAAAGTCACACATCAACTAGATAAGGGGAAGATCATGAGTATATAAGTAAGAGGCACTATCTCCATTGGTACGAGATTTTTTGGGTGAAACCAAAAGCAAATCCATGAATGCTTATGCCTAAGGTGGACAATGTCATACCAACGTGGAGGACACCTAACAAATGTTATCCATTTCTAATAAAAAAAATAATAAATTGACTCCACTTTTCTCAATATTAATAGAAAAATTAACATTAACTCATTCGACTCAGTTTAAAAAACAATATGTTAGATTACAAGTTTAGTTCTTAAACTTTCAATTTTTTAATTAATATGTCCTTAATCTTTTAAGAAGTATAGTTTTTAAATTTTTACTTTTTCCTTAGTTCCATTGCAAGGTGTGAAGATTAAACTATTGTTTTTTAGGATAGTAATTAGTGTGTTATCCACCAATCTATGATCAAATTGACATTTTATGTGGAACTACGAGGATTTGAACCTCCAACCTTAGAAGAAAAAACACATGCTAACTACGGCTAAGTTATGCTCGAATTAACATTCATGCATCTATTACACACTTTTAAAATTTAGATAACTATTAACATACAAAATTAGAAGTTGAAATTCAAGAATGTATTAGATAGAAATTTGAAAGATCATCCACAAAACTTGTAATTAAAAAAAGTAAGGCCTCGTCTGATAACCATTTTGCTTTTTGTTTTTGGTTTTTGAAAATTAAGCTTAAAAATACTACTTCTATCGATTAGTTTCTATGTTTTCTTATCTAATCTGTACCTATATTTTCAAAAATCAAGCTAAGTTTTGAAAAAAAAAAAAAAATAGTTTTCACACCCTCATTTTTGTTTTTGAAATTTAGCTAGAAAATTACCTTAAGAAAGATAAAAATCATGGTAGAAAAAATAGAGAGAAATTGTGAAGAAAAGAAAGCATAATTTTTAAAAGTCAAAAACTAAAAACTAAAATGGTTGCGACCTAAATTACTTTTGTTTTTAATTTTCGTTTCAAAGGGTTAGAGATTTACCTTTGTTTCATGGAGTTTACGTAATACCGACGTTTAGGTTAATGTATGTATAATTGTAAGATGGTACTATTAACTTTCTTTGACTCTCTCTTTCTCTGTGTAGCATAGTGGCGTGGACCCCATTGCTGGACCTCTGCTTTGCTGGCTTCAAGCTCTCCATTGTTGGTCTTTTATGGGGCTTGTCTGCCTTTCACAGAGAGAGAAACTCAAACAAAGAACGAAAAGAAAGAGGGGTTTTCACTTCGCTTACTCTCTTTTCTCTCTAATACCTTTCTTTTTCCATCGACCCTTTTCGTTTCAATTCTCCACTCTCCCTGCACTTCATCACACATATCTCTTAATCCAAACCAAACCCACTTCTGTTTCATCGCTAATTTTGATGGATCCACAGATCTAATGCCTTCAGACCCACTTGATCAGCGAGATCCTCTTCTTGTTTCTCTTCTCCTGCCCTAGCTCATTCATGGGAGCTTCCATTGAAGTGTTAACTGCTGTAAGCCCCCTTTTTTCTTTCTCTTCTCTTATTTTCTTCATCTGGGTCCCTTTTCTTTTTTGTTTTTCCATATGGGTTTGTTGAATTTGCTGATGAGGATGTTGAATTGTTCAAATTTAACTTGTTTCCCCCCTTGGAATCTGTGATGGCTGAGGCCTTGTGTTTCAATGTGAAGACGTAGACTTCTCTGGATGGATAAAAAGCTGACTAAGGAATTGTTGAAGAAATAATCGCCTTTGACCTCTCACTTCTTCCCCCTAATCTGACTTTTTCCACTGTTTGCGGCCATATTCTACATGAGCTTTGTGTTAAACAGGAAACAGAACCGGCTTCAGATTTTCCCAATTAAAACTAACCGTAGGCTCTGCCTCTATTTGTCGTGTCCCCCCCGTTTTGATTGACGAAATCGATGTTCATCTGTCTATGTTTTTGTTGTTCTTAATCTTGTTGGTTGTTTTTGTAGCATATATAAGTTTGTGATTTTAAACATCAGCACCGCAGAAGAAATTGGAATTTAGTGAGTCTGAATTGCTTTTGTTCCTTTTATATCCAGATGTGGAGATTTTGGAGGGTTGTTTGGGTGAGATGAGGGATGTTCTCAGAGTTGATGAACTTTCTGAGAGCTTGTTTTCGACCGAGGTCGGATCGACATGTGCACAAAGGTTCAGATGCTGGTGGTCGACAGGATGGTCTCCTATGGTACAAGGATAGTGGGCAGCATGCCAATGGTGAGTTTTCAATGGCTGTAGTTCAGGCTAACAATTTACTTGAGGATCAAAGCCAGATGGAATCAGGCAATTTGAGCTTGCACGAGTCCGGGCCATATGGTACCTTTGTTGGTGTGTATGATGGGCATGGAGGGCCTGAGACATCTCGCTATGTGAATGATCACCTTTTCCAGCATCTTAAAAGTAAGGCACTGAAATTTCTTTGATCTTACATATCTTTTTTGTTCAATAATTTATTTCCCACATGCTTTATTTCTTAACAAGTTGATGGGAGTTGGTTTGCAAGTGGATTGTGCATCTAGAAAGGGATGCAAGGTGGAATTCAGAATCATTACAGTTGAGTTTTAGTTTGAAAAACGGAAGAATACTATGTTCATAGTGCTTTCACTTGTTTATAGTTTTTCCAAAAAGCAGATTCCCATCTCAAATAGGCTGGAATCGTGAGTAGGTTTGGCTTGATTAAGGTTTAATTTTAGAGGTTAAGATGTGAATATTCTTTTCCTTTTACACTTCTTCTATATTGGGGGGTTGGTCAATAGTTTAAAAGCATGTGATATGTATGCTGAAATTTTGTCTAGTATCTGTTATTTTATAAACCAGGCTTGTAGTTGTCCATAAAACTTGGAAACTAAGATATGCTCCAGAGTCCTCATGATTTGTTTTCTAATTTTTAGGGTTTACCTCAGAGCAACAATCCATGTCAGTGGATGTCATTCGAAAGGCCTTTCAAGCTACCGAAGAAGGGGTCATTGCTCAAGTTTCGAAACAATGGTCGATGAGGCCACAAATTGCAGCTGTTGGATCTTGCTGCCTTGTTGGCATAATTTGTGGTGGAACCCTTTACATTGCTAACCTTGGTGATTCACGAGCTGTTTTAGGGAGAGTTGTAAAGGCAACAGGGGAAGTTTTGTCCGTTCAGTTGTCGGCTGAGCATAATGCATCTATAGAGTCTGTGAGGCAGGAGCTCCGTGCCCTGCATCCTGATGACCCACAGATTGTAGTTTTGAAGCATAATGTATGGCGCGTGAAGGGCCTTATACAGGTAAGTTATTTGATGTATCAATATCGAATCATCGATTATGCTCATAGTTTGTCTTTTGCATGTGGCTGAATTATGTGTTTAACTATGCAACACAACTTGTCTATCTTAGGTTTCTCGATCTATCGGTGATGTCTACTTAAAGAAAGCTGAGTTCAACCGAGAGCCTCTTTATGCTAAGTTCCGCCTTCGTGAACCTATCAAAAAACCCATACTGAGCGCCGAACCATCGATTTCAGTTCTCCAATTACAGCCACAGGATCAATTTATTATATTTGCTTCAGATGGGCTCTGGGAACACCTTAGCAACCAGGAAGCTGTTGATATTGTCCAAAACCATCCACGTAGTGTAAGATTCCGCTCCCATCTAAAATCAGAGAAGAAGACACTCTTTCTTGAATGATCCACTGATTTTATATTGCAAAGAAAATGGACAAAAGTCATCTGATTAGTCCTAGTCCTACATTTTCTACATTGTGCATGTTCATATTTTAGGTTAGTAGTTGCAGTTTCCTTTCCACATATAAAAAATATTTGTTTTGGCCTTTCTTTGATCACAAACAGGTAAGTTTACTTCTACATGATCTGAGCAACCTAGAGTAGCTTAGATCGGCGATCTGAAATTTATTCTCATTATCATATTTTGAAAAAAGTAGCCTCGACTGAGTCTAGATTTTACATCTTGTTATTCTGGTTGATTGGAAAATAGATTCAGCACGTTTCTGGTTGATTAAGAGCATCCTCAAGTAGCTACAATAATTCTGGATTTATTTGTGGTTACATTTTGGTGTTGGCTTATATGATGCATGTATTTTATTTTTTGAAGTTTTAAAACCAATATCTTTCCAAAAGAAAAAAGTTGTCCAAAGTCATATGAAAACACCAACCCAGGGTTAGGAAAGATATAAAAGGAACTCAACTTTCATTTGAACAATCTCATTGCAGGGAAGTGCAAGGAGGCTGGTGAAAGCAGCACTGCAGGAGGCAGCAAAGAAGAGAGAAATGAGGTACTCCGATTTGAAGAAGATTGACCGCGGCGTACGGCGACATTTCCACGATGACATCACAGTGATTGTTGTGTTTCTCGACTCAAACCTTGTGAGCCGAGCTAGCTCTACAAAATGTGCAAGCCTATCTGTGCGAGGGGGCGGAGTTAACTTGCGTCCAAACTCATTGGCCCCTTGCACCACACCATCAGACACTGGCATGGCCTGATTTGGCTAATATCACCTCATGTTTGTCTGTTGTATTGTTCTCATATGTGAATACCAGGTAGCTTCCAACAGAGATAAAGTGGAGCCAGGCATCAATCCTTTTACTATACATTGTAACTGTTAACTCAAAAAGAAAAAAGCTTCAGCTTTCTGTCCAAAACCAAAGCAACTGAAGTAGACAGCTTCAAGTTGCCTGTAATTGTAGCTAATTCCTTGGCATATTTCTTATCATTCCCATGATTTTTTTTCTCTTTTTTTTACCCATTTTGCTCACTGCTTAGCTCTTGTAAATTGTATGTATGATGACTATGGAAATTCAGTTTTGCTTGTTTTGATCTGTGTCAGTCAATTCATGCTGAACTGCCTAATCTGTCATTACATCTGCAATTTCTTATTATGAAAACCAATTGAATGGTTGATTATCATTTCCCTCAACTTTCTTGTAGATCCTGAATCATCTTACGAGACACGTATTCGACAAATATCAACACGTTATACTCATACGTCGAGGGTCTCAAATACGTCTTTTGAAGACATATACTTCCACTTCTTTATCTTTGCAGATTGAGTAACTTGAAACCCACAAGAAAAAGGAGGAGAAGGGAGCTCAGATCAGCCATGGCATTTGCAGAGAGTGCATGGAAATGGATATGAAAATCAAATCACAGATTTCATGAAAGAATCCATTTGTTAAAGGAATTGTTCCTTATGGGATGGATGAGGAGAGGAGTGGGAGAAAAAGGGAATTTGGAATATAGTATTGTATTTGTATTAGAATAGGGAGAGAGAGAGAGAGAAGGGAAGCTTTAATCTGAGTAAGTCAGAGTGTCAGTGAAGGCATAAACACAATAATCCAGACAGAAAAATTGAAGGTCCCTATGTAAGAAAGTAGGGTAAGAATACTAGTGTATGCTTGTCTTGTTTTAATTGTCATTTCCATTTCCACCCCCAAGTAAAAAATTATAAAAAAAAAATGGCACATTTCTCACTGCCCTTACCAGTGCCCACTTCCAAGTGACAATCCTTCTCTCTCTCTCTAAAGTTGTGAAAAGAAAATGGGTTTTTAAAAACAAAATTAAATAATATTAAATGGTCTTTAATAATAATAATTTTTTTTAAAAAAATGTTTACTCCTAAGTGTAAAAAATTCTTAATGTCATCCCATAAAAAAATTTCTTAGATCATTAGATTATTGTTTTTAGTACTACGGAACTAAAAGCATGAATTTCAATCTTCAATTTCAAAGGATAGAATATGTGTCTTGGTTATTGTGCTTTATGCTCGTGTTGGTTATCAAATTATTGTCTTACTAATACATTTGTACGCATGAATATGTCACTCAAATGTTACTTGACACGTAAAACTCAACTTGTTCGTCAGCAAAATCAATTTATTCTAAGTGGTATGCTCACATATCATCTAAATATTATTAATTAAATCTATAATTTAATGATATGTTAATTTCCTATAAACAAAATTTAATATTTTTCTTAAAATAACTCCATTGAGAATTTTTAATGCATCAGGGATAAATGTCAAAATTTTAAAAGATTAAAAAAACCCCTGAAAAATGTCAAAATTTTTAATGGTAAGTTATGGTTCCTTTGACAGTTTTATTATATTTTTTTCATTGAGACTATATATATAAAAAAAAAATCCTGGTAAGTAAAGTGATATGAGCTTAGGGATTAAGTAAATAAGCCTAACTTTAGGGAACAAAAAAAAAAAAAGTGGAGGTCTTATCTAGTCTTATATCTAATGCTACAGATTACCTGTACGGTTGTGAGAAATAACAAATTAAAAGAAAGAAACTAATATATTATTTTCTTTTAAAAAAAAGTTATAAAACTTTGATAATTGTATAATTTAGTTATTAAATTGTGAGTGAGTCCAATTACATCTCTCGACTTTTTTAAATTTCATTATAATACGTTACCACCATTATTTAAAAGTAGATATGTCAAGCTAATTGACTAATGAGTACTAATTTGATATGATACGGTACAAAAAGTGATCCAACTAGATGAAACAAGGAAGAAGGGTCATATATCGTTTTGATGAAGTTAGTAGAAGAAATACATTTTAAACAAAGTTCTTTTTACTCGTATGTTTTATTTTTATTTAATTGGTGTATTCATTTGTGCTCTCATTATCACATAGTGTCAAAGCATCACTCATGAGTCTAATCAACACCTCCCATTGATGTAAATAACATTTTTACTTCAAGCTAAACACGCTTAACTTTAGATTTTCTAGGAGTAAAACATTAAGAAATGTAATATATTAATATAGATAATAGCTATCAATTCTTTTAAGCATTTCTTAACAATGATTGCATAGTCTAAGGATCTCCTCTAATTAGTATGTGATATCGATTCATTCATTTATCTTTCCTTTATCGAGTGTCACATGCCTACCCACTTTCACCTTGGTTAACCCTTAAACCACATAATATTAGGAGAAGTTCTACATTGATAACATATAATGTCTCAAGCTTAAGACCCGGAGAAATTAAAATTTTTTAAAAATAAAGAAATCAAATCAACCCAACACAGCAAAATACAAAAATCTTAGATAATTATTGCCTAAAAAAACCTTAGATTTTCCTTCAACATTTAAACCTAAAAGGAAAAAAGAAAGAAAAAAGAGAAGAAGAAAAAAAAAAGTATGAGTATTCTTCTCTAAGGAGACAAGAGTTGTCTCTAAGCTATAAAGACAGTGACAGTTGTGAGTTTCTGGATTCTCCAAACCAAAACCCTAAGCTTATTCTGTAATATATTGTGTTTGATTTGCAAAAAAGAACACAATTATACCCTTGTTATTTAATTTCAACCTTCCAAACAACATCACCACCACACACAAAACACAACACAACAAAATCTCTCTCTCTCTCAATGTTTTTTTTGACACTTTTTACCAAGTTTGACTCATCTTTTTAGAGAGAGAGAAACAGAACCAAACAGTTTCAACCCATTAATCAATGCTCAGATATTAGAAAATAAAGTAATGAAAAATGCTAATGTGTAAAAACAAGTGAAACAAGTTCTGAACTTTTTCCTATTTCAAACTGTTTAACATTAACACGCCAACAAATGGAGTACAAAATTTTACACAACAGTCTCCTCTCTCTTTCTCGAGCCCCTACCTTCTTCCTCGCCTATGTCCCTCTCTCTCTCTCTCTCTCTCTCTCTACAAAGTCCTTAGCCCCAAAAGAAAAGGGTTTCTTTGCAAATCTCTCTTGAGGCTAAAAAACTGCTGAAGCAGAGTTTTTTTTAGAGGAAACAGAGGTTTTTGGCTGGAGAGGATATTGCTTCCTTCAAACTTCCTTCCTGAGCTAGCAATCAGGAACCTTCTGGAAAAGCCATATTTTTTGTTTTTGAAGCAATCCCACCATTTTACTTCCAGGAAGATGAAATGGGTCGGTCGGATTTTTCTCAAAAGGCTGCATTTTTACACTTTATTTTTCTGAACCCAAGTGAAACAAACAAACATCTTCCTCTTTTATTAGCAAAAACCCACCTTCTTTTTATCACTAAAGGATAGCACTAGGGGGAGGAAAAAAAAACAATCCTTTTCAATTTCAGGCATTTGATTAAAGGAAGAAGAAGAAGAAGCTGCTGCTGCTGCTGCTGCTGCTGATTCTTTTGCTTTGGCCAACAAAGAAATGGGTTGTGTTGCCTCAAAGTTAGAGGAAGAAGAAGTAGTTTCCATCTGTAGAGAAAGAAAACGCCAACTAAAGTTAGCTGTAGAGAGAAGGTATGCTCTAGCAGAGGCACATTGTAAATATTGTCAAGCTTTATATGCTGTTTCAGCCGCCATTAAGCTCTTCGTAGCTCGCCATTCTTCTCCTTCCCCTTTCCTCATCACATTCCCTCCTCCATGTTCTCCTTCTCCTCCCCCTTCAGAAAAAGTGATTACCAATCCAATGTTTCTTCACCAAAGACCTTCTGATTCCACCCATGAAGCCATAGCTGCCTGCCCTTCATGTGCTTCCACTTCTTCAACCTCTGCAGAGTCCTCCATGGAAGAAAGAGAAGAAGAAGAAGAAGAAGAAGAAGAAGAAGAAGAGCCAGTAGAGGAGGAGAGGATTGAACAGGTCCCAGCATATTTCTACATGCAAATGCCACCCCCAATGCCATCCCCTCAGCGGGAGTTTGGATGGGACTTTTTCAATCCATTTGACAGTATGAGGACCGATGTCGTCGCCGAGTATCGACAGAGCTTGGAGGACGATCTCAGGATGGTGAGGGAAGAAGAAGGCATTCCAGAGCTAGAAGAGGCAGAGGAAGAAAAGGAAGAGCAAAACCAGAGAGTTGTGGCTGTTGTTGAGGAGGAAGATGTTGGTGTTCTTAAAGAGCAGAGGAATGGAGTTGAAATGCTTAAAGTTGGAGAGAGGGAAGAGGAGGGTAAGTTGAAGCAGAAAGGGTTAACAGTCATTGATACACCAGTGGAAGGAAGGGAACTTTTGGAAGCATTGCAGGACATTGAGGATTATTTCATTAGGGCTTATGATTCTGGAATTGATGTTTCTAGGATGTTAGAGGCCAACAAAATTCAACTTCAGTCTGGTTTAGAAGAAATAAAAGGTGGGCCATTCATATATCTTCATTTGCTTCATTATTTTAAGCTCTCAAGTTTGTTCCCTACAGTGAAGGTCATGCATGCATGAGTTGTTTTTTCTTGCAACCTACACTGTCATGTCTGAAAAGCTATGCTTCCTTGTAGGCTGCAGAATTTGATTTTTGTATCTAATGATGTGAACTTGAATGTTTATTACATCTTAAGCTTTGTCAAATTTGGTTTCTAGAGGATTGAAATCATTGGAGATGAGAATTATGCTATTGAGCAATGTGACTCTGAGTCTCTCATTTGCAGTTATACATATAGATATATCATGACATGAAGTTAATCATACCAATCTCTTGTATTACTGCAGAGAACTCAACAAAACTCATCCAAGCGATAACTTGGCACCGGTCTGCTTCGGGCAAGCCTTCATCATGTAAGAGTCTGGTAGCATCCAGTTCGAAAAGTTCTTCGTCGTGGACAGAGTTTAAGAATGAGCTTTTTGATGATTATGATGTAATGGATTCAGGAAGCCATTCATCGACACTTGGGCGATTATATGCTTGGGAGAAGAAACTCTATGAAGAGGTTAAGGTGAAGTACGATCCTCGAGCTGTTTCTCTTCTGAAAATGATCATTATAATACAGGAAAAACATTCTGGTTTGATAGGGCTACAGTATCAAACATGTTGTAGTAGTAGGGTGGAAAATAAGAACATATCATTTTCTTTTACATTATATTAAGATTAAATAAGAGCATATCATTGCCTTATGGTGCTACACATTGTTGTTCTTTGTCTTTCACACGGTATAGTTATCACTTCATCTTCATAATTGCTCAACATGTTAATGATCAAAGAACATGAACAGAAGGAAATGAACCATACTTTCTTTTGACAACCTCTTTAATTGTTTTGAGATCTTAGCTTTCTTTATCCAAAACCTTATTAGCTGTGCAGAAGGAGAGTGGTGTCTTAGGTACAAGTTATTTATAACACCTCAAAATCTTATGTCGCTTTAGTTACTCGAGAAGTGATAACGAGCCTGATTAGTTCTCGTGTCGATTGCTGAACCTCATTGCATTCTTTAGAGACGTAAACAGAAGAAGGCTTTGATCCTTCTTGACTTGATAGCTTGCTGCTTCATTGTAGATTTCTATTCTGTTGGCGTAGAAACTACTCTTATGGATTAGAGAGGTCACCTTTCTTGCCCAGAAGATACATTGTTTTGCGTTTAGCATTTGTTTTTACAAAGTGTCGGTAAATTGTGCACTTACAACTTTCTAATTCTTCCTAATGTGCTGTTGTTTTTTGTTCTTATTCTTATGCCCAGGCTGGGGACGTTATGCGTAAACTATACGAGAAAAGATGTTCACGACTGAGAAACCAGGACATTAAAGGGGACAATGGAGTCACGACTGATAAAACTCGAGTTGCAGTAAAAGATTTATATGCCAGGATCTTGGTCGCCATTCGAAGTGCTGAATCGATCTCAACGAGAATTGAGAAACTGAGAGATGATGAGTTACAACCACAGATCGTTGAGCTACTAAAAGGGTAAAAATTGGAAGATAATTGCATTTCTGATGTAAATAATGTAGGTAATGTTGTCAGTTTGTCACTCGTTTTTCTTGCCAAATGGTTTTGCAGCTTAACAAGAACATGGAAAATCATGTTGGAAGTTCATGAAACCCAGAAAAAGATTATTCTTGAAGTGAAGACTTATTCCTGCCATTCCTATCTGAAGTTCTGTAATGAATCCCATCGCCTTGCAACACTTCAGCTCGGAGCCGAGCTTCAAAACTGGCGTTCGTGTTTTTCAAAATATGTTGAATCACAGAAGGCTTACGTTGAAGCTCTCCATGGATGGCTGACCAAGTTTGTAACGCCTGAGGTCGAGTTCTATTCTCGGGGTCGGACTTCTGCTGTGCCTTATGGTCTGCACGGACCTCCATTGCTTTCAATCTGCCGTGATTGGCTATCCTCCATGGAAAAGTTACCAGATAAAACTGTAGCCTTTTCATTGAAAAGCTTTGCAAAGAATATGAAGGCTCTATCAGATAAACAGATGGAGGAGCAGCAGCAAAAGAGAAGAGTTGAAAGTCTGGTAAAGGAGCTCGACCGAAGGATTCTGTCGTTTCAGAAAACAGAAAACAAGTTCTTCGAGTTCAACTTTACCGAGATGAAATCAGAGTTGGAAGTGGAAAACCAGAACGAATACTTGACGGAAAAGAAAGATCAGCTGGACATTTTCAGGAAGAAACTGGATTTGGAGAAGGAAAAACACCATAACTGCATCCAAGAAGCACAAAGGATTACATTAAATGGAATCCAAACAGGGTTTTCTGCAGTTTTTGAATCCTTATCAGACTTTTCCAAGGCTTCCCAGAAAATGTACGACGACCTTGTGAATTACAGTGAGAATGCCAATAAATCTGAAAATATGAACTATATTGAGGGCTCCCAAGATGAAGAAAATGTTGGCAGATAATGAAAGAGGGGACCAAGAAGGGATCGTTTTTTCTTAGAGTTCTGTAAATTATATCTCGTCGAAGCAGCTCGCTGAGACATTGGTTTGTATTTTTCATTCTAGCATCCATCCTAGAAAATTGTTAAGATTTTTGCTACAGGCTTTCATGCCCACAATTTTGTTGCAGACAAAGTCAATTTATTGCCTTTCTACATTATTGGCAGGAGGCCCAAGAAATGTAGATCTGGATTTTAAGTGGGCAATTATTGTAAGTAGTTTCAATGTACCTGAAAAACAAAGAAGCTTGGGACCTAAATTTAATGGTCGACAGCTCCCATTTTAACATTTTCAGCTTTCCAGAAATCAATTGGTCTTCTCTCTCGCTTTCTGGAGAAATGCAGAATGCAATTCACAGCAGTGTGTTGTCTTTTGATCTAGTGATGTTTGGTTGCAGTTCTGAAACTCGAGGCACCATCAATGGCAGTTGCAAAGCTTTGTCTTCATGTATGGGTTTTTATTCCATTATTATGGTGGGACACACGTGAAAACAGAGCCTGAAACTAGCAAAAAACAAATGATGTTCACGTGGTCGTCAAAGCTTAAAATTTTCTTCCTTTTCTGTCTACTTTGTGGACATCTTTCATAATTATCCTCCCCTGTAATGCCCTGCAAGCTGAGAGAGCTGAAGTAAGCCATTCTGCATTACAGAAAGAGCCAAAGTATATCGATAAGCCATCGGCACGTCGTTGCCACCTGACACGAAGCTTTCAACAAAGGGCTACATGAGGGCATTTGGGGGGGGGGGACCATTCTTACCATAGAGCTTAGGAGAATGCAACAATAAGATATCGGCTCTTAAACAGTCACAAACTACATCCCAAGTGATTGTAATGGAAAGAAATTGAAGAGGAACCTGGAAGAACGGCAGGGATAGTATGGATGAATTTCATGATCTTCTGTCATACTTCATTTTTGCTTTTCTGTTCTAAATCATCGAACTCCATATCGGACCAATAAGGCTGAATCACCATGGGCATTTATAGTAATGACATGTCAAGCCTATAAAATCTAAATGTTGTGAATATAAGCAGATGAAAAATATACAAAGAAATTGTGACAAATGGACATGGAATGGATAAGCGCATTTTGGACACTCACATCCAATATGGAGAACATATGATGATTATTATGTTCTTCACTTCACTATAAACACAAGTCATTCCCAACATCTATAGAGCTTCTGTGCATCCATACGCACATAACCTTAAAGAACTAACGTGTGATAAAGCAAATGAATAATTACAACTTTTACAATGAAGGGGCAATTACAAGATTCTATTAGCTCTATCTAAGGTATAAAGAGACCAAGAATTGGGAGAAAATTATGAATTCGCTTACTACAGTAGCAGGGGAGTGTATACCAAGGAAAGGAACAATGTCAACCTGCAACCAACTCTCAACTGCAGACCCCACTACTGCACCGGCCACAAGGCCACCTAGTGTTATCACCGTCGCCTTTCCTGCAATGAGAGGGAAAAAATGAACATCAAATATGTTCTTGTAAGAATAAGAGTTTAATCGACTTGTGAAATTCTTAAAACTAGGGCACCAATTAATAACAATTCTAACATAAAATTAAGCATGATTGTTCTTAAAATTTTTAAGAAATGCTTTCATTGTTCTTACAATTTAATTAAGATGTATATATATATATAAAATTAAAGTAGATAACAGAACTAATAACTGAATCATTATTAGAGGAGCCCTTAGTATGTAACTTTCACACATCCAAGAAAGCTAATTTGCTTGATTGTTCAGAAGGTCTACACTAATAAAGGAACTCACTTTAGATAACCTTCCAATCGATAGAAACTTGGTAACTTGATTTTGAAAGAGTAATAAATCTAAAAGATCCTCCCATATTTCAAAGTACGCTTAAAAAAGATCAAGTTACATTCACCTTTTTTAGCCACGATTTTTGTTGGCTATATATAACTTCATAGCTAAATAGTATGGTTCTTCAGCCAATCTCTGGACTTCTCTAGAACATTAAGCATAATGAGTTGTTATGCCGAATTCTCAAGTTCATGAGAATCACACTCTTCTAGTACTTATGAGCAATATATGTAAACCTTCTTTGTCAAACTCCTTACCTAATTTTACGTTCCTTTTGGTCATGAAGTACAGGGAAGCTCCAAAGCTACCTGCCAAGATCAGTCCAGGAACATCAGCACCTGCATAAGGCAGTGAAGAAGATGAAGAAGCTCCATTTACATATGTCAAGACTGCTAATGCCCCATATACACCAGCTTGTATGCCCAAGTCACCAGTTGATGGTGTTTCGACAGAAACAGGAATATTCCGCAGCCACTGAGATGTTGAACCCACACCAGGAGAATTTATTGGTTTGACATCAGCATACCGGATACGACTGTTCTCAACTTTCCCAGCTCGACGCCGAGTTAAGCTCTGCATAAGCAGCATGTCATATGCAGCTTCAACCTGAAACACATTTGGCATACCAACAAGGAAAATTTTACGGTTTCCCTACCATGTAGACTATAGTGGATCAAATGCTCCTAACAGAAAAAATGCAACGAGTTATGGGATGGAATCAATGAATAGCCCTCGGTGCTTCAATTAGAAAACCTTCCAAATAAAATAGAAAACAGAACACATGAAACCGTTTGTTACATATATATATATATATATATATATATAATAAGAAACGAAATTATTTGTTAAATATAATTATATAAAATCTGTTAATATTAGAACCTTTGAGAAGTATCAGACGTTCACAGGGAACAAGAAAGCTTGTAATACTGATGCAACAACTTTGCCTGATCATCCATGAAAAGTGTAGGATATCCAATATCTTGCTTTAGCATCCAGGCAGAGGTTTTTTCTCCAAATAACAAATAACTCTTCTTACCATTATTAACAAAACAGCTAAATGGAATGAACAAGTACAATAATCTATGCCATAGAAGTGATAAATGACAAACATGGTAGAATAGTAGGCAATGAAAAACCAAATATAATCATACTTCAAGTTTAGAAAGAAGGTTAAAGCAGGGACAAAAACGCCATATAAGTAGCAAACAATAGAAAGCAACGATTAAAATTTATGAAACGCTTGCAATGTGCAGAAAATGGGCATGATGGACATTTAGCAGTGGGTGTTGCAGGTGTGAATTCTACTTCTCTTCTACATGCCAGAATATGTAAAATGGAGAAAAAATCGGAAAATGGGTAGATCATGCGAAGAATGTTCGATGAATCTATGAATAATTTATAACTGCAAGAGAGTGAAAAAGAACTATTAACGGCTGTGTAATTATCATTACAAGCCACAAATCATGTTCGTAACAATCATGAATATAGTAACTGAAATAACGGTATACAATGGTATTATCCTAACCATTACATAATACGTTGGGGCAACTTTCATCTTTTATCACCATTGACAGAACAAAAGCATAAAATCTATGGCTCTCATAAATGGTACAATGTGTACGGCAAGAGAAGGATGAGGTCTCTCTCTTTTGGGGGGGCAGAAAGTAGAAATTGTTTCTATATTTGCATGGCGTTCATTATAATAGACTTAAGTTAAATGAAGCCAACCACTAAGAGAACTTACTACGCAACAAACTGATACCGGCCTCCTACTAGGTTCCACTCATCGAAGTAAGAAACGAAACAGAAAATATCGAAATTGAGTCATAAAACGACCAAATTGACATCAAATGCATAAAAACAGTTACTAAATTTTCCAAAATTAAGACAAAATCCGCACTTAATACGATCGATAAACTACCTGAGCAATCGCCTTGTCGTCACTGCAAGTAGCAAGAATGGAATTCTTGGCGCGGAGTATTTCATCGAAGGAGGCTCCTTCGGAGACTCCAAGAAGCTTAAGCGCGTTCTCGAGAGACATCTCAGACGGCACCGAGTCGTCAGCGCGCGAGCTCGCCTGAACCGGCAGCAGCAGCGTCCTGGCAAATGCGCGGCGGGGAGGCGGGACACCGCCGGTCCAGGAAGCGGTTCTACCGGGAAATGTTGAGCCGGATCGTCGGAAGGGCGGTCGGGAGAACGGTGAACCGGCGGCAGGACGGTTGGGCCGGACGGAGAGGGTGGCTGCCATTGTCGAATTGATTTTCTGCAGAAGCGTGAGGCTGGCCTTCGTTCGTTGATATGCTGTAGCGTGCTTGCGAATTTAACCGCTGAAAAACAAGGAATGTTTAATTAATTGAGGAATCTTACGGTATAGACGTTATTAGAATAAGCTCCGGTGAGCTCTTTTTATTGTCTCATCTCCGCCATAGATCTCTAAGGAATTCTTCGGTCTTAGTGATATACGGTCCGGATCCTCTCTCTAAGCGTAAAAGGCTTCGTTTTGATATTGGAAGTGAGTTTTTGTTTGACGGGGCTTATTGGGAACGGACAATTAGGAGTGATGACAAATCATACATAATGACTAATATGGATAAATATCGTAAACATTATCGTATAAATCGTCATTTCACGTCTCTTTTATTTTCATGTCATGTGACAAATTATACATATCAAAGTGTCTCTCATATATCCAACAAAAGTCATAGATTGTTATTCAAATGAGGATTTATGTGTGGCAGATTGCGCAACTACGCACACGATACTTATAAGCAGAAAATATTTTACTAGATTGACAATGCTAGAGCAAAAGTCAATACTATATCAGATTCTGCAAATCTGATTAAAGGTTTTGGAAAAGCAAATTTTATTTTGCCTAGAGGAACAAGATTTACAATTAATTATGCTTTGTTCTCTAGCAAATCAAAGAGAAATTTATTGAGTTTCAAAGATATACGTAACAATGGTTATCATGTTCAAATTGATCATAAAAATAATATATAGTATCTTTATATCACATGTACTATTTCACATGAAAAACGTATATTAAAAACACTGCCAGCTTTTTCTTATGGATTATATTATACTCATATACGAGTAATCAAAAGTTATGCAACAATAAACCAGAAGTTCATGAATCCAGAAATATTCAGTGTTTGGCATGATCGTCTGGGTCTACGAGTGTACAAATAACCCGGTAACCCGGACTACCCAACCCAAACCATAAGGGTTGGGTTGGGTTAAGTTTTTTTTGGTTTGGGTTGGGTTAGAATTTTAGAGAACCGAATTTTTAGGTCAGTTCTTGGGTTGACCCTCTTAGGCTCGGATTGACCCGACCCAACCCAAAATTTGTGATTTTTTTTATATATATATTTATAAATGAATTATTCGTTAATTTTAATGCTTTTCTTTTAAAATTCTAACAAATATTAAAATGTTATGAATTTTGAAGTTCGATAATTGAATTTTATGTGATTTTAGTTATAAAATTAAAAAAAAAGTTATTTTAAATAATTAAAAAAATTATTAAAAAAAATCAACCCGACGACCCAACCCAACCCAACCCAAAAATATAGGGTTGGGTTGGGTTGGGTCGTCGAGTTGATTTTTTTAATAATTTTTAATTATTTAAAATAACTTTTGGGTTGGGTTGGGTTGCAACCCTTAATCGGGTAATTCGGGTTGTCAATCCGACCAACCCAAATTTTTGGGTTGGTTCCAAAAAACCCTTCAACCCAACCCGTGTATACCCCTAGTTGGGTCATCCATGATCGATAATGATGAGGAAAATTATTGAGAATTCACATGAACATCCTTTAAAGAACCAGAAGATTCTTCAATCCAATAAGTTGTCATGTGATCCTTGCTCTCAAGGGAAATTAATTATTAAACCATCATCAGCTAAAGTGGGGATTGAATCACCTGCATTTTTAGAGCGAATTCAATGTGATATTTGTGAACCTATTAACCCACAAAGTGGTTCATTTAGATATTTTATAGTATTAATTGACGCATCCAGCAGATGGTCACATGTATGCTTATTATCAAGTCGAAATCTTGCATTTGCAATATTACTTGCTCAAATAATTAAGTTAAGAGCACATTTCCTGATTATACAATTAAGACTATTCGACTTGATAATGCTGGTGAATTTACATCTCAAACTTTTAGGGTGCGTTTGGCGCGCAGAGTTGAGTTGAGTTGAGTTGTGCAGAGTTGAGTTGAGTTGAGTGCAGGAAATCTGTGTTTGGGGTGCATAGTTGAGTTGAGTTGTTGTAGAAAGTCTGTGTTTGGGGTGCAGAGTTGAGTTGTGCAGAGGTATCTGATGTAGTTTTTTTTTTTAAGATAAAATAATCAGTTTTTATCTTACTGATGGTTTTAAGATCAAATAATCAGTTTTTATCTTCCCATCATTGATGATACATTCATTTATGACAAAAGAATTAATGACATGCTATCAAATCTTATCTCCCATACCCCAAAAAAATTAAAGTATACAAAAAATATTATCGTTCACAAAATATATCTAACGAAATAAACATGAAGTGTCTGAGTCATCGCAAGCACTATCTCTTCTTGGATTGTGGTGGGACTTGGAAGAAGCAACTCATCTTCTGGATATCTGTTACTAAAGGGATCATCCTTGGTCAACCCTTCTATTGCATACAGTTGGTCTACAACATTTTTACGTCTAGCGAATTCCATTTCATATTTTTCTTTTCTTAATCACTCTAACCTTTCTTTTCGTTTCAGCAACGGAACTTATGGTTAATTCAACTTAAACCCCCTCTTTTTTGTAACCCCCGTAAAATCAAATGCATTAATTGTATTTGATTTCAATTTGAATTTTTAGATAATCATATAAGAATTATGAATATAGAGATTTTTTAGGAAATGGTGTTTCAAACTCTAAAAATGATTATGATTTATGTTATAAAAAAATGGATTAAGATTTTTTTTTTTAAAAAAAAAGGATTAGGATTTCCTTTTTTAAAAAATAAGATTTTTTGTTCTAAAAAAGATTAGGACTTTTTGCTACCTATTTAAAATAGTAATTGCAACTTAAAGGATGCACTTCAAAACTCTCCTCTTTTTCTTCTTATTTTCTTTTCATCCCACTCTTCATCCCGCTGGACAATCGGGCGGAGTTTCGTCGGAAAGTCGTCGGGTCATCGCCGAAAAGTCGTCGGAACATCACCGAAAAGTCGTCGAACCACCGTCGGAAGTCGTCGGACCACCGGAAGGGAATCAAGGTTTAGGAAAATTGGTGGAAATGTGTGTGAATTGATTTTGTGGGGAGATGTAAGGTGAGAAAATTGATGGCGATATTTGGGGAAGTGAGGAGTTGAGAACTCAACCCAACTCAATTCCCCAAACACTGAGGGGGTGTTTGGTTTATGGGGTTGGGTTGAGTTGAGTTGGGTTAATAACCCAACTCCTTGTTTGTTTCACCAACAATTATAACCGGTGACTTAATAACCCAACCCCATGGAGTTGAGTTATTAACTCAACCGTACGGTACTTTCCGGCGGCGATCCGACAACTTTCTGATAACGGTCCGGTGAGTCTCCGACGACGATCTGACGAGTCTCCAATGACGGTCCTGCGAGTCTCCGATGATGGTCCGGCGACTCTCTGACCACTTCCCTGACGACTGTCCAGCAAGATGAAGAAAGTGGAGAAAAGAAGAAGATGAGGATAGTTTTGAAGTGTGTCTTTAAGTTGCTAATACTCTAGTTTAAATAGACACCAAAAAGTCTTAATACTTTTAGAATAAGGAATTCTAATACTTTTAGAATAAAAAATCCTAAACAAACAGAAATCTTAATCCTTTTTTAAACATTGAAACACCATTTTCTAATCCCGTTGCGATTATCCAAAGATTCAAATTTAAAATAAATACAATTAAAGCATCTAATTTTATGGGGTGCCACAATATACCCATCTAAGAAAAACTTTCGTCCTCGAAAGTTGCTAGAACTTTACAACGGTCACATCTTTGAGTCATAATCTAAATGTAAACTCTAAACTACATTTGCACAAGAACAAAGAAGTCAGAAGCATAGCATAACAAGTGTCAACACACAAGCAACTCAAATGACTTTAACTAGACTTCCTGCGAGAGACTATAAGGATCGTTGCCTACGATGTAGGCGAGTATGCATAATCTAAGACTCATGCTCTGATACCAACTGTAACAACCCTAATTTTTCAAACTCAAAATTTCCTAGGGACGTTACTAAACAACATTGCCTACACCGAAAATTTCGGTAGCATAACGACGCTATTAGGACCTTGATGACATATCTAATATTTTGTAGATATGCAACTTCAATATGACATAAAATATTTAAGTATGTTGACATATTTTTAACATATTCACAAGGTAAACCATTTATTCCATTCTAAAAATGTTCATAGACAATGCATGTGTTTAGACAAATTTAAATAAACACTTTTCATATGCAAAATATTAATACTAAATTAAGACCTATCTAAATTAAAATAAAAAAGTAGTGGTGAACATGTGCATAAAAAAAGGAATAACGTTCATATTGAAGAGTAAAAGTTCTAAATAATGAATTTTATTGGAAAAGAAATATTGATATCAAACTCAATATCCATTACTTTTGCAAATACCCCTAACATACATTTGGCAAATGGTAATATGTGTAATTTTATAATTGATCACATAATTGAGTTTTGAAATTGTAGACAAATGTGTTTGTATTTGATTTGTTGTGAAAACAAAGTAAGGAAAAAAAGTCACAAAAAAAATCAGACCTTTCACTTTACATAAGATAAAAATAATTTTTAGGGGAGAAGAAAAATTGATATCAATCTCAATATTCAGTACTGTTTTATATATCCTATATATCTTGTAAATGGTAATATATATTGTAAGTTTGTAATTGATCTCATAATGGAGTTTTGAAATTGTAGACAAATATGTTTGCAATTGATTTGGTGGAAACAAAAAAAGTAAAGAAAAAAGTCACAAAAAATCAGACTTATTCACTTTACAAAAAACTGCATCAGATACCTCTGACATAATAACTCAACTCTGCAAACCAAACACTGACTTCCTGACTCAACTCAACTCAACTCTGCAAACCAAACACTGATTTCCGGAACTCACTGACAAAACAACTCTGCACAATTCAACCCAACTCAACCAAACTCTGCGATCCAAACGCCCCATGAGTTAGTTTTTTAAACCAACTCAACTCAACCCATATCATCCATCCAAACACCCCCTTAATAATTATTGTATGTCAATTGGGATAAGTGTTGAACATCCTATAGCTCATGTTCATACACAAAATGGTTAGCAGAATCATTTATAAAACGTCTGCAACTAATTACAAGACCATTGCTTATGAGAGTTAAACTTCCTACATCAGTCTGGGGTCATGCTATTTTGCACGCTGCATCATTGTTACGTATTAGGCCAGTAGCCTATAATAAATATTCTCATATGCAATTAGTTTATGACCAGCAACCAGATATATTCTATCTGAGAATTTTTGGATGTGCAGTATATGTTCCAACTGCTCCACAACGTACTAAGATGAGTCCTTAAAGGAGGTTGGGAATATATGTTGGATATGATTCTCCATCAATTATTAACTATCTTGAACCCCTGATGGGTGATGTATTTACTGCACGATTTTCTGATTGTCATTTTAATGAAACAAATTTTCCAACATTAGGGGGAGAAATTAAGAAGTTGGAAAAATAAATTACATGGAATGCATCATTATTATCTCATTTAGATCCTCGTAGAGATTAATGTGAACTTGAAGTTCAAAAGATAATTCATTTACAAAATATAGCAAATCAATTACCAGATGCATTCACAGATGCTAAAAGAGTGACTAAATCATATATATACCAGTTGCAAATGCTCCATAAAAAATTGATATCCCAAAGAAACAAGTTGTCAATAATGAGTCTGGAGCACGCCAGAAGCGCGGTAGACCAATGAGTTTCAAAGATAAAAAACCTCGAAAAAGAAAAGTAGTTGAGAATCAAAATGATTTAATAAAAGATATGGATGTTCCAGAAGAAATCCATAATACAACTACTCAAAAGAGTATTGATGAAAATCAAACGCTTGAAGATAATAATGAAATTTCTATAAATTATATTACAACATAAAAGAGATGGAACCAAAATGATATTATTGTTGACAACATTTTTGCTTATAATGTTGCTCACGATATTATTCATGAAAGTAAAACATTTTGTTCACAATATCATTGTTGTAGTTGCAAGCGTCCATTCTTGTTTTTTAACCTAAAACATTTTGGTCTTCTATTGTTAGTCCCTCAATCAAATTGACATCAATTACGCTCAGAAGAATCTTTGTAGCGGTAAACATTACTTATCCTTTTAATTTAAGATGATGACCTAGCACTTGCAAAACTAAAACCTAAGTTGAGTGCGACATTCTTATAAATGTAATAGAAATTATCATTATGAGGACTCAATTTGACATTATTGTTATTGCTAAAATTTGAAATTCGACCTTTTAGTTTGTCATGCTTCACTGTTTTCTTCAATTCTCGAGTCAAGAGAAATTTACATCAGCATGGTGTTACTCTAATGCTTAAGTTAATAATCGAGTCAATGGAACTAAGCGTTCACTAGTCAAATCTTGGCATACCTTCTTTTAAGCATGTTCCCTATATTTATAAACATTGCTCCATGATTAATCCTTTCAATAATGCATGTTGTGTGCCTTCTTGATCACTACCACACTTTTGATTTCGTGTCTAGTCGAGGTGGATCTTTACACCTCCACCTCCTCAACACTCCTTAGCGCACGACAATATTTTATCGTGCTCACCTCATAACAATGGCCTTAATGATCCATTTGATTTTACAAAATTGAAATCACACAACCTAGGATTATATTATTAAGTAAATTATGTGGATAAATAATACAACTCAAATAATTATTTAAAAAAGTTCACAGATTAAAATGAACATTTTAAAGATTTTGAGACCAAAATGCTTATTTAAAAAAAATTGATATAGAAACTTGTAGGCCCCATTTGATAACCATTTGCTTTTTTAGGTCTCGTTTGATAATGTTCTCGTTTCCTGTTTCTGTTTCTCATTTTTAAGAAACAGACTTGTTTAGACCCCGTTTGATAACCATTTTGTTTTTGGTTTTTAGTTTTTGAAATTTAAACCTAAAAATACTACTTCTACCAATGAGTTTATATGTCTTCTTATCTACTTTGTACCTATGTTTTCAAAAACTAAGCCAACTTTTGAAAACTAAAAAAAGTAGTTTTCAAAAATTTGAATTTGTTTTTAGAATTTGGCTAAGAGTTCAAATGCTTGCTTAAGGGAGATGATCTCCATTATAGAGAAATTAGGTGAAAATAAGCTTAACTTTCAAAAACTAAAAACGAAAAATCAAATGGTTATCAAACGGGGTCTTAATAATTCATCCCGTTTTTTATTCCCAAAATTTGAAAAATGTTTCTAAAATTAGAGCTAAATTTTAGAAATAGTTTCTCTCCATTTCATTTTTTATACTAAAACGTTTCTCCAAATGTTTATAAATAGATCTTTGGTGTGTTGGCAAAATGTGTGCATCAAATTCAATTAAAAATGTATGTTTGTTATTATTATTAGGAAAATTGTCATACTGATATGCTTCAGAAGAATTGAAATCATCCTAATCGACACTTATCACTGTTCAGAATTTATTAGTGATAAACTTTTATTACTAATAGATTCTTATCACGATTAGAAGTTTATGAGTGATTGAATGTGGTATAATGCAATTTTGAAGCAAGGCTTGAAGTAGGCTAATAGACTTTTATTATAATTAGTATTCTAGCAGTGATAAACTTTTATCATTGATAGACTCTTATCAAAGTTATGAGTCTACTAGTGATAGAATGAATACATGAAGTGATAGATTTTCGTCAAGGTTATTCTATCATTGATGGACTCTTATCATAATTTGAAGTCTATCAATGATAGATTCTAATAGACTGTACAACTGAAGTAAGGTTTGAAGTAGCATGGTAATAGACTTTTATCATAGTAAAGAGTCTATAAGTGATAGACTTCTATTAGTGATAATTTTATCATAGTGATATATGAAATAAACATTTTAGTGATAGACTTCAACCATACAC
Organism: Trichosanthes cucumerina; assembly: GCA_036507285.1. Lineage (NCBI taxonomy): Eukaryota > Viridiplantae > Streptophyta > Magnoliopsida > Cucurbitales > Cucurbitaceae > Trichosanthes > Trichosanthes cucumerina. The sequence goes on along the minus strand of CM071839.1, from coordinate 9,923,969 downwards.
CCTAACTTATTCAATGATGAAAAGTAACCTATATTAACCTTAGTTGTTTCAAGATACAAAATTCTAATAATTCAGATAATTGTGACAATTAACATATATGTTTCTATTAGTGATAGACTTCAATCACACACTACTCTCATTGATAGGGATAAAACTCTATTAGTAATAAACTTTAATAAAATAAGAGAAACAGAAGTCTATCAGTGATAGTGATAAACTTATATCACTGATAGACTTCTATCACAAGACAGTAATTAAAGTTTATTAATGATAGACTTCAATCATTATAGAAAAGTTAAACGTTGAACATCGATTGAACATAGAATATTTAGACTTTAGTTGATCGACTAAACGTTGGAAAAAAGAAGAAGAAATCACAAAAAATTACAAACAAAATAAAGATAATTTGAGGAATAAAAGAAGGAAGATGAATCACAATTTTCATTTGGGCTAAATACATGTGCATAGACTTTTTAGTAATTTAAATGATAAAATTTGTCATATTTGCAATATTTTAGGCTCATTTTGCTATTTACCCAATTATCCCATTATTTTTTAGTTTTCTTCTACAAAAATTTGAACTTTTAAATTATTTATCTGTTACTGCTCATTTTTTTACTCTTTATTTAATTTGTTTTGTTCTCTAATCTACTTTACTGTATAACTTATGGTTGAATGGTGTAAAATCATTATTTATTATGGAAAGTCAAATCAATATACAATCCAAGACGGATTTAGTTAAAGATCACGTAGTGTATTACCACTTGCGAATGCACGATGTTGTTTTTAACTTTTTTATATTTTTATTGACTAATTTTTTAAGAACTTTTTATGGTAACTAAAAAATTATATAGAATTCATTAAAAACATATACTAAAACACAAAGATAGTCTTTTTTATTTTACGTTATTTTTAAATAAAAATAATAACATATTAAAAAAATAAAACGACAAATTTTAAAATCTACATAAACTTTAAAAAATCATAAAAATTAATTTAAAAATAATTTAAAAACAATAGCAGCAAATGAGACAATCAATGTATATGTAATATATGGTTTTCATGAAATAGTTTTACCTATAGTTCGTACTTGAGATTAACCTAATGATAGCTTATCAAAATACAATGATCTAAAGTCGGTAAAAATAACATTCCTCTACCTTTTTCTTCTTCTATTGGAAGAATAGAACAAATAAAGTTACAAAAATAAGAATGAATATTAGTTTCCTTGTTAGCAACGTCTTCCAAGTATCTCAACCCAAAAATAAATTGTTCCTTGAGCTTCTTCCAGATGCCTTGTTACTTCTCATCAACCATTGTTTTTGTTAGTACGTACATTGCTTTCTTGTTAAACTAAAAGTGATACTGCATCATGTAAAAAGTTTTATGATAAAAAAATTGAGAGGAAAAAATGTAGAAATAAAATAAAAACGGAGAAGAAGAAAGAAGGAAAGGATGGAGCTCAATTTGTTCTAGGAAAGAATGTCATTTTATAGCCATAGAAAATAAAGAGTTACAAGACTTTTGAGATTCTAGAGCTTTTGATATTTTATAATTAAATGTAATTAAAAATAAACATATTTAATCCTATAATTAATTTATGTTAATAAATGGAAACCTTTTCATATTCTAACATTTTACGTTGTTCTTTTCATATCTTATTTTAAATAAAATATATAATTTGTTTATGATAACTCTGAATGAATTTAAAACCAATATTTATTTCTTGTAACATCTCTACATAAAAATCTTAAATCCAATTAAAGAATGTTAAATAGAAAAAAAAAATATAGAATCTTGTTTTTGTTAAAAAAATAAATAAATTATCATTTTTTTCATATATATATATATATATATATAATTTTTATGTCTTGTTAGTAAACATAATTTGAATTAATAATTAATTATTAATTAATTTGAAAGAGAGATTGATTGGATATTTTTGGCTATTCTAATGACATGTCTAGTAATTTGAAAATTAAAAAAAATGTCATTTATAATATATATTATAAATATAAATACAAATTATAGGTTTTATTATTTAAATTCAACCTATAATTTATTGAAATTGTAAAACTTTTGAGATTTCAACATTCTTCATAATCTTTTTTTAATTAAATTAAAATTATTAAGAGTTAGTACTTACATAAATAAAAATAGAAATTTTCCTATTCTAACTTTTAAATGTCACTTTGTGAGTTAAATAACTATTAGTATTTATTATGAGTGGCATAAAAATATATTTTTTTATGTCTTCTATGATGTATTGTTAATAAACTCAATTTGAATTAGTAATTAATTATTAATTAATTTGGGAGAGAAATTAGTTAGTTTTTATGGCTAGTCTAGTGACATGTCTAGTCATTTGAAAATTAAAACATATCTTTTGTAATATATATTATAGATATAAATATAAATTATAGGTTTTATTATTTAAATTCAAACTATAATTATTGAAATGGTAAAACTTTTGAGATTTCAAGATTCTTGGTAATCTTTTTAATTAAATTAAAATGAATGAAAGTTAGTAATTACATAAATAAAGATAGAAATTTTCCTATTCTAACTTTTCAATGTCACCTTATGAGTTAAATTACTATATAATTTAATAATTTTTTAGTACCAAAAAATTAATAATTATTAGTAATTAATTATGGGTGTCATATTTTGTAAATATAAAATTGATAGAAGGGTAAAATAGTCTAAAAAAGTTTTTTCAAGATGGTAACTTTTTAATATATTATAGATTATAGATATAGATGTATAGAAAAAATCAAGGGTAAAATACATTTTGGTTCCCCCAAATTTGGGGTTGATGTCTATTTAGTCATTGAGATTTCAAAAGATACATTTTAATTCTCAGGTTTGTAAAACCATTCTAAATGGTCCGTGACTTAACCTTAACCTAACGAAAAGTTGACTAGACTGATGATGTGGATAGGATGACAAGTCTATATTCGTTGACATGGATGAAATGATAATTTTATTTCATTTGATTACTTGGCAAATACATTTGTAGTTCTGGGTCGAGCCTGCTTGAAACAAATTTCACTCTTTGACATTTGGGATACCCATTGTTTTCTTTATCATCTTCTTTAGTTGCATCATTTGTATTTGTATTACTTACTTCAGATGCCTCCTTCCTTAGCTCCATTTTTAAATCCTCAACAAATACACTTGTCGATTCCACTTCTGGTAAAATATCAATAGTTTCTCTTTGCTTCAAAAGATCATTTTCCAGTTGAGATACCTGCTCCTCCAGCCTTTTAATGTTAATTTTTTCCACTTCATATAGTCGATCCATGAAACAATTTTTTTTTTTTTTTTTTTTTAAAAAAATCACTCAAGGTAGAATTTACCTTATACTGACCTCGTTTTCGAAGGGCTTGTTCGAGGGTTTCCAGTAGCCGACTCCACCGAAACAACATACGACTTCCTTTACAGACTCGAAGGGTGTCGACATGTCGATTTTAGCTCTCACATTAGATTTTGTCTCTATTTTCGCCATTTTCGATCTTTGGAAGCTGAGGTACCATGCCTACAAACCCATCTACTCCGTAAACAACTTGACATTCATCCATGGAGCTTTCAACAACCGATTTCTTCAGGAAAATGACAACTTCTAGTGGTTGAAACTCGACAAGAAAACTTGAAGACTTTGTGGTTCATCGTTTTTCGCAGGTACTTTGTGGATTAGAAAAATGCAATGGACAAGGGAGAAAAATGAGTGAGACGAAGAAGGACTAAAACTTAAGAAAAAAAAGAAGGGATTTCAAGAAGGAGAAAGTTGCAGTAATTTTTTAAAATTAAAATAGGGAAGAAGAAAAGTCCATAAAATAGAGCAATTGAAATATTCTAAAGCTTTTTAAAATTAACTTAATAATTCAATATGTTTTAATTGATTTTTTAAATTAATTTACCAAATAATTAAATGAAATAAATTTATCATTAAAGTTAAATTAGGGACCATTTAGAATGATTTTACAAACTTGAAGAACTAAATATATATTTTGAAACTTCATGAACCAAATAACACATCAACCCCAAACTTGGAGGCTAAAAGTGCATTTTACCCAAAATTTAAAATAAAAAATAAAAAATCTTCTGATTTAGTGGTTGGTATGTTTCTAACCCTCGTTTAAGTCTTGGCTTCAATGTTAGAATGAATAATTTTAAATATTTTTATATATTAAGTTAAGGTAAAGTCGTGAATATAAGTATAGATTTTCTTAGTACGGAGAGAAATAGAGATTTAAAATAATAACTTCAAAGAAGAAATACATGCTAATAATAATGGTTGAACTCAAAATAAATAAATAATAATAATAATATAAAGAAAAAGTGAAATCCAATATACAACATTTGCTGCAAGTGACTGATCGGTTCGTTCTAAGCGTGAAAATTGAGAATTAATTCACAGTTTGGCACTATTTTCTCTTCCATTCGATTACCGCCGTTTGTTGAACAAGCGACAATCAGAGCGATGTGTCGAGCCAGTAGCCATAGCCAATCACAAGATTTTTTTTCCTCTCGCGGACGAAGAAGGCGACGTTCAAGTCTTAGAAATCCCATAAGAGCACTGGAAGTATCTGCAGCAGTTGAAAATTCAAATTCGATCGCACAAAGATGATTCTGATTGGGTCTACGTTGGGAGTGGAAGCCATTTCCTGCAAACCCTACTTCTCGAACAGATTGCGAAGTGGGTTTTACAGCAGAGCTTATTCTAAACACCTCTGCGTTAATGGAGGAGACAATCAGAAGAAGAAAAAGGTCGTCGTCGTCGGCTCCGGTTGGGCTGGCCTTGCCACTGCTCATCACTTGTGCAATCAGGTTCTCTTTGTTAAATTACTCGTATGATGTGAAGAAAAGTTTCAAAGGAACAATAGGAAATGATTATGGCTTTCCTCGTCTGATGTAATCCATATTAACTTCCAAGCTCTCTAGTCTCTTCCTTGTTGTGCAACTGTTTTGATACTGTGTTTTATCTTTATCGGGTTGCAGTCGAGTGGTGAATAGGGGATTGATTTGGTTATAATTGAAGTGTTCTGTTGGAGTTTCTGTTTCAGGGATTTGATACCACTGTTCTTGAACCTGGCAATGATTTTGGTGGTGCTGATAATGTTGGGATTCATGGTAATAACCAAAAGTGTTCTTTTAGGATATGTTTAGTAACGTTCTCGTTTGTTGTTTATTGTTCACAAAAAGCGAGAATGTTAGTGTTACCAAAAGAACTGAATTTGTTGTTTCTATGCTTCTTTGACTTATTTTTAGGATTTGTTATATATTCGGGTGGTTTTGATAATCTTTCAACTTGTCGTATTCTAGGTTACTGGCGTCCCTACAAGAATATATTTGGCCTCGTTGATGAGCTTGGTATCACTCCTTTCACAAACTGGACAGCACCTGCTCATTATTCAGCTGATGGATTGGAGGTAAATAATAGTTTTTTTTAATCATTGATAAAATACCGGGGCTCTCTGAGTCCTAAGTTACATCTTAGACAATGTACATCTACATGTTCATTGATCTTATAATTAATTAGTTTTGAGTTTTCTTACTTTGAATTGTGTTGTGACGGTGATGCAGTTCTTGTGCAGGTAAAATTTCCGATATTCCAAGATCTGCCCCAACTGCCAACTCCTCTCGGAACCTTATATTATACAGAAGTATGGATTGCTTCACGTTTTCACGTCTTCATATTTGACTGTATAGTTTAAATGGCCTGATGAAAATCACTCTCGGTCATTTTGGTCACAGTTCCTCCAGCTTCCATTGTTGGATCGGTTAACATCACTTCCTTTGATGGCTGCAGGTACAATTCTTTCACAGATCTTTTGATATAGATATCCATATGTCACAATGCAATGAAAATCCCACATTAAAAATTAAAGTCATGTTTTATAACCATTTGGTTTTTAGTTTTTGATTTTTTAAACTGGCTTGTTTTCTCACTATTTGTCTACCATAGTTTTTATCTTCTCTACAATGGTTTTCATCTTTCTTAAGTAAATATTTGAATTTCTAGCCAAATTCCAAAAATAAGAACAAGTTTTTGAAAACTATTTTTTTTAGTTTTCAAAACTTGACTTGGTTTTTGAAAACATGTACAAAAAGTAGATAAGAAAACATGGAAGTAGTATTTATAGGCTTGATTTTCAAAAATAAAAAACTAAAACCAAATGGTTATCGGAGGGGTCTAAATTGTCAATTGGAGCATAGCTCAATTGGTTAAGATATATATTTTCAATCAAAAGGTTAGATGTTTGAATTCCCACTCACACATATTGTTGAAGTCAAAAAACACATAAAAATGAAATTAGGACAAACTTTCATTTCCAACAAGTACAAAATACCTGTGTTCTTTCCACAACCTAGTTCCTAGTATGCTTTCTTGTCTCTGAAAATGAACGTATAATGTTGGATTTTTCTCTAATGTAATAAGTTGAGCATGGATCTAGTCCATGGTAATTACCATTCTTTTAATTTACAAATGCATACCAAGTACGACACGCTAACTTCTGTTGTATCCTTTGTTCCATTTAACCATTCTATCATTGGAGGTTGACTCAAAAACATATTTCTTACAAGCAATTCTTGCATTTTATGTATTTTCCCCGTCTTAAATTTGGTTAGTTTTGTTTCAGTTATTGACTTTGATAACACGGATACAGCATGGAGAAAATATGACTCGAGTAAGCTCTTTGTGACCTGTGTGGACTCTTGGTATTGAACTTGTGTGAATGTGAATTGAAGTATCTGATCAATAGCTGTTTCTTACTGATAGTTACTGCCCGGGAGCTATTCAAGCAGTTCGGCTGTTCGGAAAAGCTCTATAGCAGTATACTCAATCCATTGCTTCAAGTAGGACTATTTGCTCCAGCCGAGCAATGCAGTGCCGCTGCAACCTTGGGAATTTTATACTATACTATCCTTGCTCACCAGGTTTGGATAATCAAATTCCTTTTAACAGCATCTCTGCTTCTTCTGTTGCTAAATATGTTGGTCTTTTGTACTCTGAACTTGTGGATGCCACAGAAAGATTTCAATCTAGTCTGGTGCCGTGGAACTGTCAAGGAAAGAATTTTCCAGCCATGGATGGACTCTCTGGAGAGCAAAGGCTGTAGATTTGTTAGGAGGAGCAAAATCACCGATGTAACTGTTGATGATGATACCAATTGTCTCTCGAACATTCTTTGTGGCAGAGAAAGTTACGAGGCCGATGCAGTAGTATTCGCCATTGGAATTTCTGCACTCCAAGAACTCGTTTGTAATTCGTATGATTTTATCTCCTTCCAAACTGCTAATAACAGTGCAAATAAGTTACGTATTCATTGTTGTCTGTTTTTGGTTTGTATATTAATATAACTGTGCTGGTTTTGCTGGTCCTTTGTTCTGTTTAGTGCAGCATTATACACAAGAGAAGAGTTCGTCAAGGTTTTAAACTTGAGAAGCGTTGATGTGCTCACTGTTAAGCTTTGGTTTGATAGAAAAGTAAGTAAGATGACAAGAAACCAATTTCATTGAACAAAGTATTAAGAAAAGTATCTTTACACTCTTCTTAAGTATTCTACATGATGGAGCTCTTTTACTACAATGTTAAACAGGTTAATATTCCAACTGCAAGTAATTCTTGCTCGGCATCAGATAATTCGTTCGGGTGGAGTTTCTTCGACTTAAATGCCATTCAAGACGAACACACAGATGAAGCAGTTACCGTCATTCAAACTGACTTTGTGAGTATAAGAACACCCTCTCCTTCAACTAGTTGATAAATTTCCTTTTTTTTTCTCAATTTAAAATACTGCAGTCATCTCTTTTCATAAGCAGTATTATGCCAACGAGCTGTTGCCGCTGAGCGACGAAGATATAGCCAAAAAGGTCAAATCTTACCTCTCAACATGCATTAAGGACATCGAGAATGCTATCGTGATGAAGAAGGAAATCAGAAAGTTCCCAGGATCCTTAACTAACTTCTTTCCTGGTATATATATAAGATCAGAACTCACATTTGGTTCAAAATCTCCTGTCACTCTGCACAATTTACTTGTGAACTGCTGAATCTCAACTCCTCATCAAATCTTTTGTTTCATTTGTGACTGTATGGTTCTCCAAAAGGTTCATACAAATACATGATGCGTGGCTTTACATCATTTCCAAACGTGTTCATGGCTGGAGACTGGATCATAAACCGTCACGGTTCGTGGTCGCAGGTCAGATACCTATACATCTTTCCTTTGCTGACATGTGATGATCATTTCATTCTTGGATGTGTTGTTGATTTTTTTTTTAGCTCATCAACAATACCAGTAGAGGTCTAAATTTGAACCTCTAACCTCTTAGTCATAGTTGATGATATATGTCTTAATGAGTTGAGTTATGTTCCGGATGTATTGATGACTTGGAGGAGTTTTCGTTGGACAGGAGAAATCATATGTGACTGGGCTTGAAGCTGCAAATAGAGTGGTGGATTTTCTTGAAGAAGGGAGCTTTGCGAAAATTGTACCTGTAGAGGAGGATGAGCCTCATGTGGAGGCTCTTCGTGGTCTCAATAGAAGGATTGATGAGATTAGATCCCAACTCCCATTGAACGGTTTCTTCCTCTAATGAAACAATAGAGTTTAACATTAATAATTTTGTTAGAGTTTGGAGAATAATTACTAAAATGAAAAGTTTGAGGGTGTAATTATACAAACTTCTCTAGTTTAGAATAATAGCGGCTTTTATAGTTTTTATAATATATATAATTAGTGCTATTGAGTATGGAGATTTGTCAATTATTACTTGGCATATGGAGATTGGTCAATTATTACTTAGCTATATGCCGACTTTCATTTAACATGAGTCTTTTAATATTTTCTTTAACAAGTGGCCTTTACAATAAATTTTTCTCATGTACTAATTAATAAGTAGTAATAGTACTATAAAGGTTAAATTATAAATTTAGTTTCTGAACTTTGAGGCTTGCGTCTATTTGGTCCCTGAGTTTTCAAAAGTGTCAAATAGGTCCTTAAACTTTCAATTTTGTATCTATTTAGTTCCTAAACTTTGAAATGTGTCTAATAAGTCTTCAAATTTTCAATTTTGTATCCAATAGGTTCCTAATTTTTCAATTTTGTGTCTAATAGGTCCTTGACCTAGTTGACGTGTTTTAAAATTCATGAACTTACTAGGCACAAAATTGAAAGCTTAAGATTTTATTGGACAAAAAATTCAATTTTATATATATTAGATCGATTAATTTTAAAAAAATTGTGAATATGTTATAGACCTATTAGAAGTTCAAAAATTAATCAGACATTTTTAAAGTTCGGAATCTATTTGATACTTTTTAAAATTTAGGGACTAAATAGACACAAACTTCAAAGTTCATGGATCAAACTTGTAATTTAACCTACTATAAATTAATAGTCATTTATAAGGGCATTGTGAACTTTGAAATCATTAATGATGGTTAAAAATATAGAAACATATATATATATATACCTGCATCAATTAATTGGCTTAATAATCATATTAATTTTTCATCATATGAATATGAAATAATAGAAATGGTATATAAAAGTGTTGCTAATTCATGTTCACTTTATATTATCTAAAATTATGAAAAATGAATAATATCATATTCATTCATTTTGCGTACGATGTATCATTATGAAGTGTTGTTTTATATTAGTCTCAGATTTTTTTTTTAGAAAAGTTTTTCCTTCTATCCACCATTTTATATACAGTATACCTAAAGATATATACAATGACAAAAGTATGAAAAAATAAATATTTTTTATTATTATACAGTATAATTCAATTTATCTTTATAAATATTGCATTGCACGTGTAATGGGTGAGAATTCATACTTGCAATCAGGGGCGGATTTAGGAAGGGCCCAGAGGGGGCTCGAGCCCCCTCAACTTTTGTGAAACTTAGTTTGTATATATAAAATGATACATGAATTTCATAATTTTATCTTAGCCTAGTGGCAAACCCCTTCTATTTTTCCTCTTTTTTCTGCACGTCGAGGTTCAATAAGCTTGTACAACTTTTAGAATATTTCACTCAATAAAAATAAAAACTCTTAATACTTTAAATTCTATTTTTTAAAAAATCTAATAAATCATATTTCTTTTTATAATTTAAATATATTTAATTAAAAAAATATATCATTCCTTTTATTTTTTAAGTACATTTATTATATATATTTCACTTAATAAAAATAAAAGCTCTTAATACATTAAATTCTATTTTTTTAAAAAAAATCTAATAAATCATAGTTCTTTTTATAATTTAAATATGTCTAATTAAAAAAATATATCATACTTTTTATTTTTTTAAGTACAATAGGGATGGAGAGGATTCGATATGGTACTAATTCTTTTTTGTTGTAATCTATTCGTAAAATTATTTTTTTTTAAGAATATATTTTTCTTTTTGGTATCAAATATAAATAAAAATGAATACAAATATTTTTTAATTTTTAGAAAATTATTTCTAAAAGTTAATTACATAAAAGAAAATATGATTCTATGAATTCTTATGAAAAAAAAAATCTTATTATTTGCAATTTTTTCTCACATACTTACTTAAAAAATTTATTTAATCATATTTATTATATCAAAATCTATAAATTATTATATTAAGATTTCATATTCATTCATGTACTTTGTGGTTTGTTTTATTTTAGTCTTTATACTTTCAAAGTCCAATTTTTTAATTTCAGTAAACCATACAAATGGAATGAGATTATATACAACTAAAATTAATGCGTTCAAAATAATTTTTATACAAACTCAAGCCCCCTAAAAAGTTCTGGATCCGCCACTGCTTGCAATGTTGGATATACGTTAACAACTAGCTTGAAGTCCATAACAAAAAAGTTGACACATACATTTTAGTATTAAAATTTAAACATAGAGCAAAGATTTGTGTCCTAACTTTTAGAAAGAGCCGAATTTTAAGTAATTGAAGTATACTAAGTCGACACATTATCAAACTATACTTAAGTTGACACGTATCAAATTATATCAAACTAGGTAGACTATGCTTAAGTTGGCAAGTTTCAAATTTATTACATTTATATAAATGTTGTGTCAATATTTTAAGAATTTTAATGTCAATCTAACTCAATGGATATGACACCAATCATAATCCTCTCTCTATAATTAACTTTCAAATTTAGAAAATATATAGTTGTCTCATCTATTGAGATTTTTTTTAGAACTTCTAACATTTAAGTAGAGTAGATTGTACAATAATGACCTCAAAAAATTGAAAATAATCGATCCATCTGATAAAAAAGAGGGTAAGGGTGAGCAAAAGACCTCGAAAAATCGATCCATCTGATCAAAACCGATCAAACCGAAGTCAATTGGTAAGTTTATAGACAATGTGGACCCGGAGTCGATTTTCTAAATTGTAAAATTGACAATTCGGGGTGGGGGTTAAAAAGCCCAAACCCAACCTACTGACCAATTTTTTAGTATATATAAAATTTTTAAAAATGATCCACCGAAAATCCATATAGTGCAACCAAAAGAAAAGTCATGAGGGTTGATGCCCAAAGTAGACAATATCATACCATTGTGTAGATATGTGGAGGTTCGTTATCCTCATTCAAATGGTATTGAGTCGAACCCGTGACTTAGCCATGTCAGTATAATCCCCAGGTGTCGAACAAAGAAGGTGAGTCGTCGGCATAGTCATAATGAATAGTGGTCGAGCTTCCGAATGCAGTCAACTCCATTGGAGAGTTGACAACACAAATGTACTTTAGTGAGTAGTCGTCAATGTACTCACTAAAGAAGTCGTTAGTAATTTGCTTGAGAGTAATTTGGAGGGATGACTATTTGAGGGAAGGTTTGAAGTGGTACTTTGTTTGAGAAGAGGATTGTTGGGATTCTTGGAGTACAACCAAAGTTTGGAGGAATGACTATTTGAGGGAAGGTTTGAAGTGGTACTTTGTTTGAGAAGAGGATTGTTGGGATTCTTGGAGTACAACCAAAGTCTACATTGGTTAGTTAAGGAGAAAATCATAGGTTTATAAGTGAGAGACATTATCTCCATTAATACGAGACTTTTTCGGTGGGAACCAAAAACAAAACTATGAGGATTTATGCACAAAGTCGATAATATCATAGCATTGTCTAGATTTGTCAGAGTCTGTTCTCTCTAATACCAATATACCAACAATCAATACATTTATCGAGCTAACCAATAATCGCTTTCCACGTGGTCAAATAAATTACCTAAAAAATCCAAAATGATCATGCATATGATCAAGTTTCACTACTGACTGGACTAAAGGGGACACAATCGTTTGTCGTCTTCTCTCGATTGACCTTTCATCGCTATTTGATTTTCATTTGCTGTAATTCAGAGAATATACTGTTCATCCATTTTGAGAAAAATTCCAACAAGAAATATGGCTTCAATCAATTCAGCAAACTGAGCTCCCGCTTTCTCAGTGTTCCCAATCTCTGGCTGGTTCATCAGAAGCTCATTGTTACTGAGATCGCTAATCTGTAAACTGTTTCATACAAGATTGAAAACGGGCATTGCAGAAATCGGCCGTGATCTTATGGATGAGGGCACGCTCCAGATTAGGATGGGTTTGTTCTTCTTTCGCTGGCTTGCTGTGCCACCATCAAACATTGGGTATTCAATTAGTTTTCATTTTAACTGATTTTCTTATAACAGTTTAGTATATTTACGAACGCAAAATGCTCTGTTGATTTGCACATAGCTCCTGTTTGCTAATCTGAGCATATTTCAATTGATTAAGACATTATATACTCGACCAAAAATTAAAAAGTTTGAATCTCTGCTTGTAGAGTGGCTGAACTAAAAAAAAAAAGCTCTCTGTTTGTTTTTATGGTAGTTTAACCTCATTGACTGATGTAGCAGGCATGGATAAGTTAGTGATGAGTTATTAAGTAGGGAAGATCATAACATTATTAAGTATGAGATTCTTTTTACAGAATTTTAAAGTAAATCTATAGGGGTCAAGTTAAAAACTAGACAATATCATACTCTCGTGAGAATACTAAGAAGTATGTTACTTCACATTTTAATTCTACATTATGTATCAGTCTTTGCAGCACTGGCTCAGGGGTAATGATGGGGTTTATAGTAATTATAAATGAAAAGTGAAAACTAATGAAGTTCTCTCTGAATTTTCGTTGATATGTTGTTTGTGGGTGTTTTCCTTCCAACTATTCTTAGTTGTTTTCATGCTGTAGAGTATAGAAATGTCTCTGGAGTTGCTGGTCTTTTGGTTATACTGGACAAAGTGAAGGTGGCGCCTTGGTTGTGCGTCTGACTTTTGTATTTTATATATTAATTCTGGATAGTTAATGCTTGTTTGGTTTCTCTTTTAACTATGCAGAGGCCTAAGTTTCAGGAGGAGATGGATATTAACTGGATAGTTAATGCTTGTATGGTTTCTTTTTGAAGTTGATGTGGGAGAAAGCTGTTGTTGAGGTGATATTTTATTCCTACACCCTTTGAAATACTTGTCAATACCATTCTTTGTAAATGTAGCAGACTTCATTTACTGTTAATACCATTCTTTTCCTTGTTTGTTTGTTTTAAATATTAGGACCGATCTTTCACAATGTGTGCCATTGTCGTGTTTATTTCGGTTCAGGTTCTTGAAGGAACTTCTGGGATTAACAAATATACAATATAACTGTACAGTTTACAGGGGAGATAATAAACCTTCTTTACCTTTCTCCCCTATGCCTAAAGATTCAAGAAATCGTTATACTAAATGTTGTAATGACAGAGGAAGTTGGTTCGGTAATATCAACTGTCAATGGAGTAAAGGGTCAATAGATACTTACCAAGCACCTCATTGCCCCAAGATGCCTACAGGTGACTGGTGCTTGATCATCGCTTCATCATGCCTACAGTTTTCTGGTAATTTTTTGAGCAAATGATAAACTTCAATGTTGATTTATTGAAAGCTTATATTGTTCCTTTCATTGACTATATTCTCTTTTTGGCCTAGGGAGCTCCATTAAGCTTGAGAGAACTGGTCCTGAAGAGATTATTCAAACTAGGATTTCTACCATTGAAGGACGAGGAAGAGGACGACTTTGCTGTAATTCTGCAGCCATGTGAGTAAACATGTAGACGACGCAGATTTTCAAACGAATCGTCTTGGTTCATCTTTGAGGTGCACTTCTTCTGAGTCATCCCTTACTTTTATTTGTCATGTTGTTATTCAGGCAATTGAGCATATTATTACCCCACTGATTGCTCTTACTGCTGCTGAGTATTTGGCTTATGAATGTGGGAATCGTGTTCTTGACATACTAACTGATATGAGTTCTTATACTGATGCTCTTGGAAAGGTAAAGTTAAGAATGCTCTAGGTTTAGGGTCGTTTGATACTTGTCTAGTTTTTGGTTTAACATTTCAAAGAGTGTCTTGAGATCTTTTAAAACTTGCTATAAAGAAATGTGTTACGCGAACATAATGAACATGTTGAGGGAAGTTGTGTTGGAGTTTTGATATAATTAAATTTATCATAATCTATCAGTTTAAATTTTTGAGTTGACAGGAGATTTAAGTTCTGTTGCTTGTAAAGAAGTATCCAAAATGCGAGGATGTCCCAATTATACTATGTGTAGATAGAATGAAGACCAAAAGCAAAAAGGATCCATTCAGATTTCTATTCTAACCATTCAAAACATTGGTATTCATTTTCCTGACCTCTTGTTTCTGTAATGTTATTGTAGTGTAGGGGCATTACAAGAAAGTCTTAGCTTTTGATTTTTTTATATGTTTTCAGATATCAGTTCACATACAACTCCAAATCTTACAAATAGATTTATATTGACAGACAGCTAGCTCCACAACTACAGGTGCGTTTGTGATAAATATGTTCAGAGTTTTGATAACATTTTTGTTTTGGTTATCTGTTTTTTAAAATAAAGGTTGGGGATCATACATTGGGAAACGTGGAGAGAAACCTTACAATATATAAAATATGTGGCCTACTCATTTCATTCTCAATTGGTTTTGAGATGGAACCCCATATAGTCTAATAATAACAAAGACACTCCATAGATCAAAGCTTTTGCAATTTGGTATTGTCTACAATATTTCAAAACCCTAAAACATTTTCCCATTTGGATTCTGAGCAATCAAACTTATATGAGAACCTTTTGTTTGTGGCACAAATTTTAAAGACATAAGTGGGGCAGTATGAACTATCTTTGTCCTTTAACTTCAAAATGCAAATGCAATTGGTAAAGAATGACTCGAAGTTTAAGTTTAAATATTGACATGATACATTGATTGAACTCACGAATGATGATTTTGCATGACGATGATAATAAGTGCAAGAGGAAGTAATTTGGTTGGAAAAAATAAGAGCAATTAGAGAATGAATTGGATGTGAGCACATTGGTAAATGATTAATTTTATTTCTTTTGCTTATTGCCTTAATTGTAAAACTCATTACTTCAAGTAACACTAGTCACTATGATGAAGCCCTGCCAAAATCAAAATAAAAAATCTAGGAATGAAATTGAAATATTTTCTCATTTTTAAAGACGAAGAAAACACAACCATCAATACGTGGTAAATTGGTACTTTAGTAAGAAATATATATGTGTGTGAGAGCAAAAAAAAAAAAAAAAACAAACTCATGAGCTTTGTTTACTTCGTATGGCAAACAACTTTTATGAAGCACTTCAAGTTTGCAAGTTAGTGGCAAAAGTTTTTTTTTTTTTCAACTCAAGATTTTGCTGGTATATTTTGTATGTTAGCTCGTAAAATTTAAATTAGACGAGTATACAATAAAATTCTAACATTGTATAATTCAATAAAAGTTAAGATTTTTGAATTAGATGATTTTTACTATTGTATAATTTAATAAATGTCAAGATCTTTGAATTATATAATTTTTACTAACTATAACATGAGTTTGGAGTAATATATCTTGATCTATTTGAATTAGATGATTTTTAAAATAAGAGTTATAGTAAGATATTTTCATCCATGATATTGATATTGTAAAAAAAGATTGAATTTCTCTCTCCTGATCTTTTTTCAAAACTTGATTAGGTTTTTTTATAGAGAAAAAATACTTCGTTAGATAAAGAAATAATCAATTTTAGAGTATATTTTATATGTAGTGGCTTAAAATATTAAAGAGAAATAAATATGTGGAGTTACGGAGTGTACACTTTTATTCGGACTCTTTATCTGTTGTGACAGGAATTCATGCAATGTGATTTTAGTCACTCTAAGAGAGAATGGAATGTTTCGTGGTTTTATCGATTTATGGAATTGTAACTTTTCGATTACTCAGTCTTTAAGGACGGCTGCAAATTCGCCCTTTTGTATTCACACCATATTTAGTTAATGAATTTCCAATTCCAGTTAAAAAAAAAAAGAGAAATAAATATGCATGTCTCACATTAATGATAATATTAATTTTAAAAATTGAACACTTGGATCATCTACTGTAATTTGTAAGTTTTATTTTGGAAAACGTGTAACTTATCATTTTTTAGATTGTGTTTAATAGTTTGCTTGATGTAGCCTTTTTTTTTTCTCTTGCAAAGGCAACTAATAGATAGCTTTATTTTTCTTTAAATAGCTCTTTTTTTCTAATAAAATTCTAAAAATATATGATATTATTACATTGATTTAAAGTTATGATTTATCAAAGTTGATGCATAGGTCAATCAATCATATTGATGAGTCACTCATTGATTTAAGGATTTGATTAGTATATCTAATGTCAGTCACTTTATTACTAATTTATCATGTGTCAATCAAATTTCAATTCAGTCATTTTTATTAATTTGTTGTTGATTGAGTTTGTTATTTCTTTAATTTTACGTTTCAATAAGGACATTTCTAAACTCGTCATGTCATTTGAAAAGAGATTTTTGAGATGTAGCTAAAATTATAATATAAAAAATTAATTTTATAGACCATGTCACTTTTTTTTTCTAGTTTTATTTCTTCTCTTTTGTTAATCTTGTAATTTCAAATTTTAGATATGATTGAAATTTAGAAATTAGATATACTGAATTTGTAATTTAACTTTAAGATTTTCTTTTGAATATCAACTGGTAAACTGTATAAATTTTAATTGATAAAATACTTAAATTAAATTAAATCAAATAATTCGTCCCGACTCGCTATCTCCTTTCTCATTAAACTAAACAAAACTCGTTTCTCATGGACGGTCTGTAATTTTTTTTTTTTTTAATGGGTGAAAGGTGTGTAATTATTTAACTATAAATCTTGGTAGAGAAAAAATAAAATAAAATAATTACGGACAAAATACATAAGTTTGGAGTTTGACAAATTGGTGGTTACATATTAAAAATGAGCAGTTACATTTCTGCACATGAATTTTTCAGCCATTAGATTTCAATTTGTAACTCCTATGTTTAAAAATTCCAGTTATTGGTTATTATCCAAGAGTTACATTGCTTCTTTTTCATTTATCTAGCCATGACCTTAAATTTTTCAAGTGTCAAGTTAGTTTGTTTGTTTTCAAAGTGTGCAATTATCCATTGAATTGCAAATTATCTTGGCTTCTCCATACAAATTTTGAGAGGTGAGATTGAGAATCATTTTGTTTTCTCAAAATTGAGTGCATACATGAGTGACCTAAATATTATTGAGTGTAAACTTGTGAGGGAGTGTTGTGAGGTCCTTTGTATTTTCTTAGTTTATTTGTGCAACAATCTTTCACAAAGAAAATGATACAAGGAAGAAATTCAAGAGAGTAAGACCGAAGATTGAAATAAAGTTTCAGTTTGTGTTACAACGACATTCTTAGATTCGAGGACGAATTTTCTTGAAGAAGGAGAGAATGATATGAATCCTACCATGCTATGCAAGATGAAAGAAAAGCTTCAAAATGGAGTTGAAATAAATGTTGTCCAACTTTATTTATGACGAACTAAAGATGTATTTAATGAACTCAAGTGCAAACCCATGCTTCATTAAAGACAAACTAAGTTTCATTTATGCAACTAGACTTTCAAGCTACTCCAAGTGGGGATCTATTTATGCATGGAAGGTTACAAACTTTATGTAGGTTGATCAAAAAGTCAATTCTCGGATTTATGGCTAATTCCATGTAATTTTCAGTTTTAAAGTCTTGTTTTCAATTATTTAGGTTACAAAATAGCTAGTGGAGATCATGGTATTGATGGGGATGTAAGTTACAACCTTTCAATTGACCATAGGTTACACTAGGGTTGATTTTGAGGCTATATAAAGCCAATTCTTAGATTAAAATGAGCCTTTGTGCTTTTTTATGGCCTTGAGCTATGTCTTTGCAATTCTATGTAGATTAGGTTGCATGCTAGAATCATTCAAGCTTGACTTGATCAATCTTGCTTGTGGAGTGATTCAGATCTCAAGTAAGTTTTCTTGCCTTGAGATATTTGATCGACAAGGTAATCCGATTTTACTTTCCTTGAGTTGATTTTCAAAATTGGTTTTGGGGTCTTTGAGATTGAGTTATCTAAAGGTCTTGTTTCTTTAAGCAAGGTTGTTAGATTCAATTTTCAAGGGTTACTTAACATTTTGACATTAGAATCTTTGGCTTCTTTGATTTCATTTCGATTTGAAGTTTTTGGATTTTAGATCTAATAGTCTTGTTTGTTCCATAACAAGGTTGTTAGATATTTCAAATTTCTCTTTAAAAAATTTCTTATCATAATGTCTATTTGGTCCTTAGGTTTCAAAAAAAAACATTTTAGTCTCTCAAATTTGTAAGACTATTCTAAATGATCATTGATTTAACTTTAACCGAAAGGAATGCTGACTAGACCATTATGTAACGATGTAGATAGGGCGACAAATCTATATTTGTTAACGTAGATAGAATGACAATTTTATTGGTGAAAGTTCAATTAAAAAAATAAATGTTAAAATACCATTTTGGTCCTTATACTTTGAGAATTGTTCCATTTTGATCTATGTACTTTAAATGTCCAATTTTAGTCCATATACTTTCAATAAACCTTAAAATCGGTCTCTACTATTAGTTTATTGTTAATTTTGTTTGAAAAATGGTCTCTATAATTCTTTTCCCTATAAATTTTGAAAATATGTTCACATTGTGCCTTTTCTTGTATTAAAATTATTATTATTTTGTAATTAATTTTGATAACAAAAATTAACTTCAAATTTATCATAAGAACCAATTTTAAGCTTTATTGAAAGTATATTGACCAAAAATAAAATTGTTGTTGCCAAATTTTGGACAGGAGAACACACCTGACCTCCACGTGACAACGACGGTAAATTTGTAATTGTTTGGGGAAGAACGTAGCCTGCAAGATAAGGAAAACCTGGACACCGGTGTGGTGTAGACCACACAAGCTCCGATGCTTAAGTCGAGAGGGTTTGTGAGAGAATTCGGGAAGAGTTTATGTTTTAAGTGACTAGAATTGACTTTACCCCTTCTCCTCTCTTAGGAGAGTTTAAATAGCTTTCTTCCAGGGTTCTTTCGGGTTTCAGTGGCCTACTAGGCAAAGGAAAGATCGAGAGTGGGCTCAATGTAAGCTTGTGGGTCGCGTGGGATCGATGCAAGGAGGTGGGTCGGCCTTGCATGCAGTCGGCCTCGGTAGAGGCGACCACGGGCTTGGGCCGGCCAAACTCGAATCCATCCTCGTGTCGCCCGGCGCGGTAGAGCCCAAAGGAGGGGGCTCTATCTCGGTCGGCCTCGCCGCCATGCCGAGGCCGACGACCACGCGCAGGGGCGAGCCCAATCGCGCTTTCTCGTCCTTTCTCATCTTGATTCGTCCTGTTCGATTTCGCCCGCTATGACTCCATATTGGGCTTTTAATCCCATTTGGCCTCTCTTTATGACAATTCGTCCAACTCATTTTCGTTGGTCCGATTTTACCCACAACATTAGCCCCACTCCCTAGTTAGGGTTCAAGATTAGGAACCGTGAATTAATCATTTGGAGCTTGACTTGGGAGTACCCTATTGAAATTCTTGAGTTCTTTGTTGGCATTAGTGGATTGTTCACTCTGGTGGATATATTATGTCCCCTAATGTGTTAATTTTTCCCGGTATTTTAATGTAGATTTCAGGATCTCGTCATGCTTACCTTGCATTTCGATTCTCCTGGCTAAATTTCTTCGGAGTCATTTTTGGACATTTCGAGGGTTGCCTCGAATTCTCCCTAGTTTATGTTGTCCATCCTTATGAGGATATTCAGTCTTACTAGGGGTCAATTTTCCCGTTTTTCAATGGGATTCCAGGCCACCGTCCTGCTTATTTTGCATTTCGAATGCTCCCTTTCCCCTTAGAATTTTATTCTAATGCGCTTACCATGCGCCTCAGACTATCCCTCACGTTGGAGTTTAAGGCTCCAAGGTATTCCTTGGATCATCCCAAGATTGGTTTTTCTTGGGGTTTAGGTTCTCATCCCGATTCACGACTTGTGTCGCTCTCTTAGAGAGATATTTGGCAACTCAATAGCCATGTAGCTTCATGCTTTCCATCAACCTTTCCAGACATATGCCGCTTCATTTTGGATAGGGATCCAATGGGAGGAGGATGATTGTTGACCAGGGAGATGGAGATCAGAGGGAAAAAGCATCACGGGCATGTTTGTGCGTGCGTGCTGGTCCGAAGCGTGCACTGCCGGTTCAAGTGTTCGGCCTTGGCCTCGGCCGGATAGGCCTAGTCGGCCTCGGCCAGATTGGCCGGTCGGCCTCGGCCGGTTTGGCCTGGTCGGCCTCGACCGAACCGGAGTCGAAGTCGAGGCCGAGGCCTACAACATAGGCCTGGCGCGCGCAGGAGGGGTCTGCCATGCGCAGCCCTCCTCGGCCTCGGCACCCTTCGCATCATCTTTTTTTTTTTTTTAATCTCAATTTCGAATTTGAAATCCAAGTTTCCCTCCATTTTCTCTTATTCTCTCCCTATAAATAGGTCTTCATTTCTCTCCACTTCTCACACCATTCTTCTTCTATTCTCTTCTATTTGAGGTAGTTTTACTCTTCCATTTTTCTTTATCTCTTTGCTTGGAATGGATGGTGAATGGTCCACCACTTCTCATGAGATTAGTGAGTCTTCTTTTGGTGAGGAGTCTTATAGTACAAGTTATTATGAGGCTTCATCGTCTTCTGATCACATAGCCAGTGAGTCTTCTATACATCTTGAGGCTATATCATCCTTGGCAACCGAGGCGCAACTTGGGCAATTGCGGTACAAGTATGATATTCTCTTCGATGTACAATTGAGGGTTCCTGGGCCTGATGATCGTATAGAAGATCCTCCCCTTGGAGAAGTTGCTTTTTACTTTGCGATGTTTAGGTTTGGTGTGCGCCTTCCTTTATCTTTATATCTGCAAAGCTTTCTGATGTTGGTTGGTTTGGCTCCTGCCCAAATTGTGCCAAATAACTGGGGTCACCTTATAGGTTGTTATGTATTATGAACAACATATGGTGATGGTAGTCCGCTCACACCTCATGTTTTCATGTCACTTTACATACTAAGTCGTAATCCTTCTTTTGGTAGCTTCTTTTATTATTTGAGTTCTTCATGTGGGAAACTGATTGATGGATCCAGTTCGATTCATGGTTGGAAAAATAAATGGTTTCTAGTTAGCGGGGATTGGTTATCTCATGGGCCTCAAAATTCTGTATATGCAGTTTCCACTAAGTTTAGAGATTATGGTGGGTTGCTCTCTTTATCATATCCTCTTTTCTTGGAAACTGCATTTATATATTGTGACTAACCATATGACATTTTTCCCTTTTTGGTTCCTGTAGAGTTCCAACGTCCTGCTGTTGTTCGGGCTTTTGTGAGGGTTGTGAAAAGCCTAGGAGCTCCGTCCCGCCTCGGTCTCTCTCTTGTGAGTCAAGAGAATCTCATCAGAATTGGATTTGCTCCGCCTCCTCTTTCAGAAGGTTGCGTTTCGTTGCACCCTCTCTTCGAGACTTTGATGCAAGGGAGAAGTTACCCTCGACCTCGGCCGGTCTGGTCGGCCTCGGTCGTCTGATCGGCCTCGATCGGTGCAGTCAGTGACCCGATCCTACCGCCCGCTTTCCGCATTTTTGTTTATGTATCGTTGGAATTATGTGACTAACGATCATATTATTTTTGCTTTTCAGATATGCCTCTACGAACTTTCTCCCTGTTTGAGGCTAATAAACAGAAAAGAAGGAAGAGAGCCTCAAGTGGAGTCGGGCCTTCGCAGGCAGAAGAAACGAATTCTTCTATGGGTGGTGCTTCGACGTTTCATCCTTCACATCCCCCTCCCCAGCCTTCGGGAGTGAGTACTCGTCGTACTAGGAGGGACATCCTTTCTCATGAAGAGGCTCCTTCTGTACTCTCCCCATTCAGTCTTCCTGAGGGTTACTCTTCTGCGAGTAACGACATGGAGCTTCTGGAGCAAAGCTTTGCACTTTGGAGGGGAATTGGTCAAGACCAACCTTTGAGTTTCAGTGGATCTGATCCAAGAGCGGGAGTTGTAGAAGGAATCCGAGATCTTCGCCATGTGTGCCTCTCCATTCACATATTTTCCTTGTTTCTTTTTTCTTGTTTTCTCACCACTACCTCTTTTATTGATTCTTTTCTAGGGTTTTGGTCGTCTTACCATGTCCGCAATTGCAATGGCTGAGAAAATCGCCTATCTTCAACAAACCAGTGTTCCCAGAGTTGAGTAAGTTCAAGCTCAAGCAAGTGTGAACCAAG
The DNA here is from genome assembly GCA_036507285.1 of Trichosanthes cucumerina. NCBI lineage: Eukaryota > Viridiplantae > Streptophyta > Magnoliopsida > Cucurbitales > Cucurbitaceae > Trichosanthes > Trichosanthes cucumerina. The sequence goes on along the minus strand of CM071839.1, from coordinate 9,901,279 downwards.
CTAATCGCCTCTTGGCTGAAGTTAGAATAGAGCTTGATTCCACCAAAATTGAGCTCGAATCGATTCGTGCTCAACTGAACGAAGCCAAAGCTCATTTAGCCAATGCTGAATACTTGGCAAGAGAATTTAAGAAGATTGACGAGTTCATTGCTATGCAGGATGAGATCTTTGAATCTGGACATGAATGGACCATGAGACGCTTTTCCAAACATCATAAGGGTGTAAGCTGTGAGGTCATTCGAGAAGATTATGCTTCTTTCAAGAATGATCATCTTGCTTTCCCTGACTCAGATGATTCCAATGGTAGTGGAGGAGCTAACGTGAATGAGGACTGATTTCTTATGTATTTCCTTTTTATTTATTTCTTTATCTCAATGTAAGACTCTTTGTTTGTAAGGTTGATGAGAATGTATTTCCTGTCTATCATTTTTGTTTCTCTTGACTATATTTTTAAAGAGGTAAACTCCAATTAACAGAATTACATGGCCTTACTTAATTGAGATAAAGTAACAAACGTGATCCTCACTTACGCATGTTTACCATAAACCAAAATAAGTTACTCACTTGGGATCATCAAGAGGTCAGGTGTGCAGTTTTTTTTTGGTCTGGTTGGCTTTGGCTTGACCTGGTCGTCTTCGGCCAAGCGTGGTCGGCCTCGGTTAGATCTGGTCGGCCTCTGCTGTGTCCGCGACCTCGGCTTAGTCAGCTCTGGGCATTACGAGTCACATACGATACGAACTTGCACCTTTCAGGTTTTGAGCCTTCATCTTCTTTTGCAGCTTCTGTTTTTTGTTTAATAGGGAAGCATATTCCCTTGGTAGCCCCCACTCAAGTAGGATTTTTTTCTTGTCAAACAATCATGCTTGAGTTACGCTTGTAGCTTGAAAGAAATGATTTTATTTATAAGGAATAACTTATTCATACATAAGTTTCTGACATGAAATTAAACCTATCTAATAATGAAAAATATAAAAGGTGAAAGCCCCCTAGTAATTCACTGGGTCGAGGTCGGCCTCGGCCAAGCTGAGGCTATGGTCTTCTTCTCGAGTTGACTTAGTCTCTTTCAATTTGTGAAGTAACATTCTCTTGAAGTTTTTTGTTCTCCTTTGTGATTCCAACTCCATTTAGGGTAGGAAACTTGATGGTGGTGATATGTGGAAGCTATTGCTTTCAACCTGATGGAGTGTTGGCCTTCCAAGGATTGCATTGTGGTTTATTGTGCACTCGACTACTAAGAAGTTAACCATTTTGGTAGTTGCATTTAGCCCTTCCCCAAAGGTGACAAGGGGAGTTCGATCTTGCCTTCGGGATTACTCTCTCTCTCCCAAATCCAACAAAGGAGTTAGTTTCTCCTTGAAGTCTCTCTCTAACTTCATTGCATTGAAGGCGATCAAAGACAAGACATCGGTGAGCTCCTCCATCTATGAGAACCACCGTGAACTTTCGGGTTGGCTATAGCTAGAGTTACAACCAAAGCAGCATCATTATGAGGTTGATGGATAACCCCGCTTCGGCCTCGATGAATTTATGGTTTGGTTCACAATTTGAGGTGGGGTGAATACATACCTCGATCACGGGGATCGTATCTGGCTTCTCGTGCAATTGCCTTCCTTTTTCGACTGGATTCTCGAATATCGTTCTGATCTCTCGGGGTGTGCCTTCCCCAGTTCGGCCTCGACCATCATCTGGTCGGCCTCGGCCATCTCCGCTTGGCGCATGCTCAGCTTCATCTTGGATATACTCCTTCAAATATCCTTCCCTAATTAAGGTTTCGATCTCGTCTCGGAGCTGGTAGCAATCATGGGTGGAATGTCCATGATCTCTGTGAAACGAACAGTATTTTGTCTGATCCCTTCTTCCAGATGAGGCTCTCATTCTATCGAGAAATCTCACTAGGTTTAGATGGCGGATTTCCATCAGGATCTTTTCGGGAGGATGAGTCGTTGGTGTATACCTTTCAAAGTGTTGGCCGTGGATGGTCCCTTGCTCGGGTCGGCCTCGGCCTTGATCCTAAACTCTCTTCCTCTTCGAGTCAGGAAGAGAATCGTCTCGAGTCTTATCTTGATCTGGGTATCTGTCGCTTCTCTCGCGATCAGGTGCTTCCTTTGATCGCATCAGTTCCTCTGCACTCATGTATTTCTGAGCCCTGGCTATGAACTCAACATAGGAAGTCGGTTCCTTCTTCCCGATCGATCTCAACAACCCTTTATCTTGTAAACCTGCAACAATGGAAATTAATGTCGTAGTATCCGTGAAGCCTTCGACCTGTAGAGTTTCTTTGTTAAAACAGGAGACATAGTCTCGTAAGCTCTCCTTTGACCCTTGCTTTATGGTGAGTAAGTGCATCTGAGGCTTACGTTGGTCTCGACCTCCCAGGGACTGCGACACAAATGCTCTGGCAAGCTCTTTGAAAGAGCTAATGGACTTTCTTTTCAGTTTCCTGTACCAATCTTGCGTTGGTCCAGTCAATGTAGAAGAGAAAGCCCTGCACTTAATTACCTCTGATGCTCCGTGAGCTCCATACGGGACCTGTAGGTATTTAAGTGCTCCACATGGTCTGAACTACCATTGTATGGGGTGATGGTTGACACTTTAAATTTTTCAGGAATCTTCTCATCCATGATTTCGTCAACAAAAGGGGGGTCGATTTGCTCGATCAAAGCTTCGAGATCCCACCTCTCGACTTCTCGAGTCTTCAGAAGGTTCCCTTGGAGATCTCCAAATTCTTTCTGCATTCTCAAGATGTCGGCTTTCCAGGGAGGACTTAGGGTTTGTGCATTGAGCTTTGGCTTTAAACCTCCAGCGTCGGCCTCAGCCATCCTCGGGTCGGCCTCGGTTGTCTCCTGCTCGGCCCATGCTTTTCGTTTTTGATCGATCAGATTTCGCAAGTCTGACGTTGCTTCAAAGCTTTTCTCCATTGTCGCTTCTGGTCCGCCTGATCGTCCTCGGTTGTTGGCACACGAGCTTATTTGTACTAGAGATTTTAACTTATTTGTTTTGCTCATTCTGCTTCTGGTTGTTCTTCTCGTTTTGCTCCTAGACGAGGGTTGACGAGGCTTATCGTTTCCTCCGAGGATCAGCTTATCGGTGTGTTCCGGGATGTGAGATTTTGATTCTCTTGTCCCTTCAACAACCTTTGCTTTTCCTTTTCGTGGATTTCGCATAAGAGGTGGTTCTTCCTTTTTCTGATTGCTTTGCTGGTCGAGCTTCTCCAAGATCTCCCACAGGCACTTATCCATCTTGTCGACTTTCTCCTTTAGTTCGGCCACCTCGACGTCTGGTCGGCCTATGCCTATACGAGGCCGAGGAGGAGAAGTCTCCCTGGTTCGTCGGGGGTGGTGATCCTGGTCAGAATCATCTCCATCTCCGTTGCCATGCAAGTTTCCCAAAGTTCTACTCATCTTTTAGTAGGAGGATTGACTCAAGTACGAGATTCTCCAAGAAAGCGTTGTCGTTCCCCACAGACGGCGCCAACTGTTGTTGTCAAATTTTGGACATGAGAACACACGTGACCTCCACGTGACAACGACGCTAAATTTGTAATTGTTTGGGGAAGAACGTAGCCTGCAAGACAAGGAAAACCTGGACACCGGTGTGGTGTAGACCACACAAGCTCCGATGCTTAAGTCAGAGAGGGTTTGTGAGAGAAATCAGGAAGAGTTTATGTTTAAGTGACTAAAATTGACTTACCCCTCTCTCCTCTCTTGGGAGAGTTTAAATAGCTTTCTTCTGGGTTCTTTCTAGGTTTCCGTGGCCTACAAGGCAAAGGAAAGATCGAGAGTGGGCTCAATGTAAGCTTGTGGGTCGCGTGGGATCGATGCAAGGCCCGGGGTGGGCCTTGCATGCAGTGGCCTCGGACCGAGGCCGACTCACGGGCTTGGGCTTTGGCCCAAAGCCGAATCCATCCTCGTGTCGTCGGGAGGTGGAGCCCAAAAGAGGGGGCTCTATCTCGGTCGGCCTCGGCCTATGCCGAGGCGACCACGCGCTGGGCGAGCCCAAGCGCGCGCTTCTCGCCCTTTCTCATCTTGATTCTGTCCCTGTTCGATTTCGGCCCGCTATGACTCCATATTAGGCTTTTAATCCCACTTGGCCCTCTGCTATGACAATTCGTCCAACTAATTTTCGTTGGTCCGATTTTACCCACAACAAAAATAATTATCAAAGTATAGAGATCAAAATGATATTTTAACCAAAAAAATAAATTATGAAGTTAATTTTAAAATGGTTTAGAATATTTAGGGCATGTTTGGTAAGCAAACCTAAAAACATAAATTTGAAAACAATCGATTTAATGAAAACAAAGTTATATTTCATGTTTTCAGATATGTGTTTGATAACAAATTTAGAAATTTGATTTCATTCTAAACATATAAATCATTATTAATTAATTTATGAACGTGATATTTATAAATTTTATAGAATTATCATTTTATAGTATAATATTATATAATTTATAATATATTATATTATACATATTTTAATTAAGTAAATTGAGTTCAAAATATGAAATATTGTATTTATTAAGATTTTATCTTTGTTTAATATAATTATGCATTTTTAAAATTTTAAATTCTGAATCTTGATACAATGAAAACATAGAAATGTTGTTTTCAGAATTTCTAATATTTGGATCACAGAATCTGAAAACAGTTTTCGAAAACACTTCTTCTCACGCACTACAAACTGTATTTAGGTGTAGATACTAAAGTTTGGGGAGTTATCTTGATGCCAAGCGGACTCAAACACAAGCAAGATATAAAAAAGGTAGGATAGGGAGCTTCATTTATTTGGTGCACCATTTAATAATAATAGTATATATTCTTATTTTTTTAAAATGATATACAATACATAGTTTTAAATTAAAAAAATTTTGGGGGCTCATGGCGGCTCTTGTCCCCATATAGATCCATTTGCATACAACTCAAGGATTCCATTACAACTACAAACTCAAACTACAACATAGTCTTCTTAATTCGAAATAAAAAATAAAAAAATGTTCAGCTTAGAATTTGTCCCTCTACAATCTTCTCTTCAATAAGTTTTAGTCTCCTATATTGGTTCAACTTCAATAAAATCTAGTTCTTCTCAAGTTACTGTTAGGGGCACTTAGTGAGTTATAATAGTCTGTAAAATTATATAATATTATTTAAAATGTATAGTTATTTAATCTGAAGTTATAATAGTATATGTTTGGAGTGAAGAATATTCTACAAGATGTAAATGATTGAACAATATTTAACACAAGTAGATGGAGACATTAAACATCAGATCTTTGTCCTACTGTCGACATCCATCCTTCAAAGGAAACTTATCCATTAAAAAAAACGCATCCTTTAGATCTTGCACTTTTAAGGAGGCGTTTGGATTGAGGAGTTGGGGGAGTGGTGTTGGGAGAAGTTAATAACTCCCCCAACTCCTTATTTGGCCCAAGGAGTTATTAACTCCTTCTTGTAGGCCCCATTATTAACTCTTTATTTAACTCTTTTTATGGGCCCCACAGATTTTTAACTCATTTTTTTGGGCCCCACAGACTTCTTTACTCCTACTCCCTACAACTTCTACTCCCCAAACTCTCCAATCAAACCGTCCCCTAAGGGCCTGTTTGGCCCACTGGTTATTATAACTCGTGTTATAATAACCTGAAATACTCTGCACCCCAAACACAAACTATTATAACCCCAGACTATACTACTATGCATTTTAAATAATATTATATGTTTCACATACTATAATAACTCACTGACTATTATAACCCCCAGTTATTATGACTTACTCAGCGCCCCAAACAACCCCTAAATGGTAAGTATTCTCCTGTCATATACAAGCTTGTCTTAGAGAAGATTGTGAGTCCATGAGACATGGTGTTCAACATATTTCAATGGACTGCGAGTGACTTTTGGAGCTACGAGGGAGAAGAAATCAACAAAATAGGGAAGAAGAAGTTGACAAAATAGGGCCATTGAAATATTTTAAACCATTTTAAAATTAACTTAATAATTTACTTTGTTTAATTGATTTTTTAATTATTTTTTCAAATAATTAAATAAAATAAATTTGTCATTTCATTCACGTGTCAACGAATATAGACTTGTCATCTTATCTATATCATCATTAACAGTCCTGTCTGCAATATTCCGTTAAGTTAAAGTTAAGTCAAGTATCATTTAGGATAATTTTATAAACTTGAGAGATTAAAATGTATTTTTTAAAATTTTAGAGATATAAAATACATCAACTCTAAACTTGGGGGACTAAAAGTGCATTTTTATCCAAAAATTATTATTTTAAATTAGAGATTTTTTTTTAGTTTAAAGTATCATTATGATCCATATATTGGTCCATATACTTTCAAATTTCCAATTTTAGTTCCTTACTTTTAATAAAATTTAAAATTAGTTATTAGGATAAGTTTGAAGTTAATTTTATGATGAGAATAATTTTAATACAAGAAAAGACAACATTTAAAATGTGGAGAGTAAAAATTAATACAGACGAATTTTTCTTAATTGATAGTATGGATCAATTTAATCTTTATTGAAATTGATAGTATGGATCAATTCAAATTTTGTGATGTAGAATGTTTCAAAGCACTGTTTGGTGGTAAGAATCAAAAAAAAAAATTTCAAAAAAAACAATGATTCAATCAAAACAGAGTTATATTTCATGTTTTCAGATATTTGTTTGGTAGCAAATTTAGAAATTTAATTCCATTTTAAACAGTGGTTTAAAATGTGTTTTATAATATATTTATAGATCATGAAATTAGTTGTAGTTGCAAAACTAAATATTAGGTTGAATATAAAACATTATTAACTAACTTATGAACATGTTTTTTTATATATAAAATTTATATAATTATTATTTTATAATATAATATTTTATATTATACATATTTTTATTTAACAAAAATAAATTAAATTTATAAATATGAAATACTATATTTATTAAGATTTGTATATTTACTTAAAATAATTCTGCATTTTAAAATTTTAAATTTAAAATCGGGATAAAATAAAAATATAAAAATGTTATTAGAATTTCTACTATCTCGATTAAAGAATCCGAAAACACAATTTTTTAACTCATGTTTGTCAAAAACGTATTAAAAAACGTATTCACTGAAACAGAATTCGAATCACTGCCACAGAATCGTCCAAATGTATGCTCATTGGTGCCGAAATGCCGATCTCAGGAGACTCTGGTCTGCATCTTTCTAGGGCTTTATGTATTCGTTCGTCAGCGTATTACATAACGAGTGATCGCTTCACTTCCTTGTATACTCGTATCTGTATCGCTGAGAAAAATTGCAAAGGAATTTCGCTTTTAGATCTTCATTTTTTAATTTCGCTCATGACGACGGCTATTGCAACTACTAATTGCATGTTCTAATTCTACCTTAGTGAAGCTTCTTTGCTGCTAGAATGTGGATATAGATGTAATCTAGGCCCTGAACTTTCAATAGCATGTGTTTTTGAAACCTGTGGAGGAAGGGATTTGGGAATTGTACCCTGTTGATGGACTAAATCATTCTACGAGATTCTTGTAGTTCGTACAGGACAAATTTTACGGCGATCTTCTTTTGGTTTCTGGCATTAGAAAAAGGAGTGTATTTCACTAATGGGTCGGAGAACACAAAAGATAAAGAGTAGACAATGGTTATGAACTGAGAAATTTTAGTTCCATTTCAAAATTTTGGAGATGATGGGAAAGTGTGATTCTTCTTTATGCAACTTTCTACGTAGTCCTGCAGGTACTTGTCTACAATTTTTGGAGGCATTCTTATGGATTTCCAGAGCCGTATGTACGTGTGTAATCAAGCACTTTGTTTCCTTTCAGTAAGGGAAGATATTTGAACCCTTTTTTTTATATGCTAAGCCATTACAAAATACAATCAAGTTCTGTTGCTTTTTTGGTTGCTGCTGAAAACTTTTGATGTTGTGCTTTGCTTTCTAACATTACTTTTGTCGTTTCTGTATCTGACTGCTGATTTGTTTTCACTGATAAAACAGCACAGGCTCTGGAGAAGCAAAAAATTTGAGTTACTTACTTCCTCATTAATCAACATCAGTACGTAGCATCTGCTGGTTTTGAAACCAGATATTGTAAGGTTGATATGATTAAAGTACTTCCTTTGGATCTGAGATAAATTTGTTCTGCTGAAGATTTTGTTGCTTATTAGATTTTTTTCCTTTAGTTCAATGCTGACTGACTAGCATGATTTGTGCTAAAACACCCTTCCCATGTGGGCCTAATTGCTTTACTTTAGTTGCCACCAACATTATTTTGTAATGAAAATCGGTTCCACATCAATTGTGTTTATAACTTTCCTTTTTCCCCTTCATTTTTCTTTTTCATCATTATCATCTCATCTGCTTAAGTTATTATGTTCTCTTATAGCTATTAGCTATTGTAAATATTCGAACTGTCTGTCATCTGGGATAGTGCATTAGTAGTCTGGCTGACTGGCTCCCTCTTAAACATTGACATTTTTCCAATATTCTCACATTTTCAGGTGTCCTATTTTGATATGTAAACTTGTACAAAAAATTTGCTGGTTTCTTTTGTAGCATGTTAAAGAAAATCATTTAAAAGTATACCAATTGAACAAGAAACATCACATCATCACATCACTTATTGCAATTCAATAAAGTGCTCGTCTACAAGGAAAAAGGCAAGAGAGAGGATAGCAATCTGCAGGTAATTACACTTTGAAGTTCAGAAGCTCTGAAAGCAGAGGCCCCCTCTCTCACATTTAACCGTACACCTATTGACAGGAAAAAAATGGAAAAGAGATAGCAAAAGGTACAGACTTTTACAGTCTCCTATTCCTACTTATATCACATCAAATATATTACAGCCTTGTGTTTACTGTTTTCCCTCTCTTCCTTATCCCCTCTCTCTCTCTCTCTGTGGATTTTCCCTTACAGGTATGATAAATGAAGCCTTTTCAAGCTGCAGGTCACTCCCAACCCAACTGACAGTCATTATGAAACTCCCCAACCTTCTACAGCTTCAAAGGAGCAGCTTTTGCAAGAAACTAAAAAGAAAAAAGAAAAAAAAAAGTTAAGGCTCTGTTGGGCAGTTCCAGCTATTTGTCTAAAACGAGTTGTGCACCGAAAGAAGGGTGAATCCAAGTAGATTCTGTTGTACGGACGGCGACAGTCTAGAGGTAAGTAGATATTAAACAAAGTCTTGTTGTTTCTTTCTTTTTGCTTACTTTCACTGACTGCTTCTGGACCTAACCCATTTTTAGAGCGATTGATTGATTGGGGCCTGGTGGGGTTTCTTTTTTCTTATTGCTAATTTAAGTGGAAATGATTTTGCAAAAGTTTAGTGACTTTTATTTAGTGTAGTACTCCTTTAATGCCTTGTTAATCAGGTTCTAAAAGGGAAAATCTTGTACTTTAAGTCCATCATTCCTTCTAAATCTGATGAAATTAAAAAGCCCCCTTTTACTATCCACTTTTTTCAAGTTTGAGAAACTTTTGTAATGCTAATTTTGTAGATTTTGAAACTAAAAAAAAGTTGGTTGGCTAACACGTCTCTTATTTTTTTGAAAATGCAATATTTTACAAACTTTATAGTTGGTGTGGATGTAGGGGCAGACCTAGATACTAATGTTTGGGGGCTGACAAATTATTATTTAATAAATATAATAAATAAATTCATCAAAAAATCAATTTGAACACAACATTATGTGGACTTAAAAAATTATCAGAATAGATGGGTGTATAGAAGACTTCCTAACTAAGTTTGAATAATTCAATTTCTTATCAAATAGAGGAAAAAAAAAGTTAAATTACGAGTTAGTTCATAAACTTTTAAGTTCTAATCTATTAGATCTCTAAACTTTAAAAAATATATAATAAGTGTTTAAACTTTACTCTAATAATTTATTAAACTTTAAATGTATCTGATAGGCCTATAGAATTTAAACGTATTCAATTTTGTGTCTAATAAATCGTTAAATTAAAAAAATAAAACTAGTAAGCTTGAATATATTATCAAAAATATGCCGCAGGTAGGATTTGAACTTGAGCATTGATAGAATTAAATAGAGGGTTTTACCAATAAGACAACACATATTTTTTTTTCTAGAATGCATTACACAAAGCTATAAGTATATACTGTTATTTTTTTAAACCAAATCGTTACCTACTATAGGGTACTAAATTTAAATTTTTTGGGGGGCCTCCCCATATAGATCCGCGGATGTGTGCATGTTATAATAACTTGTATTATAATAGTAAGTGAAATATTCTGCACCCCAAATACAGACTAAATAATTTTGTATCCTAAATACATATTGTATAACTCGACATACTATTATAATCAATATTATTATAACTCATTAAGTGCTCCAAATATCTCCTATATGATAATTGAATAACTTTTTTTTTAGTTCAAATGGGGTAGGGATATTTGAACTCCCGCTTAAGGAGGGTAAAATTGAGCTATGCTCGTGTTTGTCATGACCAGATAATTTGTCAAGTTGTATTTTTATTATCTTTGGATAGGTATTATGTTTCAATTGAAAGATCGTTTTAGAGATATAAACATTATAATAAATTATGAGTACACTTTAACTAGTCAATATACTATTAACTTTTTTTTATAAGTATAAGTGCTGACGCCTTTTGTTTGAAGGGTAATACATTTTTAAAAAAATAATAATAAATGTGTAATTTTATTGAGTAACAGTGTACATGAAATTCAAAGGATAATGCCCGATGGAAGAAATCCCCATAATAGTTACCCATAGACTACAGTGATCATCATCACAGGGATATTAAAGGATTGACTTTTTGCGTCATAATGATAGAGGGAAAAAAATAATAATAAATGACATACAATTTTTTTTGCTTCATTTTATTATTAATAAAATAGTTAAAATGGAAAGAAAATCGTATATGCTTATTCTTCTAGACCGATGGGATTTTCTGAACTGTTTTGATAATGATAGGATTTTTAATAAAACATACAAGTTAGAACTGTTTTTTTTCTTAATTATTCTTTCCAATATTATGATATTTTAATATGTTCAATAATGTTAATTTTTATCCAACAAGAGCATAGCTTAAATAACATATGAGTTTACGACCAAGGTCATAAGTTCGAAACCTTCGAATAAAATGTTAGTTTTTATTAATCGTTCTATTAAAATTTTTTAAATCAAAATCTTTATGTATAATTTTATTGTTTCCAAATCGTTATGCTAATTGCTAAATACCCTAATTCCTTGTTTTTGATATATGTTGTTTGAAACAATTACCTGATCTACGAAAATAAGAATTTGAATCTAGGTCAGTGAAAACATCTTTTTCTTCTCATTTTTCTTTTTAATTGAGTGGCACTCTTTAAATTCATCTCACAGAATTTGTATGGGAGTTACAAAATGGAGCGAATTAATGAATATATAAATTCAATAAAATGGGTAACTACAATATAATAACTAAAAAAAAATTTTTGGTTGCTAGTCTTTTGTCAATCTTTTTTTAAGAATAGAAGAAAGAATCATTGATCTCTTTGAGACAATGTTTTAAAAATTGAATTCGATAGATCATAGCTTGTAACACATCGTCTTAAGATATGAATTAAGGGGGTGTTTGGCCCATTGGTTTGGATTAGGGTGGTGTTGGGTTTCAAACCCAACACCATGTTTGGTACAAAGGGTTTCAAAACCATGCCACAACCCCATGGGTTTTGAAACACAACCCCATGGGTTTTGAAACACAACCTCATGGGTTTTGTACCATGTTTTCCACTTCTACTTGTCGTTTTTCATTTTCGATAACCACTTCAACAACAATTCTGATGACAACTTCGACAACAACTCCGATGACTACACCGTGACCCGACCAACTCCGATGACAACTCAAATGACCGCCAACAACGACAACTCCGACGATTACACTGACAACTCAACCAACTCCGATGAAAACTTCGATAATCACACCGAAAACTCGACCAATTTTGATGAAAATTTCGACGACCGCACCGGCAACCCGACCAACTCCGATGACAATTTCGACGACCACACCTGCGACCCCGACCAACTTCGATGATAATTCCGACGACAACACGGGCGACCCCGACCAACTCCAATGACAATTCTGACAACCACACCGACAACCCCGACTAACTCCGATGACAATTATGACGACCACACCGGTGACCTCGACAAACTCTGATGACAATTTTGACGACCACACCGGTGGCCCCGACCAACTCCGATGACAATTCCGACGACCACACCGGTGACCCCCCGACCAACTCCGATGACAATTTCGACGACCATACTGGCGACCCCGACCAACTCCAATGACAATTCCGGCGACCACACCGCGCGACCCCGACCAACTCCGATGACAATTCCGACGACCAAACCGGCGACCCCAACTAACTCCAATGACAATTCTGACGACCACACCGACAACCCCGACAAACTCTGATGACAATTTTGACGACCACACCGGCGACCCCGACCAACTCCGATGACAATTCCGACGACCACACTGGCGACCCCCCGACCAACTCCGATGACAATTTCGACGACCACACCTGCGACCCCGACCAACTTCGATGATAATTCCGACGACAACACGGGCGACCCCGACCAACTCCAATGACAATTCCGACAACCACACCGACAACCCCGACTAACCCCGACTAACTCCGATGACAATTCTGACGACCACACCGGTGACCCCGACAAACTCTAATGACAATTTTGACGACCACACCGGCGACCCCCGACCAACTCCGATGACAATTTCGACGACCACACTGGCGACCCCAACCAACTCCGATGACAATTCCGACGACCACACCGCGCAACCCCGACCAACTCCAATGGCAATTCCAACGATCAAACCGGCGACCCCAACTAACTCCGATGATAATTTCGACGACCACACTGGCAACCCCGACAAACTCTGATGACAATTTTGACGACCACACCGGCGACCCCGACCAACTCCGATGACAATTCTGACGACCACACTGGCGACCCCTCGACCAACTCTGATGACAATTTCGACGACCACACCGGCGACCGACTAACTCTAATGGCAACTCTGATGACTGTCTGATCACTACAGGTAACGAAAACTTCAAGACCACACCAACGACCTGACCATCGCGACAATTACTTTCATCGATAACTACAATGAAAACTCTATAGATTATTTTAACGATCGCCCCTGCGACTCGACCACCCAAACAACTTGATACTTTGATGCCCCAACCACCACCAATCTGAAAGAGTTGTTCAACATGAGACATTCATCCGCTCGAAATGTCATTGAGAGAGCATTCGGTTTGCTGAAGGGTCGATGAGCGATACTAAGAGAAAAGTCTTTTTACCCAGTAGAAGTCTAGTGCAGGACTAAAACTGCATGTTGTTTATTGCACAACTTAATTATACTATACAAAAGATGGACCCAGATCCCACATTTGAGGAGGCACACACAAGTGTCCCCGATTCAACTGGGATGAACACAAACAACGTTGGATTTGTAGAGACAACAGAGGTCTGGACTGAATGTAGGGAACATCTCGCAAACCATATATGGATGAATTGGAATGAGGATTGACGATTGTTGAATTAAACATATATATATATATATATATATATATATATATATTGATTAGATTTCGTATATATGCATTACATACATTGTGGTGGATAATATTTTTGTGTGTAAGTATTATTAATATAATATTAGTAGCTCGAGTGAACGAGCTATATGCAAAATTGAAGGCAAACCCAGGGATGACAAGGCATGACTGGTTGTTTCAAAAACGCTTCTCTCGAATAGTATGATATTGAACTCTTTTTTTGCATGAACCACCCCAAATTGGAAGTATGATTACTGTGTGGAAGTTCTGGGGAAAACACCGGGAACCTGATTCTATTTCCATCTACCACTCTATGACTTTTTAGAATTTTATGTTTAAATTGAACTTCGTTGGACAACTATCTCTACTTTTTTATTATTTATTTCAGTCAGCGTAACATGTTATCTTTAACCAACATATTTCTATGCATTGATTGTTTTACTTTATAATTGGTGCCACAGTTCTTACGTTACACATTACGACATATAGTTAGTTGTTTTACTTTATGTCATTATGAGTGAAGTGCATTATAAATATAATATATACTTCTACAAAGTATTATAAACTCAAATTAGATACATTAGATAAATTGTTGATAGGTAATTATGTAGTTATGAAGTTAAAAAATAAAGTAAGAAGAAAAAATTACTATATTTAAAAAATATTAAGTATTTATTTTAGAAAAAACTGCACACACCTAACCCAACACAACACTGCATCCCAAACACTGTTTTATGCAACCCAAAGACAACATCGCACCCCCAACACACTGTTTTTGACTGCACGACCTAACACAACCCTACACTCCAAACAATGTTTTCTGCAAGTCCAGTGTTTATGATTCCTGCCAAGAAACTCCAGGGTTTCTGATTCCAACACAGCGCGCCAAACAACCCCTAAGGGTTTAGGATGAAGGTTTGCTAGCTCCTTACTCACCTCTTCAACCTGCAATGAAGGCACTGCTCTTTCAAATATTGATATCCACTCCCCTTCAATCAACGGATACAACTAGAAGGATAATTAAGACTCTATTTGATAATCATTTGTACCCCGTTTGATAATATTTGATCTTTTTATTTTTGATTTTTGAAAATTAAGCTTAAAAATATCACTTCTACTTGTGGGTTTCTATGTGTTTCTTATTTACTTTGAATGTATGTGTTTTAGAAATCAAGCTATGTTTTGAAAACTAAAAAAAAAATAGTTTTCTAAAAATTTGTTTTTGTTTTTTAAATTTGGCTAGAAACTTAAATGATTCCCCAAGAAAGATGAAGATCATTACAGAGAAGATGATGAGAAATTGTGAACAAACAAAACATGGTTTTCAAAAACCAAAAATCAAATGGTTATCCAATGGGACCTTGGTTTTTTGTTTTTGAAAATTATGCTAATTTTTTCACAATTTTTCTTCATTTTCTCTACAATAATTTCTATTTTCTTGAGATATCATTTAAGTTTCTAACGAAACTTAAAAAACAAAAAACAATTTTTTGAAAACAATTTTTTTTAATTATTAAAACTTAGCTTTGTTTTTGAAATATAGGTACAAAGTAGACAAGAAAACATATAAATCTAATATTTTTAGGCCTAATTTTCAGAAATAAAAAACTAAAAATCAAATAGATATCAAACCAGACTTAAGTGGTTGAGATTATAGTGTGGTTGAGTGAGAGAATGTCGGCTTAAGTCTTAGGAGGGCGGATTTAGTAAAGGCCCGAGGGAGCCCCCTCAAACTTTTGGGGTTAGTATGTCTCCAACCTCCCTTAAATCCCAAGCTCTATGAACAATTTTAAATATTTTTTTGAATTTTATATTTAAGTCCCTCAATAAAAATATAGAATCTAAGTAACTTAAATCATAGGGTGGTTATGAAGAGGCTTCAGACGATTAACTTTGATATGTCCTCTTTCATGGTCAGTAAAAATGTGGAATAGATAGGAAGGATGTTAGGAGTGAAAAAAGTTGAGTCTCTGGGGGACTACCTGGGTATGCCATCTCAAAATGGGAAGAACAAACGCAAAATTTTCTTTAAAGTTGGAGATAGAGTTTGGAAAGTGTTACAAGCTTGGAAAGAGAAACTTTTCTCTCAGGCGGGAAAAGAAGTTCTCATTAAATCAATAGCCCAGGCCATTCCTATCTATATGATGAGTTGTTTCCGCCTCCCTCTCTCTATCTGTGAGGACATCAATCGTTGTTGTGCAAATTTCTGGTGGGGCTCGTCAAAGGAAAAAAAGAAAGCCCACTGGATCAGTTGGAAAAAGATGTGTCAAAGTAAAGAGAATGGCGACCTTGGATTTCGTGATATTGTCCTATTTAACCAAGCAATGCTTGCTAAACACAGTTGGAATCTCATTAGAAACCTTGGAAGCTTTCTTGCAAAAGTTCTCAAGGGGCGTTATTTTCAAGATGGAAACTTCCTAGAGGCGAACATAGGTAAGAATCCCTCCTTAAACTTGGAGAAGTATTTTATGGGGAAAAGAGCTTTTTATGAAAGGTTTTAGGTGGAAGGTGGGCAACGACAAATATATTACAATTGATAAGGACCCTTGGATCCCGAGGGAAGGCTGTAAAACCCCCTTTTGGATAAAAGATGAGCATAAAAACAAACGGGTCCCTCACCTTATTGATGAGAAGGGTGCTTGGAAAGATGACTTAATAAAAGAGATTTTTTTAGTTTCCGACTACGAAGATATTAAGAACATCCCTCTTAGCGCGAATAACATTAATGACGAAATCATCTGGAATGGGGACTCAAAAGGAATTTTCTCTGTGAAAAGTGCTTACCACCTTGCTTCCAACCACGATCATGGTAAGGAGATATCGAATTCAGACTATCAGCTCAATAAGTCTCTTTGGAATAAAATTTGGCGCTCTAATGCAATCCCCCGAGCAAAAACTTGTGTTTGGAAGATGCTTAACGACGGTCTCCCAACCTCCCTTAATATTTGCAAAAAAGGGGTTGCAACTAACATTTGTTGTTTGCTTTGCAGGAAAAATGTGGTGTCTGTCACTCACGCCTTCTGGACGTGCAAATGGGTCTCGAAAGTGTGGCTTTACTATTTTCCTGTTATGGCTGAACTTTTCTCTGTTTGCAGGGATTTCTGGTCTCCTCTTTGACTTTTGGGGATGGATGATAAAATCTCTTAGTATCGAAGACCTTTCCAAGGCTATCACTGTTAGGGGTGTACAAGTAACCCGGTAACTCGACCAACCCGGACTACCCAACCCAAACCGTAAGGGTTGGGTAGGGTTAGATTTTTTTTCGGTTTGGGTTGGGTTAGAAATTTGGAGAACCGAAAAGTTCGGGTCGATTCTCAGTTTGGGCCTTTTAGGCTCGGGTTGACTCAACCCAAAGTTTATATTTTTTAATTTTATTTTAATTAAATATATACTTATAAATGAATTATTTGTCAATTTCTTATGTTTTCTTCTAGACTTCTAATAAAATGTTAAGATGTTATGGATTTTGAAGTTTGATATTTGAATTTTATGTGATTTTAGTTATTAATTCAAGAAAAAAATATTTTAAATAATTTTAAAAATAATTTTAAAAAAAAGTTCACCCAGTGACTCAACCCAACCCAACCCGAAAATATTGGGTTGGGTTGGGTTGGGTTACTCTCATGAATAGGGTTGGTTGGGTTGAAGGAATGACCAACTCGAATTTTTGGGTTGGTCCAAAAATCTCCCTCAACCCAACCCAACCCGACTTATGTACACCCCTAATCACTATTTTGTGGAGTCTTTGGAAATTTCGAAATCTCTTTACTCTCACTATGCGGTCCTCCTGTGTAGGTCCACCTATGGGTTCTAATCATATTCATAGGTTTATTGACAAAAGTCTCAATGATATCGAAGCTAAAGCCTCTTGTGGCATCTTTATTGGCAGATAAGAGAGCCCCCCGAGTCCGAATGGGTGGTCCCCTCCTCCGGTTGGTTCTCTCAAACTAAACGCCGACGCATCTTGGTGCGAAGCTACATGAATAGGCGGACTTGGATGAATTGTTCGTGACTCTTGAGGATCTCCCATCTGCGTTGGCTTTCAACATTGGAAGAGGCGCTGGCCATTAAATCTTTGGAGGCTGCAGCTATTTGTGCAGGTTTGAAAGCCCTCAGAAGCATGAACTCATTTGCTTCCTCTCCCTTATTTGTGGAATCAGATTCTTGGGATGTTGTTTCTCCTCTCTACTCCCTCGATCAGAACCTTTCTGAAACGAACTCTATTCTAGAGGATATTTCGTTCTTTGCCTCTTGTTGGCCTTCTGTTTTTTTCTCCTATTGTGTTAGATCTTGTAACGGTGTTGCCCATGAGTTAGCTAGGGTTGTTTTTTTGGTGCCCCTGTTTGGTCGCTTTCCTCCAATTCGGAGGATAGCCCTATCTTTTGGACTTATGACTTCTCCGATTGGGCTTGGTGTATTATTTGTGGAGACTCTCGTGCTCCTTCTGGTTAATGCATTTGTTTTTTTAAAAAAAAAATCATTGGGTGGTTGAGGAGAGAGAGAACATATTCAAACTGCTTAATGAAAGTAAATACATATCTTAAAAATTTTAAAGGTTTAGGAAACGATTGATACAAGAGAGTGATCTTCACGAATGGAATAAATAAATGGGGATCTATCAAATAGAGATGTAGAATTTGACTACTTTTAAAATCAAGTTGTCGTGAGTTGGAGGATTTTGCAGGAAAATAGGTTCCCAATGAGAGTAATGAAATTTGATACCGTCAAGATTACCAACAATATGGTCATTTGTATTCATTATTTATGATAAAATATTAGACAAAATAAAATTTATAAAAAAAATGATTACAAAAATGATACGTGTTAATAAGTAATTATTACGATATAATTAATTAATCAGTACTCAAATTAATTAGTGACCATCATCGTCACTATCATTTAATTTATAGGTCACTTATTAATCATGTAAATCGATGATGGTCACTTCCTAGGGGAAATATTATTGACCGTCTTTCCTTTTTAGTTTACTAATATTTGGGAGTGGGATTTGAACCTTTAAATTATTGGTTAGTGATACATGATAATTATTGTTGTTGACACGTAATTTCAATAAAGTAATAAAAGGAAGACACGTGTAATTGAACGTTGTACTTTTATTAATTTGAATGTAGTGAATTATAATCTCTAATGTTTCTCTTCTGATTTTTTCTCTCTCAACTATAATTTTTCTGAAGGCTTTGCAGCTTGTTCTCGAACGTAGATTTGATTCGAGGGCTTTGCAGCTTGTTCTCGAATGTGAATTTGTATCGAGGGTTTTGCAGCTTGTTCTCGAGTGTAGGCTTGGAAGAGTATTTGGTCGGCTTGTAGCTTGTTGCTTATTGAAGATCTTCGGCATGTTGTTTGTTGAAGTTGTTCGGCTTGTAGCTTGTTTGTTTGTTTTGAGGGCTTCGCAGCTTGTTTTTAAGTGTAGGCTTAGAAGAGTCTTAAGGACTTGAAGTGTTAAAAGCGTTCAACACCTAAGGACTTCAGGGAGCATCCAACACCTAAGGACTTTACTCTGAATTCTCTATGAGTTCTTTTGAGAGTGAAATTTATGAACATTTGGAATGGAGGGGAAGCTTCCTATTTATAGAGTTTTCCAAAATATGTGAGTTTGGGCTTTAACAACATTTGAACCTAATCATCTAAGCTTGGGTTTTGTTGGTTTGGGTCTAATCATTTAGACTTGGATTTTATTTAACTTACCAAATTTCATATAATCCAATTTGACCAAAATTAAATTTAATTATTTTGTCAAATTGCATGTTGACCCTTGCAACTTTTAGAATTTGTTAATTCTCGTCTTCAAACTAAATTTAGGACACGTGTCAGCTTATAATCGATCCCAAATTTAATCATTTACAACTTCGTCATTAATTTGGAATAACGACGTGACAACTGTGGATTGGTCGAAATTTCTATGCCAACAATCATTAATCGAAACTCATTTTAGTACATTATTGATTGTCATTAATATTAAAATTAGCGAATGATTCATGAACTTTGAAAAATAAATTATATTTTTAAATTATAAAAAAAAAATACTTCTCAACTTTCAAAAGTTTCATGAATACCTTTAAACTTTCAAAAAAAAATTTAAAAATAACCCTACCATTAGTTTTGGAAGGAAATCATTAGTACTTTGTTTTCAAAAATATCACTGAACTTTCAAACGTTTCTTTAATAACCTTAAACTTTTAAAAAAATAATAATAAATGCCATTACGTATATAGAAAAAAATAGTTAGTATCTCGTTTTAAAATACTCCAGAAGTTTCAAAAGTTGTATTAATACCCTTAACCTAAAAAAAAAATTAAGAATGTCATTATCATTAGTAAATGGACAAAAAAACATTTATCTATACTTCATTATCTCTCTAGCACTTTTCTATTTTTTCCCTTTCCTTTTCAATACACTCTTTATTATTTTCTTCCATTTTTCAATTCTAAAACTACTTCATTCAATTAAGTTATATAGACTTATAACAATAAAAAATGAGAATAACGAAACCACCGAATGACTTAGGACTTTGAATTTAACAAAGGTCGTACAATTTGAGTTAGTGCACTTAAGTTTATTACAGAAAAAAAGAGACATATTAAGAATCTGTGTCATAATTTTGAGGACATGGTGGTAGGAAAAGGAAATAAAACATATTGATAACTAAATTTGTAGCTAATGAAGTTTTTCAATCATTTTTGCAATTTAAATAAATCTATTTAATGTTAAGAAAGTTCTCATGATTGAGAATTGTATAAATCGAGAAAAAAATGAGAGTATCTATATTAAAAAAAAAACATATATATAAGTTGTTTTCAAATTGGTAGCTGGAAAAGGAAATAAAACATATTGATAACTAATTTTGTAGCTAATGAAGTTTTTCAATCATTTTTGCAATTTAAATAAATCTATTTAATGTAGTCAGTTAAGAAGGTTCTCATGGTTGAGAATTGTATAAATCGAGAAAAAAATGAGAGTATCTATATTTAAAAAAAACATATATATAAGTTGTTTTCAAATTGGTTATTTTCCAACTTAAGATAACTTCAAATACATTAACTATTTAAGTGTATAAATTTCCTATATTTATGTTTGACATGCTTAGAAATGAGGGAGTTGCTCCTATTTATTTAAAATTCTAGCATTTAGGAAGATATGAGAAACGGGGAAAGTTGTAGAGATTAAAAAATAGAAGAAGATGGTAAGAGAATATTGAAAAAGAAAAGAAAAAAATAAAGAGGAAAAAAAATATCATACTATAAATTGAAGCAAATTGAGGCAGGAATAAAGAGAGAGATAATGAGATGTAGATAAACAATTGTTGTCCACTTATTAATGATAAGGATATTTTTAACTTTTATTTTTTTAAAAGGTTAATAGTATTAATACAATTTTTGAAGTGCAAAAATATTTTAAAACAAGGTGTTAATGATTTTTGTCCATATACTGATGGTAAGTATAATAATAATAATTACTATTATTAAATTTAAGAGATGTTAATCAAACATTTGAAAGTTTAGGGATATTTTTTAAGCAAAGTACTAACCGTTTCCATTCCAAACTAATTATAGGGTTATTTTTTATTATTATTTTTTCAAATTGAAGAGTATTAACGAAATGTTTAAAAGTTCATAGTTATTTTTTAAACAAAGTACAAAGTTCATAAGTATTTTTTATCACTTAGCGAAAAACATTATATGTTTATCCTTTCTTTTTAGGAAACGTTATATCTGTACATATTCGTGCAATACAAATACATACATTTATGCAAATGCTTTTCAAAACGGAAGTAACACATTCAATATTTTCTAAGATAAACATGTATATATAAATTATGTAAACTTAAAAGTAAACTTGAATTATACGCATTACCTAATATTAAATTTAACTATTGGAAACCTATAAACTATACTTATCATCTATATCGATTTTCATGCTTGGAAAAAGAAGTGGTTGATCAAATCGTTCGAAAGTTGCAACCATCCTTACAGGATTGCATAGTCTGTCAGGCATGGAGGCTACCTCCCAACAGTCTATTATGATTGAATCAGATTCCTTAGAGGTCATATCGACGTTGAGCAATTCGAGTACAAATATTTCAAACACGAATATCGTGTTGGATGAGATTTTGTCACTCGCCCCCCCGTGGAACGAGGCTAGTTTATATATTGTCCTGAGCTTTGAAACTCCGTTGCACATTCTCTTGCGCGTGTGGCGCTTTTGGAGCTAGGTTGTTGGTCGTCTTCCTCTACTTCAAAGGAAGACCCTATTATTTGGGTTGCCAATGTTAGATTTATACTTTGGAGGACGGTTGTCCATCTCCGTATTTATAAAGTTTCTGATTTTTTCACCCAAAAAAAAAAATTGTATACTAGTCCAACTCAACCTTACAAACAAGTGATGGACGTGAAGGCTTTTTTTCTCTCTTTTTTTTTCTTTTCCTCTTTACCTTCATTTTTTAATTTATTTTTTTATTGAAGTGTATTATGACTTATGAGAACTTATATTTAAATAGGTCCGATAATGTTTTACTCATAATTTTAATCAGCAAAAAATTGTTCCCTCCTCCAAGAAAAGATTAAAAAAAAAAGGTCTGGTCTAAATTTAAGCATAGTATGTGTAATAAATTATAGAAATGTAATATTGTTTGATTTATAAGTTTACCATATGTGTGTGTATAACCTAACATGTAGTACAAAAAAAAATACTTTTAAGCTAACTTGATTCTAACCCAATTAGTTTGAGGCTCTAAAAAATTTAAATCTATGTTTTAGTAACCATTTATTTTTTTATTTTTAAAATAAAATTTATAAATACTACTTTCACCCACAAATTTCTTTATTTTATTATCTACTTTTTACTTGTATTTTCATAAATAAGTCAAAATTTTTAAAGCGTTTTAGAAATTGAAAAAAAAAGTAATTTTCAAAAATTTGCTTAGAAAGATAAATTTATAAATTTCATTATCGAAAAATTATGAAAAAAACAATGAAAATTTTTAAAAACAAAAACCTAAATAAATATCCAACGCGGTTAAAGTGATAACTTTTAATACGCCTTATTTGAAGTAAGAGAGAGAACGTTAATAACTTTTGAAAAAAAAAAAACTGTTTTTGAAACAAATTTAATTTTTCTATATTATGAAATAATTTAAATGATCAAAAAGTGTTTTACAAAAGAATCATAATAAATAAAATGTGATTACAAATTTAATCCTTCAACTTTTAGATTTATGTTTAGTTTTCTCGAAATTTAAAAACGTGTCTAATGAATTTTAAAAATATCTAACATGTCATTGAATTTTCAATTTTGTGTCTAATAAATCATTGACATATTTAAAATCTTAAGGGGCGTTTGACTCGAGTTGAGTTGAGTCAAGTTGGCTTTTAAACTCAATTCATAGTTTGGCCTATGGATAAACTAGCTCAGCTAAACTCTGTCAACTTATGATATTAACTCCACCGACTTATACAATAACTCTATTAACATAGTTTATCATCACTTCTCCAACAACCAACAACCATCGTTGGCAATCGATAACCACCTCCCACAAACCGATGACTGTCTCTGACAACCATAACCACCTTTAGTGACTGAAAACCCTCCTCTCCTAACCATCTCCGACGACCGACGACCACTTCTTACGATCGAAAACCTCATCCAACGACCATCTCCGACGATTGGCTGTTGGGAGAAAAAAATGATAATAATAATAATAATCACCACAATAAAATTATTACAATATTAAATCTCCCCTTCCACATGATAAGCCAACCAATAAACTAGAGTCACAAAATATTAAATATAACGAGATAGGGAAAAGAGAACGACACCGAAATTTATCTTTGGTTCGCTTCTAAACTTGGGACTACGCCCGAGTCTTTCTGCAGAATGCAGTTCTACTATAATGGGAGATTACAAAAAGAGCTCTCAATTGGGCGCCATTAAACTAACCCCTCAATAGCCCAACAATGGCTATTGACTTCCAAGTATCACAACCCGATAGCTTGGGATAATCAAGAAAAACCTTCAACCCCACTAGAGAAAAACTATTTTTCTCTCACAAATGCTATTTTGGTCACACCCAGTTTTTCCCTCTCTATGTTGGTGGCTACACACAAAACATCATATATATATATATGTGTGTGTGTTTACAAAAACCTAATATCCAAATGGGCCTTGGCCCATTGGCCTTTTATTTTGTCTCCACACAAAACCCAACAATCTCCCACTTGGAGACAAAACATCAATCTTGCCTCATACTGCAACAAAGCTTTGATCACCTTGGTAAACTCCAAGGCACAACTCCCACTACAACTGTTATTTCTGATCTTCTTGGCAAACTCCAAGACTCAAATAAAAGATACCTGAAAACACAATAAACTTACAAAAACCAGGCAACCATCAGAATATAAACTGTAGTGCATCTGTGTTTGCCCCGAGGTATAGGCTCACTACGTGGATCTGCTCTCCTGCACGAAAAAAGACAGAACACGCACTCCCACTTCAATGCTAAGTGGTACCAACTAACATCTTCTTCAACCCCTTAACCATTGTTCCGAAGAAGAACATACACTCGGAAGGGCTTGAATCCTCTATTCAAGCTTCACGCCAATTGAGAGACTTTACCTTTGACCTTAGCAATCGCTTTGGCCTTCCACTTTGATGCCTCCACTCGCTAGGCGATTTCTTCAATTCAATCGTCCGTCGACAATTGGGGGTTCATGATAGCCATCAATTTTCTCTCTGGACTTCCCAATTGTTCCCGAATCAAGGATCTCGACCGATGATCAAACTTGGCTATCATTCTGCGCTGGCTCAACTGTACCTCTACTATAACCATCTGCAGCTTTAACTGGTATCCACTGTCTCTTCAAACTTTTCTTGGCAACATTTAACCGACATCTGTACAATGTAGATTTCGTGGCCAATCGCCACTACGGGATCTCGACGAGTATACACCGCTTCTACCAAACTCACAAATGTAGTCATCATCGTCAACTTGCAAGTAGAGATAAGATTCATCTTGACACTTGGCACAAATTTGACATCTCGCAGTACCAAATTATTCCCACATTCTGTCTCCAGACTAACCTCTCCAATCCCATTGGTCTTGGATATTTCACCATTCCCCATCCTCACTAAACCATGGCGGCCTCCTGTGAAGGATGTGAACAAACTCTATCTATCCAAGCTATGTGAGCGAAGAGTGCTACTGTCCTAAAATCCCACTCGGATGAACTATTACTACTCTGTGTCACTCCCAACACGTACATATGCATCTAGCACTACATTTGCCTCTTGATTTTGTCTCCTCTCCGGATCCTCTTTCAATTTTCTACACCGACTCTTAAAGTGACATTTCTTGTGACAAGAAAAACATTTTATCTCTTTATTCCTATTATTCCACTTTTTCCCTACTGCTACTCGATGTACTTTCCTCATTAATCTTCTCTTTTCCCTTAGTCATAACCAGAGCAGATCCTATAGTAGACTCACTTACTACTATCTTTTCTACGAATTTCCTCACTATGGCTAAATTACAAACACCGAGAAAAAGTGTAGAGTATTTTCACCACTTGAATTACACACTTCTTTGTCTTCATGGTTTCCCAACTATCGTGCAAAGAGGTTAATAATGAGAATAGCATTTACTTCATCAAGAAACTCTATTCTAACCGATTTCAACCGATTTATCAAAGTGGCTACCTCATTTATATAGGAATTCATGAAGCATCCTCACCATACGCATATTGAAAAACTTTCTAAGCAGATAGATCTTATTATTTGTGCAGGGTTTTTTCATACCGCTTTCAAGCGCTTTCATTAACTCAATCGCAGTTGTCTCATTGGCTACCTGACCGCCACGTCCATCGACTGACACATTCTGATTGCAGCAACTGCTTCTTCATCAAGAATCTCCCAATCTCCATCTCTCATTCCTTCCGGTCTCTTTTTCAAAGCCTTACCCAGCTTTTTAACAGTCAAGTAGTCTTTGACCATCATCTTCCAATATTCAAAATTGTCCCCATTAAACTTCATGACTCCATCAAAACTTGTTGGCTCCACGTATCCCATGACTCACGAACTAAAAAATCTCGATACCACTTGTTGGGAGAAAAAAAATGATAATAATAATAATAATCACCACAATAAAATTATTACAATATTAAATCTCCCCTTCCACAGGATAAGCCAACCAATAAACTAGAGTCACAAAATATTAAATATAACGAGATAGGGAAAAGAGAACGACACCGGAATTTATACTGGTTCGCCCCAAACTTGGGACTACGCCCGATCTTCTCGCAGAATCGCGCAGTTCTACTATAATGGGAGATTACAAAAGAGCTCTCAATTGGCGCCTGAAACTAACCTCAATAGCCCAACAATGGCTATTGACTTCCAAGTATCACAACCCGATAGCTTGGGATAATCAAGAAAAACCTTCAACCCCACTAGAGAAAAACTCTTTTTCTCTCACAAATGCTATTTTGGTCACACCCAGTTTTTCCCTCTCTATGTTGGTGGCTACACACAAAACATCATATATATATATATATGTGTGTGTTTACAAAAACCTAATATCCAAATGGGCCTTGGCCCATTGGCCTTTTATTTTGTCTCCACACAAAACCCAACATTGGCGACCATCTCCAGTAACTGTGGACCATCTCCAACGACTGAAAATCACCTTTGACGACCATCTCTAGCGATCAGTGACCATCAGATGAGGCAACTACAACCACCTCTGATGACCTTCTCCAGCGACCGACGACCATATGCAACAATTGACGACCACTATCAACTACCTTGTCTGACGATTTACAGCAATCGTTGGTGACCTTAACTAGCAACCAATAGCATCTTCTTCGACGAGTATCACCAACAATAATTTCCAGCTATCGACAACATTCTCATGGTTCAAAATAATATGAAATGCACACATATACTTAGTTGGTCTTACTCTCTGCTCCAACAATCTTTCTTCGGACTTAAAAACTCGACATATTGTTGATCATCGCTTATATTTTGTGAACCATAATTATATTTGTGAATTATATAAATAGGTGTTTGATACCATAATTATGTTTTGAGAATTATGTAAATAGGTCATTGATAACCTGCTAATAGTTTGTGAATGTTCCACTTTTACATGACATTAATGTTGAAATATATTGTCATTTTATTGTCATCTTCATGTGATTTAACAAATGTAAACAAATAATGTTCTTTAAAAAAACGTAATGGTCATTGTACTTTAAACCAAACGACCCTATTAGTAATTAAAAAAGGTCATGATAAGTTCCTTATTTGTAAGTTTCAAAGAAGTTCAATATATGTTTAGACAGTGAAACCTTAGATTTCTCTATTTTAATAGAAGTTCAATTTGTGTTTAAAGAAAAAAAATACAGGTGCATTGCCTTTTTTCATTCATCAATTATGATAAATAATACAACATTTGATTTCTATCAATTGAAATAAGTTCAATGTGTACTAAAAATATA
Source organism: Trichosanthes cucumerina (assembly GCA_036507285.1). Lineage (NCBI taxonomy): Eukaryota > Viridiplantae > Streptophyta > Magnoliopsida > Cucurbitales > Cucurbitaceae > Trichosanthes > Trichosanthes cucumerina. The sequence continues at coordinate 9,874,151 of CM071839.1, read as the reverse complement.
TAATTTCTATAAATAGAAAGAAGTTTAATGTATATCAAAAAGAGTAAACAATGTTACATTGTCTATATTTTGAAGAAAAAAATCAATTTCTGAAAAAAAAAAGATAAAAATGATATTTTTTTAAAAAAGATCAATGTTGAAATATATTGTATTTTTTTTAAGTGGGCATTTAAAGTATGAAAAAATATGTTTCTAAATGAATGATTGAAAAAAATTAAAAAAAAAATAAAAATAGTAAACTAAAAATCAATCTACTTCATGTTAGAAAAAACTTCATTAGATATCTCTGACGACTCAACTTAACTCTGCACCCAAACATAGACTTTCTAACTTAACTCAACTCTGCACCCAATCACATACTTTCTGACTTAACTCAATCCAACTTTGTATCTTAAACATAGACTTCTAAACTCACTGACAAACCCAACCCAAATCAACTCTGTCCAACTCAACTCAACTTTGCACGTCAAAACACCCCCTTAAGAAATTGGTTGGTTTATAAGTTATGAAATTTAATTTTATGTCTACTTGAACTCTAAGGTCCCGTTTGATAACCATTTGAATTTTTGTTTTCGGTTTTTAAATTAAGTTTGTTTGCTCGTAATTTCTTTACAATGGTTTCATCTCTTTTAAAGAAACATTTGAGTTCCTAGTCAAATTCCAAAAATAAAAACAAGATTTTGAAAAGTATTTTTTTTTTTTTTTGAGTTTTTAAAACATGACTTGATTTTTTAAAACATAGATAAACAGTAGATAACAAAACAAGAAAAACCACAGATGAAAGTAGTGAATAAGCTTAATTTTCAAAAATAAAAAACTAAAAGTCGGTTATCAAATGGGGGCCTAAACTTTCAATTTTGTATCTAATAAGTATGTAAACTTTTAAAAATGTCAAAAAGTTTTTTTTTTTAAAAAAAAAACATAAGATGACTTTCATTCATATTAAACTTGACGGGTTACGAACATCAAATTTAAAATCGAATAACGAAAACATTAGTCCATAAAAAAGAGTTACCAGACATTCCCATACGAGACAAGCCATCGACCAACATATTTGAATCTCGAGACATATGACTAAAATGTATTTGTTGAAACTCTTTCCGAAGGACCCAATATTCAGGATCGAATTATACAGCTCCATAGTAGAAGGTAACAACCATTAATAATCGCCACTACAAGCAGTGAATTAAAAAACAAGTGAATTTTTGTGGATCCCATTCGTTGTGCTATTCGTAAACCATCAATAATCGCCCAAGCTTCAGAACATACAGGTGACACAAAATTGTCTTGAAAATTAACCAAAGTTGCTAGCAATCCACCTTCTAAGGAGCGGATAGCTACCCCTACACATGTGCCATGTAGTTCCTCTTTACAAAAAAAAAAAAAAAAAAAAAAACATCAACAAAAATATTGACCCATGTCTTGTCCACCACGACCCATGGTATGATAAATATGCTTTCATATTCTTCTTTATCCCAATGTTAGCATATTGAAAATCTTGCAAATATTGCATCAATCACTCACATTTCAATTGGATAGATTGTACCGGACGTTGAAAAATAAAAGTTATTATGGTCATTCCAAATCTCCCACGATCCTCAACAAAAAATATTAAAATCAATGGTTGGAAATTAGTTGAAAAGTGATCACTGCTACGTTAGACACGCAAGTTGATAATCCCATGAAATGAGATTATTTTTGGCATTTTCCATTGCTTATTTCTACTCAAAATTGAGTTGTGGGCGTGTTTTAGTCGTTCTCTTAGCGTGTTATTTGTTGAGTTTTGGGTTTAGTAAATTTAATGTTTAGTTGTGTATTTTCTTGTTTGTGTTAGGTTATTCTAGTGTTTTTGGTTGTGTTAGGTTAATTTTAGAATTTTGTGCTTTAGTTATTTTGTTGTGTTTGTTTGCTTTATGTTTGTTGTGTGTTGAGTTTTGCATGCTTAGTTTATTGTTTGTGACCGTGTTTTGTGGTTGGTTGTGCTTTAAGTTTTGTTTGATGTGTGTAGGAGGAAGATGAAGGTTGTGGCACCATTGCTACAACACTGCTGCAACATTAGCTTTAAAGAGCAGGAAAAGGCATGATGTGGCAGCAATGTGGTAACATTGCTGCAATATTGATTTCGGGGCAAATAAGTCAAATTTGGGGCCCACCTCTCGGAATGACGCGATTTTGGGGCCAAAAATCTATTTTTTAAGTTTATGATTGGCTTTTTATGGAAAAGAAAAAGGTTTAGCTTGGGTGCAAAAGGAAGAAAACAAAAAGTCTACCTAATTGAGAAAATAAGGAGAAAAATCGATAAGGGACATCTTATCGAGAAAGGCAGCAGGAGAAAGGGACTTCATCATCGAAAATTGCAGAAAGAAGGGAGAATAAATCAAGAGAGTTGTTGCAACACCTCTCTCTACTTTTGTTTTCTCTTCTCTTCTCCTTGTTCTAGCTTTTCTTCTTTCTCTTTCAAGCTTGATTTAGCTTAGGGTTGTTTTAAATAGCTTTCCGTTGTGACTTTTGTGTTATTCTTGTAATGTCTTTGATCTTTAGACTCTTTATTTTTTATTTCTCTGTAAAAACCATGGGCTAATTGTTTAAGTTGGAATTTATGGAAAGAAACTCTAGTTTTTGAAGTCTTTTGTTGGAGGATTGTTGTATTTGTGTAGATTGTTTATGAGTGTTTATTGTTTGAAGTTCTTCTTAAGATTGATCACCTTAGGATTGAATATTAGTTTATTTTAATTCTAAAAAGGTTAAAATGAATGGAAAAAGCATAAGCAATGCAAGTAGGTCTTTGTCTTGAAAAAGAAAAGGTTCCAAAGGTATAGACATATACTTTTGGCTTGTAAACTTAGGGAAATTCAAGTTAATTTTATGTTTGAAAGTTGGGTTTTCATAGACATATGTAAGACTCTGTTTTTAGGTCATGTAATTGAAGGTTAGAAATAATTTTGAAATTTATTTCATAATTTTTTCTGCTTCGCGCACAAGATAATAATGTGGCAAAGAATGTGGTAGCATTGCTACAACATTAGAAAGCAAAAATTAGAAGTTCATTTCCATAAATTTCAACGCTTTATAATCACTTAATTCTCAGCTTGTTTATTGTTCATTTGAGTTGTTTATCGCTCTTAGATAGCTAGATTCTATCTCTCTTGTGCCAAGCTCGTTTTAGTTGCTTTTGGGTTATTTAGAAGCTTTAAGACTAGTTTAACATTACTCAACTTTACAATTTTTTTGCAAAATTTAGTCTTCGTGGGATCGACCTTGTTCACCAATTACTACCTACGATTGTGTATCCTTACGTAGTGAGTTTTTGCACAACACAAGTGCACGTGATCGAAGTAATAGAAACTAAAGTATTCCAGAGTATCGAACCCACAGGGAACGAGTTTACAAGTCAAATCGGGAAAACAAGAATTGTAAGTGAAAATGCAAGTAAGGTAACCAAAGTGAAAAAAATGTTGAATTTGGAGGTTTTTAAGTTACAGTAAATGAAGGAAAAATCAACGAAATAAAAGAAGATAATTCAAGTGTTTTTGCCCATTCAGAGAAAATGTTGCTGAAAATGTTGCAGCAATTGTGCCGGCAAGTCCAAATCTAAGTAAATCGGGTTCAATTCCTATTCTGTTTTGCTCCCAAATCCTTTAGAAAACTAAACAATTAAACCTACATGTTTGTGGCTAATTGAGCTTAGATGTTTTTTGCACACAACCCTCTTGATTTTAAAATCTCGCCCTATGTCTAGGGTCGAAGTTTCAGATCTTATGTGTAAGTCATTTCCTCCATTATTTTTAGGAGTTCTACTGTTCATTGACCCTCTCGGTATCAAGTTCGAGCTTGTTGAACATGACCTTGCGGTTAGCTAAGGGTGTCCAAATTAGTTCACTAAAAACAAACTTCGATTCGGTTGCCAACACAACTACTTGGCTACTAGCTAGGTGTCACACCCCTGAGTCTCGAAGCACAGAGTGGCCCGGTGGCGGGTGATGCGTGGCACACTCGAGGCTAACGGGAGGTTAGCCAACTGATGCTCGAAGTGTCGGGGACGTGTAGTCTGCAATGTCGACGGCGGAAGATCAAAGATGACACATGCTATGAGGTTAGCATTGGCTGGCAGAGGACAAGCACGAGGACTGGCAGAGGCCGGCGGGGCACATGGAGCATAGCGTGGGCCGGTGGCCTACGCGCGGTGCTACGAGGTTAGCACCAAACCCGTTGGCCGGGTGACACAGGGCCAACGGGAAGCCGAGTGGCGGGGAGTCGCGAGGCAAACAAGCAGCAAGGTTGTGCGAGGGTGACGGGCGGACAAGAGCTGCATGGCGGCAGCCCAAGATCCGATTTAACGAGGCACGCGCGCCGCGAGACACACGCAGGGCGGAAGGACAATGCGAGGTTGGCAGAGGGCCTCGACGCCGCCAAAGACACGAAGTGTCTTTGGTGTGGCACGCCGGCGCGCGCCGCAACATCCGACCAGCGGGAGACGAGTTGGGCAACGGCTGGGCGCATGCAGTGCAGGTGGCACGTACGCACATGGCCCAGGGCGCGAGAGACCGTGCGCGCGCACAGAGGCAGGTGGCCGCGCGCGCGCACGCACGCATGCAGGCGGAGGACGGCTGCTGCACGCGAACGTCAGACGAGCAGCAGACCGCGCGCGCGTTAGGCGGAGACGCCGCGAGCGAGCGCCGTGCAGGGCGGGAGGCACGCGCACACCAGCGTCAAGTGTCGCGCGCGTTAAGCGCAGGCGAGGAGTCTGCGCGCACTCCTGCGTGCCCGATGGGAAATTTCGGCTGGCACGCCCATTCTCGGCGGAAGCAGACTGGGCTTGACGCATCTTGGCGGGAACGACCGTGAGCGGTTGTTTCCTCCACAAGAAGGGTCGTGTTGGCTCATTCTTAGATGGTTGGGAATCGAAGACACCAAAGGAAGAAAGTCACCTGATCAGAAGGCTCAAAGCAACCATTTGGGGAGGCGGCTTCGGCAGAAGATTGCTAGAGGCGGCGGCGGCTTAACACGAGGCGATCAAGGGCACTTGGTGGATCGTGTGGCTGAATGAAAGGTGATGGAGCTCTTGTTTGGTGGGTTTTTATAGAGGAGAAGAGAAGATGATCATGGAGCGTTGGTTGTTGTTGGTTACAATAACTAACTAGATCGTGGGACATGACCTCCGAAAATAGTGGGAGCAACCAACCACTATGTCGAAGGGAGTGGGGATGACCGCCCACTAAGTCCAAGGTAGTGGGACTAACCAACCCACCACCACTAAGCTAGTTGGAACAACCTCCCACCATCCACCCACGTATGTAGTGGGGTGATCCTCGAATAACCACCTTCTCCAAGCATTATAAATAGGCCTCCTTGCTTAGTTGCAAGAGGGGGATTGTGCCTTGAATGAAAATCTCGATTTAGAGGTTTTAGTGTGTGAATTCTTGTAATCTTTTATATCAATAAAGTGTTCAAGGGTTCTCACCATTCCTATCTCTTCTCCATATATTCCTTCTACTTTACGTGTGTGTCCAAGTGTTCGAGAGAGAAAAAGTATCGTTTAGGCTTACTAAGGTGTGTCCTTAGGCCGCACGAAAGGCGAAAAATTCTAGCCTCAGAATAGCGTCCGTGACAGTTGGTATCAGAGCCAGGCTTGCACTCAAAGTTTGGCAAAATTGAACCAGGGTTCGTCCAAATTGGTTCAAGCCAGAGGCCGAAGTTCGCTGAAGCTCGGAGTGCACAAGACCTACGGTTTGTGTGATTTTATCTTTAGCGAAATTCTACTTTTTCTCAGTTTTCGAAAGAACACGTTGGGAGTCATTTGCCATGTCTGAGACTTTGAGAGATCGAGTTAGTCGGTTGGAGGACTATTTGGGAGCCATTCCAGAAGAAGATTCCCCACCGTTGGTGGAGATCACAAGGCTTCACGAGGAGCGGATCCACGCCTTAGAGGTGGCGGTGAAGTGCTTCATGGAGAAAACCAAGGAGCGGCTCGACATCCTTATGGCGGAAATAGAACGCCTAACCTCCGGCATGATGGCTAACGTGAACGCCATGAGGGCGGATCTCGAGACTACGCGCGATGACTTGACTCTAGTCAAGAGGGCCATGGTGGTGGCGCCGACTAGAGAGACACCTAGTTCAAAGGTAAAGATCCCCGAACCCTCCACATTTACTGGTTCGAGGGATACCAAAGAATTGGAGAACTTTCTTTGGGATATGGAGGAGTATTTCAAGGCTGCAAAAATCCCTAGCGAGACTCGAGTGAGCATAGCAAGTATGTACCTCACTGGAGACGCCAAGTTGTGGTGGCGTACTTGCTCATTTGATGACGAAAATGCTGGTAGACCCAAGATCACTCTCTGGGAGTCAATGAAGAAGGAGTTGAAGCATCAATTTCTTCCCTGCGACACAGCATGGGCGGCACGCGATGCCTTAAAGAAATTGAAGCAAGTAGGATCTGTCCGTGATTATGTCAAGGAGTTTAGTTCCTTGATGCTCGACATCAGTGGGATGGTCGAGGAGGACAAGATGTTTAATTTCATTTCAGGATTACAACCATGGGAGTAGATGGAGATTCGTAGGCAAGGAGTGAGAGACTTACCTTCTGCCTTTGCTGCAGCAGATGCCCCTACTGATTTCAAGCCTTCATCCTCTTGGCTTCTTACATTGAGAAGAAGAAGGGGGACGGCAAGAAGCCCAAGGAGAAGAAGAAACAAAGGTTCTATGCGAGCCCAAGCATCAAAGACGAGAAGGACGGAAAGTCTTCAAGCTCTCACTACGACAACATCAACAACTGGCGTTGCTTCCTATAAAAAAGCGGCAAAGACAAAGTTAGTGATCGCCCAAAGAAAGAGAAATTGAACGCGCGTTGCTTGCGCGGCGACACTCATCAAGAGGACCACGAGGTTGGCACTGCGATTGTTGCCACCAACAACTAGGTAAAGAAGCGCAGGTCGATCGGTGTGTCAGCGATCGATCTTAAAAGCTCGATTCTTGAGGGTAGGCTGCGGTAGCTTACCCCGATTGACACCAAGGAAGGAGGGTTGCAGTGGTCGATGGTGCAGACGTCATCATGGAGGCAAAGGTGTAGCCTATGCCTTATTTGGGGCTATAAGTCTTACGTGACTGCCCCAAGCTTCCTCATCCGTGAAGTCCATGGAGGACTCGGGGGATTTATCTTGTCCACGGCGGGAAGCATGAACTCAAGAAGAGGGGGAACTCACCCTTCTGTGTCAGATTACCCTTGGCACTGACGAGTGTCCTAGAGCGGGAGGTGCTGACGAGTTCTTTGTGAGCCAAAGATTTGGTTCACGTGGTTGCATTTCGGGGGATCGAGTTTATGAACACTCGCAGGCATGGAAGGGATGCTCATCCGACTCCACAGGAGCAGGAACGGATTGCCTGACGCTATCTTAACCTGAAGTAGCAGTACGGTGCAAGTAACCACACCCAGTGACGCGGTGTCATTGGAAGACTCAATGTGGTATTTGAGTATGTCCGTACAAGTTGCGAGCATTGATATGGGATGAATCCATATCGGAAGTCAATGAGTCTAGTCGGGACGACTTCCATTGGTGTGCAAGTAGCACATCGTGACAGCCGATCAGTTGCCATGCGCATGGAAGAGGCAACATCCATAGTGTAGGGGAATGGCCTGCACAGGCGAGGAGCCATGGAGGCTGGCACACGCTGGGCGGCGGCCTAGGGGCATGTGTCCGAGGGGCAACCCAATACCACACTCAGACGCTGCGGGAGCGACTGGGGTTGTAGACACTCGAAAGAAGCATGAGCACAAGGAGTAGGGCTTGTGCACGCTGGTGGGACCGACGTGACGGATGGGATGGGCGAGAGAATCCAAGGAAGCGTTCGTAGGCAGAGGGGCGGCACGCTAGTGCGTGACGAGGACCAGCGCACAAGGTGCATGTGTGAAAATCAGCCATACACATGGCACAACACATGTCGATGACATGTAAGTGTTCGAGACCCATACTAAGGAAGCTGTGTGACACGTGGTGTCAATAGCTTGTCCCGTAGGTGCACAGGGACGCCCAGACTCAATGGGGACGTTGAGCAGCTTAGGTGGTGGAGGTTTGTCACACCCCTGAGTCTCGAAGCACAGAGTGGCCCGGTGGCGGGTGATGCGTGGCACACTTGAGGCTAACGGGAGGTTAGCCAACTGATGCTCGAAGTGTCGGGGACGTGTAGTCTGCAATGTCGCACGGGCGGCAGTCAGCATGACACATGCTACGAGGTTAGCATTGGCTGGCAGAGGACAAGCACGGGGACTGGCAGAGGCCGGCGGGGCACATGGAGCATAGCGTGGGCCGGTGGCCTACGTGCGGTGCTACGAGGTTAGCACCAAACCTGTTGGCACGGGTGACACAGGGCCAACTGGAAGCCGAGCGGCGGGGAGTCGCGAGGCAAACAAGCAGCAAAGCGCCGCGCGAGGTGACGGCGACAAGAGCCGCATGGCCGCAGCCAAAGATCCGACGCGACGAGGCACACGCTGCGCGAGACACGAGCGGGCGGAAGGACAATGCGAGGTTGGCAGAGGGCCTCCGACGCCGCCAAAGACGCCCGGGGCGCCGCAACATCCATCCGACCGCCGGAGACGAAGTTGGCAACGGCGGCGGGGCGCATGCAGCAGTGTGCAGTGGCACGACGCACATGGCCCGTGGCGCGGAGACCGTCTTGCGCGCGCGCGAGGCAGTGAGGCAGTGTGGCGCGCGCGCGACGCATCGCATGTGGAGCGAGGGATTTGCCGCGACGCGAACGCCGGCGAGGCGGCAGAGACCACGCGGCGCGTTAAGCGGAGACACCGCGAGCGAAGCGCCGCGCGAGGCGGGGAGGCACGCGCACACACCGCCGTGTGTCGCGCGTTAGGCGCATGCGAGGAGTCTGCGCGCACTCCTGTGTGCCCGAGGGGAAATTCCGGCTGGCACGCCAGCCCCGCGCGAAAGATCGGGCTTGACGCATCTTGGCGGGAACGGCCGTGAGTGGTTGTTTCCTCCACAAGAAGGGTCGTGTTGGCTCATTCTTAGATGATTGGGAATCGAAGACACCAAAGGAAGAAAGTCACCTGATCGGAAGGCTCAAAGCAACCATTTTGGGAGGCGGCTTCGGTAGAAGATTGCTAGAGGCGGCGGCGGCTTGACACGAGGCGATCAAGGGCACTTGGTGGATCGTGTGGCTGAATGAAAGGTGATGGAGCTCTCGTTTGGTGGGTTTTTATAGAGGAGAAGAGAGGATGATCATGGAGCGTTGGTTGTTGTTGGTTACAATAACTAACTAGATCGTGGGACATGACCTCCGAAAATAGTGGGAGCAACCAACCACTATGTCGAAGGGAGTGGGGATGACCGCCCACTAAGTCCAAGGTAGTGGGACTAACCAACCCACCACCACTAAGCTAGTTGGAACAACCTCACACCATCCACCCACGTATGTAGTGGGGTAATCCTCGAATAACCATCTTCCCCAAGCATTATAAATAGGCCTCCTTGCTTAGTTGCAAGAGGGGGATTGTGCCTTGAATGAAAATCTCGATTGAGAGGTTTTAGTGTGTGAATTCTTGTAATCTTTTATATCAATAAAGTGTTCAAGGGTTCTCACCATTCCTATCTCTTCTCCATATATTCCTTCTACTTTACGTGTGTGTCCAAGTGTTCGAGAGAGAAAAAGTATCGTTTATGCTTACTAAGGTGTGTCCTTAGGCCGCACGGAAGGCGAAAAATTCTAGCCTCGGAATAGCATCCGTGACACTAGGCATCCCTCTTATAGGGCATTCACACTTGAACCCATAAAGAGGAAATTGACTCATGATGAAACTAAAGGAAACATAATTTTAGATGTTGAAAAATAAAAGAAAAATCGAAACAAAAATAAAGGAAAAAGAAACGATGAAACCGAAAAGAAGAGAAAATATGTCAGGGCTCAGTTTTCTTCCTCTTTATTCACGAAAAAAGCAAGGAAATCAAGTTGTTGTATTAACCGAATGGAAGGAAAAACTGAAAAGAGAAGAACAAGGTCAATCGCAAAGGAAAACAGTAGCTCGAGTTAAAAGAAGCTCTCGGGTTTCTCTTATTCTCTTTGTTCCAAAAAATGGGTTTCTAAACTAAATACAAGAACTACAAGTAAAGAGAAAAACAAAACTTTATTGAAGACTTAAAGTGTGCGACAGGAAGGAAAAATAGAACTTGAATAACAACTTCTAATCTCCATTTGTTAATCAATTCTACCCATACTTGGGTTCGAAATCTTCACCTCCAATGCTTTCGTTGATGGAGATCGGATCCCCTTGAGCAGCGAAAACGTGTTTGAGATCGTAATTGCTTGATTGTTTTGGTTGAAATGCAAAAAACCATAAATTGACAAAACAGAACAAACATGAAATTTCTAATCTAATTAGGCATGGATAAATGCATACAAACATGCTAAAGTTTAACTATTAAACTAAAGAGGAAAGAAGTTACCTTTGTAACTCAATTTCCAGCAACTCCTTGCTCCTATTTCAGCAACACAACACAACAGGAACTTCTCTGATTTTCTCCAGCAGAACACCACCAACAGAGAACACATTTTATATCTCTGAGTTCTTAAATCACCCTAGGTGGGAAGGGTTCCAACAATTGGAGAGTTTTGAAAATTCTAGAGAGTGAGAGGGAGAGAGAATTCTTGTTCAAAGCACTGATCTAGATAAAAAATCTCTCTATCAATATTTCTTCCCCTCTAACAATTAGAGAAGAAAACACATCAGAGGACCAACTTCCCTCACTCCTTATCGATGGGGAGTTGGAGGGAAGTGGGAACGTGTCCTCCTGACACATTCCCATTAATTTAACAATTAAATTAATAAAATTGATTAATCTAATTAATCATTAATTAAATCATATTTAATTAATTAAATATCTTATATTTAATTTAGATTAAATCACATTTAATCATTTATCCCCTTATTCTATAGTTTTAATGCACATTTAATGCACATTAAATTTAACCTATAATTTTCAAATATGAATCACATTCATATTTGAATTTAATATTTGAACTCTTTCAAATATTTAATTATCTCATGTAATTTAGTATGGATCATATCCACATTAAATTTATAATATATATTTCCAAAACTATATATTATATCGTATCAATATATATTAAGTTTATTCCCTTATGAATTTGAACCTTTCAAATTCAAATGATCTAAGAACCCTTTACGAGCTAGAAGGTGGACCTAATGGACTACTGATCGTAAGCTCCAACGATACGAGATTGCTCTGCTAATCTCATTAACCTCCCAATCAACATTCGTTAATCTGCGGGAACACTCCACTAAAGTTCCGCAGCTGCACTCTTCTCACTGCAGATATGTTTCTGTGTCCACAGATATTGATCAATAACAACAAGTTAATCCTTCACGAATGTTCGTAACACCAGCTGGGTCAAAATATCGTTTTACCCCTGGGTTACATCTTGTACCTTAAGTACCAGTGTTCCTCTAATGAACAATTTGTTTGTGGTCCTACCAACTAATGAGTCCCTCGGGCCAATGAGAGGGTCGGGCCCTTTGTTCAGTCCGGAGACACCACAGCAAGGAACATTTCTCTACTTACCCTAGTAGGCGGGAAAGAGTGAATTCCATCTTGTCAAGTTAAGTTCCTAGCCGCTCACTCGGTCTTGTCCCTAGGAAGGTAGGCGTATTGAGTAGGCGAATCTGGCCACTCTCACCCATACTAGTCAAAGGACAATCCCTCGCGAACATGAGTTCGTAACTTGCTCAGGATTGAGATCAAGTTGCCTAGGTCATCCTAGTGAAATAGAAACCTAACTAGTCAACGGAGTTACAGCTAGAAGTTGTTATTTCGTGGTTCGGTCTTATGTAATCTCATTTCATAGGATATCCCCACTCACATGTCATCTACAGGAACACGTTAGGATCACAGTGTTTGTATCAAATACAAAGTGGACCACATCCATAGTTTTACCAGGGTAAGGTACCCAAACCTTATCCCCTAACTATAGACCCTTTAGGCTGTATCTCGAACCGAAATCCTTTATATGTACACTACATTCAGTTAAAGATTCATTTAACAACCTTTGATGTTTAGTTTATTGGATTTAGGGTTTAAACAAAGGCAAACTCGTAGATAACGAACAATAACTCTTTATTGAAATAATAATGTTTTATTACATAAATTAGAACATAATTACAAACTATGAGTTTTATGGCACAAACCCCAACATTCGCAAGGAATTATTAACTAGGGTTTATTACAACTAAATAAAAAGAATACAAACTGCTGGAAAAAGCTTGAAATAAGTTGTTGTAAAGAATACAAAAACTTGCAGAAAAACAATAGGAAAACGAGAATAAAATTGGAGAGAATACGAGCTTGTGAGTCTCCTCTTCGCCTCCTCCAAAACCCTCGATTTGTAGCCTTTTTATTGATGGAAGCAAGTAGGGTTTTTCTCCAAGAATCCATCCTTGAATCATGAGAGATTGATTGGGTATAACTTTAGGCTAAGTTCTTTCCAAAAGTGAGTGAAAATCTTCAAGAATCTTGCAATCCCGTAATTTGAGGCGTGCTCTTAAGTCTGGAAATTTTGCTAGCAACTTTGTCCAACATTGTGTTTGGCATTTTTGCTCAACTTTGCTGGTGACAATGCAACTGCAATTTCACTAGCATTTTTTTTCTACTCTTCTTTTCCTACAAAAACACATCAAATTAGTTTGTTTTCACTCATTTTTTCTTCAATTCTTATTTTTCTCATATTTTAGCAAGCTTTAGAAATTTTACTCCAAATGATAATTTTATCTTGCTATAACATGAAAATTGAATAAATTAGACAACAATTGACTAAATATAGAGCTAGATAATCCAGGAGTGTTCGTGGGTTGGGTTGGGTCGGGTTGAGACACTTCTTAGACCCAACCCAACTATTTGGGTTGCAAATTTCTTCAACCAAAACAACCCTTATTAAGTGATAAATCAAACCCAACCCAACCATGAAACTTTGGGTTGGGTTAATTCGGGTTGGTCATGTTATATACTTGAAATTTTATTTTAAGAAAAACTTAGTATTGATATGTAAAATATATATTTATTTTATTTTTGAATATTGAATTAAGATTAGCAACTCAATTTTAATTTATATGAATTTTTACCTCTAAAAACTTATTTTAGAAAGTTATTAAACAATAAATAATCTAAAAATAATTATAAAATTAAAATAAATATATATACATATAATTGTAATATAAGTAAAAAAACATTTATTCAAACTAATTAAAAGTTTGGGTTGGTTCGGTTCAACCAAAATTAATTTTTGGTGAACCCACAAACCAAACTCAACCCAAATAAGTTGATAACCTAACCCAAACCGTAGAATTTGGTTGGATTGGTTGAGTTTTTTGGGTCATCGGATTTTTTGAACACTCCTAAGATAATCCACATCAATGTCTTGAGTAAACCCCCTATGAGATACCTCTTGATTCACATCCGGTAACAAAATGCTCCAAAACAGTGCACGAGTTATGGACTCAGGTTTGGCTCCACACACCAGACACATGATAGGACAATCCATACCTCTACAAATCAAATTTGCTTGGGTTGGTATACAGTCATAGAAGGCGCATCAAACAAAAAGAAGTTTTATCTTATGAGACATGTTCACTTTCCATAAATTCCTCCACCATTTCACATAACCAACCGTGCTTGACGATGAATGACTATGTTGACCCATCATATATGCTTTATGTACCCACTTTTGACCTTATAACAACAAGACTTATCAAAATGTCAAATTCATCTATCCAGTGCCTTTGATAGAGAAATTGATTGATTAATAATTTCCTGGACATCTGCAAAACAAATCTGACTATGCAGTTTGGAACATCCCATTGATTTTGGGGAGTAATCAACTCAGACACTCGCATATCCTTTGAACTTGGTTAATTAGATAGGACTTTAAAAGACCACAATCTAGGCCGTATGGATCTTTATGAATCCTAATATTCTTCTCGTATCCCAATTGGTAACGTAACCCTTGTTTAAGAAGATCAAACCCCCAAGCAAAGCTTTTCCAAAAATAAGAACTAGTAACTTGATTGATCTATCTGCCTAAAAGATCCGAATTTGGGAGATACTTACCTTTTAGCACTTTACACATGGTCAGATCAGGGTATGAGAAAACTCTCCACACTTGTTTTGCTAGCAAAGCCTGATTAAACCCACTCAAATCTCTAAAATTTGGGCCTCACATCTTTTTTGGTCTACACAACCTTTCTCCCATCTGATCCAGTGTATCTCTTGTTTATCTCCAGTGTTCCCCACCATAAACTTGCTACTTGCTTAGTGAATAGTTGGTAAAGTTTATTTGGCAATCGAAAACAACTCTTGAAATATGTTAGAATCGTTTGAGCAACACTCTTAATCAAAACTTCCTTTGCCTCGCTTGAGAATAGGTTGTCTTTCTACCCCTGTACTAGTAGGGGTGTACAATTAACCCGGTAACTCGAGCAAACCAGACTACCCAACCCAAACCGTAAGGGTTGGGTAAGGTTAGGTTTTTTTTTCGGTTTGGGTTGGGTTAGAAGTTTGGAGAATCGAAAAGTTTGGGTTGGTTCTTGGGTTGGGTTTTTTAGGCTCGAGTTGACCCAACCCAACCCAACCCAACCCAAATTTTATATTTTTTAATTTTATTTTAATTAAATACTTATAAATGAATTATTTGTCAATTTCTTATATTTTTCTTCTAGACTTCTAACAAAATGTTAAGATGTTATGAATTTTGAAGTTTGATATTTAAATTTTATGTGATTTTAGTTATTAATTCAAGAAAAAAATAAAGAAAAATTATAAAAAAAATTAACTCGGTGACCCAACCCAACCTATTTAACCCGAAAAATATTGGGTTGGGTTGGGTTACTCTCATGAATAGGGTTGGTTGGGTTGAAGGAATAACCAACCCAAATTTTTGGGTTGGTTCAAAAATCTCTCCCAACCCAACCCAACCCAACCCGACTTATGTACACCTCTACCCTAGTACCTTCCAAAACCTATCTCTTAGACCTTTCCAATCCCCCGTACTTCTCGTGAAATAATATGGGAGTCCAAGATAGGTCCCCAAATCAACCCACAAAATTCATTAGAAGAATTTGACACAAAAAATGTCAAATAAGTTAATGGCTTATTCAACATAAAATTTAAATTTTAGGGATCTATCTGACACAAAATTTAAAGTTCTATTATTAGACAGTTCAAATATCTAGATACAAAGTACTTGAAAAAAATTAGAAATCCATCAATTATTTTGTACAGTTTAGGGATGAAATAATATCGAGACTAAATTTGTAATTTAATATAAAAAAATAATTTAAAAATATTATATTAGTTTAAAATCTATTTTTAAATAAACCTTGAGGCTTGATAGATAGATTACCTGAAAATAATTTTAAAGTGATTAATAAAAAATCTCCCCCATATGTGATAGGAAAAGAAAAACCATATTTGTTATTAGTAGAATTATTTTGAATACAGTAAAAAGAAAAGAAATGGTTAGGAAGTAAGATATAAAAACACCTGTATCAGAGATAATTTTTTTTTTTTTAAAAATTGTTTAAAGTAGGATGTATTCAAAAAATGCAACTTGCGATACCCAAAAAAATTGTACTAGAAGATAACAAATATCTAACCAAATATCACATGCTCAACTTTTGAATTATGGGTTATACAAATCGAATTCACTAACAAAATCTTTCTTTGGTGGTTTTAAAGTGAACTTAACTCGATGGTAATTTACATCAATTACCCCTCCAAAATTAGAAGTTTGAATCTTCAACTCAAATATTGTTGAACTAAAAAAACCGTTTCGTGTTAAAAGTTAATATCATACATGTTCTTTTTGAAATTGTCTATAAATTGGCACTACATACCTCTCTCATCATTACATGCATCAATCACATTCATTATTAATCTATTCATAAAATTATAATTATTTTACAACTCAATTAATTAAAGTTTCATCTATTAACTACTTAACATTTTATTTTTTTGTTCTTGAAAATTAAGTTGTTCAAACCTCCCACCTCCTACGTCGTTGAATTAAAAAAGAAGATTTAGAAATTAATGAGATTAATGTCAATACTTATCTAACCTTATATAGGTTTCAATGAATTTGTCAATAAATAACACTTATAGTGAGTACGCCAACTTATTATACAACACAGTTATCCCACGTCATCACACCCTTTGCAATTCAATGCCCGTAGATGTAACAACAACACTAAATTTTAGACAACTAACTTAAGTACAACAATGTTTCTTTTTTCTTTTGTTTTTTGGGTTAAACATGTGTGGGTAAAAAATTAAACATTCAACTTATTGATCGATAATATATGAAATATACTCGAGTTAGTAAGTAGTGAGATGTAATTGACATAAACTTTTATAGGTAATCTTCTATCACGCTCTCTATGATACTATAACACTTTACCTCTCGCTAGACTATCCTTGCGTTATTCGTAAAATTACACGACATTATATATTATTGGTAATTCATGAGTCCCATCATTTATTGTACGAGAAAAAAACTAAAGAGATCAAAATATACACAAATAAAGACTTCTTTAACATCAGGAGCAAAACATTCGAAGAAGAATACAAAAATGGTGTTCTTCAATTTACCAAAGAAAACGTTAAAAGCTCCATTGTGTTAAAGTTAAAAAGACAGTGGAATCGTCCAATTCTCGTCGCCTCCAATCATTTTGACGACACTGTCACTCACGCCTGATATCGTAACCCGACCCACCTATATAATTCTCTCTCTTTCTTCCCTCACCGGCCGCTTCCCAAAATTCTTTTATCATTGTTCTTAATTTTTCAATTCAAGCAAACTTCGGCCCCTCTCCGCCTATGCCCCTTTAAACCCTTTTACTTTATCGCATACTACTTTCTATACTTTTAATAGATTTCCAGTTTTGTTTCTCTATTGGGTTTGTTTCTTTGGTTCTAATCGATTGAACATGGCGGCGAGTGCATCTTGGCAACCCCAGGAAAATGGGTTCAACGAGATCTGCGGTTTGCTCGAGCAGCAGATTTCCTCTTCCTCGAATGCTGATAAGTCCCAGATTTGGCAGCAACTTCAGCAATACTCTCAGTTCCCTGACTTCAATAATTACCTTGCTTTTATTCTTGCACGCGCCGAGGTTCTTCTAGTTCTCTCTTCTTTTGCGCTTTTGTTTATATGTTTGTGCAATTCGCTTATTGGTTGTTGATGGGGTTGATTGGATTGGACCGTTGGCTTCTCGAGACTTCTGGGTTTGACAGAGATTGTAGAGTTGGGATTAAAATTGGTTGATCAGTTTTTGAGTACTCCTCTTGATGCGACCGGAATGCTTGTTTGCTCCCCAACGTGGACCCTTGACGGATAATGGTCATATTTGATATTTGTTTAGTGGAAGTTTGATTCGTGAGGATAAAGGGTTTTTTTTTGGAGGATTATTAATATAATTTGTTGCAACCGATCTGCTGAACTTTGCTCTTGACTTCAGTTCATCGGTAGTAGCGTTTTTAACTAGTTTTCTATCTGCTCTCTGCTACACATGGGCTACACACAATAAAATTGAAAAAAAGTCGAAGCCATGTGTCGGGTTCTATTAATGTTTGATCACAGACTTTCTGTATCATGGTTGCTTTTAGATTTAGCTTTTAGTTTTGGAATTCAGAAATTGAGTTGATATATTGACACTTTCTGCAGGGTAAATCAGTTGAGGTTCGACAAGCTGCAGGCTTGCTTCTGAAAAACAATCTTAGAAATGCATATAAGTCGATGACTCCTGCCTTTCAGCAGTATATTAAATCCGAATTGTTGCCGTGTGTGGGAGCTGCAGACAGACATATTAGGTCTACAGTCGGGACCATCATCAGTGTTGTTGTTCAACTAGGGGGAATATTGGGGTGGCCTGAATTGTTGCAAGCACTTGTAAGATGCTTAGACAGTAAGGACCAGAATCACATGGAAGGTGCTATGGATGCTTTGTCCAAGGTCTAATTCTCTATTCTAAAATCTTACCTTGTCTATTTTTAAGAGGTACAAATGCAAGGACTAAACTCTTGGCCACATGATTGTTCGTTCTTTATTCTATACAAGTATGGTGAAGTTCAATGTTTAGATAACACCGTCCCTTGGGGAAGATTGGTTTTTGTTTTTAAATTGAATAATTTGGTTTATGCAAAGTTAAGTTTTTCAGAGTACAATTTGATCTTTTGGTTCATACTAAAATTAGGCATGCTAGGACAGTTCAATAAGTTCACTTGGCCTTCAACTTTTTAATCTTTATGCAACCTCTCTTAATGAAGATCAAGAACATAGCTTTATATTGAATTTATGTTGCACCAATTTGACATTCAGGTGAGTGCTAACAAGCTTTGACATTTATATTAATTTCTGGCTTAGATTTGTGAAGATATACCTCAAGTGCTTGATTCTGATGTACCTGGATTGTCTGAACGCCCAATCAACATATTTCTTCCTAGATTGTTTCAGGTATGGTCATCTTGTACCCTCTTGTGCGTATCTATTTTTCTATTCACAGTTACCATTGATCAATTGGCATTGGAGCATTGTCTATCCAGAGCTGTTAAGTCCTTTCAGTTTATTTTTCCTTTTTTTACCAGTTAAAACTCTGTTTTCTGATTCTTGTGCTTGGATATTCTTTGAACAGTTATTTCAGTCACCTCATGGTACATTGAGAAAGCTGTCCTTGAGTTCTGTGAACCAATACATTATGCTAATGCCCACTGTAAGTAATAACTATATGATATACTTTGTTATTTTACTTATTTGAACCTTGTTCCGATTTTTATGTTGACAGTGGTTGTTACAATATATGTGATTGCAGGCTCTATATATATCCATGGACCAGTATCTTCAAGGTTTATTTGTTCTTGCTAATGACCCTACATCAGAAGTGCGAAAGCTGGTTAGTGCTTTATTCTAAGTGTGTCTGAAATATGTTTTATTATAGCTGCTTCCTGCTTAGTCATGGGGTTTTGTCTGAGCTGTTTTGCCTTTTGGCCCAAGTGAAATTTGATACATGGATATTGGTGCATTCTTGTCACTGTGATATTTAGTGCCATATATTTTGTGACAAATGGAAATGGCTACTCGACCACAAGGGGCAACTTTTGTGTTAGTTGCATTTTTCTTTTGAATATACAAACATGGCCTTGCATGAAGGCTTAGGTAATTTTTTCAATAGGTTTATAGTTAAATGTACAATTCGTACTTATGATCACGGAGAAGCTCACTGCTGTGGGTTAGGCCTGCTGAGGACGGGGTAGTTTGGTTACTATAATGTTCTGGCATTTTTTTTTTTCTTGTAAAGCAGGGGTTTTAATCTCATAGTGATCGCCAAGGCTTCAAATTAAGTTCTGATCATACAAAGGTAATATGGAGGGGTAAAGTGCCAACAGAAAAAAGATTCTTCTTCTGGTCACTTGCTTGTAGAAGTTTAAACATGAAAAGTACAATTCACTAAGGTTTTCATGTGGCTAATTTTGTTAAAGGATGAGGAGTCAGTAAATTGCTTTTTTTTTTTTATTCATTGTCATGAAGGGGTTTTCTAGATAAATTTGGGATGGTCTTCTGTCTTCCTTGTGACATTATGGATTGACTTGTGGAAAATCTTTCCGTTGGTGGTTGAACAACAAAGCTAGGGTGCTTTTGAGATGTGCCAGTAGTTCCCTTATGGTCTGTTTGGATTGGAAGGAAGTCCAAAATTTTTAACTATAAACAAAAGTCTACAGGGATGGTTGGAGTGCCCTTCATACACTCTTTTGTAATTTTAGTAGCTTTTTGTTCAAGTTTTGACTGGTGATTTTTTTTGTAACTCTTGCTGGGATAGTCACCTCTTCCACTGGCCTAAGATTGTTTTCCTTTTCATGCTTCTCTGTTCATCCTGTATCATGTGTAAGTGTTGTAAAACAATTAATATTTATTTTAGATTGTTAGATCGCACATTGTTGGTGCTTAAGCTTCCAAAGAAATCTGGTGTTATTTTTGCTTTTTTGATGGGCTTTTGGTTTCTACTTGGCATTTACCATATTGTCATTCTCTCTAGAGGGGTGAAAGTTTTATTGTTTTGTGCTTGCATGGAACTATGGTAACAACATGTTTGAACAAAATTATAGAATTTTTGAGGATGGACTTTATTGGTGTAGGATGGGATAAAAGACCAACTTCTTTTGAAATAGCTAGTTTGAAGATTTTAGATCCTGAATATTTTGCATTTTGGGTTAATTATGGAATGTTTTATCATTGAACTTAAGGAACTTGGTTTCTCTCTCACCATTTTCCTTCCCCCAATTTTCTATTCTATTTAGTTTAGTCCATGAGTATCTTATCTTTAAATGTTTCCGTATGCATAAGTTTCATGGCCTAATAAATCCTTTGGTTTCTTATAGAAGAAAGGTAATGCAGCCCTAGGACGTTGCAATAAATTATCTGTTTGAGATCTATCAGTGTGGATTTTAGAGTAGTTTTCAGATTATGAAGTATGTTGTAGTCGTAGTAATATTGTTAGCTTTACAGCCTTTTCCTTTCTTTGTGTCTATGTTGAGCAGGTTTGTCAAGCATTTGTGCAGCTAATTGAAGTACGCCCAACTTTCTTGGAGGTTAGTTTCCTATTTGCTCCTTGTTGGAATTATGCCATATTTTAATCATTTCCTGCCTTTTGTGCCTTGGACAGAAAATATGAGCTGGCTTCTGTCTAATTCCTATTTTTTTTTTTGTTCTTTAGACAACTAATTTTTGCGTTCTTTAAACTACATCAATGTCTTTTTTTGCTGCTTTTTTTTTTTTGGAAAAACTGTTTATCATGTGATTTTGCAGCCTCATCTGCGGAATGTAATCGAATACATGTTGCAAGTCAATAAGGATGCTGATGAGGAAGTTTCACTTGAAGCCTGTGAATTTTGGTAATTGTCTTCCTTGTAAACTATACAACTCTGTGTCTGTCTTGACTGGTATAACTTGGTACTTATTAATACAACTTTAATTTTGTAGATGATGTTGGTTATTGTTACAACTTTTTTTTTTTCACTTTCATTAATTTCCTTTATTTTCTGAATTCTTTTATTGTTTGATTATTCCGCATAAATTTGGGGAAGGGGAAAATGTATGGATGGGCTTGTTATTACATCATTATTTGACTCTTGAATATACTTCTACTAAAACATAAGGAATTACAAAAAAAAAAGGCTTTGTGGTTGGCCTTTATCTTTGAAATAGAATAATTACAAAATGATTTGAAGAGAGTACCCAAGAGGATGCTACAGATAAGGGAAGTTCTGAAACTTCCACCATTGAAGTCTCAATCCTGTTGTATTTTCTCATTCCTTTCCAACCATGCTTCCCGGAAGATGCCCACAATACCGTTAATCTACAACATACTTCCATTATCTTTAATATAATTAATACTTTTTTTTCTTTCTGTCTGTTATTCTGTGGTTCGTTAGGTTCAGGGTTTAAGGGGGTCCCTCCCAAACAAAAACTAACGAATCACGTTAGGTTTAAGTTTAATTTCATAATCTACATTCTTGGAAGGCTTATAAACTTTATGAGTTTTGAGAAAGCTCATTTCTTAATGATTTGAAAATTTGTGTTGTTTGGTTGTGTGCTTATACATGCACCTTTCTTCTCTTTTTTATTTTGATCATGTTTGTTTGTAGTTTTGTCTTAATATCCCTGAATAACAAGAAAATTTTGGCTTAGAGTTTATATGAAACTGGTTCTCAAGCTACTTGCACATTTTCTTTACTATCAACCTGGATCAATAGTTCTGGTTTTTAAATATTAAGATGCTCAAAAAGCATTCATTCGCATGGTATGGTAACCTGGCTTTAATTAGACTATTTGAGAATCCAATATTGAGATGCTTCAATACATTGTTTGGTGGTTTTTCCTAAGATACAAAAGACACGTTCAAATTTGTTTCCCTCCACTTGTCTTAATCCTCGCAATATGTTTTGTGTGGAAAGGTGGAAAAGAGTTGGATTCTCTTTATATTTGGTACGTTTTCGCCAATGATCTGTACGGATTTCGTCGGAGTACTTTAAACTCAGATTGTTCCCCCTTTCAGTGAGTGACCCTTGTTTTTAAGGGAAATTATTATCCAAGGATACAATATTATCTACTTTATGGGAAACATGTAGCAAAATGTGAGCAATTTATAGGATAAAAAGGAAGATTTGAGCGTGTCTTGGATTAAATTAAAATTTTGGTTGTTAGATTGTTAAAATGGGCTTGACAAAGGGTGGAACCTTCAGTTTAGGAGGCTGCCCTTAGACTGAGGATGTGGAGGGGACACTACCGGATGGTCCTTGGAGGTAATTCCATCCTAATGTGCATGAGATTTCGAGATGGTAGAAACTGGTTGTCTGGTTCCATGTAGCCTAACTAGAGTCCCTCAAGCAAAGGAGTCTGCAATGCCAATAAAGTTTCAAAAGAGATACCCTAATGTGTCATATTTTGCCGAGCTGGTGTATCATGTGTGAAAGAGCTTAGGAAAATCAAAACTATCCTTTTCTTCACTGGATGTTTGCCTATAGTTGTTGGGAGAAATTGTTATGCAGCTCAGCTTAAGTTGGTCCTTTCTGTGGAAAATGATAAAAATGCAACTCTTTTATGGTGACCAATTCCCAGGAAAGACTAGGTTTTTGTGTAATTGTTTTATCAAAGCAGTGATGTGGGAGATTTGAATAGGAAGGAACCACAAAATTGATGAGTGGATAAGAGTGGAAGATCTTTGGAGCTCATTAGGTGTAAGGGTCTTTGTGGCATATTTGTTCTAGACTGTCTTTGTGGCGTATTTGTTCTACTAGACTTTTGTAATAATAATACCCCTTTGATTAATGCCAATTGGGGCATTTTTTAAAAAACTAGAAGTTTTAGTTCATGAAATGGTTTATTCCTTAGTTTTTAAGAATAGAAGGTGAGTCTTTTTGGTGTCTATTTGGATGTCTACTGTTAAATCACCAATTCACCCAAAAGCTTGCTTTTGAGTGAATTGGTGATTTAACATGGTATCTGAGTAGGAGGTCATGTGTTCGAACCCTGGTGAATTCGTTTTCTCCCAACTAATATTGATTTCCACTTGTTGGGCGTTTGTTCAAATTTCCAAGCCCACAAATGAGGGGGAAGGTGTTTGATTTCCACATGTTGGCCATTTGTTCCAATTTCCAAGCCCACAAGCGAGGGAGAGTGTTGGTATTGATTAATTAAATTTACCATAACCTATCAGCTTAAATTTTTTGGTGAATTGGTGATTTAACATCCACCACCCAAGAGCTTTGTACTTTGCCTATTCTTTTGATTATGGATGATTGTAGCAATAGCCTTTTAGTCCCCTCTACCATCTTTAACAACTGTTTGATTTGTTCTGTTTTGATTTCTAAATATAATTGTTTCTGATCTATGCAAATATTTATTTTCTCAAATTTCATTTTCTTTTAGAAGACCATTGAAATATTAATTGTCAATATCTTTCGTCTATGTGATACCTTAATTTGTGAATTTGAATTTAAATATTACTAAATCAATCTAGTTAGTAAATATAACCTGTTTAAAGTAATTTAAACTGCAGGAAGAATGTGGAGATTAAGTTAAACTATTTGTTAAAGTTTCAATATGTGAATGTCTATGGCTCTTTATTGTTTTTTTAGTCCTACGGCTTTCTAAGAATGATATGGATTTTTTTTAACTTTTATTATTGAACAAAATTTCAAAATATTTTATGCAAACGAATTTTTGGATTTCCAAATATGACTTCATTATCTTTGTACTAGAATTCCTCCTTACTGCAATATTTTTGGCTGGAGTCTCTCCCCTTCTCTCTGTAATTTCATATCATTGGAGGGTTGCTACTTTGTTTTTCCTTCTCCCTATTGTAATTGTAAATTCATGGTAAATCACGAACCTAATGAATACTCATGTTTCTTCCATCCTTGGCCTTTGAGACTGCTGTTGGTGGATGATGACTCCTTTTTAAAATTAACAACCCCCCTTGTCATTTGTGTTGGTTATTTTCTTTGTTAGATCTGTTTCATTTTAAGCTATGCTTGGCAGGTCTGCATATTGTGATGCCCAATTACCTCCTGAGAACTTGAGAGAGTTCTTGCCACGTTTAATTCCAGTATGGCACAAGCTCAGACAAATATTTTCTTCCTTTTGATACCTTGCCGTTGAGATATTTGTAATGCTTTTTATGTGCATGTTTCGACTTCTGTAGGCATTATTGTCAAATATGGTTTACGCTGATGATGATGAATCACTTCTTGAGGCTGAGGTGAACTGTCATAATTAAATTTGTTTATTTGCTCAAGTATGATTGCCAATTAGTATGGTTCATGATGTGCCTTCCATCTCCTCGCTTTTACAGGAAGACGGATCTCTTCCAGACCGGGAGCAGGTACAATTTCTTTCTTTCATTGTTAATTTTGGAGATCTTAACTGGAAAATACAGTGTTTCACTACCTTGATGACCTTCTTGATGAATTACATGCTATCTACAATTACTGGTGTCATCGTCGTTACTATTTTTGCCTGAATTTCTGTGCTGCAGGATCTAAAACCCCGGTTCCATTCGTCAAGATTACATGGATCAGATAATGCAGAAGATGATGTACGTTGTGTTAGTATTTTTCTTATTGTTTGCTTATGGATTCTGATAAACAGATAAGCCTTCTAGTATGTTTTATTTTCTTTGTTGAATTAGGAAGTTAAGTTTTCCCCCTCTAATACCAACTTCTTTGCATAATTCAGGATGATGACATTGTTAATATATGGAACTTGCGCAAATGCAGTGCTGCAGCTCTTGATATTCTCTCAAATGTGTTTGGGGATGAAATTCTTCCTATATTGATGCCCATTGTTGAGGTAGGCAAATAATCAGGCAAAAGAAGCAGAACCTCTATTGTGGAATATCTCCTTTCATCTTTTTTCCTTCTCTTCCTCACTATATTTGTTTCTATTATCTTTCTATTCATTAGTCGGTCAGGACATCCACTGGGAACTTTATTTTGTATTTTCACCTCTTTCAATTATCTTCCTCCCTTTTATTTATGTTTTTTGCCCTCTACAGTTAGGAGATATCGTTTCTTTTTGTGGTCTGATTGTCCAAAACAGCTTTCGCTTAGCAGTTAGCAGTTTAATCACCAAAATGAGTTTTAGGTTTTTGTTTATTTATCGAAGCAATGGTTTGATCATTGATGTGTATAGTCATTAAATGACATGTTTCATTAATATTGGCCTTCATCTCGCTTCAATGCATCAGAAAAAATACTTGGTCTAAGGGAATTGTAAGTGCTATAGACTTATTTGGGTTTGATATATTATGCTCAAGAATTCTTCGTAGTCTCAATTTCTTTCTTGTTAGATATTTCATTCAGATTTATGAATTTTAATGAGATTCCTATTAGGCCAATTTATCCGCAAATGGCGACGAAGCCTGGAAAGAAAGGGAAGCTGCTGTATTGGCTCTTGGTGCCATAGCTGAAGGTTGCATTAGTGGACTTTATCCTCATCTGCCTGAGGTGATATATTATATGGTTTTTATCAGCCAATGTTCACGACTTGTGGGTTCTGAATGATTTGAGTTTCCATCATATTCTCAATGAAGTTTTTAAAGCTATTTCAATAGTTCCATTTCCTCCTATAATTGGCTGGTTGTGCTATAACTTAATGTTGCTCATGTGCTTGTTCTTTCACCTAGAAAGTAAAATATTCAATAATAAGTTGTGTTGCATTGCAGATTGTCACATTTCTTATTCCTCTTTTAGATGATAAATTTCCTCTAATAAGGAGTATATCTTGTTGGACACTTTCTCGTTTCAGCAAGTTCATCGTGCAGGTATGTGTTCATGGGTGTTTATTTATTTTATTATTCAATATTTATTTAAATTTTATAAAAACTACAATACTTCTTTTTTTGAATTATGTGGTAATATTAATCCTGTGGTTTGACTATTCCATGCCGAAGATAGAAAAATCATAATGATATTTTTGGGATTGAAATTGAAATATTTATAATGCTTTGAGAAAACTTGTGGGGTTGTGAAATTCTTAGGGCCCTGAGGCTATGCCAATTTGATAATATTCTCATGGGACTTTTACGGAGCAAGAGTTTGATGTTTATCATATTTCACTTTTTCTCCCATTTTAGGGCATTGGAAATCAGAAAGGCTACGAACAATTTGATAAGGTTCTCATGGGACTTTTACGAAGATTATTGGACAATAACAAGAGGGTGCAAGAAGCGGCTTGTTCTGCTTTTGCAACACTGGAGGAGGTTCTTTTATTGTAACTTCATTTTACCTGCTAATAGATTATTCTGTATATAGTACATGATGGGGCTTTAGTAACTTGCAGGAAGCTGCAGAGGAGTTGGCACCACATTTGGAAAATATATTACAGTACTTAATATGTGCTTTTGGAAAGTACCAGGTATCCTAACTATCTTCATGCTTGCCTCTTTGAATGATTAGATAGAAAAAGAGACTTATGCTGCTGACATTTTTAAAAAATAAAAAATAAAAAGAATAGTTTTGAAGCTCTGTTTCTTTCTGGGTTGAAAACTATCCTCTCTTAAAGCTTGTATGTATTAGACCTGCTTGTATGTGCCATGCAGAGACGGAATCTACGGATAGTGTATGATGCTATTGGAACCTTAGCAGATGCTGTTGGAGGGGAGCTAAATCAGGTAACATATGCTTGCACCCTATCATCTCCTTTCCTTTGATGCATTTCAGCAACTTGTTGCATGTACAATAATTTTGATATTCTGCATGCAGTACATCAAAGAATGATTTCGCTTCATTTGTTGTGATTGCAGCCTGCTTATCTTGATGTTCTCATGCCACCATTAATTGCCAAATGGCAGCAACTTTCGAACTCAGACAAAGATCTTTTTCCACTGTTGGAGTGTTTCACATCTATAGCACAGGTCTCTATTCGTGTTTTGGTTTATTGGCTCATTTGTTTTTTTTATGCTTATTCCCATTTATTAGCATTTTCCATAGAACTCATTTGACAAATCATTGAAATGCTTTTGAGAACAGTGGGTAAAGCTGTGAAATACCTAATTATGTGACTGAAGATCTTCCAAGTTTTACTTGGTCTCTTCCAAATGTTTTATTTAAATTTTAAGATTTTTACATAGTTTTGGTGGTTGGGTAAAATCTCTTGGGCAGTGAGGAGAGATGAGCTTGGTTTCTGTTCTAATGTCTTAGAAATTGTAGAAAAAATTTCCTGCATTTTTGGAACTACTTTTTTCAATAATAAACCGGAGAACCACTCTCTTATCACATCCTGGGCCCCTTGGAAATCCATCCTTAAGTTCCAAGATTTGGTTCATGAACGCACGGTCTGTAAAGTTTGAAGGGGGGCGACAATCTCATTTTGGAATGAACATGGTTGAACCAAGCACCTTTGACGTCTAGTTTCAATCGGCTCTACTCAATTACCTGCAACAAAAATGCCTTGGAGAAGGACTTTTGGAATGATGACCAGTTTTTGGGACCTCCATCTCAGACACAATCTCAAGGATGAAGAGGTAGAAGATTGGGTGGCTTTAAACTGCCTTTTAGCCGCTGTTCACCTCACATTCCAGTGACTATGGTCATGGAAATTGGAGCAGTGGCAAATTCACCACTAAATCTCTCCTTTTGCACCTCAACAACAATGGGGAAGAAAGTCTTTCGCTCCTTTACAACTCTATATGGGCGGGTCACTATTCAAAGAAAGTAAAGTTTTTTTTTTATATGGGAGCTTTCTCACCGATCTATCAACACCAACACCCATGACTTGTTGCAATGCTTTCTGCCCTCTATGGTTTTTTCCTCATTTGAGCGTTTTTTGAAAAAAGGGAGGGAGAGTCACAGAGCCACCTTTTCCACACTTGCTCCTTTGCCTGCTGGTTTTGGTGCACAATCCTAGCCTATTTTAATTGGACAGAGGCTCTTCCCCTTGACCCCCCTGCCTCATTTCTCTAATCATGCTGGCTCATTTGTTCAAAAAGGAGAAGCTTCTTTTGCTGAACATCAATAGGGCCTTCCTATGGTCGATGTGGATTGAAAGGAACCAACGTGTATTATCACCTCTTTTTCATTCCTATAGTTTTTCTAATCTTTTGTCCAATTGGAGAAGTTTATTGTAACTCCTTTGGATTGGGATTTGTTCTCCCTCCTTTGTAAATTTCATACATCAATGAAATTGTTTCTCATTAAAAAAAAATTCAGCGTTTTGGACTAATGGTTTTTGGCATTAAATGTGAGCGGGTGATGGATGGTCCCTATATTATTTGAGTTTTCCCCCCCCTGTCCTAGTTTTATGTTCCTCCCACTCGCACAACAAAAACCAAATTACAGGGGGAGGTGGAGAGAGTTTGAATGTCTTGAGCTAGTTACAGGACCTTCAAATTCTCTGTATTGAAATTCAATATTATGAATATATATACCTTGATTGGAGTTTCGAGGTTGTGGGAGGATTCATTGAGTGAGAAAGCTTCATTTCTTGAAATTTTTGTACGTCATGGATTTAGCCAGGAATTGGTTTACTCATCTATTAGTCATCATAACAATAATTTTGAGAAACTGATTAATTTCTTTCCTTTTTCTAGGCACTGGGGACTGGATTTGCCCAATTTGCTCAGCCTGTGTATCAGAGATGCATAAGCATCATCCAGACCCAACAAATGGCAAAGGTTTTCCTGATCATTAATTTTCAATAAATACTTATTTTACTCTCATTAATGTATGCTTTAGTTTGCTCTTTATTTCTTTCTCTATGCTAAAGTGTAATGAAGGTGGTTAAGCTTTATCTCATATTTATGGTTAGGTTCAGTCTTTATTAATCGACCATTTTATCCTATTCACCCCTTTTAAAACAATGCGAGAATGCCCTCAGTAGTTTGGGATATGCAGTAAGCATGTCTTAATCTAAATTTATTGTTCTTGTAGCTGTCATATGAGTTTACCATTTATTTCTTATTCTTTCTTTTCCGTATAAGAAATACAGTAATTTCTTTTGGAAAAGAAAAAACATTCATTGATAATTAGAAAGTTAAAAATAAAGAAATCTAGAGAAATGGGTAAAAGTAAAAAAGACATCTCATCCTGAACATTACAAAAATGCCCCTCTAGAAGAAACTACATACTGCATCATATTGTTATAAGAAGAATTACGAAAATGAACTTATAGTAGCACGCCCAAAGAAGTATAACTTTTGGCTAAATCCACCCTTTCATTCCACTCCAAATACTTCCAATCAAAGATTCTTTGTTTCCTATCGTTCAAATAACCAAAAACTTTGACCTCTTCTCTAATACCCCCCAGAAACACCAAAAATTTTGAAAATCTCTTCGCAACACTTAACACTATGAACACTGAAACAGTAGATATGCTTTTTGTTTTCTGTTTTAAAACATAGAAGACAGACGGTCGGATTTGACATCATATAAAGATATATCTTTTGTAATCCATGCGCTGTATTTGAGCCACCCAACCATGCTTAAATTTGAACTTTTTCTCTGAATTTTAAAGATAGAAATTGCTTTTACAAACAACGAAATGAGAAATTACCGTAAGAATTGGTGGCTGAATAACACATCCCATGGTTGGCCTGGTCACGGATTCATATAGAAGCTCAAATTGCTAAAGGGTGCCCTGAAGAATTGGAATCTATCTATCTTTGGAAACTCCAAGCTTCAACTGGTTGACCTAACTAATGAGCTTACAAAAATTGATCAAAAGGAAGAAGCATTTCTTATGGATGGAGCCACCCATCTGCGAAGGACAGATATCAAAGCCCAAATTATGGAAATTTCCTTTAGACAGGAGATATCTTGGAGGCAAAAATGTAAACTAAAATGGGCCTTAGAGGGAGATGAAAACAATACTTTTTTCCACAGAATTGTCTCTGCAAAGAGAAGAAAAAATACCATTGTGGAGCTTGTTTCTCGAGCAGGTTCGAGTTTGGTTGTTGATAGAGACATAGAGGAGAGGAATTCATCGATTTCTACAAAACACTCTACATCAAGGACAAGGGCGTCAGGTTCCTGCCAGAGATTGAAAGTTGGAACCCAATTTCTTCAGCACAAGCTGCATCATTGGAACTTCCCATTTCAGAACAAGAGATCAGAAGAGCAGTTTTTGACCTCGGTTCTAACAAATCGCCAGGGCCCGATGGTTTTACCTCTGAATTCTTTAAAAAACATTGGAACATTCTCAAAGATGATATAAAGAGGGCGTTCCAAGATTTTTTTGAGAAGGCATTATAAACGCTAGCCTTAACGAAACCTACATTTGTCTCATCCCAAAAAAAGTTGATGCCAAAAGCAAAGAGGGGACTCTGAGGCCAATCGGTCTCACCACGGGTCTCTACAAAGTGATTGCTAGAGTCCTTTCTGAACGACTCAAACAGGTTCTTCCATTTACCATATCTGAATCACAATTTGCTTTTGTAGCCGGGCGACAAATCATTGATGCTTCCCTCATTGCAAACGAACTCATTGAAGATTTTTATAAAAGAAAGAAACGAGGAATTGTCATCAAGCTTGATTTTGAAAAGGCCTTCGATAAGGTGAATTGGGACTTCCTTGACTTAATCCTAGCAAAAAAAGGATTTGGTATCACTTGGAGGAAATGGATTCAGGGTTGTATCTCTTCTGCAAATTTCTCTATCATCATAAATGGGAGACCCCGAGGGAAGATTCTTGCTACTAGGGGGCTTAGGCAAGGTGGCCCTCTCTCACCCTTCCTTTTTATTCTAATTGTTGACTACCTCAGTAGGTTGTTATCTTTCAAGGAGAGCAAAGACCATATTCATGGATTTGATGTGGGCAATGAAAAGCTTGTTATCAACCACCTCCAGTTTGCAGACGACACTATTCTCTTCTCTGCTCCTTCCAAGGAACATGTTACTGCCATTCTAGACACGGTCAAGGTTTTCGAGCAAGCATCAGGCCTTTCGATAAACCATCACAAATCAGAGATCAATGGTATTCATCTCCCATCCCACTATATTACAGACCTTGCCTTGACATATGGTTGCAAGATTGCTGAATCATATGGTTTATCTTGGGCTTCCTTTGAATGGTAAACCCCAATCAAAAGCTTTTTGGGCCCCTATCATTGAAAAGATCGAAAGACGTCTTACGGGATGGAATGGTGCATACCTATCCAAAGGTGGCCGATTAACTCTTATACAGGCCACATTAACAAACCTTCCCACTTATTATTTATCCATCTTCAAGATTCCAACAGAGGTCGCCAACATCATAGAGAAACTTTTCCGCCATTTCTTATGGAATGGCACAAAGGAGAAGCGAGGCTATCATCCCATAAGATGGAACACCGTGTGTCGTCCTCTAATCGAAGGTGGCTTGGGCCTCATTGACCTTAAATCCAAGAACAAAAGCCTCTTTGCCAAATGGATTTGGCGTTTTCGTCATGAAAACTCTTCTCTATGGAGGAGATTTATTGCTGCCAAATACGGATCTCAACACTTCGATCTTCAACCCGAACACAAAAAGCTTAGATATCACCCAGGGCCTTGGAAGCACATCGTGGCTCAAAGAGATTTGATCTATGAAAATGTTAGTTGTGTGGTGGGTAATGGCAAGCAAACTTCCTTTTGGCACGATAACTGGGTGGGTGGAAGCCCCATCAAAGTCCTTGGGGCTATATGCATTATCCTTCAAAAAGTATGGCTCCATTGATGATTTTAGAGGTGTGAATAATCTTTCATGAGACCTTGCTCTCCGAAGAAACCTAAAAGAAGAGGAGATTACCGAATGGGCATGTCTTTCCACACTCCTACCCCTCCCAACGACACACACAAATGCAGATTCTTGGAGATGGAACCTTGATGTATCCGGCCAATTCACATCAAAATCACTCTCTCACAAGATTGTTTCCAGCCATGGTCACCCCTCCGAGCTGTTATTCATCAACATTTGGAAAAGGCCTATCCCTAAAAAAAATCCGCTTCTTCCTATGGGAAGTCAGCCATGAAGGCATTAATACGGCATAGACCCTTCTTAATAAGGCCCCTTGGATGGTATTATCCCCAAATTGGTGTGTCCTATGCAAACAAGCCAATGAATCCATGAGTCACCTCTTCACCAGTTGCAATTACACTTCACAAATTTGGACCAAGATCCTTATGGCCTTCAAATTACAGATTGCTCTTCCAAACAAGATGGCGGTGCTTCTCGAGTCTCTTCTTATTGGGCATCCTTTCAACCGGGAAAAAGCTTGCATCTGGGGCAATTTTATAAAAGCACTGTTTTGGTCCATCTGGATTGAGAGAAACAACAGGTTCTTCATACATTGTGCCCGAGATTATCATATTTTATTCGATGTTATTACTTTCCATGCCATCTCTTGGTGTAAATTAACCCCTCACTTTTGTGATTATAGTCTCACATCTCTTGTTAATAGTTGAGATTCTCTTTTGTAATGGGTTCCTTACCCACTCTTTTGTACATTTCATACCATCAATGAAATGACCATTATGTTTCTCATCAAAAAAAAAAAAAAAAAAAAAAAGAAATTACCGTAATGTTTTTCCTTCAAATTCCTTTTATCCACTCTAGAGGCAAGAGATGTACCTTCCAATAATTCCAGTAGGCCCCTAAACTCCTCAAATTCTTCCTATATTAGATTTCTTATTGTCAAAATTTTCCAAGACCGAGATTTCAAGTCCCAAGCCTCCAAAACTGATAGAGATTTCTGCTAAAAACAACTGCAAATAACTTTAGATTGGACTAGTAACTTAATTATAGTTTTTAGTTCTAGAAAGAGATTAGAACCTAAATGATAGCAACCGGATATTTTATTAGGGTTTGAATCCTTAGTCATTATTTTATTTAGAATAGGTCTTGCTTAATATCGGCATAGGTCGTAGACTCTTTTCAATTTTGATTTGGAAGTGACTTTTGAGTGTGCAATATGTTGACTCCTGTGTTTGCATTTTCTGTCTTCATAGGTTTTTTCTTTTTTTTTTTCTCTCAGCCTCCGTCTTCTCATGTTACATTGTACTAAGTCTGGTTGCTCCTTGATGATATGCGCAATTAAGTTTGAATGATAGCATTTATTGCTGCTTGTTGCAATTCTATGCTTGAATTGTTTGATCCATCTTCCTAAGATGTTAACTTAATTTCCTATTGCAGGTCGATCCTGCTTCTGCTGGGGTTCAATATGATAAAGAATTTATTGTATGCTGTCTTGATCTTCTATCAGGACTTGCAGAGGGTCTTGGCAGTGGGATAGAAAGTTTGGTAATTAAATTCTAAACTAAACATTTGCTTTTTTTTGGTGATCCATCTGTAAGAATTAAAAAAGGGATGATGTTGATAAATTTTGTAGGTGCTTTTTGTCTGTTTTATTACTATTCTATCGAATATTTCTTAGATGAAATGTGAATGCTCTGTCTTCTAGTAGTAATTGAAGTATGCCAATTTATTCTGAACTTGCTTGCATGTGACATTTCAATTTCCATCAGGTTTCTCAAAGCAATCTGAGGGACTTGCTCCTGCAATGTTGCATGGATGAAGCTTCTGATGTCCGACAGAGTGCCTTTGCATTGCTTGGGGATCTTGGAAGAGTAAGAACTTGGATTGATCTCTTGGATTGTCTTCCCTTTGCTCCTTTAAGTTTAGTAGGTTATTCAAATTTTGAACCTCAACAAATTCCCGAGTAATATATACACGTGTCTGTATGAGAGAGAGAGTGTGTGTAGTCTCCATTGAAAAAGTTGCTCCCATTTACTTATTTGTTTTCAAATGAATGTTCTGCTGATGTTGAAATTTCATTATTTGCTTACTCTTTGGTGGAGGTAGCACGAGATTTATACACGGGGTTATGCTGACTACTAGGAACTTCTGTCTCTTGATATTTTTCTGTTGTGTTTATGCTTTATTCATATTTTATGGTTAGGTATGCCACGCCCATTTGCAACCACGTTTGTCAGAATTTCTTACCGCTGCAGCAAAGCAACTGGTAAATAAGCTACATTATGGTTTGCATTTATAACTTGAAGTTATTTTACTAGTCTGATACGTTTACTGCACAGGACACTCCCAAGCTGAAGGAAATTGTTTCTGTGGCAAACAACGCCTGCTGGGCAATTGGAGAATTAGCTGTTAAGGTATGTGTAGGCTTTCATACACATGCAGAGTACGGGTTATTGAGCTTGTGTGGGTATTTGTCTTCTCACATGCTTCTTATTGTGACTATTCAAGTTTATGTTTGGCTTTGGGATTTGGATCATGTATTTAAAAAATGTAGGAGGATTTTTTGATAAGTAAATGCAAGTTTCTTCGAGTATGATGTAATGCATCTGATGGTAAAACATCCTCAACCTGGAAATTTAACACTATCCTCTACTTTAATGCGAAAAAAAGAGAACTCGTTAAGGAATTATTTCAGAGCAATAGCTTGGAAGAAAAGCCAAAATTTCACCAACTCAAACAAGTTCTTTCATTCTATTTGCCAGTTCTGTTTGCACTACCATAATCCTAAGGGGTTGTTTGGGGCATGAGTTATAATAGTGTGTGGAGTACTCTGAACTCCAAACACAAACTATTATAATCAAGACTATATAACTAAACATCCTAAATATAGATTATATAACTTCACAGATTATTATAACCCAAATTATTATAACCCCAAAGTGCGCCAAACAACCCTGGAGTGTGTTTCTAGGTTTCTGAATTATGATATCATATTATTTTATTTTCCTTTATGGTGATTAAGATCTAGAAAATCTGCTATTGCCTTGCACGTACCACATCAATCTTCTTGTTGGTAAATGGAATTTGTAAGCAACAATTGTACATTATTTGACAATTGACTTGATTTAGGTACACCAAGAAATTTCTCCTGTCGTTATGACAGTGATTTCAAGCTTGGTCCCAATTCTTCAACATGCACAGGTGATGGTCTCCTCCTTTCGCACTAACATGTTTCATTATTTGTGTACTATGGCACTGATGAGCCTCTTGTTCTAAGAAGCACGGATACAACACGGACACAACGACACGCCATTTTTTAAGAATCTAGGATACAGACATGGCTAGGACACGTTATTAAAATATACATTTTTAAAAAATATATATCATTTTTATATCAGAAAGAAATTTAAAACCAATAATTTTATGCATCTATATGCTTAAAAAAATGATTTGGATGTATTTCGTTCTCAAACTTCATTATTTTTGTCCTATATTATTATTTACCTATTTAGTATACTTAACAAGTGTTTGTTATGTGTCTAATAAATACTGAACCTATATTGACTTTGTGCCACTAGTTTCTAGCACATATCTATTGAGCTAACAAGTGTCCGATACTTGTCAATAAAAGTCGGAGTGTCCAAATGTTTGACATGTGTCGGACACAGACACACTAGCCAAGATAAAGTGTCCGTGCTTCTTAGCTCTTGTTCATCAAGAACTTGAAACATGTGAGAAAAGGTAGATTTTTTATATAGATTCAGTTCAATGAGAGAAAAAGTGGGCTGCGTAAAGAGTGGCCATTGCATCCTGGGGGTATTGCATGCGTGTGTGTTTAACATACTCATTATTATTTATTTTAATTTCTTTGTGCCATGCAGGAGCTAAATAAATCGCTGGTAGAAAATAGTGCAATTACACTTGGAAGGATTGCATGGGTTTGTCCTCAGCTAGTGTCACCACATATGGAACATTTCATGCAACCATGGTGCACTGCTTTATCCATGTAAGGTTCTCTCTACTTTATTAATGTTGTGTTAAAAGCTTAAAGATGCTTATATAGTAGATATAGTTGCACCCAAGACATGACACCACAACCTTGTTGCTGAAAGTTCAAATTTATGAAACACTGCTTTCTAATTTTTAAATTTTACTTGGTTGGGAGTCTGGAAATCTTGTCTTTGTTTTATCATAATATATTTTTTTTAAGTAGAAGTGGCTTATAGTAGTAAGACTACTATGAACTATGGTTCTGTACTTGGAGGATTGGGCCTTCTGATTAATTGCTAGACAAAATTGTTGACTTCTGATTATTTTTATTTAAACCACATCTTTGTATCACTAAGAAAAAGCGAAGCAAGTTTTTTTTTTTTAATCCATGTATCTTTTAGCATGGGTTGAGGTTTCTATTATACTGGCAGGATACGTGATGATGTAGAAAAGGAGGATGCTTTCCGAGGTCTCTGTGCTCTGGTAAGTCTCTTGAGTTTGTAGCAAGTACTATGTTTCTGATTAATAATTATTATGTCTGTGCTACTTTCAGGCTAAATCAAACCCGTCAGGGGCACTAAGTTCACTTGCTTATATGTGCAAAGCCATTGCCAGTTGGCATGTAAGCATGGAAACTTTGTTTATCAATATCTGACATTGCTTGATCTTTTCTATTGAGGGACTGTATTCCTAAACTGAGCATATTTCCTGCAGGAAATAAGGAGTCAAGATCTTCATAATGAAGTGTGCCAGGTTCTACATGGTTATAAACAGGTTGGTAACTAAACAACTTCCGACCATTCCCCGTCCCCTCCATTCTAAGGCAAATATTGTTTAAATAGTAGGTATTGAAAGAAAGACCGAACTCTGGAGTGCATTATACACTGGTGGAGATCTTTTATATAATATTAAGAGTTAAGATGGAAGTTATGGTTTAGGCTAGGAAAAGGAAGAGGAGAAGGAAAGAAAGACTAAATCCCCAACACCATTTCCGAGAAAAACATCAAAGTTTTTTATACTTTCCACTTTTGGCTTGACCATTTTTGGGGGCACTTTTTTATTCTTTCATTCGTCTTCTAATTGTTAGTTTTCCATTAAAAAAGAAAAAAATGGAAAAAAGAAAAGTGCCAAATAATTGAAATGGATGGGGTCATGAAAGATGGTAATAGTTGACAGCTCTTTCTGAGTCAGATAGATCGATAAGGGGTGGATGGGTCTTTGTTTACTAGTTGATTACCTAAGAGAAGTGCAGCATCAGATATAGTTATGGTTGGTAAGAGAATTGAACGTTGCAATGTCTTTTTCCATAATTATGTTCATATTTTTTGGAACAAATAATTATGTTCATATTAGTCATATAATAATATAATGGTCCTTGTGTACAGTATATTAATATTCATATCAATTCCATTTGGCAGATGCTGAGAAATGGTGGTGGGTGGGACCAGTGTATTTCTTCTCTAGAACCTTCTGTGAAGGACAAACTATCGAAGTATCAAGTATAGGATGATGTTTATCAAAATTTACTTCAGCAAGCAATCTTCTCAAATATATGCTTCAAATTCTGTCTCGAAACCAATGGTCGTTTTGTGCGTTGTCGTCTGTTTGTCGTTGCTCTTATGATTGATTGGAGCAAACATCAAGTTTTAGTTGTAGTCTCAGAAAAATCAAGGTTGCTGAGCTTGTTGTTGAAGCTTGAAGATAATTGCACATCCTTAAGGTTTAACAGGTTGACTTGGTTGA
The DNA here is from genome assembly GCA_036507285.1 of Trichosanthes cucumerina. Classification (NCBI taxonomy): domain Eukaryota; kingdom Viridiplantae; phylum Streptophyta; class Magnoliopsida; order Cucurbitales; family Cucurbitaceae; genus Trichosanthes; species Trichosanthes cucumerina. The sequence continues at coordinate 9,836,649 of CM071839.1, read as the reverse complement.
GACAACACTTGAAATGAAGCAGCTGAAGAAATGGGACAATGTTGTACAGGGGATATGTTGAGATAGTGTGGTGCCCTTATAGTTCCCGATCCTTTCCTTTCATGTGGTCTTTTTGAGTACCCTTTGAGTCTGAATTCGTTATATCGATTTTGGGGCGACGATTTGTCTTACAGAAGTTATATGGGTAGAGTCGAGAACTTTTTCTTTTCCTTTTTCATTTTATGATTTTGGTCCTATGATTTTTCCATTAAATTCAGGGGCTATAGGTTTTTATGAAGGATAGAGCTGAGTTATTCTTGCTACATTTAGCAGCTGTGGCGATTTGGGATTTTTTTTGCTTTTGAAAGCAATAAGGAATTGTTCATGTACTTTAGTTTTCTTTATTTAATTAAACCATATTATGTTTGTACTAAAACTTCCTGCCCTTGTGAAGTTTTTGAGAGATTATGGGAGTGAATGGTAAAAATGAGTTTTAAGTTGAGATAATTGATGATGATGTAAATCTTTGGGCTCTTAATGACTTTTATTCTTTGAATGAATTGTTCCAATCTCGATTTACATTTTTTCTTCCATCTGTTTTTTTACATGTTCTGAGGGATCTAAACAGAAATTTTTGCATCAAATGATCATTGAGATTCTTCAATTGAATTAATGAGCCCCTATCATAATTTATCTTATATCAAAAAAAATAATTAAGACAATTTGATCAAAAGATCAAAGATTCTAATATTAGATAAAAAAAACTTCAATTGAATTAATTAGTAGCCATAGTTATGCTTGATTGAAACAACAGTGCCTCTTCAAACATTCTCTAATTGAAGTTCACAATACGTTAACTGGAATGAATCTTGTTATTGTGATCTAGAATTTATATAGACAAACAGTTAAAACTCAATTTGCTGCAACAAATTAGAGTGAGAGCTCTACTCTTTGCCTGCATGAAACATCTAAATTGCAGGCAATGACAATCTGTGAATTGGGGTTGCTAGTGTTTTTTGAAACCCATTTTGGTGGAGGATTTTATGGTAAAGAATTGGATTCATTTCTTCAAGTATAGCCTTCACATTGTGTGCCAATTCCCTAACGCTATCATTCCAATGACTCATAACATTCTTTTCCATCCCTTGTATAATTACTGGAAACACTTCTTCCATGGCTGTCGACACCATCTCCACAAATGCTTCGTTATTCCATATGTATAGGGCTCGTTCTGCCACCTGAATAAAAAAAAAACTGGGTCAGTCCAAACTATAAATGGAACATTAAATTTCACTAACCTTAAATGTAGCTCAGATTAATACTATATCACATCAACCACAGTTGAGCATGTGGGTTGAACTTGAAAAGAAAAAGAAAATATTAAATCCCATAATTCGATATCAGGTTCTATTCATTTAGACTAGTTTGACTCTTCTTAATAGGGATGGAAAAAAAATGTTGAATCAACCAACCGAACTGAATTGGTCCTAAATTTGGTCCACCTCTTCTCTTGCCCCTTCTCCCAATTCAAAATTTCTTTGAAGGGTTTGAACTACGATGTTCTCCTTTGGATATTGGTTTGGTTTCATGATTCCTCGAAACCGAACCAATGTTCACCCACCTGTTAGAGATGGTGTGACTATAATCCCCTTTTTATTTTTTATTTTTTTGTTAATCGGGTATCAGAGCTTTTGCTAAGCTCTCCTATACTCAAAGCACTCGATATTCTCCCTTATTAGGTAACAAGTATTGACTCCAATTTTTTTCCAGATCACCACAGTCTTCCTTCTTTTGTTTGCCTTTTCCTTCTTTCTATACAAGTTTCTAATCTCTCCAATTGCAAATACACAAACATCTAGAAAATCACAAGCTAAGAGTTCAAGGAAAAAGACATTACACCAGGGGTATGAATTGACTTCTACTAGTAAAAGTACTTGTAAATCAACTATCATAAAGTTTATTCCAGGATATCAACCGATCCATAGAACTCCTTGATTCGGTCTAAGAAAGTGAAACTAGGTATTTCATTCAGAGACAATTTACTATCACTTTTAAAACTATATGTATGAAAGAAAAGACTGAAAAGTAATTTTTATTCACCTTATCTAATTGAGTGACTACATTGTGGTGGTGACCACACCATTTTACTTTGGGTAAGTAAGTTTAAAAGTGCATTAAAAAAGAAAGAGAAAAATTGTGAAGTAAAATAGTTTACAAAATTGTTATGCAGAAGAAAAAAGATTGTCACATCAATCCTAAGACAATTGTTTTAAAAAGAATGTACACTCATAATGAGGAGCAGCTGAGGGATTCAACTTTACCAGGGAGTTCAAACTGTTGAAACATTTTGTCATGTGGGAACAAAAGGGCAGAGCTAAATCCTTATGTAGTTTGGGGTCCAACTTCTCCACCAAATCCTCCAATTCCTCAATGAGCTTTAGCTCCTTCTGACTATTAGCCAGAGGCCAGTACTTTATGATCTTTCTCACTACCAACCCACCGAGCTCGGGCTCCTTCTGCACGAACTGAGACACACAGTAAGCCAGCTGCTTGTTGAAACCTTGCATTCCTTTGGCCTTGTGCAGAGGAATTAGTATCCTTTTCAAAAAAACTTTGTGCTCTTCCTTCAGAGGAACTGCAAAACCATTAATTATGCTCCCCCAAATCTCAAGCATTTCTGCAATACCATTGTGTCGCTCCGTCTCAAAAATATAGTCTAAGAACACGGCGCTCATTGCTTTGCGCATGAATGATCTGCACATGGTGAATCTGTAATATATTTGGTGGTATAAATTCTTCAAACTTTCTCGTTCCCTAGATTCCTCTGAATCAAAAAGTGAGAGAAGGCCGAGAAGAAAGCTGTTATCTATATGTTTTTCAAGTATCTGGGGATCAACGTTAATGAGCAGCCACAGAAGCATATCGTAAACAATTTCAAGTTGCGGCCAAGTTGGAGAAGGAATGGCAATGATGACTTCATCATCAGCAAAATTTGAGCTGATTGCAGCAGGGCAAGGTGGAGGGAGTGGTCGAAATAGATTGGCTGACACCAAAGATATCAGAGACGATAAAACATCGTCATGCAGTATTTTCTTAGAAGTCTTGATCACACAGAAAAGATGAGTGAGCTTGAACCGCTTCAATTCATGAGAAGTCGGTGCAGACTGGCAGGTCATGGAGGAGCAGAATGAAATTATAGAAAGAACTTCATCTTCAAGACCATTTTTGAAGCCAAAGCGTTTGTTGCTATATGGATCCTGATCGAAAAGATGTTTTAAAGTTGGAAGAGACTTATCCGAGGAATCTTTCCAGGTGTTGCTTTGAGCACCCATTACTCTCCAAAGACTGCTTGTCCTTCTTCTTCTTTAAAGACTGCTGCTTGGAAATGTTTTGGTAAGTTTCGGTGCAGATGATCTCGTAGCTTCCAAGATTGAACAGACAGAGAGAGAACATTTGCATTTGATTGCTTGTATTTGTAGTTTCCCGATCCGGACATTACTAAATGGCATCATCAAAGTCATCCCAATCTATGACAGCCTCTGTCATCGCTGATCCTCCGGGTTAATGCCACGTGGAAGAATTTGTCCATTGTCCCAAGTGGGTTTTGCAACAAGATAAATTTCTTGTTGATCTTATCATTTCAAAGCATACTTGATACGCCTCCTCAGCAAAATCTGACATTATTTTATTCGCAGGGAACTTATCACCTACAAAAACTAAATCCGGCTGACTTCTGAAACAGACTTACAGACGGGGGAGATGGGGGAAAAAGTATTCTAACAAATCAAAACTCAAAGAGCAAAGAAACAAAAATTGGATAGTTCAAAAAGCTGGTTTGGTGAACTCTAGTATTGAATAGTTGATATATCAACAAGAATTACAAAATTTGGCAGCTAGGAACAAAAGATGGGAGAGAGAGAGAGAGAATTCTGCAAGCCAACTTTGCTTTCTGGAATATTCTAATAGTAGCATAGGAAACATAGATTACCGATCTTTGGGATTGTCACTGTAAATCATGGCTGTTCATTAACCTGGTGATACTTAAAACTAATATCTGGTAAATCAGAAGTAGGAGAGAACCTCAACCATCCTTTCTTCTCAGCGTACTCGATGCAAGGATACAAGGTAAGGCCAATCATGACAGCAAAGAGGCTTAAAGCCATAACCTTAAATGATGACAGGGCCAATACCACAAAAATTAACAGACTTGGAGCAGTGCAGATCAAAACAGCACCAGCTGTGCCAACAGGTATTTTGTATGGTCGAGAAGCCTCTGGATGTTTAATTCTTAACTTCAGAAAGGCCACAAACTCCATGAGCATCCCAAAACAGTATAAGAAGTTCTCTGCTGCAACAATCTCTTGAAAGCTCAACCACGAAAGCAAAATAACGCCAGAAGCAGAGAAGATGATCCCAGTGAGGGGAGTTCCGTAACGACTTCTCTTGGCAAAGAATGAAGGAAGCATACCGATCTCTGCCATTCCTAGAAGCTGAAAGGAGTCACTGCTCATCTCGGCTAAAAACATTCCCATATTCGACAAAGCAGATGCCCCTTGTACCCACACTCTCAACCATACACCCCCTAGCAATTTAGCAACATCTGAGAAATAGCCATCAGACCACAGCTCACGCTCGAGGGGGATAGCTCCAGTTCCTACTAAAAGAGGGAAAAAGTACCCCAACACAACCAATATAACAGCATAAAACAAAGCTTTTGGGAGAGTTTCCCTAGGATTTTCCACCTCTCCTGTTAGAGTACTAACTGAATCCCAGTAATTTAGATTCCAAAATAGTGTGTTCAAGTACACTCTCCAATCCACATTGCCCAGATCCACCACAAGCCACCTTGCAGGTTTTAGTTTGGGAATTGACACCAATCCCATAAACACAAAGGGGAGAAGTGAAAACACCCCCAGTAATATAGCCACCCAACCCACTATAGTTAGACCCCTGTAGCTCATGTATGTAAGAATCACAGTGAGCGCCAGAACAGCAATTATCCTAGGGAAACCACCTTCTAATGCTGGGATTGCTGATTTTAGATAGTCAAGAAGTAGAATTGGATACAGAGCATTATCAATCACCCCACTAAGCCATTTCATCCAACCAAGCTGAAAACCCCAGAAAGGACCTAAAGCTGAAGATACCCAAACAACATATCCGCCATTTTCAGGGAACATAGTACCCATTTCAGCAGTAACCAGTGCTTCAGGAATACTCCATACAAATGGGAAAATCAAGAATCCAATGAGAGCTAAAAGAGGACCACCTGCTTTGACACTGTCTTCAACCCCAAAAGGTCCCCCAGAAACCTCATAGAAGATTAGAAAAACAAGCGGTACAACAGAGAGCTTCTGATATCTATCTAACCTGGGACTGACAGGAGATCCTTCCCTTACATCACCAACACGTTCAGCAGTATTGCGTTCCATCTTTCTGCCAACAAGAAATAAGCTATCAGCCAAAAAAAGAGAGAAACAAAAACAAAAACATCTCAGGCAAATACCAACGAATTAAAAGTGAAGCGAAAGAGGTTAACAAGGCTTCACATAACACCAGATTGAGAAAATCCCATAAAGATATTCAACAAAACCTGTAAGGAGAGACTTGGAATTCCAAATTCAAAGTCTAATTAACTTCCTACATTATCCTTTTTCCAATAACAAGCACACCCCATATAACTAAGGTCATTAACAACTCTAATTGATTCCTTTAAACAAAAAACAGATTCAATCACCAATCAAGTAAGCAGGCAAATGGCAGAAAAAGGGAGGGATCGAATGAAGAAGAAGGACATAACCTATCGTTTAAAGCAAGGATTGAGACCGTGAGAAGGCGGAGGCATGCAATGGCGATGTGTGGAAAAAGGAAGAAGCGAAGAACCACGTGGAAGCTTGAGATTACAGAGTGGAGATGCCGGCGGAATGAGCATTAAATATTGATTCGGCCGGTCGGCGGCAGACGGCGGAGAAAGTAGAAGATTCTAGAGTGGTCCGCCGGAGGGATTTTGTGAAACCCGAAATGGTACCCGAATCGCGATTCCTTTTCAGGTTTGTCTTGATCCATTCATCGTTATTACTTCCCAGTTTGGAAACTCAAACTTTAATAGAGAGAGAGATTTGAGCGATCCGATTGATCATCAATGGCGATTTTGTCTATTCAGGCTAACGACGTGACCTGTAAATTAGAAAGGTAGCACAGATTCGAAACGTGAGTTTTAGCCTTTACCACAAATGATTCAACGTGACATTGGACGTGAATTTAATAATTTTCATGTATCTTAATTAATCGAGATACTTCTCTCTATACTATAATGAAAAACTGTGTGGTCTTACTGAATAATTTTTCGAGTTTTAGAGGAGTTTACCCACTATTTATGTTTGACTGGTTTTGGAATTCAAATCTAAAACAATATTTTTTTGAGTTGAACGGTATAATAATCAATAGTTTTGAACAATGTGACTCTGGACTACTAAAATTTTTCATATTCTTATTTGTTGCTTGCCACATGAGGTCTACGACAAATTATGTGAGATTTACTAGTATTAAAATATACTATAATAAAAAAGAGTATAGTAATATACGGTAGTACTAGAAATTTTCCCGTTTTCCTTCTAAGGTTTTGCTCCATTTTCTTGCAAAAATTTGAAAATATGTCCTAGAATATTTTCTTTTGAAAAAAATCACCCAAAGTTTTTTTTTTTAATTTTTAAATGACACAAATATCCCTTAATATAATTTGTATCCTAGATATTAAAATTATCCTATAATTACATTGAATCTAAAATTCAAATTAAAACCTACCGATTCTTCACTTTGCTAACTAGAAATAAATAAATTACATAATAATTAAAAATCAATCTAAATTGAAAATCACATGATTCACATCACATCTACTCAAAAAGATTAAAAAATGTCCATATTAACATAAGAGTGATATATATCTAATCTAAAATTTAAATCAGAACTAAACAAATTCTCCACAAACATAATAATTAAAAAATATATTATCCAATCTAGAATTCAAATAAAAAACAAATCAAAATTTTCCTGACAAAAAATTTAAAATATGTATATAATTAAAATTCTATTTAATTGAAGGATAATTTGATACATATTCTTAAATCTCGTACATACTAAGACCCATTTTGAGAATTATTTAGTTTTAGTTTTTTGTTTTTAAAAATTATGCTTGTTTTTTCACTATTTTTCTATTTTCTCTATAATGGTCTCTCTTGTTGTCAAATTTTGGACAAGAAAACGCACCTGACCTCCACGTGACAACGACGGTAAATTTGTAACTCTTAGGGGAAGAACACAACCTGCAAGACAAGGAAATACTGGACACCGGTGTGGTGTAGGCCAAACAAGCTCCGATGCTAAAGTTAGTGAGAGCTCTTTTGAGAGTTATGGAGACGTATTGTATGTTCGGTGACTAGAATTTACTTACCTTTTCTCCTCTCTTGGGAGAGTTTAAATAGCCTCCCCTCCGTCTCAGATGGGTTTCCTTGGCCTATTGGGAAAAGGAAAAGTCGGGCAAGGGCTGGAATCAAGCTTATGGGTCCTCTGCGATTGGAGCGAAGCCCAGGACATAACCTCCGATCTGGTCGGCTTCGGCCTCGTCCGAGGCCGACCATGGGTTTGGTCTTGGGCCCAAGTCCGGACCCATTTCTTGGGATGTTGGGTTAGGGTAGAGCCCAATGGGAGGGCTCTACCTTGGTTGGCCTCGGCCTATGCCGAGGCCGACCACGCGCTTGGGCTGAAGCCCAGACAATCCCTCTCGTCTCGTCCCGTCTTGGTTCGACCCGCTTTGATTGGGTATTGAGTTTCTCATTTTGTCTGACCCTTTACCTTGGCTATTTTACTTGCCCATTCTTATTGGTCCAATTTCACCCATAACATTAGCCCCCACTCCCTAGTTAGGATTCGAGATTTGAAGCTTGCGAATTAATGACGTGGAGCCTGACTTGGGAGTAACTTACTGAGTTTTATATTTAATCTCTTAGAGTGTTATCTTCCCTGTTGTCTGGCTTGGAGTTTCAGGTTCTCGTCACGCTTATCTGGCGTTTCGATTTGCCTGGTTCTTTTAGTTGAATTTCTTCGGAGTCATTTCAAACATTTCGAGGGTTGCCTCGAATTTTCTCTAGTTATTGTTGTCCATCCTTATGAGGATATTCAGTCTCCTGGAGTGCCAATTGCTCCGACGTTTATTACAAGTGTTAGGATCTCGTTGCGCTTACTTCGCATTTCGATTCTCCTAGTAAGGTTTATTCGGAGTCATTTTAGACATTTCGAGGGTTGCCTCGAAATTTCCCCCTGTTGTCCATCTTTATGAGGATATTCAGTCTACTAGGGGTCCGTTTCTCCGTTACCCAATGGGATTCTTGGCCAGTCGTCATGCTTATTATGCATTTCGGATGTTCCTCTTTCCCCTGGGTCATCCCCAGATCGATTCTTTTGGGGGTTTAAACGCTCATCCGGATTCACGACTAGTGTCGTTCTCCAGTGATTATGCATACTTGTCGTTCTTGAGTTTTAAGAGGGATTACCGTTAATCCCTATGGGGATTACCTTGGGCTTCCCGTTTCTTTGATGGAGGGAAATTTTGTCGTCTTACCATCGTGTTGCTTTATGTTTCTCGTTTTCCAACAAGAACATGCCCTTATCCTGATCCACGACTCACATCGTTCTCTCGGATATAGTGTGTTTAATAGGAGTTGTTGCCTGATAATTGTGTCGTTGTTGGAGCCTGAAAACGTCGAAAATTGGTCTTGCCGGCAGGAGGTGAGAGTTGGATCACTTTTATTGCAGGAGTACGGGGAGCTTCGGGGGGAGATTGGTTTCTCAGGGACCAGCTCGACCTACATAAATCGACATGGTCGATCTCGGCCAGTTTGGCCTGGTTGATTTGCATCGATTTGGTCTGATCGGCCTCGACCAAGAGAGCAGTGTGGCCGAGGCCGGGAGGCGAGGCTCGCGGGCGACGCTTGCGGGCTGCGCTTAGTGAGTGCGCTCGACGCTGCGTGATGTGCCCGCCGCCTGGCAGCGCTTCACCTGGCAGGTCGGCCAAGGCCGACCCTTCCCTCCTCTTTTTTTTTTTTATATTTGAATCTTCATTTCAATTTTTTTCCCTCCAATTCGGTCTTCACCTCCTCCTATAAATAGAGCACCTTCTCCTTCTCATTTTCCACACCATTCTTCCTATCTTCTCTTTCTTTTAAGGTAGTTCTCTCATTGTTGTGCTTCTAAGTTGTTCCTTCTTCTTTTTCTTCTTTTCTTTGTATTTTGTGTTGGATGGAAGCTGGTTGGTCTACTACTTCCCCTGAGGCTGACGAATCTTCTTGTGGTGAGGAATCTTATGACACAAGTTGTTATGAGGCTCCTCAACCGTCCGATCATTCTTTCGAGGGATCCCGTGCAAGTCATGAGGTTATATCATCCTTGGTGACCGGAGCTCAACTCGAGCGATTACGGTACAAGTATGATATTCCCTTAGACGTACAAATTAGGGTTCATGGACCAAATGATCGGATTGATGATCCTCCTCTTGGTGAAGTAGCTCTTTATTCTGCAATGTTTAGGTTTGGCTTTCGTCTCCCTCTTCCTTTATTTTTGCAAGGCTTTTTGGCATTGGTTGGGTTGGCTCCTGCCCAAATTGTCCCAAACAACTAGATTCACATCATTGGTTGTTATGTACTATGGGCAACTTACGGAGATGGGAGCCCGCTTAGTCCACACGTTTTTATGTCTCTCTATATCTTGAGTCGAAATCCGTCTTTTGGTCGTTTCTTTTATTATTTGAGTTCTTCCTGTGAAAAGTTAATTAATAGCCCAAGTTCCGTTCACAACTGAAAAAATCAATGGTTTTTAGTGAGCGGCAATTGGTTGTCTCGGGGCTCTCAAAATGCCACATACGCAGTTTCCACTAAGTTTGGGAATTATGGTGAGTTATTCTCTTTCTTTTTAGAAATTGCGCCTGTGTATTTCGCCTAACTGGGTTGCGTTTCTTTTCCTTTTCTTCAGCTCCTTTGGAATTTCGTCGTCCTACTGTGGCTCGAGCTTTTGTTAGGGCCATGAAGAGTTTAGGAGCTCTCTCCCGACTTGGGCCTGCTCTCGTGAGCCAAGAGAATCTTGAAAGAATTGGTTTCACACCTCCTCCTCTTTCCGAAGGTTAGAGCTTGGACCTATCTCAACCGTGCTGGTCGACCTCTACCGTTCTGGTCGGCCTCGGCCGTGTCAATCGGCTTCAGTTTTATGAATTTTTCTATTCGTCATCTTTTTTTTATTTTGCTTTCATTTGTCGTAACTTGATTCAGTGATCATATTGTCTTTGTTTTCTTAGAAATGTCTCCACGAAGTGCTTCTTTGTATGTATGAGGTCATGGGCGAGAAAAAAAGAAGAAGACTGTGGTGAAATTTGGTCCTTCAAGGTTGAAGATTCCAAATTCTTCTAGGTGAGTGCCACCTCCTGAAACTCGTGATTTTCCACCTCGTCCTGTTGGAGTTAGCACGCGTCGTACCCGGAGGAGCATTCCCTCTTCTTCAGAAGGAGAGAATCCTCCATTCCCTGGGGCTTTTACTCTTCCTCAGAATTATACCTCGCCGACTACTGAGGTTGAGCTGCTCGGTCAGAGTTTTGAGCTTTGGAGAGAGGGTAAGCCAAAACTACCCCCCAGGGTTCGCAACCGATGACCCCATGAGAGGCTTTAACGAAGGGATTGTTGAGCTCCGTCATGTAAGCTTTCTTCGATTATGTGTGTTATTATCATTTTTGTGCTTTTTGGTAACCAGGCTCCTTTTCTCTTATTTTCAGAGCTTCGGTCGCATTAGCATGGCTGCCATAGCTATTGCGGAGACCATCAACAATTTTCAACGTACTTCTATTCCTAGATCTGAGCTAATTCAAGCTCAAACCAATTTGAGTTAGGTTAATCGTCTTCTTATAGAGAGTCAGATTATACTCAACTCTGCCAATGTTGAGATTCAGACTCTTCGCAGTCAACTGAGTGAAGCATAAGCCCTCTTGACTAATATTGAGTATTTGACTGAAGGGTTTAAGAAGACAGAGGAGTTTACAACCTTCCAAAACAATATTTTTGATGGTGGGTGCAATTGGGCTATCAAGCGTGCTTCCAAGCGATTCAAGGATATAGATTTTGGGATCCTTGAGGAGGATTATGCTACTTTCAAGAATGACCCCACTGCCTTTCCTGACTCTGAGGATTCAAACATTAGTGGTGGAGCTGGAGTGGATGAGTCTTAGACTTTATGTAGTTCTTCGCTTCTTCTAAGTTTGATGTAATTTCGCCATGTAGTTTTCTCTTTCTTGAATGAATGAACGTACGCTTTCCATTCACTGTCCTTTTTTCTTCAGACGAGGGATGTCATAGGCTTAAGTGAATGAAATCACTTTATCAAATCTAGACGAAATAAGTGAGGTGTCTTAACTGGGAGAAAAACTGATTCTTTGCTTCTAGGATCTCGTGTGGTCGGCCTCGGCTATAATATGCTCGGCCTAGACCGATTTGGTCGGTCCCCGTGTGTTTTTCATCACGTGTGGTCGGCCTCGACTTGGTGCGTTTGGCCTCGACCGACTGGCTGTGATGTGCTCGGCCTCTATCGACTTAAAGTTCCTGTGTGCTTCTCCAGTTTTTCATATTTTCGTGTGTAAAAAGAACAAGATGTGTGTGAGAGAATGTGCAAGGTATATCTCCCCTGTATTCCCCTACTCAAGTAGTAAATTTAGGTTGATAGTCGTACTTGAGTCACGTTTTCTTACTTGGAGAAAAAACAGGTTTCATTTATGGTAGAAAAGAAACTTTAATCTTTACATGGGGGTTTTGTATGTAAATAAACCTATCTATGAACATGGAGTTCGGCTTTAAGCCGCGTCGGCCTCAACCATCTCATGGTCGGCCTCGGCCGTGTCGGGGCCGAGGTCTTTTTCGAAGCTTCGTTTCTTTGTCCCTCTTAATGCCGCGAAGTAACATTCTCTTGATGCCTTTTGTTGTCCTTTAACGATCCCGACGCCATTGGTGGTTGGAAATTTCAACAACTGATGGTATGTTGAAGCAACTGCTTTTAATTGATGAAGTGTTGGTCTCCCAAGGATTGCATTGTAGGCTGAGGTGCATTCTATTACTAAGAAGTTGATCATTTGCGTGATGGAGTTCGCTCCTTCGCCAAACGTGACTGGAAGCTCTATGCTACCTTCAGGGGTAACCCTTTCTCCGCCAAAACCAACTAGGGGGGTTAAATTTTCTTTTAGAAACCCCCTTGCCAGTTTCATGGCGTTGAAAGCGGCCGAAGATAGGACGTCGGCTGAGCTTCCTCCATGTATGAGTATTCTGTGAACTTTCACATTGGCTATGGCGAGTGTCACTACCAATGCGTCATTGTGGGGTTGATGGATTGTTCTAGCTTCAGCTTCTGTGAATTCGAGAGCTTGGTCTTCCATCCCTAGATGAACTGAGAAGATACCTTGATAGTAAGGATCTTGTCGAGCTTCACGAACGATTGCTTTCCTCTTTCTGTTGGATTCGTGTTAGCTCTTTTCAAAGTTACGAATGCAGCCAAACATGCAGAGCTAAACTCAAAAGGTTTATTGGCTTCCAAAAGAGCACACAAAGGCTTGGATATCTTGGAAAAATCCTTAATAAACCTCCTATAAAAACCAGCATGTCCTAAAAAACTCCTAATTCCCTTAACTGATGTTGGAGGTTCCAGTTTTTCAATGATTTCAACCTTTGCTATATCCACCTCAATGTCTTTTCTTGAAATCTTGTGGCCTAAAACAATGCCTTCCTGCACCATAAATTGACACTTTTCTCAATTCAAAACCAAATTAGCCTTTTCGCACCTTGTCAACACCTTCCCTAAATTGTCCAAGCAGCTCTCGAATGATTCACCAAAAACTGACAAATAATCCATGAATACTTCCATGACATTCTCCACTAAATCAGAAAAAATGGCCATCATACACCTCTGAAAGGTTGCAGGGGTATTGCAAAGACCAAAGGGCATTCTCCTAAACGCAAAAGTTCCATAAGGACAGGTAAAAGTGGTTTTTTCTTGATCTTGAGGAGCTATTGTGATTTGATTATAACCACTATACCCATCCAAAAAACAGTAGTACGCTTGGCCAGCTAACCTATCTAGCAATTGGTCAATGAAGGGTAGAGGGAAATGATCCTTACGGGTGGCCTTATTAAGTCTCCTATAATCCATGCAGATCTCTCCATCCAATCCACCGCCCTAGTAGGATCGGTTCATTTGCTTCATTTGTCACAATTGTCATCCCACCCTTTTTAGCACACATTGCATTGGTGGTGACCCAACTACTATCACTATAGGGTATATGATTCCGCATCTAACCACTTAATTACCTCCTTCTTGACAACTTCTTTCATGGTGGATTAAGCCTTCTCTCTCACGCTTTCAATAGATTTGAAGTTTCCATCCTCCAAATTTATTTTGTGCATGCGAAGAAGGAAGGACTTATGCCCTTTATATCACCCAAAGTCCACCCAATAGCCTTTCTTATCTTTGTCTTAACAGATTTAAGCGGTGATTCTTCATCCTTAGGCATTAAACCTGCTGAGACAATTATGGGAAGAGTCTGACATTCTCCAAGGAAGGCATATTTCAAGTGCACCGACAGAGGCTTTAAATCCAAAGTAGGTGGTATCTCAATGGACGATTGCATGGGTGGTGTTTTCCGTTCACTTAGTTCTAGGGACTCAAAAACCCTTTTGCATTTACTTAATTCTTCAACAGTCTCATGCTCTTCCCTCAGCTCACAAGCATTCAATTCCTCACCTGTAATCGCCTAAAACCACGAATATGATGCTCCAAAGACTCTCTTGTTCAATTGATTCATCAACAATTTCCTCCAACATGTTAAGAACAAAGCAGTTTTCCACGGATGTTTCATTGTATCATAGATGTTGAACTCAATCTTTTGGTCATTCATTTTTAGAGTGATTGTTCCTTCATAGACATCAACAACTGTCCTTCCAGTCTTAAGAAAAGGTCTTCCCTAGAATTATAGGTACCTCACTATCCACCTCATAGTCCAAAATAATGAAATCAGCAGGGAATATGAACTTACCCACTTGAACCAAAATATCCTCAATCTTAGGGGTGAGCAAAAAAAGACCGAAAAGCGACACGCCATCGGCCGAAAAACCGACCAACCGAGGGCGGTCGGTCGAGCGCTTATGAAGAAGTCGGTCGGTCGATTTTGCCTTTCACAAAACCGACCGAACCGACCGAAAATTAAAAAAAAAAACTATATATATATATATAATAATAATAATAATAATAATAATTAAAAAAATAAAAAACTAAAAAATTTTCTCAAAATAATTAAATAATAATTATAAATAATTATAAATTATTAAATAATAATAAAATAACAATTATAAATATTTAATATTTAATATTCAATTAAATAAATATTTTTATATATACATATATAAACCGATCGACCGAATCCAAATTTGGTCGGTTATTTATTTAGTAAGGATTCTTTTTAAAAAAATCGATCAACCGCAACCGCCCTTGGTTGGTTTTGGAAGTCGGTTGGGGTCGAAAACCGACCCCGACCGACCGATGCTCACCCCTACTCAATCTTACCTTTAGGGTGAGTAATGGATCTATCCGCAAGCTGCAATGTGACAGTAGAAATTTCTTGTAAATAGACAATGACATTAGGTTTATGATTGCGCCTAAGTCACAAAGAGCTCTTCCCAGCTGTTGTCCTCCTATGGACACCGGTATAGTGAAAGCACATGGGTCTTTCTCTTTACTAGGAATCCTTCTTCTTAGCATGACACTACATTCTTCATTCAGAGACACTACCTTGAACTCCTCAAATCTCTCTCTTTCAGATAGAACGTCCTTAAGAAACTTCATATAGTTAGGCATTTGTCTTAGGGCATCTACCAAAGGGATGTTTATATGAATTTCCTTGAGAATATCCATGAATTTCTCAAAATGGACTTCATTTTTTCTTTTTTTCTTCAACCTCTGCGGGAAAGGTGGAGGAGGTGGTACGAACTCAGGAGTGGTAATAGGTATGCATCCAGATGGTTTTGAAGGTTGTGCTCTTGGTAGCTCTTCCATTTCCTCACTCTCTACTTCATTAGGTTCCATCTGCACTTCCTTTCTTTCTTCTTCGATTTGCACTGAAAGATCCTTCTCCTTATGTTTCTTCTTACTGTTTTCTTTCGGCTTAGCTAAAGGTTTTCCACTCCTTAGGTCTATAGCTTGCACTTGCTCATTCCCTTCCCTTTTTGGAAGTTCAGTATCTGCACGAAGCTTACCTTGAGGCCTAGATCTTATTTCATTAGCAAGTTGTCCCAATTGCACTTCAAAGTTTCTCATCGAAGTTTGCTGACTTTGAATAACAACATCATTCTTAGCCATATATTCCTTCAGCAAACTTTCAAGAGAAGTACGGAATATCTTTGTGGGTCATGCATCGTCTCTCGATGTTGGAGCATCGGTTCTTCGATTTCCATAGGAAACTGCTTGATTCTCGATGCCCAAAACCTGGTGGGTAATTCACCTTTTGCTGCACTTGAGGGGCTTGAGAATTGCTTCCTTGACCTCCCCAAGCAAAGTTAGGGTGATTTCTCCAGCCTGGGTTATAGGTATTAGAATAAGGATTGTTCCTTTGATTAACTTGGTTCCCAACATAGTAAACTGAGGCTGGATTACTAGGACAAAATTCAAATGTATGTCCTTTACCACAATAAACACATGACTCAATACTTACTACTTGGTTCACCATAGCTGCATTTTGAGCATTAGGAGAAATTTGGGTTGCATTTCCAACAGTTGGGTTTTTCAGCATATTGGCCATTGATGCCATTTGTGCATTTAGAGCGGTTAAAGCATCTAACTCCAACATTCCCTTGATCTTTTTTCCTTGGGAACTCCTTGAATCAGCCCACTGACAGTTGTTTGGGGATATTCTTTCCAGTATCTCAAATGCTTCATTATAGGTCTTTGATAAAAGAGCCTCATTTGTCGAAGCATCAACAACTTGTTTAGTGACCGTATTCAACCCATTGTAAAATATCTCCATTTGAATACAATGAGGGAGTCCATGATGAGGACACTTCCTAAGCAAGTCCTTAAATCTCTCCCAGGCCTCACTTAAGGATTCATCATCAAACTGCTGAAAAGCCACAATTTCATTTCTAAACTTAGCATTCCTAGTTGGTGGGAAATACTTAATGAGGAATTTTTCAGCAAGGGTGTTCCAAGAGTCAACTGCCCCAGGAGGAAGTGTATTCAACCATGTCTTGGCTGCATCTCTAAGGGGGAGTAAGGGAACAAACTCAACCTTAGGGCATCGTTAGGCACTCCTGGCAGTATAAAAGAATCATTAACCCCAAGGAAGGATTTTAAATGCAGGTGAGGATCTTCAGATGATAGTCCATGAAACTGTCCTATGGTTTGGAGCATTTGGAACATAATAGGTTTAAGTTCAAACGTTGGGGCTTGGATTTCTGGTCTAATGATCCCAGGATTTAATTCTTCAACCAAGGGATTGGCATAAGTTCTAATAGCTCTATCCCTATCATCTGCTAAGACAATAACATTGGCAGGGACCATAGCTAGGGGGTTCAACTAAAGGTGGTCTAAAGCCTGCTTAGTCGTGTGGTTGGTTTCCAGGGTTATTTTGAGGATTATTAGGATCTATAGGACCTCCACGAAAATCTGCCATTTTTTCCTTTTGAATCCTCATTCTTCTATGAAATGCTCTCTCAGGTTCAGGATCTAGGAAAAATTCTAAACCTGGGAAATCATTCATGCACAATTACAACACCTGAAAAACAAAGAAACACCTTAGTTAGACTTTTCTTTCAGCTAAAAAATCACTAAAAACAACTCAAACGAAGTAAAAATCAAACTATTCCCCGGCAACGACGCCAAAAACTTGTTTGCTTAAAATACTGTATGAAATTATCAAGAAAACACTCCTAAACTGTGCAAGCATACACAATCTAAGCAGTAAGTGATAAGTATTTAATCGTCTCCTCAGGGAATAGTTGTAGGAAATTCACAAGATTGAGTTGAATTTAATGAGTAAGGGTAACCAACATAAATGAAATGAATGTTGAAAACAGAATTAAAGTAACAATTGAAATGCTAAAGTAATCTGAGAAGATGATTAAAAGCGATGAAAGAAAGCAAACACAAGTTTAACCAAAATAGTAAAAAGGGGACAAGATTAGGGACAAAATTATGCTTCAACAATCTTAATGCTAGAACTCAAAACTGCACAAGAGCTCAAAACAATATAACTCACGGAATCTTCCCAGATTTCCTCGTGATTAGGCACTTAACTTCCATTAAACACCTTAATTTTAGCTCCTAACTGTTAGCACTAGGTGAGTGACTAATCCTAAACTCCTCAATCACCTGAGAGAAATAAATCTCTTAATCAGAACTAGTGTCATGCCTTGAAATCGATTTATTCTTCCCTTTCCCAAGTTGGAATAAACAATACTAAGGTGAGGTGGCCAAACAAACCTTAGTTAAGCAGTAAAATTACAAGACACAAGAGTGAGATTGCAGCAAATTACTCTTTCATTAAGGTTGCATCCACATAAAGTCTCCTAACCCTCACCCCAAGGGTGATTAGCTCATGATAATAAGAAAGGACAACAATAAAACAGTAAAACTAATGCTAAACATGCTTAAAATGATCTTAGTTACACAATAGAAGAGTACAAAGTAAGGGGAATGAAAGAATGAGCAGATGGGTGAAGTTCCCAAGCCTTCCTCGATCCACCCCAGCCTTCTTTCCAGAATGAGAAGATTCCCCAATTCAGCTTGCTACAAATTCGCCTCTTGTCTCCTTTCCCAATCGAGTTCTTCTTCCTTTTCTCTTGCTCTCCCCTCCCCCCCCCTTTTTTCCAAAAACGACCAAAACGAGGCATTTATATCATATCCAGCTCAATTAATGAATTCTGTCCACGTGTGCATTTTGCATCTGATATCAGAATTGAGCTCCAACAATCTTTATCCTTCAACAATTTCCCAGCTACAACAGCTCGAAGCAGACATTCCACACTTCATGACATCCATCTTCCCAAAACTCCTGAAAACATGGCCAAAAAGACAGAATTCAACAATGAAGAGTACTTCGATGGCTTTAAGGTACTTCAAAAGTAATTTGCAAATTTTAACACACAAAAGTACCTAATCACGGAGTTAATGTGGTCAAGAATTCTCAAAATGCCAAGAAACAATCACATAAAAACTCAATCTTAGCTCACATTCTAAGAGCTAACAATTCGCCTCCAGCTGGTCCTCCAAAAATCGTTCGGATCTCTCGGGGTGGCTCGTCCTCGGCTCGGCCTCGGTCGTCATTTGCTCGGCCTCGGTCATTTCTCGACGACGGGGGGCTGAGTTTCGTCTTGGACGTATTCTTTCAGGTACCCTTCTCTAATTAGGGTTTCTATTTCATCATGGAGTTGGTAGTAATTGGAGGTGGCGTGCCCGTGGTCTCTGTGGAACATGCAGTACTTGACTGGGTCTCTTCTTCCGGGTGAAGCTCTCATCTTTTCAGGGAACTTCACGAGATTCAAATGGCGAATCTCAATCAAGATCTTTTCTGGAGGAAGAGTCGTGGAAGTGTACCTTTCGAATGGTTGATTTGGGACCATTCGATGATCTGGTCGACTTCGGTACTCCTCTGGTCATCCTCGGCCATTATCTGGTCGGTTTCGACCACCTTCTTCGACTTTTCTTCTTTTGGAGACTGTCGAAGAATAGTTCCGCGCTCCAGTTGGATCCACGCTTTTGTCATTCTTTTCTTGACCAGGGACCTCTTTGAATCGTAATAAGTCTTCTGCGCTCATATACTTTTGTGCCCTTGCTATGAACTCAACGTAAGATGTTGGTTCTTTCTTTCTATTTGACCTCAACAAACCTTTATCTTGCAGACCTGCCACAATGGCAATTAAAGCCGTAGTGTCTGTGAAACCCTCGACCTGTAGAGTCTCTTTGTTGAAACGAGAGACATAATCACGTAAGCTTTCTTTAGGTCCTTGCTTGATGGTAAGCAAATGCATCTGGGGTTTCCGTTGGTCTCGACCTCCTAGGAACTGCGTCACGAATGCTCTGGCAAGCTCTTTGAAGGAATTGATGGACTTTCTCCTCAGTTTTCTGTACCAATCTTGTGATGGCCCTATTAGTGTGGAAGAGAAAACTTTGCACTTAAGTACTTCTGACGCTCAGTGCAATTCCATGCGCGATCTGTATGTGTCTAAGTGCTCTACGGGGCCTGAACTTCCATCGTAAGGGGTGAGGGTAGGTACTTTGAACTTCTCTGGAATTTTTTCGTTCATAATTTTGTCGGTGAAGGGCGGGTCAACTTGCTCGATGAGGGCTTCAAGATCTCACCTCTCGACTTCTTGAATTTTCAGGAGGTTCCCTTGAAGATCCCCAAATTCCTTTTGCATTTGGCGGATGTCATTCTTCCAAGGTGGAGTCGTCTCAGCCGCGTCATCCTCGACTCTCGTCAGGTCGGCCTCGGCCGCTATCTGGTCGGCCTCCGCTGCTATCTGGTCGGTCTTGGTCTATGCTTTCCGCCTTTAGTTAATCACCTCTCGTAAATCTGACGTCGCCCCGAAGCTTTTTTCAGCTGGTGGTTTCGAGTTTTCGGGACGATTTCTGCAATGAGTGTACGAGTTTACTCGCACAATGGATTTTACCCGGCGGGCCTTGCTTGCTTTGCTCTTGGCTGAGGACTGGCGTGGCTTGTCGTTTCCCCCAAGGATCAGCTTATCGGTGTGCTTTTGGGTTGAGGATCTTGACTCTCCCATCCCTTCTGCCACCTTCACTTTTCCCTTGTGTTGGTCTTGCTGGTCGAGTTTTTCCAAGATCCTCCATAGGCATTCGTCCATCTTGTCGACCTTCTCCTTCAATTCTGCCATCCCCTCGTGTGGTCGGCCTGCGTCAGTATGAGGCCGAGGAGAGGAGATTGTTCTAATTCTCCGAGGGTGATGGTCGGGGCTAGAATCTTCTTCGCCTTCATTCCAGTTCTGGTTTGCTGCGAATCGACTCATGTTTTCTTTGTTGTTTGGCTTAAACTCACAGTTTTCCAAGCAAGCGTCGTTCGTACCCCACAGACGGCGCCAACTGTTGTTGTCAAATTTTGGAGGAAAGCGCATCTGACCTCCACGTGACAACGACGGTAAATTTGTAACTCTCAGGAGAAGAACACAACCTGCAAGACAAGGAAATACTGAACACCGATGTGGTGTAGGCCAAACAAGCTCCGATGCTAAAGTTAGTGAGAGCTCTTTTGAGAGTTATGGAGACGTATTGTATGTTCGGTGATTGGAATTTACTTACCTTTTCTCCTCTCTTGGGAGAGTTTAAATAGCCTTCTCTCCGTCTCAGATGAGTTTCCTTGGCCTATTGGGAAAAGGAAAAGTCGGGCAAGGGCTGGAATCAAGCTTATGGGTCCTCTGGGATTGGAGCGAAGCCCAGGACATAACCTCCGATCTGGTCGGCTTCGGCCTCGTCCGAGGCCGACCACGGGTTTGGTCTTGGGCCCAAGCCCGGACCCATTTCTTGGGATGTTGGGTTAGGGTAGAGCCCAAATGGGAGGGCTCTACCCTGGTCGGCCTCGGCACCACGCGCTTGGGCCGAAGCCCGGGCAATCCCTCTCGTCTCGTCCCGTCTTGGTTCGGCCCGTTTTGATTGGGTATTGAGTTTCTCATTCTGTCTGACCCTTTACCTTGGCTATTTGACTTGCCCATTCTTTTTGGTCCAATTTCACCCATAACAGTTTCCATCTTTATTGAGGTACCATTTAAGTTTCTAACTAAAATCCAAAACACAAAAAACAAGTTTTTGAATTTTTTTTTTTAGTTTTCAAAACTTAGCATGGTTTTTGAAAACATAGGTACAAAGTAGATAAGAAAACATAGAAACACATTGGTAGAAGTATTACTTTTAAGCTTAATTTTCAAAAATCAAAAACCAAAAATCAAATGGTTATCAAACGGGGTCTAAGTTATTTAAATACAAAATTTCACTTTATAAAGTTCTAAATGAATTCATAGAAACTTATAATACATAAACCCAAAGTAAAAGCAAATAAAGAGATTTGACATGAATAATATATATTTTTTTTGGAAAAAACACATACATAATATTAGAAATACAGATGGATTTAGAAGATTTTGGCTCGTAACCTCCAATTCTAGGTTTTAATCGCCTCAGATGATGGATCGATTCATTTCTGAGGTCTTGATGCCTTTTAAATCCAACCCAAACGATGAGCAAAAAGCCAACTCCAATTTCATTGCTAGAATTTTATTATCTCACAAATTATAACAAAACCATCACATTGATTTAAAAGAATTATTATTTTGATTCCCTAATTCAAAAATATCAATGAATTATAATGAAAGACAAAAGATTGTACTAAGCCGCAAGCAACTAAGCACTCAAATCAATTTCCTTTTTCTCATTCTTATACTAATTGAAAGCCCATTCACAAAGGGTCATATAATTAACAACATATCCACTCGAAAAAAAGAAAGAAGGAAAAGAAAAGAATAAAGTAGAAAAAAAACGACACAAACTTAGGTTTAAAACACTACACTCCAAACACAATTTTCTGATTCCTAAGCTTTCAAACAATATTTTTAAATTCATAGGCTTTCAAATCCCTTAGAACAAACTCCGGGTTCCGAATCTAAGGTTCTGATTCTAAAATGGTAGGTCAAACACCCTAAGTTTTTTAGTTTTTGTTTATTTGGTCTTTGAACTATCTAATAAATCTTTCCACTTTTAAATTTGTATCTTTTTAGTTCTTAAACTTTATAAAGTATCTAATAAAATTTTTAGATTCTCAGTTTTGTATCTAATAGGTAAAGATGTCCATTGGAAAGGGACGAAGATACTTTCCCAACCCCATCCCCATTTTACTTTCCATCCTCGCAAAAGTTACTAGGGGTGATCATCGGTGGTCGGTTTTCGACCCCAACTGACCCTAAACCGACCAAATTCGATCGGTTTGGTCGATCCTTTTTTTTTTTTCCTTAAACCAACCAAAATCGACCAACCGACCTGTTAATTGATTATTCTTTTAAATTATTTTTTAATTGTTAATCAATTAATTATTTATTTAATAAAAATAATGGAAATTCTTCTTCTTCTTCCTCTTCTTCTTGCTTCTTCTTCTACTCCTTGCTCCTTCTGCTTCTTATATATATATATATGTATTAAATTTCGGTTGGTTTTGCCAAGGGTTAAATCAACCCCGATCGAAAACTTCACTAAACCGACTGATCGAGATCGGTTCAGTCGATTTTGGTCGGTAGAGTCGGTTTTCGATAAATTTTCTTCTTCTAATATATATGTATATTAAATTTCGGTTGGTTTTGCCAAGCGATAAATCGACCCCGACCGAAAACTTCACTAAACTGACTGATTTGGTCGATTTTAGTCGATCGAGTCGGTTTTCGATAAAATTTTC
Organism: Trichosanthes cucumerina; assembly: GCA_036507285.1. Classification (NCBI taxonomy): domain Eukaryota; kingdom Viridiplantae; phylum Streptophyta; class Magnoliopsida; order Cucurbitales; family Cucurbitaceae; genus Trichosanthes; species Trichosanthes cucumerina. Next base: position 9,814,154 of record CM071839.1, on the reverse strand, counting down.
ACCGATTAAATAGGAATTTTCCATGAAAATTTGTGGGGATCTGGTTTCCCATAAAGAATTATTCCCCACAGATTTTTTCTTTTTTTAATCGCAAGCGAATCAATAATTATTATGATAAATTTTTAAATAGTTAACTTTTTATGAGAAATATCTTTTAATTTTCAATTAGATATAGTTAATTATTCATATAAAATCTTCATTGAAATAATTAATTTCCTAAAAAAACATTTATTTAAGGATAAAATTCCTAAACCTCCTAATAAAAATAAAAAATATTCCATATCAAATTATTTTTTATATATATATATATATAATTATTTATTTATTTATTGTAGATCCCTAAATTTGTCAGATATGTTACTTTATTTCTTGTTTTTGCATTTTTTCTAAAAAAAGGAAATTAAAAGAAAATGAATATATTTAGTAAAATTAATTAACTAAATCGAATACGTGGGATCTTGGTAAAATTAATTAGGACCGATATTTGTTACTAAAAAACTAACCAGAATCAAATATTTATAAATTTGGTATTTTAATTAAGTCAAGTATATTTACTTTATTTGAAAAGAAATTTTATGATAAATCAAATTTTGAAATTTTTGGAAGGCATAATTCAATCATTTATTTGTTTCTATTTGTGTGTTATTTAATATTATATTATTTTATTTTATTCTGATTTTGACTTGAAGCTTTACTTTATGATCTCTTCCTACTTTCAAGACACGGTTTGGGAGAACAAAAGAAAAACATCATTTTTTTCCCTATCTTTCAAATCATAACCACATAGTCATACTCTCACGTTCCCCACAAAATCTTTATCTCTCTCCCGCAAGGATTCATAAAAAAAAAAAACTCTCTCATCTCACTTGCTACACAGTTTGAAGCCAAAGAAAAAAGGAGATTTTTTTTCTTTCTTCTCAAAGATGGGTGAGCATGTCATTTAATTTATTTTTCCTTATTCATTTTTTTTAGCAGGTGTGTCCAATAAGATTTTTTTTGTTTAGTCTAAGTTTTGTTTTCATTAAAATGAGAACATGTTTAGATTTTATTTGTTTGCTAATATCTTTGTTTTAAAATTTTAGTATATAATGCATTGCTCAAATAAATTTAAAGTTTTTTTGGCATAACAATTACAAGAATGTATGGTGCTTTTTTTTCTTCTTATTTTTACTTTTGCATGCAACTTTAGTTAGGAACTTAAAGTTATTTGTCATATAAAATATGTTTTAGATTTGTGAATTTTTGTATAATCATTAGATTCCAATTCGAAAATAGAAATCTCGCATGGAACCTCAAGCCTTCAGAATGCTGATAAATTAAGGTTCCTGAGGTGAAAAGGCAATATCTTGGAATGCTAAGATTTGATTTTTAATATTGTTCACACGAGATTTCAACCAGCGAATGGAAATGAGACACGTGTAAAAGAATTTGTGTTCTATTGATTTCAGGTAATTGTGAGTACAATCTCTACTATTTAATCCTCTGATTCTCTCTCCTACTTATGTGCTTGGATCGAGGGTTGAAACAACTTGTTCTTGAATGTAGATTTGTCTTGAGGGTTTTTTTGACTTGTTCTCAAGTGTAGACTTGTGAAGGTCTTGACTGCGGCTTGTGAAGGTCTTGGCTTGTTGCGTGTTGAAGGACTTTGGCTTGCAGCTTGTTGAAGAACTTCGGCTTGCAGCTTGTTGAACCTCTTCGGCTTGTAGCGTGTTGAAGGTCTTCGGCTTGTAGCGTGTTGAAGGTCTTCGGCTTGTAGCTTGTTGAAGGTCTTCGGCTTGTAGCTTGTTGAAGGTCTTCGGCTTGCAGCTTGTTGAAGATCTTTGGCTTGTAGCTTTTCTCGAGGGTTGAAACAACTTGTTCGTTGAAAACTTCAATGGATTCGTGGTGTGTTCTTGACGATTCCCTTGAAGCGTTCTTCGTTCAGATGGTGTTTGATCTTCAGGAGCTTCTGGAGATTTCACAGATTTGTTTCTGAATTCTCTCTGGAGTCTCAAATTTCTGAACCTTGAAAATGAATGAGGGAGGTCTCTATTTATAGAGTTCCTCTGGGTCTCCATATGGGCTTGGGTTTGTTGGACTGGGCCTGATTGAAGTTGGGCCAACCATTTGGCTTGGGCCTGTCATTTAGGACTGGGCTTGGCTGGTTTGGGCCTTCGCCTCTGACTGAACCTTATTGATGTTGGACCTTGAGCCAGGCTTGGATGATTTGGACCTTGAAGATGAAACCGCCAGAGTCGGATCTTGAAGATGAAACCGCCAGAGTCGGATCTTGAAGATGAAGCGACCGCACCACCGAAGACTTTGAAGATGAAGCGACCGCACCACCGAAGACTTTGAAGATGAAGCGACCGCACCACCGAAGACTTTGAAGATGAAGCGACCGCACCACCGAAGACTTTGAAGACGAAGCGACCACACTGCCAAAGACTTTGAAGACGACTGCACTGCCAGAGTCTTTTAAGACGAAGTATCGCCAGAGTCTTTTAAGACGAAGTATCGCCAGAGTCTTTTAAGACGAAGCACTGCTAGAGTCTTTGAAGACGAAGCACCGCCAGAGTCTTTGAAGACGTTGGAGTCCTCGAGCTTTGAGAAGAAGCGACGACGAAGTCTTCGAGCTTTGAGAAGAAGCGACGACGGAGTCTTCGAGCTAGACTTTGAAGATGAAGCGACCGTACCACCGAAGACTTTGAAGATGAAGCGACCGCACCACCAAGACTTTGAAGATGAAGCGACCGCACCAGAAGACTTTGAAGACGGCGACCATTACACCGCCAAAGACTTTGAAGACGCATCGCGACCGCCAAAGTCTTTTAAGACGAAGTATCGCCAGAGTCTTTTAAGACGAAGTATCGCTAGAGTCTTTTAAGACGAAGCACCGCTAGAGTCTTTGAAGACGAAGCACCGCCAGAGTCTTTGAAGACGTTGGAGTCCTCGAGCTTTGAGAAGAAGCGACGACGAAGTCTTCGAGCTTTGAGAAGAAGCGACGACGGAGTCTTCGAGCTAGACTTTGAAGATGAAGCGACCGCACCACCGAAGACTTTGAAGATGAAGCGACCGCACCACCGAAGACTTTGAAGATGAAGCGACCACACTGCCAAAGACTTTGAAGACGCATCGCGACCGCCAGAGTCTTTTAAGGCGAAGTATCGCCAGAGTCGTTTAAGACGAAGTATCGCGCGAGTCTTTTAAGACGGCACCGCTAGAGTCTTTGAAGACGAAGCACGCTTGAGTCTTTGAAGGCGAAGCACCGCGAGTCTTTGAAGACGTTGGAGTCCTCGAGCTTTGAGAAGAAGCGGCAGCGAAGTCTTCGAGCTTTGAGAAGAAGCGGCAGCGGAGTCTTGAGCTTTGAGAAGAAGCGGCGGCGGAGTCTTCGAGAGCTTTGAGAGAAGCGGCAGCGGAGACTTTGAGCATTGAGAAGAAGCGGCGACTTTGAGCTCTTGAGCTGAGAGGAGGCGGCGACTTTGAGTCTTCGAGTTTTGAGAAGAAAGCGGCGCACGAAGTCGTCGAACTTTGAGAAGAAGCGACGACGAAGTCTTCGAGCTTTGAGAAGAAGCGACGACGGAGTCTTCGAGCTTTGAGAAGAAGCGACGACTGAGTCTTCCGGCTTTGAGAAGAAGCGGCGGACTGAGTCTTCGAGCTTTGAGAGGAAGCGGCGGAGTCTTGAGCTTTGAGAGGAAGCGGCACTGAGTCTTCGAGCTTTGAGAAGAAGCGGCGACTTTGAGTCTTCCACTTTTGAGAGAAGCGGCAGCGGAGACTTCGAGATTTGAGAAGAAGCGCAGCGGAGCCCCCTGAGCTTTGAGAGGCGGCGGACTGAGCCCTTGAGCTTTTAGAGGAAGCGACGACGGAGTCTTCAAGCTTTGAGAAGAAACGACGACGAAGTCCTCGAACTTTGAGAAGAAGCGACGACGAAGTCCTCGAGCTTTGAGAAGAAGCTACCACTGAGTCTTGAGCTTTGAGAGAAGAAGCGGCACTGAGTCTTCGAGCTTTGAGAGGAAGCGGCAGCGGAGACTTCGAGCTTTGAGAGGAAGCGGCAGCGGAGACTTCGAGCTTTGAGAGGAAGCGACGACGGAGACTTCGAGCTTTGAGAGGAAGCAACGACGAAGTCTTCGAGCTTTGAGAAGAAGCGACGACGGAGTCTTCGAGATTTGAGAGGAAGCGACGACGGAGACTTCGAGATTTGAGAAGAAGCGACGACGGAGCCCTTGAGCTTTGAGAGGAAGTGACGACGGAGCCTTCAAGTTTTGAGAAGAAACGACGACGAAGTCTTCGAGTTTTGAGAAGAAACGACGACGAAGTCCTCGAACTTTGAGAAGAACCGACGGCGAAGCCCTCAAACTTTGAGAGGAAGCGACGACGAGGCCTTCGAACTTTAAAAAGAAGCGACGACGAAGCCCTCGAACTTTAAGAGGAAGCAGCGAAGCCCCTCGAATTTGGAGAGGATGCGACCTCGTATGAACTTAACTTGCAATGTCGTCCTCATAATGATGCAACACCTTTAATTTGCAGCGTCGCTGTTGACAATAGGATTGAACAACTTCAATATTTTTGTATTGCCCCCAGTATGTCATATCTTAGTAGTTGCGACACACTTTTTTTTTGTAACTGAACTTAAAGTTTTCTTTAAGCTGCCTACGTACTCTTAAGAAAAGGGATCAAGTCAGAACGTAGTTCAGAAGATTTTTTTTTTTGGCCGTTCACCTTTTAAGCTCGTGTGGGCTAGGAGTATCATGCAGTTTAGGCTCTTGCGACAAGGAGCTCTTCAGATTTTAGATGATTTTGTTCTCATCATGGTCTTGACTAAATCCTTCATTTGTAGGATTTGTTACAATGACAAGATTTTTCTTTACCTTCAAGGAGCCCTCTGTATTTATGAGAACGTAGAACTTCCTTTTCATACGTGAAGGGACGGTACTTTGGACCTTGTTATGGCTCACCTCATCGAACAGTTCTACTTTTGAGGTGTTCATCATGCTTTCATCTTGACCACTTGTTACTTTGAGGCGGTCAAAAACAGATGTTGAAGGTCGACGTTTCTTTGAAGTATAGACATTTAGCCTTTGAAAGACTGAAGTTCGAATGAAGCTAGAAGTTAGATCTAGGTTTTCTTCTTCCGTCGCAGCCATACTCATCCTTTGGAAGACTGAAGGTCGAGTAGTTGAAGGCTTAATGCGATCGAAGATGTAAGTCCTTTGTTTGACTTCTTTTACGTCATCGCCTTCTTCTCGCTTCAATGTAGTAAACACCAATGAGTTTTCTTCCTTTTCTTTTATGTGAAGGAATTTTCCAGAGAAGAATTCCTTTAAGGTCATAGATTTTCCAAGTTGAGAATATTCTTTGCTTCTCTTCCTTTCAAACTTAAGTTTCCTTGAATCATTCTTCTTTTGATGTTTGTCTTTGCATTTGTGGCTTCTATATTGACAAGAATCATCTGAAGCTAAACTTTGTCTTTGTTTCTTCAAATGAGTTACAAGGACCTGACCTTTGTCTTTATCATCAGTAAGTTTGATTGTACCTTGGAGTTTGTTTATTGACATCTCATGTTGAAACTGAACAGGTACAGGTTGCATGGTTCCAAATTGGACTAGACTCACTTCTTTGCCATGAAGCGGTTTAGAGCACATTTGACTGCATGCATTTACTGTTACTGCAGTATGATTCGTTTGAGCTATTTCATCGAGATCTACCTCAATTTTTCCTTCTTTAGCTAATTTTAGAATTAGCTCTTTCAAGATGAAACATTTTTCCACTGGATGGCTGATAACTCGATGATACTTGCAATACTTGGGATCATCGACCTTTTCCATCTCTTTCGGCCGCTTACATTCTGGAAGTTCAATCAGTTGTGCGTCTAGTAGTTGTTCCAACATATCAGACATGTCAGAATCAGGAAAGGGATAGACTTTGTTTCGTCTTTCCTTTAAACTTAAGCGACGCTTTCTATTTTCTTGTTGCTTTTCAAATTTCTTGTATTTTTGTTTTGAAGACATCTTGAGAGGAGTTGTACTGACAACCATAGACTCTTCTGAAGTTTCCTCGATGTACTCTCCTTCCTTCTTCATGCTAGAGATTGGAATGTCTTGATCTCTTTGGCTAGCAATACTCAACTCCATATCGTGGGTGCGAGTTTCTAGCTCTTCAAAAGTGCGAGGCTTTATTCCTTGAAGGATGTAAAGGAGTCCCCAGTGCATGCCTTGAATGCACATTTCGACAGCATATAATTCAGTGAGACGATCTTTGCAATCGAGACTTGTGGCTCTCCAACGATTTATGTAGTAGACAACGGGTTCACCTTTTCGTTGTCTGGTGTTGGTGAGCTCAAACATGTTGACGACTCGTCTTGTGCTGTAGAAGCGATTTAGAAACTCCTTTTCGAATTGTTCCCAATCGTCTCTCGACTCGGACTCTAGATCGATTGTACGGTCAAAAGCATTTCCTTTTAATGTTCGCATTTAACCGCTTGACTAGTAGATCTCTCGCGCGCGCGACATTTTCACATGTCTCGATGAAATGCGCAACATGTTGCTTGGGGTTGCCTTTTCCATCGAATTGTTGGAACTTTGGTGGATGATATCCGGTTGGCATTCTCAAATTGTCGATCCTCTTAGTATATGGTTTGGAATACAAGAGGGAATCTTGAGAAATTCCACCATATTGCGCTCTGATGGAGTTCGTTATCATGTCCTGAAGTTGTTGGATGAGATAATCGGCGATTGAAGTGGATGGTTGTGGTTGATCTTGTTGCACAACATTCTTGGAAGGTTGTGGTTGATTTTCTTGCACAACATTCTTTCCTTTGCTTTGATCTCTAACAACAGGAGTTTGACTTGATTCAACGACATCTTGATTCTCAATCTGACTCTTTAAGTATGCGATTTGAGAATCTTTTTCTTTAATCGCCTTCATTAAGTCGTTGATTTGTTCTTGCATCCTCGTCATTCTTTCTTCCATAGTGTTTGTTTTAGTCATCATGACGGACACTACATCAGAATTAGAATCAAACAAAGGGTTAAACTTGATCAGGAACTTGTTGTTAGTTGATACCCCCGATAGTGTCATTACTTCATCTTCTTGCGACCTCAACTCATTGGAGCAGCTGTGGGTAATAGAACCCATGTATGAGTTGCTCATAAGAGAGATCATTGAAGAAATCTGCCTGAATGTCATCACTTCACTTCTGCTTTGAGATGAGAGGTAGAGATGAGAGGTAGAGATGGTCCCACCGGGCGTGCCAATTTGTTCACACGAGATTTCAACCGGCGAATGGAAATGAGACACGTGTAAAAGAATTTGTGTTCTATTGATTTCAGGTAATTGTGAGTACAATCTCTACTATTTAATCCTCTGATTCTCTCTCCTACTTATGTGCTTGGATCGAGGGTTGAAACAACTTGTTCTTGAATGTAGATTTGTCTTGAGGGTTTTTCAACTTGTTCTCAAGTGTAGACTTGTGAAGGTCTTCGGCTTGCAGCTTGTGAAGGTCTTCGGCTTGTTGCGTGTTGAAGGACTTTGGCTTGCAGCTTGTTGAAGAACTTCGGCTTGCAGCTTGTTGAACCTCTTCGGCTTGTAGCGTGTTGAAGGTCTTCGGCCATAAGCGTGTTCAAGGTCTTGGCTTGTAGCTTGTTGAAGGTCTTGGCTTGTAGCTTGTTGAAGGTCTTGACTTGCGACTTGTTGAAGATCTTTGGCTTGTAGCTTTTTCTCGGTGAAACAACTTGTTCTCGATGTTGAAAACTTCAATGGATTCGTGGTGTGTTTCTGGCGATTCCCTTGAAGCGTTTCTTCGTTCGGATGGTGTTTGATCTTCGGGAGCTTACGGAGATTTTGCGGCTTTGTTTCAATTTCTCTCTGAGTCTCAAATTTACAACCTTGAAAATGAATGAGGAGGTCTCTATTTATAGAGTTCCTCCGGGCCTCCATATGGGCTTGGGTTTGTTGGGTGGGCTGATTGAAGTTGGGTCAACCATTTGGCTTGGGCTGTCATTTTAGACTGGCTTGCATTTGGTTTGGGCCTTCGCCTCGATTGAACCTTATTGATGTTGGACCTTGAGCCAGGCTTGGATGATTTGGGCCTTCCCTTCTGGACTTGGCCTGGTTGATTTCTTGGGCCTCGTCTCTAAACTGGGCTTGGACTTTGGGCCAACTTTCTTGGGTTAGGTTTGGCTAATTTAGGCCTTCAATTTGGGTTTTATCATTCCAAATCTTAAAGAGCCCAAATATGTACCTGGATTTGTCATAATTTAATTTAGGGATTCTTACCAATTTAATTAATCCCTAATTAAGTATAACTCTGCCATCGGTGATGACGTGACAAATTTGGATTTGTCAAAATTTCTATTCCAACAAATATTTTCCTTCAAAAAAATCAATTGTGCTCAATAAAATTTTCTTTTGAATAAACTCTTCCTTCTTATTATATTTTCTATAAAATACAAAACATCTTTGCATCAAAAGTTTTTTTTTTCTTAAGGAATTTTTTTTAGAAAAAAGGAAATGTTAATTTTTCTAAAATTGAAGGGGTTTTTCTTTAAAATAAAAAAAAATTAAGTAAAAAGGGCAAAAAATAACTTCTCATAAAAGTGATTTTTTTTTTCTAAACTTGAAGCTTTCCTTTAAAAAAAAAAACAAAAAGAAAGCAACAAATAAATCTTTTTCATAAAAAAAATTTATAGACACATTGTTTTATAAAGAGCATTTCCAAAAAATGATTTTCTTAAAGGAAATTTTGATTTCTCTAAAAAAACATCCCATTGATTTTATTTTTAAATTATTAAATCAAATCTAAAATTATTTTTTTTCAACAAAAAAAAATTCACTTCTTTAAAAGTTGAAAAATAATAAAAAATCTCCTTAAAAAGAATCATTTTTTCCCATGTTTTTGTAAAATTAATAAACCAAATATTTTCCTTAAAAAAAACTTTCCTACTATAGAGATTAGGAAATTAAGATATTTGTTTCCCTAATATTCTTGAGGTAATGAATTTATTTTGGGATACCAAATTAAATTCAAATAAATTTTGAATGAATTTATGCTACCTATAATTATTGTTTATTATTATATTTAAAAAAATAGTGATTAATAAAATATGAGACATTTAGAAATAAACATAGAAATATTTTTTTCTACAAAGGTCATTTCATTTAAAATAACACAAAAAAGTAAAACTTTGTTCCTTAGTGTTGTGGAGTGCTAATACTTTTCTCATACACAAAAAGACTCTCGAACCTTAAATCTTTTTATTCGTAGACCATTTTAGCAAATGTTGGGTGCCTAGTCACACGTTCTAAATAAAGGCTGGTGGCGACTCCATTTTCCTCCTCTTGAAAGCAAAGTCGGCCACTCCGTATCGAAAACCCGTAGCAACATATATAATAATAATAATAATAATAATAGAAAAAAATTTGGGGAAAGGATAAGGAATACATTCATATTTCTGTCCCCATCTTTAATTAGAGAATTTTTCCCCTCCTCCCATTTCTTGCCCCTGGTGAAACCCCGTTCCCACAGTAAAAATGGACATCTCTACTAATAGGTCTAATAGAACTTTGACCTATTTGACGTTTTTTTTTTAATTTACAAATCTACTAGATATAAAATAAAAGTTTAGCGTCCTATTAGACATACAATTCAATTTCATATCTAATAGATTAGTTACTTCATAAATTTTTTTTTAAAATGTTAGGATGGCACAAAATCGATTGTTCAGAGACTTGTTATATACTTTTTAAAATTCAAGAACCAAATAGACACAAACTTAAAAGTTCATGCACTAACTTTATAATTTAACCTAAAGAGCAATTATGAATTAAAAGTTATTTAAACTCGTGAGGAAGAGATGAGCTTAGCTCGACTAGGTAAGACATATAACTTTGACTAAGAGATCAAAAGTTCAAATCCACCGATTATCCTACATTGTTGAGTTTTAAAAAAGAAAAGGAAAAAAAAGAGACATGTGGGGAAGAGTTTGCTATAGTTTATAATACTTTTTTTTTACTCTAACAAAAATTACAATTCAAGGAAGTCGAGATTCTAACTTATAACGAGATAGGTTATTAATGTACCAACTTGTTAAATTATGCTCGAATTGGCTTTATAGTTCTAATAGAATAACTTAGAAATATTTAGCTAGGTTACTAGCATGCATTTGACTTCTCTAAGTTAGGCTCACTTCATCAGGTGGAGCCCAATCTATACAAGATAAGGTGTTAATTGTTTGCTACTCTTGGCCACACGTGGCTTATTTATGTAGTAGTCGATACATCTACATTTTTCTTCTCACTTACCGATTTAAGAATTGAAAAGAGCCCTTTCAATATTCGCATAATGTTTTTGTCATACAAGTTGAGTTAAGACTAGGTCTATTGATGAAGTTAGATGTTCAAACTCTATCAAATATCAATATGTCATGACTGCTTAGATTTAGTTGATTTTATTAGAAAGAGGAAGGTTGATTTATTTTTCTTAGTGAATCAATGGCTTTATATGTTTTTTTAAAAATTATTTTTTTTTTAAATTCTAAAGTAAATTACTCGAGGTACATCTAACTACATCTAACTACTAGTGAGATAGTAATTTCATGAATTATAATTTACTTTTGTCTAATCTCTTCCATTAAGATTCCATTTAATAACGAGTTTGTTTCTAGTTTTGATATATTATAGAGGAATTGTGATAAATGAGCCATATATCAAAGCTATTTAAAAAGTGTCATCTTTTTATTAAACTTACATTTATGGGTTTTTCATTCTTTTTAAAGTAAATTTTCATTTTTTTCAGGACAAATTTACCCTCAAACAACTATATAACTTGTTTTATTTTTCTAATATGAAATTTATTATTTCTTTATATGCATTTTTTTTTTCCATTTATGATGTTGAATTCTTCATAAATGTCTTCTATATTGTTTTTCTCTCTCCCATGAGTAATATTCCATATCTATCATCAAACATTAATTTACCGTTCTATTTTTTTCTCATTCCTTTTCATTTCTGAATTTCATTTCCGTTGGCAACCTCATAACTCCATTTTCTTTCACTTGTTTTCTATGTCCATCTGATTAGCTTCAATTCTTTATACTCATTTTCACCGACAAACACCATTTTTTTATACCCATGTTTGCATGAATTCAATTATGAGTATGTTTTCTATATTTTCCTCTAAATATGCAAGTTTAACAATGGATAACTAACATCCAACCATCGTTTTTAGTTTACAACCACCTTCTTCATCACTCATTTTCAATTTACAACAACTGTTGTTCATATATACACATTTTTCATCCACATTTTTAGTTTACAGTAGTCTATAATACCAACAAATGAGTATGCTTGATTGACTTATGAATCTCGTGTTGTCATTATTTCGAAGTTATTCTAATATGAAATATATCATATACATTTGTCTGAAATATAAATTAATACATATTCTTCATAGATGATAATTTATCAAATATACATTATAATATGTGACATAACTAGATTTTTAAGGTTATAGTGTATGACTAATATGTATTATATATAGGTGTACATATAACCTGTATACTTTGATGCTTATATAGTTCTGCTGTAGCAATGTTATATGACAGGAATTGAAACATATGTTGTTAAGATCATTTCGTAGTTATTCTCATATGAAATTATATTATATGTATATACTTTGTTATGAAATATGAATTAATATATATGATTAATAGACAATAGTATATTCAATATATCATTTCTAAATATACCATGTAGTATACGACACATCTAATTAGCTCTCCTACATTTTTCATATATCAATCATATATGACAAAACTTGGAATGGAAGATATAATTATAATTATGTTGATTACAAAGTATCGAAAATTATGTTGCTTGGTAAAATGTGATTCCTTCAGTTACAAGAATCTATCATGGAAAAGTTGGACAATATAGGTAATTTGGATTATATTCTCCTAATACTATGTCTATTCAAATTTATTTTACTAATTTCGTTTTGTATTCAACATGTTTGAATTTTATATGCTCTAGTGTGTATATATATATATATATATATATATATATATATATTTGTCTATACTATATAAACATGTATGAATTTCATGTACTTCAATATATACATTATATTCTTTGTATATATACATTGTCTTCTCATCGGTGTGATTGTACTAATTATACATGCCATATTTTTTCATGAACCTATTAAATAAATTTGTTTGTGACAGTGTACTACTAACTATTTTTGTTTGATAATGAATTATCTCATGGAAGCTCTCCAATTTAAACTTTTTTCCCATTTTAGTTGTGATGTATGAATGTTTTAATGAACACAATTTTAATAAATACAATATATATGTAATATAGAATTTGCTTAACACACATGAATGCCAAAAATTGGTTAGTTTAGAAAATGTGTCGTAAGATATACAATGTACCTATCATATGAAACACAAAATTTGTAAATATATACAATGTCATTTCATTCTCATTTTGTGGTGGATATTGAATATACTTATGTACTTAATCCTCCAAACAGTGTATATAAGAAACATTATAGAATGTGTATACAGACTTTAATGCACAGAATCATCTAAAAGCGAATATATATTATAAAACATATATGAATCCAAAACAGATAAGAATCTAAATAGAACCATTTAAACAGAAAAATCAGACAAAAATTGTTGGGGTTAATATAAAATGCATGATTCGGTTATACCCATAACTTTTAGAATCAATTTACTTTTTAGTCTATCGAAACAAAAATACTCTTAGATTAAAGAGAAATAAATAATCTAAAACGAATAAATATTTGTTTCTATAAATACTAAATAAGAGAATAATAGAAATATCATAATCATCCAAGAGACGACTCACTCCATGTATATACATTAATGGTATTAATTATGCATACCACTTAACTGATTTGCAATATGTTTTACTCCCACTATAGTCTAGTATAACAATATATACAAATATCAATAATCTATCATACCACCTTTATTTTAGAAAAAAAATTATAGATTAATTTTTACGACAATGTCATCAACAGGTATCTAGAACTCTTTGTTGTTAAAATTTAGGATAACAACCCATAAAAATCTATCTTGTTGAATCCAAAATCGAATAACATACTAAAATATACCCAATATATAAACTAAATACTCCCACAAAATTAACTTCACAAAACATGAGATCAGAGTCACACTGTTGAATTGAATATGACTAAAATTGACAAAAAAAAAAAAAAAAGAAAGAAGGTTGAATCGATTTTACATAAATATAGATATAATGGTCAAATCGATTTCAAAAGATATATATAAACAATGAAAACTAACCAATTTCCTAATAAAAAACCTACTATTAGGAGCTAAAAACATAAACTTTATCAAAAATCAATTTCTCTACTAAACTTGCTTCTTCTTAGCTTAAGAATAGAGGATTGGGCGTGTAGAAAAAACCACGGAAACAACACGAGGGCAAAAAAATAGAATTGATTTTGGTTGTTGGAGATTTTGGGGCAAGATTTTTCTTTTGAAAGAATAATGTGCATATTTGTTACGGCAAAATTTTAGGAAAATATTTGGGGTAAGATTATTGGGATTTTTATAAATTATGTTTTTCCATATTTATTATTATTATTTTAAAATACCATTTGTCATTTAATGAAGTTAATATTTTATTTTTGTTAAATAGTGGGCAAATTGGTAATTAGATTAAATAGTGGGCAAATTGGTAATTGGACTTCAATATCTATTTTGATCTTTTAAAACAATGGACGTAGATGTAAAATTATAAATATTTGGACACTTTTGTAATATGGTCATGTAAAATGACCCATTTACTTAAAACATTGTTGTGTCTTAAAATCATTAAAAAATAGTGGAAAGAATCTTAAAAAATAGGAAGAAAGAAGAATCAAGACAATTACACTGAGAACCCTAAAAACTAAACTTGTGTGCAGGAATTGTGGAAATTGCATAACTGAAATTACGAGATGAAGTGGCAATTGCAAGAAATTGTGAAAATTGTAGAATTGAAATTACAAGATAATGCTGCAATTTTGGAGTAGCAAAAAAATATCAAAAAGGAAAAGAATCTTCACACATCCAATTATAGAGAAAACCAACGCTGCATTATATTCTTTATTTTGTTCTTCCTCGATTTTTCCAATCCAATTCAAGTGAAAAATTTTGGGTTGTTATAAGATTCAAATTTTTTCTTGAAGATGTTGGGAAATTGACTCGATTGGAAATTAAGGAAGATTTATGAATATTGCATTGGATTAGGGGTGAGCATCAGTCGGTCGGGGGCCGATTTTCGACGCCAACCGCCCCCGAACTGACCAAGGTCGGTCGGTTCGGCCGACCATTTTTTTTTTAAAAAAAACTAACCAAAACCGACCGATCAACCGGTCGGTTCAGTCAATCGATTTGATCGTTTTTATATATTTTTAAATATTTATTTAATTAATTATTTAATAATTTATATTTATTATTTTATTATTATTTAATAATTTATAATTATTATTTAATATATTTTGAGAAAATATTTTTATTTATTATTATTATTATTATTATTATTATTATTATTATTATATATAATTTTTTTTAAATATCGATCGATTTTGTCAAGCACAAAGCCGACCCCGACCGAAAAAGCCACAAAATCGACCGACCGTCCTCAGTTTCGGTCGATCAAGTCGGTTTTCGGTCTTTTTTTGCTCACCCTTACATTGGATGGCTATTGTAATTGCTCTATTTTAATTTCATTTTTTTTTAAGTTAAGATTGGTTGTAGCATTTTCAATTATTGTTTCCTTCAATTTTGGAAGGAATTTTTTTTTAGTACATCAACATTTGGGGTAGGGGATTCAAACTCATGAGCTCTTAGTCGTACGTCTTATTTGAGTTCAGTTGAGCTATGCTCTTGTTGGCAAGGAAAAAAAGTTGAATTTTATCTCATCTAGAAGTTTAAATTTATGGGGTCTTTGTCCAACATTTAACCTTAAGCATTTATTTCCTCTGAACCCTTTTGTTGCTCATGGGTTTGCTCTCAAATGGTCATTTAAGTTATCTATTATGTTGATTGCTTTCATTCTTCAAAATCTAACGTGGATAGCAAATTGTCTGTAAACTTTTTAGTTTTGGTTGCAATTATATCTTTAGATAATTCTTGTAGTCAGGAATTAAATTCTAGAGTTTGTTATAAGATTTTTACTTTTAATATAAGTTAAATTGGGTTCAAGGATGTGAATTCTCTTACAAGTAATTATAGTCAAAATTCTAACAAAAATCCAAACCTACATCTTAATTGTTTGTTTGTGTCGAATAAAATTTCGTTGAAATCCTAGATTGATCAAATAGGATAACAACTCAAGCTAAGATCTAATATCGATGGGGTTAAGTGATAAGTGAATTTCATACAAGTAACGTAGACAAGAGCTTAGACATAAGTCAATTCTTTATTATAGACATAGGGATGAAAGATTCCAAAACATAAGAAATTGTTGAGCTAAAATTATCTAAAATAGAGAGACGGTAGACATATAGGTTACTCACTTAGTCTTCTAAAACCTAATTTCAAAGTGAATAAAAGTAGTAATTTTCAGTTTACAATTGAATGTAGAATAAGTTGGAATTGCAATTTTGATTTGCAATTACAATTCAGGCAATAACATTCTTGGCCTCTCATTTCTTTTAAGTTTTAAGGAAATCCCCTTGAAATTTTCATAAGTTGGTTAGCATTCTTGGTTTAGTTCCTGTTCAATTTACCATTTCTTTTATCAAGCTCCTTTTGT
This sequence comes from Trichosanthes cucumerina, assembly GCA_036507285.1. Classification (NCBI taxonomy): domain Eukaryota; kingdom Viridiplantae; phylum Streptophyta; class Magnoliopsida; order Cucurbitales; family Cucurbitaceae; genus Trichosanthes; species Trichosanthes cucumerina. Next base: position 9,798,380 of record CM071839.1, on the reverse strand, counting down.
TTCATAAGTTGGTTAACATTCTTGGTTTAGTTCTTGAAAATTTTCGATTTTGCAACTTAGTTATGCAATTTTTGTTTTCCTTAGGCCCCGTTTGATAATCATTTGGTTTTTTATTTTTTTTTAAAAAATTGTACTTGTTTGTTCACAATTTCTCTCATCTTCTTTATAATGATTTCCATATTTCTTCTAGAATCATTTAAGTAATTTCTCACAAAATTTCAAAAACAAAAACAAGTTTTTGAAAACTACTTTTTTTAGTTTTCAAAAGTTAGCTTAATTTTTGAAAAAATAGGTACAAAGTAGATAAGAAAATATAAAAGCTCATAGGTAGAAATAGTATTTTTAGGCTTAATTTTCAAAAACCAAAAATAAAAAACCAAGGGGGTGTTTGGCCCATGATTTTGGGTTGGGGTGGTTTTGGGTTCCAAACCCAAAACCATGTTTGGTACAAGGGGTTCAAAACTCTTGGTTTTGAAACATAACCCCATGGGTTACTATAGTGCAACCCTATGGGCTTTGTACCATGTTTCCATTTTCATTTGTCGTTTTTCATTTTCGACAACAACTTCGATGACAGTTTCGACAACAACTCCAGTGACAACTCCGACAACAATCCACTGACCACCGACAACAACAACTCCGACGAAAACTCCGATAACCCGACCAATTCTGATGACAATTCCGACGATCACTAACAATGACAACTCCAACAATTACATTAGCGACTTGACCAAATCCGATTACAACTTTAATAATTACACCAGGGACCTGACCAACTCCGATGACAATTTCGACGACCATATCGGTGACTCGACCAACTCCGATGACAATTTTGACGACCACACCGACGACCCAACTAACTCTGATGACAACTCCGACAACTGTCTGATCACTACCGATAACGAAAACTTTGATGACCACACCGACGATCCGACCACTACGATGATTACCTTCATCGATAACTACGATGGAAACTCTATAGATTAATTTAATGATCGCTCCTACGACTCAACCACCCCAACAACTTGATAATTTGATGCCCAACCACCACAATCTGACTTATCCGAACCACCGACAACGACTATCTGACAACCATTTCGACTACTAAACAATACATAACCATAGTTGACAACCACTCTGGCGATCTAACAACCATAGTTGACAACCACCCCAAAAATTTGACCATCTAGTAACCACTGTCAATAACCACCTAGTGACCACTTCAATGACTCGACCACCCTAACAACCCGATCAGCCCAATGACTACTTCGACAATCACCCCAACCTGACAACCCAACCACCCAAAACCATTGTTGACGACCACTTGGTAACCACTTTAATGACCACCCAACAACCCAACCATCATATTGACCACTCTAGCAACGACTCCAGCGACTCAACCACTTCACAACTACTGCCATAACCACTAAACGACCACTTCGATGACATGACCCCCTAATGACCACTCCAACAACTCACCCACCTAACAACCACCTACGACGACCTAATCGCTATGCAATCACCATCGGCGACCACCTCGACAACCAACCACTCCAACGACCAAACCACCTAGTCAATTTTTTAAAAGGTTAAAATCAAACAAAATGGTTACTAAGAAATTTTTTTAATCCATTATATATTTGAAATAGGTTTTAAAATACTGTACAAAATATAGTTTCTAATATTTTAATTTCTAAAAATTGCATCATATTGGGTCCTGCTTAGTCCAATTCACGTTGAAAAGGAGAATTCAAATTTTATAACTCATTTATCCTTGAAATAAGTTTTAAAATATGGTGAACAATTTTATTTAAATTCCATAATTTCTTAAATAAACCTCCAATATTTTAATTTATAAAATAGAGTTCCAGAAATAGGTATAGGAATATTTTGTGAAATAAAGTTTTCTCTAATACCTTAGATAGACTTCTATTTTTTTTAATCTCTAAAATAGAGTTTCAAATAGGTTTTGAATACTTTATAAAATAGAGTTTTGTATTCTCTAATTTATTAAATAGACTTCAAATTTTTTAATTTCTAAAATAGTCTTCGAAATATATTGTGAAATAGATTATTAATTATTTAAATTATATGTCCTTGCTAATATTATTTAATTTTATATTATAATGAATTAAGTGAATTAGATATTAATATACTTGTACAAACTACACATCCATATTTAACTAGTATTGAAACAGTTGATCCACAATTGGTTAAAATATTGATATGCACTTTTCAACAAACAATTATCAAGTAAAAAAATTGGATCTAGAAAAAAAACCCTAAAAAAATTGTTATAAAAAAACAACCCAAACAAACACGATCCAACCCAACTTTGCATTCCAAACACAAGTTTCAGCAAATCAGTCCAATACAACACTCTACCCCAAACACAAGAATCAGAAACCCCAGAGTTTCTGACTCCAAAACAACCCGCCAAACAACCCCAAATGATTATCAAATGGGTCTTATTTGATGTTTTTGTCACTTTAACTTCAATTAGATTTGGTAATTATTTTGTTTTTTACCCAACACACCCTCCCAAACTTATTTTTGCAATTTTTAGTTTTCAAGTTGCAATCCTCTTTACATTTTGCTTAGCAATAATTTTTGTTACATCGTTTATCAATACTCAAGAATATTCTTGTTTTAGTACTTGCATTTGCAATGTGCACTTCCACTGGAGTTGAACTTACCTACTTTTCTTCACCCAAAGTTCACTTGATCACTTCTCATACTTTTTTTCTTTTTAATATTTTCCACACTTTTAAAAATACATTTAAATTCATGAAATTTTTACAAATTGTATTTAAAATTAAAAAGAAAGGACCAAATATATATAATGATAAGACCTCTAACTTTTTCTAAACCAAATAACAATTAATTTTTCTCTAAAAGGTTTAATGGCCAAATTCCAAAACATACCTAAAAAATTCATATACATTCATGTAATTATAATATATATAATTACTATCCCGATTTGGAACCGTATCTAGTAATCAACATCAATGAATTTTAAATTTTGATTTCAAACAAGTTCTAGTAAATAATAAATGAATAATATTTTCATTCGGTCTAATTTTCATTCCAATTGTTGATAAGTAAACGAACCTCAAGGATTTAAATGAGTCTCAAATATAATTAAAAAAAAACACTAAACTTCTTGCCATTATTATTCTAAAATGGATTGCAACAAAACTCAAAAGGAAAACAAGTATTTTAAATTTTTATTCCGTCCTTTTTTTTACGTGTGATGAATTGGTAATCTGATAACAAAAATTTGATAATAAGGAATTCAATGAAAGCCGAAGTTATATTTTATGACTTTTTAATCATAACTCTTGACTTTATGATAGTTGAACTGACATTTAAGAACAGATTTTATATTATAAATTTTGTAATCATTATTTTATAATATCATATAATTTATAATTATTATACTATACATATTTGAATCTAATCAAATGAAATGTATTTATAACATAAAATATCATATTTATAAAAAAATTTATGTCTATATATGCAAATCTCCATCTCAAAATTTCAAATTCAAAATCTGAATATATTAAAAACATGAAGAATATTGTTTTCATAATTTTTACTCCGAATTACAAAATCAATAAAGTTTAAAAAACAAATCGAATGACTCTGCTACGTACCAAATCATTTTTAATTACTTACCAACTCCAAATGACAAATAAACACGTGTTTATTAATATATTTTTCACAAGTAAAACATTTTATTATTTAAATATGCTACTTAAATATCTCTTTAAAATTTCTTCCTAGATCTTTCAGATTAAAATAAATAAATAAATAAAAAGTCTTCCCCGGTCCATTATTTGTTTACATATATATAAATGGAATCGGTGAAAAAGAAAAAAACACTTGTCGACAAACTGCTTGTCGCAAAGACCTATGATCCTAATTATAGTTGTCGAATTATTTCAAATAATAATAATAATAATAATGGTTGCCTAATAATGTTATGTTACAAAAATTATATTTAATTAAAAAGTCAAGATGAAATCTGATAGAGAATTTTATTTTCTAACTTAGAAAGTGACAAATATATTATCATCCCCATAAACATGAACCGATTTTCATTTCCTTCAAAAAAGAAAAAAAGAAAAAATAAAGTCATAGGATCAAAATGATTACATTATAAAAATAGAGTATAAACACAAAGTTTGGTTGTATTGAACAATTATACCAAACACACACATATTCAACTTTATAGAATTTGTATTAAGCATAGAAACAAACAAATATGATTAAATCGTATTCTATATTAGACAACTTCTTATCTAAATTACCACGTATTAAATATCTAAATTTAACATTAAAAGAATATTTACACATACGAGTTAGACTAAACAAGTTTAAAAATTCAGCCACCCACTCCTCCATAAATTTAACATCGAAGTCTTACCGATCAATTTTAATTTTTTTCGTCTATAAAAACTCACCAAACATTACATGTGTTTATTTTTAGATCTTCCACTTGTTTAAACATGGAAAATTTGAGAAGGTAAAATACATTTTAGAAAAAATAATAGAGGATTAAGATGAGTTCAATGCTTTGTGTAAAAGGAGTCCTGTTGATTGGAACTCCTACTTTTCAAATTCTTAACCATATGCTTTTTGTGTAAAGGAAAAGTGCTAACACTTTTATGCATGAAGCTTAGGATTCTTGTCTACACAATAATCAAAGATAAAGGCATTCTTATAAAGGATAAAATTGACAATGTGAGAGGAACTAAAACTTTGATACATTCAAGATAAAATTTAAGGGGTTGTCTGAGGGCGCTGAGTGAGTTATAATAACTTGAGTTATAATAGTCTGTGAAGTTATATAATATTGTTTAAGATACAAAGTTGTTTAGTATGAATTATACTCTGTATTTGGGGTGCAGAACATCTCACACATACTATTGTAATCCATGTTATTATAATTCACGCCCCCAAACAACTTATTAAAAATTTGAGAAATTAAGGAAATATATATAGAGAGAGAGGTTAAATTATTAACGGAGTTACTGTTAGATGGCTTGATGAGTTTGTAAGTCTGTTAGGAGTAGTTTTACTAAATAACTGCATTAGTTATTTGTTATGACTTAGTCTGTTGTATTGGGTTATTTATAAATACCCAAAGTGTATCAGTGAAAGATGAAGGAGAAATGACTATTCTTTCACAAGTTTGAGTGAAAGATTTCATGGTATCAGAGCTATTGATGACTCACGTCAATTAGCTTCCTCATGCCTCTCGTTTAACAACCAGGTGTCTTACTTCTCACTTTACCTTGAGATGGCGTCCCATAGTTGCAAAGAACTGCAATCACCAATTTTTCTCCTCACCAACGTCTGCAATCTCATTTCGATTCGGCTCGATTCTTTCAATTATGTCCTTTGGAAGTTCCAATTTTCGACCATGCTCAGAGCTCACAAATTGTTTGGTTTCGTCGACGGCTCATACTCAATCCCTCGGAAGTATCTGTCGCCGATTGCACCTTCCTCTTCGGATGATTTTGTTGGAAATCCATTCTATGTCGATTGGATCGCAAAGGATCAGGCGCTGATGATTTTAATCAACGCCACGCTATCTCCCGAAGCCCTAGCCTACATCGTCATTGGGTGTAACTTTTCACAAGAGGTATGAGAGACTCTTGTTAAACACTATTCTTCCAGTTCTCGATCCAATATAATCTTAAGATTGATCTCCAATCGGTAATCAAGAAGGTTGACGAATCTGTTGACTGTTATGTTAAGAGGATCAAAGAAATCAAAGATAAACTTGTGAATGTCTCTGTTGTGGTTAATGATGAAGATCTGCTCATATATGCTCTTAAGGACTCCCTGTTGAGTACAATGTCTTCCGTACGTCCATGAGGACGAGAGCGCAATATGTTACCTTTGACGAATTCCATGTCGTACTACAGTCTAAAAAATCAACACTGGAAAAACAGATGAAACGAGACGATTTTAATTAGCAGCCAACTGCGATGTGTGCATCTAATACGCCACGACCTACTTCCCAAATTCAATCCAGAATTAATAATAGTACCTCTCGTGGTCGAGGAAGGGGTAGAAATTCAGGGAGAGGTCGTGCTCACTTGCAAATTGGTTTTCCTCTGGTCCGCAGATGTCCACCAAATCAGTCACAACCTGGTAACCCCGATGGTCGAATCAATTGTCAAATCTGTAATCGACCAAGTCATTCAACCCTTGACTGTTACAACCGGATGAACTACCACTATCAAGGGTTGATGGAGATCTGATCTCCTTGAGCAGCGAAAACGTGATTGGGATCGTTAATTTGCTTGATTGTTTTGCTAAAAATAAAAACCAGTACATTGACCAAAAAATACAGAACAAACATATATTCTAATCCTATTAGGCATGGATTAAATGCATACAAACATGCTACAAGTTTAACGTTTAAACTAAAGGAGAGAAAGAAGAATCATTACCTTTGTAGACTCACAAAGAACTCCTTGCTCCAAGCAATTTGAAGACTTTCGGCAAGCTTTAGCTTCTGCTTTTTCTGTAACACCACCAAAAGAATAAACCTTCTATCCTCTGAGTGCTTAGATCTTTCCTTTGTGGGAAGGATTCCAACAGTTGGAAGAACTTTTGGGAATTCTAGAATTGAGAGAGAGAGAGAGCAATTCCCCAATTACTTCAACAATACAATTGATCGATCTTCAGAAAGTGCAACCCCCTTCTCCTCGTTAAACCGCCGATAGGGAGAAGGGAGGGTAGTGGGGGAACGTGTCTGGATGACACGTTCCCTTTTATTATTAAAATAATAATAATAATAATAATAATTAAATCAAATTTAATTATTAATTAAATAATACAAATTAAATATCATATATTTAATTTGGATTAAATCTCATTTAATCATATTACCCCTTTAACCTATAGTTTTAATGTACATCCAATTGCACATTAAATTTTAACCTATAGTTTTCAAATGTGCACATTTAATATAATATTTGAACTCTTTCAAATATTCAATTCTCTCTTATAATTTAATATGAATCACATTCACATTAAATTTATAATATATAGTTTCAAAACTATATATTATAATGTATCAATATACATTAAGATTATTCCCTAATGAATTTGAACATTTCAAATTCAAATGATCTAAGAACCCTTTACGAGCTAGAAGGTGGACCTAATGGACCTCTGGATCGTAAGCTCCAACGATACGAGATTGCTCGGTTAATCTCATTAACCTCCCAATCAACATTCGTTAACTGCGGGAACACTCCACTAAAGTCCCACAGCTGCACTGCAGATATATTTCTGTGTCCATGGATATTGACCAATAACAGCAAGTCAATCCTTCACGAATGTTCGTAACACCAACTGGGTCAAATTACCGTTTTACCCCAGGTTACATCTTGTGCCTTAAGTATCGGTGCTCTCTAATGAACAATTTGTTTGTGGTCCTACCAACAAGCAGAGTCCTCTCGGGCCAATGAGAGGGTCGGGCCCTTTGTTCAAGTCCCGGAGACACACACTTAAGGGAACATTCCTCTACTTACCCTAGTAGGCGGGAAGGAGTGAATTCCATCTTGTTAAGTTAAGTTCCCAGCCATTTACTCGGTCTTGTCCCCAAGAAGGTAGGCATATTGAGTCGGCGAATCCGCCACTCTCACCCATACTAGTCAAAGGACAATCCTCGTGAGCAGGAGTTCAGAATCTACTCGGGATTGAGATCAAGTTGCCTAGGTCATCCTAGTGAAGGAAAGAAACGTAACTAGTCAACTGAGTTACAACTAGAGGTTACTATTTCGTGGTCCTGGTCTTATGTAATCTCATTACATAGGATATCCCCACTCACATGTCATCTACACGAACACGTTAGGATCACGGTGTTTGTATCAAATACAAAGTGGGCCACATCCATAGTTTAACAGGGTAAGGTACCCAAACCTTATCCCCAACTATAGACCATTTAATTTGTATCTCTAACTCGAGATCCTTTATGTACATTACATTCGATTAAAGATTCATTTAACAACCTTGGATGTTTAGTTTATTGGATTTAGGGTTTAAATAACGGCAAACTCGTAGAAAACGAACAATAACACTTTATTGAAATAATAACACTTTATTACATAAATTAGAACATAATTATAAACTACGAGTTTTAGGCTCAAATCCCAACAAGGGCACCATCCAACACCTCAGTTAGCAGCTATGGTGGCTACTCAGAATTCACAGTTCTTAAATTCACAAGGCTCATTGAATCCTACTTGGCTCATTGACTCTGGATGTAATGCTCATATTACGGATGATTTTGGAAATCTTACTATCTCCAATGAATACAATGGTGAGGAAAATGTTTTGGTGGGCAATGGACACTCTCTTTCGATCACTCATACAGGTTGTGGCAATCTATCTTACTCTCTCTCTTCCTCCTTTAAACTTTCTAACGTTCTTTATGTTCCTAGCATCCCTAGCAATCTCCCTTCTGTTCACCAACTCTGTGTCGATAATAATTGTTCTATAACTTTTGATTCTGACCTTTTCTTCATTCAGGACAAATCCACGGGCAAAATCCTATTTCAAGGCCCTAGTGTCAATGGCCTCTATCCTTTCACCCACTGCCCATCCAACCTGAAAAGCTCTCTGTCTGCTCATGTTGGAACCAAGTCATCCTCTGATCTCTTGCATAACCGGTAAGGCCACCCTCATCTCCACACTCTAAATACAATACTTAGGACTTTACATCTTCCTTCATGTACTAAACTTCATCATGTTTGTGAACATTGCTTATATGGTAAAATGTACAAACTTTCCTTTCCTCACTCTAATAGTCTTTCTCTGTATCCTCTTCAACTTGTGCATGGTGATGTATGGGGCCCTGCGCCTGAGTTGTCAATAAATGGTTGCAAGTATTATGTTTCTTTTATAGATGAATTTTTCAAATACACTTGGATTTTTCCTATCTCTCATAAGTCTGATGTTGCTACTGTTTTTCAACGTTTTAAACCTCTTGTGGAAAACCAATTCTCTTCTCGAATCCAAACTCTTTGTACTGACGGTGGTGGTGAATACGTTAACCATACTCTTACTTCCTTCCTTCAAAAACATGATATTCTTCACCAAAAATCTTGTGTTTATACCCCTGAACAGAATGGAGTTGTTGAGCGCAAACATTGACACATTGTTGAGTTGGTTGCTCTCTGTCTTATGACTAAAGTCTCCTTACCTATTCGGCTATGGTCTTATGCCTTTGCAGATGTTGTCTTCCTCATAAATAGATTACCCTCGTCAAACCAGCAACACAAAACACCCTTTGAATGCATATTTCACCAAACCCCTGACTATAATCATCTCAAAATCTTTGGTTGTGCCTGTTACCCTCTACTTAAACCTTACAACTCCAATAAACTTCAACTCAAATCCTCTAGGTGTGTCTTCCTTGGTTATCCTTTAAAGTACAAAGGTTACTTGTGTTACAACATGAGCAATGACAAGTTTATTATATCTCGTCATGTCATATTTGATGAAACCTTATTTCCCTTCTCCAGTTTATCTTCCTCAGAGTCACCTTCCCCTACTTCTCCTTATGCTACTCATACCCTACCACGATCCTTTTTTTTCCCAAAAATTGTGTCACAACCTGGTACTAAGAGGTTAGTTAGTGCTTCCCCTGTCCATACTCATAATCCCGTTGCTGGTGATACGGAAGGTACAAATAATAATTGTGAGTTTGATGGTACTGTTGCTCATACTCACCATGTTCCTCATGATAATCATGTTGTTGATATTGTGAATGGTAATGCTGATATTGATGATCCTGTGATTGATGTTACTACTGAGAGTTGTCAGGTTGCCCCTTGTCCCACTTCTTCTTGGCCTATGAATTCACATCATATGTAGACAAAGAGTAAGTTTGGCATTATTAAGAAGAATGTGTTTGTTGCCACAACTTCATTCTCTGATTGTTTACAGGATGTACCTACTTCATTTACTCAGGCATCAAAACACATTGTTTGGAAGCAAGCAATGACTAAGGAATATGAGGCATTGTTGAAACAAGGGACTTGGGCAGGCAAAGGTGTTATTGGGTGTAAATGAGTTTACAAGATTAAGAGACATCCAGATGGAAGCGTAGCATGATATACAAAGCCCAAGTAGTTGCCAAAGGGTATCACTAAGAAGAAGGTGTAGATTATGATGAAGCCTTTTCTCCAGTGGTGAAAAAGCCTACAGTTCATATCATATTCACTCTTGTAGCACAATATGGTTGGTTTCTTAGGCAACTTGATGTCAAAAATGACTTTCTCTATGGCAACCTTTGCGAAAAGGTTTATATGCAACAACTCCAAGGTTTTGTTCAACAGTCTTCTCCCCCTTTGGTTTGTAAACTTTCGAAATCTCTTTACGTTTTGAAACAACCACCTCCAGCTTAGTTTGAGTGTTTTACATCAGATCTCCTAGCCGTAGGATTTGAAGCATCAACTGTTGATTCATCATTATTTGTGTACATTATTTAGGTGAGCTGAAATATTTTTTAGGGTTGGAGGTTGACCATACTGCTATTGGCTTGATTGTTAAACATACAAAATATGCCTGTGACATTTTTCATCGCTTTGGTATGACTGATTGCAAGCCTTGTAATACTCTTACGCCCCTATGTTCTCTTAAAGAAGGTGATAGTTACCCTTGCTCGATAGAAGATAGCAGGGCCTACTGTGTTATGATTGATGCACTCTAGTATCTTACGTTTACTCGTCTAGATATTGCCCTTTCAGCGTTACCAAACTCTCTCAATTTATGCGCTCCCCTCTCGAATGCCATCTTATTGCAGCAAAACGAGTCTTTCTATATGTCAATGGCTCTTTATCCAAAGGCTTACTGTTTAAGAAGTCTCCTTCTGGTCTTCCTTTGACTTCCTTTTCTGACTCCGATTGGGTTGGCAATGTTGTTGATAGATGGTCAACAACGGGGTTTGTGATTTTCTTTGAGGATAACCCTATTTCATGGGTGGCTAAAAAGCAGTCTACTGTTTCTAGAAGTTCAACTTAGGCTGAATACAGGGCATTGCCCATGATAGTGGCTGAATTATTTTGGATATGCAATTTACTGAAGGACTTACATATGTATGGGAGTGATCCGGCCCTTCTTTGGTGCGACAACAACTCTGCTATCCAGCTAGCCCGGAATCCTGTCTTTCATGGTCGGACAAAGCATGTAGAAGTTGATTTTCATTTTGTTCGAAAGAAGGTTGTATGGAATGATATTTAATTTCTCTTCAATATGTTTCTTCTCATTCTCAACTAGTTGATATCTTCACCAAGCTTCTAACACATGATCGGTTTTGTTTATTACTTTTCAAACTCGTGTACTAATTGTGTATTCGTTTGAGGGAGGATATTAACAGAATTACTGTTAGATGGCTTGATGAGTCTGTAAGTTTGTTAGGAGTAGTTTTACTAAATAACTGCCTTAGTTATTTGTTATGAGTTATTCTGTTGTATTGGGTTATTATAAATACCCAAAGTGTATCACTGAAGGATTAAGGAGAAATGACTAATCCTTCACAAGTCTGAGGGAAAGATTTCATAAATTACAAATATAATTATGGACCTTGATGTTTGTATTTCTTTAATCAATCAAATTTTAAGAAGTTTCAATGCGTTTGGATCGCAGAGTTGGGTTGAGTTGGGTTGAGTTGGGTTGAGTTGTGCAGAGTTGTTTTGTCAGTGAGTTCTGTAAATCAGTGTTTGGTTTGCAGAGTTTAGTTGAGTTGAGTCAGGAAGTCAGTGTTTGGTTTGCAGAGTTGAGTTATTATGTCAGGGGTATCTGATGCAGTTTTTTTAAAGTGAATAAGTCTAATTTTTTGTGATTTTTTTCTCTACTTTTTTTGTTTCCACCAAATCAATTGCAAACATATTTGTCTACAATTTCAAAACTTCATTATGAGATCAATTACAAATTTACAATATATATATTATCATTTGCAAGATATATGAGATATTTAGAACAGTACTGAATATTGAGATTGATATCAATGTTTCTTCTCCCCTAAAAATCATTTTTATCTTATGTAAAGTGAAAGGTCTGATTTTTTTTGTGACTTTTTTTCCTTACTTTGTTTTCACAACAAATCAAATACAAACACATTTGTTTACAATTTCAAAACTCAATTATGTGATCAATTATAAAATTACAATAAGGGGTATTTGCAAAAGTAATGGATATTGAGTTTGATATCAATATTTCTTTTCCAATAAAATTCATTATTTATAACTTTTACACTTCAATATGAACTTTATTTCTTTTTTTATGCACATGTTCACCACTACTTTTTTATTTTAATTTAGGTAGGTCTTAATTTAGTATTAATACTTTGCATATGATGAGTATGGGTGTTCAAAAAATTCGATAACCCGACCAACCCAACCCAACTCGACGGGTTGGGTTGGGTTATAAATTTATTTGGATTGGGTTGGGTTCAAATAAATTAAAATGTATGGGTTGTGTTGGTTCGTGGGTTCACCTAAAATTAATTTGAGTTGACTCGACCAACCCAAACTTATTATTAATTTTAAAAATTATTTTTTTACCTACCATACAACTATATATACATGTATGTAATTTATTTTTATTTAATTTCGTAATTATTTATTATTTAATAACTCTTAAAATATATTTTTTAAGTCGTTAGGGTGTAATTTTTCATAATATAAATTAAAACTAAGTGGTTAATTTTAATTTAATCTTTGAAAAACAAAGAGTTTTTGTTTTAAATGAGAACGATTTATTTAGAAGTTTCTTGGGATAATTGTAAATTTGTAATAGAATATTTAAGTTTTATGATTTTTATTTAGTATAAAGACATTTGTAGTTTTTTAATTCTTGAATTTTTTATATTTATATTAATTTTGATTTTTTTTTAAATTTTAAATTAAAAAAAAAAAAGAAAAAAAAGCTAACCCGATGACCCAACCCAACCCAACCCGAAAATGTTGGGTTGGGTTGGGTTACCCTCATGAATAGGATTATTTGGGTTGGAATAATGACCAACCCGAAAATTCAGGTTGGTCCAAAAAACTAGCATAACCCGGCCCAACCCGGCTTATGTACACCCCTAATAAACTGTGTTTATTTAAATTTGTCTAAACACATGCATTGTCTATGGACATCATTAGAATGGACTAAATAGTTTACCTTGTGAAGATGTTAAAAATATGTCAACATACTTAAATATTTTATGTCATATTGAAGTTGCATATCTACAAAATATTAGATATGTCATCAAGGTCTTAGTAGCGTCGTTATACTACCGAAATTTTCGGTGTAGGCAATGTTGCTTAGTAACGTCCCTATGAAATTTTGAGTTTGAAAAATTAGGGTTGTTACAGTTGGTATCAGAGCATGGGTCTTAGATTTTGCATACTCGCCTACATCGTAGGCAACGATCCTTATTGCCTCTCGCAGGAAGTCTAGTTAAAGTTATTTGAGTTGCTTGTGTATTAACACTTGTTATACTATGCTTTTGATTTTTTTGTTCTTGTGCAAATGTAGTTTAGAGTTTAAGTTTAGATTATGACTCGAATATGTGACCGTTGTAAAGTTCTAGCAACTTTCGAGAACGAAAATTTTTCTTAGATGAGTATATTGTGGCGCCCCGTAAAATTAGATGCTTTAATTGTATTTGTTTTAAATTTGAATCTTTGGATAATCAGAACAAGATTAGAAAATGGTGTTTCAAAATTTAAAAAAGGATTAGGATTTCTGTTTGTTTAGGATTTCTTTTTCTAAAAAGATTAGAATTCCTTGTTCTAAAATGATTAAGACTTTTTGGTGTATATTTAAACTAGAGTATTAGCAACTTAAAGACACACCTCAAAACTCTCCTCATCTTCTTCTTTAATCCACTTTCTTCATCTCGTCGGACAGTCGTCGGAGACTCGCCGGGCCATCGTCGGAGGCTCGCCGGACCGTCATCGGAGACTTGTCGGATCGTCGTCGGAGACTCGCCGGACCGTCGTCGGAAAGTTGCCGGATCGTCGTCGGAAAGTACCGTACGGTTGAGTTAATACCGGTTATAATTGTTGGTGAAACAAACAAAGAGTTGAGTTATTAACCCAACTCAACTCAATCCAACCCCATAAACCAAACACTCCCTTAGGGGGCGTTTGGATCGCAGAGTTAGGTTGAGTTGGGTTGAGTTGTGTAGAGTTGTTTTGTCAGTGAGTTCTGTAAATCAGTGTTTGGTTTGCAGAGTTGAGTTGAGTTGAGTCAGGAAGTCAGTGTTTGGTTTGCAGAGTTGAGTTATTATGTCAGGGGTATCTGATGCAGTTTTTTGTAAGTGGAATAAATCTGATTTTTTGTGACTTTTTTCTTTACTTTTTTGTTTCAACCAAATCAATTGCAAACATATTTGTCTACAATTTCAAAACTTCATTATGAGATCAATTACAAATTTACAATATATATTACCATTTGCAAGATATATGGGATATTTAGAACAGTACTCAATATTGAGATTGATATCAATTTTTCTTCTCTCCTAAAAATCATTTTTATCTTATTGTAAAGTGAAAGGTCTGAATTTTTTTTGTGACTTTTTTTCCTTACTTTGTTTTCACAACAAATCAAATACAAACACATTTGTCTACAATTTCAAAACTCAATTATGTGATCAATTATAAAATTACAATATATATTATCATTTGCCAAATGTATGTTAGAGGTATTTGCAAAAGTAATGGATATTGGGTTTGATATCAATATTTCTTTTCCAATACAATTCATTATTTATAACTTTTACTCTTCAATATGAACTTTATTCTTTTTTTTATGCACATGTTCACCACTATTTTTTTTATTTTAATTTAGGTAGGTCTTAATTTAGTATTAATACTTTGCATATGAAGACAAGAGTGTTTATTTAAATTTGTCTAAACACATGCATTGTCTATGAACATCTTTAGAATGGAATAAATAGTTTACCTTGTGAAGATGTTAAAAATATGTCAACATACTTAAATATTTTATGTCATATTGAAGTTGCATATCTACAAAATATTAGATATGTCATCAAGGTCTTAGTAGCGTCGTTATGCTACCGAAATTTTCGATGTAGGCAATGTTGCTTAGTAACGTCCCTAGAAAATTTTGAGTTTTAAAAATTAGGGTTGTTACAGTTGGTATCAGAGCATGTGTCTTAGATTCTGCATACTCGCTTACATCGTAGGCAACGATCCTTATAGGCTCTCGCAGGAAGTCTAGTTAAAGTTATTTGAGTTGCTTGTGTGTTGACACTTGTTATGCTATGATTTTGACTTCTTTGTTATTGTGCTTGTAGTTTAGAGTTTAAGTTTAGATTATGACTCGAAGATGTGACCGTTGTAAAGTTCTAGCAACTTCCCAGGACGAAAGTTTTTTTTAGATGGGTATATTGTGGCGCCCCGTAAAATTAGATGGTTTAATTGTATTTGTTTTAAATTTGAATCTTTGGATAATCAGAACAAGATTAGAAAATGGTGTTTCAAAGTTTAAAAAAGGATTAGGATTTCTGTTTGTATAGGATTTCTTTTTCTAAAAGTATTATAATTCCTTGTTCTAAAAGAATTAAGGCTTTTTGGTGTCTATTTAAACTAGAGTATTAACAACTTAAAGACACACTTCAAAACTTTTCTCATCTTCTTCTTTTCTCCACTTTCTTCATCTCGCCAGACAGTCGTCGGGGAAGTCGTCGGAGAGTCGTCGGACCGTCATCGGACCATCGTCGGAGACTCGCCGGACCATCGTCGGAGACTCGCCGGACCGTCGTCAGAAAGTTGTCGGATCGCCGCCGGAAAGTACCGTACGGTTGAGTTAATAACTCAACTCCATGGGGTTGGGTTATTAAGTCACCGGTTATAATTGTTGGTGAAACAAACAACGAGTTGGGTTATTAACCCAACTCAACTCAACTCAACCCCATAAACCAAACACCCCCTTAAAGATTAAAAAAAATAGTTTCAATTATAACCCATTTCTCTTCATTAATACTATTATTTAAATATTGATGTGACATATTAATTAGATTAATAAGTGATGAGTTATCTTGTTATGATAAGGAGTATGTTAGTTGAATAATGCTAGAAAATTCAATTTAAAATGTATTACACTTACACCATCCCACCTTCTCGGCTTCTCATACATTGAATTTTTTTGTGCCCTTTGCATTTTTCTTTTTTAAATTCAACTAATTTCTTCATCTGTGCTATGGTATCTGTCAAATAACTCAAATGATTACTTATTAATCTTAAGTTTATAGCGGTTGTACTCAAAAAAAAAAAAAAAGAAAGAAAGAAAATCTTAAGTTTATAAGGTAAACTGAGTAACAATTTTAATGACAATAATATATTAGAATCATAAACAAACCTTCAATGATATAATTGGAATTTTTAAAAATGGATGAACTACCTACATATAATCATCCAATTAAGTTCATGGATTAAATTTAATTTAATCCAATATATGCCAATGGACCACAAACACATATATAGATATATATTAATTTTAAATTACAAGTCCCAAAACCTTTTTGGTTTGCATTTAATAGATTTAAGAGCTTTTAATTTATGCCTATTAAGTTACTAAATTTAAACGGTGTAAACTTTAGGTAACCATTTAGTTTTTTGTTTTTAAAAATTAAGCATAAGAATACTATTTCTATCCATGAATTTTTATATTTTCTTATCTAGTTTATATCTATTTTTCAAAAACCAAGCTAAGTTTTGAAAACTAAAAAACTAGTTTTTAAAAACTAGCTTGTTTTTGTTTTTAAAATTTGACTAGAAACTTAAATGATATATCAAGAAAGATGTTATTGTAGAGAATATGGAGAGAAATTGTGGAAAAATAAACATAATTTTAAAAAATCAAATAGTTATCAAATGGGATCTTAGAAGATACTAAAGAGAATGTTTGTTAGAAGGGATCAAACCGTACGGAGTATATTTGATGAAAAGAAGAAAATGATCAATAGAGAGGCTAAGCACGGAATAAAAAGTAAAGAGAGCAGGCACGTGTAGCTATCCTATAGGGTAAAGGAATAACCAACAATACAACTCATAAAACAAAGAACTAAACCAGAAGAAAAACCTAAAGAGGAAAATGGCGTTCTAACAGATACTATTTGATAATTATTTGGCTTTTGAAAATTAAGCTTATAAGTAATACTTCAACCTATGAGTTTCTTTAATTTGTTATCCACTTCTTGCCTATATATGTTTTAAAAAACAATCCAAATTTTGAAAACTAAAAAAATATTTTTCAAAATCAAATATTTTCAAAAATAAAATGGTTATCGAACGGAGCCCTTAGAAATTCATATTAAAATCTAAAGACACATGAAACACCATTTAAATTAAAAACTTTAAAGATTTATTAGATACTTTTAAACTTAATAGACGTATTAGCACATACCTAAAAATTAAAGAGAATTTGTAATGGGTAGCAATTATGGTTTTAGTATTTGTAGATATAGCAACATTTTAAAAGAATTGCAAATATGGCAAAAATCTTTAATTTTCTTTTATAATTCCAATTATACCCTTGGCTTAAACCTATTCCCTTTTTAATTGGTATTTATTTTTCAATTGGTATTTGTTCTTCACGGTTACTTAAATATTCCTTATTATTTTTATATTTTTGTATTCAAAACAAACATGATTATGCCCGACATTTATATTTTTTATTATTTTACAATTTTAAGCATTTAAACATTTCAATTTTCTAGATTCTCAAACAGAAATAAATATTTAACTACTTGTAAGGCTCTAAATTCACAAACCAAATCAAATGAATTGTATTATAATTTATTTAATATACCTATTTTTAGAGAATTTGTAATGGGTAGCAATTATGGTTTTAGTATTTGTAGATATAGCAACATTTTAAAAGAATTGCAAATATGACAAAAATCTTTAATTTTTTTTATAATTCCAATTATACCCTTGGTTTAAACCTATTCCCTTTTTAATTGATATTTGTTTTTCAATTGGTATTTGTTCTTCACGGTATTTTTCTTCTTCTGATTTTTACGACAACATCTTCTTGATTCCAGTCCAATCTTCTCAAACTCTTCTTGATTCCAGTCCAATCTTCTGTCGAGTTGCAAGTTTGAGTATCTTCTCAAATTTAATCGGAGTCGCAAGTCTTCCCCTATTCGATCGGGTATCTTCCAGTTCGATCTGTTGAATTGCAGTCCATGAATTTTCATCGAGTTTGTTTGATTATCTTCTCCAATTCGATCGAAGACGCAAGTTTGTCTGATTATCTTCTCCAATTCGATCACATTGTAGTATCTTCTTATTCGGTCGAATTATCTTCCAATTCAATCTTTTCGAAGTCCAACGGAGCTTTTTTCGTGGGTATTTGAGTTTTTCAATCAACATTTTTCGTGGGTATTTCTTATGTTCATTTTGTTACATCACTGTTTTTCTGCTTTGGAGTCGCAAATCTTCTTCATTTTTTGTTCTATCAACAATACTGTTTTCTAGATGATCGACGATATACGTGACATCAGTGATACCTATCATTGTTTTCTAGATATGATCAATAGATATCAGTTATATCAGTGATCAATAGATAATGATATCAGTGATATCAGTAAACAATAGATATCAATGATATTAGTGATATTAGTGATATAGGAGTGACTATTGTGCTTCCAATTAGTGATATACGATCTTCTGTTGGAGCTCTTTTCGTGGGTATTTGAGTTTTTCAATCAACCGGAGCTTTTTTCGTGGGTATTTCTTTTGTTCATTTTGTTATATCACTGTGTTTTCTGCAATGTTTTGGAGTCGCAAGTCTGATTTTGGTGATTGTTTTGTTTTCTAGATATGCTAGTGAATACACATGACATCAGTGACATCAGTGATATCTATCATTGTTTTCTAGATATTAATGATATCAGTGATATCATTGATCAATATATATGATATCAGTGATATCAATGATATCAGTGATATCTATCACTGTTTTCTAGATATCAATGATATCAGTGATATCATTGATCAATAGATATGATATGAATGATCAGTAGATATCAATGATATAAGTGATATCAGTGATCAATAGATATCAATACTATCAGTGATATCATTAATCAATGATATACGAGTGACTATTGTGGTGATCGGTTTCTATATAACTTAATGTTGTTAATGTTGTTATCACTTTTCGTAGGAACTATGATGAAGCTTCCAATAGTTATTTTTTATAGTGGGCAATGGAATGAGAAAAATTTCTATGAGAATTACAAGACCATTGGAATTTTGGTTGATGAGATGATGTGTTTTGATGATTTTATTAATCTGATTGTGAAATAAGTTTGAATGGATAGTTCTATTTCTTCTATAGAATTGTCGATGTTATTAGGTTATGGGATGAATGGTGCTCAGGATGTGGTTAAAATTCAAGAAGATAAAGACGTTGCTTGGTTTTTAACTTTAGTGAAAGATCAAAATACAAGATATCCTTTAGTTGCTCATATTAACGATGCTTGTTTTGATGACTCTTCTTGTGTAATTAGTGATGGGAGTGACAACTTATGAAGGTGTAATCCACCAAGTTGGGAATCATTCTGAATGGAGTTCGATAGATGTTGACATGAATGCATTGCCTCCAATTGCTAAACGTCAAGTAGGAAGACCCCGAAAGCAAAGGATTTCGTCGATTGGTGAAGCAAGAAGTCACACAAAATGTAATCATTGTCATTGTGTTGGTCACAATTGTAGGACATGTAAATTTCCACCATTTTTATCATGATGTAATTTTTGACAATTAGTTTTAGATATATTTTTTCAAGATAGAACTCAATATTGTTGTTATCATACTATTCATACTATCAATACAAGGTTTGTGATTGTTTCAAAAGTTTAATATCAATACTATGAACACAAGAACTTTGACATCTGATGAGAAAGTTTGAAGGTCACACAACAAACAGTAATAGCTAACAGATAGACAACTATTTATCGGTGATAGTGATAGATTTACTACCACCGATGAAGTCTATCAACCGGAAAGAAGTTAATGATTGATAGACAACTATCGCTGATAGACATCTATCATTGATAGAAGTCTATCATTGGAAAGAAGTTAATGATTGATAGACAACTATAAGTGATAGACATCTATCACTGATAGAAGTCGGATAGAAGAAAGAAGTTAATAATCATGAAGAACAAGAAGTCTAATAGAAAAGTTATGAGTAATAGGTAATAGATAAGTAGAAGTCTATCAGACAACTATCACTGATAGAAACCTATGACTTCTATCAGTGATAGTAGTCCATCACTTCTTTTTCATTAACTTTTATCAATCATTAACAGGATAGTAGTCTATCATTTCTATCAGTGATAGATAGTGATAGAAGTTGAATAGGAACAAAAAGTCTACTAGATAATAAAAAAGTTATGAGTAATAGGTAATAGATAGACAATTGTGGTAGAAGTCTATTAGACAACTATCACTGATAGAAGTCTATCACTTCTATCAGTGATAGATATCACAATAGTAGTTTATCAAAATTATAAGAAAAGAATTAGTTATTAAATAAACAGACAAAAAAATTAGTTATTAAATAAACAAACTTCTATCGGTGATATCACTGATAGCATCCTATCAGTGATATTACTGATAGCAGTGACTGGCTGGGGTGTTTTAGTAATTTCAATTGCCCTTTTCAAATTTTTGCTATTTTTGCAAATAGATTGAGTCATTTGCTATATGGACAATTATATTGGATCTTTTTGCTACCAACCCAATTGCCCTAAAATTAAAAGGACTACCGTGGTAATTTATATTCATTATAATGAAAAATACTTGGATAAACCCTGAGTTGTACTCATCTAATATGCAGCTTACTGGAGAGCTACAAAAAAAAATATTTTTTTTAACTTTTTATAAAACAAATTTTTGTGGTTAAAAAATGAGTTGTAACATAAATGGGTGCAACCTCAACTCCGTTATAATTTAGTCCCTCCTCTACTCTTAATACACATTAGGACATACCTTGAGGACACGTCAACATTTTTTAATGGCCCAACCAAGACCCTGTGGCAATTTTTTTTTTTTTCTTTTGAAGGAAATAATGGAAAGAAATGGTCGAGTAGGGTTGAACTTTATGGGGGCATTTTTCCTTTTCGTTGTTTAATAAGTTAAAATCTACTCGTTTTTCAAATAAAGTGACGTGATTTATGGCACTAAGATGATTATATATATATATATATATATATATATATAGTTTAGGTTGCTATATGATTTTTCCTTGTTATTTTTATTTTTTAGAACAGAAAACCACTTTCAATATAATTAAAAATAGAATTAAGCTCTAGAAAGTACCAAAAACCTTTAAATTAAGTTCCAAGAATTAATAAGGAGGATGATGATCCTATATAATACCAGTTTTTTTTTTTTTAAAATTCAATCACACCTTTCAATTACCACTCAATCAAACTCATCTTAACTAATACAAAAAACTCAATACGTAAAGAACATTATTTAATTATTATTTTTATTTTCACAAAAGCAAATTAAAAAAATGGAGTTACCATCTATGATCTAAGTTTTTTTTCCTATATTTTTATTCCAAAAAACTAACTTTAAAGGTAAGTCCCAAGCCACACAATGAAAAATTTTGCGGCGAGAGTATGACAACTTCTCTGTTGGGAGAAAAATATACAATAATAATAATCACAATAAAACTATTATAATATTAAATCTCCCCTTCCACACGATAAGTCAACCAATAAATCCGAGTCACAAAATATTAAATATCAAGAGATAGGGAAAACAGAACGACACCAGAATCTATACTGGTTCGCCCCAAACTTGAGTCTGTTTCCAGTCTTCTGCAACTGCAGGTTCTACTATAATGGGAGATTACAAATGAGCTCTGGCGCCACAAACTAAACTTCAATAGCCCAACAATGACTATTGACTTCCAAGTATCACAACCTGATAGCTTGTGATAAATAACAAAAAAAGACCCACGAAACTATAAAAGAAAAACTCTTTTTTTTTTTTCCTCTCAAAGCCTACTACCACACAAAAGAAAATCACTCTCAAATTTTTCTTATTCTCTATGTTGTTTTTGCGGCAAGGAGGAAAAACACATATATATGTTTATAAAAGAAACCTAAAATAGATGGGCCTTGGCCCAGTAAATTTCCTTCTCTCTTTTTTTAATTTGTTTTGGCTCCAAACTCCAACAATCTCCCACTTGGAGACAAAACGTTAATCTTGTCTCCCACTGCAAAAAAACTCTGATCACCTTGGTAAACTCCAAGGCACAACTCCCACTCCAACTGTTATTTCTGATCTTCTTGGCAAACTCCAAGGCTAAAAAATACCTGAAAACACAACAAACTCACAAAAACAGGTAACCATCAGAATATAACTACAGTGCATCTGTGCTTGCCCCGAGGTATGGACTCGCTACGTGGATCTGTCTCCCAGACGAAAAAGACAGACACGTACTCTCACTTCAGCTAAGTGGTACCAACTGACATCTTCTTCAACCCTGAACCATTGTTCCTGAAGAAGATACACTCTGAGAAGGGCTTGAATCCTCTATTCAAGCTTACTGCCAATTTAGAGACTTTACCCTTGAATTTAGCAACTGCTCTGGCCTTTCACTTTGATGCCTCCACTCGCCTAGACGACTTCTTCAATTCAACTGTCCGTCTGATAATTGGGGTTTCGTGATAGCCATAAATTTTCTCTCCTGGACTTCACAATTGTTCATGAACTGAAGGATCTTGATCTGACTAATCAAACTTGACTATCATTGTTGCTGACTCAACTGTACCTCTACTACAACCATCTGCAACTTTAACTGGCATCTACTGTCTTTTCAACATTTTCTTGGCAACATCCAACCGACATCTATACAGTGTAGATTTCCTGTGACCAACTGCCACTACCTGGGATCCTGACTTGAGTTTACACTAGCTTATGCTAAACTCACAAATGTAGCCATCATCTGCCAACTTGTCAGTGGAGATAAGATTTATCTTGACACTGGGCACAAACCTAACATCTCACAATACCAAATTATTCTCACATTCTATCTCCAGACTAACCTCTCCAATCCCATTGGTCTTGAATATTTCACCATTCTCTATCCTCACTAAGCCATGGCGGCCTCCTGTGAAGGATGTGAACAGACTCCTATCTGAAGCTATGTGAACAGTAGTTGCGTTGTCTAAAATCCACTCAGATGAATTACTACTATTCTTTGTGTCACTCCCAACACAGACACATGCATCTAGCACTACATTTGCCTCTTGATTTTGTCTCATCTCTAGATTCTCTTTCAATTTTCTGCACTAACTCTTAAAGTGACCTTTCTTGTGACAGTAAAAGCATTCTATCTCTTTATTCCTATTATTCCACTTCTTCCTACTGCTACTCGATGTATTTTCCTCATTAATCTTCTATTTTCCCTTAGTCATAACCAGAGCAGATCCTATAGTAGACTCCTTACTACTATCTTTTCTAGGAATTTCCTCAGCTAGGGCTAAATTACAAACACCAGAAAAGTGTATAGTATTTTCACTTATTGAATTACACACTGTTATCTTCATTGTTTCCCAACTATCAGGCAAAAAGGTTAATAACAGAATAGCATTTACTTCATCAGTGAACTCTATTCTAACTGATTTCAACTGATTTGTCAAAGTGGTTACCTCATTTAGGGATGAGCAAAAAAAGGCCGAAAACTGATCCGACCGACCAAAATCGATGAACCAACCTCGGTCGGTCGGTTCATTGAAGGTGTCGGTCGGGGTCGGTTTTGCCCTTGGTAAAACTGACCGGTCGGTCGATCGGTTTGGGAAAAAATTTCGAACCGATCGAAATATAAAATATATATATATAAATATATAATAATAATAATAATAATAATAAATAAATAAATAAAATAATAATAATAATAGATAACTGTAAAGTAATAAAGAATGTAAACATTTTTACATATTTTTTAATTAAATAATTAAATAGTAAAAATAGTAAATAATTAAAAATAAATAAATAAATAAATAAATAAACCGGCCAAACTGACCGACCGAACCGACCGGTCGGTCGGTCGATTTTGGTCGGTTTAAGGCCAATTTTTTTTTTAAAAAAAGTCGACCGAACCACTGAATTTGGTCGGTTCGAGGTCGGTTGGAGTCGAAAACCGACCCCCGACCGATCGATGATCACCCCTAACCTCATTTATATAGGAATTCACAGAAGTATCCTCAACCATACGCATATTGAAAAACTTCCTAAGCAGATAGATCTTATTATTTGTGTAGGGTTTTCATACCTGTTTGCAAACGCTTTCATTAGCTCAATCGCAGTTGTCTCGTTGGCTACCTGACTGGCCACGCCCATCGACAGACACATTCTAATTGCAGCAACTACTTTTTCATCAAGAATCTCTCAATCTCCATCTTTCATTCATTCTGATCTCTTTTTCAAAGCCTTACCTAGCTTTTTGACAGTCAAGTAGTTTTTGACCATCATCTTCCAATATTCAAAATTATCCCCATTAAACTTCATGACTCCATCAAAACTTGTTGGCTCCACGTATCCCATGACTCCTGAACCAAAAGCTCTAATACCACTTGTTGGGAGCAAAATATACAATAATAATAATCACAATAAAATTATTATAATATTAAATCTTCCCTTCCACAGGATAAACCAACCAATAAAACAGAGTCGCAAAATATTAAATATCAAGAGATATGGAAAAGAGAACGACACCAGAATTTATACTGGTTCGCTTTAAACTTGGGACTACGTCCAGTCTTCTGCAACTGCAGGTTCTACTATAATGGGAGATTACAAATGAGCTCTCAAACTGGCGCCACAAACTAACCCTTAATAGTCCAACAATGACTATTAACTTCCAAGTATCACAACCCGATAGCTTGGGAAAAATATTTATCCTAGTATCAACTTTGAAATTAATGAAAAATACAATATCAATTATGTGAATGGAAAGTAATAAATTACTTACAAATAAAAAAAAATAACGACTAGTTCCTAAGAGTAAAAATTATAAAAACTAGAAATCTAAAAAGAATTTGAATCTTACTTGTCAATGGTATATTATGTATATCTTGATGAGTAACGAAAAATATTTCTCCTAGTATCATCTCTAAAATTAATGAAAAATACAATATCAATTATGTGAATTAAAAGTAATAAATTATTGGGGAATTGTAATGGGTAGCATAAAATATTAGCATATTTGCAAGCTTAGCTATGATTTTTTAGATTTGCAAATCTAGCAAATTTTTTTAAATCTGATTTTTCGTTTTTTATTATTCCAGATTTATCCTCATTGATATAGTAGCAGGTATATCAATAGTATATCTGATATAATTTACATTTGGTATATCAGTAGTATATCTGATATACTTTATATTAGTATATCAAAAGTATATCTGATATACTTTATATTGGTCTATCAGAAGTATATCTGATATACTTTATTTTTATATATCAATATATACCTAAAACGAAGTATGTTAATAGTATATTATTGATATACCACAGATACCCTTCTTTTAGGTATATCATTTAGAATGATATACTTCCTATATATCCGTAGCAAATTAGAGATATTTTGCATATTAGTATATCACTAATGTACTTCATTTTAGATATGTTTATTTCACTAATATACCTAACATTTAGTATATATCAAGAAATGAACATATATCATATCTGATTCTTGATATATGCGAGTTACTGATATACCCCTAATTAACTTCATATACATATATCAGTAGTATATTAGTGATATACTCTATACAATAACACATCTCACACAACAAGATATAACAATCCAATTTGGTTTTAAATTATGAATTTACCTAAAATTTAAAAGCATAACCTGGAATTTACTCTACTTGTAATGTCATTACAAATAGCTTTTGAGATCTTGTTGATATACTTAATATTACTGAATAAAGTATATCATCATAAATCATTATCAAGCATAAATCACTATTTGTGATATATCGTTGATATACTGAATAAAGTATTTTAGTAGTATATCACACCGATATATACTTAATATTAGTGAAATCGATTATTAGTTATTTTTTGGTTAGATATATCATTGGTATATCTGATCTATTGTTAATAAACTACTAATTTTTTCGATATTGAAAAACACGGGAGGACATTTCCAAATCTAGCAATAGTTTTTTTAGATCCCATTGATATACTTAATATTACTGAATAAAATATATCAACATAAATCACTGTTAAGCATAAATCAGCATTTGTGATATATCGTTGATATATTAAATAAAGTATATCGTTAGTATATCACACTGATAAATACTTAATATTAGTGAAATCAACAAATATCATATCATTCATGTAGTAATTACTTTTTGGTTGGATATATCATTGGTATATCAGATCTATTATTGATAAACTACTTATTTTCTCGATATTGAAAAACACAAGGAGGACATTTGTAAATCTAGCAATAGATTTTGAGATCCCATTGATATACCTAATATTACTGAATAAAGTATGTCACCATAAATCACTATCAAGCATAAATTCTTATTTGTGATATAATGTTGATATACTAAATAAAGTATATATCAGTAGTATATCACATTGATATATACTTAATATTATTGAAATCAACAGAATTAGTAGTATATCACTTGTGCAATTAGTTTTTGGTTAGATATATCGTTGCTATATTAGATCTATTGTTGATACACTACTGATTTTCTCGATATTGAACAACACGGAGAAGGTATTGGTAAATCTAGCAATAGTTTTTTAGATACAATAGTATATCAACAGTTTATCTGATATAATTTATATTTGGTATATCAGTAGTATATCAATAGTATATTTCATTTTAGGTATATCATTAGTATATCAATAGTATATCATAAGTACATCATCATTATGTTTTTGATAAACTATTGATAGGCTATTAATATACTTCAGATTGAAAAACGCGCGCGAAAATGTAAGGGTATTTTTGACTTTGCACGCCATCCTTTTGGGTTGGGCCTTTTTTTGTTGCTATTTTTGCAAATTGAATTAAGGAGTGACATGGGTGCAATATTTATATATTTTTTTGCTATTCATGCAAGTGCCCCTAAATTATTGCAAATAAAAAAATAAACGATACCTTTTTGAATTTTTTGGATAGAGTTGGTATATTATATATATCCTGATGGTGTAATAAGGATCCTGGGCGGATTTAGTTAAGATCAAATGACAAAAAAAAAAAAATAATAACTTTTGGCATAATGATTAGAATGTCTCCAACTCGCTCAAGTCTCAGGTTCAAGCTTTAGTCTGTATAATTTTAAATATTTTTTTTTCAATTTCATATTTAAGTCCCTTCAATAAAAATTCGAGATCCAAGGAAGGTAGAGCCTTGGAGTGTTGAAAATTTTGAAATAAAAAACATATTCTGCTAGATTTGATAGTTGGTTCTAAGACTCACATAATGCCCTCTATGAACATTCCCAACCTTTATTTTAGAATTCTAAATGTATTTAATTATATATTTTATATAACAATACTTATAATTTAAATTAAAAATACAAAGAAGAGATAATTTGAGCGGAGCACGTGCCTTTGACCCTTACATGGATCCATCCTGAATTTGAGACATTTTTCTCTCTATCCTACGGTAGAAAATTGTCAGCCATATTGTGACAGGCTCATCAAATAATTTCTTTATAAATAGTGGGGTCTAAATAATATTTATAAATTTAATTTTAAAAATACAAAACTAAAAATTAAATAGTTATCAAACATTTATTATATGCTTATGGTTGAAGGGGGTGAAAGGGGTAATTTATACTAATTAAAAGTGAGTCCCTCCTCTACCCTTAATTGAACTCCCACGGTCCTGAACAGCACGTGGGTTCCACGCCCCAAAACTCCATCAAAATCCCCTTCACTCCTTACAACGAAACTTCTCTCCTCCATTCTGCAACCATAAACATAACAACCAAAACCCACTCTTAAAATCCCCACTCTCTCTCTCTCTCCAAATCTTCAGATTCTTTCAATCCCAACTGATTTCAATTCCTCTCTCAGCCATGGAAGAATCTTCTCCACTCATCAGCTCCCACTCTCCCACTTTCCTCTCTCCCAATCGCCTCCTCATCAGCTCGCCGGAACTCCAAATCTCCGACATCGAAATGACCCCTCTTCAATCCTACACCAGCCTCAAGGACCTCCTCTCCGACACCTCCTCGCCGCCGCCCTCCGCCGCCTCCCCTCTCCACTGCTCCGCTTGGAACGAACTCCCCATCAAAAACCCACTCGTCAAACACGCCGCCTTGGCCTACCTGCAGCCCATGCTCACCCCGCCCCCCACCGCCGACGCCGGCTTCCTGCGCAAGCTCAAAAAGCACGGCTTCGGATGCATCGACTGGCTCGTCGCCCTCGTCCTTGCCCTCGCCGGAGATCTCTCCGGCCGTGGAGTCCGGCCATGGGACTGATCGGAGATTCGAAATGCCGGCACTGCAGTGCAACTTCCATGAAGCTTCTAGTTGACTGGCGGATAGGAACAGAAAACTTTAACCAATTTTTTTTTTTTCATATAAAAAATATTTGTGTAATTGTCCCTTTATTTTCAGTGGGGTGACGTGTAATTAAAAATGAGATTTGTTCGTAATGTTATATAATGTGATGATTTGTGGATGCATATGATTGGATGGAAATTATTTACTTTGTTTGGTGAAATATTTATAATGTTTTAGCTTAGCGACACGTCAACATTTTCGAATGGTCCAACCTAGACTTTGACAATTTTTCTTTTCTTTTTTAATAAAGAAAATAAAAAAGGAAAGAAATGGTCGAGTAGGATTTAACTTTATTAATTATTATGGGTCATTTTTCTTTTTCGTTGTTTAATAGGTTAAATATCAACTCTTTTTTTTAAAAAAAAAAATAGTGATGTGATTTATGGCATTAAGATGAAATAGAAAAAAAATATTGATACTTCTTTTTTATTTTATAGATTACGTTGCTATATGAATTTTCCTTGCTAAAAAATTATTTTTTTTATTTTTTAAAACGAAAACGACTTTCAATCTAATCAAAATATAATTAAGCTAAAGAAAGTACCAAAAGCCTCTAAAATTAAGTTCCAAGAATTAAAAAGAGAATGTTGTTCATATCATAGAATATGAAAACAAATTAGTACCACGAGAGTACCATACTTTCTTTGTACATAATATGATTTTGAGTTTATAAACAAGGTTGACAGATCCAACATGAGGTTTAAAAGATACTAATGTGATAAATAATAAATTAGAGTAGTAAGAAAAAATTTTCATACCACGGTAATACTAGAATATACAAGAATTTTTTTTGAGTTTAAATACATTTGAGTGTGAAAGATTCGAACCTATTTTTTAATTGAGACTACTTATTAATTACTGTTAAGCTAAACTTATTTTAGCTAATATAAGAACTCAATTCAAATTTTAATTCATTGTTTAACAGACTTTTATGTTGTTTATTGCCTTTTATTTTCACAAAAGAAAAAAAAAGGGAAGAAATTACCATCAGCATATTTATTTCAAAAATCTAACTTTAAATCTAAATCCCAAACCCATCCAACCTACCAGAAATGATAAATTTTGTGGCAAGAATGTAAAAACTTTTTTATATTACTATCATTAATTACTATTCATATCAACATTTAATAATTTACAAGAGTTGTTAAATTGGAGAGATAAGGTACAAATTATTTATTTAATTTTTAGTTTAATAAAATATATGAGAATAAAATAATCAAATTTATAACATTTTAGTAAATATTATAATATCTTAATTAGTTAAGTTAACTTAGGAGACTAAAAAGATACCAATCACTATTAGCTTAGGGTTTGGTAAATGTTATTCTCTTAAGCAAATTTAAGGTTTTAATTTTAAAGTTTAAATGAGTCAAAATTCTAGCGCAAAAAATGTAATTTTTCCAATAAAAACAAAATACTAATTAATAATGCATAAAAACTATTGAACTGATTTGATACAAGTGTCAAGTGCATTTCAGGTCAGAACTAGAAAGATCAGCAAGGGGTGGGCCACCACAAATGCCAGGTGGACGGTGGTCTGTGGTGGCAAATTCATGGTAAAGGGAGGCGCGTGAGGCGTGGACCATAATATTTATTTCACGTATGCATAAAACGGTAATTAGTTGTTTTAATTAAAAGATTGACGGCAGTTTCTTAATTCTTTTCAAAAAACAGAAAAAAAAGATAAACGGCGGTTAGTTTAGTTAAAAGTTTTAACGTGGCGCGGATTGTACACGCTGTAAGGTCGATTACAGGAACGCGCCACGTGCACACGTATGACCCTTGAATTCCTTTCTCATAGTGAGACAAACTTCGACACGTGCGGCAGATTCTTTATATATTTTTATATATAATCATTGTATAGGCAAAGGAATGTATCTTTTAATTAAAAAAAAAACTATATTTTTAATCCTTGAGTTTTTTTTTTCTTTTTTTTTCTTTTTTTTTAACTGAACATCAAAATCAAACCCAACAAATTACACCACCCCATTCTCCTCGTCCACTAAAAATCATAATTCCAGACCCAAGAGTACTTCAAAGTATCAAAACGTTAGAAAGAGAAAAAGAATTACAGAATAAGGAAGGAAGGAGATTAAAATGACTTGTTTAAAACATATTTGAAATATCAATAATAAAAAAAATTAAAATAGCTTCTATCATGTAAATATAGTTAATAGAGAAAGTGACATCGACACCATTTTAGTTTAAAGAATAAAGTTGTCACTTCTTTTTTGAAGCTTGAAGGTTCAAATTTTTAATCCGTGTGTTGAATTGAAAAGAGAAATTGCAAAAGGTGACAAACATGATCCAATAAAACTATTCTTTTTTATTTTTTAAAAAATCAAGATATAAGTAGTATATTATTTTTTTTTAAAAGAAAGCCTAAATAAGCTCATAAAGTAAAATGAACCAAGTGTAATTTTTCCTAATTTGTTATTTTGTTTTAATATTATAAATCAAATAAAAAGTAATTATTATTTTATGAAAGATGATACCTTTCCATCCTTCAAAAAGAAAAAAATAAAAATAAAAAAAAGCTTCAAAAAAAAAAAGAAAAGAAAAATCAAACAAGTTTTTTAATAAACCGCCTAAGTCTCAATTTTTAATTTCTCTTTAGCCCTTTTTATTGTGACCATGTTTCAACATTATTAAATTTTTATTCTTAAAATAATAAAATGATATTATATTTTTTTTCTTTATAAAAAGTTTTCCAGATAGTGGTTTCAATTAACAACTATATCCTCTAATGGCAAAGACAAACGCGCAAATGACGTAGTAAGATTTGAAAATCAGAGTGGGCCCAGTTTAATGGAAAACCCATTGGGTCCGAAGTTTGAGGTTTTGCCGACAATGGGACCCATTTTCCTTCATAGGTAGAGCATTGGGGTAACGACATGAATGACCAAATACAAGAGGGTTTGAAGCATCGTCTCCAAATTAGAAAACCCATAAAACCGAAATGCTAGAGATTTAAAATTTTGAGAATTAGAAAACAGTATTTGTTACGTAATATTTGAAGTTTAGAAATTAGCAAAACAGTATTTGAATTGCACTGTTCAAAGTCAACTAAAACAACATTTCATTTTGGGTGCTCTTAGAGCATGTTTCGGATACAAATTATAATAACCTGTAGAATAATCTCCACCTCATATACAAACTATTATAACCTTAGACTATAATACTCTGCATTTTCAATAATATTATATGATTCAACATATTATAATAACCCACAGATTATTATAATCCTCTGATATTATAACTCACTCAGCGCCCCAAACAACCTTTTAGATGATGTTTGACTCCTTGAGTTGAGTTGAGTTTTAAACCCAACTCAGTGTGTTGGCTCATGGATAAATTAATTACCGACTTAGGATATTAACTCCACCGACTAGTACAGTAACCATATTAACATATTTTATCATCGCTTCTCCAACAACTGACGACCACCATTGGCGATCGGTAACCACCTCCGACGACCGTGACCAATGGCCGATGACCGAAAACCTCCCCTGACGACCATCTCCAGCGATAGGAAACCACCTATGACGACCATTTTCGACGATCGATGACCATCTCCAATGACTGAAAAGCTCCTCCAATGACAATCTCTGACGACGAGTGACCATCTCCAGTGATCGAAAATCACCTCCAACGACCATTTCCGTGCGATCAGTGACCATTTTCATGGATCGAAACCACCTCCGACCACCATTTTCGGCGATCTGTAACCATCTCCAGCGAGCAAAAACCTCTTCTAGAACTCACAACCTTCTTTGGCAATCGACAACTGCCTCAATGACCTTCTCCAGCGACTGAAAACTACCTCCGACGATCATTTCTGGCAATCGATGACCATCTCTGACAACTAAAAACTACCTCCGACGATCATCTTTGGTGATCGGTGACCATCTCCAATGATCGACAACCATCTTCGGCAATAGACAATCACCTATGATGACCTTCTCCGGCGACCACTACCGGGCGACCTTCACTATCGACGACCATATGCAGCAATTGACGACCATTGTCGACTACCTTGTCTGACGATTTATAACAATCCTTATCTTGCAACCAACAGTATCTTCTCCGATGAGTATCACCAACAATAATTTTTAGCGACCAACAAGATTCCCATGGTTCAAAATAATATGAAATGCACATGTACTTAGTTGCTCTTACTCTCTTCTCCAACAATCTTTCTTCGGATGTACAAACTCGACCCATTATTGATCATTACTTATATTTTGTGAACCATAATTATGTTTGTGAATCATGTAAATAGGTCCTTATTTGAACCACCTCCATCAAATTGTGATTTTCTAATTTTTATATAATTATATTATTTTTCTAATTTTATCCTTTTTATGACATTTTAAGTAGGGGTATTTTTGTCATTTGTTATGATATGACATTTAGGGTTTTGGGAAGCTATTTAAAGCTTAGTAATTAGGTTGTACAAAATAGTTTTAGTTTTTGAATGAAATGGTAGTGATCTACATTTGAGAGCCATGAGTCTCGCCACTTTGCAATTCTTGTTCTAGGGTTGTTGCATGCTTCAACATTTAAGTAAATATGATCAATTTGAATGTGAAGTGTTCAAACCTTGAGTAGGGATCTGTTCTCCTTACCTTTTGGTCTTCGATCATCAAGGCAATCATATCTAGTCCTTTTCCTTGGGATTGAATCGGATCGATTTGGGGTTTTAGTGTTTGAGAATTAGGGGTCCACATAATCAAAAGGTTCCTAATTCTAATTCAATAGGGTTTTCTTATCAGGTCCTTGATACCATAATTATGTTTTGTGAATCATGTAAATAGGTCCTTGATAACTTGCTAATATTTTGTGAATATTTCACTTTTACATGACATTAATGTTGAAATATATTGTCGTTTTATTGTCATCTTCATGTGATTTAACAAATATAAACAAAAAATGTTCCTTAAGAAAACGTAACAGTCATTACACTTTACAACAAACGACCCTATTAGTACTTAAAAAAAGGTCATGATAAGTTATCATAAGTTTCAAATAAGATCAATATATGTTTAGACAATGAAACCTTAGATTTCTCCATTTTAATAGAAGTTTAATTTGTGTTTAAAGAGACGAAAAAATACTGGCACATTGTCTTTCTTCCATTCATCAATTGCTATTTATTTTTATAAAGAATACAACATTTGATTTCTATCCATTGAATTAAGTTCAATTTGTACTAAAAATATGTGATTTCTATAAATTGAAAGAAGTCTAATGTATATCAAAAAGAGGAAACAATGCTACATTGCTTATATTTTGAAAACAAATCAATTTCTAAAAGAAAGAAAGAATGATATTTTTTTTAAAAAAATCAACATTGATATATATATATATATATATATATATATATATTTGTAGTAGATATCTGACTCCAGTGTTGCAAATATGAAAAAAACTGTTTCTAGATAAATTTTATTGTAAAAGAAAAATTGATATCAATCTCAATATCCATTATTTTTGCGAATATACCTAACAAAAATTTGATAATGGCAATATATATTGTAATTTTGTAGTTGATAGTTTTGAAATTGTAGATAAATGTATTTGCAATTGATTTGTTGGGAAACAAAAGTAAGAAAAAAAAAGTCACAAAAAAATCAGACTTATTCAAATTTAAAAAAACGACACAAAATACTTTAGACATAATAACTCAACTCTACACCCAAACACACACTCAAAATACAAACTTTCTGACAAAACAACTCTTTAGAACTCAACTCAATCCATCTCAACAAACTCTGCAATCTAAACGCCCCTTAAATATTCACTTTTAAATATATATTTTTCTATTGGATAAATGATCCAACCATACATTTCAAAATTAAATAGAATTTATCAAAAAGCTAACATGCTCCATAACAAAATAGAGATTTAATCATGAATTATAGAATAATTAAAACAAATTTCGTATTTAAATTAAGACAACTCAAATCCCATAAATGAAGGGATCATTTAGACAAAAAAAAAATCAAAACTTTTGGTAATTAAAAACAGATTAAAAAAAAAGCAAATCTAAAACAACCAAATCTCATACACTAAACAAAAAGATTTCTTAAAATTACGAGATAATTAAAACTTATTCAAAATCGAAATATATTTAAAGCCTAAAAATTAAAAAAAAAAAAAACTTGGATTTAACTTTTTTTTAAAAAAAAAAATCAAATACCACAAAGTAGGAATATTTAATCGAATTAAAAAAATTTAGAATTTCATACCCACAAATACCTGTGAAACATATTTAAAATAACATTGAACCAAATTCTAAAATTATAGGTAATTAAATCTCATACACACAAATAAAGAAGGATATTTGGTAAATTTGTGAGATGATTAAAATTCATTCAAAATCGAGGCATATCTAAATCTTGAAAATGAAAAAAAAAGGACAATTGTAATGGGTGGCAAAAAATATTAGTATATTTACAAAACTAGCCATTATTTTTTAGATTGCAAATATAGCAAAATTTTTAAGAATTTGATCTCATGTTTTTTATTATTTCAATTTTACCCTCATTAGTGTATCTGATATACTTTACATTTGGTATATCAGTAGTATATCTGATATACTTTACATTTAATATATCGGTAGTATATCTGATATACTTTGTGTTTGTATATCAGTCAACGTATATATATACCTAAAACAAACTATATTAGTAGTACATTATTGATATACTATGGTACAGTTCTTTTTAGTAATATCGGTTAAATGATATACTTTATATTTATTCGTAACATATCTGAGATATTTTGCATCTTAGTACATTACCCATATACTTCATTTAGATATGTTCATATCATTGATATACCTAACATTGAGTATATCAGTGAAATGAACACTATCATATGCGAGTTACTAACATTGAATATATCATTATTTCTATCACTATTATATTTTCGATATATCAAACATACATGATATATCAACATAAATCCCTACCATAAATCACTATTTGTGATATGTCATTGATATATTGAATTTTAGTATTTCCATTTCATTTATATACCTAAATAAAGCATATCAGTAGTATATCACTGATATACTTGCTACATAATCTGATATACCGATTATTATGAATCACTATTGTACTTTTGATATAATAAACATTTCTTATTTTTTAGATACGTAAATAAAGTATATTGATAGAACGTATATCACACTGATATATACTTGATATTTGTGAAATAAACAGATATTAATATTATTATCATTTAACACTGATATATTAGTGTGACACAATTATTATCACACTAATATATTCAACTCACTAATTTACATTCGAACAAATTCAAATAAATATATCAGTAGTGTATATCAGATCTATCGTTAGTATATCAATACGCAGGAGGACATTTTTGACTCTCTTCTGCATGTGGTTGGGTTGAGCCTATAGAACTTTCTATTTTTACAAGTTAGATTCATCAATGACAGACATGCATTTCCCCTATTTTAAAATGTTGTCTATGCAAGTAACCCCCCAAAAAAGCACACACACTATTTTAGCACCATAATTATAATGTTTGAAGCAATGATTTTATGTCAAAAAAATATGGGGTAAAAACTTCGTTCATTCAAATATTTACGTCGAAAGAAATTTTGAGTGTTTAATAATATTTAGTGAAATATAAGGTAATAGATCTTGGTTGTTTATATATAATATCCTAAACACATAGGCTTTTCTCTTTAGAGAATTATAATGGATAGCAAAAAATATTATGATATTTGCACTTTAGTTGTGGTTTTCGGAGATGTGCAAATATAGCAAAAAAATTTCACTATCGATTTTCGTTTTATATTATTCTAGCTTTACCCTCATTATTGTGTCATCATGCACATCAGTAGTATATCTAATATACTATTTGGTATATCAATAATATATCGGTAGCACATTTGGTATATCAGTCAATTGATATATACCTAAAATAAAGTATATTAGTAGTATATACACTTATTTTTCGATGTATCAATTAAATGATATACTCTATATATGAAGTAGATCAGTGACATATCAATGATATTTTGCATATTTGAAATATCATTAATATACCTAATACAATAACATATACTTCATTCAGTGATATGTTTCATCACTTTAAGCGGCAAATACTATATCATATATTTAGTCACTTAATAAAACAAGGTATATCAGTAGTATATCACTGATATGCTTTATATTGTGTATGTCTCATTTCATTTTGATATAAGTGAAATGTATCAGTAGCATATCACTAATATATTTCATATTAGGTATATTTGATACATTGAATATAAATCACTATTATACTCTTCATATACTTCATATTAGCTCTTTTTGATATACTGTTGATATACTAAGTACCAGAAATTCAAGTTCATTGTTTACTTAAGTAAAGTGTATCAGTAGTATATCATTGATATATTTCATAATATGTATATCGTGGGTATATAAACAATATATCACTGATAGACGGTTGATATACGTCATATTGCAATCACGCAAGATTACATAGAGGGGCATTTTGGACATTTCTCTGACTCCAATTGGGATGAACCAATTTTTTTGTTATATTTGCAATAGAAATAAATAGTAGACACACTTGCAATTGGGCATTTATTTTTTTTGCCATTTCTCCATCTCCCCCCCCCCCCCAAAAAAAACAAAAAAAAAACTTATGTTAATTTTTTGTGTGCGTGAAATCAAACTTTCAAATTAGAAGATTTAATAGAATTTAGAAAATTTTACAAATTTGTGCACGCAAACACCTAATATTTTGGGAGCAAAGAAAATTTAAAATAACAAAATCTATTAGACACAAATAAATAAGAAGATTAACCTAAAAGAGAAAAAACTTAAATTGATTTTTTTTTTTTGAAAGTTGAACTTTTAGAAAATTTTAGATTTTTACGTATGCAAATACTTATATTTTGAGAGCATTTAAAATTTTCTTTGACGCCCCTTCTATTTAAAATTTTGGCTAAATTATAGAAAATGTCCATAAATTATGAGGTTTGTGTCAAAAATATCCCTAAACTTTAAAAATGCTAAAAGTATTTTTTTAAAAAAGTTTTTATTGCTAGGGGTATTTTCGAAACTTTTTAAAAGTTCAACGGTATTTTTGAAATAAAACTTTAAAGGTTTCCATCCAAAACTTAACGACAAGGGTATTTTTGAACTTTTTTTAAAGTTTAGGGATATTTTTGATGCAAACTCCATAGTTTAGGGGCATTTTCTATAATTTAGCCTAAAATTTTCTTCCTAAATCGCCTCCTCCTCTAGCTTTGGTCCTCAGAACTTTTCCCATGGGCTTAAATTTCTTTGATTCTAAACCAAAATCACTCACTTTCCTAGTGAAGGCTGACATAGCTATTGTTAGACTATGTTGATATAATTAAATTTACCTCAAACTATCAACTTAAGGTTTTTGATTTAATTAGTGATTTAAGATGGTATCGGAGCAGGTGGTCTAGGAGGTCCTGTGTTCAAACCTAAGAGCTATCCTCATACATTATCTCTTTAGAAATCTTGATTTGAAGAGAAACAAATAAATAATCTCCATGAATGCAATCGACATTTAGGAGAATGATGTAATTATTTTGAGGGTAGATAGAATAATTCTAATAACGAAGCCCAAAGATGCCTATAATCGATTGACATTATGTAAATAGTAAAAGAAATGTCTTGAAGGTTGCCAAAATGAAAAATAATGCATTTAAATTTAAAATTGAAAATAAATAAACCGTAAAAATTTTGAATAAAATTTATGATATAAAAAAAAAGATTATTAGATTTGGAATGAATGAAATTAAAAAATAAAAAATGCCATGAGTTGTGAAATTGAAATTTGAAGATCATGATTTTAGAAAATGTATATTTGGTTATACTCCCTCTAACTACAAGTCAAGTAACCTAGCCGTGTAGGAAAAATAAGGAGTGCCCTTGACCATTTTAAAATTCAGACAATTTATTTTTTATGGTAAACATTACACATGTAAATGTCCATTCTATATGTCACTTTGATACTTATGCCAAGTGACAAATTCTTCCTAACCAAAATGTCTACCATGTATCCAAGAAAACCCATAGATTGGTGTTTAAATGGTCACTCTCCAAATGCCTATAAAATAAAAAGAGTACCCTTGTTATACTGGAAAATAAAAAGACCCATATCCATTTTTTTTAATAATAAAATGTTATTTTTCATGTTTTATTAATTTCCTATTATAAATGCAATTTCTTTTTATATAGTATTACTATGACAAATCTTGCAAAATTAAAATTCACGACCCTTGACATTAATGGTAATAATTATTTGTCATGGGTGCTTGATGCCGAGATGCATTTGGATGCTATGAATTTTAGAGAGACCATTAAAGAAGGGAATACGACATCCAGTCAAGAAAAGGCTAAGGTCATAATCTTCATT
The DNA here is from genome assembly GCA_036507285.1 of Trichosanthes cucumerina. Lineage (NCBI taxonomy): Eukaryota > Viridiplantae > Streptophyta > Magnoliopsida > Cucurbitales > Cucurbitaceae > Trichosanthes > Trichosanthes cucumerina. The sequence goes on along the minus strand of CM071839.1, from coordinate 9,759,318 downwards.
CGTCATCATCTCCACGAGAGATTGAAAATGGAAGTTAAAAGATCAATACGTCCTGTGGAAGAACTTGGAAGAAAGGTATGATCATAAAAAAACTGTTATTCTTCCAAAACTCGTTATGATTGGATGCACATGAGGTTGCAAGATTTTAAATCAGTAAGTGAATAGAACTCTGCATTATTCAAAATTAGTTTGAAATTGAAATTATGTAGAGAAAACATTACTGATGTGGATATGTTGAGAAGATATTTTCTACCTTTCATGTCTCGAATATGCTCCTGCAACAACAATATCGAGAGAAATGTTTTACAAAATATTCTAAACTTATTTCATGTCTTCTTGTTGTTGAACAAAATAACGAGTTGTTGATGAAAAATCATGAATCTCGACCAACAGAAACAACACCATTCCCTGAAGTGAATGCTGTGAATTTTAATAATCGTGGTCGAGGTCATGACCGCAGTAGGGGAAGAAATAATTATTTTTGTGGTGGACATTATATATAATTATCCAAATTTCAAGAAACCCACACGAAATGATGATCACAAAGGAAAAACTCCACAAAATAAGAATGCAAGAGGTGATGAGAATAAATGCTTTCGATGTGGAATGACTGGACATTGGTCACCTATTTGTCGTACATCCAAACATTAAGTGAATCTCTATCAAGCTTCCCTGAAGGAAAAAAAGGAAAAATGTAGAAACAAATCTTTCTTTTCAAGATAATGATATATTCGACCTATCTAATAAGACAAATTTGGATGTGACAGACTTCTTTGCATCTCATAAAAAGAAGATTGAAGCAATTGATGGATTAGCAAGTGTTTCTTTTGATTTACTTTTCAAAAACCAAAAATCAAATTGCTATCCAATGAAGCCTAAGATCAGTAGCGGATCCAAAACTTCAAGTTAGGGGGGGCTTGAATTCATATCAAAATTATTTTGAACTCATTAATATTGGTTGTATATAGTCTCATTCTATTTTTATGGTTTACTAAAATTAAGAAATTGAACTTTGAAAGTATAGACACTAAAATAAAACAAACCACAAAGTATATGGATGAAAATGAAATCTTAATATAATAGTTTATATATTTTGAAATAAGAAAAATGATTAAATTTGTTTACGTAAGTATACTTTATATGAGAAAATATTACAAATAATAAGATTTTTTTTGTTTAAAAAGAATTCATAAAATCATATTTTCTTTTATGCAATTAACTTTTAAAAATAATTTTATAAAAATTAAAAATATTTGCATTCAGTTTTATTTATATTTGATACCAAGAAGAAAAATCTTTAACAATAAATATTTTTAAGAATAGATTACAACAAAAGGTATGAGGGAAACAGAACATAACTCAACTCACATATCTAATCCTCTCAATCCCTATTGTACTTAAAAAAATAAAAAGTATGATATATTATTTTTTTAATTAGATATATTTAAATTATTTACAAGATGTGAAGAAATATGATCTATTGTATTAAAAAAAGAAATTTGATTTATTAGATTTTTTAAAAGACATATCGAATCCTCTTAACCCCTATTTTACTTTAAAAAAATAAAAAATATGGTATTTTTTTAATTAGATATATTTAAATTATTTACGAGATGTGAACAAATATGGTTTGTTGTACTAAAAAAAGAAATATGATTGATTAGATTTTTTTAATTAAAATAGAAATTAAAGTATTAAAAGTTTTTCTTTTTATTGAGTGAAATATATATAATAAAATGTAAAATTACACACATATTCAAAAAGTCAGATAAGCTCTCCAGGCATGCGAGAAAAGAGTAAAAACTAGGAGGCCACCCAGCTGGGCCAAGATAAAACTTGCAAATTAACATAGTATTTTATGTATACAAACTAAGTTGTTCAAAAGTTGAGGGGGAGCTCGAGCCCCCTCTGGGTCCTTCTCAAATCCGCCCCTGCCTAAGATTAATTTTTTTTCGAAGCTAACTCAATTTCCAAAATGGAAGGATTATATAAATAAAAATTTATGAAATTTTTTGGTTGTATAGCATATGAGCTCAATTAATAACACTCATGCTTAAAGTCATTCTTTGGAGTCTGTTTGCCAATAAGTAGCATTTCTTGTAAATCACACATATGAACATTTCATATCATTCATTCAATACAACTACTATTTATGGTCAAAGTTAGAGCCCTCTAAAGAAAGTCACATTATTACATGACTTTTCAAAGCTAGATGTTTGTCACTCAATGAGCTTATCCTTAAGACAATGCCCTCATTCACATGGGTCCAATAAAGACTTCACAATTCATGCCTCCTCCATTGGAGACAAATTAAAAATATTCCATCTTTCGTTAGCCATTTCAAAAAGCTATTAACTCGTTACAATTTCTTTGATGCGAATTTTTTCTTTGTCATCATCTTTAAAATGTAACTTTCTAATAGTCAAAATTTGAGCGTGATTAATTTCTATTAAAACTTCATTGGTTTTCTTTTTCTTACTTCCTCTTTTTGATTTGAGCTTAGAATCTTGCTCGTAATATTCCTAGTTTAACTTTTTAAATACTTCACTATTTAATAAACAAACATCACAATGGTTAGTTATTATTCTTTAGACGTACCTTTTTTTATTCTAGAAAAGTAGTATATTTTGACTAATTAAATATTAAGAAGAGAAAAACAAAAAGTATGCCTTTCCCTAAAAATTAGTAGGAGAAAAAGTGTGTCTATATAAAATATAACAAAGAAAATTAAGTTTGGGTTTAGGCTCACAAAGGCACCTTTTCTAAAAGAAGAGAAAAATTGACACAATGGTAGGTCCATTAATTCACACAAGAACAACACTAATACTATTAATTAAAGTATATTGTTATTTTTAAAAATTCTTCATATTCATCATTGAGATATATTTCATTCTTTAAAAATTTAAAAACTCTTATTATGTTAGGTTGATCTTGTTTGTCAAATGGGTATCAAACCTAGATTCAGATGTCACCAAAATTTTCACGAAAATGTTTTCCTAACATTTATGGAATACAATGATGTGATTTTTGTCCAACAATATTTTAAAATTTTAAACTTTATGCTCGATTTTGTAATTTTGTTTCATAAAACCGTTTTAAGCAACACCCATTAAAATGTTTAACGAAAAATTAAAAATAACGGTAAAATTAAAAAAAAAAAATCAAAATGTTAGGAGCAAATTTGAAACCAACCCTTATGTTAGGAATTAGAGATGTCCACGGGGCGGAGCGGGGTCGGGGAATGGCTCCCCGTCCCCGTCCCCGTCCCCTATTCCATTCCCCGTCCCCGCGAAATTCCCCATTTAATTTAGCGGGGAACGGGGCGGGGATTCCCTGCGGGGAATTCGCGGGGATCGGGTTCCCCGCGGGGAAAAATTCTCCGTTTATATTTTTATTTTTTAAAATTGTATTAACTAATTTCTTTTTTTTAAAAAAAAAAATTGTATTTAAATGGTTAATTATTCTTTAGAGATTTTTAGTTAAAAGACATTTTTTTCAATTTTCTTAGAAAAATAAAATTATATCTAATAAAATTTAGACTTATGGTTTATTAAATGTATAAAAATATATATTTAAAATTAAATAAATTAATCGGGGCGGGGACGGGGAGCGGGGCGGGGACGGGGTCGGGCTCGGGGACGGAGAATGTATTCCCCGTCCCCATCCCCGTTTAGCCAACGGGAAAAATTTCTTCCCCGCTCCCTCCCCATTCCCCGCCTAAACGGGGATTCCCCGCCCCCGCGGAGAAAATGGACATCTCTATTAGGGATATATAATTTATTTGGTTTCAGCCATTTTGCCCTTAATCTTTAAAAAGTTTCCATTATGACATAAGTAGTTAAATTGGGAGTTTTTTTTGGTAATAAATTAAAAATTTGGGTGAAATTAATATTTATTATTCTCAAAAAAGTGAAAAAAAAACCAAGGGAAAAGAAAAGCCCTGTTAAGTGAATTTCTCTTATTTTGTGATTTTTATAGTGTGTCAAATTGGGGTTTTATTTTATTCTTTTTCAGTTGATGTGAACATTTTAGGACCGGTTGGATAGATAATTTGGACTCTATTTTATAATTTTAGTTTCACTGAATTTAGTAAATATGCATTTAGCAAATATGTTTTAGAAAATTATTTTTGGATCCTATTATCCAATTAGTTGAATTTTTAAAAACAACATTTTTATGTTTTTATTGTATCTAAATTTTGAATTTAAAATTTTAAAATGCAGAATTATATTAAAAATAGACAATTTAATATATAGGTAGTATTTCACATTATAAACTAAAATTATTTTTGTTAATTAAAATATATATAATATAATATATTATAAATTATATGATATTGTAAAATAATAATTATACAAATTAACTTATAACAAGAAAACATATTCATAAATTAATTAATAATAATTTATATTCAATCTAATATTTAGTTTTGCAACTATAACTAGTTTTATGGTCTATATAACACATTTAAAACTATTATTGAAATTAAAATTTAAATTTTAAATTTGCTACTAAACACATATATAAAAACATAAAATACAACTTTATTTTTATTTTGAAAATTGTGTTTTCATGGTCTACAAAAACATGCCCTTAATCTTGTGTTAGGTGTGTTTTTTTTGTTGTTCCATTATGCTTTTAGTTGGGCTTAAAATTTAGTGAAAAAGTTTGGACTTTGAAGATATTAGGGACTGTTCACACGAGATTTCAACCAATAAATGGAAATGAGACACGTGTAAATGAATTTTGTATTTGTATTAATTTCCGTATTTTGTGAGTACAATCTCTAATACTTGATCCTCTGATTCTCTCTCTTGTTTGCATGTTTCACTCGAGGGCTACAAAAGCTTGTTCTCGAGATTGAAGCTGCAACGGGTTCTTTAGATTCGAAGCAACGTTCTTGATCTTTGACGTCGTGTTCTTTGTTCAGAAAGTCTTTGATCTTTAAGAATGCAAAGAGTCTTCTCGTTTTTTGTGAATTCTCTCCGAGTCTCAAGTTTCGAACCTTGAAAATGAAGGAGGAGGTCTCTATTTATAGAGTTTCTCAGGCCTCTAGATGGGCTTCAGTTCGTTGGACTGGCTCGCTCTTTCTTTGGGCCAACTCATTTAGGTTGGGAGGGTTGGCTTTGGGCCAACCATTTTGGGTTGGGTCAATCTTCTTGGGCTTTGTGATTTGGGCCTTCCATCTCCGAACCGGTCTTATTGATTTTGGGCCTACGCCTCGGATCGGGCTTGGATTTTTTGCTAACTGGGTCTTTAATTTAGACTTTTGTCTATCAGATTTTAAGGAACCCAATTATATAGCCACCAATTTAATTTAGGGATGCGTGCAGATTTGATTAGTCCCTAATTAAATAATTTTGCCATCAATGTCGGGTGATGACGTGACAATTTTGGATTAAATCGAAATTTCTATTCCAACAAATGCCCCTTTTCGAAATTGATGCACAATTATGTGTGTGTGAATTTCGAAAAACTTATTTTGGAATCATAACATAAGAGATTTGCTCTAATTTGGATGAGGTTTGCTCTAGTTGAATTTCATTGGATGTGTCAATTTAATTAAATATGAAATTTTGGTTCATAGATTGATTTTTCTTTTTTGACACATTTTTTTTTCTCTTCATGCCAATATACCAAAATATGAATTTGAGTCAACATTTTGATTTTCTTTATTTGGCATAAAATTTTGATTTGAGTTTAGTAAATTTTATGCTCTACTTTAACTCAAAACAAATTTGGGTATGGTTGAAGATTCTATCCCAAAAAAATTGAAATTAGATTAAGTTTTGAAATTTTGCCCAAACATTTTTTTTGTTTGAATTTGGTAAAACTTAGTACAGGTTTGAGACAAACTTAACCGTATTCAAAACATTTTTGTTTGAGAAACTTAAGTGAAAATTTAGTTAAAATTTGGTTTGAGATAAATTTGATTCAAACCAAAACTTTTGACTTAGGAAAGCTAAATTTGGAATGTGGCCAAAAATTTAAGTGATCCCCAAAATTTAAGAGATTTGATTTAAAATTTGGGCACAATTTTAAGATTGGACAAAATTTTGACCCATATTTGAATTGATTTTGAAAAATTGAACTAGATTTCCTTGAAAACTTGATTTGAATTAAGCTTGAAAAATTCAATTTAAAATTTAGCCAAAATTTGAAAAACAATAATTTTTTTTCTTTTCATGAAATTTTGATTTATCTCAATTTGATTTTTTTTTTTTTTGAAAAATTTTGGAGGAGCCCAAATTTTGAAGAGTTTTCATAATAAATTGGAGTTTATTCTCAAATTTGACCGTTGGTACAAATTTTAAAATTCATTTAATTTTGGGCATAAATGTAGAACTTCAAACTCCAATTCCAACTGAAAAGCAACAAATGGATTAGATCTAAGTTGAAGAACTAACAAATTTTGACCATTTCAAACAAAAAAAAAAATAAAAAATCTATTTTGAGGTAAAAACAAAATTCCAATTTAGTTGAGAGATTTTTTTTTTAACAAACCTTTTTTTATATTTTTTTAATTATTTTTATTTTTTAACCAATTTCAATTTAGATTTTGTTAACCAACTTTCTAAAATTAGCCACAAATCTCCCTCAACCTTCCCTATAAATAGTAGGGAGAGGAATGAACTCATCATTCCATCCCAAGCCAATCATCTATCAAACTATCTCTCAATTTTCCTTTCTCACGCGTCTCACGGAGTCGGACTTGAAGATGAAGCCACGAGTCGACCTTGAAGATGAAGTCACGAGTCGATCTTGAAGATGAAACCGCCGAGTCGGATCTTGAAGATGAAGCGCCAGAGTCGGACCTTGAAGATGAAGCTCGCGCATGATCGGATCTTGAAGTGAAGTCACGAGTCGATCTTGATGAAGTCGCCGGAGTCAACCTTGAAGATGAAGTCGCTGGAGTCAACCTTTAAGATGAAGTCGCTTGAGTCAACCTTTAAGATGAAGCCGCCGGAATCGGACCTTGAAGATGAAATGTCACGAGTCGGACTTGAAGATGAAGCCACCGAGTCCGATCTTGAAGACGAAGTCGCCGAGTCGATCTTGGAGATGTAGCCGCCATCAAGATCGGACTTGGAGATGTAGCCGCCACCGAAGATCGGACTTGAGACGAGCCGCCACGAGACCGGACTTGGAGATGTAGCCGCCGCCGGAAGAGACCGACTTGGAGATGTAGCCTCCTCGCCGAGACCGGACTTGACTTTGAGATGAAGTCGCCGTTGCGAGAGACCGAACTTGACTTTGGAGATGTAGCGCCGCCACGAGACCGGACTTAACTTTTGAGATGTAGCGCCGCGCACGAGATCTGGACTTGACTTTGGAGATGTAGCCGCCGCCGCCGAGACCGGACTTGAGATGTAGTCGCCGCCGTGAGACCGGACTTTGAGATGTAGTCGCCGCCGCAGAGAGGACTCGAGATGAAAGCTGCCGCCGAGAGACCAGACCTTTGAGATGTAAGCTCACGAGGCCGGACTTGACTTTGGAGATGAAGTCGCCGCGTTGCGAGAGACCGGACTTGACTTTAGAGAGATGTACGCCGCCGCCGAGACCGGACTTAACTTTGGAGATGTAGCGCGCGCCGCCACGAGACCGAACTTGACTTTGGAGATGTAGCCGCGCCGAGACGAGACCGGACTTGACTTTGGAGATGCGCGCCGCCACGGAGACCGGACTTGAGAGATGTAGCGCCGCCGCCGGAGACCGGACCTTGAGATGTAGTCGCCGCCGCCGAGATCGGACTGAGATGTAGTCGCCGCTACCGAGACCGGACTTGAAGACGAAACGATCGCGACCGCCAGAGACTTTTAAGACGAAACAATCGTGATCGCCGAGACCGGGACTTTGAAGACGAAAGCGACCGTGACCGCTCGAGACTTTGAAGACGGCGACCGCGACCACGGAGACTTTTAAGACGAAGCGACCGCATCACGGAGACTTTGAAGACGAAGCGACTGCACCACCGTAGACTTTGAAGACGAAACACCACCGTAGACTTTGAAGACGAAGCACCATCAGACTTTGAAGACGAAGTACCACGAGTCTTTGAAGACGAAGCACCGCCGTAGTCTTTGAAGACGTTGGAGTCCTCGAGCTTTGAGAAGAAGCGATGATGCAGTCTTCTCGCTTTGAGAAGAAGCGACGACGAGCCTTCAAGCTTTGAGAAGAAACGACGATGAAGTCTTCGAGTTTTGAGAAGAAAGCGACGACGAAGTCCTCGAACTTTGAGAAGAACCGATGGCGAAACCCTCAAACTTTGAGAGGAAGCAGCGAAACCCCTCGAATTTGGAGAGGATGCGACCTCGTATAAACTTAACTTGCAATGTCGTCCTCATAATGATGCAACACCTTCAATTTGCAGCGTCGCTATTGACAATAGGATTGAACAACTTCAATCTTTTTGTATTGCCCCAGTATGTCATATCTTAGTAGTTCATGCGACACACTTTTTTTTATCTATTTTTTTGTGACTGAACTTAAAGTTTTCTTTAAACTGCCTACGTACCCTTAAGAAAAGGGATCAAGTCAGAACGTAGTTCAGAAGGATTTTTTTTTTTTTTTTTATTTAGCCATTCACCTTTTAAGCTCGTGCGGGCCAGGAGCATCATGCAGTTTAGGCTCTTGCGACAAGGAGCTTCTTCAGATTTTAGATGATTTTGTTCTCATCATGATCTTGACTAAATCCTTCATTTGTAGGATTTGTTACAATGACAAGATTTTTCTTTACCTTCAAGGAGCCCTCTGTATTTATGAGAACGGAGAACTTTCTTTTCATACGTGAAGGGATGGTACTTTTGACCTTGTTGTGGCTCACCTCATCGAACAGTTCTGCTTTCGAGGTTTTCATCATGCTTTCATCTTGACCACTTGTTACTTTGAGGCGGTCAAAAACAGAGGTTGAAGGTCGGCGTTTCTTTGAAGTAGAGACATTTAGCCTTTGAAAGACTGAAGTTCGAATGGAGCTAGAAGTTAAATCTAGGTTTTCTTCTTCCGTTGCGGCCATGCTCATCCTTTGGAAGATTGAAGGTCGAGTAGTTGAAGGCTTAATGCGATCGAAGACAGAAGTCCTTTGTTTGACTTCTTTTACGTCATCAGCTTCTTCTGCTTCAATGTAATAAACACCAATGAGTTTTCTTCCTTTTCTTTCATGTGAAGGACATTTCTATGAAGAATTCATTTAAGGTCATTGATTTTCCAGGTGAGAATATCTTTTGCTTCTTCTCCCTTCGCACTTAGGTTTCCTTGAATCATTCTTCTTTTGATGTTTGTCTTTGCATTTGTAGCTTCTAAACTGACAAGAATCGTTTGCAGCTAAATTTCGTTTTTGCTTCTCCAAATGAATCACAAGGACCTGACCTTTGTCTTTATCATCGGTAGGTTTGTCCCTATCTTGGAGTTTGTTTCTTGGTATCTCATGTTGAAACCAAACAACTACAGGTTCCATGGTTCCAAATTGGACTAGGCTCACTTCTTTGCCATGAAGCGGTTTAGAGCACATTTGACTGCATGCATGCATTTATCTTTATCATGCAGTATGATTCGTTTGAGCTATTTCATTGAGATCTAGCTCAATTTTTCCTTCTTTAGCTAATTTTAGAATTAGCTATTTCAAGATTTAAACACTTTTCCACCTGGATGGTCGATAACTCGATGATACTTGCAATACTTGGGATCATTGATCTTTTCCATCTCTTCCTGGCCGCTTACATTCGGAAGTTCAATCGATTGTGTGTTCGTGAGTTGCTCCAACATATCTGGGACGTCGGAGTCTGGAAATGGATATACTTTCTCTTGTCTTTCTTTCAAAGTTGGACGACGTCGTTCACCCACTTCTTGTTGTTTTCTTGACTTAACTTCCTTAAATTTTGAGAAAACTTTTAGAGGGATCGTGTTGATGACCATTGACTCCTCGGTGGCGCTTTTCATATCCTTCTCCGCGCCTTTGAATTCTTTATCTCTCTCTTCACGTATGGGACTAAAAGATCTTTATTCCTCTGCTAGTGGCGATGCTTAGCTCCATGTCATGAGCGCGCGTCGCTAGCTCCTCGAAAGAACGAGGCTTTATGCCCTGCAAGATGTAAAGAAGCCCCCAGTTCATGCCTTGGATGCACATCTCCACGGAAGATAGCTCAGTGAGACGGTCTTTGCAGTCGAGGCTTAGAGCTCTCCAGCGGTTGATGTAATCGATGACAGGTTCGCCTTTGCATTGTCTGGCACTGGTAAGTTCCATCATACTCACGGTTCGCCTGGTGCTGTAGAAGCGATTCAGGAATTCTCTCTCGAATTGTTCCCAGCTGTCAATCGTTTCTGGCTCTAAGTCGGTGTACCAGTCAAAAGCATCTCCTTTCAAGGTACGCACGAATTGCTTCACCAGGAGGTCACCGCGTGTCCCTGCATTTTCGCAAGTCTCAACGAAGTGTGCAACGTGTTGCTTTGGGTTGCCCTTCCCGTCAAACTGCTGGAACTTTAGAGGTTGGTACCCTGTGGGCATCCTCAAATTGTCAATCCTCTTGGTGTATGGTTTGGAGTATGTGAGAGGATTTTGAGCGGGTCCGCCATATTGAGCTCTGATAGAACTCATGATCATGTCCTGTAGTTGTTGGACGGTTAAAGAAGCAACTGAAGCTAGTTGAGGCGGTTGCTCCTCTTGGATGATATTTTTCCCCTTGTCATTGTTTCTTACTGCAGGGGTTTGGCTAGATTCAGCCGTTTCTTTGTTTTGGACTTGATTCTTGAGATAGGCAATTTCAAGATCCCTCTCTTCTACCGCCTTCATTAGGAGATTGATCTTTCTTTCCATCTCTGCCTTTCTTTCATCAGGGTCTACATCAGCCATCATGACTGACATTACATCAGGAGTTGATGTTTCCCTTTGTTGATTAAGAGCAGGAGTTGATTGATCAAACAACGGGTTATCTTTGACGATAACCTTGCCTTTTGAAGCCTCATCTAGCCGTTTGATGATGTTGCTTGCCATTGCATCAGGAGTCCGATCATTACTTGTTTCAACCCCTTTGGAACGACTGCAAGTTATTGGTCCCATGTAGGAGTTACTTACAACAGCAACAGTTGACGCAACTTTCTTTGATTCCATTGGTTTGCTTTGATTTGAAGGAGAAAGAGATGAGAGGTAGAGTTGTCCCACCGGGCGTGCCAATTTGTTCACACGAGATTTCAACCAACAAATGGAAATGAGACACGTGTAAATGAATTTTGTATTTGTATTAATTTCCGTATTTTGTGAGTACAATCTCTAATACTTGATCCTCTGATTCTCTCTCCTGTTTGTATGTTTCACTCGAGGGCTACAAAAGCTTGTTCTCGAGATTGAAGCTGCAACGGGTTCTTTAGATTCGAAGCAACGTTCTTGATCTTTGACGTCGTGTTCTTTGTTCAGAAAGTCTTTGATCTTTAAGAATGCAAAGAGTCTTCGGTTTTGTGAATTTCTCCTGAGTCTCAAGTTTCGAACCTTGAAAATGAAGGAGGAGGTCTCTATTTATAGAGTTTCTCTAGGCCTCCGGATGGGCAGGGGCGTTGGACTGGGCTCGCTTTCTTTGCTAAGCCAACTCATTTGGGTTGGGCCAGGTTGGTTTTGGGCCAACCATTTTGGGTTGGGCCAATCTTCTTGGGCTTGGCTGATTTGGGTCTTCTGTTCTGAACCGGGTCTTATTGATTTTGGGCCTACGTCTCTAGATCGGGCTTGGATTTTTTGCTAACTGGGTCTTTAATTTAGACTTTTGTCTATCAGATTTTAAGGAACCCAATTATATAACCACCAATTTAATTTAGGGATGCGTGCAGATTTGATTAGTCCCTAATTAAATAATTTTGCCATCAATGTCGGGTGATGACGTGACAATTTTGGATTCGTCGAAATTTCTATTCCAACAGGGACATTGTCCAATAATAAGATATGATATATTTTAGCATCTCTATATTTTCAAAAGACCTTCATCTTGTCCAACAACATATTCGAAAGCCTCTTTAGAGGTTGTTTGGTTTAAGGTTTTGAGCATAAGAATGGGTAATAGTTTTAAATCTCTTTGGTTGGAACAAAGTTTGTGAGCATGCGCATGGACATCACTTATTCCCATGCATCACTTTTTCCATCATGGATGGATTTTCTATACTCTTAAAAAATGATGGGTTTTGTTTATACCCATCCATCTCTTTTTCTCTCTCTTCCTCTCTCTCTCTTCTTTATTAATATTTAAGTGTGTATATATATATATAAATATATTCATTTTCAATAATCATAATTAATTATTTAATTAACAATATTTATAATTAATTTATTTATTTTTATTAGTTGACATTAATTTTGATTAGTTAATAAAATAATGTTTTTAGGATTAATATCATAAAACAAGCATAAACCTTCATTATAAAATTCATTAGGAATATATTAAATCACTAATTAATATTATATTTAATCAATTAATTACAAATATTATTAATTTATGGTAAAGATAATTATTATAATTAATTATTCATGAGTTATTTGTGATCAATTAACAATTAATTTTTATAAAATAAGCATAAACATTCATTATAAAATTCATTAGGAAAATATTAAATCACTAACTAATATTATATCTAATCAATTAATTATAAATATTATTAATTTATGGTAAAGATAATCATTATAATTAATTATTCATGAGTTATTTGTGATCAATTAACAATTAATTTTTTCATTTAAAAATATTAATTAATTAATTTTTAAAATTCAATTTTATTATTTCATTAATAATATATAATAATTATATAAGATTTATAAGATCAATCCCATAAAATAAATATTAATTAATTTCATCAAACAAATATAAATATCACTTGTTTACATAAAAATCTGATAACATTCCCATGTAGAACCAAACACAGTCATCTTATTTCCAGACATCTATTATCCATGGGCATACAATTAAACCTTAAACCCAACGACCCTTAAAGCTCTATTTCTTTTTTTCATTTTCTCCTACATATTTATTGTTAAATTTTCTTACTTGTACTTTGGTCGTATTTATTTTAGCCAAATTCTCTGTAACCATTTGAGTAGGTAGGAATGCTATTGTTTTATAATGCGGTAGAATATTTTTACATATTTTTTTAAAATCTTAAAATCTAAAAAATGTTATGTATGTTGTAAAAATAGGATGAAAACCGAGTATAATTTTACCAATATTAAAATACTAATATAATAATATATTTATAATAATAATATAATAATAATAATATAATAATAATAATAATATTAAAATAAGTGTTTGGAAAATGGGGGCAATATATATAATATAAATAAAGAGATAGTGGAAATTTATGGAAAATTAAATAAAGACTAAAAAGAGAAAGTGGGAGAGAATTGGAGAGAATTTCACCAATGGATGCATTTTATTTTTCCACCAAAAGCCACTATTTATAGGCAATTTGGCAAGGGATGAGTTGGTACATTTGGACACTAAGCATTGGTAAAAATTTGACACTTGGAGGACACTATGGCTATGAAAATTTTGCCACTTGGCATAGGTAATATATGACATGTGGATGGGCATTTATACTACATATTTTACAATACTCCCACTTAAATGCCCATTTGTATAATATATGTCTCGTTAAAACCTTACTAGGGAAAAACCCAATGGGATAAAAACCCTAGTGAAGGAAAAAGAGTACATATTTTATATAATACATTTACTCCCCCTCATGACGACATCACTTGAGATCTCTAAGTCTTCGCATCCCAATACTGTGAACCAATTTCTCAAATGTTGTAGTTGGTAATGCTTTTGTAAATATGTCCGCCAAGTTATCTTTCGAACAAATTTGTTGTACTGAGATGTCACCATTTTCTTCAAGGTCATGAGTGTAGAAAAGCTTCGGAGAGATATGCTTCGTTCTATCTCCTTTGATATATCCTCTTTTGATTTGAGCTATACATGTTGTGTTGTCTTCGTATAATATTGTTGGAGGATGTTTACATGAAGACCATCCACATGTCTCACGAATGTGTTGTGTCATCGATCTTAGCCATACACATTCTCGACTTGCCTCGTGAATTGCGAGAATTTCAGCATGATTCGAAGAAGTGGCCATGATGGTCTGTTTCACTGATCGCCATGATATAGCGGTTCCTCCACATGTAAATAGATAACCTGTCTGAGATCTAGCTTTGTGTGGATCGGATAGATAACTGAATCTGCATAACCAACTAGATCAAAGCTAGATTTGTTAGAATAAAATAAACCCATATCAATCGCCCTTCAAGATATCGAGTACATGCTTAACTCCGCTCCAATGTCTTTTTGTAGGACATGAACTATATCTAGCTAATAAATTTCATGAAAATGCAATATCCGGTCTTGTGTTATTAGCTAGATACATAAGTGCACCAATTGCACTAAGATATAGTACTTGAGGACCAAGAAGTTCTTCATTATCATCTCGAGGTCGAAATATATCTTTCTTTACATCCAAGTGAACGAACTTCCATTGGAATGTTCAATGGATGTGCTTTATCCATATAAAATCTTTTTAAGATTTTCTCTGTATAAGTTGATTGATAAACAAATATCCCATCCGCTAAATGTTCAATTTGCAAACCAAGGCAAAATTTTGTTTTTCCAAGATCTTTCATCTCGAATTCTTTCTTAAGATATTCTATTGCCTTGGATAACTCTTCGTGAGTTCCAATTATATTTAAGTCATCAACATATCTGATTATAATAACAAATCTCGATCGAGATTTCTTTATAAAAACACACGGACATATTGGATTATTTTGATATCCTTCTTTCAATGAGATATTCACTCAAAGCGATTATACCACATTCGTCCCGATTGTTTTAATCCATATAATGATCTCTCAGAACTTTATTGAATACAATTCGAGAACTTGATTCATATGTTTTCGTATTTTAAATCCTTCCGGATTTTCATATAAATGTCATTATCCAGAGATCCATATAAATACGCCGTGACTACATCCATTAGATGCATATCAAGTTTTCATATATACATCAAAGCCAATCAAATATCTTAACGTTATTGCATCCACCACAGGAGAATATGTCTCCTCATAATCTATACTGTGCCTTTGCGAGAATCCTTGTGCAACAAGTCCCGCTTTATATCTTGTGACATCATTCTTTTCATTTCTTTTCCTTACAAATACCCATTTGTATCCCATGAGTTTAACACCTTCTCGGTGTTAGGACTCTATCGTCCAAAAACCTCACGTTTTGAAAGTGAGTTCAACTCGCTTGGATTACTTCTTTCCACTTCAACCAATCTTTTCTACGTTTACATTCATCGATAGATTTTGGATCAAAATCGTCACTTTCATGAATAATATCGTGGGCAACATTATAAACAAAAATGTTGTCAACAATAATATCATTTCGGTTCCATCTCTTTCCTGTTGTAACATAGTTTATAGAAATTTCATTATTATCCTTAAGCGTTTGATTTTCATCAATACTCTTTTGAGTAGTTGTATTCTGGATTTCTTCTGGAACATCCATACCTTTCATTGAATCATTTTGATTCTCAACTACTTTTCTTTTTCGAGGATTTTTATCTTTGGAACCCATTAGTCTACCACGCTTTTGGCGTGCTCCAGACTTATTATTGACAACTTGTTCCTGTGGAATATCAATTTTTGATGGAGCATCTGCTGCTGGTATATATGATTTAGTCACCTTTTTAGCATCTCGTGAATGCATCCGTAATTGATTTGCTATATTTTGCAAATGAATTATCTTTTGAACTTCAAGTTCACATCGATCTCTTCGAGGATCTAAATGAGATAATAATGATGCATTCCACGTAATTTCTTTTTCCAACTTCTTAATTCCTCCCCCTAATGTTGGAAAATTTGTTTCATTAAAATGACAATCAAGAAATCGTGCAGTAAATACATCACCCGTCGAGGTTCAAGATATTTAATAATTGATGGGGAATCATATCCAACATATATTCCTAACCTCCTTTGAGGACCCATCTTAGTACGTTGTGGTGGAGCAATTGGAACATATCGCACATCCAAAAATTCTCGGATGGGATACATTTGGTCACGCCATAAGCTAATTGCATGGGGAATATTTATTATAGGCTACCGCCTAATACGTAATAATGATGCGTGTAAAAAATAGCATGACCCCGCATCGATGTAGGAGTTTAGCTCTCATAAGCAATGGTCTTGCAATTAATTGCGACGCTTTATAAATGATTCGCTAGACCATTTTGTGTATGAACATGGGCTACTGGATGTTCAACACTTATCCCAATTGACATACAATAATTATTAAAAGTTTGGGATGTAAATTCACCAAAGATTATCAAGTCGAATTGTCTTAATTGTATAATCAGGAAATTGTGTTCTTAACTTAATTATTTGAGCAAGTAATCTTGCAAATGCAAGATTTCGACTTGATAATAAGCATACATGTGACCATCTCTTTGGATGCGTCAATTAATACCATAAAATATCTAAATTGACCACTCGGTGGGTTAATGGGTCCACAAATATCACCTTGAATTCGCTCTAAAAATGTAGGTGATTCAATGCCCACTTTAAGTGGTGATGGTCTAATAATTAATTTCCTTGAGAGCAAGCATCACATGACAACTCATTTGATTCAAGAATCTTACCGTTCTTTAAAGGATGTCTATGTGAATTTTCAATAATTTTCCTCATCATTATCGATCTGGATGACCCAATCGATCATGCCAAACATCGAATATTTTCGGATTCATGAACTTACGGTTCATTGTTGCATAACTTTCGATTACTCGTATATGAGTATAATATAATCAAGAAGAAAAAGTCGCGTTGTTTCCATATATCGTTTTTCATGTGAAACAATAGATGTGATATAGAGATACTCTATATTATTTTTACGATCGATTTCAACATGATAACCATTATTACGTATATCTTTGAAACTCAATAGATTTCTCTTTGATTTGCTAGAGAACAAAGCATTATTAATTGAAAATTTTGTTCCTCTAGGCAAGATAAAACTTGCTTTTCCAAAACCTTCAATCAGTCTGCAGAACCCGATATAGTATTGATTTTTGCTTCCAGCATTGTCAATTTAGAAAAATATTTTCTGTTTATGAGTATCGTGTGCGTGGTTGCGCGATCTGCTAGACATAAATCCTCATTGCTCATTTTCTAAGTTACTCAACATATTGAAATTGTCCATATTTCTTCATTGATAAGAAAAGGAAAACGATTACAAAAAGTTCTAAATATATATACAAAAACAAGAAACATATTATAAATAAAGATTTAATTATATATCTTCATACAAAACATCCTCTACTTGTTTGATTGCATCAATTTTCTCTCCAGAGATTCAAAATAATCACCACATCAAGATGCACCATATTGGAGGATCAAATACATCATCTTCTTGAATGGCAAGATTCACCTCCACATTCTTTCCTTTTCCTTTTTCCTTCAAGGAAGCTTGATAGAGATCAACAAGGTGTTTTGACGCACGACAGCACGTGACGATTGCCATCATTCCGCAGACGGAAACATTTATGTTCATCACCTTTTGAACTCCTATCTTGTGGAGATTTTCCTTTATGATCATCGATTCGTGTGGGTTTCTTAAAGTTATAATGCCCACCACGAAAATAGGTATTTCTTCCTCTACCGCGGTCCCGACTGACTCGACCACGACACACGACCTCGACCACGATTATTAAAATTCACGGCATTCACTTCGGTGGAATGGTGTTGCTCAGCTTGGTCGAGATTCATGATTTTTCATTAATAGCTCGTTATTTTGTTCAAATTACGAGAAGACATGAAATTAGTTAGGAATATTTTTAAAGCCTTTCTCTCGATATTGCTACTCTGCAGGAGCATATTCGAGACATGAAAAGTGGAGAATGTCTTCTCTAACATATCAACATCGTAATTTTTTCTCCGCATAATTTTAGTTTTGAACTAATTTCAAAAGTGCGAATTATATTCACTAATCGATTTGAAGTCCCGCAACCTCAGTGCATCCAATCATAACGAGCTTTTGGAAGAATAATCTGTTTTTGATGATCATACCTTTCTTTCAAGCCTTGTCATAGAATGTAGGGATCTTTTATTGTAAGATACTCCATTTTCAATCCTCGTGAAGATGATGGCGAAGGAAGATCATAGCTTTGGTTTTTTCTTGATTTGATGCATCATTTCCTTCTTTAATTGTTTCTCCAAGATTCATGGAGTTTAAATGGATCTCAAAGATCAAGGACCCATGACAAGTAGTTATTTCCATTAATATCCGGTAGCGCAAATTCTAGTTTTGCAAGATTTGCCATAGTAATACTATATACAAAGAAATTGCATTTACATTAGGAAATTATAATTAAACATGCAAAATAACATTTAATTATTAAAAAAAAATGGCTTACCTGGAGGACCTACCTTCAGTGGAAAAATCGGCAGAGTTTCGTGCTGATAACGTGTTGTAAAAATAGGATGAAAACCGGGTATAATTTTACCAATATTAAAATACTAATATAATAATATATTTATAATAATAATATAATAAGAATAATATAATAATAATAATAATAATATTAAAATAAGTGTTTGGAAAGTGGGGGCAATATATATAATATAAATAAAGAGATAGTGGAAATTTATGGAAAATTAAATAAAGACTAAAAAGAGAAAGTGGGAGAGAATTGGAGAGAATTTCACCAATGGATGCATTTTATTTTTCCACCAAAAGCCACTATTTATAGGCAATTTGGCAAGGGATGAGTTGGTACATTTGGACACTAAGCATTGGTAAAAATTTGACACTTAGAAGACACTATGACTATGGAAATTTTACCACTTGACATAGGTAATATATGGCATGTGGATGGGCATTTATACTACATATTTTACAATAATGTAAAACTTGTTCTCAACCCTTGCATTTGTGATTTACTCAAACGTCATTTTACTAAGCTTTATCTCATGTGGCTTATTGTATAGATTTGTTAGTTTTTTAAGATCAATTGTGTTACATTTAAAATTCAACATAAAAAATGTTATAGTATACTTGGAGATTTTTTTTTTTTTTATAAACTTTCACTATTTTCTCAATCCTCATCGTGAACATATTTTTCCTCTTGTTGCTCCCATCCTTTCTTGTCTTTTTATATCTCTTTTTTTTTTTGCCAGCTAATAATAAGTAAACCTTAGGTACAATATGTACCATTAAGTGAAATGTAAATTTATCTCATTGGACTTGGAAGGTTTGTTTTACTCATGTTTGGGGCAATAAATTATATTATATAACTATAATAAAAAACTATCACAAAAAATCTACACCCCACACATTATGTTGACTATTGTTGCCAAAATTCGAACAGTATAACTCACTCGACATTCACGTGACAACGACGATGAATTTGTTTGAAGGGGGAAGAACATGGCTTGTAAAAGAAAGAAAGATTTGAATACTGGTGTGGTGCTTGCCACACAGGCTCCGATATTTAAGTCGGAGAGTATTTTAGAGGGCAACAAGTAATTAGGGTTTCTAGAATGAGGAACATTCTCTTCCATAAGAAGAATATTTATATGGCCTTTTTTAAGGTGTAAACTCTAATCTATGACGAAGTAGAAAGAAGAGAGAGCTCATTTGGGTTCGGATCGGGGCTAGGAAGAGAAAGGAAGACAACCCAACCCCACAATGGGGTCAACCTTTTTGGGGTTGGCCAAGGTCGATTAAAGAGTTGGGCCTTCAAACCCGATTCTTACCCTTGTTGTTTGGAGGCCCGTTGTCTTTTGCCTTTTATCATAGTTGGATCTGTTTTTGCTTGTTTTGAGTTATTCTTTGCATATTTTCCCTTCCGTTTCCTTTGTATTTCAAAATAACAGTCAATACCACTCAAACCATACTTAGATTATTTAATGTTAATATTATTTTAATTGTATATAATCTAGAATACATACATACATATATATAATCTAGGATATTAAATTTTATAGTTTTGGAGAGTTATGACCACTCCTAGTCTCCAAGTAGATCTGCCACCATAGATATAAAATATAGCGATAAAGATCTATAAATTTATAATATGCATTCATATTCCTCGATTACCACTATTATCTTATCTTTTCGCTCATATGTTTTGGTTAATTTTCTACACCACCTTATTCTAAAGTTTTCATAATACTTTATTCACCATATTCATATTCAAGATCAATATATCCTATACAATATTCACTATGCAAACAAAAAAGAACTCAAATGCAAACTAATTCTAAAATCGTCATTCCTCAAATGTAATTTTTTTTAGTTCTACCAACATCCTATGTAACAATATAAATAATATATAAAAACAAATTTCTATATGATACTAGAATTTTCAAATTAATATATAAATTAAACTAAATAACCATTGATTTAAAATGTGAAGAAATGATTAAACTTTAAAGGTTGAAATATATAATTAAAAAAAAAAAAAATTGTAAAAACAATCACATTCCACTAACCACTCGTAAAAACAAACACATGCAACTTAACCACATGTAAATATGCCCCCATTATGAGTAAAAATCAGACCATGCTCCTTCATGTAATTTTTTTCCCCTTCTTCATCCTTTTTTTGTTC
This sequence comes from Trichosanthes cucumerina, assembly GCA_036507285.1. Classification (NCBI taxonomy): domain Eukaryota; kingdom Viridiplantae; phylum Streptophyta; class Magnoliopsida; order Cucurbitales; family Cucurbitaceae; genus Trichosanthes; species Trichosanthes cucumerina. The sequence goes on along the minus strand of CM071839.1, from coordinate 9,738,690 downwards.
CCAATATATATTATCTTTGCATTGTTTTCCATTTTTTTTCTTTTTCATCTCAATTCAAGTTCCTTAATTACCAGTTATGGCTTTGTGGGTGAGATGACCTCTTCTCTAGAATCCTAATTTCTCATTTCCATAACATTATGGACAATTTTTGCTAGGTCCAAAATCAAAGGCCCAAGTTATCCAAAAAAATTCGAAGTCATGTTCAAGCCCGAAGGGAGGCTTAGGAACGAAAAGGGACGAATGGGTAAGGCCCAAGAAGGGTCGACCCAATAAGGTCAACCAAAGTCAAGGCCTCTTGTGGGTCGACCCTATAGGGTCGACCGAAGAGAGAAGGCCAGTTGAAGAGCGAAGGTCGACCGACCTGGCCAAAGAGCGAAGGTCGGTCGACCCTATAGGGTCAGCCAAAGGCCCAATTGGGTAAACCACGATCACGTCCCTTGGACACCGGTCCGACCAAGTTCACGTGGAATAGATCGTGTAAGACGGTTCAGTTGAGTTCGTAACGGAAGAGTGAGATGCGTAACGGACAGTCGAGCAATTATACGGTAATAATCGTGAGGTTGTTATCAGTTACGAAACTGATTAGTATATATTCAACGAAATAATTCAGAAATGGTAAGTTTTTCAACACACAACAACTGCTCTCTAGACTTTTTCTTGAGTTCATACTGACTTGAGTATCAGAGTGCAGGTGGCTTAGCACCACACCAGTGCTTAATTCTTTTGGTGATTTCAGGTCAATCGTTGAGTTTCTTTCCCAAAAATATAAATTTTACTGTTGACCAGGCGATCCAAATTTCGACATCAACACATAAATTGAAAGATTGAAGCTATCAAATTAATTATATGAATTGTGGGTCTTAATCAATCCAATTCTTCTTCAAGGTTTATTCATCAAGGTGAGATTGCTCAACAATTTTCTCTAATTTCTATTGAAAGTCAAGGGTTTTTTTTTTGTTTTTTTAATTAATAATTATATCATACATATACATTATTTTTCTTAGGGGTGTGCACAGTTCGGTTCGGTCCGGTTTTAGGTTGAACCGAGGACCGAATCGAACAGGTCGGTTCTACAGAACACTAAACCGAAGTTGAACCGATTTTTTCGATTTCGATTTTTTAACCGAACCACCGGGTTCGGTTATAGGCGGTTTGGTTCGGTTAAAACTATTTTTTTATTATTTATTTATTTATTTTGACCATTTTTCTCCCGTCCAAACAAACATCATTTTCTTCTTCTATTAACCCTAATAAGAACTTATGGGGCATATTTTAAGCCATGAAAATCTATAAGATAATACAAACACAAATGCATTGTGCCAATATACAGAATCATATAACACAAAAAATTACTTGCGTTTGTCGGAACAGGTGGGTCGTGGGGGCGGCGTCTGCGTCGGTCAGAACGGGTGGGGGGGGTTGCATCGGTCGGTGGGGGCAACGTCTGCTTCGGTTAGGACGGAGGCGACAGTTGCGTTGGTCGAAACAAGTGGGGAGTGGCGGTTGGTCGACGGTGGTCGTGTTCTCTTGTGGTCGTGGCGTGAAGGGGAAGTGAGAAGAAGAAGATCGTATTCTGAGATTCTGAGAAGAAGAAAAATCGTGAAGGAGTGAAGGAATACGAAGAGAAGACGAAAATTGAGAGTGAGAAGAGAAGTTAGGGCTTAGGGTTTCATTAAATTGGACTAATGGGCTTGGGCTTTACATTTACATTAATAGAAATTTAAAATTAAATAGTGGATTGGGCTAGTCTATAATAAGTAAAATATCTTGGTTCGTTTTTTTTTTTCGATTTTTTAAGGATGTGAATCGAAAATCGAACCGAGAATATCGTTTTTTTTCTTCATGTAAATCGAAGAACCGATTTTTTAAAAAAAAAACTGAACCTATGGTCTCGGTTCGAACCGGTTTCTGCACACCCCTAATTTTTCTCATTTTTTTCCCTATGAATTATATTATTTACACTTTTCTTTAATTTCTCTTGATAGATAAAAAGTCTTTGATAAAGGAATTATCTCAATTACGTTAGAGAACTCCCCTTATTCAAGGTGAACCCCCAACAATAATAAGAATAACTCCAATAACGAAATGATAAAGCAACCCCAAGAAAGTTAAACAGATTTTACTTGAAAAAGTTTGATCGATGATCAAGAAATAAGGAGAACTTGTTCTTAACTTAAAGATTTCGATTTCTCCACAATCTAATTGATCAAACTAGATTGAAAGTTCTAAAAATATGCACTCTGAACACAAGAATACAAAGAAAGTATAAAGCTTGAGAAATTAAACTCAATATGAGATTTCATTCAAATTCAACTTGTGTTCAAATGACCAAATGACAACTCTATTTATACTAAATAAATAGACACCATGAAAGGACACAATCTTTCACGATTTTTGTCCAAATTCAACCCCCAATCCTTGAACTCCTTACATGTACCTTATTAAATGAAAATACATGAATTAAAGTAAGTACATAATGCTTTAAATATGTTAATGAATATAGCTTCTTAGATTCATTATGACTTTTGGATGAAAAGGTGTCTCATCAAGAATGAATGGTTGCAATTCTTCAAATTGTAGACAGTTTAGCTTGGAGGTAAGTGTTCATTGTGGCTTGAAGTCTTTTAGCTCTTTCTCGTGTCATTGGACCTTGTGGCATAATGATTGCCTCATGATGATGTTGACTTGGAGCATGAGCTTCAATTGAGTTAGATAGATCTAATTGAGTTGATCAAGCTTGGTCCTCAAGATCCTTTTGATTGCCCATTTTCATATCAATCTTATATATAACCCATAACACCATAAAATTAGAATAAATAAACTCCCTTCAAATCAAATGGTATTTCAGAAAAAGAACCCAAAATTGCATAGAAGATAGCCTTGCAACTTGTGTTTATAATCCAACTAAGAAAATGGAAGACAAGAATTCCAAAGAATGCGCTATATAAAACTGAAAATTAGCAGCCTTGCAATTGATTTCTTTGGAATGGGGAAGTGTCTTCTTCAAGTGAACCAATTTCTAAAACTGAAAATTTGTTTTCACTTTTGAATTTTGTTTCTTTTGGTTCTCTCTTTACAGAATCCAAAAAAGAGAGATTTGGTTAAGATTGTATTAAAATATAAATTTGACACCATTTCCTTTTCCTTTTACAGAAGAATCACTTAAGTAACAAAATATAAGGGCGTGTTTGGGAGTGATTTTGGAGTGACCAAAATCACTTTTAACTTGTCTAAAATCACTTTTCCTATCAAAAGTGTGATGTTTGACAATATTAAGCAAGTGATTTTAGAAGAATCCAAAATCATTTTAAGTGATTCCCTTTCAATCACTTGAGAGGTGATTCTCAAGTGATTTTTGTCAAGTGATTGTAATTTAAAATGGCTATTATTCATTTTTGAAAATAACATACTTTTAATGACGGGTAAAAACCGTCATCTTTTGTCAAAATTCATAAATTTCTATAAAAAAAAGTGAATTTTCTCAAAACCGTCTTATTAAGTTCATCTGTCATTGTTTATAAAATGACAATTTTCTATCTCTAAAGTTTTATAATATCTATCTTACTTTATTATCTTTTTTTTTTCTTTTAATTCATATTTTTTTTACTTTCCTTTCTCTCTAATAGTTTTAACTCTCTTTGAAATATTTTTTATTTCTAATTTTTTTGTTCCTCCCTATCATTTTCGTATCTTTTTAAATTTTTTTCTCTCTAATGTTTTTTAATATCTTTCTACTTGTCCCTAACTCTTAAATTTTCTCTCCCCGTTTTAGTATTTCTTCCTAGAATTTTGACCATCTTGCCCAATTTTTTTTGTTTATCTCTCTATCTTTGAATTTTACTCTCTTTATTAAAATTTGCTCTATGAATTTTCTGTCCCTTCCTTTAAAATTTTATTCCTCCATATTTCTAATTTTTATCCCTCCAAATATTAGAATAATTTATAACTAAATAATTTTTAAACAAATTAATTATAATTAAATCATTTAGTTTAAAACACTTTATGTTAAAGTTGTGTTCTCAAATATGTGTTTTAAAAATCACTTGATTGTATGAAAATCACTATTAAAAATGTAGAACCAAACATGAAAATGATTATATGGAAATCACTTTTAATAAATCAATTATAAACAAATCAATTACACTAAAATTAATATTTCTAAAATCATTCCCAAACATGCTAAATTTGAAAAATTTTCTTTCCTTTTATAAAAATCCATTCAATTAAAAAGTTTCATAAATCTTGAAAGCTTAGCTTGGTGCCTTTTCTTTTCTTTTTTTTTTCATTTGATTGGTCAAAGGGCAGATTCGTCATTTAGATTCGTTGGATAACCCTTCGATTCTTGAAAATTAAGTCTATTACTCCACCTGAGGTTCTATGTTTTGTTATCTCTTTCTACCTAAGTCAAGTTTTTAAAATTTCTCTTTTAATTTGACTAAAAATTTAAATGATTTCTATAAAAAAATTACCCCACTATGGGGTTCGTTGTTTTGTTATCTCCTCTCTACCTAAGTTAAGTTTTCAATTTTTTTAAAAAATAAAGATAAAAATTAAGCCTATTACCCCACCTTGGGTTTCGTTGTTTTGTTATCTACATTTTATCTATGTTTACAAAAACTTTTTTTTTTTTTGAATTTGACTAAAAATTCAAATGATTTCTTAAAAAAGATGAAAAGTTGATATAAAAAACAAGTATGAATTTCTACGAAACCAAAAATTAAAAATCTAATAGTAATCCAACGAAGTTATTTTAATTATCTATTTAATTTGATTGCAACATTGTTAGAGTTTGAGAGCTCAAAAGAAAAAAAAAATGGTAAGATTTTGGTGGGCAGCATGGTATTGTAAATATTTTAAAAAATGGTCCAAAAAATGTAAATAACCCTTTTATAATTTGCAGAAATAAAGTTTGTAGTATAAAAAAACTAAGTCTCACATGCTCGAATTTAGGTAGGTTAACCTATAAGATTGACAAACCGAATTTCACAAACAAATTGATATACAAACTTCTTCACACTAATAGACCACGATATCTTGATAGACACGAATAATATGTTAGGGTAAAAAGACAATTAAGTAAAAATATCTAAATGTCTAAATGGCAACGGAAGAAGTTTAAAATTTTTCGATATTTACAAATATATTGTAAAATCATAATATTTGCAAATATGACAATATAATTGTCATCCGTACCTTGGAAGTATTTTAAAGTGTTAAAAAATTTATGAAAGTATTTTTTTACCAAACACTATGAAATATTTAAAAATATTTTAATTAACTAAGATAATAAAAAGCTGTAGAAACTGAGAGTATGGAATAACTCTCCTCAGTTGATTCCTGATAAATTCAATGATATTTAAAGACAAATACCATGAAGAGTAACTAATCACGAATGGCTGTAATGTAACATAACCCTTAATAGCTTACAAAAACAACTAACCCAACAAATAAAACAATCCACAACAGATAAACGACCCAATAACAATTAAAAACAACCCAACAATATTCATCTCCTAATATCCCCTCAAACGAATGCCTATGAAGACATGAGTTTGTATCGAAGAGAATGCAGCCGGTCAGACGTCAAAGCTTTAGTTAACAAATCAGTTGGCTGTTGTAATGTCCAAATGAACTGAATCTGCAATACGAAGTGAAAGTCAATTTCCACATGTTTAGTACCGTCCATGGAAGATAGGATTCTTTGCAAGTTGTATAGTTGACTAATTATCACATAGAAGAAGAGGAGCATGAGGTAAAAACACCCGTAATTCTCGAAGAACTTGTCGGATCCAAGAGACCTCAGCAGTGGTTGCTGCAAGAGCTCTATATTCAGCCTCAGTGGAACTTCGAGACACCGTGCTTTGTTTCTTAGATATCCAAGAGATGGGATTGTTTCCAAGAAGTACTACAAAACCTGTAGTTGACCGACAATCCGTTCTATCTCCCTGCCCAGTCAGAGTCTGTATATGCACAAAGCGATAGAGGCCCTTTTTTGAAACAAATTCCCGCATTTAATTAGGTCCCTTTGACATAACGAAATATTCGTTTTACAACAACAAGAGATGCACATATATGGAAGCATTTATGAACTGAGAGACCCTACTGACTGCAAAAGATATATCGGGTCTCGTAAAGGTTAAGTAATGTAAGGCTCCAACCATAGACCTATAAGCTTTTGTATCTTCGGGAGAACACAGAAGAGAATCAGTAGTAATTGAACTCATAGCACACGGTGTAACACAGGGCTTGGCAAATTAAACAACATACCAAACCTATTTAGAACATCTGTGGCATACTTGGTCTGATTTAGAACAATTCTAGTAGCTTTAGACTGAACCTCAAGTCCAAGAAAATATGTCAAGGCACCAAGATCCGTCATATCAAACCAAGATTTTAGTTGAGTAACCAATGAATCAATGTAAATGAGATCATTTTCAATCAAGATTATGTCATTAACATTAGGAGTAAGTAAGTAATAGTACCACAACTACGTCGTATAAACAACGATGGATCCGCTCGAGATGCCTCAAAACCAAAGGTTAACAAATTTGTCGTGAAACAATCAAATCATGCTCGAGGGGCCTGTTTAAGACCATATAGTAACTTTTTGCAATTTACAAACATAGTTAGGAAACTAGTTGCTCAAGAACCCCTAAGGTTGTTGCATATAAACTTCTTCTTGCAATTCTCCATGTAAGAAATCATTTTTAACATCCAGTTGGCAAAATGCCTAACTGAATTGTGTAGCCAAGGAAAGAACAATCCTTACCGTTGGTTTCTTCACAACCGGGCTAAATGTTTCAAAATAATCTATTCCTTCTTCTGGATGAAATCCTTTGGCTACAAGTCTAGACTTATACCCTCTTACATCCTATATATTTCTTATATGGTGGAAGAGGAGTAAGAGACCATGTTCCTTGCTTGATAAGAGCATCAAATCCATCACACATAGCAACCTTCCATTCACCGTGCCCAGAGGTAGCAGTAAATGATGTAGGTTCATCATTTAGGGATGTGTTAACATTAGCAAGGAAGACTTTCTTCTTTGAGATCCCAGACTTAGACTCGAATGAGTATTATGAATTGAAGGTATGAGAATCACTGCATTACTCAAGTTAGACTGTGGTAAAATTTTAGATGGGGTAATTTGAGAATAACTATTGGTATCGCAGGGTATTTGAGAAGGCATAAACAAGTCATTGGATGACAAGTTGGAATCTGGTAAAGAATTGATTGGTTGAGAAGATGAGTTAGTCATGGTGGTTGAATTATTGACTGGTTGGTCATTGAGAAAGGTGGATTAAGACACAGGTAGTGGTATTGTAATAGAATTCTTTGATGGCTTATCAGGACTGATTGAAAGGTCAAGAATTGAAGGAGAAGTAAGTTGTGCATAGGGAAATAATGACTCATCAAAAGTAACATGTCTAGAAATATAAAACTTGTCAAGACGTGGATCATAGCACAAGTAACCTTTGTAACCAAGTGGGTATTCAAGAAACACACACTGTGTAGTACGTGGTTGAAGTTTGTTTGATAAGTAAGGTCGAAGACATAGATAACAAACACACCCAAAAACACGAAGAAATGAATAGTTAGGAGGTGAAGAAAATAAGAGTCCAAAGGGACTTTTGTTGCCAAGGGAAGGTGAGGGTAAATGATTTATTAGTTAGACAGTTGTGGCAAAGGCAAAATATCAGAACTTCGAGGGAACTGATGACTTAGAAAGCATAGAAAGAGTCATTTCAATTATGTGTCGGTGTTTTCATTCAACAACCCTATTTTGTTAAGGTGTATAGGGACATGACCTTTGATGCACAATGCCACAGGTATCAAATTTTCTTTGGAAGGTTATGACTACTATATTCCCCACCTCCATCACTACGAAAGGTCTTAAATTTGGCAGATAGAGAGTTCTAAACAAGAGGAACAAAGGTTTAATAGCAAAAACACATCAGACTTATAACAGAGGGAAAAATCTATAAATACTTGGAATAATCATCTATAAAGGAAACATAATATCGAAAATCGTTGATTACTAATTCAGTGGTAGGATCCCATACATCACTGTATACAAGGGCTAAAGGAACATGAGAAGTAGAAGATGACAAGCAAAAAGACAATTTTGACATTTTCCAATCAAGGCAATGCTTACATATATGAGATTCACTTTTTGATAAACGAAAATAAAAAATGTGAAGGACACGACTTAATGATACAATGTAGAAACTCAGAGTATAGAATAGTTCTCCCCTATTTATTGATGATAAACTCAATGATATTTAAAGACAAATATAATGCAACACTCTTAACAACTTACAAAAACAACCGAAAAAATAAAACTACCCACAATAGATAAACGACCCAATAACAATTAAAAACATCCCAACAGTAATAGCTTTTATTCATCTCCTAATAAAAGCTACCCAAATCGAAACCCTTGGTAGAAAACCAGGTAATACAAGGAACTACACGTTCTATGAAACGAGAAACAAGAAACAAAAAAAACTATTAAAAATACAGTTCAATCCTCCTTTTATTTATCTTTCTTTTGTCGTCTTGACAAAAAACAAGAAAATTCTTTGTCACATCAATGAGGGAAAAATTCCCTCTATCGTGATTGATTCACCTAACGTCATAGCTAATCTCATTGTTTTAAAAATTGTGTTTGTTTTCTCACCGTTTTTCTATAATAGTTTTGTTCTTTGTTAAGAAAACATTTGAATTTGAATTCGTAGCCAAATTTTAAAAAACAAAAATAAATTTTTAAAAACTTTTTTTTTTTTTTAGTTTTCAAAAGTTGGCTTGATTTTTTAAAACAAAGAAATCTATAGATGAGGGTAGTATTTATAAGCTTATTTTTTTAAAAAAAAAACTAAGAATCAAATGGTTATTAAACAAGCTCATAATTATTTAAAATATCCTTAGTATAATTTATTGAGTGATTTGATGGGATCAAAAGTAGTTTTTTTTTTTTAAATCTTCATAAATGAAAAGTGCTTACAAAATTAGATTAATTTTAAAAACTTTTTTTGAATAAACACTTTAGATAAATCATCCAAAAATGACTTTAAAGTGATGAATTAAAAAACCTTAAAATATGTAATAAAAATAAAAACAAATTTATAATTAATAGGATCACATACATTTTCATTAAAAATATTTTTTCAATAATCTTTAAATTAGAAGGTAATCCAAGTGGACCCTTCATGAGTCTTTTCCTTTCTTTTTCTATTTGAAAATGTTCAAACCAAAATTTGGTTTAGAGGAATAAAAACAAGAGACAAAACAGAGTAACTTTTTTTTTTTAACCATACATGTAGCAAACAAACTAACCATGGTTAGACGAATATCAAAGTCCTACAGTTAAAAAAAAAAAAAAAAAAAAACCTTCATGCTCAAGACTTAGGAACCTATACGCAACCTCCCATCTTAATTAATGTACTGGATTGCCTTTTATTTTCATTCGCTCACTTTTTTCTCCACCCAGATTTGGGCGGTGCAAGACTTTAACTGCAACAACTGTAAGAGAGGAAAAAAAAAAAAGGGACAATAAAGTCATAAATTGATATTTTACCATTTTTAATTTTGGGCCAAAAGAAGTGAAGTTTCCAATTCTCCAAAGACCAAAAGGAGAGCAAAGGATCCTCACCTTTTTTTTTTATAACAAGAATGGAGCTGTTGCTTTGCTTTTGTTAAGAGCAACAGAGATGGAGAAGAAGAAGATGAGTTTGAAGCATCTTTTCGTGACGACGTTCCTCGGAAGCTTGTCGACGTTCATGGTGATACCGAGCATTACCGACTTAACAATGGCAGCTGTGTGTCCTGGACAGGATCATTCTTCCCTTGCCATTTATCTCTCTGGTATCCAGCAGGTGGTATGTGTTTAATACTATATAATTTCATCTATGTACTTAATATGTTTTTAATGGGATGTTTTTGTAGAACACTTATAATGGTTTCGTCTTAAAATAATAATAAAAAAAATTGTTAAATTACAAGTTTAGTTTTTATACTTTTAGATTTGTGTTTATTTGGCTATGAACTTTAAAGCTATTTAATAGATTTCTGAATTTTTAATTTTATGTCTAATTGATATTTGACTTCCTCAACATTTTTTAAAATTCACAAACCTACTAGACATGAAGTACCAGAGCCTACAGTGGTGTCTATGATTATGGAGACCCTCCAAACACTTATTCAAACAACGGTATCTAGTCAAATGGCCGCTCAGTTAGCTCATGATCGAGAAAACATGTCATTAGAAACCAAGTACTTGAAGGATGTTAAGGTTTAGGACTTAATTAAGGTGGAGGCCTACAATGATAGTAACGTGCAAATCCTTCGCCTGACTTTATATGGGCGAAAGACTAATTGAACTGTCCAATAGCTAGTTCCCTCCGAAGTTAAAACCAATGATTAGAAGCATCAAAGGCATTCTATTAGACACATAATTCAAATTTATATATAATAGATCAATTAATTTTAAAATTTTTGAATATGTTAGGATATCTATATTAAGATACAAAATTGAAAGTTCAAGTACCTATTAGACGTTTTTATAGTGATCTAAACACAAAATTGAAAATTTGGGTTCCTATTAGACATTTTTTAAAAGTACTTTAGAGGTCTTTTAGTACAAACTTAAAAAGTACTTTAGAGACCTTTTAGATACAAATTTGAAAATTTTGAAATTAAACTTGTAATTTCACCAAAATTTTATAAGAAGAGTGGATAGCAATGTTAGTCTTCTAAACAAGTGGTATCTTTCTCATAGTTTTATTATTATCATTTTTTCTTTTTGATACTTTTCTTCAAATGAAACTGACCCACGTGGGGAGGATTTGTCTGTCACCTTTCTATTTTATTTTTTTGTTTTTTAAAACATATCTTTCTAATTTATTGTATCATGAATTTCTCTCCAACATTTGTGATTTACCAATTGAACAAGGCGATTTTTTTTTAGTTCAACAAATAAACATGGAGTGAGAGACAAGTTTATAGAAGATAATAAGAGTTTTGTCCACTAAGCTACTTAGGAACAAAATTAGTCAGACAGACAATTCAATATACACATCAATACAACATAGTACAATAAAAACAAAAATAAACAAAGGACTAAAATAGTGAAAGTTGCTAATATAAAAAAATTTAAAAACTGCAGATTATAGGGCTTGGAGCAGTGGTGATGACACCAATACTTGGGAATTTATCAGACAGATATGGAAGGAAAACAATGCTGACTCTTCCTATGACAGTTTCAATCATACCACTCAGTAGGTTTACTCTTAAAATCTCATTGATTCTTCTTCCTTCTCCTTATATTTCTACCAGTGAGAATAAGTAGATTTGAAATTGAAGTCAACTAATATCTATCATCAATTGATTTATCTTCAATCACTAGTTATGACACAAGATTTGAATAATTTTGCAGCCATAATGGCATATAGAAGAACTACCAACTTCTTCTATGCATTCTACATCATGAAAACTCTCACAGACATGCTTTCAGAAGGCACTACAGTTTCACTTGCTCTTGCTTATGTGGTATTCAACATCACTTCAACTATATGTACCCCGGATTTTGGGAAGCAAAGCTTCAACTCCCAGTTATCCAAAAAAGAAAACTAATTCTTGTCTCTTCATTCTCCCATGTTTCATTTCTCAGGCAGACAAAACTTCAGAGGAACAGAGAATTTCAGCATTTGGAATTTTATCTGGGGTCAAATCTGTAGGTTATGTATGTGGAACATTTTCAGCTCGTTTCCTTTCAACTGCTGCAGTGTTTCAGGTTTTCCATGGCTTCTTTCTGCACATAATAAAGTATGCTTCCTTTTGGCTACTAATCTAAATTATGCTTTCTTTGTATCCTTGTGCAGTTGGCTGCTTCCATGTCAGTGCTTGCAATAGTGTACATGAGTATTTTTCTCAAGGAAAGTATTCCAGATCGAAATGAGTTGACTCAGCCGATCTTCAAGGAAAACATAAGTGAAGATGATGAAAATGGGCCACAATTGCCTACAAGAAATCAGTCATTGACAGAGATCTCTTCTATAAGAGATGTTATCTGCTTAATCACGAGTAGGTAATTCTGATGCTCTTTTTCAATGGTTTCTGTCAGTTCTAAAGTGATTTTCCCACTTCTAGTTTTCTTCCATTTCCTCTTTTTGACATGTTTCAACATGACCAACTCCAAATGAAACAATATTAGCACAACATTTTCACAAGTAGCAAGAGTTTCCTTCTTCAATAGTCTAGCAGAGAAGGGGATGCAAGCATCACTAACGGTACACTTCTCAGTCAAGTTTGGAAGTGTATCTTCTATATTGATTTAATTATTGACCTGTCATTGTGTTCCACTCTACTATACAAAATGGTTGCATCAAATAGACATTGACAAAATAAAATAAGTTTGAACAATTTTAGCACTTTTTCAAACATCTCAACTTCAACCTTAAATAGTATTCCTTTGGTACAGTATTTCTTAAAGGCCCGTTTTCACTTCGATAAAAACCAGTTTGCTGACTTGATGATAATTGATGGGGTCGCCGGGGCGACTTCACAGGTATCCTTCACTAGCATGAGCAACAACAATCCAGGGTATCTTTTACAAGATTCATTATGGTCCTTACTCTTAAATTTGTGCCATTTTGCAGCTTCTTTTGATGCCGGTTTTGGCACCAGCTATTAGACAGGAGAAGTTGCTTTCGATAGGACTGTTGGCGAGCTTTACAAATGTAGGCATCTAACTCTCATCTCATATATATATTTTATAATACCATAAGCATGGGCCATTTGCCTCTCCCCATCCCCATGATGCTGATGACTACCCACTTCAATGCAGATGCTACTTTACAGCATTGCTTGGTCAGTTTGGGTAATTGCCACCCTCCATTCAAGTAGCTAGAATCTTATTCTGTTCAAAACAAATATAACCATTGTGCTGCTCATATTGTAGATAATATAGTTATATCTTTGTTTCTTTCCCACTTATTTGACCAATTGAAACTTGTGGAATATACACAGGTAAAAGTAATATGTGTTTGGCACTTGTTTGATTGTGTTTCTTTAAGAATATTTATACATTGGTCTCCCTAACCTGCTGTAGCTATTCTCTGTCTAACCTGTCAACTGTTTGTTCTCTACTAACCACAAAGATTTTTAACATCTGTAGGTTCCTTATGCTTCAAGAGCACTTTCAATTTTTACAGTTATTGTCAGTCCAATAGTAAGCTTTCCTTGATTTCTTCATAAGCTTCTCTCTGCTCATGAAAAAGCCCCGTGGCATTCACACAAATCTATGGCTTGCACAGATATTCAACATTGCATCTAAGCAAGTAGGACCAAGCGAGCAGGTTAGTTCACTAAAAAGAAACTGCTAAGACCTCGTTTGATAACCATTTGGTTTTTAGTTTTTGAAAATTGTGCTTACTTTTTCATCATTTCTCTATCATGGTTTTCATATTCTCTATAATGGTTTTTATCTTTCTTAAGTCATTTAAGTTTCTAGCCAAATTCCAAAGAAAAGAACAAGTTTTCAAAAACTATTTTTTTTTTAGTTTTCAAAACTTGGTTTGGTTTTTTAAAACATATCTAAAAAGTAGATAAGAAGACATGGAAACCCATAAGTTAAAGTAGTATTCATAAGCTTAAGTTTCGAAACCTAAAAACAAAAAACCAAATGATTATCAAACGAGGCCTAAATGTGCTGTTTATTGAGCCTGTGAAAGTAAAACAAAAGGAAAAAAAAAAAAAACTTATTTATCATCATCTCTCCTTTCTGCTAAAATGACATTTTTCTTTTATCACAAGGGGAAGGCCCAAGGATACATCTCAGGCATTAATTCCCTTGCCAACATTGTATCTCCATTACTTTTCAGCCCCCTCATAGGTACATCAATTATCAAGATTCAGTGTAAAATGTTTCACCACAAATATATGGCACTCCATTTCTTGACTTCATCAATCTATTCAGCTCTTTTCCTGTCCAAGGATGCACCATTTGACTTCCCTGGCTTCAGTATCTTGTGCATTGGACTCACTTCAGTAAGGATACTATATACCACCTATCTCCTCTTCTTATATTTAGACTGTAATTATATAAAGCCCAGCAATATTCCAGCAAAGAAGATTGGCAAACACCCAGTTTTTTCTAAGAATTCAGAGTCTCAAAAGGGAAGTTCTGACTCAGCCTGCAATGGAATTCATAGTCTCCTATAAATCTTAAAGAAAGAAAACTGCATTGTTTGAGCATTTTGATGTGTTTCACATAAAAACATCTTCTATTTTGCAGCTGGTTGGCTTCACTCTAAGCCTGATGATCCAGGTAGTAGATCCCTTTATTCCAATCAGAAAACCAACAACTTACCGTAGCCTACTTGTTTAAGGAACTCTCATTCAACACAAAAAGGAAAATTCTAACTGGTAGATACTTACAAATTTGAAGCAACACAAAGATTATTACAGATTCCCTTGTATATTATTGCCATTAAGGAAACTCAAAGCAACTACAACAGAAAGTGCATTGTAAAGCAACTTCAATTTTTTTGTTCTGTTTTTCTTTCACAACCCTAAAGCAGAACCCAATTCAATTTTGTATATATTATGACCTTGTAAATCCTCAGAACACGTAAGATTGTTATTCGTTCTTGGATATCTGATGAATGCAACAAACATAAAGCTTCGAGATTTTCTAACCCTAAATAATCTGTCAAATCGAGAGCATGTTTTCTTATGCAAGCAGAGATAAAAGCTCAAAACAGAGAGAAATACGAACCTTAGAAGAGATCTCCATTGCCTAATTGAAATGGTTGGTTGGTTAAGTGATTTTTTTAAACCGATCACCCAAATTTTTTGTTAACTACTTTAGTTATATTATATAGGGGATGTTTGACCCCTAATTTTGGATTGGAATGGTTTTGGGTTCAAGTGTTCAAAATCCAAATTGTTGTTTTGAAATAGAGGAAACGACTCTACACGAGTTTGAACAAAGGATATCATGCTCTAATATCATCTTAAATCACCAATCAACCCAAAAGTTTAAACTTGTGAGTTAGGGCCAATTTAATTATATCAACATAGTCTAAGGCATCTCAAATATAGGTTTTAGTAAATTAGCCAAACCAAACTCTACACTCCAAACACAGTAATCAGGAACCCTAAGATATTTTTCATTCCAGCCAAAGATTTCAAAAATAGAATGAAAACAAAATTATGAACACATTGTTGGGATGAATGTCCTAATCTCGTATATGTTTGTAACATTACTTATTGAAATAAATAAGAGTTATTTTTTCATTAATTTGTGTCTCGCATATTTACAAACTTTATCCAATAAACTAAGTTCCAAGGTCATTGAATTATGAGAGAACTAAAACTTGAACGATGTGTAGTGGACACAGAGGATCACGTTCGAGTTTATGACCCGAACAGTCTACAGTATACGGATAGGGTTGGAGACCTATGTTAGGATTTGTGCCCTAAACTTATGTAATTTTGATCAAATAAATAAATAGTTATTTGTTTTGGTAAAATTATATTCTCGGTTTATAAATCCAATAAACTAAGCTCCAAGATTATAATATATCTTGAACATCAGTGTAGTAGACACTATTTGGATTGTGTTCAAGAGTATAACCTAAATGGTCTATGATATAAGAAGAAGGTTGGAAACCTTATTCTGATAACACCATAGATGCGACCCACTTTGTAATTAGTACAAATGAGGCAATCCAACTCATTCATGTGGATGACATGCGAGTGGAGGCATCCTGTATGAAGAGTTCATACAAGACCGGACTGCAAATTATTAGTCTGACCAGTATAACGCCGTTAACAGGATAAGACTAATAATTTATAGATGGTCATTAGTGACTCGACTTGAATCCTGAACAAGTTAAGAACTCCTGCTTATAGGGGTTTGTCCTTAGACTAGTATGAGTGAGAGTGGCCCGTAACCGACTTAATAAGCCTACCTTCTCACGGACAGAACCTCGTAGGTAGTTGGAGATTTAACTATGCAAGATGAAATTCACTCATTCCTACACTAAGGAATTAGATAGGTTGTTCCCTTCAAAACTGAGTACAAGTCTTGAACAACGGGGTCCCGCCCTCTAAACTGGCTTAAGAGGGTATGAGTTTATTGTAGGACCATAAACTTGTTGTTCATTAGAGGATCAGTGGTGCTTAAGGAACAAAGAGATAATCACAGGGGTAAAACGGTAATTTGACCCAACTGTGATTACGAACAACCTGTGAAGGGTCGACTCATGGGTAATGATTATATCAATGGACACAATATAATCTACAGTGAGGAGAATGCAACTACAAGTCTATAGTGGAGTGACTTGTAGTTAATGAATATTGATTAACTAGATCCAAGAGTTTGATCAGTTAATCTCACATCATTGGAGCTCATGAAACTGTAGGTCCATTAGGTTCCTCCGTTTGCTCAACATAGTAATATTGAGGGTATAAAGTTAGGAATGAGATTGAAGTGTTCAATTTCATATATGAGGTGTTATATCAATTATATGTGATATAATTGATATAATATATGGTTTTAATGTGAATTAGATTCACATATTAACTATACACTAATGAGAGAATGAAGAAGGGATATGATGGTAATTTTCATCCTATTTCCCTATAAATAGTTGCATGAGATGCAACTTTGGTGTGAAGGCTTTTGACATAAAACCCTAGAGTTTCATTTTTGTGTTGGAAAGAGTTCCAAACAAAAACCTCTCTCAAACCTCCACATCTCATCCTAGAGGAACCCACCTTCCTCCCTCACCTAGAGAACAACGGAGAAAATCTAGTGGTGAATCTTTATACGTCCGGGTTCGTGTTGCTGAGATCGTGATCGTGGGAGAAGTAGCTCGTGAAGAAAGCAATCTTCAAAGGTATATTACTTGTTGTCCTATGTTATATCACACATGCTTAATCTTAGTTATTTTGTTATTGAATGAAATCTGCGTAAAATCATGAACACACAATTCTCAATCGCTTCCACTGCGGGATTCAATCCCTTCAATTGGTATCAAAGTCAAGTTGTGTTCTTGATTTTGTTCTGGATTTATCAAGAAGAAAGGTGAGATTTTCTGTTTTCATGTGATGAATGAACGAATTGCGAATTAGATGTTTTCGTTTTTTGCACCATAGATTTACATATTTTATGTTGAATTGTTCAATGTAAAGGGCCTATTGTTTTGAGCATTTTATTATGTAAATCGAGTATGTAAGTCCGTGTCGATCGAGGCAAAGTGGTTGCTGAAAAAAATGGATAAAAAACAAGCAAAAACAAACAAAAGGTGTTTGTTATCTTGTGTGCCAAGCGTAACGCGCGATTATTCAGCGTTGCAGCGCCGATGAAAGCGATTTGGTGAAGGCAGTGCAGCGTTACGCGCGCCTCCCAGCGTCACAATGCTTGGACGATGAGGCCTTTGCGTTGCAATGATGATTGCGGCGCGTCGCTGGCGGCGAAGGCGTTTATGCGCGCACTCCAACGGGTAGAAACGAACAAAATGCAGCGTTGCAACGCCAAAAGCGTTTTAGGAGATGCAACGGGCGGAAAATGTTTTTATTTATATATATATATATTAAATATAAAAATATTTTATATTTAATTATATTTAATTTTCTTAATTTTAATTAATATAATTAGATTATATTAATTAAAATTAATTTTAGGGGTGCCAAAAATGGTCTAATTTTTCTATTTAATTTATGCAATTGTTGTATAATTATTGTCATGCATAATGTATGCTTTTATTTAGCTATCCCACCTTAGGTTAAGCATTTACATGCATCATTTATAATATAAAGTGTTATATTGTATAGTTTGCATGTATAATTAATATAAGGAGTTATATTAATTTATGGACAACATTGACATGCATGTTTTTCATGCGATGAATGTGTTATGTATGTTTTATTATTCATGTGATGAATGATCAAGCACAATAACATAGAATTGCATGTCACCTAAGGTTAAATTGATTAGTTTTAAAATGTTTAGAACATGAAATCAATATACCTTAGGTTATCTAGTTCTAATTAGATTAAAATTAGGAACCATGTAATTTATAAACAATGATTGAAAGAGGAACTATGTCTAAGAAAGGTTCTGTCTAGGTTGGGGTATTTAAGCTGACGGAAACAGAACACCTCTACATGAGAACTGACGTGGGAGTGAATTTTAATCAGAGGGTTTATAAAAGGGTTAATACACTAGATATCTTAGATTTAATATAAACAGTTATATTAGCAAACTTAGGATAAAATCAATATAAGAGTTATATTGATAAGTTTAGGTAAAATCATTAGTCGGGTTTAGTCTAAGTCATTTTCCTATAAAGCTAAAGTATCCAGTGAGAGAAAAAGTGTATATGATACATATTTTTCCACCTACGTTTCTCTGGGAAGTTCACACCGTGAGACTCATACTTGGTTTCGTGGCGCAAATGAGAGCGTCCCCCTTCGGGCGGTGTTTGTATGAGTCAATATCAAGGTGAATGGAGAGGGTACTTATAGTGAGTGGGAGCAAATTTAGTGAAAACAAAACCTATGATCTCTTATATCGGTTCACACCGTAAGATCACTATGGTCAGCTTGCTAGTTTGACTTGGACTAGACAATCCCTTCGGAGGGCTTGATCATAGAGGATCAAACACAGTGGACACCCGAAAGGGATAAAGATTTTCCTAGTCTGTTTTTCAACCTAGTCCTCCCTTCGACAGATTTTGTTGGATGGAGACTCTGGGGCCTAAAGACAGAAGGTTACACTCACAAGGTACATAAGAAGTGTATGTATCCTAACCAAATAATGGTAACTAAAGCCTATAGGAATAAAAGTTATTCTGGCATTAGGTTTTGGTCAAGAATGTCTTAATCTAGTATGAGTGTTTTTTATTACCCTTCGGTGTCATACATTCTAAACCTTTGGAGTATCATTGCAAATTATTAATGACTTAGGAATCATTAGATAATTAGCTAAGACGTGATTGAATTAGACAGTTTTCTAGCGAGAAACTTATACAAGTTTTTTTTTGTAAATTTCAGCAAAATGTCTAACTCTATTATTTCCTTACTGGATGCGGAAAAATTAACCGGAGAGATCATGATAACTTGAAAAAACAAACTTAACACTATTTTGGTAATGGATGATCTAAAATTTGTGCTAACTGAGGAGTGTCCTCAGGTGTCAGGCTCGAATGCTACCTAAAATGTTCGTGATGCATATGATCGATGGATCAAGGCCAATGATGAGGCCAAGGTCTATATGCTGGCAAGTATGTCTGACATATTAGCCAAGAAGCACGAAAGCATGATGACCGCTAAGGAAATCATGGATTCAGTGCAGGGTATGTTTGGACAACAGTCTACACAGGCCCGACACAATGCCCTCAAGTATATATTCAACTCGAGGATGCCAGAGGGTTCATATGTTCGAGATCATGTCCTGGGTATAATGGTACACTTTAACATCGCGGAGTCGAATGGTGTTTCTATTAGGGTCGACTCATGGGTAATGATTATATCAATGGACACAATATAATCTACAGTGAGGAGAATGCAACTATAAGTCTATAGTGGAGTGACTTGTAGTTAATGAATATTGATTAACTAGATCCAAGAGTTTGATCAGTTAATCTCACATCATTGGAGCTCATGAACTGTAGGTCTATTAGGTTCCTTCGTTTGCTCAACATAGTAATATTGAGGGTATAAAGTTAGGAATGAGATTGAAGTGTTCAATTTCATATATGAGGTGTTATATCAATTATATGTGATATAATTGATATAATATATAGTTTTAATGTGAATTAAATTCACATATTAACTATATACTAATTAGAGAATGAAGAAGGGATATGATGGTAATTTTCATCCTATTTCCCTATAAATAGTTGCATGAGATGCAACTTTGTGTGAAGGTTTTTGACATAAAATCTTAGAGTTCCATTTTTGGGTTGGAAAGAGTTCCAAACAAAAACCTCTCTCAAACCTCCACATCTTATCGTGGAGGAACCCACCTTCCTCCCTCACCTAGAGAACAACGGAGAAGATCTAGTGGTGAATCTTCATACGTTTGGGTTCGTGTTACTTGATGTCCTATGTTATATTACATGCGTAATCTTAGTTATTTTGTTCTTGAATGAAATCTGCGTAACAAAATCATGAACACACGATTCTCAATTGCTTCTACTGCGGGATTTGATCCCTTCAACCTAATCTTGGATACACTGTGGATGTGACCCGCTGTATATTAGATACAAACGAGTTGATCTAACTCGTTCATGTGGTTGACATGCGAGTGGGGGCATCCTGTGCAGTGAGATTGTACAAGATTGGAGTGTGAATTATTAGACCCACCGATGTAACACCATTAATGAGTATAGGACTAATAACCGTAGATGACCAATAGTGACTCGACCTTAATCACGAGCGTGTTACGGACTCGTCTACGGTGCGTCCCTTTGACTAGTACGGGTGAGGGTGGTCACAGTTACTCACCCAATATGTCTATCTTCTCAATGACATGAACACGTGGGGAGCTGGGAACTTGACTACGCGAGATGGAATTCACTTGTTCCGGACTTAGAAAAACTAGAGGGGTTGTTCCCTTAAGTGTTGTTTCCAGGGCTTGGACAACGGGCACCCATCCTCTTACTGGCCCGGGAGGAGTGTTGTTTATGGTTGGACTATACAACATTGTTGTTCATTAGAGGAGCAGTGAGACTTAAGAAGCAAGAGGTAGTCACAGGGGTAAAACGATAATTTGACCCAACAGTGTCTACGAATAACCTGTGAAGGGTCGACTCACGGGCATTGGTTATATCAATGGACACAACTTGTTCTACAGTGATGAGAGTGCAAATACGAGCTTTAGTGGAGTGTTACCGTAGCTAATGAATGTTGAATAACCGGGTCAAAGAGTTCGATAGGTTAATATCGGATCATTGAAGCTCGTCATCTGTAGGTCCATTAGGTCCCTCAGTTGGCTGAAACTAGATAAATTGAGGGTTTACAGTTTGGTGTGGATTTGAAGTGTTCAAATTCATTAAAGGGTATTTATGTCATTTATATGAGATATGATTGACATAATATATAGTTTAATGTGAATGAGATTCATAATACACTATAGGTTAGCCTAATTGATTAATTAGTGCTAGTTTAGAGAACTTGGATTAAGAGAAATTAAATTGAATGTGATTCAATTTAAAATTCACAATTATACAAATGTGATTTGTATAATAAGGTATGAGATATCTTATTATATGTGTGTATACAAATATGATTTGCATAGTCTAATGTTGTGGTAAAATGGTAAATAGGTGGAGATTTCAACTCAATCTATCACCATTATAAAAGCACCTTTGCAAGAAGGATTGCTTAAGGTTTTCTCATTTTTTGGAATCTCACCAAAAAAGGCTCTCTCTCTATTTTCTTAATCTCTCAAATTCTCTCTACCCAAACCAAAGTGAGTTTCACCACTCTCCCTCTACCGACCGAGAACAACCGAGAAGATCGTTTTGAAAGTGTCCAATCTGTTCGGTTTGAGAGATCGAGGGCACGAAAAGTTCGTGATCGAAGAAGGAAATCTTGAAGAAACGTTCTTCAACAAGTACGTACTTCTTTCTTACTGTTTTTCTTTCTTAGAAATGCATGTTTAGCCTAGGATTTATGTGATAAATTCGATTTTAAGAAAATGTTTTTCACAACGAACACCATGATTATTCAAAGTTGTTTTCATTGCGGGAGTTTCATTCCCTTCAATTTGTATTAGAGACAATTGTTAGCTTTTCGTTGTGCAAACTGTTTTTTCTTAAAATTATGTGGGTATGCTTTAATTTCATGAGATGAATTGAAGTTTGCATGTTGGATGTTTCGGTTTTGGCACTTTAATTTTAGATTTACATTTCGTTGATGAGATCAATGTAAGGGCTTGTTGTTTTGGGTAATTTTAATGTAAATCGAGTCTGTAAGTTCGTGTCGTTCGTGGCAATAGTTGATGTGAAGAAATCAGAGCGGAATCGGGCGAAAATCGACGAAAAACAGCAAAGGAGTTTGTTGTTATGTCAACGACGTTGAGACATTGTTTTTCGGCGTCTTAACGTTGTCCGTGCAGATCCAGGTTGTGTTGTAGGTCAGCGTTGCAACACTGAGGCATTGGGTGCGTGAGGTGCAACGTTGAGCGCTGCAGCGTTGCAACGCTGGCCACGACTCGCGCGTTGCAACGCTGTCGCGTAGTGGCCAGTTCCAGCGAGATGTTCGCGGGTGTAGTGGCAAGAAGGGATTCATGGGCGGTTTATTTTCGTTTTTCTTGATCTGTAATGGCTTTTTAATCTTGTTCATTCTCTTATTTCTGTAATTTTTATGGTCAGTCCTTGGTCTAATTTTACCTATAATATCAGTTCACACCCTTTATTTAGAGAGGTGTGACTTAATGTTTATGTGCCTAAATTGTCAGGTCCAATTTGAGAGTATAATCACTCTGTAAGTTTTAAATATAACGCTTCTTGAGTGTTCCAAAGCCTTGCTTTGGATTATCCTTTAGGATTTTTGCAGGCCAAACCCTTGAGATTATACTTAGTCTTGATCTGGTCTAAGATTCTCCTCTGGGAAGATGGAAATCGGTCCCACTAGAGAAAATTTTAGGGCTCCAAAATCTTACTTTGGATTATCCTTAGGATTTGCAGGTCGAACCCCGTGAGATTGGACTCAATCTTCCATAGGTTTAAAATTCTTCTCTGAAAAGATATGGAATCAATTTCACTCGAGAAAATTTTAAATTTAGAGTCTTCCTCCTAGAAAGAGGGAAATCAATTTCTTGGGAGACTATTTCTCTTAGAAAGATGAAAATCAATTTCTAGAAAGTGACTTTTTTATCATCATCTTTTAGAAAGATAGAAATCAATTTCTAGACAAATCATCCTTCTTTTGCAATCAAGTGATGTTCCCTTTCCTTATGTTTTGGGTCTTCCTTTTAGAAAGATGAAAATCAATTTTATGGGAGGCTATTTTTCTTAGAAAGATGGAGATCAATTTCTTGAGAGTATCTTTTATCATCCTATCTTACAAAGATAAAAATCAATTTCTAGAGAGGTTATTCTTTTTTGCCATTAAGTGATGTTCCATTTGTAGCTTTCTAGTTTCTTATGGAAGTCAAAAATAATTTACTAGGCCTCAGTAAAAGGGAGGTCGGCCTCGACCTTAGGGGGTCGATCTCGGTCTACTATGCATTTTCTAATTTCTTGGTTTCTTTTATTTTCCTAGGTACTTTTTATTAGGTAGGAAAATATATCACTAAGTAGCCCCTAGTTAAGGTGGAAGTTGTTCTAACAATTTCATGCTTGAGTACATACATTTTTGTAAAAAAAAAAGAACTTTCATTGACTTAACATTCAAATAAATCATGTTTTCTATGAATTAAAAGAAACAAAAGGAAAAATCCTTTTATCTACTTGAAGAAACAAATGAAACTTCTAGAATTCCATTAAAGAAGAGTTGAACGAGATCATTTGGTCTCCCATGATGACTCGTCATCTGGTTGGCCTCGACCACTTATGGCCATCATCTGGAAGATACTCTTTGAGGTATCATTATCTTATCAGAATTTCGATCTCATCTTTTTTAGTTAAAAACAATCTCAAGTTGAATGCTTATGGTCTCGATCAGGGATGAATTTAGTTAAGGTCAAGAGGGCTTGAGCTCCCCCCTCCTCCCAAACTTATTACTCTATATAATATGTATAGGAAAAATCAAATTAAAACACAAAAAAAAAAAAAAAATTGGCTCAGTGGTTAGCCTCAAGTCCTAGGTTTAAGCTCTAGTATGAACAACTTTAAATGTTTTTTTTTTAATTTCATATTTAAGCCCATCTCGATAAAAATTCTAAATCTGCCACTGGTTTCGAGGAAAAAGATAGTAGTTGCTTGGGTTTCTTTTTTCTGTATTCTCATCTTCTTCAAGTATTTGACTAGATCAAGGTTTTGAATTTCCATCAGAATCTTTTCAGGAGGAGTCGTTGTAGGCATATGCTTCTCGAACTTTGCAAATTAGCCAATCTTGGGGTCGGTTCGGCCTTGGCCTCCATCTCGATCATCCCTTTCTCTTTTCTTTGATTGCTAACGCGAGCTCTCTCCGATCCGTTCTCAGTCATATGACTTGTCGATTCTTGATCTACCTTCTACAGTTGCCTCTCTTGATCTCATCAATTCCTTAGCATTTATATATTTTTGCGCTTTTGTTATGAACTCTACATATGAGCTTGTTCCTTCTTGCCTATAAAGTGAAATAACCTTTTGTCATGCAGTCCAACTGTAATGGCAATCAAAACTGCC
This sequence comes from Trichosanthes cucumerina, assembly GCA_036507285.1. Lineage (NCBI taxonomy): Eukaryota > Viridiplantae > Streptophyta > Magnoliopsida > Cucurbitales > Cucurbitaceae > Trichosanthes > Trichosanthes cucumerina. Next base: position 9,714,343 of record CM071839.1, on the reverse strand, counting down.
CCTCAGTGTATTCTTAGATCTAGCCTTATTATTGAATCTAGCAATATATTCCCTCAGTCTCTTTAGATTCTTTCTTAATAGTGAGTAGGTGCATCTGTGGCTTGTATTAATCTCGAGCCCCCATAAACTATGTAACAAAAGCTCGGGCCAGATCTTTGAAGGAGGTTATTGACTTCCTCTTTAATTTTATGAATAATTCTTTTGCTGGTCCAGTAAAGGTAAAAGAGAATGCACAACATCGAATTGCATCTGAAACTCCATGAAGTTCCATCACGATCGAATAAGTGTCTAAGTGCTCTACTAGATCACTCTTACCGTCATAAGGTGTTATAATAGATATCTTGAATTTTTCAGGTACCTTCCCATGATCTTATGAGTTAATGGTGGAGATCTATTTGTTCAATTAAGGCTTCTATGTTGAAATCTTCAACTTTTCTAAGTTTTTGAACATTTTCTTGAATAACTCCCAACTTTTTTTGAATCTTCAAAAGTTTGACCTTCCATGAATTTCAATACTAACTTTGACCTTTATGTCAGCCTCGACCTCGGTCTCATCTCGTATTCTTCGTTTCTCTTCGATTAAGCTTCGTAGATCAGAGCTTGTTGGCATGTGTTGCTCCTTGGATGGTCGACCTTGGAGTCAACCTCAACTAGCTTTTCCTGCAGCGATTTGGATCAAAGACTTCAATCCGCTTACCTTGCTTGTTATGGTGCGCTTTGATGGTTTCAAAAAAACCAATTGCAGCGGAAGCCAATTGGGAATCAAATCATATTTTAATTTTGTTTACAAAATATCAGTACATTGGCAAATTAGATAAACACACCATAATGAAATTCTACAATTAAGAAATTTCATGTATAAATTTAAGTATTGAATACTTACTTTTGTAGAACCAAATTTCTCTTTTTGCAAAATCTTGTGAATACTTGTTATATTTTGGCCTTGTCATTTGTTGTGTTTATTGAATTAATTAAAACAATATTACAAACTATGAGCTTTAGGGCATAAAACCTAACACGCTCATCATGTTGCGGATTCCTTGATCGGTTCCGCGCCAATGATTAGCTTATCCTTTAGTTTTAGGGTAGAAAAATTAATTTCACCCACTTTCTCATTCACCATTGGGGTTTTTCCTTTGGCGGGTCTCTTATAAATGTGTCTTCTTAAATGTTTTTTGTTGGATTGTATTTCTCTAGAATATCCAGAATTCGAGCAAGATTTTGGTCCATATCGTACACTCGCTTTTCCAGGACTTCAAATTTGCGACCATCAGAGTGAGGTCAAAGTAGGGTTGGTCGACCTCGTCATTTTTGGATGATGGTCACCATCTGAATATTTTACATCAATGTTTCAATGATTTTTATCAATTTGATATATTGCTCATCCTCCTTGATTTTGTTTGCAGGTTTCACAAACAAGCATTTTTTTATCTCCCCACGTATGACGCCAGCTGTTGATGTCAAAATTCAGATAGGATAACGTACCTGACCTTCATATGACATCAACCGTAATATTTATATTCAATGAAGAAAAATGTGGCTTGTAAAACTAGAGAAACTTACACACTAGTGTGGTGCTTGTCACACAAGCTCCGGTGCTTAAGTCAAGAAATTTTTTAGGAATGTCACAAGTGAGTATGGAATGAGGGATCTCTCCTTTTAGCAAGAGTGCTTAAATGCTCATGTCTGCTAGGGTTTTGGTAGATTCCTCATAGGAATTGAATGAAAGAGGATCAGATCAGGCTAAACGTAGGAGTGTGGGCCAAAGAAAAAAGAAGCAAGGCCCAAATTAGGGCCTTGCAAAGTGGGGGTGGGTCGGCCTCGACCCCAAACACTAAGGTTTCAATCCAAATTACTCATTTTCTCCTTCTTGCAGTGGTTTAGTCTTGGTTAAGTTTCAGTGCATCTTGATCTGTATTTAACTTTTTAGTCTTGTTCATCCTCTAATTTTTATGGTCAGTCCTTATGATCCAATTTCACCTAATAACACTCATCATACTAGTTTTTTTTATACAAGCTAAGCAAAAGTTCTTCTCAACCAAAGTATGATCAACTCTATCTCCTTTCTTTTTCATTACACTTTTTTTTCTTTTTTCTTTTCTTTTTTTTGTTTTGGTAAATAAGACTATCAGAGTTAAAGAAAAAAACTAAAGAGAGACGAAAGAGATAAACCATTGGAGAATGAAAAATAAGAAAATGGGAGAAATACACAAAATATAAAGATCTAGATCAGCGATATACAAAATCTCATACTATAATGTGGGAGAAAAAAAAAAGTAAGAAACAATAATTAAGAAAAACAAGCTTCTAATACCTTCACTCTATTTTTTTTAGGATACTCGAGGAAGAGAAAAGAAAGAAAAAGAAAAAAAAAAGATTTAATGGTTGGAATCAAGAACACTAAACCTAATTGTTGCTTGATGGGCGGATCCTTGAGATAAAAGCTATGCCAAATTCAACCTCCTAACACTATGGTAAACTCATTGTGGTAGTTCTCTCGAGTGCATATATGTGTATCTATTGTAGTTGTACGTGGGTTTAGTGTATTTTGGCAGAAAATGAGGGATATAAAGTAAAGTGCGTGTTTGAGAATGATTTTAGAAGTATTGATTTTAGCACAATTAATTTGTTTATAATTGATTTATTAAAGTGATTTTCATATAATCACTTTAGCGCATGTTTGAGAGTGGTTTTGGAGTAACCAAAATCACTTTTGACATGTCTAAAATCATTTTCCTACTAAAAGTGTGATGTTTGGCAATATTAAGCAAACGATTTTGAAAGAATCCAAAATCATTTGAAGTGATTCCCTCTCAATTATTTGGGAGGTAATTCCCAAGTGATTTTTGTCAAGTGATTGTAATTTAAAATGACTATTATTTCATTTTTGGAAATAGTATACTTTTAATGACGGGTAAAAACTGTCATCTTTTGTCAAAATTTATAAATTTCCATAAAAAAATGAATTTTCTAAAAACAGTCTTATTAAGTTCATCCGTTATTGTTTATAAAATGACAATTTTCTCTCTCTAAAGTTTTTATAATATGTATCTTACTTTATTATATTTTTTCTTTTAATTCATATTTTTTACTTCCCTTTCTCTCTAATGGTTTTAACTCTCTTTGAATTTTTTTTTTTCTAATTTTTTTGTTACTCCCTATAATTTCCGTATTTTAAAATTTTTCTCTCTAATATATATATATATATATATATATATTTTATCTTTTGCTCTATTTGTCCCTAACTCTTAACTTTTTCCTCATCATTTTAGTCTTTCTTCCTAAAATTTTGATCATCTTGCCCTTTTTTTTTGTTTATTTCTCTATCTTTGAATTTTACTCTTTTTATTAAAATTCTCTCTCTGAATTTTTTGTCCCTTCCTATAAAATTTTTATCCCTCCAAGTATTAGAATAATTTGAAACTAAATACTTTTTAAATAGATTAATTATAATTAAATCACGTATCTTAAAAACACTTTATGTTAAACTTGTTTCCAAAATATGCATTTTAAAATCACTTAATTGTATGAAAATCACTATTAAGAGTGAGGACCCAAACATGAAAATGACTATATGGAAATCACTTTTAATAAATAAATTACACTAAAATCAATATTTCTAAGATCATTCCCAAACATGCCCTTAATGTTTGGTTGTACACTTTTAATAGTGATTTTCATATAATTAATTGATTTTCACACGACATATTTAGGAGTGACTTTAAAATATGTATTTTAAGCTAATTGATTTAACTATAATTTCTGTTTAAGTATTTAGTTATAAATCATTTTAATATTTCATTCAATAGTTGTTAAAGTGATTTAAATTTAATTAAAAGTATTATGAAAAATGATTAATGTTTGTGTTTCAAATGTGATTTTAGAATCAACAAGTTACTAAAAAAGAGTATTGCATTTGAGATTTAAAAAAAAAATAGAAGGTGGTAGAAAAAAGCTAGAGAATTAAAAATTAAGAAAGAAAAATGTAAAGCTAGAGAAAATTTTAAAAAACAAACAAAATGTTAGAGATATGAAGGGATAACTATTTTAGAGGGAAAGAAAAAAATTTAGACAGAATTTTAATAAAGATAGTGAAATTCAAAGATAATAAATAATAAAAAAAATTGGGTAGAAAATGATAAAAGTTTTGGGAAGAAAAACTTTAATGAGGAGAAAAAAAAGATAAGAATTAGGTACAAAAAGTACCATAACAAAAAAGTAGAGCAAACTGAAAAAGAATTAGAGAGAAAAAAAGTTAAGAAGATAAAAGAAATCATGGTGAGGAACAAAAGAAATTAGAAATTAAAAAAAAATTAAAGAGAGTTTAAACCATAGAGAGGAAAAAGGTGAGAAAAATTAAAAAAATAAAAAAATAAAAAAGGAAGAGATACACATTATAAAATTTTAGAGAGAGAAAAATTGTCACTTGGTAAGTAATGACAGATGAATTCAATGGTGATAGTTTTGAGAAAATATATTTTTTGATGGAAAATTATGCATTTATACAAATAATGATGGCTTTTATCCATCACAAAAAAACATATTTTTTTGAAAAAATAAAATAATAATTATTTTAAAACACAATCACTTGTGAATCATCTCTCGAGTGATTGTCTAAAATCATTTCAACAAAATGAATTAACCCCAAATCACTTCTTTTTTTGTATTTTTTTTTTTTTTTTGCTAGTTAAGTCTTTTTTTTTTTTTTTGTTTCATTTTGAAAACCATGGAAAAAGATCCAACACTAAAAAAAGATGCCAACCTTTGCAAACCAATTCAAAATTCAAAGAAACCTACTCTTTTAAACTTCTTTTTGTACTTCCAACGAAAATAGAGAAATAAAAAAAAAACTAATAATTAGCAAAAGCATAAAAAGTAAGCAAACAATGCTAACAACGCTAACAACGCTAACAACAATAGAGAAATAACAAACACTATAAAAAAGAGAAACAACAATAGAGGAATAACTGTTGAGGGTTTTAAATTGAAAAAAAAAGGTAGAGAGACTTTCACAATTTATAAATTACGTGGACAACTTCTTTTATTGTCAATTGATTTTGAGATAAAATTCCATATAATCTAATAATAACCAATAATGAGCAAATTTAAATTACAGATATAGAGAATGCTTAGATATTATATTAATAAAGAAATCGATTTTATTAAAATTGAACCCGACAAACATATATGTGGCTACACATATTTTGTTTGTTTTGACTTTGAGTGCTACATTATTTGATAATTTCGGTATAATATGAACGATTATCGACTCATAGAATAATTTCATAGCTTAGTTGCCATAGAATGATTCTATAAATCTCCATTCACTAAAATTCTATTTGACTAATGCTTCAATATGACCCACCAAAAAAGACATTACATTAACATCCAAACCCTTGGGCCATAAAGGCATTAAACTGAAAGATGCCCATTTTTTCCATAGGAACGGTTCATAGAAACCTGCCTTAAAGGATATATTTGAATTATATAGTTAAACCTTTGAATTAAATGTATGAATTAATTAAATAATTCGATATATAATATTGTTTTATTTTTATTAAGAAATTCAAGAATTTTACAGTTAAATAGAGTTTTTTTTAAATAGAAAATTAACTATTAAAATGAAGATTTTTTTTTTGGAATAATTATCAATTCATTTTTGGTGAATAATTAACAATGTAATTAAAAATTAATGGGATATTTTTCATATAAGTTGACTATTTGAAAATTTATTAAAAGAATTATTTGATTCTTAAAAAAGAAAAAAAAAACTTAAACAGGAATAATTCCGACCAATTATGACTTATGAAATAATTTGATATGTAATATTGTTTTTTTATTAGGAGATTCAAGAATTCTCTCGTTATATAGAAAATTATTTCTTGTTTAGGTTTTTTTTTTTTAAACGAAAAATTTTAAGATATTAAGATTTAAATAAGGAGCAGGGACGGGAATCTTTGTCCCCTCACTCATGAACATCTCTAATTAAACCTGCAGTAAAGGATTTATTAAGAACACTAAAACAAAACTCAAAATTTAAAACACTTTTTATAACTATATGTCAGTCTATTTTTACATTTTATTCCCATTAAAATAATAATAATAATAATAAACATAGTATACTATTTTTGCACTTTTGTCCTGATCTCCTTTAAATAAGTTAAAAAAAGTTATTATAATCGAACCAAACTCTCTTCCCTCAGAAAAATAATAACCAAAAAAAAAAAGAAGAAAGATGTTACAAATGAATATGAACAAATAAGCTAATAAAATCAGTGGCTCCTTATTCGCCTTCCTTTATCTGTTTCTTCAAATTTAGAGCTCCAAAAACACAGAGAGAATATCGGAGATAATGGAGCAGTTAATAAGAGAATTGCGCCACCTGCTCGCGACGGTGCTTCTCGCCGGTTTCGGGTTCTCCGTCGTGATTCCGGCCATAGTTGACTTAACCACCGATTCTCTGTGTCCCGGCCGCCAAGACCAATGTCTCCTCGCCTTTTACCTCACCGGCTTCCAACAAGCGGTGAGTTTCATTTTTCTCCAACATATTGTATATATTTATTCTTCTTCACCTCATTTCACTCCCAAGTTATTTTAGAAATTCTTTTCTGTTTTTTTTTATTTATCTAAACTTTTTTTTTAATTATTTTTTTCTTCTAATGCTTAGAAAAAATGTCATCAAAGCAATTTTTGGTTAAGTTGATATTCGTAGGTACTATTTGATAACTATTTGATTTTTAGTTTTAAATTTTTGAAAATTAGACTTATTTTTCCAAATTTCTCACTATTTTCTCTATAATGATTTTTTTCTTGAAGTGTCGAAGTTTCTAGTCAAATTTAAACAACAAAAACAAGTTTTTGAAAATTATATTTTTTAGTTTTCACAACTTAGTTTGGTTTTTTAAAACATAAGTGCAAACTAGATAAGAAAATATAGAAATCCATTGGTAGACGTAGTATTTTGAAGCTTAATTTTCAAAAACCAAAAACCAAAAACTAAAAATCAAATGGTTATCAAACGAGATTTTTTTATTCGCTACTAAGTTTTTACATATGAAAAAGTAGGAAAATAAAGAGAGGAAAGAAGGGTTTTTTTTTTTTTTTTTTGCTAAATTGTTCAAGAAGTCTTCTTGAACTTTGGGGATAGTTTCAATCCATGTATGGAAAACGTTCCACTTCTAGAATAGGTATAGTAAGTATTAAGTATCAATAACAATAGGCAATAATCATATAGATGTGGGAGGTTAAAATATGAATAGTTTTTTCTTTTTTTTTAATACATCAACATTTGGGGGTGGGGAGATTCGAACCCATGACTTTTTTGTTATAAGTCTTACTTAATGCTAGTTGAACTATGATTTTGTTGGCAAATATGAATAGTTAAAGCGGATTAAAAAATAAATACCATGTTTATTATTTAGTAACTATGTAAATTAATTTCCATAGCTTGTTTTAATTGTAAAATTATTTTAACAAAAAAAAAAACTCTTCAAGGGTATTCTTGGAAACAAATTTTAAAGTGCAAGAGTAAAAATGAAACTTTTCAAAGTTTAGTGATACAATTGAAACTTACTCCACCCCAAAATTTAGGAATATTTGGTATAATTTAACTTTATACCCAATTAAAAAGTAGGCAAGTTTTATTGATTTGGTAATACTATTGACATTGAAATATAGTATTAAGTATTAACTTCCAATTCTAAATATAAAATATCTATTTCATTTAATATAATATCTATTTTATTTTGGTTTTTTTTTTCTTGGAGTAACACAAATAAATTACAGATAATTGGATTGGGAGCAATGGTTATAACACCATGGATCGGTAGTTTATCAGACAAATATGGAAGGAAAAATTTACTAACTCTTCCCATTCTTCTCTCCACTATTCCACCAGGTAACTAAACAAAATTAAAACCCACTAAAACCTTTTTTTTTCTTTTTAAATTAAATAAAAAAGATAATGACTAATTTTTAATAGGTCACATGGAAATTAAAATAGTTAAACGGAATTTGTTTCGTAAAAATGTCTAAAACTGTTTTTTCTTTTTTCTTTTTTTATTATGATATTAAAATTAATTTTGGCTAAAAATTCTCTCATCTACTTTCCCAGTTTAAGAAGCTAAAACAAAGCCTAAAACTATAATGCAACATTATAAAGTATAAGAGAGGTACAAATTGCATTCAATAGAGGTATCATAGTAAAAATTTGAAACCTAAAACCTAATGTTGTTTTCAATTTTTTAAATAAAAACTCTAGTTAAGAAATAATCATGAATACTAAATTGGCAAATCGAAACACTAAAAATTGCATACAGATAGGTTCCACACTGACTACGATGATCTAGATTAGTATATATATTAAAAATACATGTGACGTTCAAATTACAAGAAATATAGTAGTATGTAATACTCCTCATTTAATAAAGGATGAACAAAAAATTGTTGATCACAACCATCCTTCGCCGAAAAGAAAAAAAAAAAGGTTATATAAAATTAATTACTTACTTTCCCGCATTTAATGAAGATGTTCATTTCATCTTAAAATCCTTGTGTAGCATAGGTCCTTGTCAAATACTATTTATTAATACGAGGATATACACACGTGATTAAAAAAAAATTGAATGTTTTCAATATAGATATATACGTGATATATAAAGTATTATACCGAAAATTCTCTCAATCAAACTGGTTACAAAGTGGGGATGGGTGCATATAACTGCTCACGTGAGCTTCTAATCAATTTTAGGGTATTCTCTCTTTCCCTAAACTTCATTTTAATACTAGTGTATAAACAACCTTCTTAAAATCGATCTTACCATCAAAAGTGCAATTCTCCAAAATACAAACATTCTGTGTTAGGGCGCCAATTCTTTCAAGATGAACGAATTTAATTTGAAATCTTTCTTCCCTTTGTTTGTGTTTCCCGTTGGGTTTAGACTTGCACCGTCTCTATGCATATAAATATCTAGCCCATGGCAAAACAACAACCATAGTACATCCCGTTTAAAAACTCGATGAGCTTTCATACAAGGTCCTTATCCTCGAAAAACTTATAATTAGAAATTTGTTTTCACCATTTTAGAAGGGGGAGGAACGTAAATTTTTGTTTTCATGTTGAGTTTGAGATGGTTGTCCATGGATTTAGTGAGTTGAGAAATAATGGATCCTTTTAAGATTTGAAATTTATCGAAATAGTAAGAAAAACTATTATTCTTACTGATTTGCTATCGATCAAGTTTTTCTTACCGTTTCGATAAAACTTCGAGATAAGAATTAGGGGTAATCGACCCGACCGACTAAAGTCGGTCGATTCGGCTGACTTTTTTTTTTTTTAAACGGATCAAAACCGCGGTTTTATCGATTTTTATATATATTTTTAAAATATTTATTTAATTAATTGTTTAATAATTTTTAATTATTACTTAATTATTACTTAATATATTTTGAGAAAATCTTTATAGTTTTTATTTTTAATTATTATTATTATTATATCTATAAAATCGATCGGCCCAAACGACCGACCAATAGACCCCGACCGAAAAGCCACAAAAACTGACCGACCGCCCTCGGTTCGATCGGTCGAGTTGGTTTTCAGTATTTTTTGCTCACCCCTAAGAAGAATAACTTAATTTAGGTGATTTTAAGGTGATTTTAAATTAAATTAAATGAAAGTATACCAAAAAAACTAAATCAAATCAAAATAGTTATATATTATTCCCTAAACTTAATTGTTTATAGAGTAATATGAATTTATATTTTATTTTATAAAAAGATTTAAGAAATTAATTCTTAATTAAAAAATTAAAAAAATTGTTGCTATGAATTCTAAAAAAATTGTAGCCATCTTATCTGAATTTAAAAAAATAAAAAAAAAAAGAAAAAAGTCCAAGGAAAAATGAGAGAAACAGGGTGAGGAAAAAAAAGGAAAAAATCAGACGAAAAAAAGACAAAAAAATGGAGTGAGGAAAAAAATAAATAAACTTAAGCTCCATTGGATAATTAGACCCCGTTTGATAACCATTTTGTTTTTAAGTTTTTGAATGTTAAACTTATTTTGATCTAATTTCTTTACAATATAGATCATCTCGTTTAAGCAACCATTTGAATTCTTAGCCAAATTTTGAAAACAAAATCAAGTTTTTTAAAACTAATTTTTTTAGTTTTCAAAAGTTAACTTAGTTTTTGAAAACATAGGTATAAATTAGATAAGAAACTCATTGGTAAAAGTAGTATTTTTAGGTTTAAATTTCAAAAACTAAAAACAAAAAACCAAATGATTATCAAACGGGGCTTTAATAGTTATCAAACGGGGCCTTAGTTTTTTGTTTTTTTGTTTTTGAAAATTGTACTTGTTTTCTCATCATTTTTTTACAATGGTTTTCATATTGTTTCTATATATCTTTCTTAGGAAAACACTTGTTTTTAGCTAAATTCCAAAAACAAAAATAAGTTTTTTGGAAACTACTTTTTTTAGTTTTCAAAACTTAACTTAGTTTTTGAAAACACGTCTAAAAAATAGACAAAAAAAACATGAAAAACTATGTGTGGAAGTAGTATTTATATGCTTAATTAATTTTTAAAAATCAAATGGTTATCAAACGGGACTTAAAAAATGTGCATTTGCACATGCTTGAACCCAAACCCTTTAATGATAAAGTCTTCACTATACTACTTGGTAAAATTGTTCAAATTTGTGTGTAGGTGACATCTCAACAGACGACCTATGTACAATTTTTTTAAAAAATTTACGACATGTTGCAACAAGTCGTCTCTTACCATGTGGTGAAGGTCGAGACAACCTTGTTTCAACACGTAAAAACTATATATTATTTTCTTAAATAGTTTGAAACATACTATATTTTATAATATATTTGTAAACTTATAATATTAAATAAAAAAAATCCACTAAATGTCACGAGCATAAGACCTAAGACGGAGCGAAATTATAATTTTGTCTCCACCCTTTATATAGTTCCCAAAATGATCATGGTTCTTGCTATATTATTTCTCCATCTAATTAATATCCCTCCCTTTTTCAAATGCTTGTCTCTAACCTATGAGCGTGAAACCATGCTAGTTCACGTACCCAAAACTATGTCATTCATTTATTAAAACAAAATAAAGGTAAAATTCAAATTAATTAATTTTTTAAAGTTCAAGAATTAAAATAAACATTTTAAATAAAGCTCAAATATCAAAATAGGACAAATTTGAAAGTTCATGTAACACTCCTGGCCCAGGATCTTTGCGTCACTATATCATCCATGACTGGTTGTAAGAGTGAAGACACTCGGCAAATACCAAACTAGGGGTTGGCTGATATGCTACGCTATTGGACTATTGATCTCATTCATTCAAACGAGAGGAGTTCAATCGAATTAATGTTGAGTGTTTTTTTACTTTAGGGCTTCTTGCCTTTTGGAAATTAACACCTCAATTCATTTTAGAGGTGGATCCAACCGCTATCTTAAATTCAAGTAAAATCAAGTGTTTCAAGGAAACATTAATTGATAGAGGAAGCACAAAATTCTGAATTTGTGTGCATGTGCACGAACGATAGTATTCATACAAACATTGCGAAACAATTCGAGGAAAGAGGGGTCTCCAGAATAGAAGAAACAAGAACACAAGGAAGGGTCAGAGCCTTAGCATGCTTTGTTCTCACTCACATACTCCCTAGGAAAATTTTCAGGAGGTAACCCAACATAGAATTGTTCTAAGCCAAACACGTTTAACTGTGGAGTTCCTATGATTGAGTCAGCGAAAAGAAAAGTGCACCTTGTTGGTATAGGTAGTAGCTATCAATTCTTTTAAGTTATTCTCAACTATACTTTCATATCCTTATGGTCACTCTTATGTACCCATTTTCCTTGTGCACCATATTTTTATATCCTCAGGATCCCTCTCATTCAGATGTGAGTTCGGTTCATTCATGTACCCCTTGTTACTTGGGCGTCACAGTTCAAGGGCCAAAATGAACATTTTAAAAGTTTAGAAACTAAAATAGAATAAACTTGAAAGTTAAGGGACCAAAATGAGATTTAAACCTAAGTTTTAAATTTCAAATATTTCATTTTTTTTAGTTCAATATATAGAGTAGGAGGATTTGAACATTTATTGTCTGAGGATATATGCTTAAAGTAATTGAGTTATATTCAACCTTGAGAGTTATATCACTTAAATCTCAAACTAATAATTGTATCCATTTAAATCGGATTAGAACTCCCTTTTAAAACAATTATTGCTTAACTTTATGTAATAAGGCTTCTTAAAAAGATAGGAATTAACATAAATTAGGGAAAAATGTTGAAATATTGTATCATTTTTGCATTCATATAACCGTTTTTTCTCTTCTCGGCTTCCTCTTTTTTTTTTTTTTTTACTTATTTAAATAATTAAGCAATAATTAGTTTTAGATAATTAAGCAATAATTAGTTTTAAAATAATTAAGCAATAATTTTTCTTCCTACTCCGATAAGACTCTGGTAGAATAATAAACTTTTTTTTTAGATGATTTTAAATGGAATGGAATGAAAACGACTCTAATATTTGGTAATAATTATAGCAATATTGGCATTTAGAAGAAGCACCAAGTTCTTCTACGCATATTATGTGATGAAGACTCTCACCGCCGTGCTCACCGACGGCAGTCTAATTTCCCTCGCCCTCGCTTACGCGGTACTTAAATCTCCGCTCATTTCTATATATTTAACATTACAATCAGACAGAATGTGAACCGAAATTGAAACCGTCGATTCTTTTTTTTTATTCTCAGGCGGACAAAATACCAACGGAGCGGCGAATATCGGCGTTCGGAATGGTATCGGGAGTTTTTTCGGCGTCTTTCTTGTGCGGAAACTTGGTGGCTCGGTTCCTTTCCATTGCTGCAATCTTTAAGGTTCTTCATTCGATTAGGTTTTGTTTGATTCTGAATATTGAGTCGCAATTGAAATTGGTCCGATCCTCTGTTTTAATGTGTAGGTCGCTACGTTTGCGTCGTTGATTGCGACTCTGTACATGAGGATTTTTTTAGAAGAAAGTGTTTCTGATGAAATCGATTTGTTGTCTCGGCCGATTTTGAAGATCGAAGAAGAAGAAGAAGGCGACGATGGCGATAATGCTCCTCGATTGGCGATCATCAAATTCAAAACCCTTCCCTCTTGGAACGAAATCGCTTTCTTGCTTCGAAAGAGGTAATTAAGAGACCTCGTTCTATAAATTATAACCGTATTTTTATTTTTCACTCTCGGTCTAAACTTTTATGTTTACTTTTAAAAAGTATCTAATATGCTCTTAAACTTTCAATTTTATATCTAATAAATCTATGAATTTTAAAAGTGTTATATAGGTTCTCAAACTTTCAATTTGGTATATAATAGTTTCTCGACATATTCAAATTTTTAAAAATTAATGAACCTGTTACACATAAAGATGAATTTTGTGTCTAAAAGTTAATTTAACTTTTCAATTTCGTGTCTAATGACTTCATGAATTTTGAAAAATGTTGAATAGTCAAATGATTTATTAGACACAAAATTGAAAGTTGAACGACTTCAAAGATACGGAATCGAAAATTTAGGACTTATTAGGCACTTTTTAAAGTTAAAAAACTTATTAGATATAAAATTGAAAGTTCATGGACCTATTAGAAACTTTTAAAAGTTTAGGGACCCATCTGATAAAAACTTGAAAGTTTAGTGATTAAACTTGAAATTTAACCTTTTAGTTTTTAAAAATTAAGTCTATAAATACTTTCCATTTATGATTTTCCTTATTTACATATGGTTTTAAGCCAAGTTAAGTTTTAAAAACTCAAAAAAAAAATGTAGCTTTCAAATGTTTTCTTAGGAATGAAAACTATTGTAGAGAAATGGAGAGAAAACAAACTTAATTTTTATGAACAAAAAAATAAATGGTTATCAAACTTGACCTAAATTTCTTATTTTTTTATTTTCAAGTTTAATTTTTTTCTTTTTGACCTCGAATGAGGTCATCTTTAAACTTTCAACTTGAATAAATATGACCATTAATTCATATACAAAACTAAAATTGAAAATTGTCACAAACCAACCAACACTATTCAATTTCAAAACTAAATTTGTTAGTTGAAAACACTCAATATCGTAACAAAGAAACAAAGCCAAATTCAATTAATTAAAAACACAGTGACTAACAGGCAGGGGCAGAACAGGGCTTAGGAGGCTTGAGTCCTCTTCAAATGTTTTAATATGTATAGAAAAAGTCAGATCAAATTATAAAAAAAATTTATGATATAGTGGTTAGTATAACATCAGTCTCCCTTAAGTCTCAGGTTTTAAGTTCTTATTTGTAGAACTTTAAATATTTTTTTCAATGTCATATTTAAGTCTCGCTTGATACAAATTCTAGATCCGTCACTCTAACAGGAGTATAGTTGAACGCCTAAATTTCATGTTTCTTCCCACATTTATTTTTTAAATTCAACAATGGTGTAGAGGTAGAAATCTGAACCCTTAATCTTTTGATAGAGATAATAATTGTCTTGACCAACTAGGTTTAGATTCACATTTTCCCATATTTATTGCCCACTCAATGAAAATAAAGCAAAGATGTCTATGACTAGAAAAATTAAATATTTAACCGAGTGTATTAATTGCACTACTATTAACATTCAATTTTGAACCTAGAAATGAGAAAAGTGAATTAAAAAGAATAGTCAGCAAATATTTATGTTTCTCACGAACTGAAATAAAACACTATCATCCAAACCAAAAATGGAAAGAATGTTACCAAACAAGTCCTAAAATTTGTTAGGGCTGAAATTTTAATTTTAGGTATAAATTTAAGTTTTTTTTTTCCTCTTTTCTTATTAGCTACTTTATGGATGCAAACATCCATTAATCTCACATGTTTTAGGTGAAATATTGTGTTTTTTAGTTCAACATTTTCACGAACGGTAACAGTTTGTTTCCTCAACAACATGGCTGTAGGTTGGACACAAGCATCGTTGTTGGTACACTTTCTTTCTCTAAATATTTACTCTAATACAATATTAAATGTCGAACATCTTAGATAACCTAGAAAATTTTGAAGAAGTTGAAGTATTTATATATGGTATGTGAGTTTGTTTACATAAATATAGAGTTTAAAATGTCTTTGATTAACGTAAATTTAAGCTTCTTGTTTCAAAGCTTGTCAAAATGGTGAGTCAAACATTTCTTATTAATTTTTTGAAATGGAATTATGAACTTGAATAAATAATGGAAGTAAAGATTTTTAGTTGGTTGAATTGGAGATTTCTAATTGGCTGATTGTAGTTTTTTTTTTTTTTTGAAAACATGTATTCTTGTTTATTAATTTCTATAGTTAGGATAATTTGACGGGAGCATTTTAGTTTTTATACTCTATTACTTGCATTTCATGTTTCTTTGTTTTCTCATCTATATTTTTTTGTCTATATTTTCAAAAAACGCCAAGCTAACTTTTGAAAACTTAAAAAAAATAGTTTTCAAAAACTTGTTTTTGTTTTTGGAATTTGGCTAAATAACTCATATGTTTCAAGAAAATATGAAAATTATTATAGAGAAGATGAAGACCATTGTAGAGGAAGCACCATTTTCAAAAACCAAAAATAAAAAATTACCAAGATCTCATGGTTTTTGAAGATTATACTTGTTTTTCCATAATTTCTCTTCATCTTCTCTGTAATGGTTTCCATTTTTCTTGAGCTACCATTTAAGTTTCCAGCCAAATTTAAGAAACAAAAATAAATTTTTAAAAATTATTATTTTTTTTTAATTTTCAAATCTTAACTTGATTTTTGAAAACATATGTAGAACACATAAAAAGTTATTGGAAGAACTAGTATTTTTAAGCTTATTTTCAAAAACCAAAAATTAAATAATGGTTATCAAACGGGGCTCAATGATTATTAAACGAAACCTAAAATAACTAATTACAGAAACTTGAATTTTTGTAACATGCGTTTATGTAATTTGGCTTTGTTTAACAAACCTAGAGCCTAGAACGAGGAAGCTTAATAAATATCAAATTTAGAGTTGATAATTTTGGTTCAATGAAATGGCAGTACTACTTCAAGGCACGTTTTCACTCCAACAAAGACCAATTTGCTAACTTATTGATACTTATTGCGGCTTTTGGGGCTATTTCACAGGTACCTCTTCTAGAGTTTTGTCTATTTAATTCATGTAATTTTAAAATTGAATAAATTTATTCGCTTGTGTTCATTTAGAACTTATATTTTAAACGTTTGAACTTACTAAAAAAAAATATTAAAAGTTAAAAAATATATCAGAATACATCGACCGAATAAGTTTTAGGATTTCTTTTTAAACTAGACATGTTTGTTTCATGGGTTTTAGCGTGAGTTTTTTAGCCGATAATTAATATAAGTATTTGTTTTACTGATTTTTAATTTTCAAAACCTAGGATATTATTATCTTAAGAGAACTTTAAATACTATCCCACATGAGTTTTTATACCCTCCATAGGTAAAATTTTTAATATAATTAATTAATTAATCATTATTACTCAATTTTGATTAATTATTAATATCAATAAATTTTTTAGACTTAAGATGATTATAATAATTAATTATGTTATATTTATTAACTAGTTATTATACAATAAACATCAACATACATTAATTATTATATCTATTCTAACGCAGATATTTAACTCTGTAACATTAATTATCCTGCATATACAAACACAAATATTTATTATCCCAAATATTTAAATCTCACATATAAAACTTAATGGCCGTAAAAATTTTTAAAACTTATTAAAAACTTTTTAAAATACAAGAGAACTAAATAGGTTATAATTTGTAAGCTTGTATCATATGTCAAAATTGGTATATATTTAATTCATATGCGTTAGTATACTCATTTAATATTGAATAAAATTTTTGCAGTCGATTGTGGTATCTTCCCTATCAGCTGTAATTGGAGAAAAAAAATTGCTTTCAGCAGCTCTCTTTGCGACCTTTACACAAGTGGGAGACTATAAATATATGCTTAATACTTAATAATTATTCTCTTAAATTGTTAATTGCCTTTTAGACATTATCTGACCATTGTGCCCTTTTCATGCAGCTGTTCATTTTAAGCCTAGCTTGGTCATTTTGGGTAATTCCTTTACATCCATATTGAAATCTGAAAGAATATTGTTTAGTTAAATAATTACGTGGTTGTCACATTGTGTGGTTGTTAATTATCTTCTAAACTGTTTGATGTATTATGAAATTATAATTTAGCATCTCTTCTACATCCAATATGGGTATTTACAAATTGTCAGCCACATTACACCAACCTCTTTAAATAATTTCTATAGGGAAGAGAATTCAAATTTTTAATATTTTGATCAAATATATATTCTTTTAATCACATGATCTGTCATACTCATGATGGCGGCAAGAGAGAATTAAGACATGAAATTAAATGTTCTGAGATAGCTTATTAAGAATCTTTTTAGTCTTAAGACTAAGTAATCACAACTTTAAAAGTTTGGAACAACTTATTAGAATATTTTAAAAATTTATGGAACAAATTGATAATGTAGCTATATTCTTTTATCTCTCTTTAGAATTGTTTATTAATTTGAAATCATTTCGAATGAGTGCAGGTTGTTTATGCTTCATCTGTACTTTTTCTTCTTTCTTGGTGCGTAATTCCCGCGGTAAGTGTTTTATTTTAATTTCTTATTTGTTTCCAATATATAATAAACTATTTCTTCTAAATATCCCAAACATTTTGTGTATATATATATATATATATATATATATATATATTGGGTTTTGATGTATGGTTTTTAAAACTTAAAACAGGCGTGCAGTATTGCATCAAAGCAAGTTGAGCCTCATGAGCAGGTAATTAATTATAATGCTTATTACACATTTTTCTTATTTCAACAAACTTTGAGCTAATATAATTCATGATCATTTTGTTTTTCATTTTTTTGTTCTTTTTCCATTTCATAAACTCTAATTTCCAATGAATAGGGAAAGGCTCAAGGTTGCATTTTTGGGAGTCAAAGCTTTGCTTTTGCTATATCTCCATTAGCTTTCAACCCTCTAGCAGGTATATTTCATACCTTTAATTAATTTCATACATTACACATTTACTCTTTTTTTAATTAATTATTACAATAAATATTATTTCTAGTTTCATTAGTTTAATTATCCACTTAATTTCATCAATTTTTGCAGCTCTTTTTTTATCTGAGAACCCACCATTTCACTTTCCTGGCTTCACTCTTTTATGCCTCGGATTTTTTCCGGTAAGAAAATGAAAATTCACTTAAAATTCTTATAGTTTTGTTCATTGGTATTTACTTGAAATTTGTATGTTTATTATTTTGCAGTTGATCGCCTTTGTATTGAGTCTTACGATCGAAGCAAATTGATCCATTATTTCAAGTGAAGAAGATCATTAATGACGTACAGGCTCGTATTAATCAATATAATGCTACTCCAAAAAATGATCTATATATATAAAATCACAGGATATGCTTGTAATATGTATATTACCTTCAAATAATATGATGGTATAGATTGTTGATATCTTATAAAGAAAAAAATAATAATGAACTTTATTATTCTCTATAATTCTTTAATAAGTGCATTAAAGAGCTACTCTTTTTTCTGATTTACTTGTACAACTAGGACGTCGTTTAGTTTAAATTTAAACCTAGTTTTGGTCTCTAAATTTCTTTAAAATATAAATTCTCTATTAATTTCAATATTTCAAAATTAAATATCAATTTCAACCTTTCAAAATTTTATTTATTTCAACTAAATTCATCGTTTAGTGTTTTAGTAATTAGATAGCAAAAGGAAACTTATGAATCTATAGATTATAAGTTTCAATCCTACAAAATTAATTAATTAAAAATTTTAATCAATTAATATTTATTCATTAGCTAGGTCTCTCTCGAGTCATTATAGAACTAGAGTTGCACTTTTATATACACTCTAGGACAAGTTTTGTGTCCATAAATATAACCATTAATGCACCAATACGAACAATCTATTTATTATTCAATTATAAACTAAGACCCTGTTCGGCCAGTGAGAAGGTGTGACTCATTGTTCAAGTTCCAAAATGAGCACTTAATGGAACTACTCAACTACTTTCTCTAATAGGAATGAGTGAATTCCATTTATGAAACTTATATTCCAACTCCCTATTTGGTCGACATGTCCTCAAAATGGTAGGCTTATTGAATTAACTGTAGAAATCACTCGTACTCATGCAAGTTTTTAAAGGACAAACCTCACAGCTAGGAGTTCATAACTCACTTAGGATTAAGATCAAGTCACATATATGATCATTCTGTGAAATATTAATCTCACTCAATTAATGGATTTATAGAGAGAGATTAAATATTTCGTGGTCTAGTCTTATACAAACTCGTTGTATATAATATCCCCACTCACATGTCTCCACATGAACAATTTGGATCAAATCATTTGTAACTATTACGAAGTAGGTTATAACAATAGTGGTTACCAGGATAAGACACCTAACCTTATCACTACAAGAATTTTTAGATTTTCCGACGAAGGTTTTTCCAACGCAACGCTTTTTGTCGGAAAAAGTGTATTTTCCCGACGAAACAAATAATCGTTGGAAAATCTGCGCAACTTTCCCGACGCTTGCAAATTTCGTCGGGAAAAATTTGTTATGCCGACGAAATAGCTTGTGTCGAGAGATCTTTTTGCGTAACGTAGCTTGCTAAAGGCCATGCCAACACTTTTTTGGACCTATGTCGACGCTTTATTTGCGTCGGAAAAACTAAATTAAGTGAAACGCATGTTTCACTTATCCCGACGTTTTTTGTACCTTTGTCAATGTTGTAATTGCATCGGAAAAGTGTCAAAAAATAAAACCCTAACCCTCTCTTTTTCTTTTCTTTCTCTTCTTCTTCTCTTCTTTTTCCCTCTTTGTTTTCTTCCTTTTCTCTCCATTGTTTTCATCTAAAATCTCATTTCTTGCCCCATATCTACTTTTTCTTCTCCATTTTCTTTCATATTCTTTCACTCATGCCCTTTCTCTTCTATTTTTGGTATTTTTCTTGTGGGTTTCGGCGACATGAGGTCGAGGTCTGATTTTGGGCATCTTGAGGGGATAAATTTTGGAGGTTTTGCTACCTTTTATCATCTCTCACGTTTAGTTCTATTTTAAGCTTGTAGATTTTATTTCCAAATGTATTTATTTAATTTAAACTTTTATTAATCTAGTTATTTTTAGGTTTTCTCTTTTTCTCAATATTTTTAGGTACATAGAATTCTTACATTATTTTTTTGTTAACTTATTTAACATTTTAACTTAGTTATTGAACCCTTTGAAGTTAAAAAAAATTATTTTGAGTGTATTATGTGTTCAAAGTATTATTTGGAGAATATTTGTGTGAATTGGAGGCTATTTATGTGATTGATGTTCGGTTTGAAGCTTTGTGTTTGATTAAATTGTGATTTGTAGGTTATTTATGTGATTAAAGTTTGATTTGGAGTTTACTGTGTGACTAGAAGTGTGATTTTGAGCCTATATTTGTGTGATTAAATTGTGACATTGAGAGCAAGTGTGACTAGTTTGATTTTGAGTTTATTGTGTGTGATTAAAGTTTGATTCTAAGCCTATTCTATAATTTGATTTGTAGCCTATTTTTTAATTTTTATCCTATTGAGCCGATTGAACATTAAAATATAAGTGTTACTTTTTAGCTTAATTTAAGGTTATATATTGAATTAGAGTATTATATTTTCAGCTTAATGAAGATTATATTGTAATTTTTTACTTGGAATTATATTGTAATTAAGTAGATGTGTTTTGATTGTACAATGACAAGCACACAAGAGAGCTTTTTCTAACTAGGTATGGATGATTTCTTTAATGTTATAAAGTCATTATGAAACTTATAGTTTCTATATGTTTGATTGTATGTTATATTATATTTTGCGTTTATTTATTAGCTTATATGGCTATTTAGAAGTTATTGTACCCATAATTGAGTTTAGAAATTGGTTTGGGGCGAATTAAGGTACTTCATTTAGTGTCAAAATTTCTACTTGGATGTATGACTATCCTGCAGTTATGGTAGTCATTCAAATAGAGAGTTAGTTTTGATGAATTAAACACATTATTTTAAGGGTTAGATATTTGATAAGTTAGTGAGATTTTAAGAATAGATATGTTAGACACATTTTTTTATAGTTAGTTTGGGTGAGTTAGTGGGATGTGTGTGTGAAGTGTGTTTATGAGTTTGTGATATTTGAAGTAACAATTTCAATGAATTGAGAATCTTTGTTAGCTTTTAAAGATTGCTTAGGCACATTTAATACACTTTTTTAGTATTGGGAGATGGGGAGGTTATGTGCTTTAAGTTCACGTTAGGTATTTTCTAGTTTTCTTTAAGAGTCAAAATGACATTTAGACTTTTTTTTTCAGTCACTTTTTTACAACTTTGTAGGTTTCAAGGAGCATAACAAACTCTTTTAGGTCATTTTGAGTTAGTTTTTTTTTTTTGTCTCACAGTACACTTGGTACCTTGAAGACACTTTTGTAGCATGAGAGAGTGGGGTGTGTGTTTTAGGTCCACTTTAGGCACTTTAATTTCTAGATATCTTTTAGAGTCAAAATTAAGTTTTTTGGTCACTTTGTAGGTTTCCATGGGCAGAGTAAACACTTTTAGGACATTTTAAGTTAGTTTTTAGCCTCAAAGTATACTCAGACACCTTTAAGATAATTTTGTAGCATCAAGAGGTTCGTTGTGTACTTTAGTTTCACTTTATGCAACTTTTAAGTTTCTTTAAGAGTCAAAATGAAACTTAGATTTTTTTTAGAGTACTTTAGTTTCACTTTAAGCAATTTTTAAGTTTCTTTAAAAGTCAAAATGAAACTTAGATTCTTTTTAGCCACCTTATAGGTTCCAAAGGGCAAAATAGACACTTTTACGTTTTGAGTCTGTTTTTGAACTTAAAGTATGCTTAAGTATCTTTAAGACACTTTTACGATCTGGTTACATGATCACTTAGACACTTTCTAAGTTTCTTTAAGAGTTATCATGACACTTAAAACTCCTTTTAGATATTTTTGGACAACTTTGTAGGTTTCAAGGGATGAAGTAGACACTTTTAGGTTGTTTTAAGTTATTTTTGTCTCAAAGTATGCTTGAACACCTTTAAGACACTTTTATAACATTAGGGGATTGGTCGTGATGTTCATCAAGTTTCATTCTAGACATTTTCTAAGTTTCTTTAATAGTCAAAAATGACATTTAGACTCTTTTGTGCTTTAATTTCACTTTAGGTACCTTCTTTTATTTTTTGTTTTATATTTAAAACATTTCATATTTTTTTCTAGATTTGTAGCGGTATAATCTTGAAGATCTATTTTCCAAAAATATGGAAGAAGACGAAGATTAAAGTCTTCAAGATTAATTTTGTTTTCTTTTCTATGTATTTTTTTCTTCTTCTTAACTCTACATATAGAGATTGAACATTTTGTAATCAAATTATTACAATTCAATATTATTGTTTATTATTATTATTATTATTATTTGATTTAAAATGTTACTATAATAAACTATCAAGTAGAATAGAAATAAATAACAAATAATAATAATATAAAAAAAATATTGCAAGTTTTGCCAAAAGTGAAATTCTCCCCACGCATGCATTAATCGTAGGGAGAAACTTTTTCTTGACGCAATGTCATTGAGTCGAGAGAAGTTCATTTTTGTCGACGCAACACCATTTTCGTCGAGACGTGGATTTGCATATGGATCTATGCCGATTAAATTATTGTCGACAAAATATTTTTGTTGGCCAAAACTTTTTCCGACGCAATATAGACGACTTTTGTCTACGCTTTGTTGTGTCGGAAAAAATAAAAAAAGTCTTGTAGTGTGTCCATGTACTATAAACTTCGTAATTTGGTTATTTCTTAAACATAATCCTCTTATATGTCAACTACATATTGTTCAACATTACACTGATAACGTTGGATTTCAATGTAATGAATAATATAAATGGTAAATCAGATAATTATTAAATAATAAAAAATTAATTACAAGACTTTAAGGCATAAATCTCAATAAGCCCAAGTGAAGTCCCCTTCTCCCTTATAACTCGAATCTAACAACGCTAACTAACATATGTGTTAATTCTATCCCTAAAAGCATGCATTTAGCGAAACTTTTTTCTTTTTTTTTTTTTTTTAAGAATATATAAAATGATTTTATTGAAGTCTTCTCCAATAACTCAAAGGGAGGTGAAAAAAAAAACCATGTTAATCTCTTCAACTTTTCACGACTAAACTTATTGATCTATAGCTAAGTTGCCATAGAATTCCATGAATCTCCACCGATCACTAGGATCTTGCTCGACAAGCTAAAAGCATCGATATGACCCACTGAAAAAGACATTAAATCAACAATGACATCCAACCCTAGAGCAAAAAAAAGCATCAAACCAACACTATTTCCTTTGCTTTTTTTAGTCTTGAAAGAGAAACATCATTAATTAACACAAAATCATTCCAACAACCTCTCTAAAAACTAAGCCTAGGTGTAGGATAACTATGAAGGGGATATTTGAATCCCACCTACCATAAACTCATTCACAATAGAATGAGATTGGGTCTCTTAGACTAAACAATTTCTTTGATAAACTTTCCTATTTCCTTTACTAATTAAGAACACTAAAATAACCAAAATCTTTTTAGAAGTAGTTTATCTTCCTATATTTTGTTTCCATTTAAATGATAATAATAAATAATAAGCGTAGGTTGACTAATTTTACACTTTTGTCCTCTCTTTTAAATAAGGAGCAAAACTTGCATGCAACCTATGCAACCCAACCACGTGACACAATCTCATTTGTGCCACGTGTCATGCCTTTTTTAAATAAATGTTATTTCTTCAAAAAAATTTCATTTTCTTCCCTTTTTTTTCTTTTAGTTTTTTTTTTTCTTTTTTCCACTCTTCTATCTTTTTCATGTTTATAATTTATGCATGAGATCAATTCAAATTACTTTTTCAATCAATTGTATATTTAGTTGTACACTCAATTGCACTAATTAATTATATATTGGGTGTAATTAATTTTTTTGTGAATAATTTTATCAATTATACACCTAATTACATATATTTATATGTTTTTACTATTATCATCAAAATTCAAATCTAGCAATAATTATTCAAAATATAACGCAAAAATTAAAAATTTGAAGCTACGCACTATAAATTACAAGATATTTCATAACTAGTTGATTGAACTTAGAAATTATATCTATATTTATGAATTTTAAAATAAATATATTTAGTTATTTAAATGATTATTTTTCAATTATTATTGTTATTTTAAGCCTTCGATTTTCCATTGACTATTTATAAAAAATTTAGGGTGTGTGAGATGATGTTAAATTTTGAATAATTATTGTTAAATTTGACTTTTTTTTTTGGTAACAATAGTGAAAATATATAATTATATGTAATTAGGGTAGTTGATTGAAAAAAAAAATAGCTATACTGATCACAAGTAATAGATTAAAATTTTGAAAATGGATCAAATAGAGAGAAAAAAAAAACCTAAAAAAGTAGGGAAAAAATTATAAGGATCTTGTAGAACATAATTCCATACACAGACTATTATAAACTCAGATTAAGTACAAATTATAATAACTTATTTTATGTTAACGTGAAATATTTTATACTTCAAACACAAACTATTATAACTATAAATTAAGTAATTCTGCATTTTAAATAATATTATATAATTCTACCGACTATTAATATCTCGACTATTATAATTCATATAATGTCCAAACAATTTCTCATAAATTATAATAACTCATATTATTATAATAACTCATATTATTATAATTTATTAAACTTCTCAAACTCTCTCTAACAAGAAAAAAAGAAAAAAAAACTGCATTTATTAAAAAACCACGTGGCACAATGAAGGCTGCAAAACTTACGTGCCCAAGAAAAAAAAAATATAATCATTGTATCCACTTTAGACAAGTTCTCTCCCCACTGAAAAAATAATAACAAAAAAAAAAAAGGAAAGGATGCTATAATTAATATAAATAAATAAAGCTAATTAAAAGAAAACCACCCGGCCCACTCTGGCTTGACTCCTTCTTAATCGCTTTCCTTTCTCTGTTCTCTTCAGATCGAGAGCTCGAATCGGAGATAATGGAGCAGTTAATAAGAGAATTGCGCCACCTGTTCGCGACGGTGCTTCTCGCCGGTTTCGGCTCCGCCGTGGTGCTTCCGGCCATAGCCGACGTAACCACCGATTCTCTATGTCCCGGCCGCCAAGATCAGTGTCCCCTCGCCTTTTACCTCACCGGCTTCCAAGACGCGGTGACTTTAATTTTTTTTCTCTCTCTTTTTCTTCTTCAACTCATTTTCACTCTCCTGATTCTCTTCTCCTCTCAAATTGTTTTAGAAATTCATTTCTGTTTTTGTTTGTCTGGATTTTATTTTTCACTTTGATGCTTAGTGTTTTTTAAAAGTTTGATTCTACTTTTTTATCAATCAATTCTTTAAAAAATAAAAAATTAAAAAAGCCTTTTTCGTTAGCCTTATATTCCTATTGTCCACTACTATTAAGTTTTTTACCTGTGAAAAAACAGGAGAAAGAGAGAGAAGAGTGTTTTTGTTTTTGGCTTAAATCCTTCAAACTTTGAGGTTAGTTTTAATTTAGACCCAAATTAATTTATACCCTTAGATGGTAGAGTTTGTTTCCATTAAAATTTTAAATTAATAATTTTTTAGATTAAAATCTTAAAGGTTCGGTTGAGAACTATTTGATTTTTTTGTTTTTTAAAATTATACTTATTTTTTCACCATTTTCTTTACAATAGTTTCGTATTTCATAAGAAAACACTCAATTCTCAAATTTAAATTTAAAAATCAAAAACAAATTTTTAGAATTCTTTTTTTAGTTTTTAAAAACTTTGTTTAGTTTTTTAAAATAGATCTAAAAAGTAGACAAAAAAAATATGAAAAACCGTAGATGGAAGCAGTATTTATATGCATATAAAATTTCAAAAACTAGATGGTTATAGAACGAGACCTAGTCTTTCATAAATGGATCAATTTATCTCATCCTTTTGAAAAAGGTTAGTTTTCATGTGTGCAGACTTATCATTTTATCAATTTTATTACTAGACTTTCATACATGTATGAAATTTAGAAATTTTATTGTTAAGTTTCAATTTTGAAATCTAAAGAAGTGTGTAAATTATTACACTAATGAAAGTTTAAGGTTTTAATTGATACGAACTCCAAAATTTAGGAGTAAAAAAAGATTTTTACCATATAGGTAAAATGTTTCACTTTTGCCATTGGTAGTCTAGTAGGTACTAATAATGAAAAGCACTAATATCCATATAATGACAAGCAACCATTGATGTGGGAGTTTGAAATATGAACCATTAAAAAATAATTACCACTAAAAAGTAAACTCTTGAAAGGGTATTTTTTGAACAAAGTTAATGCAAGGGTAAAAATGAAACTTTCAAGATTTAAGATAATACAAATAAAACCTACCCCAAAGTGTAGTAACATTTTATATAATTTAACATTAATTTAACACAACTAAAAAGAATATAGAAAGGAAAAGGATGATATATGTGTTGTGTTTTAAAAATATTATTTTTCACTTCTTTTAAATTTTGTATTTTGGTAATTTTATTTGTTATTTTTAATTTGGAGTAATAAGAGAAGTAAATTACAGATAATAGGATTGGGAGCAATGATTATGACACCATGGATTGGAAGTTTATCGGACAAATATGGAAGGAAAAATCTGCTAACTCTTCCCATCCTTCTCTCTACTATCCCATCAGGTACTTAAACAAAACCCACTAAAGTTTTTTTGTTTTTATTTTTTGGAACTTTACTACAGAGTATAAATGCTTTTTAGCTTTTTTCTTTTTTTTTTTTTTTTTTTTTTGGGTCCTTGTGCATATATAAAGTTTGACCTAATATCGTTGAAAATGGGAATAATTCAAAATTTATAAAAGCAATCACTACGAAATAAAATACAATTAATTTTGACATGAGTGCTAATAGACTCTTAAAAGTAACCACGAGGAAATAGAATATAATTAATTTTGACATTAATGTGAATAAGATAAGTGTTACAATTATAAATTTAATTTTTAAGCTCTCGTTTTGATAACCATTTGGTTTTTTATTTTTGAGAATTAAACCTATAAATACTATTTTTATCTATAGTTTTTTTTAATGTTTTCTTATCTAATTTTTAAATGTGTTTTTAAAACTAATCCAAGTTTTGAAAACTAAAAAAAATAGTTTGCAAAAACTTGTTTTTGTTTTTGAAATTTTACTAAGAATTTAAGTGTTTTCTTAAGAAATATGAGAATCGAGATAAAAATCATTGTAGAAAAATGGTAAGAAAACAAGTACAATTTTCAAAAATAAAAAACTAAAAACCAAATGATTATCAAATGGGATTTAAACTTTTAAATTTTGTGTTTAATAAATCTATAAATGTTCAGTAGCTGAATTTTTGAACTTTTAATTTAGTATATAATAGGACTTTGAACTTTCAATATTTTTTCTTCTTTTTTTATCTCTTGAACTTTCAATTTTATGTTTATATATTCATGACCTATTCGACATTTGTTAAAATTCATAAATCTATAGTATACAAAAAATAAAAATTTAGGCTCTATTAGAATAGGTAGAAAATTCAATTTTATGTCTAATAAATATATTTATTTTTATTTTTTTAAAAAAGGCAAGTTTGTTAGAAACATACTAAACACAAAATTGAAAGTTCGGGAATTTATTATACACATGTAAAATTTATGAACGTATTAGACATAAGATTGAAATTTCATAAATTAGTAGACACATTTTAAAATTTAGAGACCTATCAAATAGAATTTATCCATCAACCTTCTAAAAGATGGTTTTTTAAAAACAACTCTAAAAGATTATTTATTTTAGTATTGACTAAAAATATATTTTTTACCATACTAATGAGAATTCATCCTACTTAGTAGGTCATGTTTGATAATTATTTAGTTTTTTTTGTTATTAAAAGTTAAGTTTATAAATACACTTTCAGATGTGTTTTCTAGTTTTGTTATCTATTTTTTCTTTAAAATAAAATAAAATAAAATCAAGCCAAAGGTTTAGAAAACTAAAAAAAATTAAACTTGTTTTTGTTTTTGAAATTTTTCTAAAATTCAAATGTTATGTACATTAAAAAAAAAGATGAAAATTGTTGTAATGATACGATGAGAGAGTAAAATAAAACTAAAACTAAAAATAGAAAATAAAGGTCACTTCTGATAATCATTTGATTTTTGAATATTGCCCATTTTTTCTCATCCTTTCTCTATTTTATCTTTCTTAAGAAAAAGATTAAATTCTTTCCCAAATTCCAAAAATAAAAATAAGTTTTTGAAAACTATTTTTTTAAATTTTCAAAACTTGGATTGAATTTTGAGAATACTGTCGTACCCAATAAAACAAAGAATCTAAATAGGTGGAAGTAGTATTTATTAGCTTAAGGGCCTGTTTGGGGCACATGTTATAATAACATGTGTTATTACAACCTGTGGAATACTCTACACCCTAAACACAAACTATTATAACTCCAGACTATACTATTCTGCATTTTAAATAATATTATATGATTCCACCGATTATAATAACTCATAGACTATTGTAACTCCCTGTTATTATAACTTACTCAGTGCCCAAACAACTCCTAAGTTTCAAAACTAAATGGTTATCCAACAAAGTCCAAAAGATTATCAAATAAGGCCTTATTACAATTTTAAAATGAGATGAGATTTGAACTTTATCTTTTTTGAAAAAATTTATAATACTTTAGCAATGGTTAAAAATAAATGATTAAAACATCACTTTGAGTTTTATTGCATTTTAATCCATGTACTTTCAAATAATCAAATTTAGTCTATATACTATTAATAAAGCTTAAAATTTGTCCTTAATGTTAGTTTATTGTTTTTTTCCCCCAAAAAATTAGTCTCTATTAAACACCCCTTTATAAATTTTGAACATATGTTCATATTACGTCTTTTCTTGCATAAAAATCATCAACATTATTATTTAACTAATTTCAATAAAAATTAAATTCAAAATAATAGTAGAGACTAATTTTAAGGTTTATTGAGAGTACAATTATTAAATTTAAACATTTAAAAGTATGTAGACTAAAGTGGAAGGAAAAACTCAAAGTACAATGCCATCGAAATTAAACTAAAAAAAATTCTCTCTCTTCTAGTGAGGAAGGAGAGGTCGGCCAAAAATATAATGTTGTTTTAAACTTTGAAGTTTTAGAATATCTAATAATGAATTTTATACTTTTTGAAATAAATTATTTTAGTTGTCTATAGTATTTTCGAACTCTATTATTTATCCATTTAATGCTTGTCTCAAACAAGCTACATGATCTTAATACATGTCCTTAATATAACATTCTCAATTTAGTTAAGATATACATGCATGACTAAGAAATCAAAGAATTCGAATATCTTAATATACATATTAAAAGTCATATTGAATTAAAAAAAAAAAGACCTTGATAATAAAAATAATACATTAATATACATATTCAAAAGTCATATTGTCTAATCTATTAAAAATAAAATAATGATAGAAAAAAAAATATCTATTCTTAAAAATGGTTGAAAGTTAACCTTTATTCATTGACATATTAATATACACATTTTTATCTTGCCATAATCACACTTGTTTTTTAAGTTGAATTTTTTTGCAATATTTTATATTAATTATGCTTCCAATTGCCACTAATTCTATTTTCCATTTCGCTGAAATTCTCCGTGTTAAATTTCATAAGAGTTGGGATAGAGATTAAAAAAAAAAAACTCGTCGAGACTGAGTCCCCAATGAGAAAATCGTTAGGACTTGTTTGGCCCACTGGTTATTATAACTCATGTTATAATAACCTGTGAAATACTCTGCACCTCAAACATATACTAT
This sequence comes from Trichosanthes cucumerina, assembly GCA_036507285.1. NCBI lineage: Eukaryota > Viridiplantae > Streptophyta > Magnoliopsida > Cucurbitales > Cucurbitaceae > Trichosanthes > Trichosanthes cucumerina. The sequence goes on along the minus strand of CM071839.1, from coordinate 9,684,319 downwards.
TATAACCCTAGACTATACTACTCTGCATTTTAAATAATATTATATGTTTCACATATTATAATAACCCACAGACTATTATAACTCCCTATTATTATAACTCACTCAGTGCCCTAAACAATCTCTTAATTCCTCACTGACAGGACCTATTTAGAAGGATAATTCTTAAACTTTTTAATGAAAACAAATATAATATTTTAATTTAGTTTAAATATCTTCTAAAACAAATTGTGTTTTGAACTTAAAAATAAAATTATGTTTTTTTTTAAGAAAAATAAAACAATTTATCTAAATAAACTAAAATGATAAGTTTTAAGTTTAAATACCAAACTTTTAAAGTTATTCCATTTTTGGTCCTTAAACTTTCAAAATGCTTGTATTGCCCTAAACTTAAAAAGTGTGGCCCTCGCTATATTATTTTTCTATTTAATACCCACTTAAAAAATGTGTGCCTTTAAAATTTTAAGATTATTTTATTTTGGTATCTAAACTTTTAAAATGTCTATTTTAGTCCCTCAACTTTAATATATATATATATATATATTAAAAAAAAAACATAATGGTCCTTACTATATTAAGTTTTCCATCTAATATCCACTTGTCAAATGGCGTTTGTCTCTCTAACCTGTATAGCTGGAAACCTATTGGAATATATGTCCTAAAACCTTTTTAATTAATACTTTATTTAATAATTAATAATAATTTTGATTATTTTATTTAAAATATAATATCATTCATTATATGAAAAATTCATGGTGTAGTGTAATCTTGAACAATATGTGGTTGATATACTGAAACACTCATGTTCAAGAAATAACCTAAAGGCCTATAGTATATAAATAAGGTTGAGTGTCTTATCTTGGTAACGCCATTGATACGAACAACTTTATAATAATTATAAATGATTTGATTCAAATCATTTATGTGGAGACATGTGAGTGAGGATATCTTATACAATGAATTTTTATAAGACTCAGTCACAAAATATTTAATCTATCTTTATATATCTGTTAATCGAGAAGATTAAATATTTCATCAAGATGATCATATGCAACTCGATCTTAATCCTGAGTGATCAATTATGAACTCTTGCCTGTGAAAGTTTGTCCTTTAATTTACGTGGATGGGAGTGAGTTTTGCAGTCGATTCAATAAGTCTATCATTTTGGAGACTTGACCAAATAGAGAGCTGAAAACATAATCTTACATGATGGAATTTACTCATTCTCATATATGGTAAGTAGATGAGTAGTTCCCTCAAGTGTTGAATTTGGGACTTGAATCCTCTCACTGGCCCGAGAGAAACTTAGTTTATGGTTGAATCATAAATAAATTGTTCATCAGATGATCAATGATACTTAAGGTGTAAGATATAGTTATAGGGATAAAACAGACTTTTGACCCAGCTGTAATTACGAACAATTCGTGAAAGATCGACTTACATGTAATGGTTATATCCATGGACACAACTTGTCCTACAGTGCATAAGAGTGCAACTCTAGGTTTATGACCTGATGAATGAAAATTGATTAATTAAAAAGTTTAATTAATTATTTTTGTATCATTGGAGCTTATAATTTGTAGGTCCATAAGGTCTCCTTGCTAGCTCATAGGAACACTAAGGGCGTGTTTGGGGTGCATGTTATAATAACTTGTGTTATAATAGTGTATAGAATACTTTGCACCCCAAACATAAACTATTATAATCCATACTAAATAACGTTGCATTCTAAACCTAAGTTATATAACTCCAGAGACTATTATAACCCATTCAGCATCGCAAACAACTCTTAAAAGATCAATTTAGTTGAAAAAAATTTGAAATGTTCAAATTAATATTGAATTTGAAGTGTTCAAATTAATATTTAATATATTAGGTATATTAAATATAATTAAAGGAGGAAAATGTATTGTATTTGATACATTAAGTATTAAAATAATTAATATATATTAGATATATTAAAGAAAATATATTTATAAAATTTGAATAAAATTCAAATAAAAAAAATAAATATCGTAGGAGAATTTAAAATATTTGAATAAAATTCAAATAGATTATTAAATTTATGTATTTTAATATATTGTCTCTAAATATGACATTTGGGTTGTGTTATTATGACATACATCTTCTCCATAGAGAATTAGAGAATTCTCTCTAAACTATTTGGATTTTGTATTAACAGGCTCCTCCCATAAGCTTTGATCAAGTTATAGGAATCGAGTCAAGTCATATGAAGGAAGACTTTGTGAATGAGATAAGAACCCAGTTGAAATATCTTCATATTATCTTAAAAGTTTGTTCGAAATATATCTTCATATTATCTCAAAAGTATGTTTGAAATATCTCCATATTAACTTAAAAGTATGGTCTAAAATTATATTTTAGTTTAATTCTAGATAATTTAAATGTAATCCAATACTTCTGTTATGGGTTTAATTCGATTATTCCTTTCAAAACCATGCTCATATTAACATGCTAGCATATATACTTGAAATTATGTCACTCATTTATTAAAAAAAAATAAAGGCAGGAATCAAGATGGCTAATTTTTTAAAGTTCAAAACTAAAAGAGATATTTTAAAAGTCGAGAGACCAAAATAGAATAAATTTGAAAGATCAAATAACAAAATGAACATTTTAGAAATCTAGAGACAACAAACTTGAAGGTTGAGAAACTAAAATAGAATTTAGACTTAAGTCTTAAATGGAAAATATTTCATTTTATATATATATATAAACCTGGTGGGGATGGAGACAAGAACAGGGATAGGACGAGTCCCTATTTAGGTTTGAGAGAAAAATTCCCCCACTCTTCTCCCATTTCCCAAGTTAGAAATTCAAATATTTGAAGACAACTTATTTAATGAGACTGTCAAAATAGGGTTGTCTCTTAATAACTCTCACTGTTATATATAAATCCAAAAATATGGATGGTTGTCACAAAGCCTGTACAATATTGGCCCAGTACCTTTATCAACCCTAAGTTCAAAAGGAAGCAAGCCCAATGACCAACTCAATAGCAATAACGAAAGAAGCCCAATGCCCAGTACTTTTATACGTTGACGACAACATTCTCACCGGGAATGAATGATTCTTCTCTTTTATTCGATTTCATCAAGGAGCTTGACAACCAATTTGTCTCTTTCATCCGCTGTATTACTTTCTCGGCATGGAGGTATCTCGCTCCACCTCTGAACTTCGCCTAACCCAAACAAAGTATACTCAAAAATGGAATTCTTATCTCGTCGAGACTGCCCTGCGCTACGCCTATATCTCCAGGTGCCAAGCTATCCGCCCCTACTCTTATAAAAAAAAGGCAGGCTGCCCTGACGACCGACACTCTACCTCGGGCTTTTGTTCTTGGTCGGAATCTCATTTCCTAGAGCGCTAAGAAGCAGCCCCTTACTCACCTCTTCAACATCTATAAAAAAGTCTTTCCCCTTTGAATAATAATAAGGTCAAGTCAAGCTTTTTGAAGCAAGTTGCTAGAAGTAGCGCTCCCGCGCTTGACTAATAACATAGAAAGTCAAGGCTCTTCTCATCGAGAGTAGGTTCTTTTCGGATACAAAAAGAAAATATCAACATTTGATACCTCTTCCGACTTTCCGTTTTCCAACAAAGAATTACACATTCCTCGCCTCTCGACACGGTCAAGTGCCATTGCCCATATATGAAGAACCTAGTTCTTCAATCATATCTGTACCAAATTCTCGCCTTTCGGAAGAAAATATGATGCGAGGACCCGATCCACCAACTATCTCAAATGTTGGCAAGCAGGCCAACGTAGTGACCAACACTACCTTTTTCTCGATCATCATGGCTTTTTTTTCCTTTGCCCTTCTTTTATGGGCACTCAAAACTCAAGTGACCTTTCTTCTTGCAGGACCAACACTCTATGTTTTTCGTGTCCTTACGCACTCACTTTGTGCTTATTCTTTTTGAAACATATTCTTTTTTGTGGCATTAGTCTTTTCAGCATCATTGTTCAAATCTCTTTTCAAACACGCCTAAAGAAAATGGTCGGATCAATCATAGAACAAGGAGGAGTTTCACAGAGAGAGAGTGGTTGTCAAAGACTCAAATGACTCAAGCGGACTTCTGGTCATCGATCACTCTTTTGTATAGGGCATTTTGACTCTCACGACTCCAAATTCTTTTCGAATCTTCTTCATCTTGTCTAAGTCTTTGAGACACGCTCGTCCCCTCAAGCATCTTGCTTGGAAAAAACCGTTGTCGAAGAAACTTCATGTTTACCATTGTCACCGACTCATACATTCCCCTAAAGAGGTAAAGGGGTCTCCCATCTTTCTCATGCGGACTCAATGTCTCCCATTGAAACTAGTACCTTATCCTTGACCACCATTAGCATGTAACGAAGAAGAAATTTTTTTATTGTCTACAACTATCGATTTGTTCATATGCTTTCTTTTGTTGTTTGGCTACAACAACATCACTTGATTGAAGAAGCCATTAGCGCCGGATCTGCGGGCTTCTCTTTTCTCAAGAATGAAAAAAAGATCTCTGTTCTTTGAGAAGCAAGCGCATTCTCATCTTCCAAACATCTACATTTAGAGGTTCCATTTTGCGATCCTTGACAATCGTATGCGTTAATGCGAGAATCATATCAAGAACTATAGATCCGAGAAGATTGTATCGCTACCATATCTCGCATAACACGGACTCTCATACCGATGATAACAATCTTTAGTTGAAAGAAAGAACAAATTTCTAGGAAATGCAGAAAGTGAGACTGCTTTGTTGTTGAGTGGCATCAAATGAGAAATATCGTTTGATTTGATTGAAAAACGATATATATATTTCTATAAATATCAAAGTCGACGTTTGAAATATGAAAATCGAAAACTCTTTGAGATCACTCCACTCTCTCTAGACAACGGATTTCTTCGACGTGTGTATCCTACTCTCATCTCAAAACCCAACCTCGAGAAAAACATCATGCTTTCCCTTCATTTGTTTGTGCCCTGCAGATGGAGTCCTTTTAAAAGACCCAACGGATCCCCCAAGCGGGCGTGTCTAACTACCTCATAGATAGCATCCACAAGACACCGAATTAGCCTAGAAATGGATGCATTCTTTTGCTATCTCTCACGACCCTCGTCACTAGAAAATTGGAAGGTCACAAACCGCTTCTCTGAGAAAAAAAATGTGAAAGCGGTAAAGCGGGACCCGTGACTACGAAAAATGATCGCTCAATCAAGACTTGAGTCACCTTGGAGTAAGTCAAGCCACATACTCAACAACGTCTCTCATCGAAGCGTGGAATCGAAACACACTAGAATAACTTCAAACACTTTGGATCTGCAGATCTACGTGTATTCAAAAATGCGGGTCTTCTTCAATCGATTTTTGAAACTTATTGTTTGGCGAAAACTCTCGCGAAATTCCCACGGCCTCGAGATACTTTTCACTTGTCTTCTCGCGAATCGAGACACGACCTGCGACTACTCGACTTTTGCAAGTCCTTATCTCGACAAAATCTCCTTAAAGTCTCCTCGAGTAGTCTATTCAAAAATCCAAAAAAATCCACCCAACGCCTCTCATGGATTGAGTTACATAGTGCCACCTGTGTTTGGAACCCACTTTTATAAGTTCATGTGCACGCATGCATGTGTCATCACCTCATTGGTCGGAGGTCCAAGGGTCCATAGAATCCAAATATTATTCTTTTTCTTTTGCCTTTTTTTTTAGAGAGAGAGAAAGAGTCGAAACAAAGGGTACGCTCTAGAAGATTTGCTCTGGGTCATTCACTTTCATTTGGTCACTGGTATCTTGAATGAAACCTCTTTGCTTGCAAGGCGGGAGTGGGAAACGTCAGAGAGAGCGCCAGCGAAAGAATCGTGTGGCGCGGTGAAAGGTTTCCGTTGGGGTTTAGGCCCCCTCCCCAGTCTTCACCTAATTGTGGAAGAGGGGAGGTGAGTTGAATATCAACTCTCTCTCTCGTGCCTTTCTTCAGCTTGTTCCTGTTAATAATACAATCAATCAAAACTAAAAACTCTGAATTAAAGTAATAATATATTATTGAATCATTAGAACTACTTTAATCTTTTTTTTTTAATTCCTATTCATTCAAGTAGTTTTTGGGGAATTTAAATTTTTTTTTCACGCGCCTTAATGTCGTTTGACCCGTGTTCTAAAATTAATGACATATGATTCTTTTTGTACTATGTATTTTGTCCAAATTACTGCGAGGGCGTTGTGCTCTCTAGTTCTTACTCTCGTAAGCTCGTTTTCGCTTATCCTCATGATAGTAATGAGTGATCGAAATTCTGGAGAAAAAAAAAACCAAGAAAATCATGAGCGAGAGCAAGCCAATGAGAGCGAGAGTTCGAGATCCGTGAAAAAGAGTCAACGTAAGCGAAGTTGTATCGTGAGCAAGAGCGAGAGCGAGAGTGAAAAGTCCATGAGAGGGAGCTAATGTAAGTGAGTGATCATTTACAAAGTGGTATTATGAGCGTGAGCGAGAGTGTAAAGATGTGAGACGGGCCCAATATTGTCCGTCTAGATAATTTGTCGCACCTTCTCACGTTAGAATAGATCAATTTTCATTATTTTGAAGCATCAGGTCATATCCTATTAAACTGGAAAAAAAAATGTGGTTTGTACAAAAACCCCGTAGCTTTTGTGAATCATATGGCTTTTGTTCTTCCATTTTTTTTTTCTTTTTTGGGGGACGAAAAAATAACCTGTAATTCCAATTATATGTGTTAGTAACATTTAGTTATAATGGCAGCGATATTGGCACTTAGAAGGAACAGAAGCTTCTTCTACGCATATTATGTGATGAAGACTCTCACCGCTGTGCTCACCGACGGCAGTCTACTTTCCCTCGCCCTCGCTTACACGGTTACTTTAAATCTCTTTTAACATTGTCGGAAATAATTAACTAATGTGATCATCACCGTTTCTATTTAAAAAAAAAAAAAAAAAAAAAAAAAAATCTCAGGCAGACAAAATCCCAGCAGAGAGGCGAATATCGGCGTTCGGAATCGTATCGGGAGCTTTTTCGGCATCTTTCTTGTGTGCAAACTTGGTCGCTCGCTTCCTTTCAATTGCCGCAATCTTTCAGGTTCTTTGTTTCATTCATTTCCAAATTTACTCTCCATTCCCTTTAAAATCATTTTTATCACACCAGGTCTCTTGTCAAGGGCGAATTTTACCATGAATCGAAGGGGGTAATTTTTTACCTTTATGTATAAAAAAAATCCGATCAAATAACAAAAAAATTTCTGGTATAGTGGTTTTTACGTCAATATTTCCTCAAATCTTAGGTTCAAGCTCTAGTTTGTACGGTATTAACTTTTGAGAGACTCAGTTTGTATATTTAAAAAGTTATCAAGATACAATGTCGCAAGTCTCCTTTAAAATTTTTGTTAGGTGGCTGTGTGCGCGTCGTTGGTGGCTACTGTGTACATGAAGATTTTTCTAGAAGAAAGTGTTTCAGATGAAATGGCCGATTTGATGTGTCGGCCGATAATGAAGATGGAAGAAGAAGAAGCTTCAACTACATTTAAAACAATTTCATCTCTAAAGGAAATCGCTTTCTTGCTTAGGAGAAGGTAATTATTAATTAAGGCCTTCCATTATTTTTCCAACTTTTAGTTTTTACCATTAAAATGGGTGGGTGAATAAGGTGATACATAATTCAAATAATTTATTGGACTAAGTACATAATAATTCATCTTTTAATCAAAACTAAATTCTGGTTTGATAACCATTTTGTTTTCTAAAGTTGTGTTTGTTTTTCCACAATTTTTTTTCTCTTTTCTACAATGATTTCCATCTTTTTTGAGCTACCATTTAAATTTCTAGACAAATTTCATAAACAAAAATACGTTTTTTAAAACACTACTAATTTTTTAGTTTTCAAAACTTAGCTTGGTTCTTGAAAAAAATAGATACAAAGTAGATGAAAAAAACATAGAAACTCTTGGTAGAACTAGTTTTGTTAGGTTTAATTTAAAAAAAAATAAATAAAAACCAAATGGTTATCAAACGGGGCCTAAATTATTAAATTACATATTTAGTCCTTGAACCTTGAAGTTTGTATCTATATAGTCCTTGAATTTCACAAATTTAGTTCTTGGACTTTTGAATTTTTAAAATTCACGAGTCTAATAGATACGAAATTGAAACTTAAGAGTTTTATTAGACATAAAATTTATATTTATATTTAGTATAGCTCAATTAACTTTTAAAAATTTCGAATTTGACAGAGAACTATATTAGATATAAAATTGAAAGTTAAAAAACTTATTAGATACAAAATTGAAAGTAACGATCTATTAGATACTTTTAAAAGTTTAAAGACCAAATAGATACAAACTCGATTGTAGAACTGAACTTTTAATTGAACCAAACTAAATTTAAAACTTGTCACAAACCAACCAATACTAAATTTGGTAGTTAAAAACACTCAAAATCGTATCAAATAAACAAACAAACTCAAAATCAACTAATTAAAAATATCGAAAACAATGAGTATAAAAGCACATACTTTTTCCTACACTTTTTTTAATTCAATAATTGTGAAGGTGGAGATTTGAACCACATACCTTTTGGTCAAGAGAATAATGTCGTGACGAGATAAGTTATGTTCAGGTTTTCATACTTCTCTTATTCATTGTTCTTGTTGGGGATGATATTTTATTTTTTATGCATATAATTTTACATTTTTTTCTTTTTTTTTTTATTTACTTTCTGGATGTTAAGGTCTATTAATCTCACCATGTTTTAAATGAAATGTTGTGTTTTTAGCTCAACATTTACCCGAACAGTAATAGTTTGTTTCTTCAACAACATGGCTTTGGGTTGGTCTCAAGCATCATTATTGGTACACTTTCTACCTCCAAATATTTACAACGAATACAATATTAAATGTTACACATCTTAGATAACATAGAAAAATTTTGAGGAAGTTGAATATTTGTTAGAACAAAGGTCTTCACGATGTCGTTTAGCTATCAGGGAGAATATGATGTCAATTATGTGTGGCCTTTGTACTCGCGTCATTATTTTGAAGGGTGAGAATCTTTTCTATTGCCCCTTTGGTGTATTATTTATTTGCTTCTTCCTCAATGAAATAAACGGTTAGAAACAACCAACTCCGATAGATCTCCAGAATGGTATGATATTGTCCACTTTGGGCACAAACTCATAGGGTGACCATCAAAACCAATGGTCATAGTCTTGAAGGCTAACACCCATGGAAGTCGAACTCAAGGCCATGTTCCAAAGGAATCGACTCCCATAGGGTGGTCAGCCAAGGCCTGAAGCCAAAGGGTTAACACCCACGAGGACGACCGCACAAGTTACCAATAGCTAAGACCAAGCTCCAACTCGATTCCGATCTCATAACCTTTTCCTTTGATTGAAGCATCGTAGAAAGTCTAACGAGATTTTTGACCATATTAAATGATGATTTTCGTTACTCCACCAAACCCTTATAAATAAAGAAAGAATGTGAAACGAAAGAGGTACATCCAAAATAACTTCAAAAGTCTTGTCTAAGTTATTAACAAACCTGATTACTAACTTGAGCGTCAAAGTGTAGGTGCTTAGTACCACACTAATACACAGATTTTCTTATCTTGTAAGACATTGGTTTGACCAGCTCTTTTTATATGATTTCACCGTTGATCTAAATTTCGATATATCAACAATTAATAAATTAGAATACTAAGAAGTGTATGTTACGTAAACTCAAGTTTCTATAGTCTACTATTGATCACAGATTTTCTTATCTGGTAAAATTTCGATATATCAACAATTAATAACTTTGAATACTAAGGAGTGTATGTTACATAAACTCAAGTTTACTTAATCCAAATGCATAAAATAGTGGACTACAGAAACTTGAGTTTATGTAACATACACTGCTGAGTAAAAATCGAATTACCCTACCAGGTAAAATCTAAATCTTCCCTTTTCAAAAAACCCAATAAAAATACAAAATAAAATGTGGATTTCTGCGAATGAGCCTTTTTTTTTTTTCTTGCATGAAGTCAAAATGTTTGCCTCTTGTGTTAAGTAATATGTTTTATTGTAATTTATTTATTTATTTTTAATGAGATGAATTTCTTTGAATATATGTAATTTGGATTTGTATAACAAGCCTAGAGCCTAGAATTAGCCAGCTTTATTAAATATCAAATTTAGATTCGATTTTAAATTCCAATGAATGGGTGCAGTACTACCTCAAGGCTCGTTTTCACTCCAACAAAGATCAATTTGCTACCTTATTGATACTTATTGGGGCTTTCGGGGCCATTTCACAGGTGCGTAATATATATTTTTAAAGTTAAATTATAAGTTTAATATTTATATAAAATAATAATAATAAGCGTAGTTCTAAACGATCGAGAGTTTTGTCTATTTATTCATGTAACTTCAAAAGCTTTTAATAATAAAACTATAGACCCTAAACCCTAAACCCTAAACCCTAAACCCCCTAAACCCTAAACCCTAAACCCTAAACCCTAAAGTTGTGTTTATTTAGAATTTGTCTTTAATATACTTAACCTTACTCAAAATTAAAAATTAAAAATTAAAAAATATATTAGAAACTTTTTAATATACATATATCAAATAAACATAACTTTAGAAGTTTTTTAACTTATTAGAAGCCTTTAAGGTTAATAAAAAAAACATTTTAAAGATGTCTTAAAAAAATACTCATGTTCTTTCCAAAGTTGCAATATTAACCTTTTATAAATGTTTCAAAACTACTCTTGCACTCGTTAGAATGTTGGATGAAGATCAATTGACGTGTTTAAATGTTATTATTTCATACTTAATCCACACAAGCATCCTAGTCATTATCATGTTATTCTAGGTCATCACTACGTTAATTTTCCATCCAATATTCTAATGGATTTTTACTCTAAAGATAGTTTTAAAACGTTTATGAAATGTTAAGGACGATAATATTGCAACATTTAAAAAAATATGGATATTTTTTTAAACAATGAAGAAAGTTTCAAGAGTATTTTTTTTTTTTTTTAATAATTTAGCCAACTTTTTAAAGTACAAAGAGAACTAAATTGACGATGTGGAAGTCGAGTATATGAATCAAACTAATAATTATAATTTGTAAGCTTCTATCATATATCAAAATTTGTATATTTAAATCCATATTCGTAAGTATACTGATTTAATAATAATATAATGTTGAATAAAATTTTGCAGTCGATTGTGGCATCTTCCTTATCAGCTGTGATTGGAGATAAAAAGTTGCTTTCAGTAGCTCTCTTTACGACCTTTATACAAGTAGGAGACTATATAATATATATATTTATATGCTTAATACTAATTAATTCTCTTAAACTTCCTAATTTTAGTCATCTGACCATTCTGCCCTTTCATGCAGTTGTTCATTTTAAGCATAGCTTGGTCAATTTGGGTAATTTCTCAACCTCCAAATTAAAATTATATTGTTAAAGTTTCTTTTGATAATTAAGGTCCCATTTGATAACTATTTTGTTTTTAATTTTTGGATGTTGAAGATTGTGTTTGTTTTCTTACAAGTTTTTTACCATTGTTTCATTCTTTTAAAAAAAACATTTGAATTCTTAATCAAATTCAAAAAAAAAAAAATTATAACTATTTTTTTAGTTTTTGAAAGCTGGATAACAAAATACAAAAACTCATAGGTGGAAGTTGTATTTATAAGCTTAATTTTTAAAAACCAAAAACCAAAATATAAATGGTTATCAAACTTAAGTTAAATTATCAAGTTTGGTCCCTAAGGGGTTGTTTGGAGCGCTGAGTGAGTTATAATAACAGGGGTTATAATAGTCTGTAAGTTATTATAGTCTGTGAAACATATAATATTATTTAAAATGTAAAGTAGTACAGTATGGGATTATAATACTTTGTGTTTGGGGTGCATAATATTTCACACGTTATTATAACACATGTTATAATAATCAGTGGGCCAAACAGGACCTAAATGGTTAGGATTGTCTCTATCTATCGCGTGTTTGAAATATCTTGTGAAAAAATGCTTAAATAAAATCAATTTTTCTATAAAGACCTGTGAAGAAATTAATAATTTAAAGTGTTAGTATGGCTTATTGAGTGATTTTATGTGATGAAACAAGATTTAAAAAAAATATCTTAATAAGTAAAACATGCTTAAAAAAATTGGGTTAATTCAAAACTCTTTTTTTAATAAACACAAGATAGATAGATTATCCAAAAATCGATTTAAAGGGATGATTAAAAACAAATTTATGATTAATAGATTAACCTTTAAATATAATGCAACCAAAACAATTTTTTTTAAAATACTTTTAGATATAACAATATTTTTATTGACATTTTTTTCAAAGTGTTTAAATTAGAGAGTATCTTCGAACCAAACCGTAAGGAGTTGTTTGGGGTATATATTATTATAATTTGTGAAATACTCTACACTCCAAACGCAGAATATTGTAAACTAAAATCAAACAACTTTACATTTTAAACATTATTATATTATTCTACAGACTAACCTGTATTATTATAATTCATTTTGTGCCACAAACAACCCCTAAGGAACCACACCATTTTGAAAGTTGAGGATTTATTAGAAACTATTTAAAGTCTCTAAAGCTTTATAAACTCAATATTTTGAAGCCCTTATCTTAATATATATATATATATATATATATATATATATTTGTTTGTTTATTTATTTATTAATAGACCCAAATGTTTATGGACGAAGCTGGTAATATAACCATATTCTTATTTCTTTCTTTGGAATTGTTTATTAATTTGAAATCATTTTGAATGAGTGCAGGTTGTTTATGCTTCATCTGTACTTTTTCTTCTTTCTTGGTGCGTAATTCCCGCGGTAAGTGTTTTATTTTAATGAAAAAACAATATCCCAAACATTTTGTGTGTATATATATATATATATATATTGGGTTTTGATGTATAGTTTTTAAAACTTAAACAGGCATGCAGTATTGCATCGAAGCAAGTTGAGCCTCATGAGCAGGTAAATAATTATAATGCTTATTACACATTTGTCTTCTTTAAACTAAAAAAAATTGGATTTCGTTTAATAATCATTTGATAATTATTTACGACTCGTTTGATAATCATTTAATTTTTGAAAAATTAAGGTTGTTTTCTCTCATTTTCTCTACCATAGTTTTCATGTTTTTTAAGAAAGCATTTGGATCATTAGCCAAATTCTAAAAACAAAAACAAGTTTTTTGAAAACTAAAAAAAAGTAATTTCTAAAAACTTGTGTTTGTTTTTGAAATTTGGTTGGACATTCACATGTTTTCTTATGAGAGATGAAGATGATGGTAGAGAAATTTGAAGAAAACAACCTTAATTTTCAAAAACTAAAAACAAAAAATGTTATCAAACGGGCTAAATAATTATTAAACGAGACATTGATTTTTTTTTTTTTTTTGAAAATCTTGTTTTGTTATCTATTTTTTTCCTTATAGTCTAAAAAATTCAGGCCAAAATTTGAAAATTAAAAAGAAAAAAAAAGTAGTTTTCAAAAAAATTGTTTTTATTTTTTTAAGAAATATGAAAACGTTATCAAAGGGAACCGTAATATGGGAGATAGCAGAGAAAGAAACTAAGTATAAAAATCTTTCATAGGTTCACTAATTACTTAACTGTTGGCGGGTCTCTTTGTATGTGTTATCCGGAAAGAGGAGTACTCAATTACTATTCGTTCGCCGGAACCCAAAGTAAAAATTTTGGTAGATAGGGATCCCATAAAAACTTCTTTCGAGGAATGGGCCAGACCGGGTCACTTCTCGAGAACAATAGCTAAGGGTCCTCGGGTTGCTTCTCCCTTTAATTTTTCGTGGTTTCCATTTCAAAACTTGATTTTCCAATGAATTAGGGAAAAGCTCAAGGTTGCATTTTTGGGAGTCAAAGTTTTGCTTTTGCTATATCTCCATTAGCTTTCAACCCTCTAGCAGGTATATTTCATACATTACATTTACTCTTTCTTAATTAATTAGTGCAATAAATATTATTTCTAGTTTCATCAGTTTAATTATCCACTTAATTCATTAATTTTTGCAGCTCTTTTCTTATCTGAGAACCCACCATTTCACTTTCCTGGCTTCACTATTTTGTGCCTCGGATTTTTTACGGTAAGAAAATGAAAATTCACTTCAAATTTCGTTAGTTTTTATTAATTATTATGGTGTTTTTACTGATTGAAATTTGTACATTATATTATTTTGCAGTTGGTCGCCTTTGTATTGAGCCTTACAATCAAAGAAAATCCATCAATTTTAAGTGAAGAAGATTGTTAAATGATAGGCTCATATTAACCATGTGCTACTCCAAAGAATGATCTATTTGATTTTAAATGTGTTAAATTAGAGAAGAGGAGAAAGAGAATACAAAATTAGGGCTTGTTGATAGACAATTCAGATGTTTCGAATTCATTCAATTTCGCGAATATGTGTTTGGCAGATGTGTTTTTGAAAACTACTGTCGAATTCTTTGATCCAAATAGTAGAAATTTAGAAAACACTTATGTTTTAATTGTATTCAGATTATGAATTTAAAATTTTAAAATGCAAAATTATATTAAACAAATATAAAAACCTTAATAAATATAGTATTTCATATTATTAAACTCAATTTACTTTTTTTTTTAAATTAAAATATATATAATATAATATATTATAAATTACATTATATTATATTATAAAATAATAATTATACAAAATTTATAAAAAAAATTGTTCATAAATTAATTAATAATGACTTATATTCAATTTAATATTTAGTTTTACACCTACAACTAATTTCATGATCTATAAATATATTATACAACATACTTTAAACAACGGTTTAAAATGAAATCAAATTTCAAAATTTGCTAGCAACGCTATAAAATAAAAAATATTAAATCCTCACATTTGTGCACTCTCTCACAAACCCTTGCAGTCTCCCACTCTCTCAGTTTCTCATGTTGGCTTTTTGACCCTTAATCTAAAATTAATTAATTTTAATTAATATTTTGATGATAACAAACTTGCTATTATTTACTAATAGTTTTAGTATTTTGAAGTGTCCATAACATAAAACTCGGAATAACGATTTCAACGCCTCTTGAATCACTCAAATCGGAGCTAAAAAGAGGAAGTTATGGTTAAAACAAATTTAAATAGAAAATTTCCGACTCGATGACATGGCGGCCAAGACAGCATCATGGACTATTTGGAAGAGGACATGTGGCTTTTGTTTGTTTTAAAATAAAAAGAAAAGAAAAGAAAATTTATATTTATATATTTATATTTGTTACCGTTTGTAAAAAAAAAAAAAAAAAAAAAAAAAAAAAAAAAAAAAAGGTCAAATTGCATTTTATGCAATATGACCGTTGAGGTTTTAAAAAACATTAACCGTTACTCACTCTTAATATTTATATATTATTATTATTATTATTATTATTATTTTTAAATCTCCACTATTTATTTCTCTTTTACTACAATTTAATGGTCCAATTAAAGTTTGGTTTTTACTTCGTTTCCCTCTCTTTTTATACCATCTTCTTCTCCAAATTTTTAAAACAATTTTTTGTATTTTACAATCTTCCAAAAATCAAAAACCTTCATTGCTCTATCCAAGCTCTCAATTTTTTTCTTTTCATCTTATTCTTGAGAGAGTTGTGTTGTATTGTGAGAATTGATTTGTGAGAGTTAAAATTTGTGAATCTACTCTATCAAGAGAGTGTTTTTCAAATTTTTACCAAACTTTGTAACGGTTCGATCCTAACCCTGAAAAGAATCGGGTTTGCTCTTAAACCCATAAAAAGAGCGGTGTAGCGGTTGGGCTCTAATCCGTAAAAAAAGTCGGTGCAATTTTTATTCAAAATCCCAAGAGGCGGTTGGGGAGTAGAGTAGGTTGAGTTTAACCGAACCACTATAATGTCATCCTCTCTAACTCTTTTTTATTTATTTTTGCAATTACTAGTAGTAATTTATGCATGCTTTGATTTGTTCTTAATTGCTAAGTATTGGATAGAATTAATTTTTTTCATACTTTTTATCTATCTTGCTTATTGCATTAATTTTTCTTGATTATTTTTTTCAATCGGTTCTTAAAAAGTTTGTTAATTAGATAAATTGAGTTTACTTAGGAAAAAGTTTAATTAAACTCTATTCACCCCACTAGGGTTGCTATACCGATCTAACATCTCCCACTCTCCTCATTTCTTCACAATCTCCCTGATCTTAGGATCTCTCACAAACAAGATTGGGTTAAACTTTCAAATCTGCAAAACTCTCTCTTCAACGCTTCCTTCTTCCTTTTTCAATCATCGATCTTCCTCGATTCCCTCTTGAGTTCTCCCCAGATTTGTGTTTTTTTGCCCTATTGTTAATGGTTTCCTCTTCAACTCTTCCTTCTTTTCTAGTTGATAACTCATCCTTACAAGTTCTCTTGTGATCCGGTGGGGTCGTATAAGTACTTATCAGAGGTATGGAGGAAGAAACAGTCGAATGTGATGAGATTTCTACCGAGGGTGAGATGTGTGTGGAGTATCGTCAACATCTATCCATTATTTGTGTCATTCACGCCACTCGAGGAGGAATAACAACACACTCTCCCTCTGTTGTTACCGTTGTTCTTTTGGTGATGTTTCTTTTTGTTTTTGCATCGTTATTATCTGCATTATGTTTGGAGAATTTAGTGGAAGATACTACTTCAATCTATAATTTTTCCAACTTTATTTTTGCATTGAGAATTTAGTGGAAGATACTACTTCGATCTATAATTTTTCTTAACTTTATTTTTGCATGGAGAAATGTCATAATTTTTCTAAACCCTTCCTTCTCCTTTGTTCTTTGGTAATCCGTTGTCTTAACTATGATTTCTTTTAGGTGTGTTGTGAGTACACACCGTGGGTAATTTTAGCATTGGAAATAGTATGAGAAAAACAAAGGGTGATGAGTAATTTACGTCTCTCTGTGTTTGTGTTTGTGTATGTATTTTATCTACTTGATATATTGGAATTAGATTTTTTTTTACAACCTCTGGTTCCAGCACTATGATGTCGATTCCATGAAATAGGATATTGGTGAACAATCATATCTTGAAACATTTTTTAGGAAGATTTTTGGCATTAGAATTCTCAGATGTTGGCTTTAGATGCCAAGACATGAAATTCAAGGTTGATATTTCAATCTTACTTTCATTTTCAGAATTCTCAGTTGAACAGATGCAAAATGCCATATTTTATTTTAATTATATTCCGTTAGTGCACTATTCTCTTTTATAATTATGTTGGGTAACTTGTGCATCATATTACTATTTTTCAAGAAAGTAAATTTGATAGATTGAGATAGAGAAAATGGTATGATAGAAAATGTTGGAGGTGGGTAGACTTGACCTTTTTTCAATTTTAAGCTTAACTAAAGAGAGTAAATGGTTCTATAATAAATCATTTTGTGGAAGTTTAATGCATATGATGATCAATGTTTACTTATTTGTTTTTCATGTCTCTCGATTGTCTTCCTATTTTATTTTTGGAAACTTGTGGATTAAACCAATGCTTTTAAATTTTTTGAATCTCTTCCTCGTGCCTATACTTATGTCTTATTATGACTTTTAGAGAATGTGTACTTGTGTTTTTGCTTTGGTTATCTAATGAATTCTATTTCAAGTAGTATATGGAAAGAAAAATGATTCTTTATTAATTTGCAAATACTTTATATTCTTTTATGTATAATTTGGAATACTTATGGAGTTGATTTAAGTTTTTGATATGTTAAATCTTAATTGTTGCGTAACATAGACTTTACGGGCTTGTTTGGCCCACTGGTTATTATAACCCGTGTTATAATAACCTGTGAAATATTCTGCACCCCAAACACAGACTATTATAACCCCAGACTATACTACTCTGTATTTTAAATAATATTATATGTTTCACAGACTATAATAACCCACAGACTATTATAACCCCTTGTTATTATAACTCACTTAGCGCCCCAAACAACCCCTACAAGTTCAGTTAGCTAACTAAAAAATGTAGCTTGTTTTGATTAGTGCACTCATTGTACCAACATCAAATAAAAGCTTTTTTGATGAGTGACTTTACCTGTCACTTGCTTTAGCTTTTTTAGCTCACCTAACCAAACTGAAAATGCATGAAAAAAAATGACGTAGGAGGAAGATGAAAAGGAAGCAAAATGTTTTAGTATATTGGAACATTACCATACAAGTTCAAAATTTTGTTATGTTTATTGAATTATAGTTTTTTTTTTTTTTTGTTTAATTAGGTCCGGTGAGATTCCCTGTTGATAGCACACAAAAATGTGTTATCCTTAGGCTTAATTATTGCTAGTTTTATAATGATTTCAGAGCTTTTACGTGTTTAAATTACTAAATTTCAGGTTAAGAGCACAAACGAGACAATTAGAGACATTTTGGATCACTCGGAATCGAAACGAGGCTATTTGGAGCTTAAAATAACATCAATTGGAAGTGAAAGAACCAAACCAAGCTTGAAGACACGAGGTGATGGCGTTGCAATGCCATATAGAGCGTTGCAACGCCGAACGTGCAGCCAAGATGCGTTGAAAAGCCCAGGCGATAGCGTTGCAACGCTGCTTTGCAGCATCGCAACGCCAGATCAATAAGGGGGTGCGCGCGTTAGGGGGTCAGTGTTGCAACTTTGTCCTCAGCGTTGCAATGCCATCGAGAGTTTCCTTATTTACCAGTCGCCTAGGGTGCAGTGTTGCAACGCTGTCCCTAGCGTTGCAACGCTGCACCGATTAAGTCTATATATAGAACCTTATGTTTTCATTACAAGAGAGCCGAATTTGGTAGATTTTTGCCCTATTTTCAAAATACATTTTGTAAGAAGAGAGAAAAGAGCGTTTTTGGGAGCCAAAGCATTCGTGGAGGTTCGAGATCGAAGATGGGAGCTCGGAGATGAAGGACCGACATCGACACATAAGTTTAATTTCCTTTTCTTTCAATTTGTAATAGCGTTCTAAGACGTTTTCTACTTGTTTAGCTTGGTTTTCATGTGATTTAGAGTAGCTAGACATTATAGTTAGGATTTGTTTTACTTGTTAAGACTTTCTTACCATGAATTGAAGCATGATTTGTTCTTATTTTTGGCAATTCGTTCTTTACTTCTTAATTTGTTGGTTTAAGTGGACTCGAGAGATAAAACTTGAATTAGAGCAAAATTGTCGAACCCCTTAGAAATCTGGCATGAGAATGACTTAGAAATCTTAGGGAAACGCATAAAGAAGTTGCTTAATGTCATGCATGTCGTAGGTTCATATGGAGACTATGGAGTTTATTGCATGTGTGAGGCTCACTAAGAATCGAGAGATTTTCTTGAGTATTTTACTTCTTGTTTATAATTTCATCTCATTGGTTCAATGCATGTGTTAGTTAGGTCTTTAACTTGTAAAGTCACTTTCCTCAATTCTATCAATTCGTGTCTCCACATGTTTGTTTGTTTGTTTTTACTTTCAACCCACTATCCATGTTATGTTTCTTTAACTAAAATTGAGAATTAGTATCTTAGTAATTAATTAATCTAGAAACCCATTCCCGAGGACGATACTTGGACTCATAAATCACTATACTAAAACTTGACCCGTACACTGCGGTATTGCAATATAATATTATGCAACACCTGTAATTGGAACATTACCACAAAAGTTTAAAATTTTGTGTACGACTTCGGGGTATCTTAAGGAGTCCTCTTGAAAGTTTTAACATCTAATAAACTACTAGTTCGAGAAGACTTGAAAATGCTTCTAAAAGTTTGAGAAGATTTGCAATGCACTATGTCTACTTTGCAAGGTGAGTTTACAAACTCTAAAATTTTTCTAAAATTTTTACTTTATAAAGATATATTTTTTTTGGTTATTTTCTAGTTTATTTTCATGTTTGGTCCATCCCTTTTCATGGTGTAGATTTCATATATACGACGTTTTCTATTAGAGTAACTGATATTCAATGTAATCCACTGGGCATATTTTCTTTTCACTTCTTAAGTAATTTTTTTTATTTCTGTGGTTGGTTGTGGTTATCTAACAAACTATGTATGTTTTGTTCTACTTAGGTTTGAAATTGTAACTATGATTGATAATTTTATGTGAATGAAATACTTTATACAAATATGTTCTCAAAATATGAGTTTGGTTCAAAGTCCATAAGTTTGTACATTTATATGCTTCAAAATATGAGTTTGAATTCTCTATCATAATCCATGAGATTACTTGTCTATTCTTAAGGGTATTTATTTCTTTTCAATAATAATCATGTGATGGTGCTTCCCTAGTTTATACCCATTGGATTTTTCTTGTTACTTGTTTGCACTATCAATCAACTTGTAGAATGTAACTCGTTGTTGAGGTTTGATTAAACAACCAATGGATAATTTGTGTTGAGTTTCTCTTATAGTTGTAGATTTTCCTTGTTGAAAGGTATAATTTGAACTGCAACATTTTTTTTTTGTGGGTTGGAAGTTGTCAGTGGTCGAATGTTTTTCAAGTTGAAGTTGAAAAGATTATGGGAGTTTGTCAATGAAATCATGTGGGTCATTTTCATGTTAATTTGTTGCCTAAGAAAAATGCTTTGAAGGCATTGCTATCTGAATTCCTCCCCCTGACCCCCCAAATATGAAGATTTTATTTCAAGATCAAATTAACTAGATCTGTTGTTTTCTCCATCTTTTTAGTAGGGGTAGCTTATACTTTCTGTTGAGTGTTCTATCTGTTTGTAGATTCAATGGATTTGTTACGGGCTTCAGTTTTTTAGGTGCATTTTCAAGCATGAAAGTAGAAATTTTGTTTAGTTTCAACACTTGAGAAATTGTTAAACATTTCAATCCTAATCAATAGATGTAAACATTCTATAACTCAAAAAAGAAATAATGAATGCATGATATAGATTGTGACTAATATTCTGGCCCATGGGATTTATTTATTTATTTTGGCAGATTGTTGATTGTTGATAGGGAATCATGAAGTATAGAGATGGAAAGCCAAGGCATAACTCAGACAAGAATGCAAAAGTTCTCCCTATGACAATTCTGTTGTTTGTGTTATGTGGATTCTCATTCTATCGGTACAATTTCAGAGATGGAATGTTGAATCAACAAAATCTCACGACAAATCTTCCTTTTGGTTAGTTTCCACTACTACAAAAACTAGTTTTCTTGACGCTTATAAAATGTCGAATTTTGCCTTACTTGACATTTTTCAAACCGTCAAGGAATCCACCGTCAAGAATAATATAAAATACTTGACACTTATAAAGTGTTATGTATACTCTCTTTTGACGCTTATAATGTGTCATTTTGAACATACACTCTTGATACCTTTTATTCGTCAAATATATTTTTATCTTGACTCTGAAAAAGTGTCAACTTTATGTTAATACTTGACATTTTCTCTGTGTCAAAGATATTTTTATCTTGACATTGCAGAAATGTCAAATAAAAGTTACTTGACGCTTGAAATGTGTCAAATATGAGTTTATCTTGACAGTCCTAAAGTGTCGAATTGAAAGTAAACTTTGACAATTGTAAAGTATCAAATGCAATGTTCTTTTTTGACATTTAAAAAGTGTAAATTTGAATTAGATCTTGACACATTATACATGTCTTGTTTGTTAGTGATTTTATTTTTCAATCAATTATTCCCTAAAATCTAGAATTTTCTCCATTGCATTCCAATAAATTATATTCAAAATCTATGAAATAAACGTCCATCAATAATACCCAAAAAAATTCAAATCTTCTTGCTATATGAACATTTCTAAAATGACAAGAAAGTTCAACTTTCAACAATTCTAACATTAGTAACTCTCATAATGGTTCAAAATGACAAACTATACTTATCTCCACCATATATGTTCAAACACTAATCATCTCCACCATAGTCAATCTATGGGTCCTAGCCTGAACAACATTTACGCAAAAATATTTGGTAGTCTTCCAAAAAATGTGACTATCAATCCTATCTCAAGCAAACATCTATACAAAATATTTGGCACCTTCATGTAGCCATCCAAAAAATGTCACTATCAATCCTATGTCAAACCACATTTACACAAAAAGAATATTTGGCACCTTCATATGTAGCCACCCAAAAAATTGACATGAACAATCCAAAGTAGTATCCACCCAAAAATTCATCATATGTATCCACCCAAAAATTCAGCCCACTCCACTCGCACTTCATCTAACTCCGATTGCGAGTATGCGTTTCTTGTATCAATCTACAAACATTAAGAGTCAAATATTATAATAAATAAGTTTTGTCAAGTGTAACAATTGGGATGCAAACTAAATAACATACCAAATCTATGACTATGATGCTTCCTTTTGTCATGATATCTCTCATATATTTCATGACGTAATACCCACATTCAACACTTCCCACCTGTAAAGGGCACTGTGCAATACCAAAATAAAAAACTTATAATACACGCACTAAATGTGTTTATATATAATAGAATAAACTAAGTTTAAATACTTGCCTTCACTGTTTTCCATAATATCGATTTTCTTGTTTTTTTCAAGTTCTTCTGAGATCGAAAAATTGTTATTGCCCTAAGTTCGCAAAAAAAAAAAAACAACCAAACAAGTTTTCAATCAAGTGTAATGATAATACAAAACTAAAAAAGGAAGAAAAAGAAAAGGAATTAACTTACATGTCTATTACATTTTTTATATCTCCTCGAGAACCTGTTCTTAATGAGTCGAGATAATACAACATATCATCGTGAGCATTAATCACAACTAGTGTCCAATGACCACTTAAAAATTAACAACTAGTTAGAAAGTTTGATACGTCTACATGTAGTTAAGTTTAAAGTATGTAAAACTTCACGTACCCTGGGTTATAAGGAGCAACAATATCGATTTTCCTCGGACGCCATAAGTCTACTACAAAGATTGCGAGCTCTAATTTTTGCAGTGTTTTGTCGACCAGATAGAATAGATGGGTTTACAAAAATATAGTGTGAAACTTTCTTTGACTCAACAAAGTATAAGTATAAGTACCTACAAAAGATTAGACTCATACTTAAGTAATGAATAAAATAAACTTAGTCACTAAATATGTTAAAATAAGCCTACCATCGATAATGTGTTAACTTGTTGCATACCGCAAAAGTCAATTATATCTTCACGCAAAACATAACTCTTTCGACTTATTCCATAAAGACCAACAGGCAGTTGATAGGAAATACTCGTTTGACTATCCATCACCTTTTCAGCAAATCTAAGAATAGACCTCAAAGATATTGGCAAATTAGCTTGTGGTAGACCAACAACTTCTTTGTCCTTAACAATCTTCTTTGAAGTTTCCTCCTAACACAAATATAAAATATAAGACATTTGGATCTTGAGAATATTCCTCATGAGCAACGTCAACCATTTCTTTTATACTTCCAACATCGTTCTCTTCATACATATGGGTATCCAACTTAGAAAAATCTCCATGTACAGATGAACTACGAAGTTCTTCACCATGTTAAAACCAAATATTATAACATTCATCAATGCCATTGACATATAAATGATCTCTAATATTATTGCTACTATGTTTTTTACAATTCCCACATTTTAAACAAGGACAACGAATAGATGTACTATTTGTACAAGAAAATCCAAATTTGATGAAGTTTTCAACACCCAACTCAAAATCTTTGGTTAGTCTACTCTTCCTCATCCATGATTTGTCCATAATTGCAATTCTAGTAAGAAACGATGATAAGTAATCAGTAACATCATAAAGTTAAGTGTCATTTTTACTATAGCACAAACCAAATTTGATGAAGTTTAAGTGTTATTTTACTCTTAAAGAAACGAAAAAAGTGCCTAAAGTGAAACAAAATATAGCACAAACAAAACTATAGCACAAACCAAACTAAAGCACAAAAAAAATGCCTAAAGGCGACAGTGTTGTTTTCAAACTTAGAAAGTGCCTAAAGGTGCTTAAGTATTCTTCCAGCCTAAAAACTAACTTAAAACAACCTAAAAGTTCCTAGTTTCCATCATAGAAGCTACAAAGTGTGAAAAAAATGGCTAAAATGAGTTTAAGTGTTGTTTTGAAACTTAGAAAGTGCCTAAAGTGATCACACAACTAACACTCGTTGCAACAAAAGTGTATTAAAGGCGACCTAGTTGTTTTCAAACTTAGAAAGTGCCTAAAGGTGCTTAAGTATTTTTCGAGGCCAAAACTAACTCAAAACAACCTAAAACTTTCTAGTTTCCATCATAGAAGCTACAAAGTGTGAAAAAAAATGGCTAAAAATAGTTTAAGTGTTGTTTTGAAACTTAGAAAGTGCCAAAATTGATCACACAACTAACCCCCGTTGCAACAAAAGTGTATTAAAGGCAACATTGTTGTTTTCAAACTTAGAAAGTGCCTAAAGGTGCTTAAGTATTCTTCCAGGCCAAAAACTAACTTAAAACAACCTAAAAGTTTCTAGTTTCCATCATAGAAGCTACAAAGTATGAAAAAAATGGTTAAAATGAGTTTAAGTGTTGTTTTGAAACTTAGAAAGTGCATAAAGTGATCACACAACTAACACTCGTTGCAACAAAAGTGTATTAAAGGCGACCTAGTTGTTTTCAAACTTAGAAAGTGCCTAAAGGTGCTTAAGTATTCTTCGAGGCCAAAAACTAACTCAAAACAACCTAAAAGTTTCTAGTTTCCATCATAGAAGCTACAAAGTGTGAAAAAATGGCTAAAAAGAGTTTAAGTGTTGTTTTGAAACTTAGAAAGTGCCTAAAGTGATCACACAACTAATCCCCGTTGCAACAAAAGTGTATTAAAGGCGACAGTGTTGTTTTCAAACTTAGAAAGTGCCTAAAGGTGCTTAAGTATTCTTCCAAGCCAAAAACTAACTCAAAGCAACCTAAAAGTTTCTAGTTTCCATCATAGAAGCTACAAAGTGTGAAAAAAATGGCTAAAATGAGTTTAAGTGTTGTTTTGAAACTTAGAAAGTGCATAAAGTGATCACACAACTAACCTCCGTTGCAACAAATGTGTATTAAAGGTGCTTAAGTATTCTTTGAGGCCAAAAACAACTCAAAAAGACCTAAACATGTTTAATTCCTCCCTTTAAACCTACAAATTAGCCAAAAAAGTGTGAAAAAAATAGTTTAAGTGTCATTTTTACTCTTAAAGAAACGAAAAAAAATGCCTAAAGTGAAACTAATATAGCACAAACAAAACTATAGCACAAACCAAACTATAGCCCAAAAAAAGTGTCTAAAGGGCAACCTTTATTTTCCTTTTTTTTTTTGTTAGAAAACCCTTAGAACCTAAAGAGTAGCCAAAAAGTCGTGAAACAAAGTTTAAGTGTCATTTTGACTCTTAAAGAAACTTAGAACTCTCAATGCTACAAACGTGTCTTCAAGGCGATTAAGCATACTTTCAGGCTAAAAACAACCTAAAAGTTTCTAGTTTCCATCATATAAGCTACAAAGTGTGAAAAAAATGGCTAAAAATAGTTTAAGTGTTTTTTTGAAACTTAGAAAGCGCCTAAAGTGATCACACAACTAACCCTCGTTGCAACAAAAGTGTATTAAAGGCGACAATGTTGTTTTCAAACTTAGAAAGTGTCTAAAGGTGCTTAAGTATTCTTCCAGGCCAAAAACTAACTCAAAAGAACCTAATGGGTTGTTTGGCGCGCTGTGTTGGAATCAGAAACCCTAGGTTTCAGAAACCCTGGGGTTTCTTGGCTGGAATCAGAAACACTGGATGTAACGACCCTAAAATTTTAAAAACTACACGACTAGGGGAGTTACTAAACAACGTCGCTAATGCTGGGAAAATTTCGGCAGCATAACGGCGCTACTAGGGCAATCGGAAAATTTTTCATAACCTGTTAAAGGCACAAAACACTCCAATAAGCATTTCGACTCACCCAGCCTCCACCAAACTACATGTACGATAGGCTGGGTTCAAGCAGCAGATCACAACAGGCAACAAGATAAGATAACTCAGAAAACAAAATTTTGATACTTGTAAACGCTCACATGCCACATCAATAGTTCAAACAATAATTCAAAACTTAAGCAGGAGTTCTTTCAAAACCAAAACGGAAGAAATGCGCAGCGAGTCTACATAAATTAAGACAATAATAACTCACAGGAGCCGGGACACTACGGAAAGTCTTATAGCCTCGCCAAAGTTGCCTCCATCGCAGTCCATCCGGTTCAACTTTTACTGCGATCAAAACATAGAAAGAAAACGAATGAGTATAAAAATACCCGAAAGCGGCCTTCCACTTAAGTCCAAGCCTAACTCAAAGAAGACAACTAGAACCATCTCCCAAAAACTCGCTTCAACCCCGAACGGTCTCTCCCTTAACTCTCTTCGCCCGGTCCCCGTGGTAACTACTCGAACTCCACCTTGGTCCTAGAACTTTGGTTGACGATGCAATGAGAGAAAGCAACTCTCACGCCACAACACGCTGGCATAGAGCGGGCAGTCACGTATTCCACACGCTACATGGGAATCGCCCCTTAAGCCAAAGACGGGATCATGGAAAGCAACCACTCGATCTCGACGGACGCACCCCAAGCTCTCATAACACACTAGCATGGTACCGTGCGGTGCATAACTAGCACGCCCATTGGGGAATCGCCCCTAAGCTAGTCCGGCACTATGGAAAGCAACCACTCCCGATCACAACGGGGACGCACCCCTGTCTCACGAGCCCATCATATATCGTCAACCTAGAGGTTCGGACTGCGCCAAGTGCAACCCAGGGTTCGGTGAGGGGAAAAGTTCATGGGCTCTAATCATAAGGTAACCAGGGTCTCATCTAGGTATTCCTAACCTCCCCGACCCGCTCCAGGGGTCCAGGCTCTCATCTAGGTCCTCAGACCAATCAAACTCAACACATGCCATCCATACATTTGAAATGTTAGATCCTACCACTGATACGACCCCTGTTTCACATAATTTCATACAAGCGAACACAATGCGCCACAAACATGATAAATTTAAGGTAATTTCTAGACATTCGCCTCAAGCTTAAAACTCGCAAGACATCTTTGCAAATCTAGTTAGCCTAAGACTCGACAAGAACTTAAAATATACATGAAGTAAAGGCACATACGCTCCGCTTCCTTCACTTAGGAGCTGGCGTTATTTCAACTAGCTACTTACCCGAGTAAAGTGTGCAATCGAAACTCCCTACTCTTGCTAGCAACCCAAAGCACCCATCAGTGCGAGATGAAGAAGCGCCGTGCCGGCCTTAGTCTCGCGGTTCCTCCAACGTCTAACCTTTATCGAGAAGTGCGTCCCCGCCACAAAACTAACATTAAACCGCAAGATTACATATGGTTCGAATCGGGAGAGAAAGAGAGAGAGAGAGAGAGAGAGAGAGGAAGAATCGGATTGACAAAGAGAGAGAGAGAGAGAGAGAGAGAGAATCGGATCCGGCAGAGAGAGGGTTTAGCTCCGGCGAGACCACGGACGACCGCGCCTCAAAGAAAGGAGAGGCGGCGAGGGCTTCGGCGTCTTGAAGCGACTCAAGGTCGCGGACTGTGCGCGCTCCGACGGCGATACGCGAGCGAGCGAATACTGGCGACGGCGGCATCGCGGTCGGAGCGCGCGCGACTTGCGGCCGGGCGTCGCCGGCGGACGCATGGATTTTCGGCTGCGAGACGGTGAAGTCGCGACTGGGAGAGAGAGGGGGGGGCGGCCGCACGAACGAGTTTCTAAACTCTTTTTCCCTTTTTTTTTTTTTTTTTAAACTTAACTTTAAAACAACCAAAAGAAACCCTAAAGAGAGAGCGAAGGAATTACCTCGATTCTTCTTTTTTTTCCAAAATGCTCGATAGAGATTAAAGAGCCGCCATCCCAATTTAAAGGCGAGATTTAATTATCTTGGTCCCTGCGGGATCCATTAATTAATAAACGACCCAACCATTTTTAAAACGGCGATAAAGTTCGAACGAAACTTTCGCAATAGAAGCGAAAGTTACCCGAATTAACTAGCGTCTGCTGGACTTACTGAAACAAAGTGTTTGGAGCGTAGGGTTGTGTTAGGTTGTGTTTAGAAAGCGATGTTTGGGAGTGCAGTGTTGTCTTTGGAATGAGTTGCATAAAAAAGTGTTTGGGGTGCAGTCTGTTTTTTCTAAAATAAATACTTAATATTTTTTAAATATAGTAATTTTGTCTTCTTACTTTATTTTTAACTTCATAACTACATAATTACCTATCAACAATTTATCTAATGTATCTAATTTGAGTTTATAATACTTTGTAGGAGTATATATTATATTTATAATACACTTCACTCATGATGACATAAAGTAAGACAACTAATTATGTTGTAATGTGTAATGTAAGAACTGTGGCGCCAATGATAAAGTAAAACAATCGATGCATAGAAATATGTTGGTAAAAGATAACATGTTCTATTGATTTGAAATAAATAATAAAAAAAAAGTAGAGATAGTTGTCCAACGAAGTTCAACTAAACATAAAATTCTAAAAAGTCATAGAGAGTGGTAGATGGAAATAGAATCGGGTTCGGTGCTTTCCCATAACTTCCACACAAGTAATCATACTTCCAATTTGGGATGGTTCATGTAAAGAAAGAGTTCAACATCATATTATTCGAGAGAAGCGTTTTTGCAACAACCATGCAGTCCTGCCTTGTCATCCCTGGGATTGCCTTCAATTTTGCATATAGCTCGTTCACTCGAGCTACTAATATTATATTAATAATATTTACACACAAAAATATTATCCACCATAATGTATGTAGTGCATATATACAAAATCTAATCAATATATATATATATATATATATATATATATATATATATATATATGTTTAATTCAATAATCGTCAATTTTCATTCCAATTCATCCATATATGGTTTGCAAGATGTTCCCTCCATTCATACCAGACATCTGTTGTCTCTACAAATCAAACGTTGTTTGTGTTCATCCCAGTTGAATCGGGGTCACTTGTGTGTGCCAACTCGAATGTGGGATCTGGGTCCATCGTTTGAATAATTAAATTGTGGAACAAACAACGTGCAGTTATAGTCCTGCACTAGACGCACTAGATTTCTACTGGATAAAAAGACTTTCTTCTTAACCCTTCAGCATACCGAATGCTCTCTCAATGATATTTCGAGCGGATGAATGTCTCATGTTGAACAACTCTTTCGGATTGGCGGTAGTTGGGGCATCAAAGTATCACGTTGTTTGGGTGGTCGAGTCGCAGGGGCGATTGTTAAATTAATCTATGGAGTTTTCATTGTAGTTATCGATGGAGGTAATCGTCGCGATGGTCAGGTTGCCGGTGTGGTCTTTGAAGTTTTCGTTACCGGTAGTAATCAGGCAGTCATCAGAGTTGTCATTAGAGTTAGTCAGCCGCCGGTGTGGTCGTTGAAGTTTTCGTTACCGGTAGTGATCAGGCAGTCATCGGAGTTGCCATTAGAGTTAGTCGGTCGCCGGGTGTGGTCGTCGAAATTGTCATCGGAGTTGGTTGGGGGTCGCCGGTGTGGTCGTCGAAATTGTCATCGGAGTTGGTCGGGGTCGCCGGTGTGGTCGTCGGAATTGTTATCGGAGTTGGTTGGGGTCGCCGGTGTGGTCGTTGGAATTGTCATCGGAGTTGGTCGGGGTCGCGCGGTGTGGTCGTCGGAATTGTCATCGGAGTTGGTCCGGGTCGCCGGTGTGGTCGTCGAAATTGTCATCAGAATTGGTCGGGGGTCGCAGGTGTGGACGTCGGAATTTTCATCGGAGTTGGTCTGGTCGTCGGATTTTCATCAGAGTTGATCGAGTCGTCGGTGTGATTATCGAAGTTTTCATCGGAGTTGGTTGAGTTGCCAGTGTAATCGTCGAAGTTGTCGTTGTTGGTGATCGTTTGAGTTGTCATCGGAGTTGGTCGGGTCACCGGTGTAGTCGTCGGAGTTGTTGTTGAAGTTGTTATCGAAATTGTTGTTGAAGTGGTTATCGAAAATGAAAAACGAAAAATAAAAGTGAAAAACATGGTACAAAACCAAATGAGCTTGTGTTTCAAAACCCATGAGGTTGTGTTTCAAAACCCATGGGGTTGTGTTTTCAAAACCCTTGGTTTTGAAACCCTTTGTACCAAACATGGTGTTGGGTTTGAAACCCAACACCACCCTAACCCAAACCAATGGGCCAAACACCCCCTAAAAGTTTCTAGTTTCCATCATAGAAGCTACAAAGTGTGAAAAGATTTTGGGGACGAATTAGCTTGAATTTACTAGATAAACCCATAGGTTTCATAGTACCCCAAACAATTTTTCTAAACTTATACTCCAAGCTCAAGTTTCTTTAATCGAAGTTTTCTATAGAATAATACTTGGGTTCTCTTTTCTATATCGTCGACTAAACCCCACAAATCAGACTTTAGGCCACAAAACAGTTCTCAAATAGTTCCTAGGTCAAAGAATATTTTCCTCTCTATTCTTTTTTTCTTTTAAAGGTCCGACAACAATCTTCTATTTTTAAATAAGAGATTTCTTAAACATATTTAATAGCGGATCTCAAGACATGAATATCCTTTGCAAATAATTAATCGCAAGTACCTAAAACAAAATAATACCACCAAAGTCCTCTTCAATCGTTCCCCAGTCAGATCTGAGTTAACCATCAAACATGCTTATAATCAAACACATCAAGCAAAATTCAAAACTAAGCAATAAATCGAATCAGTATAATGAAAATTCAGATCTTCTCAGTGAAAATAAGAACCAAGTAGTTCCAATTAACAATATGAGGTTCGCCTTCTCTTCGTGCTGCAGAAACTCTCGAGTAAAATCTCAAAGCTAGTAAACATACAGATTCGTCCCCAAAATTTGAGAGATTTAAAAAAAAGGTAACTGATGACCTGTTCGTGAAGTGGTGCAGTCGATGGGACGCGACTGGCGAGGGGCGACCGACGTGGGGCGATCGGCGGTTGGGAGTTGAGAGAGAGGTCGTGAGATCGATGGAGGTAAAGGGAAAAGAGGTCATGAGATCGATGGAGCGAAGGGCGTGGGGTAGTCGACGTGGGGCGGTCGGCGGCTGGGAGTTGGGAGAGAGGTCGTGAGATCGATGGAGCGAAGGGCGAGGTTGCGGCGGCGACTCGAAGGGTTTTTCTGTGCGTATTGTGTGTGAAGGACTCGCGAAGGGTGTTTAATTAGTTCTTTTTAAAAAAAAATGTTGCTCCTTTTTTCCGCCTTTTCCATTTTGCTACACTTGACGTTTATTAAATGTTAAGAAACTGGAAGCGAGAAAAATCTGAAATCTTTGTCAACCTCCGTGTTTTTTTAATTTCTTGACGTTTTTCTTTTAAAACTTCATCTTACTTGACGTTTTTTCATAAAAACGTCAAGTATTTAAAACTTGCAAGTGTCAAGAAATCTATAATTTGTAGTAGTGTTCTCTCTACTTTTTTGTTCTTAATTTAAACATTCTCTGCTAGAAAATTTGTGTGTTCTTGATCTAGTTTAAACATTTTTTCATTGTTGTTCCTTTACTTGCTTCCTCCCGCTCTATGAAAGGTTTTGATTCAAGGTTTTGATTTAATGGAGAACAAGTTGGGGAGCTACTATTAGTGGATCTAAGTAGATTTTGTAATGAACTTTGATTGACTTGTGTTCTTTTTCTTTGAGGAATCATTTGTAAATGAACAAATGGTAAATATTTTATATGGAATTGTGTATAAATTATAAAATGAAATCAGAGTAGAATTCAAGTGGCATAAAATCATCAATCAAATATAATATCTCAACTGGGAAGATTAGAAATAGGTGAGTGTTTTTGAAATCTAATACTATAGTCGTGTGAATATTATTTTTAACTTCCTTTGAAACTGGATGTAGATAACATTTAGAGGCACATCATGGACCTGTGAGAGATAAACCAACCTTATTTCTATAAATAGGTGAAAGTTTAAATTTTGGTCGGTCTTTTATTATATCTTCCAAACTTCGCTTTTTTGTTTGCCTTTCAACAGTGTCAATTGATGGTTTGACGAGCTCAGGTGTGAATTCCTGAGTTTTAACTACCATTTTCTTTTAATCTTTTCTCTCTTCATTTTCTTTCATATGCATTCAAGTAAAAATTAATTTGCTTGGATTTCCTTGTGTTCATGTTTTTGTAGTTTAACTTATGTTGGAAGTAAAAAAAGGTCCATTGCTTTATGCCAACCGTATAACAAATCCTTATTTGTAGTTTACTTTTGCATTTATTTGATTCTACAGATATTTTGTTCAAGTTCGAAGTATCAACTATGGAACTATTGATTTGTAGTTGCTCTTTTGTTGTATATAAAATTATCAAATGTTCTGACTTCCAAAATACGAGTAAGGGACAGAGAGGGGAAGGGAAATTCGAGAACAAAGTTTCTAGATTTCAAAGTTAATAAATGTTCCATAGCATACTTTAAGTTGTGTGCTTTCTTAGTTGTTTTCTTATTGAATAGATTTATAGTTGGTAAAAATAGACTCTACATATTATGAAGTTTGCAAAGTCAAAGAAAATAGGGAATTCAGAAAGCACTTATTTGCTTTTATAATTTTTTTTTAGGGAGAGATGACACGACCAAAAAATCCAAGGAGCTTAAACAATATTTGACTATATGGAAATTGCTTGTATTTTTTCTAATATATTGGATCTTTTGTCAAGCGTTGTTTTGTCATTCATTGTAGTTTCTTTTGAATTTTGTTATAAATCATTATGCACGGTATATTAATTAAAGTTAAGTTTTTTGTGAAATTACTTGTATGAAAAATGTAATTAATACTAAGATTTTATTTTGTACATAAGAAAAGAAAGTATTGTTGGTTAGGCACATTTGCAGCAATTTTTTTTATTCAATTATTGACAAAAGATGACAGACAATGTCCATCATTAAAAGTTGATCACGGTGAAAATGACACATTTTTAATGACAGACAATGCTCGTCATTAAAACTCAAACTCATGCCCCTAGTTGTTTGTAGTTGATGTCACAACATGTGTTAACCCCATCTTCAAAAAAATTCTATTTGGTGAGTATTTCTTTTCGGTCATCTACTTTTTTTTTTTTTTCATAATCTAAATGAATGGTTGAAAATGAACGTGCTTTTGGCTCATTCCAACACTTGAAATAAGTGAGAAGTTGATGAAGTTGTCCCGCATAGAAAGATTTAGAATTGTATGAGGCTTTATTTACTAAAGTTTGTTTTGTGCTTGTAAAAAGTACATATCAAAATCCCTCCTTACATGCTCACTGTCATCGTAATTGTGCTTGCGCAACCAAAGTGATTTTCATATAATCATTTTCATGTTTGGTTTTATACTTTTAATAGTGATTTTGGTTTTGAAAAAATCACCTTTTTATAGAAATTTATGAATTTTGACAAAAGATTACGATTTTACTTTTAAATCATTAAAAATTATACTATTTTCAAAAATGAATAATAGTCATTTTAAATTACAATCACTCGACAAAAATCACGGGAATCACCTCCCAAGTGATTGAAAGGGAATCACTTCAAATGATTTTGGATTCTTCTAAAATCACTTGCTTAATATTGCCAAACATCACACTTTGGGTAGGAAAGTGATTTTAGACATGTCAAAAGTGATTTTAGTCACTCTAAAATCACTCCCAAACATGCCCATTTTAATAATTTTTTGTTGCTTTATACTCCTATTTTGGACCAAAATTCTTTAATCTTTTTCATACCTTTGTAACACCTTTTCTTACTGTTTTGTAATAATAATTATAGGTCTAGAAAATTGTTTTTGTCATCAATTCTTTTGATCTCAAAACATTTTCTTTTGACGAGTGCATGTTTAAAAAAGGTATTGTGTTAATTTTGAAGAGTAATCGACTTAACATCGAAGTTGTCCCAAAATTATTTTTAAGACAAGTAGTTTTTCCACGACACAATGACTATTTTTTCGATTCTTTTAGGTACAAAAATTTCATTGAAGCTTCCACCAATAAATTAAAAGAACGTGGGTAGACAGATCATAATCTGTTTATGAGCTTCCACAACTCAACACATTGATCTGTAGATAGTTGCCATAAAATCTCGTAAATCTCCTTTCATAAAAATCTTGTTTGACTTTTTAAAAAAAAAAAAAATCTTGCTTGACACGCTTCAATATGTTTAACTTTACCAGTAAGCCTATTTTTGCACTATGCTTCCATTAAAAAAATATGTATATGAATAAATCAAGGTTTAAAATGTCGAAAAATCAAACTCTCAATTTCGTGGAAATGAATGTTGATGTTCATTGATATTTCTAAAAAATTCACAACAAGAAATTTTAAATTCAAATGACATTAAATATAAGCTCGTACTAAAGCGCAAGATCTAAATTCCACCCCAATTGTTCATATACTAAACAAAAAAAATTTAAAAATTAAAAATATATTAAAATTAGAAAATACACCTTTTACATTTAAAATTTTCTTTAATTATCAATTTTTTACGTCGATTCCACTCCTGGTATCAATGTCGAACCCACATGAGCATGTGAAAATATCGATAGAAATTAATAATTTATAACATAATATACCATACATATTTTAATTTAACAAAAATAAATTGAGTTTATAACCTAAAATACTATATTTATTAAAGTTTTTATCTTTTAATATAAGTCTACATTTTAAATTTTCATTTCTTCTAAACTTTCACTTTCAAATCACATCATCTAGAAATATTTTTGTTAGTATGTATGCACATAATTTTCACTATTTGGATGACGTTATCTTTTAAATATTTGATAGACAAACATAAAATACATGCCAAAAAACTTTGTTTTTTTAAAATTAAGAGATGAAATAGCCACAAAATTTAAAGTTGGATGATTTAATTTGAAATTTAATCTATCATTAAAAATTAAAATATCCTTTTAAAAAAGGTTTAAACAAGTATTCCAAAATCCAAACGAATCCTAAATTGGAAGTTGGAAACTTGAAATGGAACTTCGTCAGCTACTTCGACTGACCGAGTTGGGGGGCGCGTCGATGCAATTCACTTTCGACCGCTAATGGATCTCCGCTTATGTCCGCCGCCGTACGTCATCGGAGACGGCGTTCGACTCTTCTTAACGCCGCCTAAACGCCACGACGGCGTCCGTAGTTATCATTTCCGGCCAAATCTGCTGGTGAAATGTACTACACTCACCAAACAAAGCCACCGATTCCTCTCAACTTTGGCGACAACCGCTGCCGCCGGTGACCAATCGGCGACCAATCGCTTGATTCGAAAGTTTGTAGCAAGTTCTCCGAAATCCATTATTCTCAATGTCTTCTCCAATATCGTCTCCCCTCACACGGCTCAACCTGGACTCTGCTCCGTCGCTCTCACCGTAAGTAGGGCAAATTTTTCCTCACCATGGCTTTCGCGAAGATTGAGATGAAAATTGTGTTTCTAGATCTTTGATTTTCGCTTCCTTGGGTTTTCTTTTCCATCGAGTTCGTGAAACTTGTTTAACTTTTGTTCTTGCAGTTATATTCTAGAATTACTGAAGCGTCCTGGTTCACATGGAATTCCAAGCTAGTTGCTGACCTTGTTGCCTTCCTCGGTAAACATGGACTGTACAGTGACTCCGAAACCCTAATTTCAGAGGCAATTTCGAAGTTAGGGTTTCAAGAAAGGAAGCTTGTGAGTTTCTACTGCCAACTGATTGAATCTCAATCCAAACATGGTTCGGAAAGAGGATTTGGTGACTCTTATGCTCGTCTTCTTGAGCTTCTTTGTAATTCGTCTTCTGTTTATGTTAAACGTCGAGCTTATGAATCAATGGTTACTGGTTTGTGCTCCATGAAAAGACCAGAGGAAGCTGAGAGTTTGGTAAAAGAAATGAGAGCCAAAGGAATTAAGCCTTCTGGGTTTGAATATAGGTCCATTGTTTATGCTTATGGAACGTTGGGATTATTTGAAGATGTGAAGAGGAGTTTGGAACAGATGGAGAAGGATGATATCGCGATCGACACGGTTTGTTCCAACATGGTACTTTCATCCTATGGAGCTCACAATAAGCTTGCAGATATGGTTAAGTGGATTCAAAGAATGAAAACGTCTTCTCTTCCTTTCTCCATTCGGACTTATAATTCGGTCATGAATTCATGTCCAAAGATTATGTCACTGCTGCAAGACAAGAGCAGCGATCTTCCTCTTTCGTCCGAAGAATTGATTGCGGCTCTAGATGGTGATGAGGCTTTGTTGGTTGAAGAGTTGGTTGGTTCATCTGTTTTGAAAGAAGTAATGATGTGGGATGCAAGGGAGCTGAAGTTGGACTTACATGGAGCACATGTTGGTGCAGCTTATGTGATAATGTTGCAGTGGATGAAGGAGATGAGACTCAACTTTGAGGATGAGAGCTGTGTGATTCCAGCAGAAGTTACAGTGATTTGTGGATCTGGAAACCATAGTACTGTTAGAGGAGAGTCTCCTCTAAAAGTTCTGATTAAAGAAATTACAGTTCGGACAGAAAGTCCTTTGAGGATAGATCGAAAGAACACTGGTTGTTTTGTATCCAAAGGAAAAGCTGTAAAGAATTGGTTATGTTTGAAATGAATATAACATTGTTTCAAACAATATTTCTAAATTCCCAATGAGGAATAAGGGCTACATATTATTAATATTATGGAGGAAAAAGGATCAAAATCGAAAAGGGCAAATCAACATCCAAAAAAAGGTGCAAATATTAATAATATTAAATCGCAGTTGAACATACATACAAAGATCAATAAGACATTTTACATGAGTTAATCAACTCAATAAACATACATACAACAACATATCTCTTTCTTGCAGTAAAATAAGAAGCCTCATATTGTATAGATTCTACTAACCGTAAGCATCCCTCAACGAGTGGAGTTGATTTCCTTGTCTGCCTCACTCAACTTGCAGTGGTTGTCCAAGTAGCTGGAAGCCTGGTAGAGTTCACAGGAGGCAAGGAACGAACATTGATATCGAGCGGTAGCAGACGGTATTGAAGATCGAGCTCTTGGAAAATTTTAACCAGTTCTTCAACCAAAAGGGCTCTCCTTGTCCACCTCTCTC
This sequence comes from Trichosanthes cucumerina, assembly GCA_036507285.1. Taxonomy (NCBI): domain Eukaryota; kingdom Viridiplantae; phylum Streptophyta; class Magnoliopsida; order Cucurbitales; family Cucurbitaceae; genus Trichosanthes; species Trichosanthes cucumerina. The sequence continues at coordinate 9,647,287 of CM071839.1, read as the reverse complement.
CCATGTCTTGATGGTTCATTCTATGAGTAAGCCATATGGCTATTCTCATTCTATTCAACTCTTCTACATCTTTGAGGACAATCATTGGCGTAGAACACCAGTGCTCCTTCTTGCCCTCAATGTAACTGCGAAAACAAATCAATAGATAGGTCAGGGAAATGATGGGCTATCAACATTTTTATCAAACCGTGTTAATTACATCCAAAAGCGTTTCTTTTCTCTGCATACCTTACTATTCTCTGTCTCATGACAGCAATTTTCTCAGGCGGAGTAGATATGTGAAGACAGAATTCTACACTGTCGCCCATGTCGGGGCTGCGGTAGTAGTTGTGGATGGCCTTGGTTGCGAGAACACTGTTCGGAAATATGATCTTCTGGTTGTCATATCTTAGGAAAATGGTCGTCAGAATGTTCATTTCTTCTACAATCATCTGAAAATTCATGGAATACAGTTTAGAACTAAGAGAGTATCAGATGGGAATGTATAAGTAAAATTACTTGTAGAGGAGAATTACCTGCACACCATCAATTTCGCATCGGTCGCCAACATCAAATGGATGCATCACAAATAAGAAGATGATTGCTTCAAATACAGTCTTGCAAGTATTTCCAAATACAAATGCAACTAGGACAAGTTGAGATGTTACGAATAGGAGAAACTTGCTGGTGGCTATACCCAGAATCAGTAGCCAAATAACCAGAATAACAACCGAAACTAAAATATTCACCATGCGGTGAAGTTTGTTCACAGCTGTTTTGGTATCGTTCAGGGTCAAAGCTAGGGCCCTCCGTTCTCTAAAGGCATTGACCTGGTACAATTTGATGCATAATATCATTACAACAAATCCAATGTAGTAATGCAAGACAACACCAAAACTGCGGCGAATAACAATTATATCTATTTGAACATTTCAATGCATTTTTAGGACAAGATCATTTACAATGTTAAACATGTCAAGCAAGAACAATGAATGTATTTAGATTTTGATAAGATAGCTCTTACCACCCAGTTTTTTAAGGATGATTTGCTTATTTTCCTGCTCTCAGATGCTCCTTCAAAGAGACTCATGGTTTTTGAAGCCTCATCTTCTTGCATGAAACGCATCAAGTCCTCTAGGTAGATGTATCTAACAAAGGGGGAAAGACATAAGAAATTAAGAATTCAGTGTTGAATGGGAAATCAAGACAGACAAATGGATCAACAGGATTACCCAAAGCAAAAAAATAAATAATAATCATGATTTAAGATCTCAATTACATGTGAAAACACAATAAAAATGCATATTCAAAAAAATTTCACTTTGTTACTTGGTATTTCTATAATAATAGTTGTTAGCTAGGTGTGAATGGAAATGGCTAATTTTATTCTCTTAATCATGCACTGGTTGGTTTCCCTGCATATTACAAATTTACCATGTGCATTTAGCTGGCTCCCTATGAAATTACTCGTCTCAATTTCATGTTCATACTACTTTTACGATTAAGGGAAATATGTTTAGTTACAATGCACAAGTGATTCATTGCAAAGGAATTTAAAGCATTAGTCGCATTAAGGCAGCTTAGTTGTACAACTTGTCGCACGTACCAAATTAAAAGTATAAGCAAGTAAAATGGGTTGTTTTCAAACTAATACCAAATTTATGGTAAATTCTTTCTAAAACATGATTTTGAATTAACCATTTTATGGAAAGATGATTTCATGGGTAAATCATTTATGGGAGACACCATTTCAAGTGAATATTCTTTCAATAGACCATTTATCCAACCTTGTCTCATAATAAAGTATTTTTTCCCCTTGTCAATACACTTGATGGGGCACCTTTTCCATGATTTTTAGAAAAAAATAAAATAAAATAAAATAAGCATTCAAGTTCTTTATAAATTCCTTCACAAGAAAGTAAAAAAGGAGCATGTTTCATGAAAAGACCGAAAAAGCATTAAGACACTTTAATGATGTGTAGCACATATTGTTGGGAAGTGTACCAAAATGGATGAACTTACTTGGAACCATGCCTAGCCACATTCTGAAAAATCTTCTTAGCAGCAACTTTTGCCTCAAATTCACTCCTTATCTGTGTGGCTGATTCATCTTCCTCATGAGTTGAATCCTTTATCTGTTCATCCAAAGTTGAAAGAGCCCCATGTCGAACAATATTCATCAACCTCTTCATATTCCAAGCAGACACATTCTTAGGACTAAGCTTATGCAAGTGATCAATTGTTATACCCTCATCGCCCTTTTTGGATAGCACTCGTGAGAGCTTGGCACTTCTTCCACGAGGACTTCTCTGCAGCCCTCCACTACCAATCAATCGTCCACCCTTTGGAGTTGAAAAGGCAGTTGCCTTTAGATCAGGGGGTATGGTGGCCCCTGCATTCTGTAACTTTATAACCTCTTCTGCAAGTCTCTCTTCTTCTTCCTCGTTCTTTTGAATCTCTATCAATGGCGGCCCTGACAGTGTCTCAATTACATATTGGTTAAACAGTGCATCCTGAATCCTATCAAAATATGTACTCACATGGAAAGAAGAGGCCAGAACCTTCACCATTAGCGTTTTCACCAGCCAAACCAAAGTGGTTACAAGAAGGCATACAAGAACTTTAGTCACATACTCGAGGGCATTGCTTTTTACTTCTCTCTGAACTTTGTCATCGAACAGAAAGTTCCAAGCAATTAAAACAAGACCTAACCAAAGACAATTCTGGACTGCCTTTCTGACCCCATAAACGAAGTATAGAACCCTTTTACGCAGTAGAAAGTTTCTCTCGATGAAGAAGACGATTATCCTGATCCCCCATCCAGAAACCAGCCTTCCACATATCAGAACTAGAATCATAACCTCCCATTTCCATAACTTAAGCTTCCATAGATTCTTTTGCCTCCAGTAAGGGATTGTCAGAGTGCAAACTAATGCTGCGATGATCAAAATCAAACTCGCCCATTGTAACAGAGTAAGAACACCAAGATTAGCCTTCTTATACTCATCTGGAAGATCTTCTTCCAAGAATGGATCATCGTCTTCTTCATCCAAAGCTTTCGACAACAATCCCGAGCGCATTTGCCCTGATTTTGGTACTCGCCCTGACCTCCGGTCCGGCTGTTCAGGCGGGTCCAACAGTCTGGACTTAGTTTTAGCCCTAAGCAAGCTAGATTTCCTTTGGAACGATACGCTTCTCTGAAACGAAGAATTAGATGTGCATCTCACAACCTCATCACCACTATCATCATGACCATTGCCATAAGCTCGACGATCACCCTTCTGCGATTGTTGTCCTCCTCTATGTTCTTCATCGGCCGGCGAGTCTCTATGCCGTCTTCGAATCGAATCGTTTTCAGAAATCTCTGAAATAGACTCGAACGAGACCTTCAACTCTCTGGAGCTCCGTCGCATCGGAGATTCCGCCACCGGAGGCAGAGTCTTATCAAGTGGTAGTTCCAACATTTCCATATCCATATCCAACGACATCTCTCCCGACGCCTTCTGCTTGTGCAGAAACTGTCCAATAAGCTTCGAAGGCGGATCCTCCACATCCTTCCTATGTTGCCTAAACTCAAAATCCTCACTCCTACCATCGCCATTACTACCTTCACCATTATTCCGTCTACCATCACTATCATTCCAGAAATCATAGCTCGACTCCCGCCAAATCCTCCCATTGGAGTTCACCGACTCCACCGCTCTCGATGATGCATTACTCGAAGCATCAGACTGATCGATCTTGACGATGACCTCTCTCCGGTCAGATGCATCGGACGGCGCCATAATGGAGTGATTCCGGTGAAGATTATCCGGTTCCTGATCTGAAAGAATCGGAAGCTGTTCTTGATCACCAGAAAGCTTCCTCACATACTTGTAAGAGCCGTGGGATTTGAAAGACTTGAGGGAGAAATCCATCGGACGGAGATTTTCGCCGATTAAATAGGAGTGATACTTTGCAAATGTTGCAGTGGGAAAGGAAAAAGTATATGATAATAATAATAAATGAAGAAATAGCGTTTGAGAGTTGAAAAATTGAACGATCAGTAAGGAAAGTTTGTTGACGCGTGTACTGTTTCCGCCATTAAATAAAGAGCTTCAGACGTTTCTAGCAGAAGAGAGAGAATCGACTCTGCAACAAACTCCAATGAGGCGCCGGCAAAGAGAAAGAGAGAGAAAGAGAAAATATATATTTTAGATTTTTTTTTTTTGTTTTAAATTTTTTAGACCCTAAAACCATAAAGTAAAGAAGGAAAGTTTTTCAATATTTTTATAAAGATATTATACTACTGCCATTGATGATTATATTTTCCAAAAAGGGAGCAAAAGGTAACACATAAACATCAACTCGGATTCTATGAATTAGGCATATTAGTATATTTATAGTTTGGGTTTGTTTTTTTTTCAGTTAAAACATTTGTGTTTCTGACTAAATTTCAAATAAAAAAAATTATTTTTTGAAAATTATTTTTTTTAATTTGAAAATTTAACTTGATTTATGAACAGTGGCGGATCCAGAACTTTAAGCTAGGAGGGTTTGAGTTCGTATAAAAATTATTTTAAACGCATTAATATTAGTTATATATAATCTCATTCCATTTTTATGGTTGACTGAAATTAAAAAATTGAAAAAAGTATAAAAATTAAAATAAAACAAACCATGAAATAATATGAAATCTTAATATAATAGTTTATAGATTTTGATATAAGAAATATGATTAAATTTTTTTTACATAAATATGTGGAAAAAAATTGCAAATAATAAGATTTTTTTTCATAAAAATTCATAAAATCATATTTTCTTTTATGTAATTAACTTTTAGAAATAATTTTTAAAAAATTTAAAAATATTTGCATTCATCTTATTTATATTTGATACCAAGAAGAAAAATATATTCTTAAAAAATAAATAATTTTAAGAATAGATTACAACAAAAAAAAATGAGTGCATAACTCAACTAACATATCGAATCTTCACCATTTCTATTGTACTTAAAAAATAAAAAGTATGATATGTTTTTTTAATTAGACATATTTAAATTATAAAAAGAACTATAATTTAATAGATTGTTTTTAAAATAAAAATTAATGTAATTAAGTGATTAAGTGAAATATATATAACAAATGTACTTAAAAAATAGAATTTAATGTATTAAGAGTTTTTATTTTTATTAAGTGATTAAGTGAAATATATATAATAAATGTACTTAAAAAAATAAAAAATATGGTATTTTTTTTAATTAGATATATTTAAATTATAAAAGGAAATATGATTTATTAGATTTTTTAAAAATAGAATTTAAAGTATTAAGAGTTTTTATTTTTATTGAATGAAATATATATAATAAAATGTAAAATTACACACATATTCTAAAAATTGTACAAATTGGAAATTGAACGTAGGCGTGCAGAAAAAAGAGGGAAAAACAGAGAAAAGTTGTCACTGGGCTAAGATAAAATTAAAAGATTAATATGACATTTTAAATATACAAACTAAGATTCACAAAAGTTGAGTGGGGGCTCGAGCCCCCTCTAAGCCCTTCTTAAATCCGCCGGTGTTTATGAAATCATAAATACAAAATACATAAAATATAGAAACACGTTAGTAGATAGATGTAGTATTTTTAGACTTTATTTTTAAAACAAAAAATTAAAAACGAAATAGTTATTTAAGCACCCATAATTTTCCATAATTAACTAAGATTGCAAAAACAGAAATCTACGAATTTATTTGGAGAAAAAAAGTACACAATTTCACAGAGCTATCTTTTTGTGAATTTTTCATTACAAAAATTCGAAAGTCCGTCCACGAGGGCATTTTAGGAATTTACTAGAACTTCGGGCGGGAGATTTATTTTTGCATTTTTATGATTGCGTGTCCAATTGCTAGTGGTCATCTTTAGAAACACGATACACGTGGCAGGTTAGAAATCTCCTGCTCTTATTCGTGCACAAAACAGTGTCAACACAATGGATCTGAACCGTCAGATGAAAAACATGCAACGTGTCTAAATCTGAATGGGGCATGGAGGTGCATGTCAGTTTCAGTCAAAGTTGACTTTATCGGTGAGAAAGTTACGCCGCGGGCCGTTAAAGGAAAGGGAAAAAAAAGAGACCAATGGGATAATGACAATTAATGATGAATAATAATTATAAAAAGATATGGGAATTTAAAAAATGGGTGACAGTCCAAACACACAACCTAATAAAAACAAAAGGAAACATTAAAAAATTAAAAATTAAAAGGAAACAGACAAAAAAGACAGTGAGGACTGGGAATGGAATGTCAGAAGAGTTATGAAATATTTGGGTACTGTTTTTTGCGTTTGATTTTTATTTTTTGCCTCAATTCTTTATTTTAATTGATTAGAACTATATTAAAGTTTTTTTTTTCTCTATGTCAATTTTTGGTTAAACTATAGATTTATTAAAGATACAATTTGATTCTTATAGTTTTAAAGATAAAATTTCATCTTTCGGTTCGATAAAATCTCACAAATAACCTATATTTTGATAAACGGCTCATAAATAGTTTATACAAATATGAACATCTTATTAATTAATTCTATATAAAATTTTGTCTTTTAGTTTGATAAAATCTCATAAATAGTCTCTATATTTTGATAAACCCCTCATAAATAGTTTGTATGGATATTAACATCTTATTAATCAATTCTAACATTTAAAATCATAGAGATTAAATTTTAGCTTCTTCAAAACTATAGGATTAATCAAATTTGTAATTTAACCTTAATTTTGTTAACGGATTATTTAGCTATAGCATTTTTTAGTTCAATAATCACAGAGGTAAGGGGATATAAGGACCTTTGAGATGTTAATCGATGTTTTATCCACTAATATATGCTCAAATTGACACTCTCGATTGCAGTTTGAAACATTTGTTATGAATGAATAAATGTTATAAAAAAAATGAACAATATGTATGTTATGTCAAAAGACATTCATGCTTTTAAGTCGAAGAGTTTATCCTCATCCCCACATTTCTTGAAATAAAAAATTCTTTCAAAAAAACTAATTTGATCCCTTCTTAATTTTTTTAAAAATTATAATTAAGCCTCTAGTGCTTGAAATATTAAAAAAAAAATAGCCGCCGATAACAATAAAGAATTAACCAAAAGTAGTATATATTCCAACGCTAATCAAAATAATTTTGGCTAAGCCAACTCAAGAATTAAAATAAATTAAAATGATTAAAATATTAATATACATTTTAGAAAGTATATATGATCTAATCTCAAAGTAATTTTTTGTGATAGAAAGAAAGATCTAGATGCCATATACGTTAGTTTCGTAAATAAATAAACAAAGACACTAAATTAAATTATCATAGGCCACGATGGCTTTAGTTTGGTAAAAAGATGTGAAGGAGAGAAAAAATGATAGTTAAAAAAGAGTAGATGTGGAAGACTTTTTGGTGTTGGAATTTGGATAAAGAAAAGCCAAAGTCCAAATGGCCTTGTTTCATTTCATCAAAGGGGAAAAATAAAAAGTAGCTAAATAATCTAATATACCTATTCCAATACTTTTTTTTCTTCTAATACATCTAGAAGAATCTTTTAATTATGGTAAACATTACATAGATAAATGTCTATTCCACATCCCCTTTTGATATCCATTTCAAGTGGCAAATTCTTCCTAGCTAAAGTGTCTCTCATCTGTCCAACAAAAGCCATAGATTAGAGAAAAATTTCTAGTACTACAGTAGTATGAAAAATTTTCCATACTACTCCTATTTATTGCTTGCCACGTCAGCATCTCTTGTAAATGATGTGGGATCCACTAGTGTTAAGACATAGTGTGAAACCAAGGGGTATGGTACTACTGTAGTACTAGAAATTTTTTCATAGATTAGTGTCCAAATGGACCACATGCTCTCCAACTTGCCTATAAATAGTGGCTTTTGGTGGATAAATAAAATACACAATTAGGGAAAGATTTCTCCAATCTTCACTCTTCCCTCTCATTTTTCTCTAATTTTATTTACTTATTAAATTTTCCATAACACTCCATTTTCTTTTATTTATATTATATATATTCTCTTTTTATATTCCAACACTTGTCTTATTATTATTATTATTATTATTATTATTACTACAAATATATTATATTAGTATTTAAATATTGGTAAAATTATACCTGAATTCCATCATATTTTTACAACACGTTATCATCACGAGTCTTTGTTATTTTTCCCGCTAAAGATAGGTCCTCTGGGTAAGCCATTTTTCTAATAATAAAATGTTATTTTGCATGTTTAATTAATTCCCTAATGTAAATGCAATTTCTTCTTATATAGTATTACTATGACAAATCTTACAAAATTAGAATCACTACTACAAATTAGGCCTTTATTGACGCGTTCCTTTTTCAAATTGTTGACGCTTGACTAAAAAAAGTGTCAACAAAAGGCCAAAATTCATTTTAAAAATCATTATTAATTTTAAAACATTTATATTGATGGTTATAAAGCGTCATTAAATGTATAAATTTAAAATTTTTCAATTAACTGTCAATAAATATAGTTTTATTGACGTTAATTACGAAAATTTTGCGTCAAAATTAATAAAATCCCGTGTTTTAGCTTTCTTGACGATTAAAATCCGTCAATAAATGGTCGTTTTATTGACGCATAGTGGAAGCTTTCATTGACGGTTAGAAACCGTCATTATATGTATGTTTCATTGCGGGTAATGCCCGTCAACTAAACCTTCAAAGCGGCGTCGTTTTCAAGCTAAACGACGTCGTTTAGCTTTCATAATTTTTAAAAAACGCACCTTTCATTGGCGGTAAAAAGCGGCGTCAATATATCCCTCTTTCATTGGCGGGTAATGTCCGTCAATGAAACATGCTAAACGACGTCGTGTTGAAGCTAAACGACGTCGTTTAGCTTTTTAAAATTAAAAAATAACAAAAATTAGGAAAGATAAAAGCGACGCGTCGTTTTACCTTTCCTATTATTAAAAAAAAAGGAACCTAAAACCTTTTCCCATTAACGGATCGAAGCCCCCTCACCGTCGAACTCCCCCTCTCAGTCGAGCTCTCTCTCTCACATCTCCCTCGTCTCGTCGAGAGCTCTCTCTCAAAGTTGTGCTGCGCGTCTGAATCACTTGGAAGCGCGGAATCGCTGCGTTCACCGATTCACTGAAGGTCGATTTGTGTCTCTCGTCGTTCGAAGTCGCTGAAGGCTCGACCGTGAAGTCGCCACCGTCGAAGGTCGAGTTATAGCCGTCCGATTCACACGAAGGTCGGTATCATCGCCGCCGTTCAAGTCGCTGAAGTTCTTGACACGTGAAGTCGCCGTCGTTCGAAGGTTGAGTTGTTGCATACCGCCGAAATCAGCCGCCGCATATCACGATCGAAATTGCATCGCATATCACGGTCCACTTACGATATCACGGTCCCATACCTCGCCGAAAATCTTTGCATCGGACTTGAGCCGAATCTCGCGACCCCTCATCGGATCTCACAACCCCTGTCGAAAAGTTGCTTCTCCTCTTTTTCAAATTGAAAAGAAAATCACTGGGGTCTCTCTATCGAGTTTCTAATCACCACGGTCTCTCGGGTTTCTCATTTCGTTCTCTCTCCCTCGTGTGTGTTATCCAGTAGGTTATTTGAATTTCTATTTTCAACTACTCTCAATATCCTCAAATCAATACTTTAGACACCATTGATAGATTAAGGATAGATTAAGAACATGCAAAATTTTAAAAATGTGTAATTCATAGAGTTTAAATTTTGTAAATGTGAAATTCATATATGGGCATCTTTTCTACTTTTATTATTATGTAGATGAGCATCTTTTCTATTTAAATTTAAGTAAGTGGATATCCATTAGTGTTGAAACCAATTATGTTAAGAAGAAACATTAACAATTGCTCTAAATTTGTAAACGAGCATCTCTTTTTGTTTTTGGTATTGGGTGAACGAAATAATTATCCGATTTTCACATCGCTTTCATAAGATATGATTGGCTTGATTAAAATGTCAAGTTATGAATTAAAATTTTCTTGTAGGAATGTTCTTCTAGAATATGGTTCTAGTGCTTGTAATGAGTTCATGAGGTGGTGTAACTTACAAATTTTCATACATTTGCAAGTGTAAAGCATGTTGAGTTTCTGTTTTTTTGAAGCCCAACCTAATGTTTGTTGAAGTCATTTGGAGGTTGGGCATTTATTGTACCTTAAGGAGTGCTTGTTTGGATTTCTGAGGTTTTGGAGAAATTTTGGTTATCTCTAGTTATGTCGTTATCTTTGTCAGAAATTTCAGCGTAGACGGCATGACTGAGTAACCTTCTTAATTAGGTTCATCCTAAGTTTTAGGGTCCTTATAGTTGGTTATGGTTAACATGAAAAAATATGTAGTTTATTCTACTTTTTTTAGGACTTAGATTGATTTTATTAATTGAAAAATATCTATTGACTTCATTTAATTAGGTTATAACATAATGGACAAATTATGGATGTCGAAAGATAGATTCTCTAAAGAGTATGAAGAAGGTGTAGACACTTTTATTCAGTTTGCACACGAACATGCGAGTGGTAAACCTTTTATACGATGCCTGTGTGTTAAGTGTGTAAATCTGAAGATTCTCAACATTAATGTAGTCAGGAACCACTTAATTGCGTATGGTATCGATCAAAGATATGATAATTGGATTTGGCACGGAGAAACCCTTGATAGACATTCTAGAAACAATGTAGAGTCAAATTTAAACTACACCACTAATGAGCATGTATATGAAGAGAACTCTGATGACAACATTGTGGAGATGGTTGAAACTGCACAACAACATTTTGAAGAAGATCCAAAAAAATTTAAGAAGTTGCTTGCGAGATCTTTGAAAAACCTCTATATCCAGGATGTAGTAGATTAACTAAGTTAGGTACATTAGTTAGATTGTATCACCTGAAAGCCAAATTTAAGTGGAGTGATACTAGCTTTACAGAGTTGTTGACCTTATTGAAAGATATATTACCTGAAAAGAATGAATTGCCGACATCTACGTATGAAGCAAAGAAGACGTTAGTCACTTTGGGAATGACGTATGAAAAAATTCATGCATGTCTCAATGATTGTTGCTTATATAGGAAAGAATACGTTGATGCATCTAATTGTCCTCACTGTAACGAGTCAAGATGGATGAAACGTAAGAATTCGTTGGAAGTGAAAGAGGGAGTCCCTGCTAAAGTTATATGGTACTTTCCCCCAATTCCACGATTTCAAAGGATGTTCAATAGCACGTTAATTTCAAAGGATTTAACTTGGCATGCTAATGAGAGATTAGTTGATGGCAAGTTACGACATCCTGCTGATACTCCATCTTGGAAATTGATCGGTCATTTGTGGCCTGAATTTGGAAGTGAAGAGAGAAACCTTCGTCTTGCTCTATCAACTGATGGAATAAATCCTCATAGTGAAATGAATAGCAAGTACAGTTGTTGGCCTGTAATATTGACAACATACAATCTCCCACCTTGGTTATGTATGAGACGTAAATTTTTGATGCTAACCATGATAATATCTGGGCCAAAGCAACCGGGGTACAACATAGATGTGTATTTGGCTCCTTTAATAGATGATTTAAAAATTATTTGGAATGATGGAGTGCCCTGTTATGATGCATATCGAGATGAAGTATTCACATTAAAAGCAGTGTTGTTGTGGACAATTAACGATTTTCCTGCATATGGTAATTTAGCCGGTTGTAGTGTCAAAGGATATTGTGCATGCCCCATATGTGGAGAACACACATCAGCTATGCATTTAAAATTTGGAAAGAAGATGACTTATCTTGGACATAGAAAATTTTTGCCACTAGCTCATTCATTTAGAAGACAGATGAAAGCATTCAATAATGAAAAAGAATTTGGAAAGGCTCCACAACCATTGTCAGGAGAAGAAATTATTGAAAAATTCACCAACAACGAACGTTCCAATGAAGATATGTTAAAAGAGAAAAAACCAATAGGTGCCTTACGTTCGTGTTGGAAGAAAAATCTATATTTTTGAACTTGAATATTGGAAGAAGCTTTATGTTCGACATTGCTTAGATGTAATGCATATCGAGAAAAATGTTTGTATGAATTTAATAGGCACTTTACTCGACATCCCCGGTAAGACAAATGATGGATTACAAACTCGACGTGATTTAGAACGATTAGGTATTCGTCCCGAGTTGGCCCCAAAAATTATAGGAAGAAGGACATTCATACCGCCAGCCTGCTACACATTATTGAAAAATGAGAAACGTGCGGTTTGTCAATCATTGTCAAAAATGAAAGTTCCTGAAGGTTATTCTTCCAATATAAAGAACCTTGTATCACTCGATAATCTAAAAGTTAATGGATTGAAGTCACATGATTGTCACGTGCTCATGCAACAATTGTTATCAGTTGCAATTCGATCTACACTACCTAAGCATGTGAGAATTGTTATCACACGATTCTGCTTGTTTTTCAATGCAATATACAATAAAGTGGTGGATGTTTCACAATTAAGTGAGTTGGAGCACGAGATCGTAGTAGTAATCGCGTATGCTGTTTGAAAAATACTTCCTCCATCGTTCTTCACGATAATGATGCACTTAACAGTACATCTGGTCAGAGAAGTGCGACTTTGTGGTCCTGTGTATCTTCGATGGATGTATCCTTTTGAAAGATACATGAAAGTTCTTAAAGGATATATGAGAAATAGGAATCGACCTGAAGGTTGTATTGCTGAAGGTTATATCGTCGAGGAAGCTATAGAGTTTTGCACCGAATTTTTGCATGATGTAAAACCTATTGGACTCGGAAAGTCAAGTGAACGAGCTCAGGATGATGAATTTGGGAGACCTGCATCAGCAGCTTCTCATATGAAACCTGATAAGGAACAACTCAAGCAGGCTCATCTATATGTCTTAGAAAATACAGATGACGTTCAACCTTTCATAGAGTACGTTCACTTCTTATACTAATTTAAAGTTAATCCTTAAATTTAATATACTAACACTAATGATTCTATGTATATTATAGAAAACATATGAACGATTTGAAACGTATCTATCCATCAAGATCAAGAAATCAGAAGTGGTTACAAGATCAACACAATAGAACCTTCATTTCTTAGATACGTGATCAAGTATGGTTTTAACAATTCTGCTAATTTTTTCTTTTTTTCATTTTAGTTTTTAACGACTTATACTCAAATATTAACGGGGTTTATGTGTATAGGTTGCTCACGATTTTGAAGTACCAAACCATACTATATCTAACACATTGAGGTGGGTATCACATGGTCCTTCACCCACTTTGTGATAACCTATTTAAGCTACGTAGTGAATGGTGTTCGCTACAATACTGAGCTTCGTGATGGTACTCGAAATGTTCAAAATAGTGGAGTATGTTTAGTAGCTTGAAGACGATGCAAGTATCTAGTGCAAAAGATAAAAATCCAATAACCACAAACATGTCTTTTTATGGTGTGATTCAAGAGATATGGGAATTAAATTACCATAATTTTAAGATTGTAATGTTCAAATGTAAGTGGGTTGAAAGTAATGGGGTGTTAAAGCGGATGAACTTGGATTTAAACTAGTTGATCTTAGACGCGTATTGGATACAAATCCGATTCTTTCATTTTAGCTTCACAAGCTAAACAAGTGTTCTATATAGAAGATCCAAGTGACTCCAGATGGTCTATTGTGTTGCATCCTCCAAATAGAGAGTACGAAGATCATATTAACGAAGGCGAGCTCGGGGACTTAATTTTAAACTACAATAACTCTAACTACGTTCTTACTACTAATGAATCGATGAAATAGATGATGATAGTTCAACATATGTTAAATGATTGATTGTGATGGCATTTGGATCGAAAATGAAAATGGAGCATAAATTATATGGTATAACTTTTCACCTTCTTTGAATTTAGATGTTGATACAATTTGATGTTTTTATGATTTATATTTAACTCAACTAATGTCTGCGGTATTTAGCGGGGATACTCTTATGGATCAATACTCTAGTGATGATGACCGCATGCCACTTGAAGATGAGGCGGAGAATGATGATATGGTGCAACCTCCCAATGTGCGCCTACTCGAGGCGCCTTCTGCGATGCTCGAGCTTGCAGGAATTAAAAATGAAGTCGATCGAAGAGTGATCGAATACAATGCTCATGGGCGGTGGATTGGTAGGAATGCAACGAAAATGATAAGCTATATTGGAGCGTGTGTGCGACACCACATTCCAATTACATATGACTCGTGGCACAAGTACCAAGAGAATTGAAAGAAAAGATTTATTCTTGCATTGAGGTAATCTATTATTTCACTAACTCATTAAATATCATGTGTTACTAGTTTCAATGAAAATTACTTATATATATTATATTCTTTTTGTCAACATTCCTTTAGTAGTAGATCGTAAATCAAAGAAGGACATATTGATGAAAATTTGGAATTTCGTTAAAGCAATTTAAGAGCATTTTGAGGACTAAATATATTATTCCATTTCAAGATATGCCTGAATGTTTGAAGTCTCCACCGCCGACATATAACCACATCGAGCAAGTTCATTGGGATGAATTCGTTGGTAAAGTTCTATCTGAAGAGTTTCAAGTAAATATTGAAAAATGAATTATTTTTTGTTTATACATCTTTACACAAAAATACTAATTAACCTTGTGTTGTGTTATAATTGTGTGATGTAGAAAGTAAGCAGTTTGCAAAAGGACAGACGTTCCAAAAATAAATACAATCATAGGCTTGCTCGTAAGGGATACGCAAATTTTGTGGAAGAGTTGGTATGTTTTGATTTCTGAATTTATACATTAATATGTTATATCTGCTCATTTATTAATTAGATGACTACATATGTTTGTAGAATAAAAAAGGACAAGTAGATTTGGATGCAGATCGAGCTAAGCTATGGATACAAGCTCGACAAGGAAAGGATGGCAAATTCTTGAATGAAGAGATTGCAGACGTTGCGGTCAGAATTGTAAGCAATAATGTTCATATATTTTTATATTTTATTGACATTATACTAGAGTAGTAAATATATATTTATATTTTTATTAAATTGTAGGATCAGCTAGCAAAAGATCCAGAGAATGCGCATGATGATATTCTGACAGAGGCATTAGGTATTCACGAACACTCGGGGCGTGTAAGAGGTGTGGGATGTTTAATCAAACCCTCATTCTTCTTTCATAAACTCACACCTTCGACTCGGAAAGTAACGTCATGATGGTAGAAGAAGCGAGTTGGAAGAAAGAAAAGAAAGAAGCGATGATTCGATCACGGTCAAATGGCGACAAAACAAACACGTGAAAAGATGGAGAGAAAGCGGTGTGGTGATGGCACTCTCTCTTGCCAAATAGGGGGTAGTTGCCAAGCACAACCATCCATTGTTTCGACATCTCATGAAAATCTTGATCGGGTAACTCTTTTTCTAAATATTCGTTAATTGAATTTTAAGAAAATGTATATAAATACTAAGTCATAATTTTTAATATACTATGTAGGGAAAATCTTGTGATTTAAATTTGTTGAAAATATAAACAATATTGTGGCATCGGGAATGGTTTATGAGAGGTTAAGTCCGCATGAAGTTGTGTACGGTGTGCCTCTCTCGATCGAACGATGTAAGAGTACTTATCACTCTTGTATCGATTTCAATCTTTGCATTGCCTATACCGATATTTGGGAGTATTGGGACGATTTCAAATGCAATTGCTTCTCACGTTCCATGACCAAAGAATCTTGTAATAGTAGATAAAATAGAAAAGGTAAATTTATTTGAAAACACTCGTTCTTGTTTAACTTAATGTCTATGATTTTTAATATATAACATCGTGTTCAGTAGGAACGTAAGAAACATCACCGTGAGCTAAGCGGCATTAAGGAGAAGAGAGGTAGAAATGATGTGCCACGAGTGCATATGCCACTTGCGATTAAATACATGATCAAAATTCTTGAAGGCATGAAGACTGAGTATATACACATCCCAATATCTGTTCATGTGTTCGGATATCAATTCAACTTTCATCTAATGAAAGACAACATGCAGCAGCTCTGCATGATGGAGGAACTTGCAATCTCGATTATATCAGCTTATATCGTGTAAGTATTATTTAATTATGTAGACTTTGATATTCTCGTCATTTACCACTTTAGGATATACATAGTAGCTGGTTTGTTAGTTTTGAGTTATGCTTAAAAATTATGACATGCGAGTTATTCTTGTTTTGAAGTTGTTGAGTGTATGTTTTGTTTCGTTTATGGTGGTTGAGTATTCTTGAATCATTAAAATGGGAGTGAATTGAAGTTTGATTGAGTTATCCGGATGTTGAGTATAGAAGTGTGTTTTTGTTAAGCACACATGTACATGTTAAATTTTTGTATTGTTGTAATTGTGTTGTTATCTTTGCTCAAATTTAGGGGTATTCTTGAATCGTTAAAATGATTAGTGAATTGGAGTTTGATTGAGTTATCCGGATGTTGAGGTTAGAAGTGTTTTTTTTTCGCATGTACATGTAACATTTTGGTATTGTTGTAATTATGTTGTTATGCTGCCGAAATTTTCGAGACTTAATTAAGAGTAAACTCCACTTTAGGATAGACATTAACTAGTTTGTTAGTTTTGAGTTCTACTTAGCAATTGTGACATGTGAGTTATACTTGCTTTGAAGTTGTTGAGTATATGTTTTGTATCATTTTTTGTGGTCTAGCGTTATTGAATCGTTAAAATGATTAGTGAATTGGAGTTTGATTGAGTTATTTGGATGTTGAGTTTAGAAGTGTGTTTTTGTTTTAGAAAGGTACATTGTATCATATATTATTAATTTTTATTGTAATATTTTAAACTTTAATATTTTTTTATTTATTGTTAGGTACTTGTGCCAATCTCAACCTATCATATTAGAACAATATGCATTCCTTCAACCATCCTTGATTTCATATGCCTCTGGACCTGAAGAGCAACGTTGTCGATTCCTATGTAATAGGTTACGAGAGACCACGAATAAACTATTGATTTGTCCTTGTAATTCAGGGTACGTAAACCATGTGCTTATTAATTTACTTGGTATTTTGTATATATTCCTAACTCTTATTTGTTGGTAATTCTATATTTAGACACCATTGGTTGTTGGTGGTTATATCATTGAAAACATCTACAATTTGGTCGATTGACTCCATAGGACATGGCATTTCGCGACACGTGAAAAATATAGTTAATACGTAAGTATTATGAAACTTCTACCATTGATATATTTTTTTATATAAAAATCGTTATTTACTTATTTTTATGTATTTGTACTTGTATAGGGCTATTAGGATGTTCTATACTCAAGCAAATGCTAGAAGTCAATTTTTAATTGGATATTTATTCGAGTAATTGTTTCAAATCTACCATTTTTTCACCATTTTATTTAATTATTCGAGTCTTGTTTACTATTTGTTTTAATCTATTTATATAGTGTGCTAAACAACTGTGAGAGTCAGAGTGTGGTTACTATACTATGAAGTTTATTTAGAGATATAGTAAACACGAGAGAAGTCTAGTGATATGAGGCACGTGGTAATACTTTGATCTTAATCTATATGTTTCTGATTTCTTGATTTATTCAATTTTTTAATGCATGTACACTTATTTCTGTTTCAGTTGACGAGAAAAGATAAGTACACCCAAGATGAGTTGGACGAGATACGAGTTGAGTTATGTGAATTTGTAAATCAGTACTTATGAGAATTTTTGTTATCATACTTCATTTATTTGATTTTCGAGGAGTTAGCTAGTATTATGTTCTTAACTTGATTTGCTTAGAACTATATGTAGTAATTTTAACTTATTTAGTTAGTAAATGGAACTTTGATTTAGTTCATTTGCAATTATGGTTTATTTTGATAAAATTTGTCTTATATAGTGATGTTCATACAGATCATGAGTTAGTAGAGGATGGGTGAATAATATCCATTTTTTTTTTTAATTTTTTATAAATAGTTAAAGTTGGCGGCTAAAAAATGACATTAAAATTGGCAATATTGACGGTTCAAAACTGTCAACATATATGTCATAGATGACAACTAAAATACGTCAAGATATATTTATATTGACAGACAACAGGTGTCAATAAAAGGGGTATTATTGACGGTTGGCTAAAAATGTTGACGGTTAAAAAATATCAACTATACCTGATGTTGACGGCTCACAGATGTCAATAAAGTGGTTATTATTGACGCTTAGACCTAAATATTGACGGCTAAGAACCATCAACTATACTCTATGTTGACGGCACATACGTGTCAATAAAAAAGTTTTTGTTGACGCTTGCACCTAAATATTGACGGCTAAAAACCATCAACTATACCCTATGTTGACATCAAATAAGTGTCAATAAATAAGTCTTTGTTGACAGATTTACGTCATAGTTGATGGCTAATAAGTGTCAACATTAATATTATTGACAGTTAAAATCCGTCAATAAAAACATAATCGTTAACGTTTAACGACCGTCAACTATCAACTTTTATTGACGCTTGGCTTTATTGACACCGCTTTCAATGACGGTCAAAAATGTCAACTAAAGTGAATGTTTGTGATTTTTTATTTTGTCAATAAAAGGCAAATTTGTAGTAGTGTAATTCACGACCCTTGGCATTAATGGTAATAATTATTTGTCATGAGTGCTTGATGTCGGATACATTTGGATGTTATGAACATTGAATAGACCATTAAAGAAGGGAATACGACATCCAGTCAAGAAAAGGTTAAGGTATGATCTTCATTCGTCATCATATCCACGAGTGATTGAAAATGGAATATCTAACGATAAAAGATCCTTATGTCATATGGAAGAACTTGAAAGAAAGGTATGATCATAAAAAAACTGTTATTCTTCCAAAGACTCGTTATGATTGGATGTACCTGAGATTACAACATTTTAAATCAATAAGTGAATATAACTCCGCATTATTTAAAATTAGTTCGAAATTGAAATTATGTGGAGAAAACATTGCTGATGTAGATATGTTAGAGAAGACATTTTCTACCTTTCATGTCTCGAATATGCTCCCACAACAACAATATCGAAAGAAAGGCTTTAAAAAGTATTCATAACTAATTTCATGTTTTCTCATGGTTGAACAAAATAACGAGCTATTGATGAAAAATCATGAATCTCGATCAACTAAAACAACACCATTCCCTGAAGTGAATTCTGTGAATTTTAATAATCGTGGTCAAGGTCGTGATCGCGATAGGGGAAGAAACAATTATTTTCGTGGTGGGCATTATAATTATCCAAATTTCAAGAAACCCACATGAAATGATGATCATAAAGGAAAAACTCCACATTGTGCAAGAGGTGATGAAAATAAATGTTTTCGATGTGGAATGACTGGACATTAGTCACGTATTTGTCGTACATCCAAACATTTAGTCAGTCTCTATCAAGCTTCCCTAAAGGAAAAAGGGAAAAATGTGGAAGCAAATCTTGCTTATCAAGATAATGATATATTTGACCCATCCAATATGACAAATTTGGATGTGGCAGACTTCTTTGCATCTCTTGAAGAGAAGATTGAAGTAATTGATGGATTAGCAAGTGCTTCTTTTGATTTTAATAATGTCTAGTACTAATGTTTATTTTTATATTCTTTTTAGCTTTAAACTTTTTGTATTATGTATATCTTATTGTAATTATTTTTGTTTAATGAAGAAATATGGGCAGTTTTCATATGTTGAATGACTAAAAAATGAGTAATGAAGATCTATGTCTGGCAGACTGCATAACTACGCACACAATACTTATAAACAAAAAATATTTTTCTAAATTGACAATGCTTGAAGCAAAAGTCAATACTATATCAGGTTCTGCAGACTTGATTGAAGGTTTTGGAAAAACAAGTTTTATCTTACCTAGAGGAAAAAGATTTACAATTAATAATTGTTTGTTTTCTAGCAAATCGAAAAGAAACTTATTGAGTTTTAAAGATATACGTAAAAATAATTATCATGTTGAAACTGATTGTAAAAATAATATAGAGTATCTCCTATATCACATCTATTGTTTCACATGAAAATCGTATATTAAAAACACTGCTTGCTTTTTCTTCTGGATTATATTATACTCATATACGAGTAATCGAAAGTGTCACACCCCCTCCCGAACCACTTGCTAACTTAGCCCGAGAGACGGCATGAAGCCAACAGACATTGTTACCTCTTAACAATACTACTGACACACTACTTTACACGAAAACAAACTATGTTCGCATATGGAACACTTTAAACTTAACACAATGGAAGCTGGACATCTATAAGAGGCGTACATGAGGAGAAACTCTTCCTAAGTCTCTCTTGGAATCTAAAAGCGAGCAAGAACATCAGAACCACAAAAGCAGTCAAACCACTAATTAAACAACCACAACCTCTAAAGCACATAGGACTATAACTACATAGTTCTCTCAAAATAATTTACAAAACATATGGACTTGCTATATAACACCAAACACCACGTACAAAATATCAAACATGTGAAGCTTCAATGAGACTATGGCGAGTTCTCGGGCACCGGGAGCTCGATCTCTACACGAAAAGTGGGAAAAACATCGAAAGAATGAGCTATAAAGCTCGATGAGTGACTTGAGTTTTAAAGAAAGCTATTAACTCGTAAATCATATCACCGCCAACTATGAGCATATGCATCCGTAATCAAGCATTAAAAGTCTTGTGTAATCAGAATAGCTTTTCATGAAAATCGAGCAAGTATCTTTGTTAAAATCTCGTAAGGCATGTAAATGATATAAACTCTTTTTCAAAAAACATGTCACAATCTACGTTGTGTAGGCACGCCAAGATACACCAACGTTTATTCTACGATGTAGTGGGCCCGCCAAAGACTCCCATCGTCTTTGTCGTAGGGGGCCCGCCCAAAGACTCACTCACGGCAATGGCTGTGTCACGAGTACACTCAACGCGTCGACAACGAGAATAAGACTGTGTGCACACGGTACCATAAAGTCTCGGGCTCAATATCTCAAAAATCACATGAAAACATTTGAACATGCCGCTTATCTTTTCTTCATAAAACTCAAGCTTACTCGAAATTTTGTTCATAAAACAAGAAATCTTTAAATCATACTTGCTAAAACACACTTGCTCGAAATCATAGCATTTCCATAAACTTTGGAAATTCAATAAACATATGCTCGTGTATAAATTTCATCAAGACATTTAGGCTCACAATGAATACTTGAAAACATTTCTAGGATAACTTGAATACTCATAAACATGTGTTTCAAGGAAAACTTAAAGCATTGAAATCTTTCATTCTTGCAAAACTTGCATTTCTTAAAGCATTTCTCAAACATATAGTTCATTTTGAAGTTCGTTTGTCACTCACGAGTGTTAGAACTAGAGTCTTGACCCGTACACACTCGACCTTTTGTTCTTGGGCCTGTCAAACAAACCAAAATCATGTTTTAGAACCTCGAGCTCATGGTTTTTAACCTTAAAACTACAAGAAAACACTCCAACAAAAATTCCAAAGCATTTAATGAATTTCTTCCCCTGTTTTGCATGACCATAACAACTTCTTCATTACTTAGCCAAAAAGGATGTACTTTATACCAAACTCTTCCTTTTTGAATCCTCTAAAAATCATGTGAAGACATGAAATTGAAATTCCCAACTCCCTTTAAATTGAAGGACACATGCTCACAACATGTCCTCTAAGGTCTGGATGGTCCTCTCTGACCGCCCACACTGGTAACACACACCGACACCAACAAGACATTGGCCTCGATGATTCTTGCCACAATTTGCACATGGAGTTCTCCTTGCTTTGACCGCGTGCAATGAACTCTGCATTGTCTCGTGGTCTTGCCGTGGATCCGCAGATTGACTAGGTGCTCTTTGACTCGCCTCGATAGGCACCACTAACATTCATCCGCCTCGATATCGCGCCGCCACTCGATTCTTAAAGTCCCGACGACTTGAAACATTTACTCTGTGTGAACCTCATTGCGCTCACAACCTTGAAATCGCTTTGTTATCGAAGCCTCCACAACTAGGCTTCACCTCATCGCTGCGCCTCTGTTATACTCTGCTCAACACGTAGAGCAGTCTCTACCAGTTGAGAGTAGTTAGTCCACTTAGCAATGGCTGTAACTGGGGTACGTATCTCAGGTCGTAACCCTCTTTCAATTCGTCGACACCTGTCGCGAGATAAACAATGTCTGTTGGCTTCACGCCGCCTTTCGAGCTGAGTTAGCAGGTAGTTTGGGAGGGGGTGTGACAGAAAGCTATGCAACAATGAATCAGAAGTTCATGAATCCAGAAATATTTAGTGTTTGGCATGATCGATTAGGTCATCTGGGATCAATAATGATGAGGAAAGTTATTGAGAATTCGCATGGGCATCCTTTAAAGAACCAGAAGATTCTTCAATCCAATGAATTGTCATGTGATGCTTGCTCTCAAGGGAAATTAATTATTAGATCATCACCAGCTAAAGTGGGGATTAAATCATCTGCATTTTTAGAGCGAATTCAAGGTGATATTTGTGGAC
This sequence comes from Trichosanthes cucumerina, assembly GCA_036507285.1. Classification (NCBI taxonomy): domain Eukaryota; kingdom Viridiplantae; phylum Streptophyta; class Magnoliopsida; order Cucurbitales; family Cucurbitaceae; genus Trichosanthes; species Trichosanthes cucumerina. Next base: position 9,624,731 of record CM071839.1, on the reverse strand, counting down.
TTATTAACCCACCAAGTGGTCCATTTAGATATTTTATGGTATTAATTGACGCATCCAGCAGATGGTCACATGCATGCATGCTTATTATCAAGTCGAAATCTTGCATTTGCAATTACTTGCTCAAATAATTAAGTTAAGAGCACAATTTCCTGATTATACAATTAAGATCATTCGACTTGATAATGTTGGTGACATCCCAAACTTTTAATAATTATTATATATCAATTGGGATAAGTGTTGAACATCCTGTAGCTCACGTTCATACACAAAATGGTCTAGAAGAATCATTTATAAAACGTCTGCAACTAATTATAAGATCATTGCTTATGAGAGCTAAACTTCCTACATCGGTATGGGGTCATGCTATTTTGCACGCTGCATCATTATTATGTATTAGGTCAGTAGCTTATCATAAGTACTCCCCATTACAATTAGCTTATGGCCAGGAGTCGAATATTTCCCATCTAAGAATTTTTGGATGTGCAGTATATGTACCGATTGCTCCACCACAACGTACTAAGATGGGTCCTCAAAGAAGGTTAGGAATATATATGTTGGATATGATTCCCCATCAATTATTAAATATCTCGAACCCCTGACGGGTGATGTATTTACTGCACGATTTGTTGATTGTTATTTTAATGAAACAAATTTTCTAACATTAGGGGAGATGAATTAAGAAGTTGGAAAAAGAAATTACATGGAATGCATCGTTATTATCTCATTTAGATTCTCATAGAGATCAATGTGAACTTGAATTTCAAAACATAATTCATTTGCAAAATATAGCAAATCAATTAACAGATACATTCACAAATGCAAAAAAAGTGACTAAATTATATATACCAGCTGCAAATGCTCATAAAAAATTGATATCCCAAAGAAACAAATTGTCAATAATGAGTCTGGAGCAGCCAGAAGCGTGGTGACAATGGGTACCAAAGATAAAAATCCTCGAAAAACAAAAGTAGTTGAGAATCAAAATGATTCAATAAAAGGTATGGATGTTCCAGAAGAAATCCATAATGCAACTACTCAAAAGAATATTAATGAAAATCAAACGCTTGAAGATAATAATGAAATTTCCATAAACTATGTAATAACAGGAAAAAGATGGAACCGAAATTATATAGTTGTTGACAACATTTTTGCTTACAATGTTGCTCATGATATTATTCATGAAAATGATGATTCTGATCCAAAATCCATAGAAGAATGTCAACATATAAAGGATTGGTCTAAATGGAAAAAAGCAATCCGGGTAGAATTAAACTCACTTTCAAAACGTGAGATTTTTGGACCAGTAGTCCGGACACTAGAAGGTGTCAAACCTGTGGGATACAAATGGGTATTTGTAAGGAAGAGAAATGAAAAAAATGAGATCACAAGATATAAAGCGAGACTTATTGCACAAGGATTCTCACAAAGACTTGGTATTTGATTATGAGGAGACATATTCTCCCGTGGTGGATGCAATAACATTGAGATATCTAATTGGTCTGACTATATATGAAAAGCTTGACATGCATCTGGTAGATGTAGTCACGACATATTTATATGGATCTCTGGATAATGACATTTATATGAGAATCCCAAAAGGATTAAAAATGCCAGAAACATATAAATCAAGTTCTCGGGAATTGTATTCGATAAAGTTACAGAGATCATTATATGGATTAAAACAATCAGGACGAATGTGGTATAATCGCCTGAGTGGAGATATTTTTTGAAAGAATGTTATCAAAATAATCCAATATACCCATGTGTTTTCATAAAGAAATCACAGTCGGGATTTGCTATTATAACTGTATATTTGATGATTTAAATATAATTTGAACTCCTGAATAGTTATCAGAGGCAATAGAATATCTGAAGAAAGAATTTGAGATAAAAGATCTTGGAAAAATAAATTTTTGTCTTGGTTTGCAAATTGAACATTTAGCAGATGAGATATTTGTTCATCAATCAACTTATACAGAGAAAATTTTAAAAAGATTTTATATGGACAAAGCACATCCATTAAACATTCAAATGGAAATTCGTTCACTACATGCAAAGAAAGATATATTTCGACCACGAGATGATAACGAACAACTTCTTGGTCCTAAAGTGCCATATTTTGGTGCAATTGGAGCACTTATGTATCTTGCTAATAATACAAGACTTGATATCTCATTTGCAGTAAATTTATTAGCAAGATATAGTTTTTGTCCAACCAAAAGACATTGGAACGGAGTTAAGCATGTACTCCGATATCTTCGAGGAACAATTGATATGGGTTTATTTTATTCTAACAAATCAAATTATGATCTAGTTGGTTATGCAGATTCTGGTTATCAATCTGATCCGCACAAAGCTAGATCTCAGACAGGTTATCTATTCACATATGGAGGAACTGCAATATCGTGACGATCAGTGAAACGACTATAACGGTCACTTCTTCAAATCATGCTGAAATCCTCGCTATTCATGTAGTGAGTCGAGAATGTGTATGGCTAAGATCGATGACACAACACGTTCGTGAAACATGTGGCTTATCTTCGAGTAAACCTCTTCCAACAATATTATATGAAGATAACACTGTTAGGATATGTGCCCTAAAACTTATGTAATTTTGATCAAATAAATAAAGAGTTATTTGTTTTGATAAAATTATATTCTCGCTTTATAAATCCAATAAACTAAGCTCCAAGGTTATAATATATCTTGAACATCAGTGTAGTAGACACTATTTGGATTGTGTTCAAGAGTATAACCTAAATGGTCTATGGTATAAGAATAAGGTTGGAAACATTATTTTGGTACACCATGGATGTGACCCACTTTATAATTAGTACAAATGAGGTAATCCAACTCATTTATGTGGATGACATGCGAGTGGATGCATCATGTATGATACAAGATCGTACTGCAAATTATTAGTCTGACCAGTATAACGTCGTTAACAGGATAAAACTGATAATTTATAGATGTGTTAGGATTTGTGCCCTAAACTTATGTAATTTTGATCAAATAAATAAAGAGTTATTTGTTTTGGTAAAATTATATTCTTGCTTTATAAATCCAATAAACTAAGCTCCAAGGTTATAATGTATCTTGAACATCAGTGTAGTAGACACTATTTGGATTGTGTTCAAGAGTATAACCTAAATGGTCTATGGTATAAGAATAAGGTTGGAAACCTTATTCTGGTAATGCCATGGATGCGACCCACTTTGTAATTAGTACAAATGAGGTAATCCAACTCATTCATGTGGTTGACATGCGAGTGGGGGCATCCTGTATGAAGAGTTCATACAAGATCGGATGCAAATTATTAGTCTAACCAAAGATATAACGTCGTTAATGAGGATAAGGCCCGATAATTTATAGATGGTCATTAGTGACTCGACACAATCGAGCAAGTTAAGAGCTCCCGCTTATAGGGTTTGTCCTTAAACTAGTATGGGTGAGAGTGGCTTGCATAGCCGACTCAATAAGCCTACCTTCTCAGGGACAGAACCTCGTAAGTAGCTGGGGACTTAACTATGCAAGACGGAATTCACTCATTACTACACTAAGGAATTAGATAGGTGTTCCCTTAAGAACTGAGTCCTGGTCTTGAATAACGGGGCCCCGCCTTCTACACTGGCTTAAGAGGGTATGAGTCTATGGTAGGACCATAAACTTGTTGTTCATTAGGGGATCAGTGGTGTTTAAGGAACAAAGAGGTAATCACAGGGGTAAAATGGTAATTTGACCCAACTGTGATTACGAACAACCTGTGAAGGGTCGACTCATGGGTAATATATCAATGGACACAATATAATCTACAGTGAGGAGAGTGCAACTACAAGTCTATAGTGGAGTGACTTGTAGTTAATGAATATTGATTAACTGGATCAAAGAGTTTGATCAGTTAATCTCACATCATTGGAGCTCATGAACTGTAAGTTCATTAGGTCCCTCCGTTGGCTCAACATGGTAATATTGAGAGTATAAAGTTAGGAATTAAATTGAAGTGTTCAATTTCATATCTGAGGTGTTATATCATTTATATGTGATATAATTGATATAATATATAGTTTTAATGTGAATTAGATTCACATATTAACTACATACTAATTGATATAATATACAGTTTTAATGTGAATTAGTTTTAATGGTACTTTCCATCCTATTTCCCTATAAATAGTTGCATGAGATGAAACTTTGAAAAAAAAAAAGTTTTTTGACAAAACCCTAATATTCTCTCAAATTGTGTTGGAAAGAGTTCTAAACACAATTGCATAAGATCACCTCACCTCATCCTAAAGGAACTCACCTTTCTCCCTCACCTAGAGAACAACGGAGAAGATCTGGTGGTGGAATTTCACAAGGTTCGAATTGTTGTTGAGATTGTGAATCTATTGAGAAGGGATTCGTGAAGAAAGTAATCTTCAAAGGTAATTCTCTTGTTGTCCTTGTTGTAACGCATGTTTAATCTTAGATATATCGTTCTTAATTGAAATGTGTGTAACAACATAAAGAACACACGATTCACAATCGCTTCCGATGCGGGATTCAATCTCTTCAAGATGGTCATTAGTGACTCGACCTGAATCTTGAGCAAGTTAAGAACTCCTGCTTATAGGGGTTTGTCCTTAGACTAGTATGGGTGGGAGTAGCCTGTAGCCGACTCAACAAGCCTACCTTTTCAGGGACAGAACCTCGTAGGTAGCTGGAGACTTAACTATGCAAGACGGAATTCACTCATTCCTACACTAAGGAATTAGATAGCTTGTTCTCTTAAGAACTGAGTCCAGGTCTTGAACAACGGGGCCCCGCCCTCTAAACTGGCTTAAGAGGGTATGAGTTTATGGTAGAACCATAGACTTGTTATTCATTAGAGGATTTGTGGTGGTTAAGGAACAAAGGAGTAATCACAGGGGTAAAACGGTAATTTGACTCAACTGTGATTACGAACAACCTGTGAAGGTTCGACTTATGGGTAATGATTATATCAATGGACACAATATAATCTACAGTGAGGAGAGTGCAGCTACAAGTCTATAGTGGAGTGACTTGTAGTTAATGAATATTGATTAACTTGATCAAAGAGTTTGATCAGTTAATCTCACATCATTGGAGCTTATGAACTGTAGGTCCATTAGATCCCTCCGTTGGCTCAACATGGTAATATTGAGGGTATAAAGTTAGGAATGAGATTGAAGTGTTCAATTTCATATATGAGGTGTTATATCAATTATATGTGATATAATATATAGTTTTAATATGAATTAGATTCACATATTAAATATATACTAATGAGAGAATGTAGGAGGGATATGATGGTAATTCCATCCTATTTCTCTATAAATAGTTGCATAAGATGCAACTTTGAGACTAGGCTTTTACATAAACCCTAGAGTTTCATTTTGGGTTGGAAAGAGTTCCAAACAAAAACTTCTCTCAAACCTCCACATTTCATGCTAAAGGAACTCACCTTCTTCCCTCACCTACAGAACAACGGAGAAGATCTAGTGGTGAATCTTCATACGTTCGGGTTCGTGTTGCTGAGATCGTGATCTTGGGAGAAGGAGCTCGTGAAGAAAGTATTCTTCAAAGGTATATTTCCTTGTTGTCCTATCTTTAAAAGCATGTTTAATCTTAGATTTAGTTCTTGTATTTTAGATCTATGTAACAAAATCATGAACACGCGATTAACAATCGTTTCCGCTGCGGGATTCAATCCCTTCAAACACAACATGTATAGATCAAATCAAAGGAGGATACATTAAAGGAGATAGAACGAAGCATATCTCTCCCACTTTTCTCTAATTTTATTTGCTTATTTAATTTGCCATAAAACTCCACTTTCTTTTATGGGCAAAATACCTTTTTAGTCTCTCAGTTTTGCGTTTAGTTCCTTTTTAGTCTCTCAGTTTACAAACTCAATAATTTAGCCCATGAGTTTTGCATTTAGTTACATTCTTAGTCCTTCCATCTAATTTTCTGTTAGTCTCTAACAGAATGCTGACGTGACACCTATTTTTATATATAAAATTTATTATTTTACGAATATTAATTATATTTGATTTAAAATTTATTTTTATTTGACAAAATACTTTTTTAATCTCTCAGTTTTGTATTTGGTTCTATTTTAATCCCTAAGTTTTCAAAAACTCAACAAATTTACCCTCAAGTTTTGCATTTAGTTACACTATTAATCTTTCCATTCAATTTTTCGTTAGTCTAAAATAGTGATGTGGCACCTATTTTTTATTAATATTTAATTTTTCAGTTTTTAATTAAAATTTAACTTTTTTATTTTTTTTATTTCGTTCTCCTTTCTTTTTCTTTACATTTAGTTACACTATTAGTCCTTCCATTCATTTTTTCATTAGTCTAAAATAGTGATGTGGCATCTAATTTTTTTATTAAAATTATTATTTTATTAAAATTTAATTATTTTTCAGTTTTTAATTAATTATTTTTTATTTTTTATTTCGTTCCCCTTTCTTGTTCTTCTTTCCTCATCTTCCGCCTTTTTCTTCTTAAACCTAGTCGAGCGCTCGTCCGCTCACGCCCAAATGTTGTGAAAGGAAGAAGAAGAAAGGAGAAGGAAAAAAAAATAAATTTTTAATTAAAAAATTAAAATAATTAAATGGAAGGACAAATAGTGTAACTAAATGCAAAACTTGAGGGTAAATTTGGTGAGTTTTTTAAAAATTAGGGACTAAAATAGAACCAAATACAAAACTAAGAGATTAAAAAAGTATTTTGTCAAATAAAAAATAAATTTTAAATTAAATATAATTAATATTAGTAAAATAATTTATTTTATATATAAAAATAGGTGGCACGTCAGCATTCTGTTAGGGATTAACGGAAAATTGGATGGAAGGAGTAAGAATGTAACTAAATGCAAAACTATGGGCTAAATTGTTGAGTTTGAAAACTAAGAGACTAAAAAGGAACTAAACACAAAACTGAGAGACTAAAAAGGTATTTTGCCCTTCTTTTATTTATATTATATATGTACTTCTTTTATATTCCAATACTTGTATTATTATTATTATTATTATTATTATTATTATTATTATTATTATTACAAATATATTATATTAGTATTTAAATATTAGTAAAATTATACCCAGTTTCCATCCTATTTTTAAGACATTAATTAAATTTTTTGTAAGCGCCAATCTTTTTCTGTTATACTTAGTTCATGATTTACTAGAGGATTTAAAGAATTAAGAGGTGTGTCTCAAATTAGGTGTTGAGAAATCACTCTAACAAATTAGTTTCGTTTGATAATCTTTTGATTTTTAATTTTTAGTTTTTGAAAATTAAGCCTATAAATACTAGTTTTACCTATAGTTTTCCATGTTTTTTTTATCTACTTTGTAGATGTGTTTTCAAAAACCAAACAAAGTTTTGAAAACTAAAAAAAAATAGTTTCCAAAAACTTGTTTTTGTGTTTGAAATTTAGCTAGGAAATCAAGTGTTTTCTTGAGAAAAATGGAGCAAGATGATAATTCTTGTAGAGAAATTGTGAGAAAACCAGTACAATTTTCAAACACCAAATGGTTATCAAACAGAACCTTAACTTTTTGTTTTTTGTTTTTGAAAATTCACCTTATAAATGTTACTTTCTACTTGTGAGTTTCTTTGTTTTGTTATCTATTTCCTAAAAATGTCTTCAAAATTCAAGCTAAACAAAGTTATTTTTAAAAACTTGTTCTTATTTTTTAAATTTGAATAAGCATTTAAATATTTTTTTAAAAATATAAAAATCATAGTATAGAAATGATGAGGAAAACAGTATAAATTTAAAAAGCAAGATAAAACTAAAAAAAAAAAAATCGTTATCAGTATCACTTTGAATTTCAATAAAACCCCTTTAATGATCAATCTTTTTTTTTTTTTTTTTTTTTATCATTGCAAATATTTAAGTGAAAATTTAAATGCTTGACTTATAAGGCAGGAGCTAATCACCCAAATATTGACATTGACATTTTCCCTGATTTCACGACACAGCTTATTTTCTAATATATTGATTCTCTGACATTCTCATTTCAGTTAAGTAAACAAAGCCCTAAATTAAATTAATAATGTTAATTAAAAAAAGATTGAAGGATAATAATAATAATATATCAATATTCTATGAGCATCCATGATTATGACATATGAAGCAGTTCTGATAATATTTTGGAGTCAGTGGATTGCCACAAATACAATGACTTGTGTTAGGTTTAAAATTCATATATTAATATTTATGGTTACAGAAGATGTATTGAGAAATTTGCCTATTTTTCTAAATGAAGGGTGTAAAATAGCATAGAAATAGTGATGTTAATATAACTATAATCTTGTTATGAGTAATGGGTTTGGAAAGAAGAAATATGAAATTGTTGAAGGCCAAATCACTCACTTGAAGAATCATCAATGGTAAAGCCTCTATCAGCTGCATAATCCACAAAGCTGTAGAGAGGCTCCACAGAATCACCATATTTCTGAAACCCATCCAGTTCTTCTTTGGCCTTGGCTCTAAGCTCCTCTGCTAAATCCATGGCTTTCTCAATCCCATAAATCCCCACATAGCTTTTGATCTCTTTCTTCATTATTCCTTCTTCTTTCCTCCTCTTTTCCTCCACAACATCATTCACAACCTGATACAGTACTCCTACAGCTCTCCCGTACCTCCGCAGTCTCTCGATCTCGTGCTCATCTGCTCCGCCTATTAGTCCTCCACACACGGCAGAGCATTCCGCCATCTCCCCGAATTTCTTTTCTTGGACGAACTCGATGGAGTTGGGGCCTCCTTCAAGGTCTAGGAACTGTCCTGCTGCCATGCCTGTTGATCCAACTGCTCTGGCAATCTCGGTGATTACACGGAGGAGGCGAGTCTCTGGGACGAGGTCGTTTGGAGTGTGAGATACAATGTGGCGGAACCCGAGTGGGAAAAGTGCATCCCCGGCAAGAATTGCCATGTCGACACCATAGACTGTGTGGTTTGAAGGTTGTCCTCGCCGTGACGGGTCATCGTCCATGCAGGGTAGGTCATCATGGATCAATGAGGCAGCATGAACCTGTGTTCACAAACATTGTTTTAGCATTGACACTAGATATAGCTACTTGAGAAACTAGTCTGTTTATGTGAACACATCTTGGCAGCCAACAGATTCCCATTTAAAGAGGGCACTTTCATGATACAAAGATGAGGATTTGAAGAATGTTTAGAAACTTCTTGTTACAGGAAAAAAGAAATGTTTAGAAATGAATTGAATTGTTTCAGAGGCTAACTGGACAAATATTTTGAAAAAAGTAGTGTTTTCAGGGAAGTGCTTTGTTCGCATCTGAGAAAAACACTAGTCAAATACTTCTTTAAACACTACGAAAATACTAAAAAGTGTTTTGAGTCCACCAAAAAGCACTTTCGCTCTCTCAAAATCAGGTCAAACTCACCTTAATCTCAGACATTTCCTTGATATGGACTGAATATCTCATCTAACTCCAACCATCATGAAAGGCATGCTGAGTCCATGAGATTTTATATAACTTTTTTTTTTCGAGTTCAACAACATATGAGATGGGAAATCGAAATTCTAATCTCTTGATCAAGAGTATATGCCTTAACCAGTTTAACCTACCATTACGAAACCGAATCTATATTTAATTTGTAAGCTTTACTTGTTTCAGGCTACAAGCTCATATCATTATGTAAACTAAAGGTCTTTAAACCAACCAGCCAATCTACCAGAAAAATTACACATCCATCCATCAAACTAGTTTCTAAGTTCATTATTCAGCAGATTAAACTCAACCTCAACAATTCTAGTAACAGAAATCCAGGCTTTAGCCAAACAAGCCGCGAAGATCAAGATTAGAACAATCCGATACTGTCTCATTAGAATTTCGCATTCAAAAGGCCAATATCTACAAATACACTGAACTATTCAATTTGTCAACAGCAATCCCAAAATCAGTTCGAAGAAACCGTACCATTTCGAGGGCGCAGGCGGTTGGGAAGGCGGCGAGGCGGTTGCCGCCGAAGAGCTCACAGGCGGCGACGCACATAATCGGTGGGGCACGCTTGGCGCCCTCGGCCAAGACGGAATATCGCATAGCCTCGTAGATCTCCTTGGGGTACTGAACCGAGACGGCTTCATCGAGACTCCGATTAATCTGGGCGATCAATTTGGCCCAATACGTTTTGAGATCAAACTGAATCGATTTGGATCGAGTTGAAGAAGAAGAAGAAGAAGAGCGAATTGGGGAGATAAGATTGGGGCATTTTGTTGGGAGGTGGAGATTGGAAGATGAGAGCAACATTGTCCAATTGGAAACAGGATTGGTTGATAGAATTGGGTAATATATCTGGTTTGGAAGGATAGTGGAATTGTGAGTCAGAAAGTGAAGTTAAGAGGAAGAGCCATTAATGGAGATATGTTGAAGAGCCACTAAAGAAGATGAAGAAAAACTCTGTTTCCTTTGACTTTCGCTTCATCTTTGGTCAATTACGTTTCAAAGAGGACATATGAGAATTGAGATTATCGAATTTTAAGAAAACTAGAAACGTCCCTCCTAAATAAACGTTTGTGTACTGAAAAGCCATGTAACGAAGGAATGCTTAAAATGTGATTTTATGCTCATTTCCTAACAATTTTTTTTTTTTTATATCCTCAGTAAAAGTATGGACTAAGTCGATGACTGAGAAGTCTGAAGCTAGGTCTTCTCGAAAACGTGAATTAGAAACCACCGTATCTAATGCTGAAAAGTATAGCATTGAGGAGTGTATGACCAAGTTAGGCTCTATTTCTGGACTTCCTAGCACTGCTTATGTGAAAGCATGTGAAAAATTTGTTTTATATGAGTGGAGAGCAATGTTCATGATCATGTCAGAGGAAAATATTCGAACAATGTTAGGTGTAGAATCCTCTTCTTAACTTTTAAGATGCTTAGCTACATCTTTTGGTAAGAAATTATGAATATCAAGTGCACTTTTTTGTATCTTGTTTTGTACAAATGCTACCAAAATACTAGCTTTTGTTTCGTAGCCTATAAAGATTTTTTGTACGTTCAAGTATGTAAATGAACTTATGTCGTAAACTATATATGAATGGAATATATGATAGTCTTTTGTTATTTACTTTTAAACTATTTCAATTATTTTTTGGTTATTTATTTTATTAGGTACTATGGCACAAAATGGCGATCATGATAGTGACTCATCGACATCTTCTGATGAGATGGTTGGTCGAATGCTTATAGTCACTACAATTGTCAATGAATATGAATGTGAAATTCCTAAACACCCATGTCATACATCTTCATTAAATGGACATGAATATATGTTGGAGTTGTTGAATGGACATCCTAATAGAATTTTTGATTCTTTTCGAATGGATAAAAATACATTTAGAGCTTTATGTGAGAGATTAAGACAATCAAATTATTTAGTGAATGATAAGATTATTAGTATTGAGGAAGCAGTTGGAATGTTTTTACTCACAGTATGTCATAGCACTCGTAATAGAATTGTAGCTGAACGATTTCAACACTCTAAAGAGACCGTGTCTCGACAATTCTCTAGAGTTTTAAGAGCTATGTGTATGTTGGGATGTGATGTTATCCAAGGTCCAAATATGATGGAAACTCCACCTGAAATTTTGAACAATCCCAAGTTTAATCCATGGTTCCAGGTATGTGTATTAGTATTAGCCATATTGTTTTAGTATATTTTTTTCATATTAATATCAACATCTTTTTCTTATGTTTAGAATTGTGTTGGTGCAATTGATGGAACTCACGTAAGTGCGTGGGCCCCTGCATCAAAACAAACACCATATCGTGGAAGAAAGGTTATTGTGACTCAAAATATTATGTGTGCATGCTCATTCAATATGTTATTCACCTTTGTCTATTTGGTTGGGAAGTCACTGCTAATGATTCTAGAGTATTATTGGATGCTATTGGTAGGGAAGGGAATAATTTTCCGTTACCACCTGAAGGTTAGAACTTTTTTTGAAAAAAATATACAACATACTTATATCTTTTGTAATATGATCTTATTATAAATTTAATTCCAAATGAACAGGAAAATATTATCTTGTGGATTCTGGATATACAAATATGCCTGGTTTCTTAGCTCCATATCGTGGTGAGAGATATCATTTAAGAGATTATAGAGGAAGAGGAAGACATCCACGAGGACCACAAGAATTTTTAATTATAAACACTCTTCATTCACGCAATGTGATTGAACGTTGCTTTGGTGTACTTAAAGCTCGATTCCCATCTTAAAATTGATGCCAAACTACCCAATTAGAAAGCAACGTAGAATTCCTATTGCTTGTTGCGCAATACATAATTTTATTAGAATGAATTCAACCAGAGATACCTTATTTGAAGAATATCAAGTTGCTGATTTAGAAGTACCTGATGAAGAAAGCTTGGGTGGAACACAAGAATTTCTTGATATGAACTTAAGTCAAGCTTATATAAGCCGAATGAATGGTGTGAGGGATGATATTGCCGGTACCATGTGGTTAGATTATTGTAATGCATGATAGACATGGATTTATGTAATATGTATTAAATATTTTCTTCTTTTTGTTACATTATGTATCATGAATTTTAAAAATATTGTGTCATTATTGATCAAACTAATGTTATGTAGTAAAATTATATTGTGTCTACTATAATAGATCGTGACTATTGAATTTATAATATTATATGAGGAATTCATTTCATTTTTATAAAAATAAAACAATAATATAAATTATTATTAGTTGTATGATGTTTTTAATGATCAATTAAATATAATTTACAATGTAAAATATGATAATATATTTATTAATAAATTTTAGAATCCAACCAAACGCTTATTCGATAATATAATCCATTTTCATTTTTCTGGATACATTACCAAACACAGTTTCAACAAATTCTTGAATCAAAATATAATTTTTGAATCTACTACCAAACACATATTTGAAAACAGTGAAAACATAGAATACAATTCTTATTTTCATTGAATCCCTTGTTTCCAGATTCATGTTTTTGGATCACCAACCAAACGAGACCTTATTTTTTTACTTTGTTTTTCTCGGTAAAAACAAATAATTTTTAAAAACTTATTTTTATGTTTCTAAAATTATTTGAGTAAAAACAAACCATTTTCAAATGTAAAACTAAACCCTGTGTCGAAGTCTCAAGACGAATGAACCATTTCTTAAAAAAAAAAATTAAAACAACAAATTAAAAAAATATCTAAAGTAATAACAAATATTTTAGCCTATGATATATTATATTAACATTAATTTACATTTCTTTAAAATATTTGTTACATTTTTTATAACAAAACAAAGAACAATATTAAATCTCAACTTTTTTTAGTACGACATTTAGAGGTGAGAGTACAACAACATTTGGAGCAGGTTAAAGGAGGTCATGGAAATATTATAGCATGAAATGTCGATGGAAATATAAAAAAATGATATGTCCATGAATATTTTTAGAAAAAAATTAAAATTAAAAAATAAACCTTAAATACTTATTATGATATTATAATCACATATAATTTTATTTGAACAACATCAAAAAAAAAAATGCATAATTAATTTTCCACTTCTTAAGAGGGCAAAATATATATATATATATATAAATCCGCATCATTAGTGTCATCTTCTTGATAAACAAAGAGAAGTTAAAATTACATTCGTTAACAAATATTTAATATAATAAAGAATGGCGTCTATAATAGAGAGCGCCAAAAGCATAGAAGAAATTTCGGGACATGTCGTTAGGGGGAGAATGTCGTTTTTCCTCCCTTTTCAACGATAATGTCGATGTGTCGACGACATGTCGTCTCAAATTTCTTTTTTTTTTCTTTTAAGAAATTGTCAAATTCATGTCTATCTTACATATGCCATCAATAATAAAATTTTTAACTTAATAGGACTTGATTTATAAAGTCCAACCCAATAATTTTTGGGATTTTTTTAATTGTGAATGTTAATATGATGGATGGTGGTTTTATACGACACAGAATAATTTCATCCTTCAAACACAACAGATGTGGGACCAATCACATATCATGATGATCTGGCTACCTCCACGCTTTACCCTCTCCCTTGCTTTATTATTATTTTTTTTATTTATTCCCTGTTTTATTATTTTTTTTTTTTTTTTTGAAGAAAATGTAACTGAAAAAATATATTTTTTAAAAATTGATATTGTTTCTTTTTCTAAAAACAAATGGGGAGAATAATTTCTTTAACTATTTTACTTCACTAATGAATATAAAAAAAAGCTAACATATAAAATATTTTTTTAACAATATTATCTTTAAATAAGATAATTCTTAAATTGTTTTAAAATTAAAAAATGGATTACTTCTGGAGTAAAAATGGATTACTTGTGGAGTTGTGTGGCTAATTTAAGAATGGTTAGTTATAAGAATGGTTAATTATAGTTTAATTAAACCGTTATAATGTTAGAAATAAATTATGGTTAATTATAATTTATAGTTTAATTAAACCATTATGATGTTAGAAATAAGTCTCAGATTAAATATTGTATTAATTTTTAAATTTGATGCTTAAAAGTGATTCATTATAATCCTGAAATAATTTAAATAAAGCTTAAAAGTGGTTCATTATAAGTTGATGAAAGGAAAATTTCTTTTAATCAATTTTCAGAAAATCTTGACCTCAACATTTGATAATAATTTCAGAAAAATTTCAGAACTAAAAAATTGTAGGGCTTTACCCCGAAGGGAGCCCTTCCAGAAATTCTCGAAGGCCTGAGCCAAACCCAGGCCTAAGAGGGGGTTTGGAAATAGTTTTCAACCAGCAATTGACGCGCCTCGGTTAGAACCTCACTAGCTGCGTCATTGCCCCAAGCGCAAAGATACTTCTCTTAAGCCCCCACGCCTTCCTTTTATACCCATTACGCGTCTTTTCATTTTCCAATCTTCCGATGTGGGACTCCCGCCTGATATCTTTCGAATTAGCTTAGCTTGGTTATTCAAGTTATGGAAAATAAATCCTTGTCATAATTATTTTAACGCAATTACTTACAACAATAATATGATGTTAATTCAAATTTTAGTCCAAATGTTATGCCTATTTTGTCTCAAACTCAAAATTAAACGGTGTTTATACTTTAACTCAAAACCTAACATGTTTATATATTATACCCATATGCTCTATGACACCATTACATATTTTGCAAACTTCACACCACAGACCATTTGTGCTTTGCAGAGGAACCAAGCTCTTCAACTATCGTCAAAAGAGAGGAATTTCTTTCCCGATCTTCTTTTAACAACTCGAGTGTTTTCTGTATCGTGTGTTAGGAAAAAACCTCTCACTACTTTTATGTATAATTATTATAAATATATTACAAATGGATGCTCATTATTATGCATAGAGGTCTTGCATAATATTATACAAATACTACAAATAGATTCACATTTATCCTTTAACCATGGAATAACCCTCATTGACTATGTGTTCATGTGTCTAATACCTACCTATGTTTGGTGTCTAATTATATCTACATCATGTATGTCTTGTCTATAAATAGTGGCTTTCGGTAGAAAATGAGAGGTATACAATTTGGTGGAAAAATCCATTTTCTCTCTTCTATTTCTTTCTTTCTTCATTTCTCTTTTCTTTATATATATTTGCATTTTCTTTTAATACTTTTAGTTTATGTTATATACTAAGATGGATCCTCAAAAGAGGTTATGAATATATGTTTCATTTGATTATCCATCAATTATTAAATATCTTGAACATTTGATGAGTGATATATTTACTGTGATTTGTTGATTGTCATTTTAATGAGACAAATTTTCCAATATTAACGGGGAGGAATTAAGAAAAAATCCTGAATACAACTACTCATACAAGTATTGATGAAAGCCAAATACTTGAGGATAATAATGAAATTTTCATAAATTATGTTATAACAAAAAAAAAAATAGAACCGAAATGATATAGTTGTTGACAACATTTGTTCTTACCATGTTATGATATTATTCATGAAGATGATGATTGTGATCCAAAATCTATCGAAGAATGTTGACATAGAAATGATTGGCTTAAATGGAAAGAAGCAATCCATGTAGAATTAAACTCACTTTCAAACGTGAGGTTTTTGGACCAGTATTCCGAACACCAGAAGATGTCAAACCTGTGGGATACAAATGGGTATTTGTAAGGAAAAGAAATGAAAAGAATGAGATCACAAAATATAAAGTGAGGCTTGTTGCACAAGGATTCTCGCAAAGGTTTTGTGATTATGAGAAGACATATTCTCCTGTGATGGATGCAATCACAATAAGATATCTAATTAGAAGACTGTATATAAAAAATTTGGCATGCATCTAATGGATGTAATCACGACATATTCATATGGATCTCTGGATAATGACATTTATATGAAATCTTGGAATGATTGAAGATATCAAAACATATAAACCAAGTTTCAAGAATTGTATTCAACAAAGTTACAGAGATCAGTATATGGATTAAAACAATCAGGATGAATATGGTATAATTGTCTAAGTAGATATTTGTTGAAAAAAGGGTATCAAAATAATCTAATATGCCCGTGTGTTTTTATAAAGAAATCACAGTCAGGATTTACTACTGTAACTGTATATGTTGATGACTTAAATATAATTACAACTTCTGAAGAGTTTTCAAAGATAATGAAATATCTTAAGAAAGAGTTTGAGATGAAAGATTTTGGAAAAATAAATTTTTTTCCTTCGTTTGCAAATTGAACATTTAGCAGATGGATATTTGTTCATCAGTCAACTTACATAAGGAAAATCTTTAAAAAGTTCTATATGGACAAAGCACACCAATTAAACATTTCAATGGAAGTTCGTTCACTAGATGTAAAGAAAGATGTATTTCGACCTCGAAATGATAACGAAGAACTTCTTAATCATGGAGTATCATATCTTAGCGTAATTGATGCACTTATGTATCTTGCTAATAACACAAGACCAGATATTACATTTTCATTAAATTTTATTAGCTAGATATAGTTCTTGTCCAACAAAAAGATATTTGAATGAAATTAAACATATACTTCGTTATCTCCAAGGAATGATTGATATGGGTTCATTTTATTCAAACAAATCAAATTTCGATCTAGTAGGTTATGCAGATTCTGGACATTTATCTAATCCACACAAAGTTGGATCTCAAATAGTTTATCTATTTACATGCGGAAGCACTGTCATATCATGGCGATTAGTGAAACAGACCATAACGCTCACTTCTTCAAATCAGGCTGAAATTCTTGCAATTCATGGGACAAGTCAAGATGTGTATAACTAAGATCAATGACTCAACACATTCATGAAACATGTGACTTGTCTTCTAGTAAACGTCTTCCAACAATAATATACGAAGGTAACACATGTATAACCCAAATCAAATGAGAATTATATTAAATGAGATAGAACAAACCATCTCACCAAAACTTTTCTACATTCATGATCTTGAAGAAAAAGGCAACATCATTGTACAACAAATTTATTCGAAAAATAAACTGACAAACGTATTCACAAAAGCATTACCAACTGCAACCTTTGAAAAACCGGTGCACAACATTGAAATACAGCGACTCAAAGATCTAAAGTGATTGAAGGGATTTGGAATTCCCGCAGCGGAAGACGTTGTGAAACGTCGTTGATTCGTTGTGTAATTCTTATCTTAAAAGCGAACTAAACTACTTTAATTCTAGGTTAAACATGCAAATAAGAAGAAGAAAAACAGTAAGGTAATCATTACTTGTTAAAAAACTTTTCTTCAACGTTTTCCTCCTCCGTTCACGATCTCTCTCGAACCAACGAACTCCTCGAACTCGATCCTGGAACAGTAGTGCAAGACACTTCCAAAATGTCTTCTCGGTTGTTCTCAGGAGGTTGAGGGAGAGTAGGTGGGACTCCCTTTGACTTTTGGGTGAGGAGAGGTTGAGAGAGATGTAGCCACATATTTTTGTCCGGCTTGTTTATCGATTTTAATTATTAAATTTAAATTAAAGTTTTAATCTTATAATGTTTGTTCGTGGCATTTTTGCTAATTTTTGCTAAGTGTGAAAAGTAGTTTTCTTTTTAAAGGAGGTGAGAAAGGTGATATTTCCTTTATACTAAACTTTTAGGTCAAATTCTAGCTTTTTTAAAAAAAAAATCTTCATTTTTGGTGCAAGTGCCCATTTTAAAGAAAATTGGAGTTTTGTTTTTTGCTTAAAAAGGGAAGGAGTTTGCCTTTATAAACCCTAGTTTTTTCAAAACCCTAGGGGGGAAATTCCAAGAAAAAAAAACACACAAAAAAAATCATTCTCCACTTCTCATCCACAACCATCTTACAACAAAAAAAAAAAGCAGAGAAAGTAAGTTTTTTTTTTTATTTTTCATAGTAGTTCTTTACAAAAAGTAGGGTTTGGAATACAGTAACAACAATCACATTTAGCCAGAAGTTGCATTTGGTAGGGTTTTAGACCCAAGGATCCGCACTTCAAAATGGCAAGCTAGTTGTATTCCTCCCCCACTTCTATATCAACATTCTTGAATCATCCCTGAAAAACAGTAGTTGAGTAAAGGAATTTTTTTTTTGTTATTATATTTTTTCTACACTGATCTATATCTTTGTGTTAGTGTTATTATCATACGTTTTATTATGGTGTTCTTCATTTGCTACTAGTACCTTTTTTTTTTCTTTTCAAGCTACTGTTTTCTTTTATTATTTTTTTTTATCTCCGTTTTTTTTTCTAGATCTATTTTCCTTTGCTAGAAGTAAAAAAATGAGGCTAAAAGAAGAGAGCGTTTGAAACTAAAAAAACCGAAATATCAAGTGAAAGTAGTAAAATAAAAAGAAAACAAACTAGAAGAGAGAAGCAACGTGTTACCTTCGTAGAAGAAGTTTTGCCTTCTGTTTTGAGAAGTGTTGCAAAAAAAAAAAAAAAAAAAAAAGGTAGCATACCTTCGTGGAGGAAGCTTCGCTTCTGTTTTGTAAAAAAAAAAGGAGCCATAAGTTTGTGTTGAGTTTGAAAGAGAAAAGAGAGAAGGAGAAGAAGATGTGTTGGGTAGAGAGAGAGAGGTGAGATTAGGGTTTTGAAAAAAAAAGGGTGGAAGAAAAATGGTTTAGTTTGGATGTGTTTTTTTTAAAAAGCAAATTTGTTGTTGTTATTATTATTATTATTATTATTATTATTATTATTTTAAAAAAAAAAACATCTAATGGGCGGCAAAACAGCCGCCCATTTCAATTTTTTTTTAAATAATTTTATATTATATATATTATATTATTATTATTAAATATTATTATAATTATAGTTATTATATATATATATATATATATATATATAATTTAAAAAAAAAAAAAAAAAAGCAAACAGAAGAAGCGATATGTAGCCGCCATCTCTTCCCATCGCGTAAGTGGCAGTGCCACTGACGCACGTTTTAATTTTTTTAAAAAAAAAAAAACTTAAGTGGTAAGATTTTAAATTTTAGTTTTTTTTTATTATTTTATTTTCTTTTTATTTCTTTCTTTTTTCTAATTCAGTCTTTTTTAAATTAGTATATATATATTTTTTTAAAAGAGTGGTAAGTTTTGTACTCACTTTAGTTTAAAAAAAATTGTATTATTATCATTAGTATTATTATTGTCATTTTCTCTTTTCACTTTGTGTTATATTTGTATGTTTAAAAATTACATTTCCTATTGTTTTTTTTTTAGCTTTATGTATGCTAATTATTATGTGATCTAGTAATCTACATCATTTTATATAAAAAAAATATGCCGACGACGGAATCTAGAAATATTTGGGAGTCCGATTTTCTAGTTTTCCCGAGGTGAAAAATCGATTCTTTGGAAGTCCAAGATCGATTTCAATATGTTTATTTTGTTCGTAAAATTCGATTTGCATATTTGTAAATGACGTTTATTTGCTTATCTGTATGATCAATTTGTTATGTTAAGCATGATCTATCTTTAAATTGCATTTTGTATTTTATTATTTCAAAAAAAATAATTTTATTTTAATTATCATTCATGGTTTCCAATCTTTTTTTTGTAAACTTATTTTCACCTTTTTCTTAAAATTTAGTTTATAAAGTTTTTTTTAAAAAAAAAAACAAAATTTTATTTACAACTTTTTTGTGATTTTTTTTTAAAAAGATTTTTTTTTTATTTTTTAAAAAAAATCCTTCGACGGAATCTAGAAATATTTTGGAGTCCAATTTTCTAGAATTCTTGAGGTGAGGGATCATTATCTTTGGGAGTCCGAATTTTGATCCCAAGAAAAAATGAATTTAATTAAAAAAATTAAAAAAAAAAACTTTCTTTTATGAAGGTCATCCTATGATGGATTTGAGAAAATTGTGATTTTTTTTTCTCATGTTCTTGAGGTGATATTATTTCCAAAATCTTGGAAATAATTTCAATGCAACCACATTAATGGTTTTTCATCCACTTATTTTATGGGATCATGACTCCGAATATTGGAGTAATGAGGGGTAAGATAAGACATTGTTTTAAAAATCTCATTTTCCTAAATAAGACATTTTTTTTGTCCTTCTAAAATTTTTGCAATTCAAGATTAAAATTTGGCCACCGTTTTTTTTAAAACGGGTGTTGTAGGGTGCTAACACCTTCCCCATACACAAACAACTCCTGAATCCAAATCTGGTTTTCGCATACCATTTTTTTGTTCTTTTTTTTTATAAAAAAAAATTATTTTATTTTGGTGCCCAATCACACCATAAAAAAGATTGGTGGCGACTCCTTTTAAATATCCCTATTTTGAGGATGTCGGTCGCTCCGCGTCGCAGTACGTGGCGACAAGAGAATGAAGGTCTCTTGGAACTTGAATTTCCAAAAAATGAGATCCAACGTTACCAAAGGCTTTTCACCAAGCCTTTAAATAATGGTGAGATGTGGAGTTAATATCTCCACTAAATTACCATTTATCACAACTATATAATATGCAAATCATATTTGACATATCACATAAAATAAGGTATCTCATATCTTATTATACAAATCTCATTTGCATAATTGTGGATTTTTAAATTGAATCACATTCAATCTAATTTCTCTCAATTGAATTTCTCCAATTAGCACTAATTAATCAATTAGGTTATAGTATAGTTTATTATGAATCTCATTCACATCAAACTATATATTATGTCATCTATATCTCATATAAATGACATAAATACCCAAATAATGAATTTGAACACTTCAAATTCACACCAAACTGTAAACCCTCAATTCGTCCAATTTGAGCCAATCGAGTGACCTAATGGACCTACAGATGACGAGCTCCAATGATTCGAGACTAATCTGTCAAACTCTTTGACCCAGTTATTCAACATTCATTAGCTACGGTAACACTCCACTAAAACCCGTAGTTGCACTCTTATCACTGTAGGACAAGTTGTGTCCATCGATATAACCAATACCCATGAGTCGACCCTTCACTGGTTGTTCGTAGTCACAGT
Source organism: Trichosanthes cucumerina (assembly GCA_036507285.1). Taxonomy (NCBI): domain Eukaryota; kingdom Viridiplantae; phylum Streptophyta; class Magnoliopsida; order Cucurbitales; family Cucurbitaceae; genus Trichosanthes; species Trichosanthes cucumerina. The sequence continues at coordinate 9,603,235 of CM071839.1, read as the reverse complement.
TGGGTCAAATTACCGTTTTACCCTTGTGTCTACCTCTTACTCCTTAAGTCCCCACTGCCCATCTAATGAACAACAACGTTGTATGGTCCAACCATAAACAACAACCTTCTCGGGCCAGCGAGAGGGTGGGGCCCCGTTGTTCAAGCTCTGGAGACAACACTTAAGGGAACATCCCCTCTAGTTTCCTAAGTCGGAAATGAGTGAATTCCTTCTTGCGTAGTCAAGTTCCCAGCTCCCCACGTGGTCTTGTCCCTGAGAAGATAGGCATATTGGGCGAGTAACTGTGACCACTCTCACTCGTACTAGTCAAAGGACAGACCCTCGCATACAGGAGTCTGTAACACGCTCAGAATTAAGGCTGAGTCACTAATGGTCATCTACGAATTTATTAGCTCTATACTATTAACGGTGTCACATCAGTAAGTCTAATAATTCACGGTCCGGTCTTGTACAATCTCATTGCACAGGATGCCCCCACTCGCATGTCAACCACATGAACGAGTCAGATCACCTCGTTTGTATCTAATACAAAGCGGGTCGCATCCACAGCGTATCCAGGATTAGGTCTCCAACCCTATCCGTATACTGTAGACCGTTCGGGTCATTAACTCGAACGTGGTTCTCCCTGTGTGTCCACTACACACCATTTAAGTTATAGTTCTCTCATAATACAATAACCCTGGAGCTTAGTTTATTGGATTAAGTTTATGAAATATGCGAGACACAAAATTCGAATAAATAACTCTTATTTATTACAACTTGGAATATTACAAACTACACGAGATATGGGCATACATCCCAACAATGATGCCCACACGAAGGAGAAAATATAATGCATTCTTATATGTACTATTTTTCTTTCTCTAGAGTATTTTTCCATTTGATTTTTCTCTAGTAAAGTTTTAACGAGGCACATGGAGTACACATGGTCAGATTAATTGTATCCGCATCATACTTGTCAAATTTCTTAAAATGGGAGATATATAATTTGGTGGAAAAATCGATTTTCTCTCTCTCATTTCTTTCTTTCTTCCATTCATACATATTTGCATTTTCTTTTATATTATATACATGGAACGTCGAAATGTCGAGAGGTTTGACATGTCGCTTGGGAGGGAGAGTCGATTTTCTCCTCCTTTCGACGAAATCTCATAGAAATCTCGACATTTCCATGTTTCCACGACAACTCGTTCAACCTCCTTCTTGAAAAAACCCTTCATCAGCGTTGTTCGGAAGTCCGACGCTTCTCATAGCTCATCCCAAATTTCCTTCGACTACTTCATGCTCTGAATCTTCAGAATCCGACTTGTTGTCACTGCTGAGCTCAATAAATGAGGGAAACCTGTTTGATGCCTCGTGATTGTTGCTTGTTTCTTGCACACCTAAAGGTTCAATAAGTTCTTGTTTAACATTATCTTCCATGGGTGTTTGCTGAGTAAGACAAAAGTCCAATGCCTTCACAGAGATGGATGTATGAGTTTTGAACAGGGGGTTCGTGGAGGAAAAAGACGATTTGAAGGACAGGTTAGTTAATTTTTCAAATCAATAAAAATATTGGGGATCGAAGCCGAAAAGCATATCAGTCGACTTCGTTTCTCACACTGCAGCAAGCGCAAACTGCATAACCCACGTCGACGAATACGTGGAATTTCATTGATAATACTCGCTGACCCATGTGGCCACCGGGTAGAGAAACCGAAGGGGTTTCTTTAATCTGCTCCCACGTTTTCTCATTCTCTTCCCACAGTTTTCTTCACGCGGTTTCTTTGCATTTACTCTGGCTTCCCGTTTTCTTCACCTACCGCATTTACTCTTCGTTTTGTTCGATGGTCAGAATTCTCTCGCATTTGTTCCATCTGATGTTTCCATCGATACTCTCTCTTCAGATTTCTCTCTGTTCTCCATCATCTTCTTTTGGAACCCTAGTCGATAGTTTAGGGTTTCCATCGTATTCTTTGTGGAACCCTAATCAACGGTTTCCCCCCTCGAAGAAACCGTAACCTTTGTCGTTTCCTTTCGATTTTTCCCAGATCTCTTGTATTCGAATTCTTGGTAGAGTTGGTTTGTTTCTTCGAGGTTGGGGGTTGTTTGGTATTTGAAGAAGTCGATGATGGTGTTTGGCCCACCGGGTAGAGAAACGCAAGGGTTTCTTTTAAATCTGCCTCTCCGTTCTCTGAATCTGTTCCCACGGTTTTCTCATTCCATCGGTTTGCATTTACTCTGGCTTCCCCGATTTTGGTTTGTGTTATTATTATTTCTTTGCATATGTTTATCGCCATGCCCATGTATTGGTTCTGAGAGTATGAATTTTGTTTGTGTTCACTGATGTTGCGAATTCATATGCTCTAATCTGATTTCTGCACTTGATCTAATTGATTGGTATCTCTGTCTCTTGAATGGATTTCGTATACTTGGTTTGCCTTGAAAGCACATGATCTACTTGATTGGTATTCTTTATCTCTTGAATGGATTTCATACACTTGGTCTTCCTTGAAAGCTTATTCCGTGTTGATAGTTCATGATGTCCTGCACTTGATCTAATTTTGATTGGTATGGCCAATGATGAGTCTTCATTATTATTTAAATTTTGATAATTATTTTGAAAAAGAAAGGACCTGAGGCTTTCTTTACTATTGTTGCCACTGTTTTTATCCAACCCACGGTTTTTAATAGTAAAACTTGTGATTGACATGTATACTTGTTGTTGCTGGTATCTTTTGTGGCCGATGATGTTCTTGCTAATTTGAATGGTTTACTACACTTATTCGAAATGGTCCTGAGGCACACTCTCACAAAATATTAGTTCTGTTTTGTGAATTGCTTTGTCATTGGTTACTTGTGATTGGTAGGTATACATGCTGATTTTGGTTTTCTTCATGGTCGATGATGAATCCATTTTTTTGGTATTGGTTTTCTTTATATTGGACTTGTTTGGTTGTGCAATTATTTGGTTTTTTGGTTCTGTATGAACTTTTTGATAAGGACACTACAATGTACTTGTGATCTAGTTCTGATCTAGTTGTGATCTAACCAGTGTGTCACATCATACTTGTTTTAAAATTTGACTTAAATGGTCTGAGGCCTATTAAATGTACCTAACCTCAATTTAAACCATTGCCTTTGACAACCAACTTTTTGTACTTGTGTTCTAGTTGTGATCTAATCAGGGTGTCACATCATACTTTGTTTTAAAATTTGAGAACTAATTTTGGTAATTAATATGGGTAGTTCGGTGGTTGGGACTTAATTTTCCTTTGCATTCTCTATTTAAGTGGGTTGATATCTCTTCCAAATTTACCTCACTGTCTTTTGGGCAATAGGTATGCATACCATCTTTCCCTCCTTTTGTTTTATTTTTTATTTTTAAACAACCCCTAATCTTGGTATGTTCTATTGTTTGGTTATTCTATGGTTGAGCATATAGGGACTCTCGATCAGTGGTGGTGCAATAAGACATACTTTGGAGATCCACTCAACAAAAGGTAAGTCTTCTATATATTATAATTATTTTTTCATCTTTTGCAGTTCATCTAGTCATTTATCCAATATTTTTTTTTATTTTATGTTTTTTAGGGGTTTGGTTCGTACACGTGCATCGGACAATTGTAATGTGTTTTTACATATTTTTTTTTAGTACTATGTTAAGCTAAAGTTAATTATAGAACGTTTTTTTTTTTTTGCATAATTAAGTTTATAAGTTCATTTTTTTATGTTTGTTGTGGTTTTGTTCATATAATTTTTTGAATCATTGTACTTCTTATTACATGTTTTGTTAAATAGTCAATTTTTTTTTTATGGTTCTAATTTGAAAATCTATTTTGTTGAATCATAATTAAGGTTATAAGTTCAATTATGTATGTTTTGTTGTGGTTGTATTCATATATTTTTTTTGAATCATTGCACTTGTGTTCACAACATTGGAATAGTTTTTCGAATTGCCACTTTTGTAAATTTATAAATTAGAATTTTAAATAAGAAAAAACCACATAATTGGAATTACAGTATCTAATTTTGAGCTTTATAATTTTTTTTAAAAAACAAATGGAGTTAATCACAACATTGAGATCAAGTCAACTAAAAACATAATAACTATTTGTCCCATCAAAGGTAATTAAAAATTGTAATCAGATACAAACAAAGAAAAAAACAGGAGTTTCTTTATATTATTCATGCAATGGAAGCCAAAAAATTTTAGTTTAAAATTCCAAGTGAATCCAAAAATATATGTTCACTGCAATTATGCAAGAAAATTTAACTTGATAAATTTAAATTTGACAAATTCAACTTGATAAAATGTGGTTCATACTCAACATCTTAAATAAAATGGTTTTTATTTTCATACTCAACATCTTAAATAAAATGGTTTCATACTCTAACATGTTAAATAAAAGAGTTTTTGAAATAGTAAAATATGTTCTATAATTTATAATATATTTTTTTTAAATATAAGTCTAAGTCCTAAAAATAGTAATGACTAAAATGGTTTTTTAGATATAAGTCTAAAGAATGGTTCCATACTCAACTAAATAGTTTCATACTCAACATGTTAAATAAAAGAGTTTTTGAAATAGTAAAATGTGTTCTATAATTTAGAATGCTTTTTTTAAAATATAAGTCTAAGTCTTAAAAATAGTAATGACTAAAATGATTTTTTAGATATAAGTCTAAAGAATGGTTCCATACTCAACATCTTAAATAAAAGTTTTTAAAATAGTAAAATATGTTCTATAATTTAGATTTTTTTTCACTAATATAGTAATGACTAAAATAGTTTTTTAGATATAAGTCTAAAGAATGGATATTGACCCATTCGATATAAGTTTAAAGAATGGATAAAAGTTTTTAAAATAGTTTTTTTCACTAATATAGTAATGACTAAAATAATTTAGATTTTAGGAAGCTTGTTGTGAAAACAATCGATTTTATTTTCATGAACTTGTCGACCTACATGTGAGCCCTAATCTAGAGTCAAGAGTGAGAATTTTAAAGAAGCAATACAACGCGATTGCGGAGATGTTAGGTCCTGCATGTAGTGGATTCGGATGGAACGAGGAGCGTAAGTGCGTGGAGGCCGAGAAAGACATATTCGATGCATGGGTGATGGTAATGAAGTCAAAATATAATTTTTTATTTTAAAATCTCAACATGTCACTGTAAAATGATCTTTATGCATATTATTTATGATGCAGGCTCATCCACATGCAAAAGGTCTTCGAAATAGGTCCTTCCCTTTGTTTAACGATCTAGCAGTCATATTTGGAAAAGATAGAGCAACAGGTGCCGGTGCACAAACTCCATCCGACATGACATCAGATGTTGCAACTGACTTAGAGGATGATCTAAACCCTGATTTTCCCGATTCATTCCTCCGTGATCCACCGCCAGTGGATGTATCGATGGGCGAGGACACATCAGCCACACCTACGAGTCGAACACAAGAAGTCGGATCATCCAGACCGACTAGGAGGAGACGTCTGTCCTAGGGGTCAAATATGGCAGACATCATGAGTCAAGGTTTTCAATTGACAGCCGAACAGATTGGAAAGATTGCAGCCTGGCCGTCGGAGAAGGATAGAATTGAAAGAGCTCGAGTGAACGAGTTATATGCAGAATTGAAGGTAATCTCTGGGATGACAAGACAGGACTACATGATGGTTGCAAAGACGCTTCTCTTAGATAGTATGATGTTGAACTCTTTCTTTGCCTGGACCCCAGATTGGAAGTATGATTATTGTGTGGAAGTTCTTGGGAAAGCACCGAGAACCTGATTCTATCTTCATCTACCACTCTCTATGACTTTTTTACAATTCTATGTTAAGTTGAATATCGTTGGACAACTATTTCTACTTTTATTATTATTTATTTCAGTCAGTGTAATATGTTATCTTTATCATTTTCATCCGCTACTCTCTATGCAACGATTGTTTTACTTTATCATTCATGTCACAGTTCTTATATTAGGGGTTATGACTAAAATAGTTCGTTGTTTTACTTTACTTATACAAAATTACTATATTTAAAAACAATATTAAATAGTATAAACTCAAATTACATAAATTAGATAAATTGTTGATAAATAATTATGTAGTTATGAAGTTAAAAAAATAGAGCAGGAAGACAAAATTACTATATTTAAAAATAATATTAAATATTTATTAAAAAAAAAACAGACTGCACAAACTCAACCCAACACAACACTGCACCTTAAACACTGTTTTCTGCAACCCATTCCAGCACAAACACTGTACCCCAAACACTGTTTCAACTCCCGTGTTTTTTGTTGAACACTATTTTCTGCAACTCCCGTGTTTCTGTTTCTGATTCCAGCCAAGAAACCCTAGGGTTTCTGATTCCAACACAGTGCGCCAAAGAATTCCAACACAGTGGGCTCTACACAGTGCGCCAAAGAGCCCCAGACCAAGGTTTGTCATACATATTCACCATATTTAAGAAAAAAAATAGAAAATATAGTCAGGTAAAAATACTTGATCCACAGGCCTAACTTCTATCGTACGAGGATCAAGCTAGAGTTTCTTCTCGAAGCAGGGGTGATGCCGATATGCCCACCTCACTTTCGAACCATGGAAGAAAATATGATTAAGCCATAATATATAATTCAAATATTTTTTTTATATTTTTTCTCAAATTCCTTCGCTAATTCAAACAATATCTATCCATTTTAGATACATCTACTTTACCATTGTGAAATGAGACGCTTATTATTTTTAGAACAATAATTAGTTTTCCACTTATTAAATAAGCGACAAGTTAAATTACGTTCAATCAAAAAACATATCTTTAATATAATAAAAAAATGCGTCGTACATAGAGAGGACCGAAAAAGTAACGTCAGTAACATAACGGAAGTGTAAAGAAAAGTTTAGAGAAGGCCCTAAAGAAAGATTTAGAACTGAAAAATTGTAGGGCTTTACCCCGAAGGGAGCCCTTCCAGAAATTCTCGAAGGCCTGAGCCAAACCCAGGCCTAAGAGGGGGTTTGGAAATAGTTTTCAACCAGCAATTGACGCGCCTCGGTTAGAACCTCACTAGCTGCGTCATTGCCCCAAGCGCAAAGATACTTCTCTTTAGCCCCCACGCCTTCATTTTATACCCATTACGCGTCTTTTCATTTCCCAATCTTCCGATGTGGGACTCCCAAACCCGCTCTTCCCATCCCAACGCCTACTATTTCTTTCTGGAGAATCATTACCGAATTAGCTTGGTTATTTGAGTTATGGAAAATAAATTCTTCTGATAATTATTTTAACGCAATTACTTCAAATATTGATTTGTTTTTTAATGATGTAATTCAAATTTTAGTCCAAATGTTGTGCCTATTTTGTCTCAAAACCAAAATTAAACGTGTTCTATGCTTTTACTTTTAACTCAACACCTAACATAAATTGATATAATATACAATATGCTCTATCACACCAACAAATTTAACCATATTTGCTTTATAAACATGTCAAATCAATATATAGTAAACTAAATTAAAAACAAAACTTAATTTTAAATTAACATAATTAAAATATTTTAAATCAACTTGGCATAATGCATTGATGAAGGCACTTATACTTTCCTTTGATTTCTTAATCTTCGTCTATTACAACTTTTTAAGGTGAAAAATTTCAGTTTTATGTGCACAAAATTCATATACAAATTTCAGGAACTTTCCCATTTAAGAATCTATAGTTTTGAGAAGAGAGACAGAGGGAAAACAAATCAGCCCCTGCAATCCTCCAATACACCAAGAATTTCCATCTAGATCTTCACTTCTACACATTACATATTTTGCAAACTTCACACCGCAGACAATTTTTGTTTTGCAGAGGAAACAAGCTCTTCAACAATTGTCAAAAGAGAGGAATTCCTTTCACAAGCTTCCTTTAACACCTCCAGCCTTTTCTCTATGGTGCTCGTATCAATTGTTGTACCAACACCCTTTTGTTCAGTTACACAATACATTGATGACTCGGTATATAAGATAAGATCCGACATCATTTCCTGTGATCAAGTTTTTTTTTATCAGAATGCATCAGTAACCTGATGATATAGAATCAATAGAAACTCTAAAGTCGCGTTTGATAACCTTTTGATTTTTTGTTTTGGGTTTTTGAAAATTAAGCCTATATTTACTAGTTATCTATTTTTTTTATCTATGTTTTCGAAAACCAAGTAAAATTTTAAAAAACTAAAAAAATATAGTTTTCAAAAACCTGTTTTTGTTTTTGGAATTTGGCTAAGGAGTCAAATGTTTTCTTAAAAAATATGAAACTCATTGTAGAGGAATATGAGAAAAACAAGCATTTTTAAAAACCAAATGGTTATCAAACGGGGCTTAAGTAACTAACATCATAATCCACAACACAATCATAATATCACTGTGAGCCAATTCTTTTAGAACTAACATCCCTATGTGCATTGGTAGGGGGTAATGCCACAACTGATATAAAAAATGCCATCGTATTATTATTAGGTGGTACAGCTAGGGCTATTACTTGAAATTTAAAGCTATTTAGACTAACTTCCATACCTTGTGCTGATGCTTTTGGGAGTAGTCTCGCAAAAGAGACCTTGAGAGCTTGTTCCGAAGCAACAAGTTGTCGATAGGGTAAGAGTGGAATATGTAGGATGAGAGGTGGTGCAGAACTAGCAAGTAGGCCACTGAACCTCGACTTGCAGATCTGTCGAGGGCACCTGAAACCCATGACTTCACATAAGCTTCCAAAATGGCTTCATTATCCTGTGAAGAAACCTTCTTGTCAGGTTAGATTGACCAGTAAATGAAATCAATGAACAACATGTCAATGTTCTTACTAAAAAGAAAGGTATAACAATTTGTAGGCAATCTCGTGAAAATTTAATGCTAAGACTCTTCTATACTGTCATGGTTCATTCATTTTTTATTAACTTCTCAAGCAAATTTCTCTGAGGATGGATAAAAGAATCACAGTCGCTACTTACACGACCCCACCCCAAAAAAGGAAAACAAAAACAAGCACAAAGCTAACTGTTAATCGTAGGCATTGAGTTTCTCTCAATCTCTTTTTTCCCCTACCTTGTCTACTTCACGTGCACATAATCTAGTTCTAGTTAGAGTAACTAAGAGGCCTTTTGGGAACTTTTTTAGAATCCATTTCAGTAGCATAAAAGCCTAGGAACCCATCAAATTCTGCTGACAAGACGGAACCCCTCTCCCCCTCCCGCCCCAAAAAGGGATTACATTCTATATATTTTTGTATTTGATAAGTGTTTGATTGAAATTTTGATTCAAAAATCTGTAAAGATGTGAAGAGATAGAATGAACCTCAATCGGTTGTAGATACCCTTCAGCATCAGCAAAGCACTTTTCGAGAGGTGGAAGAAGTTCAAAAACACGAGCACTATTTAGTGCATTCCAGGCAGCAAGACGTGTAGGAGCTTCAACACATTGGTGAAGATATAGTACAATTTGCCGTCCATATAGTACATCACCATAGGATATGGCAGAGAACTGCTCCACTAGAGTTTCAATAAATGTTGAGTAGCTGTCATGGATCTCGGATTGAAACATCAGGAACTCTAAATTGCTCTTATTTTCTGGTTGTGGCAGTAAATTTTCTGCATTCTTCTCCGTAATGTGTATGGAAAGTCTACTAGATCTGGCTTCATTGAGACGCTGACCATAGAGGTCTTGCAAAACCTCATAAACGTCCCTACTCTTCTCATCATCCAAAAATCCCATACCAGTGAGTAAAACAACAGATAAGGAATGTAATTTCCAAATCAATGGCACACTCAGGACAGGTGAAGGGAAACTATTAGGTAGGAAGGTGGAAAATGCTTCAACACCTAAAATAAAAAAGAGTCCACTCTTGGCAACCTCAAGCAAATCACTAGAGTCCTGCATAAATTTTTGTGCATCAGAAGATTTTTGAAGACCAACATGCTTACTATCACAGATAGTTGAGACTGGACTAAAAAACCAATGGCTGGGAAGTGGAAGTCTTTGGTATGCCCACTGTACTATCAAGCAAGAGTCTTGGGCCATCCTATTTGTCTCATCTGATTCTTCCTCGTTTATTGTATCCAAAGAAACACTACCATTCTTAAACTTTCTGTCACTAAAATTACTCTTGGTCTTTATGGATTTGGATCCCTTTGGAGATAACCACCTATCCTTATAATGAGAACTTAATGTTTTACAAAGGATCAAGCAATCATCTTCACTGTACTTCCAGCTAAATTTCTTCACTCTTCCATTGAGTTGGAGAAAACTTTGAATATACAGATTGAAATGATGCAAAATAGGAGACTGGATAAAAAATTCCACAGTTTTCTCGAGCAAACCTGTATCTCTTGGCCCAAGAATTAAGCATGCAGCTAAGGCAGAATTTATGCTTTGTACAGTCAAGGATTCCTGAGCAGTCAGTATATTTAAAGTTGGAATAGTTTGAAATGCTTGAATGAGGGACATGAGAAATGTTGCATCGTTTTGTGCTAATAAAACAGCAGGGGACCAATATCCACCACCAGACACGCCCCAGCCAGTTCCTACCCCAGGTGCAGGGCCCCCTCTGCCAAAGGTCTCTATTAACTGCAGAGAGTCACACTCCAAAGCAATTACCTTAGTAAAAAGGTCAAGCACGCTTCTCTGTTCGACAAGGGACGCCTTAAACATACCAACCCTTAAAATGTCCCCTTCCCTTGAGGAAGAATTATAATCTTTCGAAGGATAGTCATGGCTCTCGGTCTTGGCTAAGTGGATCAGATGATCAATATTCACAATACTCAGCATCAACCCATGAAGGCAACATACAGAAGCCAGAGACGTTTCAAATTCACCATGTTCTCTCAAAAAACAAAGATCCTCTACAAAAGAGTTACGTCCAGAGGGATGGGTTTCGGGTTTCATATCATATGCGCCTGCAAAGCTCAAAAAGTCATTCTTAATTATCTCTAGTCCAACTCGTGGTATAAACTCTGGTATCCAAGGCACAATCCGGCCACTTCCTTCCAGGGGCATCACATCCTGCGGAATGATCCTTTCAACTACTTGAGACAGCATCTTCATGACAGCTGAATAAACCCACAACAATGGCGCCAGTGATCTACCTTCAAACGCAAAGCCACTCCTAATCCCTTTTTGTGACTCAAAGGATTTGGATATGAATGGATCACTCCTTGACTCTAACCATTTTATAGCTAAATCAACCATGGGAACAGCACAACTCCAGGACCAAACTTCAGATTCATTACCAGCAAGTCCTGGTTCTTGACTGTCTAAATGTTTCTGTGAAAAAAAGTTAGGAAGTCTTCTAGCCAAAGCCTCCAAAACATGGTAGACCTCCATAGAAATGGTTGCAAATTCACGAAGGACATTATTCTCTATAAGTTTGTCAAAATTTGGTGGGTTCAACCATAAGCACAAGGCAGGGAAAACATCAGAAAAGTAAGATACACAATATCCATACTGGATGCAAACCCTCCACAACCTCAATTGTTCAACCATCAAAGCTGATGAAAGTTTACATTTTTCCTTCCCTGACTTGACCCAATGATCGATGGAGGAAGTATAGTGATACAAATGCCATATCATGGTTTGAAAAGCTCCACTTTTTATAAACGCAATACAGTTCTTCCTGTCTGAACAGGCTAAAACCTGTTGTGGAAAAAACAGAGGCAAAAAACCAAATATTCATGCAACTGTCTGAGAGTAGAAAAGAGAAACCAGTTCATTAACAGACAAATAAACAAATATTGGAACACATTAAATCACTAGAAAGTACCTTCAAAAGGATAACAGATTTTATTTTAAAGGAAAGGATATCAATTTTGTCGCTCATTGTAAATCTGTGGATAATCAACTCAACAAGCCTTTCGCATTTCATGATTGCTTGTGCACATGTTGGGGAATGCCTTGCTATTGCAACAAGTATTGAAAGTATGCATTCTTCTAAAGCTACTGAAGGGCCTGCCTGAAACCATAAAATCCGTCACATATTGGAAATCATTTGCAGCAAAAACAAACAGGTGAAGTAAAAATGGAAATAACATATGTAAAATCATAACAATTATAGATACTAAACCAGACTGGGATTTAAAGAAAGATGCCGAAATAAATTAATAAATAAACATACTTCAGATTCCATATCTTTACGAGTTACAAAATCAATTCGTTTACTTGGAAGCACTAAGGTAGAATCTTTCATTAGTTACAATAGTTATTATCTATTACACGTGTAGCACTGGCATATATTGAAATACAGAGTAAATAACCTTGCATATTTTATTCAATGAGATGCAAGTGGTATAAGTAGCCATCTGGCTTACAACTGTAAAATGAGTTGAGTAAAAACAGAATAACAATCTTTCACTAACTCAACTTCTAACCTAATACTCCCCCTCAAGATGGATGCATAATGTTAATAACACCCATCTTGGATAACAATGAAGTAAATGTAGTAGTAGGTAAAGCTTTAGTGAAGATATCAACTAATTGTGAAGGAGATCAGATGGGCAGTAGCTTGATATCTCCGGCTATTATTTTGTCTCGAATGAAATGGCAATCAAGCTCGATGTGCTTCATCCTCTCATGAAAGATCGGATTAGAAGCTATGTGAATTGCAGCAACATTGTCACAAAAAATCACTGCTGGTAATAGGAGTTGTAATGTGTAAGTCTTGTAGTAACTGTTTTAGCCAAACAATTACACTAGTGGTGACAGCAAGTGCTCAGTACTCGACTTCTGCAAAGGATCTAGATATAGTGTTCTGCTTTTGGGCCTTCCAAGATATGAGTATCTCTCCAAGGAAAACACAAGAACCAGTTGTTGACCTCTGAGAATCTGGGCATGATGCCCAATCGGCATCAGGAAAACCACCTAGTTGGAATAATGAGGATGCTGGAAGGAATATGCCTTGACCAGGACATCCTTTTAAGTACCGAAGCAACTGATGCACAACATTGAGGTTGGGCTACAACTTTGCTTAACTTGTGCACTGCAAATGTAATATCGGGCCTTGATATGGTGAGGTATAATAACCTGCCAATAAGCCTTCTGTAAACTGTAGGTTCTATCAAAATTTCTCCATCCGTGGCTGAGAGTTTAACACTTGGTTTCATAGGTATGAACGATGGTTTGGCAGCTAAAAAACCTGTCTTCAAGAAATTGAAGAGTATAATTCCTTTGGGACAGTAAAATACCCTTAGCAGACCGAGCAAGCTCCAATCCTAAAAAAATCGTAATTGTCCTAGGTCCTTGAGCTTGAATACATTGTTGAGATGCTGCTTCAAAATATCAATGTCTTTGGAAGAAGGCCTTGTAATGATAATTTCATCAACATAGACTAGAAGGGCAATAAAGGATGTGCTAGAACCTCGTGTATTTGGTCTCCTTTTGGAGTTTTAGAAAAAAAAAAAAAAAAAAGAACCTCATGTATACAACGAATAGTCTGCTTTGGCTTGTTTGAAACCAAGTGACAGCAATGCACAAGAGAATTTGTCAAATCATTGTCTGGAGGCTTGCTTTAATCCACATATGGATTTATGTAATTTGCAGACTAGTTTTTCTCCCCCTGAGAATGAACCCCATGTTTGTAGCCCAAAAGTAGGTCCATGAAAACTTCTTCAAAAAGATCTCCATGCAACAATGCATTGTTAACGTCAAGTTGGATCAATGTCCAATTTTATGAAACTGCCATGGTAAGTAAGACTTTTATAGTGACTAGTTTAGCCACAGGGAGAATATTTCAGTATATTCTAAGCCTTCCTGTTGAGTGTAGCCCTTGGCTACTAAACGAGCTTTAAACCTCTCAACTGAACCATTAGGTTTATGCTTTATCTTGTATACCCATTTGCAGCCTATTGCGTGTTTTCCTTTAGGTAAAGGGACAACAGACCAGGTATTATTTGTTTCCAAGGCATTTAACACATTTGACATAGCCTCTCTGTAGTGAGCAAAGGGAACAACCTGGCGATAGAACTGAGGCTCAAATATGGATGATACACTCAAGGCAAAGGTTCTACAACTAGGAGACAAGCAATTGTAACACAAGTAGTTGTGTATAGGATATCTTGTAAGTGAAGAAGTAGCTGTGGAAGGAAGTGATTGCATAAGGCTGCAATGAAAATCCTTCAAATATGATGGTTGTTTGTGTGGTCTGGCTTAACGCCTAGGTAAAGGTTGAGAAGAGTTTTGTTCATCATTAACCATAGGAATTTGTGTGTCATTATTGACAATGGGGGACTCATGTTGAATCCTTGGAATATGCTCTGCTATGGATGGTCTGTTAAGATCATCTGAAGTTGGCAAAAGAGACTTCATTAGAAATCCGTTGTAATCAAAGGATCTTGGTACGACAAGATCCGGAAATGGGTCATGAGCTTCCTCTTGGTCAGTGATTTGATGAAAGGGAAAAATTCCTTCATCAAATATGACATCTCAAGATACAAAACAACGCTTCTTATCAATGTCATACAATTTGTATCCTTTCATGCCTTGAGGGTAGCCAATGAAGACTGAGGATGTGGCGCAAGGCTGGAATTTTGCTCTATTTGCTGTCAAGATTGAGGCAAAAGCCAAACATCCAAAAACCCAAATGCAACTGTAGTTTCCTTCTTTTCCATTTAGCTGATAGTACTGGGTTTGTCAGTCTAAAATACTGGAAGGAGTCCGGTTGATTAAATAAGAGGTTGTCAAAATGCACTTTCCCCAGAATTGGATTGGCATTCGTGATTGGAAAAGAAGAGATCGAGCAACATTCAACAAGTGTTGATGTTTTCTTTCGACAATAGAGTTCTTCTTGAGGCATTCTACGCATGAGTATTGTTGTGCCACTCCTCTTGATGGGAAAAATTGTATGAAAGAAAGTTTGGGGCATTGTCTGACCGGAAGCCTTTGATAGAAATCCCATATTGAGTGTCAATATATTGAAAAATTGGGGAACAATTGTCAGCGCATTTGCCTTGGTTTTCATGAGAAACATCCAGGAAAATCATTCACAATAGTTAAGAAATACTTGTAACCATTGTGTGTAGGTGACTGATATGGACCCCAAGTGTCACAATGGACTAAATCAAACATCTTCTCAGCCATATGATAGCTAGATGGAAAAGAAAGTCTAAGTTGCTTAGTTAAAGGACATATTAAACAAGGCGTAGCACTGACACTAGAAGAAGAACTGATCGAGATCAAATTTGGTAAAGCTTTCAAGTGTTTATTAGAAGGATGACCAAGATGATCATGCCAAAGAGATACAGTACATTACTTAGCAACATTGCAAAAATCAGTAGAAACGGAATTACAAACAGGTAGTATAGGTGTATGAAGCAAATATAGCCCTTGCCAGAATTTAGCCTTGCCAATCTTCTTCAAAGACGACTTGTCTTGAAGCATACAAGAATTACCATCAAATATGATCAAAAGCGATAGTTGTGCAATTAATGAGCTGATTGAAATCAAGTTGAAACGAAAAGATGGCACGAATAATACATTCTGAAGAACTAAATCAGGTGATATTCACACGTCTCCAACATATTCAACAGAGATGCGATCTTGATTAGGCAATGTAACTGTGATACAAACTTGAGAAAGAGGAAAGAATCTCTAACGCGACATATGTGGGTTGATGCCCCAGAGTCAAGAATCAAATCATTAACATCAGGGAGGGAAAAAGAGCAAGTACCTACGATATGAGCAGTTTTAAGTGATGGAGGTGATTCAGAATCAACCTTTACAGCAGCCAAATGAGATTGAAGCATTGTCAGAAGTCTTTGGCATTGTTCTAGAGTTGGATTGGATAAGCATGAGGACTCTGACTTGACAGTAGAAGACTAAGAAGCATGGATACGAACACGGGACATGAAAACGACACGATACGGATACGGCGATACGCCAATTTTTAAAAAAAGTAGGACACAGACACGTTGCGGACACGTTTTTCATTTTTTAGAATATATGGGTATATTGATATATTAAATACTTTAAACATATATTTGAGCATAAAAAACAAAATATATTTTACAAAGAATACAAAAGAGTTAATTCATTATTGCTAAGGAAGAAAAAGCCACGCTATCCAACCAATATAAATATATTAAAAGAAAAAGATTCAACACAATGTGGAGTGCTTAAACCTTAAGGAAAATGAATGTTTTATTATTAAAAAAATGGTTGTTGTGATTGAAAAAATCTAGAAAGAAGAAGAATCTCACGGATGAGATAAGTACTAGAAGTATTAAGTACTTCAACTGACAAAACCTGTTGGTGGGATATGGAAAGATCCCACTAATCCCACTAAGAAGATAAGTACGAGAAGAACTAAGAAGAAACCCCAACCCAAGGCTACCACTGGCAATTCTTTCTTCCTCCCTTGTGCTCTCTCTTCCTCCTTTCCTTACGTAATGTTTCAAGTTTTCAACCAAAGTTTAGGGTTCAACTGAAGCTCCATTGGGTGAGAAAACAATGGAAGAATGTTTCTCTTTTTGTGGTTTCCATTAAAGGAGATAAGTACTTTCTTCTCTCCCTTAATCGATTATTTTAGTGTGAGTTTTACAGTGACAGGTGTGTTGTTTTTGGTCTCTTCCCCTCAGATTTAAAGTTTTTGGGTTTTATTTTCTTTTTAAATCTTTTTGCTTAAGGAAAAACAAATGTTTGGGTTATCCAACATGTCCCTAGGCATGTCCGGACGTGTCCAAAATTACAAAATGATTATAAAAAAATTGGATACCCTATTTGGCGTGTCGGACACGTGTCCATCACGTGTCTGGACGAATCTGTGTCGGACACTTCCACCAACATGGCGTGTCCGTTTCCTAGGTAGAAGATGAATTCGGCTTCTGTATTTCTCTTTTGGTTGTGATAGCCAAGGGAATACCCGTGAATCTTGTAGCAATGATCCACGGTATGCCCTTGGATTCCACAATGAGTGCAAACAGGGCATTCTTTCCTCTTTGTTGTGTGTTGGCGTGAGGAAGGTTGAGAGCTCTTCGTGAGGAGTGAAGCGGCATTGGCATTGGAGATGGTAGTGGGAGTAGTAGAAACACGTTGTTCTACCTCCTGAGCTACTAAGGAGAATGCTCGGGCTATTGTTGGTTTTGGTTCCATAAGTAGTAATTGAGTTCGAACTTGGCTAAAAGACTCATTGAGTCCCATCAAGAATGCCATGACATACTCGGTTGAAAAATAAACAATGAGTTCCTTGACTCCACCAGAAGAACATCGTCCACGGTAAGAAGCCAATTCGTTCCACAGTGTGGCCGATTTTTGCATTGGTACCTTTGTTGAAGATCAATCCAGATGTCTCAAGCGGAATCAGAGAAATTGACACTAGGAGCAATTTCTTTCAAGAGAGCATTGAGAATCCAGGCTTCCACAACACTGTTGCAGATGGTCCACGAGTGAAGTAGGTCACCGGAGGGATGGGAAAGGGTGGACAAATCTGAGTTTGTTCTTCATGGTGAGGCCAAGTATCATTTGCCTGATTCCAAGAGGTATAGTTCGATTCGCTGAGTAAATCGGAAACAAGCATAAGGTTTGTTCCATCTCAATGATGAAGATAATGAGAGTTAACATATTGATCAAGGATGGAGCAATTTGTTGGATGATTTGCCAAAGAGGAAGCGTGACCAGTCGAGGCGCTGGCATCTCATTCTTCCATTTGAGCAGAATGAAGAAGGATGCGAGGAAGACTCCTTAGAAATAAAATATTACATCCGATACCATATTGAAACGCAGAGGAGTAAATAACCTTGCATATTTTATTCAATGAGATGCAAGTGGTATAAATAGCTTCTGTGGCAAATCACCAGATTATAGATGTCTCCCTTATTGCAAACGAGATAATTGGCGAATGGAATAGAAAGAAAAAGAGTGGAGCGATCATAAAGCTCAATATTGAAAAGGCATTCGATAGGGTGGATTGGGACTTTCTAGAGGTTATCCTCCAAGCAAAAGGTTTTGGGAAAACTTGGAGGAAATGGATCAGAGCCTGCATCTCATCAACAAATTTTTCCATTATTATCAACGATAAGCCAAGAGGTAAAATCCGAGCAACGAGAGGCCTCCGTCAAGGGGACCCTCCTTCTCATTCCTCTTTATTCTTGTCATCTTGTGGATGATTGTCTTAGTAGAATGTTGACCATGACAGAACACAAAGGTTTGATTTAAGGTTTTCATGTTGGAAAGGATCCTCACACAACAACACTCCAATTTGCAGGTGACAACATTTTGTTTCCCTCTTCAGAAGTTGCCCATCTCCACAATTTGTTCCAGACAATACATGAGTTTGAAGCAAGAGCAACCTCTGGTCTGAACATAAATTGCCAAAAATCTGAATTTTTGGGAATCGATATTGATCCCCAACAGGCTGGTCTACTTGCTACATCCTTTAGTTATTGGTTGGGTTATTGGCCATCTACATATCTAGGCCTTCCATTAAATGGTAACCCTCGCTCAACAATTTCTAGACTCCAGTCATGGAGAAAATAGAGAAACGTTTACATAATGGGGGGCTTCCCATATTTCGAAAGGCGGAAGGCACACACTTATTCAAGCTACACTGTCGAACCTTCCTATTTATTATTTTTCCATCTTTCTTGCTCCCACAAAGGTTACAAAATCTATAGATAAGTTGTTTAGAAGCTTTCTATGGAAGGGAGGCAATGACAAAAAGGGCAGTCATCTTCTAAAGTGGTCTATTATACAATCCCCATACGAAGAAGGTGGTTTGGAAATTTTTTATATTCACCAACGAAACATCTCCCTTTTGGTCAAATGGAATTGGAGATTTTACAATGAAAAGAATGCTCTTTGGCGTAGAGTTATTGCTGCAAAATATGGTACTAGCCATTTTAATCAAAAGTCAGGCAGCGTGTCTTTAAAAGCAACAAGAAGACCATGGAAGTCGATTCAAAAGATGCAGAAATTGGTTCAAAACCATATTACAGTCAGAGTGGGTAGATGAGATAAAACTCTACTTTGGGAAGATAATTGGATGGGCGAACAAAATTTACGGTCTATGTATCCCTCCCTTTACTATTTATCTCTCTGAAAAGAGGCTCCAATTGTCGATCTGTCAAATCAAGAAGCTGGATCTTGGAATCTTTTTTTGAAAAGAAACCTTAATGATGTCGAAATTTAGGAATAGGCCTCCCAATCTCATATTTTATTTGTTTTCAGCTTTAATGATCGAGAAGATAGATGGGTATGGACTTTAAAAAAAGAGAGAGTTTGCTCATCGAGTTCTCTTAATCGAAAGCTTGTATCCACAGGAAATGTGAACAGTTGGGCTTTTTATCAACAATTATGGAAGGAGCATGCTCCTAAGAAAGTCAAATTCTTCGTTTGGGAGCTTAGCCACACTTGTATCAACACTTTTAACAAATTACAACACAGATCCCCATGGTTGGTTATTTCTCCAAGTTGTTACCAATTACCATCTTTGTTACTTGGACAATGAATCACAGATTCATCTTTTTAGCAACTGTGCATACACCTCTGCATTTTGGTCGTTCATACAACAAACTTTTGGATGGTTTTTCATTCGGCCAGGGGAATATTCACTTTGCTCAATATAGCTCTCATTGGACATCCTTTTAAGAAGGAAAAGAAGATTCTATGGCTCAACTTCATTTATGCTTTCTTCCAGAATCTTTGGCTTGAAAAGAATGCTAGGATCTTTAAAGATAAGCAACAGAGTATTCACTCCTTCATCGAGTCTACCACTTATTTTGCTTTAACTTGGAGTATTTTATCTCCGCCTTTTTGTAATTATGGTTTATCGATCCTATTATCACACTGGAGATCCTTTTTGTAACTATCTCTAATAGGATTTTCTTGTATCTATTTCATATATCAATGAAATAACTTTTGTTTCCTATCACAAAAAAAAAAAAAAAAAAAAAAAAACATCTGGCTTACAACTGTCAATGAGTTGAGTAAAAAAAACAGAACAACAATTTTTAAATAACTCAACTTCTAACCTAATAGCATGGATAGCTATTCTTTACCCAATATAAGTGTGAAATCTAATTAATAATTCACTAGTCATTGAGGTCGTCTTCACTTTCTTAATCAATTAGACATGCAAATTTAATATTGTTGACATCCATTAAGGTATTTTCACATATCATTTGTGGGGGTGGGGGGGGGGAAGCGGCATAGTCATCCTCAATAGTCAAATTAAAAGTAAAAAATCCAGATAATGAAAATGCATACCTCTAAAAGATAGAGAAGCCTAGGAAGAATTCCCATTCGAACGAGACCTGCAGCAATATCTTGTTGTGCAACCACAATATCATCCTGGATTGTATATTTCTCTCCATCTTCAACACTCCCAACGTCTCCACTAAAAGGAAGAATATTAGAAGGTTTAGCACTATACTTCCAAAATCCACCTTGGAGGAAACCAACATTGATCTCTGGTTTACTTCGGAATACAGGAGCAGTGTAGAGATCCTTCTCATAAGTTGATGTTTTCTGGAAAAAATAGACTCAGACTATGAATTAAAATTAGACAGAAAATTTGGAAAGGCTCTATGTTATAGAGATCCTACCTCTAGGGTATCAAAGAAGGCCTCGTTCAAATTACAGCTCAATACACACTGAATAACTTCAGCACAAGCTAGAACGACAGAGTTATGGTTATCATCCAGGCACATCCTATACATCAACAAAAAATTGAGTGACTTTGGAAACAGAAAATCATAAAACTGCCTGGAGATGGTTAAGATAAAGAATGCAAAGCAATGAGGATAAGGTGAATTAACCACATCTTAGAGTAACAAAAATTCTAAATGACAAACAAAGGATCAATTTTCACAAATTTGAAAGGATGATAGCAGCAACAGTCAGGTGTACACGAACCAAGCAAGGAATAGATGACATGTTAAAGTGAATGTCAATAATACAAGTATTCAGGGAGTCTCACCTCAGTGACAAAGCAAGCTCTGGTTCAGGGCCAAGAACATAAGCCCAGATTGCATCGTAATCAACAGAGCTACTATCTTTAACCATTGTGGACCCAACTTGTTTTAGGTGTGTATTAAGTAATGCCTTGTCGAGCACATTTGAAATAACATGCAACCCAAGGACACGTTGACCTGGTATCTGACACCAACGAGAAGCTAGAGTAAAAAGGACAGAAGGTTTCTCTTAAAATATATATATTGAAAATTGCATTAGTAATCAATGGATTTCATGCATTAATGATTCCATTCAAACTCATCATTTCTTGAAATACGATTTCAAATCTAAGGAGTTTGAAACAACAAACATGTAGGAGATTTTAAAATTTTTTATTAAAAAAAAAATAACTTCATTCTCTAACAGCACAAGCAACAAGAGAAATAGGGGGCCAAAAGTAGAAAAACTAACAGTTTTTCATCGTGGAAAAAAATTGTCACTACAATGAAGCAACTAAACTGACCACACTCCTCGTCAGTGCAAGAGCTTCTTTAATTGTGTAACCAGCAGCACTTGGATCCCCTTCAGTTCGAAGAAAATCTCGTGAAGCAACATTTTCAGTGCTATACCCATGAACTGCATAATCACCTGCACCAGGACAAATATAGAGTTAATCGATATTAGAGAAGAATACATACCTTGTAAACATAATACATTTTTATAAGTTCTAGTGATGATAGAAAGCTTCTCATCAAAAAAAAAGTGATGATAGAAAGCTTTAGAAATGAAATGGAAAAAACAAAACAACAACAAAAAACAAAACAACAACAAAAACAAGACTCCCCAATGACCTAAATAAAAAGAAAATGACGGGAATAATTTTTGGCCCTCCTGAAAGAAACTAAAATATTCAAAAGAAATGACAATTGACAAAAAGGTCCACATAATCTTTTAGCGAATACTCTTTAGTTGAGTTGAGTTCTATTAATTCCCCAAGAATGGGTTTTGTCTACAACTACAAGTTTTCTGGTTTTCTTGCAATTTTCAGTTGGGTAGAGGATCTTTGTATACTCCTAAAGGGAGTTTGGTGCCCCTGTAACTTCTCACATTTTAATGAAAATTTCGTTTCCTTTTCAACCAAAAAAAATCCACGTTGACATTGATATAGAAATTCATTATCTATCCATCTATCTGCAGCATTTCTCAACTCAAGTCCTCACATCAGTTACACCCATGTAGAATCTCTAGCATTTCAAATTAGATAAGTGTAAATTGCTGTTAATATTGTCTATTAAAAATTATTTATAATACTAAGGTGTCATTCTGTTGAAGAGATTCGCTGTAAGGCTACAACTATGAGTTTTTACATGCTCATGCTTGCTTCATTCTCATGCAAATTAGAAGATTGGAAATTGCAGACTCCATATCAAAAAAAAAAAAAAAATGCAAACAAATCATCATAGTTATTCAAATCCTCTCAACATCACGAAACTGGAGAAAAATCGAAATCACAATAGATTAATTTGGCTCACTTATTAGACAGAATCAAATAAATAAATACTAAGAAACAAGCATAAACATTTCATTGCTAGACATTTAATGCCCCTGCCCATCTATCCAAACCCTTATATCAAACAGCCCATTAGTTTTTTTCTTGAAATGTTAATTAATACTTGAGTTAATTGAACTATTAGTTGTTGCCAATAAATAACTATCAAGTCCTCTGCGGACGTACTAATGAAAATCTTAAATGCCCGAATCCTGCTCAGCCATAAGAAGCTCTTCATAATTTGAGATGACAGACATCATGAAAAATATAAACAAAAGCAACATGGAATTCTATTGATCAAATGCATCATTGCCCCTCCCCCCTCCTGGGGAAAAAAGACCATAAAATACTACAAATCTCACCATTCTCTGATTGCTGGAAAGAACAGCTTTCAACTATATTCCCTTCCAAGGAAAACCTTAACGACCTTACAGCTTCAACCCTTTCATTCCATGCATTCCATGAGCTAGTACTTGAGTTAAATTTCTGCACTGAAATGTTCTGAAGCCCACCCTTTGTATCCTTAAAGGTTGTTTTTACAGAAGTTGCAGTATTCTCTATGTTGGAAGAACCATTTTTATCAAGTGTACTCTCTTTTTGTAGATTACCCAAATCGTAATTGTTGCTCACGTCTGGCTGTGAAGATCCCTTCTTCAATTTTCCCTCACCCCTCCTTTTCAAGGCTTTCACTAGTGTTGGGCTCATCTTCTCCATTATCTCAGCTTGTGCTTCAGCAATCTCTTCACGTGACATTCTTTGTATCCGTGCACAGTTCTCTGCATCAATCTGGCTCTCCATTGTCGAGGATGCATCTTCTCCCCTAATATTGGACTCAAAACAAGGAGCCGTTTCTGAATTCAAGTGATGGAGCCTCATAGCCATATTTGGCAATGAACTACCATCAAGTGGCATTCCCTCGTTAACTTCACCACTCTCTGAAATATGTCCCCATCGATCATGAACATCTTGAAGATTCTCCGGAAGATAGTGTTTATCCAACCCTTTCATTTCCACATTATTCGTTGACCTCACAAAATCAAAACCAGGTTCCTTTTTTTTGCTTTCAGTGGGATTATTTACAAAGTCAGACGAACTATGTTCAATATTCGTAAGACTAGGTGCAAGCACATCAGGTGATAAAGGCTTGCATGACATATTATCCCTGGCGTTAATTGCTTCCCCAACACATTTTAGGTTTTCAGTTTTTTCTAAGCTAGGAACCTTCTTTTCCTCTTTGTTCATTGCACCATGGTCGTGGCCTCGGACAACCTCTCTCCACCTACCAAAGTCCAAGCTACTTTTCTTTTTCCTTTCTATTGGATTAGCAAAATTTGCTATTGAGTCAATCTCCATCAAACTTTCATCTTCTTCACCATCCTCCTGCCGATCATCTTTGATGTTATCCCCGCCCTTTTTACTAGTTACTGATTCCCAATGCTGAAAAATCAAATTATGATATTAATAACACTGGGAATCCCAAATCCATTGTTATGAGGAAATTAAAGTTCCAGCCAGTAACTAGGATTCTCCAAATTAATATATTTACTCCTGGAGAAACGTTTTCTACTTAAAAAAAGTAATCAAATATTCTGTTAATTTTCATGTCTACTATGCCACTCTCATTTCCTTTCTTCAAATCATATTACACAATATTGACGTTTTAAAAAAAAAAAAACCCTCCTGCTTCTATATATTCTCCTCCTTCCAGCTAGCTCAAAATTAAGTCAAACTTATTGAAAAAAGAAAATTTACTCTTTCTCTGAGTGCTAGTTTCCATAATTAAGCATAGAAATGTCCTGCACTACACATAAATGGCACTACCAAACTGAAATCTCACCGGGCCATGAGACCGATGCCGAGCGACCGGAAATGGCAGAACAGAAGGTCTAGGAGGGGCAACTGAGACAAACGGCTTGCTTTGCTCGGCGTCTGAGATACCTTTTTCAACTATTCCACCAACTAATCGCGAAGCATCGTCCTCGCTAAGCTGAAGTGTGTTGGTCCCAAATACTTTTTCGCGAGCCGAGCTTTTGGGCTGGCTATGGCTTCTTCTGGTGCTCTGTGTCTTCTTCTCCATGAGGAAGAATGGGTCTGAAAATTCGAAGTGAAGAGGAAGCCGACTTCAACTGCTTCACAAGGAGTAGGGCGTAAAATATAGGTTGTTGTTTTTTTTTTTTTTAAATAATTTATGAACATGTTTTTCTTTTTCAATTTTGATCATTAATATTTTACAAAATAATATAGTGTTTATATTTTTTTATCTAACCAAAATAAATTGATGTATAACTATATTTATTAAAGTTTTTATTCTTTTTAAATAATAGGATCTAAAGGCAGCAGTAGAGGGGTGAATAGGATTCCCTACCAATTGTTTTTTTTATTTTGAGTTTCTAAATTTCTAAACTTTATTAAGGAACGAGTACAAAATTTAGCACAACACAAAACTATGAGATAAAAATTGAGTGCTCGAATATTAAAGCAGAATAAATCCAAAATTATATTGTCTAGGTCTAATGAATAATCAACCAAAGAATAAAATAAATTGCGAAAAAAATAAAAGAGATAAGGAAAACAAGACACCGAAATTTTATAGTAGATTGGCAAATTGTCTACTCCACTTCTCAAGACTCTTTCTTGAGTATTTTACTAAGTGAGAACCAAGCCGACGCAACTCTCATTCTCTTAGGCTAAAGAGAAATTCAAATCCTTAAAATTTGTGACTAAATCATTTCAATTTTCACATAATTCAAAGTCCACCTCACACCTTAATACAAATCCCAAAAGAAATTAACAAAACAAATTTGCTTCTTCAAAGCAAGAAAACACGAAAAAATTGCTCTAAAATTTCTCATACAATATCAATGAACTGAATGGTGGAAACTTTTTGCAAGATTTCAGCTTTCTGGAGAACTTAAAAGTGCTTGAAGGTTGCTAAAATTTTTCAAAAAAGTGGTAAGAAATATGATTTTTTAGGCTTATAAAGGATTTTGAGCAAATTAAAGATATGTTATTAGATCTAGGTAAAAAATTATGGATGTTTGAGATTGAATGTTTGAATTTGGAAAGGTTAAGTTTGACATTGTTTGATAACGTTCTCGTTTGTTGTTTGTTGTTTCATGTTTATGTTTGTTGTTCTATGTTTCTTGTTTATTAAGAACTAAAAACAAAAAAATGTTTGATAACTATTATATGTTTCTTGTTCTGTGTTTCTTGTCTTTTAAAAACTAAAATCAGAAACATGTTTGATAACTGTTTTTTTAAAAAAAAAAAAAAGAAACATACAAGTATTTGATAATTATTTTTTACTTTTTTGTTTTTTTATTAAAAATAAAATTTAGTACGTATAATATAATAAAATACATAACATGCGTTAAAATAATTATAAAAATATATAGTATTTTATTTATACTCAATTTAATAATAATAATAATAATAAAATTTATCCTTCAAATTAGACTAATTTGTAAATTGTCTAAAGTTAGACAATCGAACATACCCACATTTCTTTAATTTTTTTTTTTGAAAATGAATTAGGCAATAATACACACAAGAGATAATGCATGTATTTTGTATATTTAATAATACCCAAAAAAAAATAATTGATATTTAAATATAAAATTACAACTAAAAATTTGTTAAAGGGAAGTAAAAAAAAGATAGAGAAGAAAAAAAACATAAACAAAAAGAGAGAACAAATATAAGGAACTATTAAAAGTAAAGTGATTATCATCGAAGAGAGAAGAGAACGAAAATAAATAAAAAAAAAGGAAAGAAAAAAATTAGAATGAGGGAAGAGAAATAAGAGATGGGAGAGATGGTATGGGTGTACAAATAACCCGGTAACCGAGCAACCCTGACTACCCAACCCAGACTATAAGGGTTGGGTTGGGTTATGTTTGTTTTTTTCGGTTTGGGTTGTGTTAGAAATTTGGAGAACCAAAAAGTTTGGGCCGGTTCTCGGGTTGGATTTTTAAAGTTTGGGTTGACCCAACTCAACCCAAAGTTTTTTTTTTTTTCTTTTTAATTTCAATTACATATATACCTATAAATGAATTATTTGTCAATTTGAATGTTTCTCTTTATACACTTCTAACAAATGTTAAGATGTTATAAATTTTGAAGTTTAATATTTGATTTTTATGTGACTTTAGTTTATTAATTCAAGAAAAAGTATTTTAAAGTATTAAAAAAAATCAACCCGACTATCAGGATACTCTCATGAATAGGGTTGGTTGGGTTGAAGGAATAACCAACCCGAATTTATGGGTTGGTCCAAAAAACTCCCTCAACCCAATCCAACACGCCTTATGTACATCCCTAGGAGATGGTGAGACGGGTGTAGAAAAGGAAAAAAGAATTGGTCACATGCATGTGAAAAAAAAATAGAAACAAAATTTATATATGTTGGAAAGAGGAGGAGAAAAGATTATCCCAAAATAACAACTTTCTCGCCACATGTACCCTTTTTATTCGTCTATGTATGTCACATTAACAAAATCGAGTTGGTATGTGTCACATCATAAAATATGACCATTATGTGCTTTGTCATCAAAATATGACGTTATCTGTCATGTTATCATACCACATCATCATCACAATGCGTGTCACGTCAACTTTCACGTTAGCGTTAATACCACGTATCACACTATGTCAACATTTTATTCCAATTTTCTTTTACTCATATCTTTTTCGTTTAAATTCTGATTTGAGCGATTTAAAATGCATTTGACTCGTCTCTTCAATCCCTACAAGATAGACCATTTGAAAAACTAAAAAGATCAATACACAAGTTCAAGTTTGTTATCATCAAAATATTTAGTTTGATTGAAGTTTAAAGCAAACAAAAATTTCAAATTCAAAGTCTATATACAATGAAAATATTAAAACATTGTTTTCAAAATTTTCACTATTTGGATCACATAATCAAAAAACGGTATTTGAAGATATCTGCATATTCCTTGTTCAAAAAAATCTATTAACTGCATATTCCTTTAAGAATTCGTAAACATCTGTCAGTCACATATTATTTGAAGAATTCGAAAACATAAAATATAATTTATAGTATAGTAAGATAATTCAACCAACTTTTTTAAAGAGAAAAAAATAAGAAAATACTCAACCCACATGGTAAGTTAACATAAAAACATATAGGAAAAATACTCATTTGGTTCATAAGTTTTGAGTATAGTTTCCAATTGGTTCCTACGTTTTAAAATATTACATTTTATCCCTAAGTTTCGAGTTTAATTTTCATTTGATGTCTAAGATTTAAAATGTTACATTTTTAACCTTGAGTTTTGAGTTTAGTTTCTACTCCATCCTATGTTTCAAAAATTTACTCTTATTTTATTCCTAAGATTTTACATTAATGCTCACTTTTCATCATTTAAGTTATTTTTCCTATTAATTAATCTAAATCTTTTAACTCAATTATAATTAAATTAGTTTTCACTAATTTTCCATCACTATTAAAATTAATTAAAAAGATTTTACATGGTAATTATTTTAAATTAATTAACCGTTGAAAATTAACATCAAAGACTAAAAGTGGGTATTAATGAAATCAAAGACGACGGTGTAAAATCTTGAAGCCTATAAATCAGTGGAAACTAAACTCAAAATTCAGGGTAAAAATGTTAATTGTTCACACGTGATTTCAGCAAAGAAATAGAAATGAGACATGTGTAAATCAATTTTATATTTGTGTAGATTTTGTGGGTACGTACAATCTCTAATTTATTCGTCTAATTCTTTATATCTCATGTACAAATGTCTTGAGGGTTAAAAGCTTGTTATCGAGCACATTTTTTGGTCTTATTTGATCGACCCTCAACTTGTCAATCGTTGGATCAGTCTTTGGCTTATTGATCATTGATTGACCTTTAACTTGTTGATCGTTGATCAACCATTGGCTTGTTGATATTTGGATCGACATTTGGCTTATTGGTCGTTGGATTGGTTTTTGGCTCTGAAAGTGGGTCTTTTGGTCTTCAAATAATCTTTTAAGGAAGGTCTTTGGTCTTTCAAGAGTGTTCAACACCTAGGGGCTTGTCTTGGAGGGTCTTTGGTCATTTAGCGCTTAGGAATCTGTCTTAAAAGGTATTGGCCTTCCATGTGTGTTCAAAACTTCAAGGAGTGTTCAACACTTAAGGACTGGTCGGACTTGTCTTGAAGTCTTATAGTACCTAAGGTTTTAGGGAGCATTCAACACCTAAGGGCTTTGGCTTTTTTTGCTCTGAATTCTCTCTAAGTTCCATGGAGAATAAATTTTTTGATCATTTGGAATGGAGGGAGCTCATCTATTTATAAAGTTTTTCCATGGTATGTGGGTTTGGGTCTTTAGCTTTTAGGCCCAACCACCTAGACTTAGGTCGTGTGGGCTTTGGGTCTAGCCATTTGAATTTAGATTTTGTTTAAGAGTTTTCGTACGGATAACCTATTCTCACATGCATGTGACGCCCGAGGAACATGGGTACATGAATGAACCGAGTCCACATCTGAATGAGAGGGATCCTAAGGATATGAAAGCATGACGCCCGAGGAAAAGAAGTACATGCGAGTGACCATGAGGATATGTAAGTATAGTTGAGAAAGGCTTAAAAGAATTGATAGCTACTACCTATACCAACAAGGTGCACCTTCATTTTCGGTGGCTCAATCATAGGAACTTCACAGTTAAGCTGAAAGAGTGTAGATTAAGAAAGCGGAAGAAATTTTGGATCTTGAACACTCTAAGTTGATCAATTTTGTAAAATAAAATGCATGCTCTCAGAAAAGTTGGAAAAATAGAGGATAGAAAACTCAACTTTGAAGATCAAATTTCTCTTCACCCGGTTGATGGTTTTGATGACGAACACTTCGTGGGACGCACCAGTTAGAGTCTTCCCTACTATCCTCGGGCCTTAGAACGGATTGTGGGATCCTAGGTTGAGAGAATTTGGAAGAAAAAACCTCAAAGGTCACTAATTCGGGAATATTGAATTTTCTCTAAAATTCTCTCTACATTCCTCAAATCACCATTATATAAAGCTTCAAAAAGCTTCAATGGAGTGACAACTCAAGGGTGATGAGGATGCTTTGAGATGGAGGTGGCCAAGTTTGGTGAATTTTGAAGATGAGAGGGATTGGGCAAATTCGTATTTTGGATTTTATTGAAAATCCATGAAAATCCACCAATTTTCATTTAATTTTAATTCAAAAATCAATATTAAATTGATTTTAAATTAAAATTAATTTAATTAATTAAATAATTCAAAAATTAATTTAATTAATTAATTTTTAATTTAATTTAATTTAAATATTAAATTAAATAAATTGTCCAATCTCGATCATTTTTCCGAACATGAATCTTTATTCATGCAATAAACCGATCCAATATGTAAATCATATTTAAATATATCCACCTCTTATTAATTATAGTTTAATTCATAATTAAGCTATAACGCTTTCTCCCAAACTTGAATTTGAACAATTCAAATTCTTTTCTCTCAAAAAATTATAAGGCTAAGTCCGAGCTAGTAAGGAGGACCTAATGGACCTACAGATCATGAGCTCCAACGATACGAGATTAACCGGCCATACTCTTTAACCTAGCTAATCAACATTCGTTAACCACCGGGACATTCCACTAAAGCCTAGTGGTTGCTCTCTCCTCCTTTGTAGATATATTTACGTCCACTCGATATAACCATGATTAGTAAGTCGATCCTTCACAGTCATTCAGAGTCTGTTTGGTCAAAATTACCGTTTACCCTCTGTAATTACCTCTCTGTTCCTTAAGTTCCACCGATCCTCTAATGAACAATTGGTTTGTGGTCCAACCAAAGAAACCAAATCCCTCTCGGGCCAATGAGAGGATGGGCCCGTGTTCAAGACCCGAGTCGATTTAAGGGAACAACCTTTCTACTAATCCCTAAAGCGGGTAGGAATGAATTCCATCTTCTTTGAACTATGTTCCCGCCTATCTACTGGTTTTATCCACGAAATGGGAGGCTTATTGAGTCGGCAGTCTTAAGCCACTCTCACCCATGCAAATCTAAGGATAATCCGAATAAAGCAGGGTCCATAGAACGCTCGAGATTAAGATCGAGTTACCTAGGTCATCGTATGAATATAGTCGATTAAGGCGAAGAAACGGAGTTATAAAGTCTAAGTGACTATATTGCGCGATCGATCTTATGCAAACTCATTGCATAGGGCGCCCACTCACATGTCTCCACATGAACGATTTAGATCACGTCGTTTGTTCTCTACAAAGTGGGCCGCGTCCATAGAGTCCCCGTGATAAGGTCCCCAACCCTATCTTATATATATAGACATTCGCTATAACTTGAACTTGATCCACTTTTATGTCACACATAAAGTTCAAGTATTCATCCTATAGCCAAGGGTTCTTTATTGGATTAAAGTTACACAATACACAAAAGTCAATAACACCTTTATGAATAAATTTCAATAACAACTTTATTGTGATATAGAATATACATTCGGTTTACAAAACCACGAGTTTTAGGACATAAAACCCAACAATCTCCCACTTGGACTAAAGCGTCGTAGGGTAAAACATCTTTGAGCAAAGAAAAGCGCGCTTTACCGCACAACCCGTAGTCCTAGACTCTCTCAGGTGTCCTCAAACACTTTAGTCGTGAGGGGCTTTGTAAACGGATCAAGCAATGTTGTGCTCCAAGCGATCTGCGCGTGGCGATCACGCTCTCCTCGTTTGCACAATCTCCGTGATGAGATGGTATTTGCGCCTATGTGCTTTCCGCGCTTATGGCTTCTAGGTTCTTTTGAATTTGCGGTGCACCACTATTATCACAATAAAGGGTGATAGGCAAATTCATATTTGGAACAACTTCCAAATCATCAAGAACTTCCTAAGCCATACTGACCTCTTCTTCGCCGCTCGCAAGTCGCGACGCGTCACTCGACCTCCATGGTGGAGTCGCAATACAACCTTGCTTTATACTCCTCCATACTATAGCTCCTCCGTTAAGAGTGAACATCGATCCCGATGTGGATTTCCTCGAATCCACATCGATCTGGAAATCGAGTCGGTGTATCTGCAAGGATCAAATCCTTTGCTCCATACATAAGCATATAGTCTCTCGTTCTCCTAAGATACTGAGGATGTTCTTAATGGCGATCCGGTGATCATATCACGGATTAGATTGATATCATCGACTATTCCCACTGCATAGCATATGTCGGGTCGAGTACATAGCATGACATACATCGGACTACCGAAGCGGTTGATGCATAGGAATGCGTCTCATATCCTCAACTTCTTCGAGGTGTCTTAGACACTGTTCCTTAGACAAATGAATTCTATGCCCGAAAGGTAATAAACCCTTCTTGGAATTCTCGCATCTTATATCTAACCAACATCTTGTCAATATAAGATGCCGAGGCGATCTTTAGCGTTTTGTTCTTGCGATTCCAACAATTTGGATTCCAAGGACAAATTGAGCCTCTCCCAAATCTTTCATTTGGAATTGGGACGCTAGCCATTGCTTAACGCCGATCAGAACCTTGCATCATTCCCAATGAGCAAGATATCATCTACGTATAGAACTAAGAAAGCTACGGTGGTATTGACTATCTTTTTGTAAACACAAGGCTCGTCAATATTCTCGTCCCAAAGCCATAAGACTTGATCGCGAAGATCAAATCTTATATTCCGTGATCTAGAAGCTTGTTTCAATCCATAGATGGATCGTTTAAGCTTGCAAACCTTTTGCTCTTGACCTCGAACTATGAACCTTACGGTTGATCCATATAGATACTCTCTTCAAGATTGCCATTAAGAAAGGTGTCTTGACATCCATTTGCCAAATTTCATAGTCATAAAGCGTGGCAATGGACAAGAGTATTCTAATGGACTTAAGCATGGCAACAGGGGAGAAGGTTTCTTCATAGTCCACCCCTTCCCTTTGGATATAACCCTTTGCCACAAGTCGAGTCTTAAAGGTTTGCACCTTACCGACTTGATCTCGTTTCCTCTTGTAGATCCACTTGCAACCGATAGGTCTTTCACCACTGGTTGATCTACAAGTTTCGGACTAAATTGAAGTACATTGACTCCATTTCAAGGTCCATGGCTTTAATCCACTCGCCCCTATCTATATCATTCATTGCTGTTTATAGGTCAATGGATCCTCAACGCCATCATTAGGTATGACGACTTGGTTTTGGTCAAACCCATGTAGCGGTCGGGTTGTCTAACATCCCTCCCACTACGTCGAGGCATTCTCAACTCTTGAGAAGGACTCACTTCATCAACAACTCTTGTTGATTTATCCGTAGCTTCCATGGAAATTTCACTTAAGACAATCCTGCTGCTGAGACCGATGATCTCTCATGTAGTTTTCTCTCAAGAGCGTGGCGTTTGTCGACACAAGCACCTTGTCCTCTTGAGGATCATAAAAAGCAGACCACCTTTCGTTTCTTTGGAGTACCCTACGAATAGGCATAATTTTGAACGATGTTCCGGTTTCTTTGGATTGGACACTAGCACATGTGCTTTGGACATCCCCAAATCCGAAGTGACGTAAACTACCTTTACGCCCTTTCCATAACTCATGTGGTGTTTCAAACACTCTTAGAGAGGGGACCATGTTCAAAATATATGCAGCGACTTCTCATCGCATATCCCCAAAATGAACTAGGCGGTGGCGTAGCTCATCATGGATCGAACCATGTCTAACAGGTTCTATTTCTCCTCTCAGATACACCATTTTGCTGAGGTGTACTGGGTGCTGAGAGTTGGGATACGATTCCATGTTCTATCATATAGTCTTGGAATCTCAAATCCATATACTCTCCACCTCGATCTGATCGAAGTGTTTTAATCGTTTTACCTAATGTATTCTCAACTTCTGCTTTATATTCCTTGAACTTTTCAAGGGTTTCAGACTTATGATGCATTAGGTAAAGATAACCATACCTAGAATAATCATCAATAAAACTGATGAAGTATTCATACCCTCCTCGTGCCTTGACATTCATAGGACCACAAAGGTCCGAATGCACGTGTTCCAAGGGCTCTTTGGCTCTATAACCTTTTTCAGAAAAAGGTCTTTTAGTCATTTTTCCTTGAGACCGGACTCACATGGTGGTAAAGAGTTGTCCTCTAACTGACTTAGGAGACCACTCTTGACCAATCTCCCAATCCTATTGAGATTAATGTGACCTAGTCTCAAGTGCCAAAGATAGGTACTAGGAGAAAGTTTCTGCCTTTTATTTTGAGTATCAGCTGTTTTAAACATCTCGGTGTTCAAAATAGCTTTTACTTCTGTTGGTCTTAACACATATAAGTTGTTTTCAAGTTTAGCAGAACATATTCGTACACCTCTTTTGCAAATGAACGCTTCATTATGATCAAAAGATACTTTATACATATGTTCAAGCAAACAAGAGATAGATACAAGATTTCTTTTGATTCCAGGAACCAAAAGTACATTTTCTAATAAAACGAATCTATCTCTAAGCAATGAATTTTCATCAAGCTCCCATCGCTTTCATTTGAGATAACCTCTCCCGCTCCAACCCCGAGAGATATCTCCCCATCAATTTCTTGCGCTGAGAACTAGTTTCTGAAAAAAGAAGAACAAACATAATTAGTGGCTCCCGAATCTAATATCCAAAGCGGAATCATCATGTTCCACTAAACATGTTTCAATAACGAGTAAATCATATTTACCTTGTTTTTCTTTCTCGCCTTTCTTTTCTGCGCAAGGTATTTTGGGCGGTTCTCTTCCAAAGGTTCGCCGTCTGCACTACACAGTGGAAACATTTTCCGTGGTTTTGGCCTTCATGCGTATGGAGCCTGTCCCTTCCTTTGTCATTCTTCTTCTTTTTCGAATACCCTTATTCTTAGAAAAGGAAGGACTGACTGATTTGGTCCTGAGGGACGATCCTCTTAGGAACTTCTTCAAGTGACAACATTTGCCTCCTCTCTCTTTTCCTTTTGATTTCATGAGGACTCAAAAGTCTCAGAGCTCGATGAGGAGAGTAGTCGGGTTATACTCTATTTTATTCATTACCACTGTATGAATGACAAGAAACTCTTGGAAGAGATTCCATAATAAAGGTTACGACTTTTCTCATCTATGATCGCCCCATTTACTACGCCACGTTGAAGTGGGTCATCATGTCAGGACATGTTCCCTAATGAGGCTCCCTCCTTCATACGGGAGTTGTAAACGATTTGACAAAGATCATAATGGACCGATGAGGGCGGTTGTCCAAACATCGCTGTAATGATCTCATGATCTCTTTGCGGTGACCACGGTCTCATGTTTCTTAGACAACACATCGGATATCTTTGGCTAAGATATAGACTTCGAGGCCTTCTCATTAGCCCTAATCCATCTATCATAAGCATCCCGAACAATTCGGTTTGCGATCGGTAGTTGGGAAGGAGGACATTCCTCCGTTAAAGGCGAACCTCGGATCATCAAGAACAAGAATCGTATTCAAGTTTGATTTCGAGTTCCATAATTATCGCGCGCTAAGTTTATTGAAGGCGAGTAATTGGATAAAAGAGTTCGACATCTTTGAAAAAGAATGAATTCTATTAGTGAATTGTTTGTAACCTATCCAATTTAAGAATTTAGCAAAAGTAATAATGTACCCATAAACTCATTATTGTTTTTAACGATATCTTCAGTGAGTCGCAACCGCCGCCATGAGAGGCGATCAATCACTCCTTCATTGAACCAAGACATTCTTGACTAAATGTTAATACCGAATAACTCTTATTCCTATAACATTCTAGTTATCGCTACTTTGGTCAAGAACTTACTAACACTTAGCAATTCTTGTAAGTGTGGCCCACCATTTTCGGACCTCGCAGGTCGACCCCAACAATGTTACCGAACTGGAGAGATAAAGTCGGGAATGGACCTAAGAGACCTATCCATTTCTCGGAGTTTGAGTTGTTTAGAATCCCATGTTACATCCTCCGAATGGATGATGCTACTTGGGCAACTGCGGCGCAACATGGGAATCTCACGGTCCAACCTAATGGAGAGACCGTAGGATGTGTTGACACACTTCCTTCACTCACTTACTATAAATACTTTCTCCATTCACCTTGCTCTTGATTTATGCAAACACCATCCGAATGGGGATGCCCTATTGACATCACAGGCCGAGCATAAATCTCACGGTGTGAACCGTGGAGAGCGTAAGAGGAAATTGATATATCATATATATCTTTTCGCTCCCACTAAGTATTTTAAGCAGTTTGGGTATACTTTTACTTAGGCATATTAAATTTAAAACAATATGACCTAAGTCTACCAATATAACAATTATCTTTGGAATTACCTAAGTCTATTAACCTTTTAATAAACCTAGGTCTATGAGTTTAATTTATTAACTTTTAATAAACGCCACTCACGAAAGATAATTTATAAACCTATAGATTAAATTCACTCCCGTGTCGGTTCCCGTGTAGGGGTGTTAGTTTAAAGTCAACTTAAGTACCCCAACCTAGCTGTAACCTTCCTTAGTCAGAGTCCTCTTTAATCAAAGTTTATAAATTATTAGTTTCCTAATTCTAATCTTATTAGAACTAGATAACCTTAGATCTAATTAATTTCAGATTCTAAAACCATTTTAAAACTAATGAATTAACCTTAGGTTACATGCATTTCTATGTTATAAATTATTTCATCATTCATCACATGAATAAACATACATTTATAACAAAATCATCACATGAATAAATGCATAGCAATTATATGTTTAATTTTTAATTAATATAACCCTTATATTAATTATAATTAAAACATATAATATTTGTTTCATAAAATAATATAACTCTTATATTAATTCTTATGAAACCCAATTAACATGCATACAATATATTATAACACTTATAACATACTTTCAATGCATGGAGCATGCTTCCTATGGTGAGATTTTAAAATCTATATGGCATACTTTATGCACATATAATTAGGGAATTTAATTAAAACATACATTCACAATGCATAATTAATTAAACACACTAAAGTGGACTGGTTTTGGCATCTCATGCAAGCAAACTACTAAATTATTACAATAATAATCTAGAATTAACATCGAACCACTTCGAACTCTTCGAATTTGGGTCGAACCGACTTGCAAATGTGTGAACCGGACCTTCAAAAGGTTGAACCAGGCTGTAAAAGGATGAACCGGGCCTCCAATTGATGAAACGGACCCCCAAAATGGAAAAACCGGCCTCGAAATAGTCAGAACCGGTCTAAAACCAACCGAACCGGACCAAAATCGAGCCGAACCGGTCCAAAAACCATTGAATCAGTCAAAGTCAACTGAACCGTCAATGGTCAACGGTCAATGGGTCAACTTCTTCTTCTTCAATTGTGAAAACACGGGCTGAAGGCTAAAAGATACTGTAGCAAATTGAAATTTAAAAAAACAGCCTCTGTTTTGAGTTTTCTTTGACCTTTCGAGCTTCTTTCTTCAAATTGAAGGCCTTCCTGAACTCCAAATGACTTGAAATTTTTACAGCTTATTCTACACACATTAATGCTCAAACACACTTGAGCAATTTGAAAATAAAGCACAAATTGATGCTCAATTTAAATGCCAAAACCAGAAGAACACTTTAAACGCCCAGAAAGAATGTATTTCAAAAAACACCCACCACAGAACAAAATAGATCAAATTGAGTGCTCAAAATTGCTCTGATACCAATTGAAAGAGTGTAGATTAAGAAAGCGGAAGAAATTTTGGATCTTGAACACTCTAAGTTGATCAATTTTGTAAAATAAAATGCATGCTCAAAGCTGGAAAAACAGAGGGATAGAAAACTCAACTTTGAAGATCAAATTCTCTTCACCCGGTTGATGGTTTTCAGTACGAACACTTCGTGGACGACCGTTAGAGTCTTCCCTACTATCCTCGGGCCTTAGAACGGATTGTGGGATCCTAGGTTGAGAGAATTTGGAAGAAAAAACCTCAAAGGTCACTAATTCGGGAATATTGAATTTTCTCTAAAATTCTCTCTACATTCCTCAAATCACCATTATATAAAGCTTCAAAAAGCTTCAATGGAGTGACAACTCAAGGGTGATGAGGATGCTTTGAGATGGAGGTGGCCAATTTTGGTGAATTTTGAAGATGAGAGGGATTGGGCAAGTTGTATTTTGGATTTTATTGAAAATCCATGAAAATCCACCAATTTTCATTTAATTTTAATTCAAAAATCAATATTAAATTGATTTTAAATTAAAATTAATTTAATTAATTAAATAATTCAAAAATTAATTTAATTAATTAATTTTTAATTTAATTTAATTTAAATATTAAATTAAATAAATTGTTCAATCCGATCGTTTTTCGAACATGAATCTTTATTCATGCAATAAACCGATCCAATATTTAAATCATATTTAAATATATCCACCTCTTATTAATTATAGTTTAATTCATAATTAAGCTATAACGCTTTCTCCCAAACTTGAATTTGAACAATTCAAATTCTTTTCTCTCAAAAATTATAAGGCTAAGTCCGAAGCTAGTAAGGAGGACCTAATGGACCTACTGGATCATGAGCTCCAACGATACGAGATTAACTGGCCAAACTCTTTAACCTAGCTAATCAACATTCGTTAACCAGGGACATTCCACTAAAGCCTAGTGGCTGCACTCTCTCTCCTTTGTAGATATATTTACGTCCACTCGATATAACCATGATTAGTAAGTCGATCCTTCACAAAAGTCATTCGTAGTTACTGGTGGGTCAAAATTACCGTTTTACCCTCTGTAATTACCTCTTGTTCCTTAAGTTCCACTCGATCCTCTAATGAACAATTGGTTTGTGGTCCAACCAAAGAAACCAAATCCCTCTCGGGCCAATGAGAGGATGGGCCCATTGTTCAAGACTGGAGTCGATGACTTCAAGGGAACAACCTTTCTACTAATCCCAAAAGAGGTAGGAATGAATTCCATCTTCTTGAACTATGTTCCCACTATCTACCCGGTTTTATCCACGAAATGGGAGGCTTATTGAGTCGGCGATCTTGAGCCACTCTCACCCATGCAAATCTAAGGATAATCCGAATAAGCAGGGTCCATAGAACGCTCGGGATTAAGATCGAGTTACCTAGGTCATCGTATGAATATAGT
The DNA here is from genome assembly GCA_036507285.1 of Trichosanthes cucumerina. Classification (NCBI taxonomy): domain Eukaryota; kingdom Viridiplantae; phylum Streptophyta; class Magnoliopsida; order Cucurbitales; family Cucurbitaceae; genus Trichosanthes; species Trichosanthes cucumerina. The sequence goes on along the minus strand of CM071839.1, from coordinate 9,564,658 downwards.
CGATAAAGGCGATGCTGAGTTATAAAGTCTAAGTGACTATTATTGCGCGGTTCAGTCTTATGCAAACTCATTGCATAGCGCGCCCCCACTCACATGTCTCCACATGAACGATTTAGGATCACGTCGTTTGTTCTCTACAAAGTGGACCGCGCCCATAGAGTCCCCAGGATAAGGTCCCCAACCCTATCCTTATACTATAGATCATTACATATATAACTTGAACTTGATCCACTTTTATGTCACACATAAAGTTCAAGTATTCATCCTATAGCCAAGGGTTCTTTATTGGATTAAGGTTACACAATACACAAAAGTCAATAACACCTTTACTGAATAAATTTCAATAACAACTTTATTGTGATATAGAATATACATTCAGTTTACAAAACCACGAGTTTTAGGACATAAAATCCAACATAAGCGTGCTTAGCTTGAAGCAATCCTATGTTGGGTGACCTGCTGGGAATTTTCCTATGGAATATGTGAGTGGGGACAAAACATGCTCAAAGGACCCCGTGTTGGTTTGTGGGGATAGTGTCTTCACTCTTACAAGCAGTCATGGATGATATAGTGACGCAACTAGGTCGTAAGAGATCCTGGGGCTAGGGCGTTACAAATGGTATCAGAGCGAAACCTCTCCCAGTAAGATGTGGTTTAAGGACGATCAAGGTGGAAACTGGTGGCATGTGACGCGCGAGGTAGATGGGTACATGAATGAACCGAGTCCACATTTGAATGGGAGAGATCTTGAGGATATGAAAGCATGGTGCTCGAGGAAAAGGAGTACATGCGAGTGACCACGAGGATATGAAAGTATAGTTGAGAAAGACTTAAAAGAATTGATAGTTACTACCTATACCAACAAGGTGCACCTGGTTTTGTGGGGATAGTGTCTTCACTCTTACAAGCAGTCATGGATGATATAGTGACGCAACCAGGTCGCAGGATATCCGGGCCTGGGGCGTTACAGTCTGGATCTTGAAAAATAATTAAATATGATTCATTATGAGGTGGTAATGCACATAAAATTACTTATGAGCGCAGTATGAGGTAGTATTGCTTGTTACACTCTCGTTCTAGCTCTTTCGCTCTCGCTCAAATGAGTAGTCAAAATTTTAGAGAAAAAAAAAAGACGAGAAAAAATAAGTTAGATAAGAGCTAGAGTAATAGAGTTAGAGCGAAAGTGAGAACTATAAAGCAATTTTACTTGTCTTTTTCTTTTCTTCATAATTTCAACCACTCATTACTATCATGAGCGAGAACGAGAACAAGAGAGTTAGAGTGAGAATTAGAGAGCTATAACAAGAACAATATGATGCTCTCACGGTGATTTGGACGAGATGCAAAGTACGAAAATGATCATTAGTCATAAATTTCATATCACATGTCAAATGACATCGAGGCGCATGAAAATGAGTCTTCCGTGCAAATATCTCTTTTATTTAACTTTGACCCAAATTTCATACAACTCAATTTCACCAAATTAAATTTAATTATTTGGTCAATTTTTCCTAATGAAGACATGTGGTCTTTTAATTTTTTAGAATTTGTCAATCTTTGTCTTCAAATTATATTTGGAACAGATAACAATTTATAATTTATTTTAAATTTAATTATTTGTAGTTTCTTCATTAATTTGGAATAACGACGTGCCAGATAGAAATTGGCCAAATTTTTTTTGCCAACAGTAACATTTGAAAACCTAGGCATCAAATGAAAACTAAACTTGAAATTTAGAGGTAAAAATATAATATTTTATAATTTAAAGACTAAATAGAAATTAGACTCAAAACTTGGGTACCAAAATGGTTTTTGCTTTTATCTATGTTTTACTTTTTTTTATTTATTTTAAAAGGTGGTTGAGTTATTCGGCAGCGGTTAACAGGTTAGATTTCTTTTCTTTAGCCTTTATTAATTTGTAATAATATGTTTTAATTTAAAAATATTTGAAATTTCAATCATTAAAATACCATTCAGATATTGTAGTTTGTACTTTATTTAATTTTAGTTTTTGTAGTTTCAAATGTTTAAATTTAGTTTATGTACTTTCAATAAAAAAAAAAAAAAAAACTTAAAATTAGTCTCTATTACTTATTTGGAGTTAGTTTTTATCACAGTTGATAAAATAATAATAGTAATTTTAATACAATAAAAAGATACGATGTGAACCTATTTTTAAAATTTAGTAAAACAAAAAGTAAACAATAAAATAAGTATGGGGAGCAATTTTAATTTTTATTGAAAGTACATACACTAAATTTGGACTTTTGAAAACACATAAATTAAAATAGAATGACTTTAAAGTACATGAACCAAAATGGTATTTTAACCAATTTTAATTTATGTTTCTAAAGTTTACCATGTGTGTGAATATTTTTAAGCTAAATTCTCAACTTTATTTAATTAATTTTTGATAAATATTGCAATTTTCTCGTGAGTATTCCAAATTTTACTTTATAGTAAACTTTCATTTCGAAACTATTTATATATATATATATATTACTCTGCGCGTTTAATGAATTATAAAAATATATATTAGATATGAAATGGATGGATGTTGAAAAAAAAACGATTGCTTTGTTTATATTGGCAATAAAATAGTTGCATTGTTTGTATTAACAATAAGGGAGAAAATAATTTTTATATGGGAGGTTATATTAATTTTAACTTTAAACTTTTAATTTCATCTATTTAAATCTCAAACTTAGCAGATTTTATCAATTTTAACTCTAAACTTTCAATTTCATCAATTTAAACCTCAAACTTAAATAAGTGTATCAATTTACACTCTAAGTTAAACCTTATTTGCACCATATCTCTTCTCAATATAGTACTCTCATTCTTGAATCGATCGCTAATATTGATTTTTTTTAAATTCGCCAGCCTCAAGCTTGATTTGTTCTCCATCCGCCACAATAGAAGTAGAGATTTCAAAACCATCCTTGTTATAATCTTTGTTCCCTTCCTCTCCAACATCGATGTCACTTTAATCCTTCATAAGACTGTCGATGAGATCGAAAAGGTCGTCTGATCTCATTATGTTCATGGATGTCACTCTGTCCACCACCGCCTTTCCTATTCTTTCCCACATTTTAGTTGAGCTCAAACCCCTCACAACCAAAGTCAATGAAACCAGCATGGTTATTGCCGCCTTAAGTGACGTCACTGCATGGATCTTCTTCTCACTTGTCGTTGTTGGTATCGATATTAAAGGCGAAATAAACACAATAATCCATTTGTTTTTACGCGAGTTCTACTTTTGAGACTCGAGTTTGTGGTTTTCATGAAAATGGTGACTCGATCCAAAATGATTTAATGATTTTCAGGTAATTTTTGTTTTAAAAAAAAATACAAACAAGTATATATCATATAATAACACGCGACTTTAGGTCTATGTGGGAAACCTTTCTAACAGTGATAAAAATGAAAACTTAACTGAGGGTGTAAATTGATATACTTATTCAAGTTTGAGATTTAAATTGATGAAATTGAAAATTTATGGTTAAAACTGATACAATCTACCAAGTTCAAAGTTTAAATTGATTAAATTGAAAGTAGGATTAAAATTGATATAATCTGTCAAGTTTGAAGTTTAAATTGATGAATGGAAAGCTTATGGTTAAAATCGATATAACTTGTAGGGTTAAAAATATTTTTTCCCCTAACAATAATATATTTATTTAATAAATTAATTAGTATCATAGTCTAAAAAAGATTATTTTTAAATTCTAAAAATAGTTAGTATATATAACCTAAAAGGTCTACGGTATACGCATGAGGTTGGGAACTTTATACTGGTAGCACCGTGGATGCGACCCGCTTTGTATTTAGTACAAACGAGCTAATCCAACTTGTTCATGTGGTAGACATGCGAGTGGAGGCATCCTGTATGATGAGATCATACAAGACCGGACTGTAAATTATTAGTCTACTAGTGTAACACGGTTAACAAGATATGTCTAATAATTTATAGATGATCATCAGTGACTTTACCTGAATCCTGAGCAAGTTACGAACTCCTGCTTATGGGAGTTTGTCCTTAGATTAGTATGGGTGAGAGTGACCTGTAGCAGACTCAATATGTCTACCTTCTTAGGGACAAAACATTGTAGGTAGCTGAGGACTTAACTCTATAAGATGGAATTCACTCATTCCTGAATTAGGGAACTATATAGGTTGTTCTCTTAAGAATTGAATCCTGGTCTTGAACAACGGGGTATCGCCCTCTTACTGGCCTAAGAGGGATTAAGTTTATGGTAGGACCATACACTTGTTCATTAGAGGATCGGTAGTGCTTAAGGTGCAAGAGGTAATCACAGGGGTAAAATGATAATTTGACCCAACTGTGATTACGAACAACCTGTGAAGGATCAACTCACGGGTATTGATTATATCAATGGACACAACATAGTCTACAGTGAGGAGAGTGCAACTACGAGTCTATAGTGGAGTGACTCGTAGTTAATGAATGTTGGTTAATTAGATCAAAGAGTTTGATCAGTTAATCTCGTATCATTGTAGCTCATGATGTGTAGGTCCATTAGGTCCCTTCGTTGGCTCAACATGGAAATATTGAGGGCATAAAGTTTGGAGTGAAGTTGGAGTGTTCAATTTCACATTTGAGGAGATATATCAATTATATGTGATATAATTGATGTAATATAGTTTAATGAGAATTTGATTCACAATAAACTATATACTAAAATGAAAGATACAATATAATTATGTAAATATGCAAATATGATTTGCAAATACATAATAAGAGCACTATAGGGATATGATGGTAATTTCCATCATATTTTCTTATAAATATGTGCATAAGATGCACATTTTGAACTAAGCATTCTAAAAGGCATTTGTGAAAAACCCTAAGTACTCTTCATCTTGTTGTTGGAAGAGTTCCATAACAACTTCCTCTCATTTTCTCAAAATCTCTCTCAACTCCAAGAAAATGAATCTCACCTTCCTCTCTCTCCTAGAGATACAACGGAGAAGATCTAGTGGTAAGATCGGTTGCATCGAGGTCGTTGAGAACGTGTTGATCAAGAGGAACACGGAGCACTAGAAGATTAAGATCTACAAAGGTAATTTACATGTTGTCCAATCTCTTAATCTATGTTTAATCTATGTAGTTTATTGTTTTGATTGGATCGACGTAACGAATTTCAAGAACACGCGATTAAACTCGCTTCCACTATAGGATTCGATCCTATCAATCGACAACTATAAGTGTAAAAGACTTCAGGCTTATTAGTATTTGCAATGTGATATATAAGTTGATCTCCAAGACTTTAGCTAATCGTTTGAAGGATGTTTTAAAGAATATAATAGCCCCCAATCAAAGTGTTTTCATCCCAGGAAGGAATATTGTTGATAATGTTGTTTTGGGCTTTGAATTATTACATTGTATTAAAAATAAGAAGAAATGACAGATAGGATGAGCAACGTTAAAGCTAGACATGAACAAAGCTTATGATAAAGTTGAATGGTTCTTCATTGAAAAATTTATAATAGCTCTTGGGTTTAATAGTAGCTTTGTTGAAATTATTATGAGATACATTTCATCAGTTTCATTCACATTCAATATCAATGGCCAGAGAAGAAGATTTGTGAAATCTACAAGAGGATTGAGACAAGGTGATCCTTTGTCACCCTAGATTTGTTTTGAAGCTCTCTCTCAAACTTTAAACCATTTAGAGGAAAATAAAGAGATTACAGGACTTAAAATAACAAAAGCTTCCTCCTCTATCTCACATCTCTTTTTTGTTGATGACTCTTTGTTATTCTTTAAAGCTAATATGAATGAAGTGTCCAAGATTGGATAAATGCTATTAAGATATAATTGTTTAACAGGGCAAAAGGTCAACTACGGAAAGTCAGTTGTTTGCTTCAACCCAAATACTTCCAATGTTAATCAGGACTCTATTTGCGCTCATTTAAGGGTAACCCAAGTGGAAAAACATGAAAAATACTTAGGTTTATCTATATCTCTTGGCAAATCTAAGAGGTCATCCTTCAAATATATAAAAGACAAAATTTGGAGGTATATTCTTAAATGGAAACATAAATTGTTTTCTGTTGCTGGCAAGGAAGTTTTATAAAAGCAATGTTTCAAGTCATCCCAACTTATTCCATGAATTGTTTTCGTTTACCTAAAGGACTTATGGAAGATTGTCAACGGATAATAGCCAGATTTTGGTGGGGAGATATTGAAGACAACCATAGACTCCATTGGGTTTCTTGGAAAAAAGTCTGTGTATCAAAATTGAGAGGAGGTTTAGGCTTCAGAGATTTGGAGAGATTCAACCAAGCTTTGTTAGCCAAACAGGGTTGGAGATTAATTGAATTTCCTGACTCATTGGTAGCTAGAATCTTGAAAGGAAAATATTTTAAATCTAGCTCTTTTCTAAAAGCAAAACCTCTTAGCAATGCTTCTTACCTATGGAAAAGTATGTCGTGGGGAAGATTGTTACTATAAAACGGTTTGAGATGGAGAATTGGTGAGGGTAACCAAGTTAATATTATTAAGGATAGATGGGTGTGTCGACCTTTATTCTTAATGATAAATAGGAAACCAAATTTACACCAGAGGCAAAAATTGAGGTTTTATAACTGAAGAAGGAGAATGAAACAAAGAGATGATAGAGAGCTTGTTTGATAAGGAAGATAGTGAAGCCATTCTAAATATCCCGAGAACTAGATCAAAGGCCCTTGATAGATTGATATGGCACTATGAGAGAGATGACATTTATACGGTAAAGTTAGGATATAACCTTTCTTGTAACCTTATAGATACAACCTCGTCGTCAGAAAATGATCAGATGATTAAACGGTGGAAAACTCTATGGAACTGTACCATCCCAAATAAAATTAAATACTTTATTTGGAGAATTTTTCATGACTTTATTCCCACTATTGTAAACTTAAACAATAGGGGTTTGAATATTGAAAATACATGCCCCTGAAACAACCATTCATGCTATATGAGATTGCAAAATGGTTAAACTTCTATGGAGACTCTCCCCCTTCTTTAGCATGAGGTTGCCAAGGAACCTAGTTCATATGGTTGACCTTATATGGTGGTTTTATCTGAACCTAAAGGGAGATATTTTTTAGGATTTTTTGAACATGTGTTGGTGTGTTTGGAATGAAAGAAATAGGGATTTGATTCTCAATAAGACTAATGTCAGAGAATGTGTTAATGAATGGACCTATTGCCAAACGTATATTCAACCGTTTAGGGAATTTAATCTAAGAAGCCAAGACAAACAAAAAATACCCCCAATTCAGGCACAACCTAATTGGAAACCTCCTGGGTACCCTTTCTTCAAAATTAACACAGATGATGCATTAAACAGAGAGAATCAAAATTGTGGAATAGGCGTGGTAGTCAGAAATGAAAAGGGAGAGGTGATGCTTACTCTAGCTAAGTCGATTGTTGGAATCATGGAAATTGATGTCATCGAAGCGCTGGCAATTTGGAAGGGTTGCATATGGCAAAAGAGATGGGATTCCGGCAGGTTGAGGTTGAGTCGGATTCGACCAAGGTCATTCAGCTCCTACAACAAAATCGCCAAAACTTATCAGATCTGGGTCAGATTATAGAAGAAAACAAAAGTTTAACAAGGATGCATACATGTTCTTTTACCTGGTGCGGTCGGAGAGAAAACTCACTAGTCCATGGAATAGCAAGAGAGGTGCTACTACTATCGAAAGAGATATCTGGATCGAAGATGTTCCGGAAGCCACCATGGAAATTTACCTAGAAGAACGAAAGGGGGAAACTTATTATGCGAAATGAGAACCCTTCGTTAATTGCTAGGTGTTTTATGTGTTTTCTTTTATCCTTTTTAATTTCCTTTATAAAAAAAAATACATAAATTGATTTAAATTATTTATAAAATTATAATTATTTTAGGGTCATAAATTTATAGATTATATCATGTTATATTGGTAATTACTCTATCTTTATATTTCATACAAAATTATTTTATTAGTTTTAAGAAAAAAGATGCCTAATTTAATGTATAAAGTACGTGATAAAAAAAATTAATCTTCATTAAAAGTACTCAATTTAGACAAGGACAAGAAGTAGAATGAATATGGTAACAAACCCAATGAAAAATCACAATTGAATATTAGACAAAACATTTTAAAAACCAATTAACAAAGTAAATAAAATAACCCACTTGCGAATCGGTCAGCTCCAATCCGGGCCATCGATCGCTATCCGATGGCCAAAAACCTATAAAATGGGGCTTCATCACCGAGACTGAAGTTCTCTTCTTCATTGGCAATTTTCGTTCTCAATTTCAATTCCAGATCAATCGAATTATCCATGGCTGAATGGTCTCTTCTCCCCAAGGATCTCCTCTATCTCATTGCTCAATGTTTCGAAACTCCTTTCGACACGATGCGTTTTCGATCGGTCTGTTCCTCCTGGAGATCCGTCGTCTCCCCCAGACGCCATAGATCACCAGGTCGATTCCCATTTCTTCCAAATCACGGCATATCTGACACCACATGGGGTTTCTATCTCACCAAGCGCTCCGTATTTTGTATTGGGTCTCCCAAGGATCGCGCACCAACGCGACCAGACGGCTGGTTGGTCAAGGTCGAAGAAGAGGTGAACGGAAAGATCAAACTAGCAAATCCGCTGTCTAAGTCTAACTACAGTCCATTGCCGAAACATTTCCCTAAGTTACTGGACTTGTTGAATTTTCCGGTTTCTGAACTCTGTCAGGAATATGTGCTGCATTACCTTAATTTTTGGCCTGTGAGTAATCGGCCTGGCGATGCCGGCGACTTGTATAGGGAGAAGGTCGCTTATAAGTGTTTGAATTACGACGGCAGTGAATTTGTTTTGATTACTATTCATGTTTCTGGAAAGTTGGCTATGTTTAAGTCGGGGGATGGGCGGTGGAGTACGATTCCTCACACTGCGTTGCCTTATGATGATGTGGTGTTGTTTAAGGGGGACTTTTATGCGGTTGATAATTCTGGGACCACCTTCATGGTGGAATCTCAAGATAAAGTCACTTTGATGGCTGAACCTGTTTTTGGTGGTGACAAGAAGATTTTGTTGGAATCAAATGGTGAGCTGGTGTTGGTCGATATGTATTTAACCATAGACTCTGAAGAGAACTTTGGTTTGGACGGTGAACTTCCTGAAGGTATTCTACATGAAAAAACAGTTGGGTTTAAGGTGTTTAAGCTGAGCCGTGATGGAAGTAAAAAGTGGATTGAGGTCCGTAATTTGGGTGACACAATTCTATTCTTGGGCGAAAATTGCTCTTTTTCTGCATCAGCTTCAGGTTTTGGTTGTAAAGGAAATTGCATATTCTTTATTGACGGTTTCCTCTGCCCCTGCGGGGAAGAAGATGATGTGTTTAAGGGTAGTGACATTGCTGTATTTGACATGGGGGAAGGAACCATAAGTCCCTTATCTCGCTACCCTGAGTATTCAAGGTTGTTCTGGCCACCCCCATATTGGATCATGTCCACGTCAGGAGTAAGTATTATTCATTCTAACGCTTCACTGCTTTTTTCCATCCTCTCTCATTCACTACGACTTCTCGGATATTTAGTTCAGTGAATCCTTTTTTTTTCTTTGCACGTTCCCACTGAAACATTGCATCCGGCGTAATGATTTTTGTCGAGTGACTAAGCTAGTAGCTTGGCTTTTAGATTGTCTCAATATATTGAACCTGATGATCATTCAATTGATCGTCGTTTTAAAGATGTGGAATTTTTTCTATGGCAAGCTAGGGTGTGTGTCATTTTGTGGGGCTTTGGGTAGGAGGAACAATAGAATTTTTAGAGCGCTTGAGATATTTGTGAGTGAGATTTGGTCATTTCTTAGATTATATGTGTATCTGTAGGCTTTCGTAATAGATTTCTTTTGTAATTATTTGTTAGGTCTTATTTCTCTTGGTTTGAGGTCTTTTTTTTTTTTTGTAGTTTGCCTCCCTTTTTTGTGGGCTCTCTTTTTGTATGTCCTTCAATTCTTTCAATTTTTTCTCAATGAAAGTTCGATTAAAAGTAAAATAAAATAAATCCCTCAATTAATATGGCTGTCAAAAGAAGAAATGTTACAAAATTCTATATTTGTATTACACCATCTATAGGCCCCTCAATTGGTATGAATGGAGGAAGGGGAATTTGGTTGGCAGATGCTCCAGATCTTTTTCCACTAAGTTCAGCTTTCTCTGTATGTTGGATCAAGAGGGGGCATTCCTTAAGCTAAGTTCTGTAAGATCCTCAAGTATTTCTCTGGACACTTTTCTTTGTTGAACTTTGTAGTTGTAGAGTACTATTGATAAGATTAAACAAAGGAATTCTATCTGCTCTCTCCAACTCATTTGTTGTGTTCTTTGCATGAGTGCTTCTAAATTTATAAACACTTCTGCATTGATTCAGTTTGTGACTGGATGTTGGTGGAATCTTCTCAACACCTTTGGGGCTTGCTTTGTTTTTCCCAACTAGATTTAAGTTGTGCTCTCTCTTTGGTGGTGTCTTTTTCAGAAAGAAACATAATATTTTTCATTTCTAAAGTTATTGGACTTGTTTTGGGAACATTCGGTTGAAAAGAAATGGAGTTCTGTATTTATTCCCTCTCTTCAATTTCTCAAAACTGGAGTGTTTTCATTATCTCATGAATTATAAGTTCCCTATCAAGAAAAGGAAAAGAAAAGTAGTCTAGTGTTCTGTTTGGATTTCTCTATATTTTTATACAAGACCCAAGAAAATCTTCTTTTCTTTTGTAATCAAATATTTCACAAGGCAACACAACGAAAGTTCCACCTAATCAGCTGCAATAAAGATTCCTTCACCCTTTCAGGGAAATTCCAATAGAGTTGAAAACCACCAAAATTTCCTCCAAGGACTTAGAGAACGTGGTTCTGGTCCTCAAAATTCCTTTGGCGAGGCAATGCCCATGGGGTTGACAACAATGGTCGGATATTTTTTTGTAGACATTTTAAACTTCCACATCTTAAAGAAAATAATATATGAAAATTATCATTTCGGGTTGTATAGCACATCCCACTATTTTCAACGCACCGCCTTCTACCATCTGGTTGATTATTTCAGGAAGACCCCTTGGTAAGACTTCATTCGACTTCATCTATTCATCCGATTCCCTATCTGCTAATGGTCTATCCCTTTTCCCTACCTTGGACTCTCAGAAGCTTCCTGAGAACTCCCGTTCCTTTATTATGTACACAGAAGGACGAAAGCTTTTGATTAGATTTGATTTCCCTGCCTGAACTGCACCCTCTATTTTCCCATAGATTCTGGAAGCACACTCTTGGATAATTGCTATTTTTTCCTCCCATGGAAAAATCAAGCCTATTTTGCTAACAAGAATAGTTCCATCTAAGTTGGCCTCATTTGTTACAGTCTTTGTTGAATCTAGTTGGAGCTCTTGAGAGATCCATTGAGTTCATGTGGAGGTTTATGATCGTTCGGGAGGTGTGTTGATCTTATGGGATGAATCATAATTTGTAGTTAACGAAGTGCTCAAAGTTCGCTATTCGTTGTCAATTAATATTTTTACAATTCAGAAGCGTTTGAGCTGGATTACTAATATCTATGGGCCGAATAATAGCCGAGTATGGAAGCTTTTGTGGGATCAGTTTGTAATGTCGATGCAAAGAAGTGCATGTTGGTGGGGGATCCTCCTCTGCTCTTTGAAATTTTATTCTTGAATTCCAAGGGGTTGGAGGTTTGGTTCAATAGGTTTTGTTTGACGAAGCTCTCGCAATTTTGACCTGTTGAGGTTTTGGTTCAAGTTTTCAGTTCGGTATGCATTACTAGGAAGCTGTTCAAGTCTAGATGGAGTTCGAGTGATATCTTGGGGGCTTTGTTCAAGCATTTGATGTTAAGTTGATTGGAGGATTGTAACATCCCTTCATGGTTTTTGATCAATTGCCAAGTTGGCTGGCTTTTGGAGTTGTGGGTGTCAAATTCCTTTTCTAGAATTCTTTCTTATGAAGCTTGTGGAGGTTGGAGGAGTCCGTGGTGTTCAAGTTTTCTTTTTGGGTGCTTTTGCTCTTTTGAAGTTGGTTTTTGTCTTTGGGACGCTCTTTCCTTTTCCCTTGAAGGATGTTTTTGTTCGGTTATTAGTGTTTGGTTATCAGTGTGAATATCTCAATGGCTTTTCTAGTGATGATATTAGTTTGAATTGATGTAATTTTTTATGCTTTGTAATCATTTTTCCTCTTTTTGGTTCTCTCCTCTTTGGAGTTTGTATTTTGAACATTAGTCTCTCTTTCTTCATTACTTCAATGAATCTTTTGTTGTCTTGTCAAAAATAATAATAATAATAATAATTCCATCCTCTGATACTTCCTCTTTAATGTAAGACTTATCACCAAGAGATCATGGGTTCAAGTCTCTCCACTCCCAAATGTTTCGAACAAAAAAAAAATACTTCCTCTTCAATGTCACCCAAAATTTTAAAGGAAGAGAATTCTTTCCAGTTAACCAAATGACAGTCTACCATCTGTGTCTCTGCCTTCTAAAGTATAATCTTTAGTTTATTTCTCTAAATGGTCAGTTGGCTTTCTAGAACTTCTTAACAAAGAAAGATAATTTGACAGCTATTAGGCAAAATTTTCACGATTTTTTTTTAAAGATAATTATTTGAATTGCTTTTTGAAAGCAAATATTTCTGTTTGGGGGAAAACACTATTGGATGAAATAGAACTTAAAGAGTTAAAGCAGATTGAGAATACATAAAAAAAAGTACTGGGTTTAAGAAATCCTCATTCTAGAAAGTTCATCAACCAAATTGTTTTATAGGAACCAAACAGAGGAAAATTTTACTTGTATTCAAAATATATTACCAAAGACGACTTGAAAATCTGACCTCTTCCCTCGAGAAATAGTGGTCTTTTGGCCAGTGTTTAATGGAGATTTTGCATATCATCTTCTGCATTTAGAATTCATCTCAGTGGCAAGTGGGAAAATGGAACTAGCTGTACAGTTATCAGAAGAGCTACGGCCTTTTAAAGTGGATGCTTCATGTGGACTCTCTTAGGATCATATATGAGAAATCAATTTCTTATTCTTTTAGAAGAAACTCAAGAAGAAACTGTGCCCCCAAGATGATTCTAATTCGTGTAGCTAAAACAGGATAAACCAATTTCAAGTCTAATCTCATCTTGATATTGGGTACCCAAACAAGTAACGTTTCTTGCCTAAATCTAATGTGTTGTCAGAGTTAGCAGCAGTGGCCTATAAAAATCTCCTGAACTGATGGTTTTATGCTGCAATTACCATCTTATAGTTATACCTATTGCCCCAGTTCCCACATACTTGAATTTTATCTGAAGTGGTAATATGTGTAAGGCATCCACCTCACAATATGCTTTAGAATAATGCAAAAGTAGCCATAAGGCAAAAATATAAAGTTCCCACAGCCTTTATAAGCCAAAAGCTTCTGCAAAATACAACCTAACCTCCTAAAAAAACGAACAATCAACGTATATCAATTGGATTCGAATGTAACCATAACCATACGACTAACTTACCGACTACTTCGCTCATGTGCTATCACATTTTTACCCTTCCTTGCATAAGTATTTACTATGGGAGGCTTCACAATATGTGGGAATCCAACAGGTGCATGATCATTTGGGAGCCTTTTGAAATTGGAGAATATATTTCCATCTCCTGCTTTTGCCATGCTGAACTAAGAACTTCCACTTCAATCCTGCAGGCTGTTCAATCTTGTCCATGGTTCCCATATTACTTTCCTTCTTTCAGCTGAAGGTGAAACCTGGGATTTACTCAGCAGTTTAGAGGTAATCTGTTAATAAATAAAGCATTTATTTCATTAATTTGAATACAGTTGCTTTGAAGTTTGTACCTACTGGTCTTGCTAGCTAACCTTCCATGGATGAATGTGGATGGAGGATCTTGCTGATGAGCCTGTAAATTCCTTTTCTTTATATCAGACAAATTGAATCTTCAATTGATATTTTCAGTTTATCTTTTTTTTTCCCTTGGAAAAACTTATTGCTTCATGTGGTGCTTGTAATTGAGCTTTCCTCTGATGAAAACTGTGACAATATGTTACTCAACCATTTGCTGAACCCTCTTGGTACTAGTGTACTAATTGAATGATAACGGCCTATCTGGAAGTGATTTTGAAATGGTTAAAATTACTTTTGTATGTTCTAAATCACTTCCAACATGTCTTTAATGGTTTAAAATCAATTTTAATGGTGTGAAAATCGCATTTAAAGGTGTAAAACCAAACATGTAATTGATTTTGAATGATTAAAAACATTTTTGAGTGTGGTTTTGAACATAACAAAAGTGATTTTAACCACCTCAAAATCACTCCCAAACGTTTCTAAGATGGTGGAAATGGTTTTTATTTGATATAGTCTACATCTTTGCAAGATAAGAAAATGAAAATTGAAACATTATTGAATTATATTCATTAATATAGTTTCACTAATCATTATTATAGAATTATATTCATTCATATAGTTTCACTAATCATTAAGGGGGTGTTTGGTTGATGGGGTTGAGTTGGGTTGAGTTGGGTTAATATACCAACTCCTTGTTTGGTTCACCAACAATTTTAACCGGTAACTTAATAACCCAACCCCATGGAGTTGGGTTATTAACTCAACCGCATGATTTTCCTCGTGGCGATCCAACAACTTTCCGACGACGATCCGGTGACTCTCCGACGACGACCCGACAACTCTCCGGCAAAGGTCCGACGACTCTCCGATGATGGTCCGGCGACTCTCCGATGACGATACGACGACTTTCCGACTACGACCCGACGAGATGAACAAAGTGGAGAAAAGAAGAATATGAAAAAGAGTTTTGAAGTGTGCGTTTAAATTGCTAATACTCTAATTTAAATAGGCTCCAAAAAGTCATAATCCTTTTAGAACAAGAAATTCTAATCTTTTAGGAAAAGAAATCCTAAACTCTTTTAAAGCAGAAATCCTAATCCTTTTTAAACTTTGAAACACCATTTCCTAATTTCGATCTCGATTATCCAAAGATTCAAATTTAAAACAAATACAATTAAAACACCTAATTTTATGGTGTGTCAAAATATACTCATTTAAGAAAAACTTTTTCGTCCCCTCTAAAGTTGCTAGAACTTTACAACTGGCCACGTCTTGAGCCATAATCTAAACTTAAATTCTAAAATACCTTAGCACAAGAACAAAGAAGTCAAAAACATAACATAACAAGTGTCAACACAATGTGAACAAGACTCAAATAACTTTAACTACTTTACAAAATAAAAACAAACCGGAGATAACGAGACGACTTCTGCGAGAGGCTATAATGATCACGCTCACGATGTGAGGCGAGTATGCAGAATCTAAAACTCATACTATGATAACAATCATAATTTAATTCTAATTTTTCAAACTCAAAATTTTCTAGAGACATTACTAAACAATATCACTCGCACCAAAAGTTTTTGGTAGCATAACTGGCGTTGCTAAGTCCTTGATGACATGTCTAAATATCAAACCAAATATCCATTAGTTTTGTAAATATTCCTGACATACATTTGATATCAAACCCAATATCCATTAGTTTTGTAAATATTCCTGACATACATTTGACAAATGGTAATATATATTGTAATTTTATAATTGATCACATAATTGAGTTTTGAAATTGTAAACAAATGTGTTTGTATTTGATTTGTTGTGAAAACAAAGTAAGGGGAAAAAAAAAAAAAAAAAACAGATCTTTCACTTTACATAAGATAAAAATGGTAATATATATTATAAATTTGTAATCGATCTCATAATAAAATTTTGAAATTGTAGATAAATATGTTTGCAATTGATTTGGTGGAAACAAAAAAAGTAAAGAAAAAAGCACAAAAGTTCAGACTTATTCACTTTACAAAAAATCGCACTGATAATCATTTGCATAATAACTTTCACTCTCTGAAACCAAACATCGATTTCAGAACTCGACGAAAAAATACTCTCTGACACTCAACTCAACTCAACCCAACTTTGCGATCCAAACGCCCCCTAAGATATATGATTAATCTACTTATCAAGTGGGCAACTTTTTTAATCATTAGCAAATAATTTAGTTTGATTATTCGTATGATTTTTAACACAAAGGGGGCGTTTGGATCGCAGAGTTGGGTTGAGTTAATCTTGAAGTTGTTTTGTCGATGAGTTCTGAAATCGATGTTTGGTTTTGAGTCGAAAGTCGATGATTTGGTTTTGCAGGAAATCAGTGTTTGGTTTGCAGAGTTGAGTTGAGTCAGTAAGTCAGTGTTTGGTTTGCAGAGTTGAGTTATTATGTTAGGGGTATCTGATGCACTTTTTTGTAAAGTGAATAAGTCTGATTTTTTGTGATTTTTTTCTTTACTTTTTTTTGTTTCCACCAAATCAATTGCAAACATATTTGTCTACAATTTCAAAACTTAATTATGAGATCAATTACAAATTTACAATATATATTACCATTTGCAAGATATATGGGATATTTAGAACAGTACTGAATATTGAGATTGATATCAATTTTTCTTCTCTCCTAAAAATCATTTTATCTTATGTAAAGTGAAAAGTATGATTTTTTTGTGACTTTTTTTCCTCACTTTGTTTTCATAACAAATCAAATACAAACACATTTGTCTACAATTTCAAAACTCAATTATGTGATCAATTATAAAATTACAATATATATTACCATTTGCCAAATGTATGTTAGGGGTATTTGCAAAAGTAATGGATATTGAGTTTAATATCAATATTTTTTTTTTCCAATAAAATTCATTATTTAAAATTTTTACTCTTCAATATGAACTTTATTCTTTTTTTATGCACATGTTCACCACTACTTTTTTATTTTAATTTAGGTAGGTCTTAATTTAGTATTAATACTTTGCATATGAAGAGTATGGGTGTTCAAAAAACTCGATAACCTGAACAACCCGACCAACCCAACCCAACTCGACGGGTTGGGTTGGGTTATAAATTTATTTGGGTTGGATTGAGTTCAAATAAATTAAAATGTATGGGTTGGGTTGGTTCGTGGGTTCACCTAAAATTAATTTGGGTTGACCCGACCAACCCGAACTTATTATTAATTTTAAAAATTATTTTTTTACCTACCATACAACTATATATACATATATGTAATTTATTTTTATTTAATTTCATAATTATTTATTATTTAATAACTCTTAAAATATATTTTTTAAAGTCGTTAGGGTGTAATATCTCATAATATAAATTAAAACTAAGTGGCTAATTTTAATTCAATCTTTGAAAAACAAAAAGTTTTTGTTTTAAATGAGAACGATTTATTTAGAAGTTTCTTGGATAATTGTAAATTTGTAATAGAATATTTAAGTTTTATGATTTTTATTTAGTATAAAGACATTTGGAGTTTTTTAATTCTTGAATTTTTTTATATTTATATTAATTTTGGTTTTTCTTTAAATTTTAAATATAAAAAAAAAAAAAAAAAAGCTAACCTGATGACCTGACCCAACCCAACTCGAAAATGTTGGGTTGGGTTGGGTTGGGTTACCCTCATGAATAGGGTTATTTGGGTTGGAATAATGACCAACCTGAAAATTCGGGTTGGTCCAAAAAACTAGCATAACTTACCCAACCCTAGCTTATGTACACCACAATGAAGAGTGTTTATTTAAATTTGTCTAAACACATGCATTGTCTATGGACATCTATAGAATGAAATAAATAGTTTACTTTGTGAAGATGTTAAAAATATGTCAACATACTTAAATATTTTATGTCTTATTGAAGTTGCATATCTACAAAATATTAGATATGTCATCAAGGTCTTAGTAGCGTCGTTATGCTACCGAAATTTTCGGTGTCTATTTAAACTAGAGTATTAGCAACTTAAAGACACACTTCAAAACTCTCATCATCTTCTTCTTTTCTCCACTTTCTTCATCTCGTCGGAGAGTCGTCGGGGAAGTCGTCGGACCGTCGTCGGACCATCGCCGGACCATCATCGGAGACTCGTCGGATCGCCGCCGGAAAGTACCGTACTGTTGAGTTAATAACTCAACTCCATGGGGTTGGGTTATAAAGTCACCGGTTATAATTGTTGGTGAAATAAACAAGGAGTTGGGTTATTAACCCAACTCAACTCAACCCAACCCCATAAACCAAACACCCCCAAAAAGTATTTATTTAACAAACAAAAAAATTGTCTTACTCGTTGATATCAAATTTTTATCCTCATAATTGGATATTTCAAATAAATTTCAAGAATTTATACAAGCATTATTCAATTATTTCTTGAATAGGATATAAGCATTATTTGTTGTATTTTTTTTAACTAAAATTACAATTTATGTAATCACAATCTACAACATGTAATTTCTTTAAAAAAACATTTAATTCTGATATTTATTATAATTTTCATTAGCAACAAACAAGTTGATGACTTACACTCTAATTTTTTATCCAGTCAGTTAAATAACTCAAAAAATTGTTCCTCACTTTCATGAAAGTAATAAACTTTCAATTTTGTAATAATAATTTAGATTTTTTTTAGTTCAAATTCAACAATATTTGGAAATATAGGATTCAAACTTCTAACCTCTAGGTCGAAGATACATATCAATTATTGTTGAGTTATTCTCATTTTGACAATAATAATTTAGTTTTTGAATTTTAGTATGTAACAATTTAGTATATGTAATTTAAATTTGTATAACATTTAATGAAATTTCTTAGGTACATTGATTTAACAAATGTGTTTATAAACTATAAACTATATAGACTAAGTCGACATATAATAAAATTGACAATTTTGATGAGATTTTTTACGGTAGGAATTCAATTGTTTTGTTATAGTTTTGAAAATACATTGACTAAATTAATACATATTAAAGTTCAAAGATTAAATTGTTACTCATTTCAAAATCTCAAACTAAATCGTTACTAAATAAAATTTATGAATTAAATGGTCAATTCTCATAAAAGTTCAAGGACCCAAGAGTAATCATTTTTTAACCAAGGGTGTGTTTGGCTCCCTGATTGAGTTGAGTTGGGTTGGGTTTTAAACCCAATTCAGTGTTTGGCTCATGAATAAACTAACTCAACTCAACTCTACCGACTTGTACAGTAACCCTATTAACATATTTTATCATCGCTTCTCCAACAACTGATGACCACCACCGGCGATCCTCCGGCGACTATCTTCGGCGATCGGAAACCACTTCCGATTACCATTTTTCGATGGGACCATCTTCGACGACCGGCGACCAAAAAACTGCGAAGACGACGATCTTCGACTACCACTGACCATCTCTAGCAATCGAAAACCACCTCCGATGACCAATGACCATTTTTGGCGATCAAAAACCACCTTCGACGATCATTTTCGGCGATCAGTGACCATATCCAACGAGCAAAAACCTCCTCTAGAACCGTCAACCTTCTTTGGAAATCGACAACCACCTCTGATAATCTTCTCCAGCGACCGAAAACCACATCCAACGATCATCTCTAGCAATTGGTGACCATCTTCGACAACCAAAAACTACATCTGACGACCATCTTTGGCGGTCGGTGACCATCTCTAGTCGTCGACAACCATCTTCGCCAACAGACAACCACCTCTGATGACTTTCTCCAACGACCACTACCGGGTGACCTTCACTATCGATGACCATATGCGATAATTGACAACCACTATCGACTACCTTGTCTGACGATTTACAACAATCGTTGATGAGCTTATCTTACAACCAACAGTATCTTCTCCGACGAGTGTCACCAACAACAATTCCCATCAACCATCGAGATTCTCATTGTTCGAAATAATATGAAATGCACATGTACTTAGTTGGTCTTACTCTCTTCTCCAACAATCTTTCTTCGGACATACAAACTTGACCCATTGTTGGTCATTACTTATTTTTTGTGAACCATAATCATGTTTGTGAATTATGTAAATAAGTTTTTGATACCATAATTATGTTTTGTGAGTCATGTAAATAGGTCTTTGATAACCTGCTAATATTTTGTGAATATTTCACTTTTACATGACATTAATGTTGAAATATATCGTCATTTTATTGTCATTTTCATGTGATTTAGCAAATGTAAACAAATAATGTTCCTTTAAAAAAACGCAATGGTCATTGTATTTTAAAACAAATGACCCTATTAGTATTTAAAAAATGTCATGATAAGTTTCTCATTTGTAAGTTTCAAAAAAGTTCAATATATGTTTAGATAATGAAACCTTAGATTTCTTTATTTTAATAGAAGTTTAATTTGTGTTTAAAGAAAAAAAATACTGGTACATTGTCTTTTTTCCATTCATCAATTGTTATTTGTTATTATAAAGAATACAATATTTAATTTCTATCAATTGAATTAAGTTCAATGTGTACTAAAAATATGTGATTTCTATAAATTGAAAGAAGTTTAATGTATATCAAAAAGAAAAAATAATGATATATTGCCTATATTTTGAAAAAAAAAAAACAATTTCTAAAAAAATAAATAATGATATTTTTAAAAAAATGTTGAAATATATATATATATATATATATATATATATATATATATATATATATATATATATATATATATATATTATTGTAGTAGACATCTCAATTCAAGTGTTGCAAATATATGAAAAAAAAGTTTGATAAATGGTAATATATATTGTAATTTTATAGTTGATGTCATAATTGAGTTTTGAAATTGTAGATAAATGTGTTTGCAATTGATTTGTTGGAGAAAAAAAGTAAGGAAAAAAAAAGACAAAAAAATCAGACTTATTCAAGTTAAAAAAAAATTGCACCACCCAAACACAGACTTCCTGAACTCACTAACAAAATAACTCTGCACAACTCAATTCAACTCAACTATGCGATCCAAATGCCCCCAAAAGTTTTTTTTATATCGAAAGGAGGTAGATGGTGCAATGATGAGATAGGCAAATTAATGAAACCATATATGATTTAAATTATTTGCCAAGAGTTTGAATCTCTTCACACTAACTTGTATCTTTATTAGAGAGAGTCGATACTCCATTAAAAAAACATAACAAAGTGACAAAAAGAGGAGATATGAATTGATTTTATTACAAAAAAAAAATATTGACACACCGTGGAAAAATACCAAAATGAGAGAAGAATGTGTTGAGGATCCCATCTCAAAGATTAAGAAAGATCTCACGATTTATAAAATACATTAACTATTTCTCTTATTGTCAATTGGTTTTGAGATGGAACTCCATGTAATCTAAATGGATATTTGGTAAAAAAAAAATGGAATCGAGATCTCACAACTTATAAAATATAAGATATAGTCAATAACTTGAGATGAAACTCATGTGATTTATTAATGTGAATGGTTCCATTATAAAATACTGATACTCCTAGAGAGATAAAAATAATTGCACTTGTTCTTTGTTAATTGATGTATCTAAAATTTAAGATCTGAACATCACCCAAAAACTTCCAAATCAAAAGTCCAACAAAGCAGACTTAAAAATTGGAAAGTGGGGAAGAAGTATCAATGATTTCTATAGGGGTAAACTCCAAAAGCTTTCACAAGAGGACAATTATGATTATCTATCTTGCTTCTAAAGGCAGCTATCCTAATAGTTTAAGGCATTCTGATCCCAAAAATATTCCTGATTACTTAGTCAATCGGCTCGTGCTGTTCCTAAGGCTAAAAAAGCTGCCACCAAATTCACTTTCTTGGACACATTGCAAATAATTACAAAAGAGCATTATACGAAATGTATTGCAAAAAATTCTCTCTTCTTCTGAAACTGTCCCTTCTACATTTCTACTCGCTAAGTAATATACAGTAGTGTATGGCCTCACCAAAACTAGCAAAGTTTCTTCTTCTTCTTCTTCTTTGGATTTTATAATCGACCACTGTCATCAATTGAAGAAATTGACATTCAGTCTCGTTCTGGAGTGATCCCAGAGATTCTTCTACCACTGAGATTCCCAGCATATGACCAAATTTTCTCCTTATCAGATCTTAGAACTGGTGTTTCTTTGGCATTGCTTCTTTTTACAGTTGGGGATGGGGAGAGTCTTCCTGGGCTTCCTCCAATGGGGGTAGAGGAACAGAAAGTTGGAGTAGCAAATGGAGAGGCAAATGGGCTGTGATGGATTGAGAAGGGGCTAGGAGACATTCGTTTCTGGATTGGAAGACCACCCAAACCTCTGTTGAAAAGGGAGATCGACTCTGCTTCAACGCATCGTTTGATTGCGTCGTCTACGTATAGAACGTCGTCGATCCGTGCCATGATGTTGAAAGCCAAACTTTCCATCACCCTTGAGTAGCTCTCTAGAATTGACTGCCCCACATCCTGCAGGGAAGTTTTTGAGATTAGACAAGGCCATTTTCAAATGGTTTTAGTATTCTATCAATGGAACAGAGTTTTCAGAAGTACACAGCCCTTGTTGCAGAGAACTATAGAATGTCAAATGCTGAGTTTATTAAAAACTACAAGGGTTTGAAAGAATTACTTTGTTATATTGGATTTTGGCCATGTCCAATGCTGTCTGTGGTAATCCTGGAAATCTTAGTCTTAGACTTTCAAGCAGGGTCTCCGCTCTCCGGGCCAAATTGTGACTCTTCCCCGGATCCGCGACAATTCCTTTGACCTTGCCACTCCAAGTTGGTCGTCTTCCTTTGCTGCGGTGACCGCTTCTTTTATGGTCTTTTTGCCTCCAAATATGAACTGACGCCTCGATCCTGTTCGCTATTTCCAGGGTGTGATGCTCTGATGAAAGGTCTAAGCAATCAAGGAGGCATTCGGGCGAGAAGTGGTCAGCAGTTATGTAGCGATAAATGATATCTCCCAAGCAAGTTTTTCCACTCTGCTTCAACATATGGATAGAAAAGGAATGAAAATTAATCATCATATACCTGTCCCTTAATCTGATGAACAATGAATTTCAGAGGTAGCATGAAGATGTTCCAAATAAAAGAGAGATTATTTGAAGTAGTGCCTAACATAAACAATAACTCATGGAAACTCATTAACATTAAACATAAAAATATGAAACTCAACCATATGAAGGGTGCATAACAGATTTAAGAAACATTATTGTTAAACATCAGGCACGAAGAACCCATTAAACTTCCCGTTTGTGATCACTAGTTAAAAAGAACTGCAGATACAGATGAATATAAGTAGAAGCCAACATTGAAATTCCAGAGAGTTGCCAGTCAAGGAACAAGAAACCTGTACTTTAGGCAAGGTTTCCATGTAAGCAGTAGGAACTTCCATTTCTGCAAGTACATTACTATTGATTGCCATGGCTGCTTTGAGTATTTGATTAGTACAATCCCTGCATTGCTGCAGCCTCTTTCTTGCATCTTCAGACAGACCATCTGCAGGGACTTTAGGGCATGGAAGCCACCACTTATCTTCCTGCCTTATCGAAGGCCTCCCATTGGGCAGGAAATCGTTACAGTCATTCAAGTCACCAAGAACTATCCCTCGATCAACATACCAAAATTCCGTATGGCAAAACCCATCAAGCATAGCGAGAAGCATTGCGTCGAGCTTCTTCAATGCAGGGAGGTTCATGTGCAAGTCTGAGCGCGGTTTTGACATCATTACTTCATAAGTACCACCGCCGGGGAAAGGCTGAACCGTAGGAACAAGCTCCACAATGGAATCACAAACACATAGAAGCCATTCCATTTCTCTATGCCACATTGCCCTTTTTTGTGATGCCAGTGGCTCTAATCTCCATAACTCACCAAATACAGTAGCTGAAATTTCAGAGCAGAATGGTTGTAAATTGTAATGGTATCAGAAATGTTCATAATCCTTCACGTTATGAGAACAAACGCATAGTTACAATTAATTACTTAAAAGAGGCTTAAATAAAAGATCTACCAGAGAGATTGGTGATGGCATTTGAGATAGCAAGGGCGGTACAAACCCCTTTCCCTCCCCCTGACATGTCTTCTCCAAGGAGGAGTTTGGCAAACCTCTCCTTCATCATCTCAACTTCTGCATAAAATAAAACGAGAGATAAGATAATATGAAGATGGCAAACCGACGTTTTAACTGATTCCACAACAGATTGAGATCTCTCATTAAAAGAAACCCCAATTGAGTTCTGATCTTAACAATACATTCCCTGATCTGTTAATGCAACTAAATATCTGAAAGAAAGAAAAAGGGGGAAAACAAAACTACCATAACCGTTCTCTGGATTTCCTCAGAAATGAAATGAAACAGAGTGAATCGAATTAGTCTAGCCAAAAACTCAAATGCCCAAAACCAAAAACGTAGTTGGGGACTATTCTGACAAAACCTAGCAACAATGTCAAACCACACACAGAGAGATCGACCGACTGATGCCGAAACAGATTCCATTTTCTCACTACAAGAGAAACAAAATTACCAGATAAGTCAGCGTCTCGTTTCTTAGCCTTATCATCCCAAACAAAAACATCCGTCCCTCCAAGCACCGGCAACGAAACCGGCGGCGGAAAGCAAAAATTCCCAGAAACAGGATGCGGAGACGACGCCATGGAGCTGGAAGCCCCTTCGCCATCAAACCTCCTGCAGGAGAAGCTACTACAACTCTCCGACTCGCTCACATCCGCACTCAAACTGTAGCTCCCACACCGCTCGCTCAGTTGGTCGGAGCCGTCGTCGGAGGAAACACTACCCATCTCCAAAATCCAAAAAACAAGAACGCTCAGGCGCACATTCGTTGATGCAGAAGAAAGAGATGAAGAAAAATGGATGGCGTGGTCGTCTGAAACTGAAACAAAGAAAGAAAAGCTCGCAGAAGAGGTGAAGAAGAAGCGATAATTGATTGATAAAGAGAAAGAAGAAAGAGAGAGAGAGAAAAGAATATAAAGCCCGTCTCTGGTTCACTCGCACTGAACTCTCTCTCTCTAAAAAGTTACTGGTGTGATGATGACGATGATGGAGAGAGAGAAAAAAAAAGCAAAAGCGACGCCGTTTGAAGCAGCTTTGTCTTTCCGTAACAGTAGGTCTTCGCACCCGACACGGCCCTTTTTCTACTGGGCCCACTGTTATAATTTCAACCAGTCCGTTTTTTGCCAGGCTGGACTACGAGCGATGACGTGGACACGATCTTGCCCCAAAAAAAAAATTAGTAAATTTTTTGGAAAAACTTTAGCACTACCTACTGTTGATGCTTATTACAGGTCATATTAACGTCTTTTTAAAAATTATACGAAATCCACTGGTATTTAAAAATCGTTTAGAAATTAGAAAAAAATAGTGTGAAAAACGAGAATATGACATTTACGTGATATTATAAATTTTGTTATTATTATTGTAGTATCAATACTACTCTTATTAATTTGTTACTACATTAGCATCTTTTAAAAAAATGTAGGATCTATTGGCATTAAAAAGATATTTATAAAAATTTCGAACAATAGATTTGGTAAGTCAAAATATTATCTTAGGATGGTTTGAAAAAGATGGGTCAAAAAACAAATTTTATTCATAAACTTTGAGTTGTATCCATAAAAACTCTAGATTAATAATTGTATCAATTACCATTTTAAACTTTTGTATCAATTCACTTTACACTCTACTTTAGATTTCGTTTGAAAAAACTTGAAACCCTATCAATTAAACTCTTTCATGGAATCAATTTAGGTTCACAATTAGAAATCGTCCATGCATCAATCTCGCACATGTGAGTGGGTAGGTTTCTTAAAAAATCTAGACATTAAATTTAAAAATCGTCTATTATTTGATATTAAAAGTCTAAATTCATTCACTTATGAAAATACACAAATTTATTAATATAATTATAAATTTGGATATTGATTTTCAAATAGAATCTTATCAAATGTGTAAATTGATATACTTAATGAAAGTCCAATATTATATAGTTGGTATCTAAAAAAATTGATATAGTTATTAATTTGATTAATTTTTGTTCAAAAAATTGTTATATTACTTTCCTTTGTTTGCTTGTTACAAAATAGCATATTTAAAAAGAATATGAAATTTAACAAAATAGCATATTTAAAAAGAATATGAAATTATAAAATAAATTAATATATGATGTGCCAAAATATAGCTCAACTAGTATTAAGTATTACTAATGACTAAGAGATTATGAATTTGAATTCCTCAAGCATAATTATCTATGTACTAAAAAAAATGAGTGGAATTCTAGACCTTTTTGTTCCTTAAAAGAAAATTCTAAACATTTTTTTCGATGTTCTCTTGTGAAGTGGGCCCCGGAGAATCTTCACCGTCGATTTCCGGCTTGGGGCTTTGGAGGGAATTGCTTGTGAGAGTGGAAACGGCGGTTAGTTTTTTTGGTGCTACTTGTTTTTTTTTGTTTTTTTTTGGTTAGGTAAGGTGGGAATATGAAGCGGTCGTTCTCATAGTAAGCGCCGTGAGCTCGTACATCGAAGGGTTTTTATATAGTAAAGTCTGAGTTTATGGTTTTTAGTGCTTTTTAGTTTGTGAGATTTGGGTCGCTAATTAATTGCAGGTGGTGCTAGTAATAAGGCCATTATTGTTATTTTTAATTTTTATAACCTCCCTCGATGATTGCACTGTTTTTAATTATAGAGAGGTGTAAATTGTGAGTAAATTTTGATTTCACTTTAATGCTTGCTTTTCATGTGGTTGATTTGTGTGTGCAAACCCAAGGAGTTGGGTGGTTTGAATTTTTGGGATCTCAAATGGTTTAATCAAAGCATTGGTTGTAAAGTAGGTATGATGGGTTTTCACGAGACTTGAGTTGCTGGTGTCTAAAGTGTTGAAAGGAAGATATTTTTCACTGACTAACCTGTTAAATGCGTCTGTGACTTACTCTGCTTCCTTTTTCTGGAAAAACTTTATGTGGGGATGGATCTTTTAAAGAAAGGGCTCCGATGGCAAGATCGAAATGGACAATCGATTAGGTTGGTTTAAGACCCTTGGCTACTGCGACCTTGGTCCTTTAAAGTCATTTCCCCTTCAAATGGTGAGAATGATATGATGGTGTCAAATTTTATTGGTACAACCAAACAATGGGATATTACAAAGCTGGAACGTTATCTTAGCTTGTATGATGTTCAGGTGAATACTGAGTTACCAATTTTAGAGACATGTGTTGGCGGGATATGGCATTTTGACAAGAATAGTCAGTATACCGTTAGAAGTGGTTATAAGATGTGTATGTTGTTGCAGGATGTAGAGGCTTCGTCGAGTGAAAACATATGCAAAAGTTTGGTGGAAAGCAGTATGGTGTGCAAAAATTCTTTTGAAAATCAAACATTTTGTGTGGAGTTCATTTCACGAATGTATTCCAACAAGGGCAAACTTAGGTCGCAAAGGTTTGAACGTATCTTTGTTTTGTCCTGTTTGTGAGAAAAATGAAGAAACTACCGACCACACTCTTTTTAGGTGTTCCAAGGCACGTGATATCTGGAATAAGCTATTGCCCCGATTTTCCGTTAGCATGTTGGATCATTGAGCATAATGGATAGGTGGTTGAAGTTGGTAACCTTCACTTCACCTAATCAATTTAATATTCTTTGTGTTGGTACGTGACTTATTTGGAATGATCATAATAGTAAGATTTTTAATCGTCCAATCCAGCAGGTTGAGGAGAAGTGTGAGTGGATCATGGGTTTTCTAAAGGAGCTTAAAATAGTGGGCGATAAACAATTGGATATATTGACAACAATGACTAATAGGGATACTGTGTTGGGGGAATATGATTGGATAAATGTGTTTGTGGATGCAACTTACAATGAGAATACAAGGAATTCAAGGGTAGGAGTTGTGTTTCGATATCCAGATGGACGTGTGTTGGATGCGATGGAAAAAACAGTAATATTGTTGTTTCACTAGCTTGCTCAGAGGCGGTTGCCATTTTGGAAGGGTTGCGGTTGGCTCAAAGATTTGGTTGTCTGTGTTCATTCAGACTCATCCAATATTATGTCTATGGTGAATGGATTTCAGGAGGTCACGACTGAAATCCATAATATAGTTTATGACATCCTTTCGTTTAAGAACGCATTTCAAAGGGTACAATTCTTCATTTGCGATGTGAGTCCAACATTCTTTGTTGATGCTATGGTCAAATCCGCATTATCTGATAATTCATATCTTTGGACAACGAAATTCTCTAATTGATTTTTGGATTTATTAGACCATGTTTGGTATGTAATCCAAATTATGTTTTATGTTTTCGGATTCATTGAATTCAGTGAATATGTGTTTGACAGATGTGTTTTCGAAAAACTATTTTCGAATTATGTGATTCAAATAGTAGAAATTATGAAAACAACATTTTTATGTTTTCATTGTATCCAGATTCTGAATTTAAAATTTTAAAATGCATAATTATATTAAAAAAATATAAAAATCTTAATAAATACAATATTTCATGTTATAAACTCAATTTACTTTTGTTAAATTAAAATATGTAAAATATAATATATAATATATTATAAATTATATAATACTATATTATAAAATGATAATTCTATAAAATTTATAAAAATCATGTTCATAAATTAGTTAATAATGACTTATATTCCATCTAATAATTAGTTTTGCAATTACAACTAATTTTATGATCTATAAACATGTTATTGGACACACTCAAAACAACTGTTTAGAATGTAATCAAATTTCTAAATCTGCTACCAAACGCATATCTGAAAACATGAAATATAATATTGTTTTTATTGAATCCATTGTTTTCAAATTGCTTACCAAACATGTCTTTACTTTTGATATGTCAAATGTTGTAGTCCAAAGGGTGTGATTGTTTTTTAATGAGATTTTATCCTAAAAAAAAAATACTATTTTTGGCTCCATACTCTCCTCTCAATCTATTTTTAAATGTCTAAATTTGATCTCCATAGTTACAATACATAGTATATATTTATTAATTTGTCATTAATTTTTTCAAAAACAATTTAGTTTACAGTAATCTTTCCTTCATAAATTTTAAAAACATATTCACATTATATCTTTTTTTAATGAAAATTATTATTATTATATCGAAATGGATAAAAAAAAGTTGTCATATAAAAATAAAAAATGAGGTTCTAATTTATAATTTTGATCTTCATACTTCAGCTCGAATGTTAACTTTCAATTAGCCAAAAAAAGTATAGCTTAATTGATATCGAATGTGTAACAACCACGGGATCTATGATTTGAATCTCTCAACCTCTATTGCACTAAAAATAAAAAATTTTCTCATCACATCAAGTCAATTTAGGTGGAATCTAGAGATTTATAGTATTTTATTAATCTAAAATTAATTTTTTTAAACGTTTAACATCGAGGAAAATAGTACATGTCAATTACCTTTAAAGTTATAATTCTTATAGTTTTTTTTAGTAAATAAATGTGTGGTATGAGAATTTTAACCTCTAATAGGAAGGGAATAAGTACATGTCAATTATTGAGTTAAGCTCATATTTTTTCCCCTACAGTTTTGTTGATTAAATTTAGTTTATTGGTTAATTCAAATACAATTTTGTTATTATTATTATTTAGTATATGCAATGTATTCATCCCCCAATTAGTAATTCAATTAGACATTGCTTAAAAAAATCAATCAAATGAAGTTAAAAGCAGAAGTATATAAATATAAATTATGGTCTAATTTGAATTACAAATTCACTTTCTATACTTTAAGATTTATATTTATTTAATCTCTAGTAATATTAAACTCTTAATTATACATCTATTTAATACATGTCGTTACAACATTAAAGAAGTGTACAAACATGTCAACTAGTACATACATTGTCCTACCATATAAATCAGCCAAAATTTATACATTCATATTAAAAAAAATAAATTTTATTCATCTAAATTTTATTTTTTTTAAAAAAAGTGTAACGTTGCAAGTATAAGAATAAGAATAAAGAAAGGAAATGAAATGAAGTAATAAATTTGGGCGCACCATCTTCACGCAATCGCTCACGCTCATTATGAAATTCAATACGCGATTAATTAGAAAACGGCAGTTTCTCCATTCCATGATCCGCCAATTAATCGGCAATCAAAGCAATTATGGACCGTTGATATTTTGCCGATTCTAGTTCAACTTCGGCCGCATCGCCGTCGAGTGACGGAGAAAGCACTACTTTGCGGATATGCTTCAATGTACGCACGAGTTGTAGCATATAATACGCTCCATCATTGACTAAAAAGTCAAACTACCACGTGTCGATATCAAAGTCATCCCCCGGATCGGACGGCTGAAAATGGGCAGTTTCGATTCGTACACCTTGTTTATAGCGTAGACGCTGCCGTACTGGATCCATGAAAATCTGCGGCCGTGGTCATCAGTGTAGCTAGCCATAGGGATCACAGGAATATGATTGGTCGAAAAGATAATTATTTTTTTTTTTTGAGAACATGGTCGAAAAGATAAATGATATTGTATTTTATTTTAGTATTTATTTAAATTTTCTTTTTAATATTGCCTATTCTAACTCCAGATAGGGATTTGGAAGAGATTATTAGTATTTTTTAGGCTTATGTTTAGTGTAGGTTATGGTTGTTAAATTCTTGTTTTTGTCTTTTAATTTATAGATGTTCCCTCGTAGTCTTAAATGTCCCATGAACAAATCTAAATATCACTTTTTAATTTGTTTAATTAATGATTAAACGTTTAGTTAATCCAACACTTTTTTGATAACATGTAGAGTGAAGAATTCAAACTTTTAATATATTGGTTAAGTATACCTATTTTATGTCAGTTGAGCTATTCAAGTTGGCTAATTAGTCAAAAACTTAACCTATTATACATGAGATGTATAAACAAAAATTGTGAATATATATGAGAATGAGAGGATTCAAAACTTTAACTTTTTTTAATGTTAAAATTGGCTAGTGATATTTTTTTTAGTACAACAAGTGTGTGGTGTGAGAATTTGAATCTCTGACCTCAAAGAAAGAAATACATACACATGACGCCAATTACTATTGAATGATGCTCATTTTGACTAATGATACCCTTACCTAACATGATATAGGGAAGAGTTATATTTATCTCTTAGTTCATATTATCTATGTTGTCATTATAAATTTTTCTGTGTAAGTAATTCTCTATTGTTGTTCAACTTTGCATTATTATCAACTAAGAGATAAAAAAATTTGAATTTTCTCACTCTAAATATCGTTGAACTAAAAAAAAAAAAATCTCACATTCCGTTCTTAAATGTTTTCACGTGGCCAATAATATATGGATAAAGTAATGTTTGCATCACATGCAAACTTTTCCATAGGATAGATATTACTCTAATTTATTGTCAACTATATTAGCATCATTTATAAATGAGATATTGACTCAAACACAATTGGAGAATTATTTATAAGAAAAAAACAAACTCTTAATATGAACAGGGAGAGTAGATATTGCAACAAACATAAAAAAATTTCATATCGTACTAGTGGTCGACCTCTCTACATGACATTCAATCAACCTTACACATGGGGAAGACATTTTTCCATAAAATTAGCTTCTCTTACGAGTGCAAAATCGATGAGCTTCTTGCTAGGGCAAGCTAGTGCACGTGAAAGTCTCATATATCACCTCAATTTAGTTAGATCGTACTGGTGCGACATATGTCTTGAAGGTTAGACAGACACAACGATGGCATCATATCTCAAAGGCCATTTCAGACATCACCCATCTTAACGTTAAATAATACAAGTTACTCCAGAAAAAACGATTAGACTAATCCTAACTAAACAATTAATCACTTCTTCAACCAAACTACTAGAGAATAAGAGAGCCAACATAGATATAAAAAGAAAGAGGTCACTAACCCTACATCCATAAGGCTTAAGCACGTGATTATTCTACATTTAAGCTCAAGAAATGAAATTATACACCAACAAATAACATAATAATAATAAAAAAAAAATTAGGGGGGGGGGGGACCACATGGAACAGTGGGGGGCCCAAAGGCTAGGTCGGGGAAGAATAATTTTGGAGCCATATCGTAACGTAATAAAGCAGTTTTGGGCGTGAAGTCAAGTGGGTGCCCTTTGTCTTTCTTTTCACTTGTGAATCCAAAATTTGGACCCACATTGCTTTCATTCATTAGATTACATCACAGCCGTCCATCTCTGCTCCCCCAACGTGGTGGGTCCCTTTTCATTCATTGCTCATGCTCTTCATCTCTCTTTTTCACCAATTGTTGAATAATTATTATTTAATTAACTCTCTCCTTTCTTTTCATTTTTTTTTCTCTCTTTTCCTTTTAAAGTTTGGTTAAATAATGCCATTCATTTTCCATCCAAGTTATTCAATTTTTTTTTTCTTTTTATGTACATATCTATCTAATGCTTTATGATATTTTTCATATAAGCAATTCTCTCTCCTTATAAGCTTGTACGTCGCATTCAATAATATGTAATAATTTTTTCATGCATAAAATAGCACGATATTGATTTACGATTAAATAGATTAAATTATAAGTTTGTTTTTGAATTTTTAAATTTATTGTTTCGAATAATATGTCTGTGAATTTTCGAAAAAAGACGTATTAAACACAATTTTGAACCTCTTATTTTTAGATTGGTAATATAATGTTTTGACCGGTTGAGGATCCCACATTAAAAAAGTGGAGAGAAACCTCACAATATATAATATATATGGGCTACTCCACTCATTACCAATTGGTTTTGAGATGTAACCCCATATAATCTAATATGGTATCAGAGCTCATTAAACCCAAACGAAAATTCGGTCAAAAAAAAATTGAAATTGGGATCCGATCCAAGAATGGTGAACCCAACGAGACACCATCTTGAGGGGGCATGTTGAGGATCTCACATTGGAAAAGTGGAGAGAAACCTCACAATATATAAGATATATGGGGAATTGAATTTGTAATTTAACGTCTACATATATAATCCTGTCTTGAATCTACCACAATTTCGTTTATGGCATTTATTCCAATAATTTTCTTAGTGATGGAAGATGACTCTCCTCCATTCAGATGTTTGTTGGGTGGGTGTGACCGAAATTCCATAGGGGAAGATCATAGATGGAAATGAGAGACAATATCTCTATTAGTATGAGATTTTTTGGGTGAACCAAAAGTAAATATCCAAAGTATATATAATATCATATCATTATGATCAAGATATGTGAAGGGTCAATTGTCCTTATCAGTATTTGTGTTATTTGTCTAGCGTGCATTAGTTTCCCATTCATGAGCAACAAGAAATTTCGAATAATCAACAAGTAAATCTCTCCACTAAAGTGAGTATAGGTCATCAGTAATTAACTATTAGCATGTACCTTCGACCAATGGGTCAGAAGTTTGAATCTCCTCACTTCTAAATGTTGTTGAACTAAAAAAAAAAGAGTCAATCTCCTCCATAGAGGCGGTAGTTCAATAATTTATTATCAAATTACTCATGTGCCAACCATGCACAAATGTGAATACAACCATTTAAGAAGAATAATAATGTGTTAAATAAATTATAACCATGTAACGATTCAAAATTGGTCCTTAGCCTACTAGAATGGTAATTAATATTCTTTCAAAGTACGCCTTTGTCTGGTTTATATTTGAGCTAAGGTTTTTGGCTCAAATAGCTAGCCTAGATACAATAATATATATATATATATATATATATATATAATAACAGTAATATATATCTTTTGAGCCAGCTTGTGCAATTTCAAAGTTTGTTGGTACTTCATATTTGCGCACGTTATTTTTTTAGGAATAATATATCAAATGGTTCTTTATTTTGTATGTCATTGTCATTTTTTTTTTCTTTATTTTTTTTAAAAAAATTATATAATAAGAATTCTTATTATGTTTTTTCATGTATAAAAGAATTATTACTTTTTTTTAACGAATCACTAGTACAATTTCAGGATTTTATGACATTGAAAATTGTCATAAACACATTTTATGAATTTTTTTTCCAGTCGTAGAAGTCATAATCAAGAAAACTCTATACATGACATATTCAAAAATCTTTCATAATTAACTATTTTATGACAATTAATGATCGTAAAAAAAACGTATTCAAGATATTTGTTAAAAGTCATGAAAAACTTTTTATAACAATTAAACATTGTCAATAAATACCTCCTAAAACCGACGTTTCCGTCAAGATATATATATTAACGATAATTTTTAAACATCATAGAAATTTTGTTTACGACAGAATTTTAGTGTCAAACATATTGTTTTTATGACGACAAAATAATGTTAATGACAATATTCTTGTGTCAAGTATTTGTTTTCTATGATAGTTTTTAGTTGCCAACAAAAAAAATTTACTCAAGATCCAGTTTACTTCTAAATAAAACCCAATAAGAAATTCATGTTAACTTGATGCTAAAATGAAGGAAAGAGACATTTTATAGGAGAAGATGGTTGTCCAAAACACAAATTTTTTGATGTGGAACAAATGAAGTTTTATGACATTGGAAACAATCATAAATGTGTGATATTGAAAAACTGTCATAAATTTATAATGTTGAAAAACTATCATAAATTTTTGAAAATACAAAAATCTATGTTTTTTCCTGCAAAAAACGCGCCTCCAGCAATTTATGACAGTTTTTCTCTCCCTCTCTCTTATTTGGCTTAGCTATGGTGTCATAGAATGCCAAAATTGTAGTAGTGGTGATGGATCTAGAAATTATTTGTTTTATTAAATATATTGAAACATTATGCTATTTGATTCATTAAATTTGAGAAATTTGAAAATTTGAAAATTTTAGGGCAATTATAAATAACCTAAAAATCAAGGATAATTTATTATAAATTTTTTAATTATCATATTTATCTCTCTATTCGATCAACCCCTAAAAAATTGTATTGTTGAAAGTTTTATTTTTAGTGCAAGTCTTCGACTTGATAATTTCCTTATATTTCATATAATTATTGTACATTAAGAATAAAAAAATATTCATCATATATTAAATACAATGATTAAGTGTCTAATTAATAAAATAAAGAAGCAAAGTAGAAGAGAAAGCACGTGCATCACATTCGTTAAAGTACTATTTATGGTCAATGAGCAAAAAGAACTTTATGGTAAATGTCACACAAATAATTTACCATCCATTATTTGCCAACTCGGAAAAAGAGATACATCAAACATATAAATATGATGAATATTACCATAGGATAAATTTTAACAATCAAGTTTCCAAGCAAAGTTTTATATTCTAAATACAATTTGTGTTAGGAGAAAATCAAAACTTTTTTTAAAACAATGAATACAATAGCTCAAAATTTGTTAGTATTATCATTTTTTTTTTCTATCGGATGTCCCAAATGTCATTCCATCCTTTTAAGTAACTAGGATTATCGAGGCTAATATGAAGATTATTACTTAACAAGTCATTTACGACATAACAGGTAAAAAAAAGACATGAATTTCCACTGAATGTGGATTTTATGTGCCAATACGAGTATAGTTTGTTTGATCTTCCATCCCATCGTTGTTGAACAAAAAAACGAATTTTATCCGGTTAAATTCAAGATTTGTCAATAACCCAGGAAATAGTACATATCTCTTGTTTGTAGTAGCCAACCATGTGCCAAACAATATCAATCGGTTAAGACATATACTCTCGATAATAATGAGTCAGAGGTTTGAATTGTTCCCCTCCCAAATATTATTGAACTAGAAAAAATCATGTATTATAAACCGAGTGGACAACTTCAAGCAAAATATGATAGTAAAGTGGATTGTAATGTTGAAATTGTCATGGCAATTCCATCTAACACTTATCATGAAAGACTAGATTGACCCGTTCCATCATAAGTACCTGCATTTTACGTTGAGTATGGTTGTATAATAGATTCAGTCGTATTCCCTAAATCCATTCCTTCTATTCATTAGTCTTTTCAAGCCTAACTACCTCAATTCATTCCTATAGGGGCATGATGACTTGCTTTGTAATTAGTATTCCTTTTCCTTCCCTAGTTAAGGTTCAACAGGCGGTTTCACAATTGTGCATGAATGTTGATAGCATACAAAATGTGTTATTCTTAGGCTTAGATTTTGCTAGTGTTTATAATGATTTCAAGGCTTTCACGAGTTTGATTTATTGAATTTCAGAATACGAGCAAGAACGGAGCAATTGGAGAGATCTCGAAGTATTAAGACTCAAATTGGAGCTAACGGAACATAAAAGTTGAAGCAAATGGAAGAAGAAGAGCCAATGTAGCAAAATGACCCGAAGCCATGGTGTTGAGACGCCGGTTTGGGCGTTGCAACACCACGCCTCTTCTGCGTCAGTTGTATTCGTAAGCGTCTCAACGCTACACCGTTTTTCCATATTTAATCCACGTCTAGGGCACGACATTGCAACGCTGTGCCTAGCGTTGCAACACCGTGCCGATAGTGTATATATGTATGATTTTGAGGCCATTTGGGGGGGGAGGGACCGAGCTTGAGAGAGTTTTGACCCCTAATTTCGAAACATACACTCTTGAGGGAGCTGGAGAAGATTCTTTGGAGGCTTAGAACGAGAGTGGAGGCTCGAGATCGTGACGGAAGCTAGGAGACGAGGACCGACATCGATACCAAAGCGTTTTTCTTTCTCTTCCCTTTAGTTTTGTAGTTTTGCTTTATGGATTCTAATGTGGATTTGATTTGTTTTGTAGTGATTATGAGTAACTAAATTCATAGTTAGGGAATTGATGTAGCCTTTTATGGATTTATTATAGAAATTGATTTGAACATTGGTTGTTTTTGAATTATTTTTTAGTAGTTTGTTCTTAATGCTTGTTTTTCTCTGGCAAAAAATTGCATGATTTATTGGTTTAAGTTTAATTCGAGAGAATAGATTTTAGACTAGATTAAAATTGCCAAAACCCTTAGTAAATCTTTACACAAGAGTGAAAGGTTCGTTGGGAAACACTTAAAAGAAGTAGCTTAATGTTTTGCATGCTTTTAAAATCTAAATGGAGACTTTAGGTTTATCGTTATGCATGAAGTCAATAAAGTTCCAAAGAGTTTTTTGATTACCTTTAACTTCTTGTTTATAATCTCACAACCAAAGTCAATTTCATGCGCTAGAATAATAAAATAATTGGTGAAGTCAATTCCCTAACGTTTCTCTCATATTCGTGTTTCCACTTTTGTATTTTAGTTGGTATTTTCATTCTATCTTTGACAAATTAGATTTCTTTAATAAAATTGGTAATTAGTATCTTAGTACTTAATCAATCTAGAAAACCATTCATAAGGACGACACTCGAAATCTCAAATCACTAAATTAAAACTTGACATTGTACACTTGCAGTTTTGCATGCATGGTTACATTTACGTGCAACAAATGTATAAAGTTGTCATTGTATACTCCCCCAAGTTAAAAGGCAGTGGGGTAGGAAGAGGATCCCGGGTGGGATCTATCAAGAGTGAAAATTAAAATGCTATGTATATTTTAATTTAAAAAATAACTCCAATTAATCTAAAATTAGATCACGGTAATATATATATATATATATATATATATATATATTTTTAAAAAATACAATTAAACATGATGCAAAACCCAAAACCATGTTTGGTACAAAGTGTTTTAAAATCTTTGGTTTTGAAACACAACGTAACCCTATGGATTACTACAGTGTAACCCCATGGGGTTTGTACCATGTTTTCCTCTTCCATTTGTCGTTTTCCATTTCCTACGATCATTTCGACAACAACTTCAATGACAACTCCAATCATCGACAATGACAACTTTGACGACTACATTGGTGACTCGACCAACTCTGACAACAATTCCAACAACCACTAACAATGATAACTTCGACAACTACACTGACGACTCGACCAACTCCGATGACAACTCCGACGACTACCGAAATCGATAACTTCGACGACCACACCGGCGACCTGACCACCGCGACGATTACCTCCAATGACCACTACGTTGAAAACTCTGTAGATTAGTTTGACGACCACTCCTGTGACTCAACCACTCCAACAACTTGATACTTCAGTGCCCCAACCATCGCAACCCGACTTGTTCGAACTACTGACAACGACCATCTGACAACCACTTCGACTACTCAACCATCCACATCCATAGTTGATAACCACTACGACGACTTGACACACCCATAGTTGACAACCACTCTAAAAAATTAACTACTTAACAATCACTATTGATGACAATTTAGTGACCACTCTGATGACCCGACCACCCTAGCAACCAGATCACACCAATGATTACTTCAAGGATCACCCCAACCTAACAACCCAACCACCCAAAACCGTTGTTGATGACTACTTGGTAACCACTCTAATGACCACCCAACACCCCAACCATTCTGATGATTACTTCGACGATCACCTCAACCACCCAAACCATTGTTGACGACCATTTAGTGATCACTCTAATGACCACCCAACAATCTGATCACCTTAATAACCACTCCAACAATGACTTCAGCGACTCAACCACTTGACAACTACTGCTACAACTACCAAGCGATCAACAACATGACTACCCCGATGACCACTCTAGCGACCCACCCACCCAACACCTACTGTCGACAACCAATCACGGCGACTTGACCACTGTGCAATCACCACTGACGACCATCTAAAAAATACAACCACCCCAACAATCCAACCACCTAGTCAATTTTTTAAATGGTTAAAATAAAACAAAAATGGTTACTAACCAAAATTTTTAATCTATTATATATTTGAATTAGGTTTCAAAATACTGTGCAAACTATAGTTTCTAATATTTTAATTTCTCAAATAGAATTCAAATTTTATAACCCATTTATTCTTGAATGTGTTTTATTGTACATCATTTTATTTAAATTTCATAATTTATTAAATAAACTTCAAATACTTTAATTTGTAAAATAGAGTTCCAAAAATAGGTTTATGAGCACTTTGTGAAATAAAATTTTAAACTCTCTAATTTTTTAGATAAATAGAGTTTCAAAAGTAGGGTTTGAATACTTTATCAAATAGAGTTTTAGATTTTCTAATTTATTAAATAGACTTCAAATTTTTTAATTTCTAAAAGAGAGTTCCTAAAATAGTTTTATGAATATTTTGTGAAAGAGAGTATTAATTATTAAATTATATGTCCTTACTAATATATTTAATTTTATATTATAATGAATGGAGTGAGTTAGATATATATTAATATACTTATACAAAATACACATAATTGGTTAAAACATTGATATGTAATTCAACAAACAATGTAATTCAACATATTGAGGAATTCATTCAACTTTTGACACCAAATATACATCTGGCCATTTTAAGTCCATCACAAGAATCAACAACAGGGATCCCACCACCAGTTGGGTGGTGGAAGCTTAATATTGATGCTCTTGGAATGAAACTGAACAAAATGGTGGATTAGGTTGGATTGTTCGTGATTGAGAAGGAAAAAAATATCGGAGATGGCTACTGCTATTCTACTCATAGATGGACAATTCCTATCTTAGAGCTAAAGTGGGTGGCAGTGGGTTTGAGTGCTATTGTTAATCACGCAGTTCCCTTAGAGGTGAAATCTGATTCTCTAACTATCATTCGTCTTATAAACAGTCAGGTGGATGATTTAACGGAAGCTAGAAATTTCACTCACAGAGTTAAAGAGTTGTCTCTTAGATGGAGTCAAATACATTTTTCACATGTTCATCGATCTAAGAATGTGGTTGCACATAAATTGGCTCAAAGGGCTCAACAACGAAGGGCTACGAAATTGTGGACGAGGGAACCTTTTGGCCCTCTTCAAAGTTTCTTTTCTTAACGTTGTCTTTCTTATTGTACTAAAAAAAACAAACAAACAAACAATTATCTAGTAAAAAAAAATCTAGAAAAAAAGCATTCTAAAAAAACTGTTATAAAAAACAACCTAAACAAACCTAGGCCAACTCAACCATACACTCCAAACACAAGTTTCAGCAAACTAGCCCACTACAACGTTACACCTCAAAACATGAATGAAAAACTTCAGGGTTTCTGATTCCAGCCAAGAAACTTCAGGGTTTCTGATTCGTGCCAAACAACCCTTCATGTATATACTCTGCCATGGTTAAAAACGAAAACACAATTACTTTCTTTTTAGTTCAACAATTGTGGAAGTCGAACCATCAATCTTTAAGATTGTAATTGATGCTTTATCCATTAAACTATATTTGAATTGATAAAAAAAAACAATTACTTACCAACCCCATCCCTATTTTTTCTTTTACGCAATTTAAAACAATCTCTAAAGTTTTATTTCTATGCATAATTACAAATTTTAAATGTCATTATTGAAGGTGGTATGCGGAGTTTGGTTTAATAGAATTTATAGGCACTGACCACTAAAAACTTTTTTGACCGTTGAGACAAAAAAGAAGTAAAATAGAATAATTGAATCCAATGATATGAGGATACGATAAAATGTAGTAATGTAATGGGGGCTAATAATTAATTGTTGTATAGCATGCACGAAAATTCATGCAACATTATATGCCACATTATAATTTCACTTATTAATATTGTAAATAACAATAACTCAACCGATTGCTTCGTATTCTTGTCAAAGGGTGTTTTGGAAATTCAATTTGAATCCTTGCATATAATCCATTTAACTTAGGTCCCGTTTGATAATCATTTTGTTTTTGAAATTTGAACCTAAAAATACTACTTGTATCAATGAGTTTATATGTCTTCTTTTCTACTTTGTACCTATCCTTTAAAAAACTAAGTCAACTTTTGAAAACTAAAAAAAAATAGTTTTAAAAAACTTGACTTTGTTTTTAGAATTTGGTTAAGAGTTCAAATGCTTACTTAAGGTGATGATCTCTATTGTCGAGATTTTAGGTGAAAATAAGCTTAACTTTAAAAAAACTAAAAACCAAAAACAAAATTGTTATGAAACGGGCCTTAAATTTGTATTTTAGAAAAGGGAAAAAAAACATGGATTTTAGAGTTTCTTTTAAATATATATTTATAAAATCTTCGGGTAGAAAATGTGACATTAGAATTTTTTATTTAGTTTAACCACATGAATTGAATTGCTCAACCTAACATTAGTAACTTCCCATTTAGTTAGAAATGGGATACTATAAAAGATAAGAAAGTTTTATTAGTATTTTTTTTAGGAAAAAAAAACTATTTGTTTTCAAAAAAATATATTTACGTTTGATTGTACCTTAAAAGTTTTTAAATTTAAAATAGAATACAGTAAATTTCGAGGATGTATTTGATTAATATTTACCAACAGTGGTAGCAAAGTGTTCCGACAAAATTCAATTATTGCATGTTTGGAAGTGATTTTGAAATAGTTAAAATCATTTTTGGTGTATCAAAAAAAAACTCCCAAACATACTTTTAATTATTCAAAATCAATTTTTATAAAATGAAAATAGTATTTAAAAGCATAAAATTAAACATTAAATTTATTTTAAAAGATTAAAAACATATTTCAGAGTACTTTTTGTATATAAAAAAAATATTTTTGCCTATTTCAAAATTACTCATAAACAAATTCTTAAATAATATTTTCCATATTCCGATTGGTAAAAAAAAAAAAAAAGAAAGAAGCTTATTTGGATGACTGTTTTTAGGGCCGATATGAAGTCATCGAAGTCCACTTCTGTCGTTGAAATGGGCCAAAAGCCCAATGGAAGCCCGAAAAAATTCAGTTCGAAAGATTCATTTGTTTCTAGTTTCATTTTGTGTGTGTTTTTTTAATTAAATAATCATATTTTTTTCAAAAAAAAAAAAAAATTGGGTCGAAGGTTTTTTTTTTCTAAAACGAGAACACTTTCATTGGAGTCCCGGAGAATACACATTTTATCGTAAGCAAATGGATTTACCAAATAAAAGTATGATTAAAATATTATTTCGATCCCTATATTTAAGCATTCTTCCACTTATACTTTCAAATATCTAATTTTAGTTATGTTTTATTTTCTTTACAATTTCTGATTCGAATTGGACATTTTGTTTGAATACATGCCGCTCAGCCGCTTGTTGCATTTTTTCGGGTGATTCATTAATTTCATGGAAATGTGAAATAATAAACTATTTTTCGTTCTTTCAATTGAGGTCGTGTAGCATATCATTAACTATTAGGGGCTGTTTGGAGCGCTGAGTGAGTTATAATAACAGGAGGTTATAATAGTCTGTGGGTTATAACCAGTGGGCCAAACATACCTTAATGCTCGTAAGATAGCTAGTGTGGATTACTCACTCGTTAGGAAGCTATTTAGAATACTAATAGTCTATAGAATCATATAATATTGTCTCAAGTTGTTTAGCTTAAAGTTATAATAGTTTATGTTTGAAGTGCAAAATATCACACATATTATTATAACTTGTATCCCAAATAACTCCTAAAAGATTTGTACATTCTTTTTTATGCTTGCACTGTTGCACTCTTATTTTGTTACAATATTAAGTTGTTGCTCATCCAATCCAACATATAAACGTAGAAAGAAATACTTTGAGTTGGATTGCCATATAAATAACAATGTCAATTTTCCTCGCCCCCAGGAGAATTCCCGTTTATGTAGGGAATGTGGGAGGAAGCATGAAGAACAATTTTAGGGAACATTCCCTGCCGTCGTCCCCGCTCGATATATATATATAATCAACCATAATTCTATTTTTTTTAATTAAATATCATTTTATTTTTCTAAGAAAAAAAATATATCTGTTGGAATAGAAATTTCGACAAATTAAAGACCCAGTTAGCAAAAGTCCAAGCCTGATCCAGAGACGTAGGCC
Organism: Trichosanthes cucumerina; assembly: GCA_036507285.1. Taxonomy (NCBI): domain Eukaryota; kingdom Viridiplantae; phylum Streptophyta; class Magnoliopsida; order Cucurbitales; family Cucurbitaceae; genus Trichosanthes; species Trichosanthes cucumerina. The sequence goes on along the minus strand of CM071839.1, from coordinate 9,521,929 downwards.
CAAAATCAATAAGACCCAGTTCAGGACAGAAGGTCCAAATTAGCCAAGCCCAAGAAGACTGACCTAGCCCAAGATGGTTGACCCAAAGCCAACCTGGCCCAACCCAAAGGAGTTGGCCCAACAAAGAGTAGGCTCAGTCCAACGGGCCTAAGCCCATTTGGAGGCCCAAAGAAACTCTATAAATAGAGACCTCCCTCCTTCATTTTCAAGGTTCAGAAATTTGAGACTCCAGAGAGAATTCAGAAACAAAGCTGTGAAATCTCCAGAAGCTCCTGAAGATCAAACACTATCTGAACGAAGAACGCTTCAAGTGAATCGTCAAGAACACACCACGAATCCATTGAAGTTTTCAACATCGAGAACAAGCTGTTTCAGCCCTCGAGAAAAGTTGCAAGCCGAAGACCTTCACAAGTCTACACTTGAGAACAAGCTGAAAAACCCTCAAGACAAATCTACATTCGAGAACAAGTTGTTTCAACCCTCGATCCAAGCACATAAGTAGGAGAGAGAATCAGAGGATTAAATAGTAGAGATTGTACTCACAATTACCTGAAATCAATACAACACAAATTCTTTTACACGTGTCTCATTTCCATTCACTGGTTGAAATATCGTGTGAACAAATTGGCACGCCCGGTGGGACAACTCTACCTCTCATCTCTTTCTCCTTCAAATCAAAGCAAACCAATGGAATCAAAGAAAGTTGTGTCAACTGTTGCTGCTGTAAGCAACTCCTACATGGGACCAATAACTCGCAGTCGTTCTAGAGAGGCTGAGACAAGTGATGATCGAACCCCCTGATGTAATGGCAAGCAACATCATCAAACTACTAGATGAAGCTTCCAAAGACAAGGTTGTCGTCAAAGATAACCCCTGTTTGACCAATCAACTCTTTCTCCTAATCAATTGAGGGAGACAATAAATCAGGATGTAATGTCGGTCATGATGGCTGATGTGGACCCTGACGAAAGGATGGCGGAGATGGAAAGAAAAATCAATCTCCTGATGAAGGAGGTAGAAGAAAGAGATCTTGAAATCGCCTACCTCAAAAGCCAAATCCAAAACAAAGAAACGGCTTAATCTAGCCAAACCCCGCATGAAGAAACAATGACAAGGGAAAAATATCATCCAAGAGAGCAACCGCCTCAACTAGCTTTCGATTGCTTCTTTATCCGTCCAACAACTACGAGGACATGATCATGAGTTCTATCAGAGCTCAATATGGCGGACCGCTCAAAATCCTCTCACGTACTCCAAACCGTACACCAAGAGGATTGACAATTTGAGGATGCCCGCTGTGGTACCAACCTCCAAAGTTCCCAGCAGTTTTGTGGGAAGGGCAACCCAAAGCAACACGCGTTGCACACTTCGTTGAGACTTGCGAAAATGCGAGGACGCGCGGTGACCTCCCGTGAAGCAATTCGCGCGCACTTGAAAGGAAATGTTTTTGATCGTACATCGACTTAGAGCGTAAACGATTGATGATTGGGAACAATTCGAGAGAGAATTCCGAATCGCTTCTACAAAGCACCAAAGCGAACCGTGAGTATGATGGAACTTACCAAAGATGTCGGACAACGCAAAGACGAACTCGTCATCGATTACATCAATCATTGGAGAGCTCTAAGCCTCGATCGCAAAGACCGTCTCACCGAGCTATCTTCCGTGGAGATGTGCATCCAAGGCATGAACCTGGGGCTTTTTACATCTTGCGGGGCATAAAGCCTCGTTCTTTTCGAGGAGCTAGCGACCCGCGCGCCATGACATGGAGCTAAGCATCGCTAGTAGAGGAATAAAGATCTTTTAGTCCCATACGTGAAGAGAGAGGATAAAGAATTCAAAGCGCGGAGAAGGATATGAAAAGCGCCACCGAGGAGTCAATGGTCGTCAACACGATCCTCTAAAAGTTTTCTCAAAATTTAAGGAAGTTAAGTCAAGAAAACAACAAGAAGTGGGGAACGACGTCGTCAACTTTGAAAGAAAGACAAGAGAAACTATATCCATTTCGGACTCGACGCCCCGGATATGTTGGAGCAACTCATCGAACACACAACCGATTGAACTTCCGTAATGTAAGCGGTAGGAAGAGATGGAAAAGGTCGATGATCCCAAGTATTGCAAGTATCATCGAGTTATCACCATCCAGTGGAAAAGTGTTTCGTCTTGAAAGAGCTAATTCTAAAATTAGCTAAAGAAGGAAAAATTGAGCTAGATCTCGATGAAATAGCTCAAACGAATCATCTGCGATAGCAATAAATGAAATGCATGCATCAAATGTGCTCTAAATCGCTTCATGGCAAGGAAGTGAGCCTAGTCCAATTTGGAACCATGGAACTCAGAGTTGTTTGGTTTCAACATGTGATACCAAGAAACAAACTCCAAGATAGGGACAAACCTACGATGATAAAGACAAAGGTCAGTCCTTGTGATTCATTTGGAGAAGCAAAAACGAAATTTAGCTTTCGCGATTCTTGTCGGTTTAGAAGCTACAAATGCAAAGACAAACATCAAAAGAAGAATGATTCAAGGAAACCTAAGTCTGAAAGGAGAAGAAGCAAAAATATCCTCACCTGGAAAATCGATGACCTTAAATGAATTCTTCTATAGAAATGTCCTTCACATGAAAGAAAAGGAAAAAACTCGTTGGTGTTTATTACATTGAAGCAGAAGAAGTTTCGATGACGTAAAAGAAGTCAAACAAAGATTTTTTGTCTTCGATCGCATTAAGCCTTCAACTACTCGACCTTCAGTCTTCCAAAGGATGAGTATGGCCGCAATGGAAGAAGAAAACCTAGATCTAACTTCTAGCTCCATTCGAACTTCAGTCTTTCAAAGGCTAAATGTCTCTACTTCAAAGAAACGTCGACCTTCAACATCTGTTTTTGACCGCCTCAAAGTAACAAGTGGTCAAGATGAAAGCATGATGAACACCTCGAAAGCAGAACTGTTCGATGAGGTGAGCCACAACAAGGTCAAAAGTACCGCCCCTTCACGTATGAAAAGGAAGTTCTCCGTTCTCATAAATACAGAGGGCTCCTTGAAGGTAAAGAAAAATCTTGTCATTGTAACAAATCATACAAATGAAAGATTTAGTCAAGACCATGATGAGAACAAAATCATCTAAAATCTGAAGAGCTCCTTGTCACAAGAGCCTAAACTGCATGATGCTCCTGGCCCGCACGAGCTTAAAAGGTGAATGGCTAAAAAAAAAAAATCCTTCTGAACTACGTTTTGACTTGATCCCTTTTCTTAAGGGTACGTAGGCAGCTTAAAAGAAACTTTAAGTTCAGTCCCACAAAATAAACAAAAAAAGTGTGTCGCATGTACTAAGACATGACATTGTAAGTCAAAGATTAACTATCTACTGGGGGCAATACAAAAAGATTGAAGGTATTCAATCCTATTGTCAATAGTGACGCTGCAAATTGGAGGTGTTGCATCATTGTGAGAACGACACTGCAAGTTAATTTCATGCAAGACCGCATCCTCTCCAAATTCGAGGGCTTCGTCGTCACTTCCTCTCAAAGCTCGAGGGCTCCGTCGTCGCTTCTTCTCAAAGCTCGAAGACTCCGTCGTCGCTTCTTCTCAAAGCTCGAAGACTCCGTCGTTGCTTCTTCTCAAAACTCGAGGACTCCGTCGTCGATTCTTCTTAAGGCTCGAGGACTCCGTCGTCCCTTCTTCTAAAATCTCGAGGACTCCGTTGTCGTGTCCTCTCAAAGTTCGAGGACTCCGTCGTCACTTCCTCTCAACGTTCGAGGACTCCGTAGTCGCTTCTTCTCAAGTTTCGAGGACTTCGTCGTCGCTTCTTCTCAAAGCTCGAGGACTTCGTCGTCGTTTTTTCTCAAAGCTCGAAGACTTCGTCGTCGCTTCTTCTCAAAGCTCGAGGACTCCAACGTCTTCAAAGACTCTGGCGGTGCTTCGTCTTCAAAGACTCTGGCGGTGCGTCGTCTTCAAAGACTCTGGCGGTGCTTCGTCTTCAAAGACTCTGGCGGTGCTTCGTCTTCAAAGTCTTTGGCAGTGCGGCCGCTTCGTCTTCAAAGTCTTCGGTGGTGCAGAAGCTTCGTCTTCAAAGTCTCCGGTGATGCGGTAGCTTCGTCTTCAAAGTCTTTGGCAGTGCGGTCGCTTCGTCTTCAAAGTCTTCGATGGTGCAGTCGCTGCATCTTCAAAGTCTCCGGCGGTACGGTCGCTTCATCTTCAAAGTCTCAAGCAATGCGGTGGCTTCGTCTCAAAGTCTCCGGCAGTGCGGTCGCTTCGTCTTAAAAGTCTCCGGCGGTGCGGTCGCTTCATCTTCAAAGTCTCCGGCGGTGCGGTCGTTTTGTCTTCAAAGTCTCCGACAGTGCGGTCGTTTCGTCTTCAAAGTCTGGTCTCTGGCGGCGGCCTCATCTTCAAAGTCCGGTCTCCGGCGGTGGCGGCCACATCTCCAAGGTCCAATCTCCGGCGGCGGCGGCCACATCTCCAAGGTCCGGTCTCCGACGGCGACGACAACATCTCCAAGGTCCGGTCTCCGGCGGTGCGGTCGCTTCGTCTTCAAAGTCTCCGGCGGCGGCGCCGCTTTCAAAGTTCTGGTCTCGCGCGCGACTCATCTCTTCAAGGTCCGGTCTCTCGGCAGGCGCCACATCTCCAAGGTCCAATCTCCGGCGGCGGCGGCCACATTTCCAAGGTCCGGTCTCCGACGGCGACGACCACATCTCTAAGATCCGATCTCCGACGGCGACGACCACATCTCTAAGGTCCAGTCTTCGGCGGCGACGGCTACATCTCCAAGGTCCGGTCTCCGACGGTGGCGGCTACATCTTCAAGGTTTGGTCTCCGACGGTGGCGGCTACATCTTCAAGGTCTGGTCTCCGACGGTGGCGGCTATATCTTCAAGGTCCGGTCTCCGACGGTGGCGGCTACATCTTCAAGGTCTGGTCTCCGACGGTGGCGGCTATATCTTCAAGGTCCGGTCTCCGGTGGCGGCTACATCTCCAAGATCTGACTCCGGCGGTTTCATCTTCAAGATCCGACTCCGGCGGCTTCATCTTCAAGTTCCGACTCCGGCGGCTCCATCTTCAAGGTCCGACTCCGGCGGCTTCATCTTCAAGTTCCGACTCCGGCGGCTTCATCTTCAAGGTCCGACTCTGGCGACTTCATCTTCAAGGTCCGACTCCGGCGGCTTCATCTTCAAGGTCCGACTCAGGCGACTTCATCTTCAAGGTCCGACTCCGACGGCTTCATCTTCAAGGTCCGACTCTTGCGGCTTCATCTTCAAGGTCCGATTCTGGCGGCTTCATCTTCAAGATCCGACGCGGGCGGCTTCATCTTCAAGGTCTGACGCGAGCGGCTTCATCTTCAAGGTCTGACTCCGACAGCTTCATCTTCAAGGTCCGACTCCGGCAGACGCGTGAGAAAAGAAAATTGAGAGAGAGTTTGATAGATGATTGGCTTCAGGATGGAATGATGAGTTCATTCCTCTTCCTACTATTTATAGGGAACGTTGGGAGAGATTTGTGACTAATTTTAGAAAGTTGGTTAACAAAATTTAAATTGAAATTGGTTAAAAATAAAAATAATTAAAAAATAATTAAAAAAAAATCTAAACAAAGGTTTGTTAAAAAATCTCCAACTAAATTGGAATTTTTTTTTACCTCAAAATAGATTTTTTTTTTTTTTTTTTTTTTTTTTTTTTTTGAAATGGTCAAAATTTGTTAGTTCTTCAACTTAGATCTAACCCATTTGTTGCTTTACAGTGGAGTTGGAGTTTGAAGTTCTACATTTATGCCCAAAATTAAATGAATTTTAAAATTTGTATCAACGGTCAAATTTGAGAATAAACTCCAATTTATTATGAAAACTCTTTAAAATTTGGGCTCCTCCAAATTTTTTTTTTTAAAAAAAATAAATAAATAAATTGAGATCAATCAAATTTTCATGAAAAGAAGAAAAAATTATTGTTTTTCAAACTTTGGCTAAATTTCAAATAAAATTTTTCAACCTTATTTCAAATCAAAATTTTCAAGGAAGCCTAATTCAATTTTTCAAAATCAATTCAAATTTGGGCCAAAATTTTGTCCAATTAAAATTGTGTCCAAATTTTAAATCAAATCTCTTAAATTTTGGGTTTAACTTAAATTTTTGGCCACATTCCAAATTTAGTTTCCCTAAGTCAAAAGCTTTGGTTTGAATCAAATTTATCTCATACTAAATTTTGACTTAAGCTTCTCAAACAAAAATGTTTTGAGTACGGTTAAGTTTGTCGCAAACCAAAGTTGGATTAAGTTTTACCACATTCAAACAAAAAAAAAATATTTTGGTAAGATTTCAAAGTCTAATCCAATTTCAAAATTTTTGGATAGAATTTTAGTCTTATCCAACTTGGTTTTGAATTAAAGTATAACATAAAATCTACTAAATTCAAAATCCAAATTCTATGCCAAAAAAAAAAAAAATCAAAATATTGACTCAAATTCATATTTCGATAAATTGGCATAAGAAGAAAAAAAAATGTGTCAAAAAAAAAAATAACCAAAATTTCATATTTGATTAAATTGACGCATCCAACGGAATTCAACTAGGAGCAAACCTCATCCAAATTAGAGCAAATCTCTTATGTTATGATTCCAAAATAACTTTTTCGAAATTCACACACACATAATTGTGCATCAATTTCGAAAAGGGGCATTTGTTGGAATAGAAATTTCGACAAATTAAAGACCCAGTTAGCAAAAGTCCAAGTCCGATCCAGAGACGTAGGCCCAAAATCAATAAGGCCCGGTTCAAGACAGAAGGTCCAAATCAGCCAAGCCCAAGAAGACTGACCTAGCCCAAGATGGTTGGCCCAAAGCCAACCTGACCCAACCCAAAGGAGTTGGCCAAACAAAGAGTAGGCCCAGTCCAACGGGCCTAAGCCCATTTGGAGGCCTAGAGAAACTCTATAAATAGAGACCTCTCTCCTTCATTTTCAAGGTTCAGAAATTTGAGACTCCAGAGAGAATTCAGAAACAAAGCTGTGAAATCTCCAGAAGCTCCTGAAGATCAAACACTATCTGAACGAAGAACGCTTTAAGGGAATCGTCAAGAACACACCATGAATCCATTGAAGTTTTCAACATCGAGAACAAGTTGTTTCAACCCTCGAGAAAAGTGCAAGCCGAAGACCTTCACAAGTCTACACTTGAGAACAAGCTGAAAAACCCTCAAGACAAATCTACAGAACAAGTTGTTTCAACCCTCGATCCAAACACATAAGTAGGAGAGAGAATCAGAGGATTAAATAGTAGAGATTGTACTCACAATTACCTGAAATCAATACAAGACAAATTCTTTTACATGTGTCTCATTTCTATTCGCTAGTTGAAATATCGTGTGAACAATATCTTAAATATAAATCATTAATTAAGAATTAACCATTTAAATAAAAATTAAGCAAAAATAAATGGTTTAGTAAAATTTAGAAAATGATAAATGGGAAATTAGTCCCCGCATGGAACACGCCCATTCCCCACGAAATTAAATAGAGAATTTCGTGAGGATGGGGAATGAAATGAGGGTGGAGACGAGGAAGTCATTCTCCGACCTTGCCCCTCCCCTGAACATCTCTAATAAAATGGTGGATAAACTCATCAAACTGCTTATTTGATAGTTGAGGTGTACAAATAATCTGGTAACCTACACTAACCAAACCCAAATTGTAAGAGTTGAGTTGAGTTTCTTCTTTTTTTGTTTTTTTTTTTTTTTCATTTGAGTTTGATTAGAATTTTGGAGAATCGAAAATCTTAGGTCGGTTCTTGGATTAACGTTTTAGAGCTTCGGTTGACTCGACTCAACAAAATTCAACCCAACCCAAAGTTATAAGTTTATATATATACTTATAAATGAATTATTTGTCAACTTTTAATGTTTTTCATTTAAGATAATAATAAATGCTAAAATGTTATGAAATTTAAAATTTAAATTTTATGTGATTTTAGTTATTAGTTGAATATGGTTATTGAGTGAGAGTAGTGGCTATATGGTTACCTAGCTCAATGGTACCTTATTAATAGCAGCGTTGTTGGAGAGATCCAAGTTTTCTAAATCCATATATATATATATATATTTTCTGATTCACTTTCGGTGGGCATGATTATTAATGAGGTCAAACATATATTCGTGGAGGTCTATACATTTCAGCCATGCTCGTCTCGTCAGTTGAATGTATTAGTTCATACATATTTTATTTAGCGAGATCAGATATATATATATATATATATATAGGTAACAAATTTTGTCGCCTAACAAATTTCTCAGATTGGATTTTGAGGGGTAGAAAACTCATTAATTTTGTTACTAGTCACCTTTGATTCTAATAAACCATAATTCTAATTCTAATGAAGAATAACCATTTAAATAATTTTTTTAAAAAAATATTTAATAAATTTAGAAAAGTAAAAATGATAAACAGAAAATTATTATTATTATTTTTTTTTCAGGAAATCCAACCCTCGCGAATTTCTCGTAAGAAATCCTCACCCCGTTCTCCACGGAATTAAATGAGAAATTTCGCAGAAACGAAAAATAAAATGAGGTCGAGGACAGTGATAAAGAAGTTATTCTCCAGCCTCAGGGGAGGCGACATCTCTGAGAAGAGTGGTTTATGTTAAAAAATGCTTAGTACACTAAAATCAAAGGTATTTACTTTTATCGAATTTGGGCTTGAATTGCCCTTGTTATGTGCTTACTACTTTCTACTTGCCCTAGAATTGTAGGGTTCATGCCCCTCAACTTTTTTTTATTTTTGTGTTCTTTCATTTACAATTTTTTAATGGCTATTTATTAAGATTTTTTTTTTAAAAAAATATTATCAGCCAAATTTTAAATGAATTGATTTTTTGGATTAAATTAAGAAGATTTTCTAAATTTAACAACATGTAAGGATGTGAATTCGAATATCTAACATTTGGAATGTATATGTCTTAACTAGTTGACTTATACTCGTCAAAGAGAGCATAACTCAACTAGTATCTTGAATGTATTAATGGGCACGAGGTTTGTGATTCGAATCTTCTAATCTCATTGTACTTGTTATGGCCAAAAATAGGATTCGGTTCGACAGCGTAGAAGAGAGGCGAATGAGTGGTCGACCCATTTGAAATCGGAGTCCCATAACCGCTTGACCGATCAAAAACCGGAGACCGACCCGGGGTGGCCCCCGGTCAGCAGGCAAGCCGATCTTCCCGTGGGGTCGGCCCGACCGGAGGCCGACCACAGAGGGTGGGCCGACCACTCGGGTCGGCCCGACTCAAAGAGCCGACCCAATGGGGTCGGCCCACCCCGACCCCATGGGGTCGGCTCCGAGCCGGAAGGTGCCGACCCCAAGGGGTCGGCCCCGGTCAAGGGTGGGCCGACCCTCCCGGCCGGAGGCCGACTTCGTCGAAGGTGGGGGCCGACCCTGGTCGGCCGGCCGAGGAGCCGCCCCAAGGGTCGGCCCCGGCCGAAGGTGGGTCGATCCTCGAGTCGGCGGCGGCAGGAACCGATCCCAAAGCGGTCGGCTCCGACCGATTCAAGATCGAGAGGCTAACCCCCGGGGTCACCCGCCGAAGATGTGCCGACCTTTATCGGACTTCGAGAAGCCGCTCCGCCGATTCAGACTGTGGCGCACCTCGAGGTCGGCCGGTCAGAAAAGGTCTCATTGTCGCGAATGTTGTTACGACGGATAGGGAGAGAAACAAGGCGTCGTGAAAGCGGTTTCTTTCCAGAATCGTAGTCATTAAGCACGCCAATTATGGAGAGTAAATAGATAATAAAGCCTTGAAAGACCGTTACAAATATAAGGTCTATATTAACTCGTTGGGAAGCCCAACAAAGGTAAGCAATCATTTGGAGCCTGTGTTCTAGCTTGAAATTTACTTCCGTGCGAAATTATCTTCTCTAACTTGAGCGTCGGAGTGCGTGTGGCAGAGCACCACACCGGTGTTAGTTTTCTTTCTTGTAGGAGATCGTTGTCCCCAACGATACAAATTTACCGTTGATCCGTCTAACCAAATTCCGGCATCAACAGTACTAACAAAAACTAGTGAGATTTGCTTTGGGAGCATTTTGGACATATTGAAATAATTAAAACCCACATTCTCATAAATGACCATATTTTTTTATCTAAAAAAATTTGGCTACGCTTAAATGAATGAAGACAGCTTTCAAGCTTAGAGGTTAGAATCTGAACTAAAAAAATGGTCATTAAAACAAAACGTGCAATTAGTTATAGCCATTTCCGTCGTTTATTTTTTAAAAAAATAATAATAATAAACATATTCAAAGACTATTATTAGGGCCGATATGTAGTCATTGAAGCCCATTTCTGTTATTGAAATGGGCCAAAGCCCAATGGAAAGCCGAAAAATTCCGGTCCAAGTGGTTCAATTTGTTGCTAAGTTTATTCAATAGACCTTTTATTAGAGAAAATTCTCATTGTGATTTCATTATATAAATGTTATTTCAATAACATATTAACTCAAACGTCAGGACATATTGATCATTTAACATTATTAAGACAACCTTCTTGAAATTTTTTCTAGTTGAAAATGTTTTATTAAAAAATAATATTATAATGCTTAGGAGTGGCTCAAAACTCAATAAATATCAATTAATACAACCATATTAATTAATGAAATACTAATAAGGGGGCATCCAAATTTGGCAAAATATTGTCTTCAGCAAGCGAGGAAATGAATGTGCTATCAATGAAGAGTGATTGTTGGGGGAACCATTTTAATTGAGGGTGTTGGCTGACTGAGTGGATAATAATGTCATTACCCAAAATAAATAAAAATAAAAAATAAAAAAATAAAAACTTAATTTGCTTGTCCAATGTTGAGTTGGAACAATTATGAACGCTTTAAAGAGCCATGGCACTGCCAATATTGCTCCTTATTCTCTGCATCCAAACTGTTTTTCAGGTAATTTTTATGAAAATTTCTACATTCATTCGTGCTTGTTGTTGCAGCGTGACATTAACTGAGCCACCATCCAAATTTCAACTCACATCAACCAAGCAACGAACGCATCGACGCTAGCACCTTCGAGCACATTTGGTAATGTTCTCGTTTATTGTTTCTAGTTAGAAACATAAATGGTTGATGACTATTTCATGTTTCTTGTTTTTCAGAAATGTTATCAAACTTGTATATAGCTCTCCGCTCTCTTTCTTCCTGTCTTTAGTTCAGCTCAGTACACTTTCATGTCCATATCGACACTCCCGCTCGCTATTGACATCGGTGTTGTTCTGCTGGTGACCGTACTGCTCTATTTTATCATTGCCATCAAGCCAGAAACTGCTTCCTTCCTCCATTTTTCCTGTAGCAAAACATCAATGAAAATCACCATCTCCACAATATCCATTTTGATTGACCCAAAGAGATTCCAGACAGGTGTGTAGTTGCCTAATCATTCCATATAACCAATAAAAGGAAACAAACCTAACTATATGGAGAAATGATATGAAAAAGACAAGATGTGGGGTAAAGAAAAGGTGATGTGATTGTGAGAAAGGTAGAAGAATAGAGGGGTACCCTTCAAACTGTGAGGGAATGGTTCATATGTGATCTTCATTTGAGACCCTTTAATCCTGCATAGACAAGATCAAACAGAAATCATCAGAGTTGCGATTTGATCGATGAGATGTGAAGATAAATCTAATGAGGTCTATTGTTCATTCTGCTTAGATGGTGGTATCTCAAACAGAATAAGGATCAACTTTCTTCACTGTCTTCTCAGAAATGTTGTCACTCATCAGGCCCAAGACTCAGAAGAAGAGAACGATTATCTTTGGTCTAAAATCTGACAATGGAAGCAGAGATGTTCTTCTTTGGTTGCTTACAAAAATCGTCGATCCGGGAGATTATGTTCTGGCTATTCATGTTCAGGAGCCAAATGATTGTTTCAATCCAAATACTTTCCACATCCATGAAGATATTTGCAAATCCAAGCAGGTATTTGTCACCATTATCATTTTAGTTGAATTACAGGAGCTAATATGCTGGCCTTCTCTAGAACTAAGATTGGGCTTCAACTGATTAGTCTTTTGGTTTTTGCAGGTTGATTTTCAGGTTAAGGTATGCGAAACCGATTCTTATATTTCAAACTTAACTCGTCAAGTACGAGAGAACTTTGCCACTATTTTGGTACTTGGATGTAGCCTTTCAAGGTATTGGATGAAACAAATGAACTCTCTCCTCCCACCCCTCTTTTCTTCTTCCTCTTAGTTTCTTATAATGTGATTTGCTGCAGATCTGATTACTCGAGTTTCAGTACCTGCCTAAAAGGCTTGCCTCCCACTTGCACTCTTATGGTGATAGACAATCTAGGCAGAATTCTACTTCAAAAGCAAGGAACTTCTCAACAAGGCTCCGAAAGAGCGCTTTTACGATCTCCTCATTCATCAGTTTCCAAGTATGCTGCAGGATATCAACAAACTAATACCTGTCATCTACAGAAGAGCTTGACCCTGCCCTCTTCTCTAAAGTCACCATCACTACGAGCAAATGAAAAACAAGAAATCTCCCTTGCTGACAAGAAAGCACAACCATTTCCCAACTTTGCACCTCGTGAACTGTTTCCTAGTCCTAGATTAGCCCTGCAAGATTCAAAAGGAATCAAGAGGCAGTTGACATTAACTGAGCCACCATCCAAATTTCAACTCACATCAACCAAGCAACGAACGCATCGACGCTAGCACCTTCGAGCACATTTGGTAATGTTCTCGTTTATTGTTTCTAGTTAGAAACATAAATGGTTGATGACTATTTCATGTTTCTTGTTTTTCAGAAATGTTATCAAACTTGTATATAGCTCTCCGCTCTCTTTCTTCCTGTCTTTAGTTCAGCTCAGTACACTTTCATGTCCATATCGACACTCCCGCTCGCTATTGACATCGGTGTTGTTCTGCTGGTGACCGTACTGCTCTATTTTATCATTGCCATCAAGCCAGAAACTGCTTCCTTCCTCCATTTTTCCTGTAGCAAAACATCAATGAAAATCACCATCTCCACAATATCCATTTTGATTGACCCAAAGAGATTCCAGACAGGTGTGTAGTTGCCTAATCATTCCATATAACCAATAAAAGGAAACAAACCTAACTATATGGAGAAATGATATGAAAAAGACAAGATGTGGGGTAAAGAAAAGGTGATGTGATTGTGAGAAAGGTAGAAGAATAGAGGGGTACCCTTCAAACTGTGAGGGAATGGTTCATATGTGATCTTCATTTGAGACCCTTTAATCCTGCATAGACAAGATCAAACAGAAATCATCAGAGTTGCGATTTGATCGATGAGATGTGAAGATAAATCTAATGAGGTCTATTGTTCATTCTGCTTAGATGGTGGTATCTCAAACAGAATAAGGATCAACTTTCTTCACTGTCTTCTCAGAAATGTTGTCACTCATCAGGCCCAAGACTCAGAAGAAGAGAACGATTATCTTTGGTCTAAAATCTGACAATGGAAGCAGAGATGTTCTTCTTTGGTTGCTTACAAAAATCGTCGATCCGGGAGATTATGTTCTGGCTATTCATGTTCAGGAGCCAAATGATTGTTTCAATCCAAATACTTTCCACATCCATGAAGATATTTGCAAATCCAAGCAGGTATTTGTCACCATTATCATTTTAGTTGAATTACAGGAGCTAATATGCTGGCCTTCTCTAGAACTAAGATTGGGCTTCAACTGATTAGTCTTTTGGTTTTTGCAGGTTGATTTTCAGGTTAAGGTATGCGAAACCGATTCTTATATTTCAAACTTAACTCGTCAAGTACGAGAGAACTTTGCCACTATTTTGGTACTTGGATGTAGCCTTTCAAGGTATTGGATGAAACAAATGAACTCTCCCTCCCACCCCTCTTTTCTTCTTCCTCTTAGTTTCTTATAATGTGATTTGCTGCAGATCTGATTACTCGAGTTTCAGTACCTGCCTAAAAGGCTTGCCTCCCACTTGCACTCTTATGGTGATAGACAATCTAGGCAGAATTCTACTTCAAAAGCAAGGAACTTCTCAACAAGGCTCCGAAAGAGCGCTTTTACGATCTCCTCATTCATCAGTTTCCAAGTATGCTGCAGGATATCAACAAACTAATACCTGTCATCTACAGAAGAGCTTGACCCTGCCCTCTTCTCTAAAGTCACCATCACTACGAGCAAATGAAAAACAAGAAATCTCCCTTGCTGACAAGAAAGCACAACCATTTCCCAACTTTGCACCTCGTGAACTGTTTCCTAGTCCTAGATTAGCCCTGCAAGATTCAAAAGGAATCAAGAGGCAGTTTACATCCAAACAGCTCACCCGTGCAACCAACAATTTTGATCCAGCAATGGTGATTGGTGAAGGTGGGCATAGCAAGGTGTATAGAGCCAACTTCGAGGATAAACAAGCAGCAGCAGTGAAAGTTCTAAGCTCGGATTCATCATCCGACGATCTTGTACAGGAAGTTGAAATCTTGTCTAAGATAAAACATGAGAACATAGTTCGCATTATTGGGTTTTGTAATGACCAAAATATGCAGGCAATCGTGTACAATTTGCTTAAAGGAAGCCTAAAGCAGTATCTAAGAAAACTGGAGTGGAAGGAGAGAGTTGGGATTGCAATTGGAGTAGCAAAAGCACTGAACTACCTTCATCAGTCTTGCAACCCTCCAATCATCCACAGAGATGTAAAATCATCAAACATCCTCCTCTTTGAAAACTTCCAACCACAAGTAAGTCAATCACATGCCAAACAATCTACATTTAACAGTTTTTCTCCTCTAAATCATAACTTAAATTTGATTTTTCCATTCCTAGTTAGCAGATTTTGGAGAAGCAACACTGCTCAAACAGCCTCAAAATGCACAATCCAACAAAAAGCCATTCAAAATTGTTGGGACATTTGGATATTTAGCTCCAGAGTACATCATGTACGGAAAAATTGACGAGAAAATAGATGTCTATTCCTATGGAGTCGTACTTCTAGAACTCATCACAGGCAAAGAAGCAATTCAAACAAATCAGAACGATCATGGAAGCTTGGTACTCTGGGTAATAACGAACAACAACAATTTCTACTGCAAATCACTCAATCCCATGAACAAAAAAAGAGCTCAATCAAATTCATGTCCGTCTTATTCACTTACAGGCAAGATCCCTACTCGGATGCGGTCTAGGCGATCGATTAATTGACCCGAATTTGAAGAACTACAACAAGGAGGAAATGGGGGCAATGATGATGGCGGCGCGCCTATCCCTGCTGTATTCATCTTCGAGGAGGCCAACAATGAAAACTGTAAATCTTTTGCTTTCATCGGTAATTCCATCTGTTAAGATTGGTTTTATTGAACTTGTTGCTTGTTTGTTTGGCAGATATTGAGGCTGTTTGAAGAACCAGGGTATCTGTTTGAAATGCAGAAGGTAAGAGATGAGCTCTTTAATGGCGGAAGTACAAAGGAAGAAGCCGATTTATGGAGTTATGAAGAATCTAACGAAGAAGAAAGCATTATTATGGAAAATATTTGTTGATCTCTTAGATTGAGAGCTTGCATGTATCTATATATATATACATTCATAACTAATTTCATTGCTCTAGCTTTTTAAATAATTATGCTCGTCGTGTTTTTAATAAAATCAACTATCATATCGTGTCATATAAATATTTGGTAAATTTTAATTTCAAATCTGAAAAAGATGTTTGATAAGTTTGAATGTGTGTGAATTAGCTATAACCACTATAAGATAAATATTTTGTTTAAATTCAAAAAAAAAAAAAACTATTTTGTTATTCTAATTTCTAAAACAAATCTACTTTATTTATTTTTAATTACATAATAAAATATTAAAAAAATGTTATATAAAATTATAATCAACAACGTTACTCCAATTTAAGCACAAACAAAATTTCAGAAAAAATATAATTAAAATAATCTATTTTGCAATCATTAATATTCTATGACTTGTTTGCTGTGTTTTAAATTTTTTCAACCGGTTAACATTTCCATATGTCTAAAAGATTGGACATCACATTAAAAATGAATTTTCATTCTTATTATACTATAGAAAATTTGATAAAATATAACTAAAATGTAAAAAGAAAAGCGGTGTTATAGTTATAGACATAATATTAATAACAATATTTTTTTAATATAATAAATATGATAGGTATAAATTTAAACTTTTGATCCTAAAAGATAGAGTACATGTGAATTAACATTGAACTACGCTCATATTTAGATTAATAATAAAAAACATAAACTTATTTAAAAATAGTGAAATGTTAAGGCTCCATTTGATAATCATTTGATTTTTGAAAATCAAGTTTTTTTTCCCAATTTTTTTTACAATGATTTTCATATGCCTTAAGAAACCATTTGAATTTTTAGCTAAATTCTAAAAATAAAAACACGTTTTTGAAAACTATTTTCTTTAATTTTCAAAACATGACTTGATTTTTCAAAACATACAAAATGTAGATAACAAAACAAATAAATTCTTAGGTCGTTAATTTTTAAAAACTAAAAAAAAAAAAAATCAAATAATTATCAAACAAATTCTAAATTTATTATTTAAAGCTTTTATACTAAATTTTCTTAAAAAAGTGTCTATTTGACATTTATATCGATATTTCATAAAATTAAGACATTGTACCCAACTAATTTGGATGAGTTAACGATCACAATTTCTACCTCATTCCTACTAAAAAAACTAAATGGAGTAATTTATTTAAGAATATAAGCATTCAAATTCATTTCTTTTTTTTTTTTAAAGAAGATTATTGAATTATCTGAGAACAGTTTTGCGGCCTCGTGGCGCCCACAGTTCCAAAATGTCTGGTCCTCTCAATCAAACTTATCTTCTTCCTCCTCAAATTTCAATTCATCAAACCTCACTTCCATATTCATTGGATAAAGTTCCAGGAATCGGGAGCACTGCACGTCAATGGAGTTCAGCTTGAAGCTCCCAAATCATCTGCCTCGTAGTTATGGCCACAAATCTCTTACTCCACTTCAACGTTCAACCTTGTATGCCAACAAGCCTGCTTCTCTTGCTCGGCCTAGACGGAAAGTTATGTTCTCTTCCGGTATTTCTCCAATTTTGTTCTATCTTTCCATCAATTTAGAGCTTTTGAGGATTAAGTTTGAAGAAAACCGTGAAATGCAGTGTGCAGCGTCTTAGTTTCTGAGCAGTTCCCCCACCCAAACTGTGGTTGAGTTTTTGGATTCTTGTTATGAAAAATCACTCTATTGTTTTGAGTCTTTTAACTTTATTGCTCTTCTTCTTTGGTTCATTTTATTATCAGTTTCAGTAGGTTACAAACCGATATCTATATCTAATTTTGTTTCTTAATACTATCTGATTCTGATTGTCTTGTCCCTTCGATCATGTGGTGCCAGTCCAACTGCATTTTAGTATTGTTGGTTGTGTTCATTTGATACTAGAGTGTTGCAATTCCCTTTTCGAAATATTTGTTAGATTAAATTAGATTTTATTAGATTAGAATATTTGAATTGGTTTAGATTCTTATTCGAATTATGTTTTGAGATGAGATAGAAACTCTAGCCGTCTTTTGTATTGTCTTCCTCCTTCTCTAACTTCTCTAGAATTAACAATATTGATGCCCCAACATGCTATGCTACTTCTATTAGGATCCTTAAACTTCTTCTTTGTATTCTTTCGGCTGACCTATTATATTCTGAATATCAGCTTTCGGGATATTACAGGCTATATTACAAGGGATTCTGCCCCTTTTCCTTCCACCATGCATTGTCACAGACATTTTCTTCCAAAAAAAGCTCGGGGCACACAACTCAAAACAGGAAGTATGGCAGTCAGTTTGATTAAAATTTATAATCTGGACTTGCAAATTTTTCATCTGTCTTTTCGAACCTTGATAGAATTTTTACCTTTTAACTTTTTACTGTTTCAGCATCTGTGAAACCAGTGAATGAGGAATTAGTAGAGGATAAGTCCAAGGATCTCGAAGTGACCGGGGACTCTATTCGTCGTAGGTTTCTTCAATTTTATGCTTCCCGCGGACACAAAGTTCTTCCCAGTGCTTCTTTGGTACCAGAAGATCCCACGGTTTTATTGACAATTGCAGGAATGCTTCAATTCAAGCCTATATTCCTTGGAAAGGTATGGAATGCACATGATTAAAGCTCGTGTTACATTCTATTGTGTTAAAATTGATTGTGATCCTGATCCATCCCTTTGCTTGGAAGCA
Source organism: Trichosanthes cucumerina (assembly GCA_036507285.1). Classification (NCBI taxonomy): domain Eukaryota; kingdom Viridiplantae; phylum Streptophyta; class Magnoliopsida; order Cucurbitales; family Cucurbitaceae; genus Trichosanthes; species Trichosanthes cucumerina. The sequence goes on along the minus strand of CM071839.1, from coordinate 9,503,727 downwards.
TTGCATGATACCGTTTCTTTGGTGTGCGTGTTCGTGTTCTCTCTTTGTAATAAAAATTGCAATATTCAGTTGCTCATTGGCCATCCTTTCAAAGTAAGAACCTAGGCTTTGGTGTAATTTGGTTTGGCTCACTCTTTGAGAGATATGTCTAGGGAGGAACAGAAGAATATTAACGGGGCTAGATAAAGAATTTTGTCATTTCTGGGATATGTTTTGCATCGTTTCCTCCCCTTGGAACATCTTACATAAGAATTCTTATAATTCCTTCTATGATGAACACCCACAAGAGAGCTTTTTGTAATCTCTTTGGTTTGGTCTTCTCTCTTAGTATTAATGAAACCTCGTTTCTCACCCAGAAAACACCAAACCCATAGCAACTTTTTAATGGTGTGATGATTGTAGACTCGCTAGGACATTTATGGCCGATTAATCCAAACCTTTTTGAAACTATGGGTTTTCTTTTCTTAGTGTTAATTGAAAGGCTTTCTTGTAACTACCTAAACCTTAGCCTGGACTGAGCCTTTCCCCTCTTATTTGTATATTTCATTTTTCCAATGAAATAATTTCTTATATAAAACTAGGAGTTTTATGGCCAATTAATTAGTAACCACAATATTCTCATTCGTCTTAAGAAGCAAGAGGTGTTGGGGCGCCTCGGAGCGTTGAACAAATCAGAGGAGGAGAGTCAGAGTCTCTCTGTGGAGGGTAAGGAGGAAAGGTTGGCGTTAAAAGTTGAGTTTGAGGAGCTGGTTCTTAAGGAAAATGTTAGTCGGAGGCAAAAAGCTAAGGTTCGATGGGCCAAAGATGGAGATGCCAACACTGCTTATTTTCATAGAGTGGTAAGTAGGAGAAGAAGCAAGAATTTTATTCGCTATTTGGAGAATGAGGACGGGGTCGTTTTAAAAGGGGATAAGGAGATTGAGGAGGAAGTCCTTTCTTTCTTCTCTTCTCTTTATAGTCCTACTTGTGATCCAAGACCTTTCATTGATGGTTTAGACTGGTGTCCCATTTCCAGCGTAGACAAAGAGTCTCTGGATGCTCCGTTTTCCTTGGAGGAGATTAAAGGGGCTGTTTTTGGTTGCGATAGGAATAAAGCCCCTGGGCCTGACGGTTTCTCCATGGCCTTCTTTCAGGACAACTGGGAAGGTCTTCATGAGGACCTTGGGAGAGTCTTTAGGGAATTTCACGAGAGGGGGGTTATTGATAGCACTATGAACGAAACTTTTGAGTGTCTCATCCCCAAAAAGGAGAAGATCACAAAGGTTAAAGAGTTTAGGCCTATCAGTCTGGTGACTAGCGTGTATAAAATTATCGCCAAAGTTCTGGCAAATAGGCTGCGAAAGGTTCTTCCTTCGTCGATCTCGGATTCCCAAGGGGCCTTTTTAGCTGGCAGACAGATTTTGGATCAAGTTTTAATTGCTAATGAGGCTATTGAGGACTATCGCACCAGAAAACAAGAAGGAGTTCTTTTTAAGATTGACTTTGAAAAAGCTTATGATCATGTGGATTGAGACTTCTTGGATAAGGTGTTGGCAAAAAAAGGGTTTGGTTTTAAATGGCGGTCTTGGATTTGGAGTTGTGTGAGGACAGTAAGGTACTCTGTCCTTGTTAATGGTAAACCTAGGGGGAGATTTCTTGCAACTAGAGGCCTAAGACAAGGGGACCCTCTATCTCCTTTTCTTTTCCTGTTGGTGGTGGATATTCTGAGTAGGATCGTTTCTAAAGAGGTGGAAGGAAATATTTTGGAAGGATTTCGGGTTGGCAAGAATAAGGTGTCCCTTTCTCATCTTCAGTTTGCTGACAACACAATTTTCTTTTGTTCAGGAAAAGATGTGTCTTTCCATAACTTGATTAATATCCTTGGTTTTTTTGAGGCCATCTCGGGGCTTAGTATCAATAGAAGGAAATGTCAAGTTCTAGGTCTTAATTGTGAGCCCGAAAAGCTGGCAAGATGGGCAGCGCTAGCGCAGTGCGAGATTGGCACTTTTCCTACCTCCTATTTAGGGCTTCCTCTAGGTCATAATCCAAGGAGTTTACCTTTTTGGGACTCGGTTCTCCTTAAAATTCGTAAAAGACTGGCTTCTTGGAGAAAGAGTTTCTTTTCTAAGGACGGGAGACTAACTCTTATCCAATCTGTCTTGAGCGGTATCCCTTCTTACTTTTTGTCCCTTTTCAGAATTCCGGTCTCTGTTAGTAAGGGGATTGAGAAGCTTATGAGGGATTTTCTTTGGGAAGGGACTGATGAAGGTAAAGGTTCGCACCTGGTGAATTGGGTGGTGGTCTTTTACCCTGTCTTTTCGCAATTTGTTCGTTGTGAGGTGGGCGACAGGAGAGATACTTACTTTTGGGAAGATCAGTGGGTAGGGGAGAGACCTTTTTATTCTTTATTTCCTCATTTATATCATCTGTCCTCTCTAAAAAATCATTCGATAGCTTCGATATGCTCTAGCCCGTTAGACTCTTTCTTCGATACTCCCTTTTTTTCTTTCGGGTTTAGTCGGGCTTTGACCAATAGGGAAACGTCCGATGTTATATCTTTGTTGTCTTTGATTAATCAGTTTCGACTCCACTCTCATCGGAGGGTTTATCGCATTTGGAGTCCCTCTCCCTCTAAAGGGTTTTCGTGTAGCTCCTTTTTTCACTGTTTGGTGAGTCCTGTTGCGATGAGTGATTCTTCTTTCTCCTCGCTTTGGAAGGTGAAGGTCCCAAAGAAAGTTAAGTTTTTTGTCTGGCAGCTTTGGCACGGAAGGGTGAACACTTTGGATCGTTTGGTGGCCAGGGGATCTCCCTTGATTGGGCCTTTCTGTTGTATTCTTTGCAGGAGGGCTAACGAGGATTTGGACCACATTCTTTGGAGATGCGACTTTTGCAAGCTATTTGGAATTGTTTCTTTAGGCAATTCAACTTTCGCTTTGTTGGACAATTTGATAGCGAGAGAGACATTCATGGAGCTTCTTCTCAACTCGCCTTTCCATGAGAAAGGGTTGTTTTTGTGGTAAGGGGAGGGGTTTGTGCTATCTTGTGGTTTTTGTGGTGTGAGAGAAACAATAGAATCTTTAGGGGAAAAGAGTCTTCTTCTTTGGAAGTATGGACCCTAGTTAGATTCTATGTTTCTCTGTGGGCATCAGTGTCAGGATTCTTTTGTAATTATTCTCTTAGTTTTATTTTGTTTGATTGGAGCCCCTTTTTTTAGTGGCCTCCCCTCTTTTTTGTGGGCTTCTCATTTTTTGTATGCCCGTGTATTCTTTCATTTTTCTCTCAATGAAAGTTCGGTTTTTCATAAAAAAAAATAATTTCTTAAAATTTTCTTCCACGTCTCTATCATTTGAAGGCCTCCTGACTCAAGATCCAGTTGGAGTTTGTTTGTCTCACACCTTATTAATAAATCTTTTTATTTGCCGCTAGATTAAGGTATCTGGGGAGAACTGTGTTAAGTGGCATGCGACCGATCCACAGATGCTGATAAAAAATCTGTCAATAAAGTACGAAGTGATCAATCTCACTGTTGTTAAATTGGAATTAGTTTATTAGAAGACTTTGATGTTACAGTTGCGTATGACTGGCTTTTGAATGATTGCATGGAACATCAAGTTTCTTATGTTCTGGGAAAAGCGAGGATCTGAGGAGTATGAAACCTGAACTCTATAGATGGGGTACCTTATGCTCTCCTCTTGTTGAATGCTTATATTAGAAATTTAGAATATATCTATAAATGCCTTAACACTCCCAACACTTTTTGATCCTAAAATAAGACATTGACTTACTTAGAAATATGTTTATTTTAGTTTTAATAAAATCATTCATGCGATGTGCACATTCCAAATCTTTTGGAAAATGGTGTCATGTCTTCCTTGTAGTGACTCCTGTATCTGGATGTTTTAGAAGAGGAAGTTGTACGAGCAAAGATACTTTTGAGCCTACTAGGAAAATAAGAGTTTAGGTATTGTGTTTATTCACTGTATAAATTTCATATAAGACACTAAGGTTTTATTCAATATTCACCTTGGGGTAAAAGTGCATAGTTTTGATCATGTCTTGGAAATCCTTTCCTTATTATCTCTTTTGAGTTTTTCTGAAGCTATTATTTTGTATCTTTCCTTCTAAACTCTTTGTTTTTCTTACTGAAAAGTAATTGTTTATGTTATATCTTGATCTAGTTTGAATTTCAAAATCTTCAACTTGTTCTTTATTTATACTATCTTTCAGGTACCTAGACTGGTGCCTTGTGCTGCAACTTCACAAAGGTGCATACGTACAAATGATGTGGAGAATGTAGGTCGAACGGCTAGGCATCATACGTTCTTTGAGATGCTTGGAAACTTCAGTTTTGGTGATTACTTCAAGAAAGAAGCAATTAAGTGGGCATGGGAACTGACAACCATCGAGTATGAATGAATTACAATACCACAATGTTTGAGGATTCTAGCAAAAGTTCTAAAAATTTCAAAGCTCATTTGAAACTGAAGCATGAGAAGATTTCTCATCAAATAAATATTATATTGCTGCTGATCCAAGCTATAAGTTTCTTGAGCATAAAATTCTAGTATTTCTTTCCATATTAGCAACTTCATCCTAAAAGTTGAAAGTTGTATTATCATTATTTTTTATCAGTGTTCCATCTGGCCTCAAACTCTCTTTTTATCTACTCACAATCTCTTATTATGCTGATCTTGTTGGTGTTGATATAATTAAATTTGCCATAACCTATTAGCTTAAGCTTTTGGGTTAATTGGCGATTTACATGGTATCAGAGCAGGAGGTCCTGTTTCGAACCCTGGTGAAATCTTTTATTCCCAATTAATATTGATTTGTACTTGTTGGTGTTTTGTTAAAATTTCCAAGCCCACAAGTTAGGGGGAGTGTTTGATTTTCACTTGTTGGGCCTTTGTTCAAGTTTCTAAGCCCACAAGTGAGGAGGAGTGTTGGTGTTGATATAATTAAATTTGCCATAACCTATCAGTTTAAGCTTTTGGGTTAATTGGTGATTTACAGATCTAATATAGTGTGATCAATAAATAAACATGTCATTGAGTTTAGTGCTTTAGATTTCATTGGATGATGGAGGGCATATCATATTATAAATGCCAAATTATGGTTGGAGTTCAGCCTTGAGTAACTTAAGCTGAGTTCCTAGACCTTTGTTAACAATAAGAAAAACTCACTCTTAGTTTCTTTTTGTCCCTCCAGATTTGGGTTGCCAGCCAACAGATTATGGATTAGTATATATGAAGAAGATGATGAAGCTTTTGCAATATGGCATGACGAGGTTGCAAAATTGAAATATTTCATCTTGTGTGCTTAGTGAATTTATGCTCTTTCTTGAAGTTTATGTTTTTTTGATTGTATGTTTCTGTTCTTAAATAAACATTTTTTTAATTACTTGCTCCTGCAACATAAAGCTGTAGCTTTTGCAATGAAGTAAGGGACTATAGTGATTATTTCTCTCCCTTATGTTCTGGAGCCTATGACATCTTCTGATGCCAAAGATATATGTTACCTACGTAAACTTCTCTCATGTAGACAAGCGTGCTTGCCATATTTTTCTTTATTATTAGAAGTTCCCTGGTGGCACGAGATTATTGTAATTTCAATGAATTCAAAATCTACAATTATTCTTTTTATTATCTGATAATTTTCTTTTAATTATTTATATATGAATGGAGGCAAGAAATTAATTTTAGAAATCTAGGCCACCTTTAATATAATTAATATGTAACTAATTTTCTTCCAGGTAGGTGTTCCAGTTGATCGTATAAAGAGGATGGGTGAGGATGACAATTTTTGGACTAGTGGCATCACGGGTCCATGTGGCCCATGCTCTGAGATTTATTATGATTTCCAACCTGAAAAGGGGTATTCTGATGTTGTATGTGGTTTTTTCTTTCCCTTTGTTGATTATATGGAAGGCTGTGAACTAGTTGTCTAGTTCATACTAGTACTTCATTCTTCCTTAAATTTTTGAAGAGTTGATTCTTTTACAGGATTTGGGAGATGATACAAGGTTTATGGAGTTCTACAACTTAGTTTTCATGCAGTACAACAAAAAGGATGATGGGTCCCTCGAACCTTTGAAACAGAAAAATATAGATACAGGGCTTGGTTTAGAGCGCATGGCACGCATTCTCCAAAAAGTATTATAGCTACTCATTGTAAAGTTTCTTATGAAGTTCAACGTGAAGTTTTTATTTTTCCCCACTTTTTCTTATAGGAAAAATTAGTGCTAGAACTTACTGAACTAGAAGAGTATTTCAAGTAATTCCATATCATTTTATGCTACAATCATTTGCTACTCATGTTGGACAACGTTTTTTGATTACCATTTTCTTGCAGGTTCCAAATAATTATGAGACTGACTTGATCTACCCCATTATACAGAAGGCCTCAGAATTAGCAAATGTGACATATGACACTTCTGACAATCAGTCAAAAACAAACCTTAAAGTATGTGTATCCTAGAAGAAGCTAACATTTAGGCTTCATTCCACTTTGTTTCGTCTCCATTCTAAAACTGTCATTACTTCAGTGCTTTTTATTGCTTCTAGATCATTGGAGACCATATGCGTGCGATTGTATACCTGATATCTGATGGAGTCGTCCCATCCAATATTGGGAGAGGATATGTTGTCCGTAGGCTTATACGAAGAGTTGTTCGTACTGGTAGGCTGCTTGGAATAAAGGGGGATGGAAGAGGCAATATTGATGGTGCATTTACACCACTCATTGCAGAAAAGGTCATTGCATTAAGCTCCCACATTGACGAGGATGTGAAGGGTAGGGCATGCCGCATTCTTGAGGAACTGAAAAGGGAAGAATTTAGGTTTGTACAAACACTAGAGCGAGGGGAAAAGCTGCTTGAAGAAATGCTAGCTGATGCATTGGCAAGTGCTAAAGAGGATGGAAGGGTGCCTTGTTTGGCTGGTAAAGATGCATTTCTGTTGTACGATACATATGGGTTTCCAGTGGAGATTACCACAGAAGTTGCTCAAGAGCGTGGTGTTGTAGTTGATATGAAGGGGTTTGATATTGAAATGGAAAATCAGAGGCGACAATCTCAGGCTGCACATAATGCTGTCAAGCTGGAAGTTGGAGAAGGTGCAGATATCATGGAAAATATCTCTGACACAGAATTTCTTGGATATGATATGCTCTCTGCTAAAGCCATTGTGGAGAGTCTTATTGTGAATGGTACTTCTGTGTTACAGGTTTCAGAAGGAAATGATGTAGAAGTTTTGTTGAATCGGACACCTTTCTATGCGGAATCTGGTGGTCAGATTGGAGACCATGGTTTCATCTACATTTCAGAAGGTGAAAACAGCCACAATGTTATAGTGGAGGTAAAAGATGTACAAAAATCTGCGGGCAACATATTTGTTCACAAGGGTACCATCAAACAGGGAGTTCTAGAGGTTGGAAGAGAAGTAGAAGCAGAAGTAGATGGAAAGTTGAGGCAGGGAGCCAAGGTAGCATTATAAGAAGTTTGTAGACAAATTGTTTGCACTATTTAGCTAAATCTAAAATCATATACTTCATGCGCTTGCCTCTAAAGGGAGTACTACTGGTCATTGTGCTATCGCTTAGAAATCTTGTGCGTTAATCTTTTGGAACTGTTAGACTATGTTGATATAATTAAATTTACCCCAACTCTTAGCTTAAACTTTTAGTTTGATTGGTGATTTAAGATGGTATCAGAGCAGGTGGTCCAAGAGGTCCTGTGTTCAAGCCCCTGCATAGTCAGTTTTCTCCCCATTTAATATTGATTCCACTTGTTTGACTTTTCATCAAATTTCCAAGCCCACAAGTGAGGGGGGTGTTAGACTATGTTGATATAATTAAATTTACCCCAAACTCTTAGCTTAAGCTTTTAGTTTGATTGTTGATTTAAGAGGAACAGTTTTTATGAGGAATCCCTCTTATTGCTTTGTAATTTTTCTAGGTTCATCATACTGCTACGCATTTGCTACAATCTGCGCTTAAGAGGATTATTGGCCAAGAAACATCACAAGCTGGTTCCTTGGTTGCCTTCGACCGGCTCAGATTTGATTTCAACTACCACCGACCACTTGCTGACACTGAGATCTTAAAAATTGAAGAGTTGATCAATGATTGGATTGGAGGTGCAGTGCTTCTTCAAACTAAAGTGATGCCTCTTGCTGATGCCAAAAGAGCGGGGGCTATTGCTATGTTTGGAGAGAAGTATGGAGAAGAGGTCTGAACTTCTTCTCATTATAACCTCGAATTTTGACAATGGCATATCTGAAATCATGTTGCCTACCATTTCTGTTCATAATGTAGGCATATCATTATTTACCAGACAACTTCTTGCTTGACCTTATTGTAATGTTAGTTAATCTCTCAAAGATATGAACAGAAGCTTTAACTGTGTCAAAAAAAAAAAAAAAGAGAGAGAGAGAGAGAACAGAAGCTTTAAGTTGAAATTTGAACCTTCTGGCTAAAGGACTTATTTTTCTCTTCTCGTTAGCTAGAAGTCAGCAATCTCTTCTGAGTTTGATATGAATATGTTTTTCATGATGAACCCCAAGGAATGTGTTCTCTATTATCTTCTAAGCAAGATTTAGATTTGGGTACAAAGACATACTTCATTTATGGAGTTTTAACTGTACATATTTACTGTGAAGGGTGTTCCTATCCCTTGTACTGACATTTTAGCCTTCTAGGTACGTGTTGTTGAGGTTCCTGGTGTGTCAATGGAACTTTGTGGTGGGACTCATGTATTCAACACTTCAGAAATACGAGGCTTTAAAATAATCTCGGAGCAGGGTATTGCATCTGGCGTTAGGCGAATAGAGGCCGTGGCTGGTGATGCTTTCATTGAGTACGTTAATGCCAGAGACTGCCATATGAAGCGGCTGTGCACCATGCTCAAAGTATGCTCTCGCTTAGACGCTTAAAGTTATGCCACTGGAAAGACTTCTTGTATTATAAATGCCATTACCTATTTCAGTATCATAACTAAGTTTAAACTTGATTGACGAGTAATGATATGCTTAATTTGTACAGTATTCTTCTGGAAAGAGAACTTTACTTTTTCCTGTGTGTAGGTAAAAGCTGAAGATGTTACAACCCGGGTAGAAAATCTCGTTGAGGAATTGCGGTTGGCGAGAAATGAGATCTCCAATTTGCGTGAAAAAACTGCAGTTTTTAAAGCATCAAGCATTGCTAATAAGGCATTTGTGGTTGGAACTTCAAAAGAGATCAGGTGAATAATAAACTTCACCAAGATATCACGTTAGCTGGATAAACATCCAACTTCGCATTACCTTATTTTCTTTATAAAATTCTATACATTTTGAAACAATATTCTTCCAAGAACTTAACAAAAGAGAACAATCCATCTAAACTAAACAGATAACGATTTCTTTTGCAGGGTACTAGTTGAATGTATGGATGATACCGACGCCGATTCACTGAAAGGTGCAGCTGAGTTCCTGATAGACAATCTTCAAGATCCAGCAGCTATTGTACTAGGCTCTTGTCCAGGCGAAGGAAAAGTGAGTTTAGTTGCAGCATTTACACCAACTGTTGTTAATCTAGGAGTACAGGCAGGGAAGTTCATAGGACCTATAGCTAAGTTGTGTGGTGGGGGAGGGGGTGGCAGACCCAATTTTGCTCAGGCAGGTGGAAGAAAGCCTGAGAACTTGTTGAATGCACTCGAAAACGCTCGATCTGAGCTCATCCGAATTCTATCTGAGAAGGCAAGCTAGAACTCATCTGAATCGGAAACGTGGAACACATTCGTCGTGGCATCAGGGCTTAGAACTTGTATCCTTGAAAATGGCTTTGTGATAAGACACAACAGTTCTTACACAGTAGGGGCCTCCAAAATGGTACAGTATTTTTGGAAGAAGCAAGAATATAAAATGTAATACATCATTGGTCAAATTTGAGAGTTTCTTGTTGCTCCATATTACATGAGTTATTGATTCTTTGAATGAAACTCATATACATATTTGGAAAAAGAAAAGCAGCTCATCTCTGAAAGAATCAATGGTTATTCTCTGCTTTATGAGAATAATGAGTTTGTTGTGCGTTTAAATTGAGAATTTTTGGGGTTAATTTTGTGTCTAATTATTAATCTGTTTACTGACTTTATGTAAATTGATATTTCGAATGGATTTTTTTTTTTTCCCACAAAAAATAATAAGAAAACTATAAAATCAATTGACTATTTGTCAACTTTTTATTCTAGAATCAATAAAAAGAAGTTTAGTCAATTTTGTATTATTGTTACTTGAAGATTATTAATGGTGGGGACAATTTTGAATCATTTCTTAGGCAAACGTGGATACTAATAATAATGACTCTTATATTCATATGGTTTTTTTGGGGGTTCATTTTAGACATTAAAATGTTAGTTTAAATACTTGACACATTTTATTTTAGTTCCTAAATTCTGCACATAAATTTATTAAACATTGTTGTTTTTCTTTTTCCAGAGTCCAACAACACATTTGAGGTAGAGATCCAAGCTTTTGACATTTTGGTTGAAAATATAATGGCGTAACCAATTCAATTATAAAATATTCTTGTTATGTCAATTTTTCATTAGTTTTTCAATGAAATGTTAGACCATTTTAGCACATTTGGCTTAAAACACTCAATTGAAAGAGATATCTACTCATCAAATTACCAAATACGTTTTGTACTAAAAAAACGTACACCAAAATACATGTCACTTTAGATTTAAGTTAAATGATCTATAAAAGGTTAACAATAATGATTAAAATGACATTTTATGCCAAGTTTAGATATTAAAACAAAATATTCATAAAGTTTAAGGAAAAAAAGAGAAAAAATAAATACGAAAATTCACAGAGAAAAAGTTAAAACCCTTCTAAAGTAGAGAATAAAAATTATGACAAACAAATTGAACCAATTATCTTACCATCAAGAACTAAAAAGAAAAAAAAAAAAAAACTTACCATCAAGTTCATAGCCTAACTAGAACCATTTAAATTATACAAATTATACAACCTAAAAACCTAAATACCTAAACTGGATCCAAACTTTCATGCCCCAACACTCATTCTTCTTGGGGGAAGAAAATGCTATTTCCAAGACAGTATTTTGCAATTTAAAGTACATTTAAATAGGAAGAAATCATCTAAAACAAATTATCTTTTTTTTTTTTTAAAAAGAAAAGTACAAATTATCTTGTTGCTACCTACAATACAAGTAACCATTCAACTTTTATTGGAAAAGCTCTTCATTTGGTTGTCTATGAATAGTTGTATTTTTTAATAAAATTTTTAGGATTTGTTTGAGGCACAAGTTACAATAACACTCATGAAATACTTTGCACCATAAACACAGACTATTATAATCTCAGACTATACTACTCTACATTTTGAATAATGTTATATGATTTCACATATTATAATAATCCACAAACTATTATAACCTCATGTTATTATAACTCATCCAACACCCTAGATAACCCCTTAGAGAGGAAAACAAAGTTAGCTCCTTTGACATTTTCTTTTGAAAATTCTTTGGTCTAGAAAGTCTTCTTTTTAGCAGATATTTTATCCCTCATTCTCTAGTTTGGTATCTAATGCAATTTCATTTTTTCCCCTTTTCTTTTATAGAAAAACATCTTTTTATTAATTGTTTCCTTATGCCCTAATCAAGTGTAATTTTGTAATAATGATATTTCAAATAAATAAAGAGTTTTTATTATATTCTCGCACATAAACTTAAATCCAATAAACTAAGTTCCAAGGTTATAATGATCGATCTTGAACAATTGTGTAGTGAACACAAGTTGGATAAAGTTGTTCAAATATAACCTGAATGGTCTATGGTATATGCGTAAGGTGTTGGGATTTGTGCCCTAAAACTCGTAGTTTGTAATTATGTTCTAATTAATGTAATAAAATGTTATTATTTCAATAAAGTGTTATTGTTCGTTATCTACGAGTTTGCCTTTATTTAAAACCATAAATCCAATAAACTAACATCCAAGGCTGTTAAATGAATCTTTAACTGAATGTAATGTACATAAAAAGGATCTCGGTTCGAGATACAACCTAAAGGGTCTATAGTTAGGGGATAAGGTTTGGGTACCTTACCCTCGTTAAACTATGGATGTGGCCCACTTTGTATTAGATACAAACACTGTGATCCTAACGTGTTCGTGTAGATGACATGTGAGTGGGGATATCCTATGTAATGAGATTACATGAGATCAGGACCACGAAATAGTAACCTCTAGTCAGAACTCCGACTTGACTAGTTAGGTTTCTATTTCACTAGGATGACCTAGACAACTTGATCTCAATCTCGAAAGTAAAAGTTACTTAACTCCTCGTCGCGAGGGATTGTCCTTTGACTAGTATGGGTGAGAGTGACCAGATTCGCCGACTCAATATGCCTACCTTCTTGGGGATAAGACCGAGTGAGCGGCTGGGGACTTAACTTAGCAAGATGGAATTCACTCCTTCCCGCCTACTAGGGTAAGTAGAGGAATGTTCCCTTAAGTGGTGTCTCCGAGACTTGAACAAAGGGCCCAACCCTCTCATTGGCCCGAGATGGACTCTGTTTGTTGGTAGGACCACAAACAAATTGTTCATTAGAGGAGCACTGATACTTAAGGTACAAGATGTAACCTAGGGGTAAAGCGGTAATTTGACCTAGCTGGTGTTACAACCATTCGTGAAGGATTGACTTGCTGTTATTGGTCAATATCCATGGACACAAAAATATATCTGCAGTGAGAAGAGTGCAACTGTGGGACTTTAGTGGAGTGTTCCCGCATTTAACGAATGTTGATTGGGAGGTTAATGAGATTAACCGAGCAATCTCGTATCGTTAGAGCTTCTGATCTGTAGGTCCATTAGATCCACATTCTAGCTCGTAAAGGGTTCTTAGATCATTTGAATTTGAAATGTTCAAATTCATTAGGGAATAACTTAATGTATTTAGATACGATATAATATATAGTTTTGGAACTATATATTATAAATTTAATGTGAATATGATTCATATTAAATTATATGGGAGAATTGAATATTTGAAAGAGTTCAAATATTATATTAAGTGTGAATGTGATTCACATTAGAAAACTATATGTTAAAATTTAATGTGCACTAGATGTGCATTAAAACTATAGGTTAGAGGGAAGGATATGATTAAATATGATTTAATCTTAATTAAATATAAGATATTTAATTTGATTAATTAAATATGATTTAATTAATATTTTTAATTTAATTTAATATTAAATTAATGGGAACGTGTCAGAAGGACACGTTCCCCACCTCCCTCCCCATCGATAGGGAGTGGAGAGGTGATCCCTCGTTTTATTCTCCAATGGAGGAGAGGAGGTTGATCGATTGATTAATTTTGGATTGACAGAAAGAATTCCCTCCCTCACACTCTCATTCCCTTCTTCTTCCAATTGTTGGAAACCTTCCCACCAAGGAAGATTTAAGAACTCAGAGATATAGAAGGTGCTCACTGTTGGTGGTGTTCTGTTGAAGAAAAATAGAGAACTTTGGAAGTTCCTGTGTTGCTGATTTCTTTTAGAGGAGCAAAGAGTTGCTGTATTGGAGAATTAGAAACTACAAATGTATTCTTTATCTTCTCTTTAGTTTAATTGTTAAATATATGTTTGCATGTATGCAATTAATCCATGTCTAATAGGATTAGAAATACCATGCTTGTTCTGTATTTTTGGTCAATGTAATCGCTTTTTTGTTTTAAGCAAAACAATCAAGTAACTAAGATCCCAAACACGTTTCCGCTGTTCAAGGAGATCAGATCTCCATCAATTGGTATCAGAGCAATGCTTTGTTTTGTTTTGAAACAAAATTGCATTGATTTGGTGGGAAATGCATTTGGTTTGCTGTAAAACTTGTTTAGGAATGTTTTGGCCTTAGTTTACTTCGATTTTTGTTCAAATTGGATGTAAAGGCCTCTGCATTTTTGGGCAAAAAATACAAAATTGAGTCTGTAATTGAGTTACAAGTCGTTCGGGACAAGTTTCATGCAATTCGATTGAGAATCGAAGGAGAAATTGAAGTTTGAAGTTGTTGTGTTCGTGGAAGAAAGTCTGTTGTCGGCTAAAGAGTGAGCGGTAACGTGAAGAACGACGCCGCAACGCCAACGCTCAAGGAATCGAAGTCCCGCATGGAAAGCGATTGCGAATCGCACGCTCTTGATTTAGTTACAATGGAAATTTCAAGAATGTAAAACATGGATTAAGCATAAAATAAGAGATTGGACAACAAGAAGTTACCTTTGAAGAACCTTTCTTCAAGTGATCCTCTCTCCACCGTCACGATCTCAAAGAACAAGAATTGTGACGAACACCGACAGACACCACCACCGGATCTTCTCCTTTGTTCTGCAGAGAGGGAGGAAGGTGGGTTCCTTTAGTAGTAGTGGTGAGGATTTTTTGAGAGAGAGATTTGTGTTTTGGAACTCTTCCAACAACACAACAAGGAGGCTAGGAATTCTATGAAACAAATCCTTAACCTACTTGCATCTCATGCAACCATATATATAGAGAATTGGGATGGAAATGACCATCCTACCCCTCTTTTAATCTCTCTTTAGTATATAGTCTAAATCATATTAAAACTATATATTATATCAATTATATCATATATAATTGATATTACTCCTCATGTATGAAATTGAACACTTCAATTTCACTCCTAACTTTATACCTTCTATATTACCATGTTGAGCCAACAGAGGGATTTAATGGACCTACAGATCATGAGCTCTAATGATATGAAATTAACTGATCAAACTCTTTGATCTAGTTAATCAATATTCATTAACTACAAGTCACTCCACTATAGACTTGTAGCTGCACTCTCCTCACTGTAGATATTATTGTGTCCACCGATATAGTCATTACCCATGAGACGACCCTCTTCACGGGTTGTTCGTAATCACAACCGGGTCAAATTACCGCTTTACCCCTCGTGATTACTCTCTTTGCTCTTAAGCACCACCGATCCTCAATGAACAACAAGTCTAAGGTCCCACCTTAGACTCATACCTCACAGAGAGGCGGGCCCCGTTGTTCAAGACACTCGAATCGCCTTAAGGGAACAACCTATCTAATTTCTCGAGAGAGGAATGAGTGAATTCCATCTTGCAGCTTAAGTTCCCGGCTACCTACGAGGTTCTATCACCGGAAGGTAGGCTTATTGAGTCTGGCCATGTGCCACTCTCACCCATACTAGTCTAAGGACAAACCCTACATAAGCGGGAGTTCTTAACTTGCTCAGATTCAGTCGAGTCACTAATGACCATCTATAAATTACTAGTCTTATCCTCGTTAACGATGTTATACTTGGTTAGTTAGACTAATAATTTGCGATCGATCTTGTATGAACTCTTCATACAGGATGCCCCCACTCGCATGTCAACTAAATGAATGAGTTGGATTATCTCTTTTGTACTAATACAAAGTGGGCTGCATCCATGGTGTTACCAGAATGAGGTTTCCAACCTCATTCTTATACCATAGACTATTTAGGTTATAATCTTGAACTCAACCCAAATAGTGTCCACTACACTGATTTCAAGATAAACGTTATAACCTTGGAGCTTAGTTTATTGGATTTAAAAAAGCAAGACTGTAATCTTATCAAAACAAATAACACTTTATTTAATTGATCAAGATTTCACAAGTTTAGGGCATAAATCCCAACACGTTCCCTATCGACGCGGGCGTTCAAGGGGTTGGCAGCGTTGCAACGTTGCTCCTCAACGTTGCAATGCTACCCCGATACCAGGCGCGCAAGACGACGAAGCGGGCGTTGCAACGCTGACGCCGTGGGGCATTCCAACAGCTGCAGACCGGTTCGGTTGGTTCAATTGTTTTGGTCCGATTCGAGCGGTTCAAGGCCGGTTCAGGGTGTTTTTGGACCGGTTTCATGAAATAAATTAATGTAATTTTTTTTTTTTTTTGCACTTTAGGGGTCAAATTATTCTAGTTTTATAACTATTTATCTTTATGAATGTCATTTAGATTATTCCCACCTTAGGATAAGCATATTCATGCATTTTATTTATATAAATGTTATATGAATATGGTTGAATGCATGACTAATTTATTTTTTTCATGAATAATTAATTATAAGTGTTATAATCAGATTATATGGAAAATAAATTGCATGGAGCATGAAATTACTTAGTTTAAAATAAATGTTCTTTTGTTTAAGTAATTTTATAATTCAATTAGTTGAATTCCTTTTATAATTCCAATTTGAATATTGATTGTTGGATTTATAATATAGTTTCTTTATCATAGATTAATTATTAAAATTTATAAAAGTTATAAATTAAAGGGGTTTTAGAAACCATAACCTATAATAAAGAAATGCATGCAAACACAGGAACTTGGGTTAAAATTTAATTAGTTTTAAATCGTTTAAAATTAATTCAGACCTAAGTTTCAATTTCTAATAGGATTAGAAATAATTCTTACGTAGTATTTTAAATAGTTTAAAATATAGTAGGACTTTAGAATTTTGGTTATAAGGGAACTCTACTGGTGAAGTTACATCTAAGGTGGGGTACTTTAAGTCGAGTGCTAATCTAACACCTCCTACCTGGGAACTGACCCGGAACCTGAGTTGAATTAACCTTAGTCCTGTTTTATCTCTAGGCAATTAAAATGTTTATTCACCTAGACATAAGGTTTTAATACCTAATTATAATAGTTATAATAAGCATAGACTTAGATAGATTATTTTAGCCAGAATCCAGCTAAGTTAAAACTATACCCTAATTTTAGGAACTTGGTGGGAGAAAACGAGATGTTTGCATCGAGTTTACTCTCACGCCCCAAGAGTTCACACCGTGAGTTCCATGCTCGGCCACGTGGCGTCAATAGGCGCCCTCACTACGGTATGTGTTTGCATGGTTCAATACTAAGGTGAATGAGGAAGTATCCATAGTAAATGGGAGCGGGGACGTGTGTCAACGTATCCTACTGGTCCTCCATTAGGTCGCACCGTGAGATTTCTATAGTCCTTCGCTAGGTTGTCACCGAACAACCAAACCCTACGGAGGGCTCGACTATAGGGATCGAACACCGCGAATTCAGAAATGGATAGGGTCTCTTAGGTTGTTTGCCAGCATTTGTCTTTCTTAATAGTAGCCTGTTGGCTCGGGCCTATTGGATATGAAAATGGTAGGGTCACATTTATGGGATGAGCTAAGTTAGTTAACAAATCCTTGACCAAACAAACGGTAGCTAAGGACCATTGGGACATGAGATGTCCTGGTAGTGAGAATTGGTTGAGAAAGTCTCAATTCAAGGGAGGAATGACTGACCGCCCGACAAAGGCTTTTGTTCTAAACCCTTGAAGTATCGTTGCAAAATTAAAGGTTTAGCTTAAACAGTGGGTTTAGTTTAAACACTAGGGTTCTTTAATAATTTTGCTAAATTAGATTGGTTTTTTACAATGGGTTAAAAAGACATAACTAATTAGAACTATTTTGGATTTTCAGCATGTCGTCCTCAATAATAGCCTTACTTAAAAGCGACCGTTTAACTTGTGAGAATTTTACTACGTGGAAGTCCAACTTGAATACGATTCTCGTTGTTGACGACCTACGGTTTGTACTGTCTGAGGAATGTCCTCAACTCCCTGCTCGTAATGCTCCTCAAATGCATTGGAGGCGCACGACCATCGGATCAAGGCCAATGATAAGGCCAAGGTCTACATTTTGGCTAGTGTTTACGAAGTTCGCCAAAAGCACGAGGCATGGCATGGTCTCACCGTGAGATCATGAGTTCATTTGCAGAAATGTTTGGACAACCGTGCCGGACAGATTCGACACAAATCCCTCAAATACGTTTATAACTCCCGTATGAAGGAGGGGTCATCGGTGAGAGAACACGTTCTTGATCTGATGGTCCACTTCAACGTGGCTGAGATGAACGGAGCAATCATTGACGAGGAAAGTCGTATCGTTCATCCCGGAATCTCTTAGAAGAGTTTCTGCAATTCGCAAAGAATGCGGTGATGAACAAGATAGAGTATAACCACGACTACTCTCCTTAATGAACTCTGACTTTCCAGTCTCTTATGAAGAATAAGGGACAGTGATGGAGAGGCAAATCTGTTTGTCCATTCCGTAAGGTTCCAAAAGGGTTCATCCTCAGGACTAAGTCTCAGTAGCTCATCTTCTCCGGGCTTAAGAAGACCCAAAAGAAGAAAATATGAGGGAAAGGGAAGACACCTATTCACGACAAAGGCAAGGGAAAAGCCAAGGGTTGCAGATAAAGGAAAATGTTTCCTTTACGCAACGTGGATGGGCATTGGAAGTGAAACCGCCCAAAATACTCTTTGAGCTCAAAGAGAAGAAAGGTAAATTAGATTTACTTGTTCTTGAAACATGTTTAGTGGAAAATAATGATTTTACTCGGATACTTGATTCAGAGCCACTAATCACGTTTGCTCTTCATTTCGTGAAACTAGTTCCTTCAAGGAGCTCGAAGAGGTGAGATGACGCCGTGGTCGGAATGGGAGACGTCGTCTCACTGCATGTGATGGGAGATGCCAAGTTATTTTTCGGAGATAGATTTCTTTTATTGAAAAATCTGTATATAGTTCCTAAGCTTAAAAGGAACTTAATTTCTATCTCTTGTTTAATAGAACTTGGATATTGTATTTCTTTTCAATTAATGAAGCGTTCATTTTGAAAGAAGGTGTTAATATTTGTTCGCTAAATTGAAAAATGGCTTGTATGTACTTCAAACCGAACAAAACGAAAGCAATTTTAAATCATGAGATGTTTAAAAATGCTAACACTCAAAATAAAAGGCAAAGAATTTCTCCAAATAATAATACCTATCTATGACATCTTAGGCTTGGTCATATTAATCTCAACCGGATTGAAAGACTCTCTAAGAATGGACTTCTAAACAAGTTAGAAGATGATTCTTTATCGCTTGCGAATCTTGCTTGGAAGGTAAAATGACCAAGCGACCTTTTCTGGAAAAGGTTACAGAGCCAGTAGAGCCCCTATAACTTGTGCATTGGATCTTTGTGGTCCGGTGAATGTCAAAGCTCGAGGAGAGAGATTTAATATTTCATCTCTTTCATAGATGATTATTCGAGGTATGGTTATCTATACCTAATGTATCACAAGTCTGAAGCTCTTGAAAAGTTCAAAGAGTATAAGGCAGAAGTAGAGAATGCATTAGGAAAAACAATTAAAACACTTCGATCCGATCGAGGTGGAGAGTATATGGATTTGAGATTTCAGGACTATATGATAGAACATGGAATCAAATCTCAACTCTCAGCACCAAATACACCACAACAAAATGGTGTGTCAGAAAAGAAAAATAGAACCTTGTTAGACATGGTTCGTTCTATGATGAACTATGCTCAATTGCCTGCCTCGTTTTGGGGATACGCAGTAGAGACTGCAGTTCAAATCTTGAACAGTGTTCCATCAAAAAGTGTTTCAGAAACACATTTTGAACTTTGGAAGCGGCGTAAACCTAGTTTACAACATTTCAGGATTTGGGGCTATCCGGCACACGTGCTCGTGACAAACCCAAAGAAATTGGAACCTCGTTCAAGATTGTGCCAATTTGTTGGCTATCCCAAAGAAACGAGAGGTGGTCTTTTCTACGACCCACAAGAAAACAAGGTGATTGTATCGACAAACACCACGTTTTGGAGGAAGATCACATGAGGAACCACAAACCGCGTAGTAAATTAGTACTAAATGAAGCTACACATGAACCAACAAGAGTTGTTAATCAAGCTGGACCTTCATCAAGAGTTGATGGAAGAGCCAACAGCTCAAGTCAGTCTCGTCCTTCTCAATCGTTGGGAATGCCTCGACGCAGATGGGAGGGTTGTTTCCCAACCCGACCGCTTACTTGGGTTTATTTGAAACTCAAGTTGTCATACCTGATGACGACGTAGAAGATCCATTGTCTTATAAACAGGCAATGAATGACGTAGACAAGGACCAATGGATTAAAGCCATGGACCTTGAAATGAAGTCAATGGACTTCAATTCAGTATGGGAACTTGTAGACCAACTTGAAGGGGTTAGACCCATAGGGTGTAAATGGATTTATAAGAGAAAGAGAGATGCAACCGGAAAGGTACAGACCTTTAAGGCTAGGCTTGTAGCAAAGGGTTTTACCCAAAGGGAAAGAGTTGACTATGAAGAAACTTTTTCCCCTGTTGCTATGCTGAAGTCTATAAGGATACTCTTGTCCAAAGCCACGTTTTATGATTATGAAATTTGGCAGATGGACGTAAGCTTAATCGATCCATTTATGGATTGAAACAAGCGTCAAGATCTTGGAATATAAGATTTGATACTGCGATCAAGTCTTACGGCTTTGACCAAAATGTTGAGGAGTCTTGTGTTTACAAGAGGATCGTCAACGACAAAGTAGCTTTGTTGGTACTTTATGTGGATGATATCCTACTCATTGGGAATGATGTAGGATACCTAACTGACAAAAAGAATTGGTCATGCACCCAATTCCAAATGAAAGATTTGGGAGAAGCGCGCAGATGTTCTCGGGATTGAGATCTTTAGGAATCGCAAGAACGTAACGCTAACTTCTTGTCTTAAGCGTCTTATATTGACAAAATGTTGTCCAGATATTCGATGCGAGAATTTCAAGAGGGCTTATTACCCTTCGTGCACGGAGTTCATCATGTCAGGAACAATGTCCCAAGACACCTCAAGAAGTTGAGGATATGAGACATATTCCCTATGCCTCTACAAATAGGTAGCTTAATGTATGCTATGCTATGCACGAGGTAGGACATTTGTTATGCAGTGGAAATAGTCAGTAGGTACCAGTCCAATCCAAGGTTAGACCACTGGACAACGATTAAAAATATCCTCAAGTATCTAAGGAGAACGAAAGACTATATGCTTGTGTATGGGTCAAGGATCGATCCTCACTGGATACATCGATTCGATTTTCGGGACCGATAAGGATTCTCGAAAATCCACATCGGATCGATTTTCACCCTTAACAGGGAGTTATAGTATGGCGAAGCATCAAGCAAGGATGCATCGCGACTCCACAATGGAGGTTGAGTATGTCGTTGCTTGGAAGCAGCCTAAAGAGGCTTTTGGCTAAGGAAATTCTTCATCGATTTGGAAGTTGTTCCAAATATGGAATCTCCCATCACCTTATCTCGTGACAACAGTGGTGCGGTAACCAATTCGAAGGAACCTCGCAGCCATAAGCGAGGAAAGTACATCGAGAGGAAGTATCACCTAATACGAGAAATAGTGCAACGAGGAGATGTGATACCACGAAGATCGCTTCGAGCACAATATTGCCGATCCGTTTACAAAGACTCTCAATTTAAAAAGTGTTCGAGGGTCATCTGGAAAGTCCGGTCTCATGACATATGTACACATAAGCTAATCTAGGCAAGTGGGAGATATGTAATGGGGTATATGGACGCTACTAGTTTATTGTATTTCTACCGCTTTAGATTATGATGTACCCCACTAGAGTTTTAGTTCAAGTTGGAGTTTGTTGGGATTTGTGCCCTAAAACTCGTAGTTTGTAATTATGTTCTAATTAATGTAATAAAATGTTATTATTTCAATAAAGTGTTATTGTTCGTTATCTACGAGTTTGCCTTTATTTAAAACCCTAAATCCAATAAACTAAACATCCAAGGTCATTAAATGAATCTTTAATCGAATGTAATGTACATAAAAAGGATCTCGGTTCGAGAGATACACTGACTAAAGTGGTCTATAGTTGGGGATAAGGTTTGGGTACCTTACCCGGTTAAACTATGGATGTGGCCCATTTTGTATTTGATACAAACACTGTGCTCCTAACGTGTTCGTGTAGATGACATGTGAGTGGGGATATCCTATGTAATGAGATTACATAAGACCGAACCACGAAATAGTAATTTCTAGCTGTAACTCCGTTGACTAGTTAGGTTTCTATTTCACTAGGATGACCTAGGCAACTTGATCTCAATCATGAGCAGGTTACGAACTCTTGTTCGCGAGGGATTGTCCTTTGACTAGTATGGGTGAGAGTGGTCAGATTCGCCAACTCAATATGCCTACCTTCTTGGGGACAAAACCGAGTGAGCGGTTGGGGACTTAACTTAGCAAGATGGAATTCACTCCTTCCCGCCTACTAGGGTAAGTAGAGGAATGTTCCCTTAAGTGGTGTCTCCGGGACTTGAACAAAGGGCCCAACCCTCTCATTGGCCCGAGAGGGACTCTGTTTGTTGGTAAGACCACAAACAAATTGTTCATTAGAGAGCACCGGTACTTAAGGTACAAGATGTAACCTGTGGTAAAACAAGTAATTTGACCCAGCTGGTGTTACGAACATTCATGAAGGATTGACTTGCTGTTATTGGTCAATATCCATGGACACAGAAATATATCTGCAGTGAGAAGAGTGCAGCTGTGGGACTTTAGTGGAGTGTTTCAGTATTTAACGAATGTTGATTGGGAGGTTAATGAGATTAACCGAGCAATCTCGTATCGTTGGAGCTTCTGATCTGTAGGTCCATTAGGTCCACCTTCTAGCTCGTAAAGGGTTCTTAGATCATTTGAATTTGAAATGTTCAAATTCATTAGGAATAAACTTAATGTATTTAGATACGGTATAATATATAGTTTTGGAACTATATATTATAAATTTAATGTGAATATGATTCATATTAAATTATATGGGAGAATTGAATATTTGAAAGAGTTCAAATATTATATTAAGTGTGAATGTGATTCACATTAGAAAACTATAGGTTAAAATTTAATGTGCACTGGATGTGCATTAAAACTATAGATTAGAGGGAAGGATATGATTAAATATGATTTAATCTCAATTAAATATAAGATATTTAATTTGATTAATTAAATATGATTTAATTAATATTTTTAATTTAATTTAATATTAAATTAATGGGAACGTGTCGGAAGGACACGTTTCCCACCTCCTCCCCATCGATAGGAGTGGGAGGTGATCCTCGTTTTATTCCTCTCCAATGGAGGAGAGGAGGTTGATCGATTGATCAATTTTGGATTGACAGAAAGAATTCCCTCCCTCACACTCTCATTCCCTTCTTCTTCCAATTGTTGGAAACCTTCCCACCAAGGAAGATTTAAGAACTCAGAGATATAGAAGGTGTTCACTGTTGGTGGTGTTCTGTTGAAGAAAAATAGAGAACTTTGGAAGTTCCTGTGTTGCTGATTTCTTTTAGAGGAACAAGGAGTTGCTGTACTGGAGAATTAGAAACTACAAAGGTATTCGTTATCTTCTCTTTAGTTTAATTGTTAAATATATGTT
Organism: Trichosanthes cucumerina; assembly: GCA_036507285.1. Taxonomy (NCBI): domain Eukaryota; kingdom Viridiplantae; phylum Streptophyta; class Magnoliopsida; order Cucurbitales; family Cucurbitaceae; genus Trichosanthes; species Trichosanthes cucumerina. Next base: position 9,480,410 of record CM071839.1, on the reverse strand, counting down.
TGCATGTATGCAATTAATCCATGTCTAATAGGATTAGAAATACCATGCTTGTTCTGTATTTTTGGTCAATGTACTGTTTTTTGTTTTAAGCAAAACAATCAAGTAACTAAGATCCCAAACACGTTTCTGCTGCTCAAGGAGATCAGATCTCCATCATAAGGTTGGGAACCTTATACTGATAACACCATGGATGCGACTCGCTTTGTTTTTAGTACAAACGAGATAATCCAACTCGTTCATGTGGTAGATATGTGAGTGGGGGCATCCTGTATAATGAGATTATACAAGACCAGACCGCAAATTATTTACTTACTAGTGTAACACCGTTAACAAGATAGGTCTAATAATTTATAGATGATCAATAGTGACTTGACTTGAATCCTGAGCAAGTTATGGACCCCTGCTTATGGGGGTTTGTCCTTAAACTAGTATGGGTGAGAGTGGCCTGTAGCCGACTCAATAAACCTACATTCTCAGGGACAGAACCTTGTAGATAGCTGGGAACTTAACTCTGCAAGATGGAATTCACTCATTCCTAAATTAGGGAATCAGATAGGTTGTTCTCTTAAGAACTAAATCCATGTCTTAAACAACGGGGTCCCGCCTTCTTACTGGCCTAAGAAGGATTAAGTTTATGGTAGAACCATAGACTTGTTGTTCATTAGAGGATCAGTGGTGCTTAAGGAGCAAGATGTAATCACAGGGGTAAAATGGTAATTTAACCCAGCTGTGATTACGAACAACTTGTGAAGGGTCAACTCACATGTATTGATTATATCAATGGACACAACACAATCTACAGTGAGGAGAGTGTAGCTATGAGTCTATAGTGGAGTGACTCGTAGTTAATGAATGTTGGTTAATTAGATCAAAGAGTTTGATCGGTTAATCTCATATCATTGGAGCTCATGATCTGTAGGTCCATTAGGTCCCTCCGTTGGCTCAACATGGAAAAATATTGAGGATATATAGTTTGGAGTGAAATTAAAGAGTTCAATTTTATATATAAGGAGATATATCAATTATATGTGATATAACTGATATAATATATAGTTTAATCTATATACAAAATGAGAAATACATAATAAGAGCACTATAGGGGTATGATGGTCATTTCTACCATATTTCCTTATAAATATATGCATAAGATGCACATTTAGCAAGGAATCTAAGATAAGAAACCCTAGTGCTCTCAAAGTTGGAAAAAGAGTTTTTCCTTCTCTCAAAAGTCTCCCAAACTCCAAACTGGAATCCCACATTTGTTGGAAGCGTGAGATTGTGAGGAGCAAAGGAGCACGTGGAGTTCGTTGAAGGAGGTCTACAAAGGTAATCTCCCTGTTGTCCATTCTTGATTTACATGTTTAATTTTAGTATATTATGTTTTTGATTTGATCTATGTAACATATTATAAGAACACACAATTCAAATCGCTTCTGCTCCAAGATTCGATCCTATCATTATTGACATCTTTTTGTAGGGATCCTTGATGCTCAAAGCATTGATTCAAAAGTTGTGAGTTTGGTATTTATTTAAAATGGTAGCTGCATTTTTAACAATAAATAAATAAATAAAAAGTATTATCTGTAGAAGGAAAAAGGGGTTGAAAAGTTTTAGAATCAAATAATTATTAGTGCCTCAAAAGCCAAAATTAGGTACACTCCATCTTTTTAACCTCTCACTTAAAATTCCCTTCCCCACACGTCTCTCCATCTTTTTGTTGATTTTGACACTAGTCCAAATTTTCTTTTCCTCTTTTTCAAATTTTATTTTGCCATCATTTTTTTTAATTATCTACTCTTTTATGTTTTGAGACTTCCCTCGTAGAGATGGTTGAAATGGAATTTGAAAGATCATTTTTTTTTGTTACATATTCAAAACATTGATACAAACATTATTTAATTAAATTTAGGGAAAAAAATCAATTTTGTCTCTTAAATTTATCAAGTTTTATCAATTTTAACCGTGAATTTTCAATTTCATCAAATTATACCTTAAACTTAATAAGTGTTGCAATCTTAACCTCAAACTTTAAAATATGTTGCAATTTTAACCCACTAATAAATTCTTACTCCAAATATCGTTAAAAGAAGTTTTCTCGTGCGCGCTCAATGAATTATAAAACATATTCATACGATATGAAATTGATAAAATTTTAGAGAAAAACAACATTAGAGCTAATTTTTCTATTGATTATATTTATGAATTTTAGCAAAGTTATTTAATGGTTAATTTGTGCGTTGACCAAACTTATTTTTGTGCAAAACTTTATTTGATTGAAATTAACGAGTTTATGAATATTTTTTCATAGTTTTTTTTCTTTTTTTGTAAAATTAATGAGTGAATTAGTGGAATTTGAACCGGAGTGAAAATTGCAAAACTTATATAAGTTCAGGTCCAATTTGATGAAATTGACCGTTTAGAGTCCAAATTCATACAACCTCATAAGTTTAAGGTCAAATTTAATTTTTTCCTTAAAATTTAAAACACGATCTATTCAAAATCGATACTAGACAATACCAAAATAAAGATGTGTTCGTGTCTTGTGTCTATATCTGTGTTTTTTTTTTTAAAAAAAAGAAATATAATTTTGAAGCTTGAGAAGCATAGGCCGCATTTTGTTTGGAAAATCTATCCAAATACTGTGGGGGAGGAAATTTGGTGCAGAGCAGTGCATTATGAAGCATGCAGCCCCCTCTCCCCTTCAATTCTTCACTTTCAAAATTATTCTTTTTTGAGAGTTGGAATTTCTCTTTGGAGATAAAACTACAAATACAAAAGGATATAACACTAAAATTAAAGTTTCAGTGTTTTCTCAAGATTGCCAGTTTAATTTGCCCTCCTTTCTATTCATGAATAGGTTCAACAGGCTTTTAAGTACATTGGTGTTTTGTTTTGTTTTTTTTTTTTTTTTTGTTCAACTCCTATTTTGATCATTTTGTTTTCAAAATGTTTATTTTGATTCCTATACATTGGGTTTTTTGTTTATTTTAATTTTTATACTTTCAAAATATCTATTAGACATAAAATTCAATTTTATATCTAATAGATCAATCAATTTTCGAAAATTTTGAATATATTAAGGACCTATCAGATACAAAATTGAAAGTTCAGGGATTTATTAGACATTTTTAAAGTTTAGAGACTTATTAGATACAAAATTGAAAATTTAGGGATATATTTGATACTTTTAAAAGTTCAGGGATTAAATAAATACAAACTTAAAAGTTCACGTGTACTAAACTAGTAATTTAACCATAACTATACTTTTAAGAAGCGACCATTTTAGTTCCTAAATAGAAAATCTATACACAACAATGTTTTTAAATATTTATTGAGCATAGTGTTCTAATGGAATTGTGATAGAAGACAAAGGGGCCAAAACAAACATTTTGAAATAAGGATTAAAAAGGACACAAAGTAGTGCAAAAGGAATATTTTGAACTATAAAGAAGCAAAAAAAAAGTAGGTCCAAAATAGGACTTTTAAGGCTCATTCTAATAATAATGTGATTTTTTGTTTTTAAAAATTATGCCTATAAATATTATTTTCACCCGTGAGTTTCTTTGCTTTGTTATATACTTTTTATCTTTATTTTCAAAAATCAAATAAGGTTTTGAAAACTAAAAAAAATAGTTTTTCAAACCTGTTTTTCTTTTTGGAATTTGACTAAGAATTCAAATGTTTCTTTTAAAAAGATGAAACCTATAGTAGATAAATTGAGAAAAAACAAACTTAATTTTTAAAAATAAAAAATAAAATGTTTATCAAAGAGGCCTTAACCGTTTTCTATTATATATTTTGAAAAATCTCATTCGCATGTGGGCTTGGACAGTATCACATGGTCTAACACGTGCATTATGTTATGGTATAAAATAGGAAATTTTACATGAATATATATATTAATTATAGATATTTTCACAAGTGTCCAAATATTTGAAATTTTACCTTACTAGATTTGATGTGTGTTTCATGGCCATTATGCCCTTATATCATTTCCCTCCTCTTAATAAATATATATTAATGACATATTTTTATTTTAATATTAAAGATCATACCCATTTTTATCAATACTTTATTTAATATGCCCACGATTTTAGCATTTAGATTTTTCCATTTATCACTTTTTCACACAATTTATTCCATGATTTTTTCATTTTCTTTCCTGACTTCCGATCATCCATTTTTAATATTTGATTCTTTTTTTTCTCTATTAATTTTATCTCTTCAGTTTTATAGCTACCCACCCATAACGTCTCCATCACCACTTACCCAACACGTTTTATTCACTTCAAATCATGATTTTCTAACATTGTTCATTGGCGTTCAACACCTATTTTCCAAAATTTTCATTCTTTTATCTATTTTAGTTTATAATTGTCTATAAATTACTAATGAAATTTATATACTTCAATATGTTGTAAATATACACTCATTTTCATTCATCTATATATAAATAAAGTTTATATACTTCTTCCTATAGTGTTAGTATATACATATTTGTATATATTAAATGTGAGTGAATTTTATATACTTTAATATGTTAAATATACACTTTCTTCCATTCATTCATATACGAATAAAATGCATATACTCTAGTATATACTATTACTTTATACCTATTTACATTCTATTAAGTATGAATGAATATAATATACTTTAATATATATTGTAAGTATACACTTATTTAATTTTTATATACTTCACTATATATTCGTCTTGAACAAGGTTTCTCCTACTTGCAATTTCAGTGTTCATTTTAAAAACGAAGACCTTCAATTATACTCCATCAAAGATTAAATAATAAAAAGCACAATACATTTCAGACAATTCAAAAATCTTTGTCATCTTATTCCCCTAAAAATTACCTTATTTTCTCATTAAGATTGTCAATGTAGTTGGTCATGTTTGGAGGAATTTTGTTGTCGGTCACCTCCACCATTTCTTTCACATATGTCCAATGCTCAAATGGCAAAGTGATGAAGGTTGAAAGAAAGCAACAAAGGCCGACTTGTGTTTCTTTATTTTGGACCAAAATCACGTAAAATGCCCGTTTATACGATTTTTCATTTTTGTTTCCTTCAATCATGGACTAGTTGAGTTTTTCTAAAACATAATTGATGAGAAAATCATTTAACTTCCTTAAATGACTTTTATTTTTTTAAACGGTTAGATTATGGAAAATGGGCATATTAGTAATTGACTTTCAATTTTGTTGTAAAATCATTAGGTCCATTGAAATATGTGTAAAAAAATCTTGGGTTTGATCAAAATGAAATATGTGACTTTTCTATGGACTATTTACGTAGTTATCCCTATAAAATAACGAGAACATGACATTATAGATGTTTAAACACTTTCCTATTTCATATTGAAAAATGAAGTGAACTTTTTAATTATCTAAGCCCCACTTTAATTAGTAACTAACAACCATTGTAACAAAATTGAATCTGATCTGACCATGCACTAATATTTACAAAACTTTAGTATAAGTAGTACAAATTGTAATTATTAACCCAAATTCCTCACAAACTCAAATGGGCTTTACCTACTTCACATTAAAAGTTGAAAAAGTTTTTAAGTGCATCTTTCAATTTTTCTAAAATGAAATGATTGGTTTGAATAAATCTTATAAAAGTTGTATTAGAGACCGTAATTTGTTCCATAAATGATGAAATCTTTTCTAAAAATTACCTGAAACATGAGCTTAATTTAGTAAGTTTTTAGCTTCAATTCTTGTGGAGAATGATAATATACTTATTACATTGTTTGGGTACACTTGCATAAAACCTTAGTACAGTATAATATAGTATAATATTAATTAATTTTTTTAGCTACACTCTGCAAGGCAAGACTCACAGATATTAAAAAAACATATATATAAGAAACACGATGCCACCTTATGTATGTATTAAAGTCACATTGGGCTCCGTTCTCTAATCATAAATTATCTTAGAAAGGATTGTGAAATTACCTCAAAAGTAAATATGTAGTGAAAGAAAAACGAGAGAGTATGAAGAAATGAATAAAAATAATAACTGGGTAGGGGTCTATTTAATTTTTATGTGGATTGTCAATGTACGTAGCTGTAATTAGTTGACAAAAGAAGAAAGTTTTCTAATGAGATAAGACTTCAATTCCTAATATATGAACCATCTAGAAGAGTTTGAGTAAAAAATCAAAGGACTCATAATTTAAAGTTAAGAAGTTGAATCTATTTTCGATATACAAATTTGTTTATCCTAAGCTATATAATTATCAATTTTATGAGTTAAATAAACTCGCATCTTAGACTTATATTCATTTTTACACATCACAAGCTCACAAACTAAATACCAACTATATAATCCAAAACTTCTAAACTTCATTCACTGGCACAATTCAAATACAAACTACATACACTCAAACTTCTTAGCTCTCTCAAATTCTAAATTTTCTACTTCCCAAATGGTACAAACTTAACTTTTTTTTTCATTCCTGGTTTCAGAATTTCAATTTTCTAAACTTAACTCTTAAGTCTTAACATGTATGATATTTTGAAGTTCAATGTTCATACAGACAAGAAATGAAAAAGACATTTTTAGGAATGAAAAAAAAAATGAATAAAATGCATTTTTCGAATCAAAAGATCTCCTTATTCAACTGCGAAAAAGTAAAACTTTTAAAACAGTGGTAAAGATATATAATCATTGGGATTTAGAAATGAAAATGAGAAAAATCAGTAGTTTTATGCAATGGCTTCTTGCTCTAAAAGAATCTGCATCTATCAAAAGAAAATGAAAGCTAAAATGAAATAGTGAGGGACGAGGTTGGAGGATGGAGATGGGGTCTGCACGTGTTTTAGAGCATTTTAGCCACCAAGTTATGATTGCTTTGCACCAGAAACAAGACAGACAGAAAGAGTCTAAGACAGAGTACTGATGTTTTCAGACTCTATAGGGATAATAGACTTGAGAGTCCCTTTAGACTTTTGGAGAGAAGGAAAAATTGACACCCAAATTATAAAAAAAAAAGAGAGTGGGGGCTGTTTTTTCTGTGGCCATGAGTTTTCCCTATTGGATGATTTGCTCATGTGACCCTCTTGAATACGAAACCATCCTCACCCTTTATCTTATGTTGTTGACACGTACCAGACAGATTGACATCACCAAAACTCTATTCCAGCAAAAGTTCACTTATCAATAAGACAATGCATATTAGGCAAAGTAAGGAAAATTCACCTCATCTACTTATTAAGTTATTACCACATTAAGGATTTCTTTTACTAAAGCTTCTCCCTACATATTTATTGATGTTTTTCACGTGGGTCTCAATCCATAAGGAATTTTATGCCTCGTTGACATGTCAAGAAATTGAATTATAAGAGACAAATAAATTCTCTATTGATATAAATATGGTAAGCTAACAGGTCAAAAAACTTTGAGTAATTGATATTTGGTGTGTTCTGGCGAGTTGTTGGTGAGGAAGGTGTGTAGGGGGTCTGGGACTGGAGATGGAGACTCATACGAGTAAGGGAAAGATTTCTTGTCTCTTTGATAAGTTTACCAGGCTTCTTCATGACTTTTTGGTAGTGAGCATGTTTTCTCATTTCTTTTACTCTTATACTTTGTTTTCCTACTTGTTGAAATATGATGTAGTTGAAAAAGTAACAGTGAAGGGCAATTGTTACAGCATGTGTTTAGATCACAAACCTGCATTACATGGTAGACTTTTTATTTTATTTTATTTTTGCCCTTCTCTCTTTCTCCTTTAACTCCTTTAACTCTTTTTTCAGACTTTACTGACTTTTTGGACATAATGTGGTGTTAATATAAAGCGGCTATTCCCTGTCATCCGAGTGCCCTATATCAGAGTGAAATAGAAGCTCTCCCTAGTGTGTATATGTTTGGATATCCACATGTATATAACTAATCATGTAGCTCCTCTTGGCAGAAACCAGAGTAGTGAAATGGAAGGGATGGTAGTAAAGTCCAGGTTCAAAAGGGTTTGTGTGTTTTGTGGGAGCAGCACAGGAAAGAGAGACTGCTATAGAGATGCAGCCATTGATTTAGCTAAGGAGCTGGTATCACTTTGAAAATCTCTCTCACTCTCTCTTCATATTACCCATTTTCAAAAACTTCTTGGTCTTTTTCTCTTCCCCACCCCTTTTATTTCTCTATATGTATATATATTCTGCTGTCTTTTCTCTGTTAAGGTTTCAAGAAGGTTGGGGCTTGTTTATGGAGGTGGAAGCATTGGGCTAATGGGTCTGGTTTCACAAGCTGTTCATCTTGGTGGAGGCAGGGTCTTGGGGTAATTGATCGAAAGAATTTGAACTTCTATTCTGAACATATTTTGAGGTTTCAAAGTTTTCATTTTACACTGGTTTGTTTTGGTTTTGTTGATTTGCAGGATCATTCCCAGGACATTAATGAACAAAGAGGTCAGAAACATATCAATATCGTAATTTGTTGAACTTTCTTTTGGCTGATTCGAAGTTGTAGCTAAAACTCAACTTGATTCTTCTGCTCTCTCGCTCTAAAAATGATCATTTCTTGGGGGAGAAATTACAGATAACTGGTGAAACAGTAGGGGAGGTAAAGCCAGTAGACAACATGCACCAAAGGAAGGCAGAAATGGCCCGCCATTCAGATTGCTTCATAGCCCTACCAGGTCCCATCCACCCCTTTTCCCTTTCCTATTCAGAAACACAGTCCTACACTTTTTTTCTTTACTTTTCTTTTACAGTTCCCTTTTAGAAAAAAAAAAAAAAAAAAAGCCAATCATAGTGGGTTTCATTTTGCCCTCACTGCACTGATTTTCAGGTGGGTATGGAACTATGGAAGAACTGTTAGAAGTCATCACTTGGGCTCAACTAGGCATCCATGACAAACCAGTAAACTCAAAAACAAATTACCTCATTAAACTCCGCAACAAGACTGATTCGTAGAGTCTTATTTCAGTCTCCCCTTTAAGTTCCTTCAGCAAATTCTCTTTCTCAGGTTGGCTTGCTGAATGTAGACGGCTACTACAACTACCTCCTCACTTTCATCGACCAAGCAGTCGACGATGGATTCATAAAACCATCACAACGCAACATCATAGTGTCTGCACACAACGCCAAGGACCTGGTTCAGAAACTAGAGGTCAGTGATTCAGTCAGACATTTCATCGAACAGTTGGTGGGCATCTTTCAAAATTTCACAATATGAAACAGAGCATTTAAAGAATGTATTTGACTGTTGATGATCAGAATTTGGTTTTGTTTAGGAGTACGTGCCTGTACACGACGAAGTGATGGGCAAAGCGAGATGGGAAATTGAGCAGCCACCCCAACAGCAACAGCAACAACAGCAAAAACAAGTGGGGTTCGAACCCAAAACTTTCCAGGCTCAGATCGCCCTGTAAAGGGAAAACATGAAAAGAAAGCGAAAAAAGGTTCCGTGAAAGAAATTGAAAAGAGGCGTTTTTGTTTTTTGAGATGATTTTGGACGTCGTCATCGTCATGTTACCAACCATTCTATAATCGGATGGGGTAAAATATTATATTTAGTGAACAAAAGGTCAGAGATAAGATTGACCAAACCAGTGGGACCTTCTCTTTTTGTTTGCAAGCTTGTGAAATAATATTATTAAGACAAAAAAAAAAAAAAAAAATCCATCTTTTTCAAATTCAATGTGGGTTTTAGTTGGAAGTCTTGTATTTGAAGCTTGGGGTGTGAAAATTGGGGTAGGAAATCTTTTTTCACGTGTTTTTAATCTCGTTTGACCTGTGATCCGAAATTAATAATATACGGCTATTTTTTGTACTGTATATTATATATAAATTATCGTAAGGGTATCATGCTCTCTAGTTCTCGCTCTCACAGGCTCGCTCTCACTCATGATAATTTTGGAGAAAAGAAAGAGACCAAAAAAATCACGAGCGAAAGCGAGCCTATGAGAATGGGAATTTGAGGTCTGTGAAAGAGAGAGTCAACATGAGCGAGTGATCATTTGCAAAAGTCGTATCGTGAGTGAGAGCTTGCCTACAAAAGCGAGAGTGCGAGGTCCGTGAGAGAGAGTCAATGTGAGCGAGTGATCATTTGCATAAGTCGTATCATGAGCGAGAGCAAGAGTGATAGTGTATAGCGATAGCGTGAACAAGTAAGACGGACCCAATACTGCCCTTCTGGGCAATTTTCGCGTATTGTCACGTCAAAATAGGTCAATTTTCATTATTTTGGAGCATTGGGTTAGATGTTATTAATGCGTTGGAAAACGGATCATCCATACAAAAACCCCTTGTATTGAATAGAAAGAGAACTTCTTAAAGAGAAAGTTCTATCTTGTTTTTTTTTTTTTGTTGTTTCCTTTTTTCAAACCTATGATCCATGAACGAAATATATGGTTAAATAACAAGATTAGTTTATGAACTTTTAGATATGTGTTTAATAAGATTTTAAACTTTTAATTTTGTATCTAGTAAGTTTCTTAATTTTGAGAGCAACACAAGAAAGAGAGACTGCTAATTAAACTTTCAGAGAGAGGCTGCTAAACTTTCAGAGACTTTTTAGATACAAAATTGAAAATTTATGCACTTATTAGATACATTTAAAGTTCAAAGACTTATTAGTTACAAAATTGAAAGTTTAGAACCTATTTAACTTTTTTTAAAGTTCAAAAATCCATTAAATACAAATATACGAATTCATGAACCGAACTTATAATTTAACCAAGAAAATATTGATGTACGACTACTTAACTATGGTTGGACAGGTGGGTCTATCAATCACTTGTACAAAATTACAAGTTCAAATCATATATATGTTAGGAGTGCTAACAAAGTCCCATATTAGCTAAAAAAAGGAAAAGATCCATGGTATATAAGTAACAACAATTATCTTCATTGGTAAGAGGCCTTTTGGAGAAACCAAAAACAAAGCTATTGAGAGTTAGTTTGTGGCGTAGAATTTTAAGGACTTCTTGTTAGTTTGTGGCATAGAATTTTAAGGACTCATTATAATCTCCCAATTTAGTAGAACCTACAGCTACTGAAGTTGGATGTTGCCCTGAGTTTGAGGCGAACCGGTATAAATTCTAGTGTCGTTCTCTTTTTTTCTATCTCTTTAAATTATTATTTGTAACTCTTTATTTGGTTGGCTTATCCAGTAAAAAGGGGAGATTAATATCTAGTAATAAATTTATTGTGATGATTATTTTTTTCTCCCAACAAGTAGTATCAGAGCATTTGATTCAGGAGTCATTGGATATGTGGAGCCGACAAGTTTTGATGGAGTCATGAAGTTTGATGGAAAAAAAAATTGGATATTGGAAGATGTTAGTCAAAGATTATTAACTGTTAAAAAGCTAGGTAAGGCTTTGAAAAAGAGACCGAAAGGGATGAAAGATGAAGATTGGGAGACTTTGGATGAAGAAACAATTGCCACAATCAAGATGTGTCTGTCAATGGACGTGGATAGTCAGTGAGATAACTACGATTGAGTTAATGAAAGCGCTCACAAACAGATATGATAAACCCTGCATAAATAATAAAATCTATCTGCTTAGGAAGCTTTTCAATATGCATATGACCGGGGATGCTTATGTGAACTCCTATATAAATGAGGTAATCATTTTGATAAATTAGTTGAAGTCAGTTAAAATAGAGTTACTGGTCAAGTGAATGTTATTGTGTTATTAACCTCTTTGCCCGATAGTTGGGAAACAGTAAAGACAACTTTGTCTAATATAGTAGATGAAAATACTCTGAAATTTTCAGGCGTTTGTGATTTAGCCTTAGTTGAGGAAATTCGTAGAAAGGATAGTAGTAAATAGTCTACTATAGGATCAAATTTGGTTATGACCAAGGGTAAAAAGAAGATTAATGAGAAAAATACGTTGAGTAGCAGTAGAAAAAAATGGGATAATAGGAATAAGGATATAAAATGCTTTTACTGTCACAAGAAAGGTCACATTAAGAGTCAATGTAGAAAATTAAAAGATGATCAAGAAAAGTGAGAAAGGCAAGAGGCAAATGCAGTGCAAGATGCCTGTGTCTACGTTGAGAGTGACACAGAGAGCAGTAGTAGTTCATCTAAGTGGATTTAGGCGGCGTAGCTACTGCACACATAGCTTCATATATGAGTTTGTTCACATTCTTCACATGAGACTATCATGGCCTAGTGACGATGGAAAATGGTAGAACATCCAAGACTAATGAGATTGGAGAGGTGTTAGCTCTTAGAATGAGAGCTAAGATTGAGCTTTTATTGTGATTTTTTCTTGGTATTTTGAGCTTTCTTGACTATCTTAACCCCTTAATTAGGTACATTTGTATGTTAATTGACACAAAGTGAGTCTGAAGTACCTTTAGGCCATCTAAGTACTTTTCATTGTTGAATTTTATCATTTTGGCCATGTTTACAGGAGTTTTTGGGAAGATGAATGTTATGAAGTGCTGAAGGTCTGCTTCGAGCTGTTGTAGCTTTGCAAGTGCTGAAGGATCAAGATTGCTGGAGCTCAAATCTGATATCAGTTTGCAGAATGCACACGTGACCAAAATTCATTAATTGAGCTGGATAGAAATTGCCTTATCAGCTGCTGTGAGCCAATGATAGGCCTTCATATCATTGCCCCTTGTCTATTCAACCCTTAATTCGAGGTGGATACGGTATAAATGCCTTGTTTTGGTCGTTTTTGGACAAGGAAGCGTGTGGGCAAGAGAAAAAAAGGAGAAATCCGATTGGGAGAGGAGACAACGGGAGAAAATCAAGAGGAGCTAAGTTTGGAAGCATTCCCCTTCTGGAAAGAGGTTGGAGTAGACTAAAGGAGGCCTTGGAACTTCACCCATCTGTTTATTCTTTTGCCTTCTTGCTCTTTACTCTTCTACATTGTAACTAAGACCATTTTAAGCATGTTTAGCACTAGGTTTACTGTTTTATTGTTGTCTTTTCTTATCACCATGAACTAATCACCCTTGGGGTGAGGATTATGAGACTTTATGTAGATGCAACTTTAATGAAAGAGTAATTTGCTGCAATCTCACTCTTATGCCTTGTGAATTTACTGTTTAGCTAGAATTTGGTTGGTCATCTCATTTTAGCATTGTTTGTTCCAACTTGGGAAAGGGAAGAATAAACCGATTTCAAGGCATGACACTAGTTCTGATTAAGAGATTTACTTCTCTCAGGTGATTGAGGAGTCTAGGGATAGTCACTCACCTATGTTAACAGTTAGGAGCTAAATTAAGGGTGTTTAATGGGAATTGAGTGCCTAAATCGCGAGGAAATCTGGGAAGATTCCGTGAGTTATACTGTTTTGAGCTCTGGTGCAGTTTTGAGCTCTAGTATTAAGATTGCTGAAGCATAATTTCATCCCTAATCCTATCCCCTTTTTACTATTTTGGTTAAACTTGTGTTTGCTGCTGCCTTACTTTTATTAATCCTCTTCTGCATTACTTTAGCATTTCAATTGTTACTTTTAATTTCTAATTCCAATACTCATTTCATTTATGTTGGTTACCCTTTACTCATTAAAAACAAACTCAACCTTGTGTATTTTCTACCACTAATCCCTGAGGAGACAATTAAAATACTTATCACTTGCTGCTTAGATTGTGTATGCTTGCACAGTTTAGGAGTGCTTTCTTGATAATTTCATACACCCCTTTTAAGCAAGCAAGAGGTCAATCAGAAGACATAATGTGGGGATAAATTGGTTCTACGAGATGTCAGGTTTGTACCTAGTGTTAAAATGAATCTTATCTCCACTAGCAAATTAAAAGATGACCGTTACATGTGTGAGTTTGGGAGAAGCCAATGTAAACGCAGTTTAGAATCCCAAGTAGTGATAATTGGCCATAGGAAATCTACACTGTAAAGATGTCGGTTGGATGTTGCCAAGAAAGGTTTTAAGAGACAATGCCAGTTAAAGCTGAAGATGATTGTAGTAAAGATATAGTTGAGCCAACAACAATGACAACCAAGTTTGATCAGATCATGATCCTTCAATATAGGAACAATTGGGGGAAGTCCAAGAGTGAAAGTTGATGGCTATCATGAACTCTCAATTGTCCGACGAAAAATTGTGTTGGGGTTTATGCCTTAAACTCGTGGTGTTTGTAAATGTTTTGATGTTATTAATAAAGAAGTAACTTTCATCAAATTCATGCAAACTCGCATTTAAAACTTCAATCCAATAAACTAAACTCCAAGGTTATGTTTATGAGATCTTGAATAGTGTGTAATAGACACACAAGTAGGAACATGTTCAAGTTTATAACTCAAATGGTCTATAGTATATGGATAAGGTTGGGAACCTCATCCTGGTAACACTATGGATGCGGTCCACTTTGTATTTGATACAAACGAGGCGATCCAACTCGTTCATGTAGTTGACATGCGAGTGGGGGCATCCTGTGCGATGAGATTATACAAGACCGAACCACTAGAAGATTTAACACCGGTAAAAGATTAGGACTAATAATTCATAGATGACCATTAGTGACTCGACCTGAATCTTGAGCGGGTTACGAACTCCTGTCTGCGGGGGTTTGTCCTTAGACTAGTATGGGTGAGACTGGCCAGAGTTGTTGATTCAATATACTTACCTTATTAGGGACAAAACCTTGTGGGGAGCTGGGAACTTAACTCCGCGAGAAGAAATTCACTCATTCCCGAGCTAGGGAATCTAGATAGGCTGTTCCTTTAATGATTGAATCCAAGTCTTTAACAACGGAGCCATACCCTCTCACTGGCCCGAGAGAGACATTGTTTATGACAGGACCATAAAATTGTTGTTCATTAGAGGATCAACGGTACTTAAGGAGCAAGAGATAGTCACAGGGGTAAAACTGTAATTGGGCCCAGCTGTGACTACGAACAACCTGTGAAGGGTCGACTCACGGACATTGGTTATATCAATGGACACAACTTATCCTACAACGAGGAGAGTGCAACTACGAGTCTATAGTAGAGTGACTCATAGTTAATGAATGTTGATTAACGGGATCAAAGAGTTTGATCAGTTAATCTCGTATCATTGGAGCTCATGATCTGTAGGTCCATTAGGTCCCTCCGTTTGGCTCAATATGGATATATCGAGGGTATAAAGTTTTGGAATGAATTTGAAGTGTTCAAACTCATATAAGGGATTTATATAAATTATATGTGATATAATTGATATAATATAGAGTTTGATGTGAATATGATTCATGATGAATATATGCTTGAAATATTTCTTAATTATGAAACTATTTCATAATTAGAGAAATTAAACATGAAAGATATGAAAATTGAATATGATTCAATTTATAATGCACATTATGCAAATATGATTTGCATAATATATGATACGTGCATTTAGTGGGATAGTGGGTGAAGAATTTATCTCAACTCTTACTGATAACATAACACACAAGCACACGTGATCGAAGTAATAAGAAACTGAAGTACTCCAGAGTATCGTACCCAAGGGAACGATTTTAATAAAACTAATTGAGATGTCACAAATTGTTGACAAATTGCAATTGAGAGGTAACCAAAGAATAAATGATCGTGAGGTGGTTTTGACTAAAATTAAAAGGTTTTAAAAACAATCGAAAGTTAAGGAATTTAAGAATGTTCATGCTCCTTTGGAAAAACAAAGCAACTCCAACGCAATTGCATAGACTGCAACTGCAACACGGTTGAACATAATGCGTATGCGACGCAATTGCGTAGACTTATGACTCACACCAACTTTAAGTTGAGTAAACCGAGTTCCACTCCTATTCGACCTTCTCTAAAGTATCTTTAGGAGGCCGAGTGATTAAACCTATATGCCTATGGATGATCTAACTCAGGTGAATGGGCATACAACTCTAGGGGTTTGGAGTCTCGCCCTATGTCTAGGGTCGAAGTTTCAGGTCTTATGTTTAAGCCTTTTCCTTCATTGCTTTTGTGACCTCCACTTCACTTAACCCTTTCGGTATAAACCTTAAGCTCCACAAACAACACTAGATGGCCAACTGGTGTTGTTCAACAATTAAATCAACAAAAACAAACTCAGTTTAAAAATTAGTTGAATTGTTTTAGCTATGGAGCTTTATGTATTTCCTTTAGGGCATTCACATCTTGAATCCCTAAGAGGGCGTTTAGTGCACCGTCTTAGATTTAGATGGTTTTGGAATCCAAATCCAAGATATTGTCTGGATTACTTGTTGGGATTTGTGCCCTAAAACTCGTAGTTTGTAATTATGTTCTAATTAATGTAATAAAGTGTTATTATTTCAATAAAGTGTTATTGTTCGTTATCTACGAGTTTGCCTTTATTTAAAACCCTAAAACCAATAAACTAAACATCCAAGATTGTTAAATGAATCTTTAACTGAATGTAATGTACATAAAAAGGATCTCGGTTCGAGATACAACCTAAAGGTCTATAAGTTGGGGATAAGGTTTGGGTACCTTACCTGGTAAAACTATGGATATGGCCCACTTTGTATTTGATACAAACACCGTGATCCTAACGTGTTCGTGTAGATGACATGTGAGTGGGGATATCCTATGTAATGAGATTACATAAGACCAGGACCACGAAATAGTAAGTAACCTCTAGTTGTAACTCAGTTGATTAGTTAGGTTTCTATTTCACTAGGATGACCTAGGCAACTTGATCTCAATCTCGAGCAGAGTTACGAACTCCGTTCGCGAGGGATTGTCCTTTGACTAGTATGGGTGAGAGTGCCAGATTCGCCGACTCAATATGCCTACCTTCTTGGGGACAAGACCGAGTGAGCGGCTGGGAACTTAACTTAGCAAGATGGAATTCACTCCTTCCCGCCTACTAGGGTAAGTAGAGGAATGTTCCCTTAAGTGGTGTCTCCGGGACTTGAACAAAGGGCTCGACCCTCTCATTGGCCCGAGAGGGACTCTGTTTGTTGGTAGGACCACACACAAATTGTTCATTAGAGGAGCACTGGTACTTAAGACACAAGATGTAACCTGGGGTAAATCTGTGAATCGACCAGTGGTGTTACGAACATTCGTGAAGGATTGACTTGCTGTTATTGGTCAATATCCATGGACACAGAAATATATCTGCAGTGAGAAGAGTGCAGCTGTGGGACTTTAGTGGAGTGTTCCCACAGTTAACGAATGTTGATTGAGAGGTTAATGAGTTTAACCGAGCAGTCTCGTATCGTTGGAGCTTCTGATCTGTAGGTCCATTAGGTCCACCTTCTAGCTCGTAAAGGGTTCTTAGATCATTTGAATTTGAAATGTTCAAATTCATTAGGGAATATATTTAATGTATTTAGATACGATATAATATATTCTTTTGGAACTATATATTATAAATTTAATGTGAATATGATTCATATTAAATTTTATGAGAGAATTGAATATTTGAAAGAGTTCAAATATTATATTAAATGTGAATGTGATTCACATTTGAAAACTATAGGTTAAAATTTAATGTGCACTGGATGTACATTAAAACTATAGATTAAAGGGGTGATATGATTAAATGAGATTTAATCCAAATTAAATATATGGTATTTAATTTGTATTATTTAAATTAATAATTAAATTAAATTAAATTAAATTATTATTATTATTATTATTATTATTTTAATAATAAAATAAGGGAACGTGTCATCCAGACACGTTCCCACTATCCCCTTCATTCTCCCTATCGATAGCTTAACAGGGAGAAGGGGTGTGCATTTTTGCATTGATCGATTGATTTTTTCTGCAATTGGTGAATTGCTGCAAGAAAATTTCTCTCTCTCTCACTCTTATTCCCAAAACTTCCAATTGTTGGAAACCTTCCCACCAAGGTTGATTTAAGCAGAACTCAGAGACATAGGAGGTTCTCCTGTTGGTTGTGTTCTTGCTGGAAGAAAAACAGAGAAGTTCCACAGTTGAGTTGTTGTACTGTTTGGAGCAAGGAGTTGTTGTTGGAGAAAGTCTACAAAGGTAATTCTTCTTCCTCTCCTTTAGTTTAATTGTTAAACTTTACATGTTTGCATGTATGCCATTAAATCCATGCCTAATTAGATTAGAGTTGATTTCATGCTTGTTCTGTATTTTTGGTCAATGTACTGGTTTTTGTTTTTAGCAAAACAATCAAGCAAATTAACGATCCCAATCACGTTTTCGCTGCTCAAGGAGATCAGATCTCCATCATTACTGTGTTCAAAGTCCAATGGGTTTGAAAGAGTCTATATTAAGAATGCAGAAGCAATTTCGGATCTTGAACACTCTAAGTTGATCAATTTTACAAAATAAAAAACATGTTCAAATTTGGAAAAACAGAGAATAAGAACTCATACCTTTGTAGCTCAAAATTCTCCGAATCCGTGGGCAATTTCTTGTCACAAACACTTTGTGGACAATCTCTAGTGTCTTCCCTACTATCCTCAGGCCTTGGAAAAGATTGTGGGATCTTTGATAGTGAGAATTTTAAGAGAGATGGGAGAAAGGTCTCAAAACGTAAATCATAAAAAATTCTGATAAATCCTACTAAATCCATTGGTTTCTTCTTCAATTAAAGCAAACCAAAAGTTTCTTCAAGCTAGGAGAAGAGGACAACATGAAGATGATGAGGATTTAGTAAGAATGAGGTCCTAAATTTGTGTGAATTTGAAAAAGAAAAGTGGTGATTCACACTTATGAATTTGGTCCAATTGAAAACCCAAAATTCAATTTGAATTTTCATTTAATTTTAATTCAAAATTAATATAAAATTGATAATTTATTAATTTAATTAATTAATTTTAAATAATTTATTTAATTTAATATCAAATATCAAATTAAATAATTGGACCATTCATGATGTCTTAAATCGACCGTTCGAACATGAACCCCTATTCATGTTATAAATCAACCAATATATAAATCATATTTAAATATTTTCACCTTTTTTTTATCATAGTTTAATTCATAATTAAACTGTGACACGTTAAGTATATCACATATAATTAACGTTTTCTCCCAAAACCAAATTTGAACAATTCAAATTCTTTTCTCTCAAATGTTACAAGACTTAGCCTGAGTTAGTAAGGGGACCTAATGGACCTACAGATCATGAGTTCCAACGATACGAGATTAACCGCCCAAACTCTTTAGCCTAGCTAATCAACATTCGTTAACCACCGGGACACTCCACTAAAGCCTAGTGGTTGCACTCTCCTCACTGTAGATATATTTCTGTCCACTCAATATAACCATGATTAGTAAGTCGATCCTTCACAGGTCGTTCGTAATTACAACTGGGTCAAAATTACCGTTTTATCCCTGTAATTACTTCTTGTTCCTTAAGTCTCACTGATCCTCTAATGAACAATTGGTTTGTGGTCCAACCAACAAACCGAATCCCTCTCGGGCCAATGAGAGGGGTGGGCCCTTTGTTCAAGACCTGGAGTCAACACTTAAGGGAACAACCTCTCTACTAATCCCTAAAGCGGGTAGGAGTGAATTCAATCTTGCAGAACTATGTTCCCAGCTATCTACCCGGTCTTATCCCTGAAAATGAGAGGCTTATTGAGTCGGCAATCCCAGGCCACTCTCACCCATGCAAATCTAAGGATAATCCGAATAAACAGGAGTTCATGGCACGCTCAGGATTAAGATCGAGTTACCTAGGTCATCGTATGAATATAGTCAGTTAAGCACAGTAAACGTAGTTATAAAGTCTAAGTGATTATTTCTCGGTCCAGTCTTATGCAAATTCATTACATAGGACACCCCCACTCGCATGTCTTCATATGAACGATTCAGGATCACATCGTTTGTACTTTACAAAGTGGGTCGCGCCCATAGTGTCCCCAGGATAAGGTACCCAACACTATCCCTATACTATAGACCATTCTGGCTATAACTTGAACCTGATCCACTTTTATGTCACACATAAAGTTCAAGTATATATCTTATAGCCATGAGTTCTTTATTGGATTAGGGTTTCAAAATATGCAATTCACTTTATTCAATAATACCTTTATTTGAATAAATCTCAATAACATCTTTATTGCAAAATATAATATACATTCAGTTTGCAAAATAGAATATACATCTTTATTTGAGCTCGACTAAAATGCGGGAGAGAACAAGAAAGACGATGATGGGCAGAGTAACACCCATGAACACAACGAACTGGTTATAACTGAGCTTGTCGATCTCATCGATAGTCTTATGAAGGATTAGAGTGACATCGATGCTGGAGAGGAAGGAACACATATTTTGACAAGGGCAATTTTGAAATTTCTACTTCCATTGTTGCGGATGGAGGACAAATCAAGCTCAAGACTGACAAAAAATTAAAAAAATTAGTATTGGTGACCGATTCAAGAATGATAGCACTCCATTGAAAAGAAATATAGTGCAAATAAGTTTTACCCGAGTGTGTATACACTTATTCAAGTTTGAGGTTTTAATTAATAAAATTGAAAGTTTAGGGTTAAAATTGATACAATTTGTCAAGTTTGAGGTTTAAATTAATTAAATTGAAAGTTCAGGGTAAATATTGATACAATCTGCCAAGTTTGAGATATAAAATCATGAAATTGAAAGTTCAAGGTTAAAACTGATCAAGTTCAGGAAGTCAAAAATGTTTTTTTTTGTCTAAAAAACAGTGGTAATTTGAATTTAACTTGAGGTAATTGATCTAATCCTTCATAAAATAGAAGGCAAAATTTAGGTTAGACTTAAAGGGATCGTTCGTTGATAGTATTATAACAATGTCGAGAAAGATGAGGTGAAGAGTTTTATGTTTTTCTTTTAAAAAAATATTTTATATGTTCTTAAATATTTAGATGTCCATTTGATAAATTTTTATGCATATAAGATTGTTGAACATTTGAATTCTTTATCACTGGACGACTTTTTTTTAAGGATTAATTATTGTACTTTCGTATTGTTTTAATTAAAGAGTAATGTTGTGAATTGCGAATAAACTCCCATATTAGTTTTAAAAAAAAAAGAGTTAAATTTGAGTATATAAGTAACAAAATTACTTGGTGATTGAATTTTTAATTATTAAAAAAGGAAAAAGTAAATAAAGACATGTCATGTTAATAACTTTTTGACTACCAATTAGATGGTTAGATCAATGTATGTTGGTATTAAATTATGATAGCATTGAATTAAGATTAATCATAAAGAAGAAAACAAAAGATTAGCTTTAGAAAAACCAAAATTAGTGTCAACTATATAGGTTCAAGGAAATGAAACCCGACGATTAAGACATAAACGATGATAGTATTTCACATTCATTGACAACAAATTATCTTCATAAAGTCCAAAAAAAAAAAAAAGATTGATCAACTTGTAGAAATTATTGGGGAAAACTGTCCTAATGTGATCGACACTTACTGTTAGGATGTATGAGAACGCATCTATAAAAAGTACTTTGAATCTACATTTAGTGGTTACATTAGAAGTCGTCATATAGAATTTTCAATTCATATCTAATAGTTATATATAAGCTTAGTTTGTAAAATAATTGTCAAATCAGTCAACGACGTTTGGTAAGTTTCAAACTTATGCGTGGAAGAGTATATAATAAAATGGGATAAAATGAGAATTTCAAAAAGTTTGTTAGAAGAGCCATTAGATTTTTGTTGGGAAGTCAATTCCAAGAGTTTGAGCCACGTTTGATAACCATTTGAATTTTGGTTTTGGATTTTAAAAATTGTGTTTGATTTTCTCTACACTGGTTTCTATCTTCTCTATAGTGGTTCCATCTTTCGTAAGAAAACACTTAAATTGTTAACCAAATTCTAAAAACAAAAAATAAAATTTAAAAAACTACTTTTATTTTAGTTTTCAAAACTTGACTTGATTTTTAAAACACATCTTAAAAGTAGATAAAAAAAATGGACAATCATAGTTCAAAGTAGTATTTATAAACTTAATTTTCAAAAACCCAAAACAAAAAACTAGCCCCGTTTGATAACCATTTTGTTTTTAGTTTTTAGTTTTTGAAAATTAAGCTTATTTTCACTTAATTTCTCTACAATAGAGTTCATCTCCCTTAAGGAAGCATTTGAATTCTAAGCCAAATTCTAAAAACAAAATCAAGTTTTTGAAAACTATTTTTTTTAGTTTTCAAAAGTTAGTTTGGTTTTTAAAAACATAGGTATAAAGTAGATAAGAAAACATATAAAAACCCATTAATAGAAGTAGTATTTTTAGACTTAAAATTTCAAAAACTAAAAACAAAAAACAAAATGGTTATCAAATGGGGTCTTGGTTAACATGTTTTAAAAATCAACCTAACTTCAAAAGTGAGTTTCTTTAAATTATCTGGGTTTAGTTTTAAGATTGTTGTAGTATTTAAAATAATTGATGACAAATCTACTTAGAAAGATGTAAGTTGTCATAGGAAGTAAATTAAATTAATATTCTGTAAATTTCACCTGAAAAAGCTTTGCTTTAAGTTTGAAAAAGGCATGCCACAATATTTGGTAAATAAATACACTACAAGAATTATTGTCACTAGCGACAAAATAATTACGTCGCTAAAACACATAATTTGGCGCAGAAGACCTTTAGGGATGAAATATTTGGCGTCGCAAGTTTCGTCGTTGAAGCCTAGTCTCTGAAAACGATTTGCGACGATAGATCTATTTCCGTCGCTAAGGATGCGACGAAATACTATATCCGTCGCATTGCGGTCTGCGACGATATCATATTTCGTCGCATAGACGTCTGGGACAAAATAATTATTTTGTCACAAATATTTGCGACGAATGCCTCCTCTGCGTCGCATAGAAGTATGCGACAAACTTATAACTACGTCGCATAACATTGCGACATTGTTTGATTTTCGTCGCAAGCCCATTTGATTTATTCCCCCATATTCTTTATTTTGCAATGATATTATTTATTCTGCAACAATAGCGTGATTCGTCGCAAATATTTTTATTCGATAAAAAAATTGTTTTCTACCACACATTCGAACTTCTAAAATATATATCAATTTTACCAAAGCCTGTGAAAATACTTTTCATTACCATAGGAAAAAATAACAAACACCAAAGTATTACAAAATACATATAAGTTTGAGAGTGAATGACTTAACAACATTAAGATGGTCATAAAAACACAATAAATAACAACAACTATTACTAAAGTGTGCAAAGTTTTAACTTTTACAAACTAACTATATCATCCCAAAATGATTGAAAAGATCATGATCACATGTTATATCATCCCCAAACATCATGTTTGATCCTGCACAGAAACAACAAACATATATAAGAATAAAAAAAATTAGTAACTCAATCACAAGTTAAATTAACCATCCATCTCCTAAATATCTCCATATTCAACAACGTTAAACACTCTCTACCACTTACAACTCATTATCAAGCATTCTCACTCATCCACCTTCCTCTATCCAAAAAAATTGTAACAACTTACAACATAACACATAATCTCTAATAACATAAACATAATCTCTAATATAAGGAGTCATAATCTCAAAATATCAAACAAACTTAGAATCACCAAGAACTACATAAGGAGTCAGAGTCCAAATACAACAACATAATCTCTAATACTTAGCATCAAAGTCTCAAACAAACTCAGAATCCCAACACAACTATATATGGAGTCATAATCCAAAATCATAAACACAATCTCAATATATCCTTAACATCAAAGTCAGAATCACAAGAACTTCCACGCCAGAATTTCAAGAACTTAAATATAATCTCTAGTACTTAGCATCAAAGTATCAAACAAACTCAGAATCACCAATAACTATATAAGGAGTCATAGTCCAAAAACAACAACATAATCTCTAATACTTAGCATCAAAGTATCAAACAAACTCAGAATCCCAACACAACTATATATAGAGTCATAATCCAAAATCATAAACATAATCTCTATATATCCTTAACATCAAAGTCAGAATCACAAGAACTTCCACGCCATAATTTCAAGAACATAAATATAATCGTTAGTACTTAGCATCAAAGTATCAAACAAACTCAGAATCACCAATAACTATATAAGGAATCAGAGTCCAAAAACAACAACATAATCTCTAATACTTAGCATCAAAGTATCAAATAAACTCACAATCCCAACACAACTATATATAGAGTCATAATCCAAAATCATAAACATAATCTCTATATATCCTTAACATCAAAGTCAGAATCACAAGAACTTCCACGCCAGAATTTCAAGAAAATGAATATTTAGAAATCATACCTTATTAAATGATGGATTTGTTCCAGTAAACCTTGCTAAAAGCTCACCCATCTGCTGAAATCTACGTTCATACTCACTGCGTTGCATCTCCATTCGTTCTTCAATTCGTTGTTCTATTTTTTGTTCCATTCGCTGCTCCAATTTTTCATTTTCTTGACGTTGAGTCTCTAACATTTCTTGTGTTTGTGTAAGACGAGCCTCTAGAGATTGAACGTAATCTTGTGAGTATGATTTCTTCTGAGATGGTGGTGGTTTTGGTCCATACCCAATTCCTTTAACATAGGATGGTCGTGTTCCAAGAACGCTAGCCACAATTTTTTCGCCAGTCATTGGTGTACTCGACGTGGCTTGCTCTTCTGCAAGTGCTACCATCTTTGTCTGTATACATAAAAAATAATATTGTTGTGATATTGAACTACTAAAACTAATATTGTCTATTCAAACATTTACAAGAATACTTACATGTGCTTCGCTTGCTGCAGTGTCCGTCCATCCCTTTGCAACAGACCAATGAGTTTGATGGAAGATCTCAATGGGGCTCAAATAAGTACCATATTCCCTTTTCTATTACATATATTAATAAACCTTATTACTTTCTTCAACCCTAAAGTATTGAAAACTAGACATAAAGTATATATAACATACATTTTCTTCTCTATAAGTAAGAAATGACTTTGTTCCACAACAATGATTGAAATGGAGCTTGCTTCTACTAGCCTTGTTTTTTGCCGATTTGTTCTGCATTATAATGTTTAGTAATAAAAAAGACTCATGTATGATTTAAAATTGAACTAAAATTTACCTTTCATTCAATAGTCTCCCATCTATCAAATAACAGAATCCAATCTTCAGGTGAAACATCCTTGTGTGGACGTTCACGAGCTTCCCTTGGATCACTCAATTTTCTGTAGTACTGATATAACCTCGATTTGTAGTCCTTATATCGATTTCCAATCTCGTAAACAATATAATTCTTAATATGTTCCTCCGAGATGTCTACGTCGAATTTGTTGGGATTTATGCCCTAAACTTGTGTAATCTTGATCAATTAAATAAAGTGATTTGTTTTGATAAGATTACAGTCTTGCTTTTATAAATACAATAAACTAAGCTCCAAGGTTATAATGCTTATCTTGAAATAAGTGTAGTGGACACTATTTGGGTTGAGTTCAAGATTATAACCTAAATAGTCTATGGTATAAGAATAAGGTTGGAAACCTCATACTGGTAACACCATGGATGCGACCCACTTTGTAATTAGTACAAATGAGGTAATCCAACTCATTCATGTAGTTGACATGCGAGTGGGGGCATCCTGTATGAAGAGTTCATACAATATGGATCAGAAATTATTAGTCTAACCAAAGATAACATCGTTAATAGGATAAGACTAGTAATTTATAGATGGTCATTAGTGACTCGACACGAATCTCGAGCAAATTAAGAACTCCCGCTTATAGGGTTTGTCCTTAGACTAGTATGGGTGAGAGTGGCTCATGTAGTCGACTCAATAAGCCTACCTTCTCGGGGACAGTAACCTCGTGAGGTAGTGGGAACTTAAGCTGTGCAAGATGGAATTCACTCATTCCTCATCGAGGAATTAGATAGGTTGTTCCCCAAGAACCGACTCCGTGTCTTGAACAACGGGGCCCCGCCTCTCTATGAGGGTATGAGTCCGAGGTGGGACCTTAGACTTGTTATTCATTAGAGGATCGGTGGTGCTTAAGGAGCAAAGAGGTAATCACGAGGGGGTAAAACGGAAATTTGACCCGGTGTGATTACGAACAACTTGTGAATGGTCGACTGAAAGTGTCTAGATTAAGAAAGCGGAAGCAATTTTGGATCTTGAACACTCTAAGTTGATCAATTTTGTAAAATAAAAACATGCTCAAAGTGGAAAAGCAGAGGATAGAAAACTCAACTTTGAAGATCAAATTCTCTTCACCCGGTTGATGGTTTTCAAAGACGAACACTTCGTGGACAACCGTTAGAGTCTTCCCTACTACCCTCGGGCCTTAGAACGGATTCAGGATCCTTGGTTAAGAGAATTTGGAAGAAAAGACCTCAAAGGTCACTAATTCGGGAATATTGAATTTTCTTTTGTAATTCTCTCTAAACACCCCAAATCACCATTATATAAAGCTTCAAAAGCTTCAATGGAGTGACAACTCAAGGGTGATGAGGATGTTTTGAGATGGAGTGGCCAATTTTGGTGAATTTTGAAGATGAGTAAGATTGGGCAAGTTGGCAACTTGTTTTTCATGAAAATCATGAAAATCCCTCATTTTACATTTAATTTTAATTCAAAAATCAATATTAAATTGATTTTTAATTAAAATTAATATAATTAATTAAATAATTCAAAATTAATTTAATTAATTAATTTTTTAATTTAATTTAATATCAAATATTAAATTAAATAAATTGCCCGATCTCGATCGATTTTTTTGAACATGAATCCTTATTCATGCTATAAATCGATCCCGATATTTAAATCATATTTAAATATATCCACCTCTTATTAATCATAGTTTAATTCATAATTAAGCTATGATTAGTTAAATATATCACATATAAATAACGCTTTCTCCCAAACTTGAATTTGAACAATTCAAATTCTTTTCTCTCAAAAAGTAATAAGGCTAAGTCCGAGCTAGTAAGGAGGACCTAATGGACCTACAGATCATGAGCTTCAACGATACGAGATTAAC
The DNA here is from genome assembly GCA_036507285.1 of Trichosanthes cucumerina. Lineage (NCBI taxonomy): Eukaryota > Viridiplantae > Streptophyta > Magnoliopsida > Cucurbitales > Cucurbitaceae > Trichosanthes > Trichosanthes cucumerina. Next base: position 9,453,538 of record CM071839.1, on the reverse strand, counting down.
TAGCCAAACTCTTTAGCCTAGCTAATCAACATTCGTTAACCACCGGGACATTCCACTAAAGCCCGGTGGTTGCGACTCTCTCACCGTGAGATATATTTATGTCCACTCGATATAACCATGATTAGTAAGTCGATCCTTCACAGTCATTCGAATTACAACTGGTGGTCAAAATTACCGCTTTACCCCCTGTAATTACCTCTTGTTCCTTAAGTTCCACCGATCCTACAATGAACAATTGGTTTGTGGTCCAACCAAAGAAACCAAATCCTCTCGAGCCAATGAGAGGATGGGCCCATTGTTCAAGACCCGAGTCGATTTAAGGGAACAACTTTTCTACTAATCCCTAAAGCGGGTAGGAATGAATTCCATCTTGCGAACTATGTTCCCGGCTATCTACCCGGTTTTATCCTTGAAATGGCAAAGCTTATTGAGTGGCGAGTCTCGAGCCACTCTCACCCATGTAAATCTAAGGATAATTCGAATAAACAGGAGTCCATAGAACGCTCGAGATTAAGATCGAGTTACCTAGGTCATCGGATGAATATAGTCGATTAAGACGATGAAACGGAGTTATAAAGTCTAAGTGACTATTGCGATGTCGATCTTATGCAAACTCATTGCATAGGGGCGCCCCACTCACATGTCTCCACATGAACGATTAAGGATCACATCGTTTGTTTTCTACAAAGTGGGCGCGTCCATAGTGTCCCCGAGGATAAGGTCCCCAACCCTATCCTTATACTATAGACTGCATTCGGCTATAACTTGAACTTGATCCACTTTTATGTCACACATAAAGTTCAAGTATTCATCCTATAGCCAAGGGTTCTTTATTGGATTAAGGTTACACGATACACAATAGTCAATAACACTTTTACTGAATAAATTTCAATAACAACTTTATTGTGATATAGAATATTCATTCAGTTTACAAAACCACGAGTTTTAGGACATAAAACCCAACAGACTCATGGGTAATGACTATATCAGTGGACACAATAATATCTACAGTGAGGAGAGTGCAGCTACAAGTCTATAGTGGAGTGACTTGTAGTTAATTAATATTGATTAACTGGATCAAAGAGTTTGATCAGTTAATTTCACATCATTGGAGCTCATGATCTGTAGGTCCATTAGATCTCTCCGTTGGCTCAACATGGTAATATAGAGGGTATAAAGTTAGGAGTGAAATTGAAGTGTTCAATTTCATACATGAGGAGTTATATCAATTATATATGATATAATTGATATAATATATAGTTTTAATGTGATTTAGACTATATACTAAAGAGAGATTAAAGGAGGGGTAGGATGGTCATTTTCATCCCAATTCTCTATATATATGGTTGCATGAGATGCAACTAGGTTAAAGGTTTTTCATAGAATCATTAGCCTCCTTGTTGTGTCGTTGGAAGAGTTCCAAAACACACATCTCTCTCAAAATACCTCACATCTCCTAAAGGGAACCCACATTCCTCCCTCACCTAGAGAACAACGGAGAAGATCCGGTGGTCGTGTCTTTGCACGTTGGAGTTCTTGTTGCTGAGATCGTGACCGTGGAGAGAGGAGCACTTGAAGAAAGGTTCTTCAAAGGTATATATTTGCTGTCCATACTCTTATTATATGCTTAATCCATGTTTTATATTCTTGAAATTTCCATTGTAACTAAATCAAGAGCGCGCGATTCGCAATAGCTTCCGCTGCGGGGACTTCGATTCCCTTCAATTGGTATCAGATCCCAATTGCGTTCTTGATTTATGTTCTGGATTTTTCAAGAACAAGGTGGGATTTACTGTTTTGTGCATGAGATGTATGAACGGTTTTTGCGAAATTAGATGTTTTCAATTTTGGCACTTAGATTTACAATTTCATTGAAATGTTCAATGTAAGGGCCCGGTGTTTTGGGCAAATTTAATTGTAAATCTAGTGTGTAAGTCCATGTCGATCGAGGCAAAGCGGTTGCTGAGAAGATCAGAGCGAAAACGAGCAAGGAATGGAGATTCCTATGGTTGTTCTGTGAATGGCATTGCAACGCTGCCTTCGGCGTTGCAACGCCACTGCGGCAGGCGTGCGGCTGGAGAAGACGACAACGTTGTAACATCGCCGGCGTTGCAACGCCTCGTAAAACGACAAAGCGGCGTTGCAGTAACGCCGCTTATCAATGTAAGCACTGGCCGTTTCTTTCACGAGAGGAGCAACGCGGCAAAAAATGATTTTATTAATATATTTAATTATAAAAACGTTTTATATTTAATATATTTAATTTTAATTAATATAATTAGATTATATTAATTAAAATTATTTCTAGGGTGCCAAAATTGGTCTAATTTTTGCTATTTTAACTATGCAATTATTGTGTAATTATTGTCATGCATAGTGTATGCTTATATTTTAGAAATCTCACCTTATGTTAAGCATTTTCATGCATCATTTATAATATAAGGAGTTATATTATATAGTTTGCATGATTAATTAATATAAGGTTGTTATATTAATTTTGGACAACATTAACATGCATTATATTTCATGAGATGAATATGCTAGGTATGTTTTATTATTCATGTGATGAATGATCAAGCACTATAACATAGTATGCATGTCACCTAAGGTTAATTATTAGTTTTAAAGTGTTTAGAACTTGGAAATAATAGACCTTAGGTTATCTAGTTCTAATTAGATTAGAATTAGGAACCAAGTAATTTATAAGCTATGATTAAAAGAGGAACTCTGTCTAAGGAAAGTTCTGTCTAGGCTGGGGTATTTAAGCTGACGGAAACAGAACACCCCTACCTGGGAACTAAACTGGGAGTGAAATTTAATCAGAGGGTCTTATAAATTACAGTAGCGTCAGCGGGTTTATTAAGGGGTTAATAAACTAGAAATCCTAGGTTTAATATAAGGAGTTATATTAACAAACTTAGGATAAAATTCTTTAACGTCTGCAAAATCAGAGTCAATTAGAAAGGTCATTTGCTTGTTAATGAATTTTTGATGTAATCGCCAAGGGAGCTATAACATAATCACCTACTTCGATTAAGTTTTCCTAAACTTGTGAATTTAATTCAAACTTAAGACATTAGTAACATATTTTATAGGTTGGTGGTTTTATTTCACACTCCTATAAAAAGAAAGGAAATTCTACCATAAACTAAACTCAAAAAAAAAAAAAAAAAGAAAGAAAGTTTAAGATCTGTTTGATAGGAAATTTGAAAAGAATGAGGATTCAATGAAAACAGAGTTGTATTCCACGTTTTTAGATATGCGTTTGGTAGCAGATTTAGAAATTTGATTTCATTTTAAACAATTGTTTAAAGTGTGTCGTATAATATATTTATAAATCATGAAATTAGTTGTAGTTGCAAATTAACTAAATATTAGGTGAAATATAAGTCATTGTTTATTTATCAACATGTTTTTTTTAATATAAATTTAGTATAATTAGTATTTTATAAAACAATATTATAAAATTTATAATATATTATATTAGACACATTCTAATTTAACAAAAAAAATTCAGTTTATAACATAAAATACTATATTTATTAAAATTTTATCTTTTATTTAATATAATTCTGCATTTTAAAATTTTAAATCTAGAATCTATGAAAACATAAAAAAATGTTGTTTTCAGAATTTCTACTATTTAGATCGTAGAATCCGAAAACAGTTTTCAAAAACACTTCTGTCAAATGCGTATTCAATGAATTTAATGAATCTAAAAATATAAAACAAAATCTAGATTGCCTACCAAACAAACCCTTAACATTTTGCTCAATATTTTTTTTGGTGCAAAATCCATTATCATATAACTTTATAAATATGAATAGATTTTAGGTTAAAATACTATTTTGTTCCATGTACTTTGAGATTCATTCCATTTAAGTTTTTTTTTACTTTCACAATGTTTAATTTTAGTCTCTAAACTTTAAATAAATTTTAAATTAATCTTCATTGTTAGCTTAAAGTTAATTGTTATCTAAGTTTATACAATAATAATAATGATGATAGTCATAATTTTCATTGCTAAAGTAAATATTGCTCAACAGTAATTGATATGTACATTCTATTAAAAGATCACACGTTCAAACTTTCTCACGCTAAAAGTTGTTGAATTAAAAAAATCATTCAAGAAAAGTTGAAAGAGGCTAATTATTTTTTGAAAAAATTAACAACAAAGTAACCGTAGAACTAATTTTTTAAAAGTATATCGGCTAAAATTAAACCAGTAAAAGTAATTATACAATTAAATCTCAAAGTACAATGATATTTTAAGTACTTAAATTTTACAAAAACAAATTGGATTTTTTTTAAAAAAAAATAAAGGACATTGGAATTTTCAACCATGGATGAGACATCATAATAATTATAAGAAAGTGGTAAAAGTGAAATGTTTGATCAATTTTTAGTACAGAAAAAGTTTTTTTGTTTGCAGACAATAGAGATTTTGAACTGTAGCTATTGGTCTGTTCAGTGTTCAGTGATGATTCTGAAAAAGCCTATTTAACCACAAAGCCTTTAAACTTAATGGCTGCAGTAAGAGAAGAAGGTGATATGATGATGATGATGAATAAGAAAAAGAAAAGAAAAAACCTCATCCATTTTGGCTTCTCAATTAATCATTAAAATCCAATGGTTGGTCATATATGTTAAATGCAAATAATTGGTATAAACAAAATAGTCAGAAATTTTATTTATTGGTGTTGTTGAGGGAAATATGATCCAGTAGGTGCCTTTCATTTTTGTCAACGTTTTATGGGGACAAATGGTAGAACTAGGAATATTTTTAAAACATATTATAAAAAAAGAGTCGTTTGAATCTCGGTTCCAATTCAACGGAAGTTGTTCTTAACAAAAAAAAAAATAATAATAAAAAATAACAAAATCGTAACTAACCATCCAATCAAATAAAAAAATTAAATACGGATTAACTCATCATTTTTTCTTTCCATTTTTTTAAATTCAAGAGGATGGAAGACAAATAGGTCTCTAGGGCTATTAAGCCCTTACCCGACCCGACTTACCAAGTCGAGCCTATTCAATCATGTCTCAATCATGTCTCGTGTGTGCTCCACGGTTCCGTAGCTCAAGACTCTCAAAGGTCTACTTCGATGCTAACCCTAATCCAATTCTTAAAGGGAAGACCCCAAGTCATATCTTCATTACTCCAATTTCATTCTCAGTTTTCACTCTCAAAACATAGCTGGCTATACTTTCATATAGCTTCACATTTTTTTTCTCTATGTTGGTTGTGGCAAGCACCACATCGGTATGTAGTATTTTCTTTGTTGTGTAAACACTCTTTTCTCTCATAATTAGGCCTTCACTTAGGTGTGTTCTCTTTATTCAAATTTGTGCATCAATAAGTATATAAGTAAAACAATACTTTTCTTTAGGTAGAGTTCGAAGACAGAATCATAATCAAAGGAGAAATTGGTGTTCAACTCTTCAATTTTTTAAGTGTTGGTGATAATATAACACCAACCTATGAAAAAATGATGCACAATTTAAAGTGAAAATGATTAACTTCTCATCTCAACTTTGGAACCCTAAAGCTGGTGAAGCATGTAGGTTAAGGCAGCTTTTTCCCTAATGAGTGTTTGGATTTGGGGAAAATCTGAAATATTCTGTGTGTGGCTGGTCCAAGAATTAATGCCAAAAAGAGATATTTCTTCTATCATGGGTAACCCCAAAATGGGGGAAAATTATGAAGCAGGTCCTTATTTTTGGGCAGTATGACCTAGCTTGCTGGGTACCCTACCCTAGTAGTTTTTTTTTTTTTTTTCAAGTGGCTAATAGTGGCATCAAAGAGAAAAACCTTGGTTTTGGGTCAATCTCAAAAAGCTAGGGTGTCCTCCTATGCATCTTATTGCCAAAAATAGAAAAAAAAAGTTTTTTTTCAACAAACAAATAAGAAATAGGATAGAGATTTAAACATTTTTTTTTGAGTGAGATGCTTGATAATTTTTTATTAAAAAGGTTAGAAGATTGGATCTTCCCTCCTCTCATGTTGTTAAAAAATATATATATATATAATAGAAGTCTTTTTTTTTGTTTTAGAAAAACGAAAAAAGAAAGATAAGTTTGTAAATAGTATTTTGGTTCATAAATTTAGTTGATAAGACTATTACATGCTTACTTGATACTGATTTTAATTAACTTTATTAAGGAGTGTTTTGGTTCATAAATTTAAAAGTTCAAATTTGTGTAGTATTGGAAAAAAATATTAATATTTATCGCATATATTTATAAGATTGTGTAGAAAATGATTTAAGAAGTATGTATATTGTGTGTATATATATTTATTTGATTTTGTATTTGTGCTTGGTAAAAATAATATATAGCTTTGGAGCTAGATGTTTTATGGAGTTGATGGAATTGTAGGGACGTTTGAAATACCACTTTAGTATCAAAATTCTTGGAATCGAAACTTGAAGGTTTATTCTGGATATTTGAAAGCCTGAATTTTTTTTAAAAAAATAATGTTGAGGATACAGTGTGCAGAAGCATGAAAATCAGAAAACAATACTTGAAGTGCATCTCATATACCATATTGGGTTTGAATGTGATTTTATGTTTCAAACTCATTGAATTTTGGCTCAAACAACATTTTGAGTATGAACCGCAAAACCATCCAAATCCAACACTGTAGTTTATATTTTAGGAGTAAACCCACCAACCAAATGCAGGTTTAGCTTTTAGACTATAAGTTGTACTAACTTAACACCTAAGTCAAACACTTCTTAAAAGTTTTTTATTTGGTTAAAGTATAGTTAAATATTTAGTTAAAATAAACTAGAGAACCCACAAATAACCTATCTGGTCATATATATTAAATTTAGGGCATAATTATGATACCATTGGTTAAAATAACAAGACTTAACCTCCCTTCAATAAGTTTTTTATGACCTTATCTAAATAACCTATGTGGTCATATATATTAAATTCTAATGAATTGCTTTTAAATTTTTTCATATGTTAGTAGAATGTTGTTCAAAATGGGAAATATATTATAATTACTACATTATTTTATCCAACTCTTCAATTACTTATTTCAATATGTCATTAATGTAATGTTCTTAAATTTGATTAGTTATATAATTTATCTTTATCTTTATTAGAAAGTAGGATAGTTGAGGTCGACTATTTTTTTTCTTTATAATAGAGTTAAATTAGACTTATTTTTAATAATTTAAAATTATAAAAACTTACCCTTAACAATGATAACTTATACATAATTACTCCATTGTTTTTATTAAAATTACATAATATTTATGTTATAAAATTAAAATGAATAAATTGAATCATACATATTTTCTAAAAATATTAATCCAAATTCAAAAATAAAAAAATTGATTTAAAATTCATTCGAGTTGATTTTTCAAATTGGTTAAGATTTAAAAGCAACTTCTTAGAAAAAAAATATAAGATTGTTATCAAATAAGAATTTTAGAATTTAAAAACATAGGTTGAAATTATGTTTTTAAATTCAAAAAGTAAAAAAAAATAAAAAATAAAAAATAAATACATTACATATGCAATATATGTAAAAGTTTTAGTATTGATTAAATGCATGTAAATTCACTAAAGGGAAAATGACTCATTGTCTTTGGACCACTTTTTGCTTCAAAACTGCCCCCAAGAAAACATAAATTGGGCTGCGATCTTTGAACTTGGGCCAAGTTCCCATCAATGAGTTTAATTACGAACACTTTTCAAGGAAAAAAAAAGGTTTACCATTACAAGTTTAGTCGTGATTTAGTTTTTTGAAAATTAAACCTATAAATACTACTTTTTTTTATGAATTTTTTTTATTTTTTTATTCATTTTTTATTTACGTTTTCAAAAACCAACCCAAATTTTAAAAACTAAAAAAATGTAATTTTCAAAAACTTATTTTATTTTTGAAATTTGACTAAAAACTCAAATGTTTTCTTAATAAATATGGAAACTATGGTAGAGAAATTATGAGAAAACAAGCATAATTTTTAAAAACCAAAAACTAGAAATCAAATGGTTATCAAACGAGGCCTTAGCTTTTTGTTTTTGGTTTTTGAAAGTAAGCCTATAAATATTAAATACTACTTCCATCTATGAGTTTACTCGTTTTATTGTATTCTTTTTATATATGTTTTCAAAAACCAACCCAAATTTTAAAAACTACAAAAAGTGGGCTCTCGTTTGATAACCATATGGTTTTTGAAAATTAAACCTATAAATACTACTTTCCCTCTGGGTTCTCATATTTTCTTATCTACTTTTTATATTGGTTTTCAAAAACCAAGCCAAATTTTGAAAACTACAAAAAGTAGTTTTTAAAAACTTGTTTTTGTTTTTGAATTTTAGCTAGCTAGAAACTCAAGTGTTTTCTTGAGAAAGATGAAAATCATTTGTAGAGAATATGAAAACCATAGTAGAGAAATTGTGTGAAAACAAGCATAATTTTCAAAAACAAAAAACAAAAAATCAATGGTTATCAAACGAGGTCGTAGTTTTCAAAAACTCGTGTTTTGTTTTTGGAATTTGACTAGAAACTCAAGTGCTTTCTTAAGAAATATGGAAATTATTGTAGAGAAGATGAAAGCCATTATAGATAAATTGTGAAAAAACAAGCATAATTTTCAAAAACCAAAAATAAAAAATCAAATAGTTATCAAACAAGGCCTCACTTTCAAGTTTGCTTCTATTTGACCCTTGAATTTAAAAATGTGTCTAATAGGTTCTTGAACTTTCAATTTTATATCTGGTACTTCCCTAAACTTTAACAATGTATAATAGGTTATCAATTTTGTGTCTAATAGGTTTGTAACATATTAAAAAATTTAAAAAATTAACTGATCTATTAGATATAAAATTGAACTTTATGTCTAATTAAACTTTAAACTTTCACGTATCTAATATGCCCATAAATTTTAAAACAACATCAAATAGGCCAAAGACTTATTAGATACAAAATGAAAATTCAATGACATATTACACAAAATTGAAAGTTTAAAGCCTTTTAGACAATTTTAAAATATAGAGACCAAATAGACACAAATCTCAAAGTTTAGAAACTCCAGTTACTTTTCAAAATTTAAGAACATGTAAATAGATACAAATATGAAAGTTTAGAGATTAAACTCGTAATCTAACAAAAGAGAGAGAAAATTTCAACTATTTATCTTATGAGTTGAACTATCACTAATAAATAACTCACTAATTAACATCTCACTCATTTAATAGATCGAATAAATAGTTTTTTTCCAATATGTACACTCCTAAAAAAAATTATAGTTTTGAATTCCTACTCTCACACGTTAAGGTTAAACTTAAAAATAAAATAAAAAGAAAAGAATAAATAGTCTTTTGTGAACAACTTTCTGACCTCATAGGTAACATTCTTGATTATTCTTACATGTGAGAGTTGGTTGAACATTTATTTCTTAAAAAAATAAAGTTGTAGTTTGATAATTATAATTTTTAATCTTGTTTTTCTTTCCCACTAAATATAGAGATAAGTCAGTACTTTTAGGTAAGGTAGTTTTAGATAAAAGAAAGAAGATTCATTTGATACAAGTGCTTTTATGCAAAGTAATTTTAGGAAAGAAAAGGAAGATTCATTTGAAAAAGTATTTTAAAAATAATGATCTATTTTTCCACAAAAGTTTTTTTACCAACTATGCCCAAATGAGTACTAAAAGTTAGTATAATTGTCTGCCTATAGGTTGTTATTTACACCCTCTTAACTTTGAAAAAAAATATTATTAAAGAAAACTTCGAATGAGATATCAATATTCTTTAATTCTAAATAAATTAGGTTCATTCACAAAAACACATTAAAAAATATTATTGAAACATATTTAAATTTTCTGAAAAACAAACCTTAGGGACTCTTTGAAAGTTTTTTTTAAAAAAATAATTTCGATTTATAAAACAAAAATTTAATGGAAACATGTTTGAACAACTTCATTGGACAAGGTATTTTAAAAACAACTCTCTATTTTTTTCACAAAATTATTTTTAACAACTATGACTAAATGACAACTAAAAGTTAATGTAATTGTAGTGCATATGGGTTATTATTTACAAACTCCTATATGGTGCACACTCCTAAAAATTAGGTTTAAAGAAAAAAAAAATATATAGATTGAAAATATTTATGAAAATTTTCTATCTAAAAAATTTCTCAAAACAAATCTTAAGAGACCCTTTGAAAGTTGTTTTCAAAAATAGTTTCCATTTATAAAAACAAAAATCCAATGAAAACATATTTGAATAACTATTTTTCTTCTTGTTTTATCTACTTTCTAAAAAAATGACATAAATTTAAACATGAAAATTTCAAATGCAAAACAATATTAATCTTTACTAGTCAATTTAAACATAATTAGATTTGAATCAAATTTAGAAAATTATTTTGTCCCATATGAAAAATTACTAGGTGTGCCCCATTGATAAAAGTGGCATAAATGGGTTAGGGGAGAAGACTCTCAAGTCAATGTACCAATCAAGTGGGCCCATGGTACAATTTCTAAAAATCTTTATTTTATTTTATTTACCTGTTGCAACGCGGAATAATCATAATCATATTTCTCTTCCTTTTCCCATCACTTTCCCGAGAAACAAACACCCCTTTTTCTTCATCACTTTCTTTATAGACTATTGGGGACTGCGCAATTGTAAAATACGCGGTTCCGTTTTTATTTATTTATATATATATATATATATATTATATTTCAAGAAGCTAAACTTTTATGTTTATATCCGATAAGTCTTTAATCTTTAAAATTTTTTTAATAAATTTTTAAACTTTTAATTTCGTGTCTAATAAATTCCTAGATTTTAAAAAATATCTAATAAATTTCTAAATTCTCGATTTTATAGCTACTAAGTCGTTCAACTTTTAATTTTGTGTCTAATAAGCCTTTGACATATTTGACATTTTTTAAAAATTCAGGAATATGTTAGACACAAAATTAAAAGTTCTTTGGAAGAAAATACTGGAGCTAAAGAGTCAGTAAGTACATCAAATCATCCTAACTATGTTGACACAAAATTAGCACTCTCATCATCTATCCATGCTCCCAAATATATTCAAAACCAAAGAGTCTGACATACAACATATAAAACATAAAAAAAAGGAACAAGCTCTCCAATTTAAAGAAATAGTTGTCATGTCATAATTACAAAAGAGTTTGACACAAAATTAAAAGTTTAATATACTATTGCACACAAAATTCAATTTTTTTTTCATAGTTTCGTTAGTTTTAAAAAATTTGAATATGTCATGGACTGCTATTAGATACAAAATTAAAAGTTCGAAAACCTATTTGACACTTTTTAAGTTTAGAGACCTATTAGACATAAAATTAAAAGTTTAGAAACATGGTAGATACTTTTTAAAGTTCAATAGCCTATTAGACATAAACATAAAAGTTTAGTAACTAAACTTGTAATTTAACTAATTTTTAATTTTTTTTATTTGAATAACATAAAAATACTCTATTTGATTTGATTCTATATGTGCTTGGGTGTGAAAATTAAGAATTAATTCTCTAACACATTCTTTTTGACAAAGAAAAATTTTGCACTAACAAAAACTTTGGACCCATAGAAAAAAAATTGTGACTGAAAATTGTTTCAACCTAATTGAATCTTTCTGTTTGTTTTTTTCTCCTTCCCTATTTTGAATTGATTCTCCACCATATTTCAAAGGGTGCAAATTCAACTTTTATAAGTGAGCTTTTGCTTATAAGTCATTAGATTATTTTATATTCTATCTATATAGGACGAATATAATAAAATAGTGAAAATAATGAGACCCACATTTTGTGACGCCTGAAGAAGAGAGATACATAAATGAACCGAGTCCATATCTGAATGAGAGGGATCCTGAGAATATAAAAGTATAGTACCCGAGAAAAAGGGTACATGAGAGTGATCATGAGGATATGAAAGTATAGTTGAAAATGACTTAAAAGAATTGATAAGTACTACCTATACCAACAATGTGCACCTTCCTTTTCGGTGGTTCAATCATAGTAACTCTAAACTAGAAAATAACAGACAAATTCAAATCAAAGTTATTTGAAATAATAATATTAAAATACAACAAGTTCTATCAAAATTTTAAAAGCATATCATTATAGTAGACATATAACATATAAAAATAAAAGTTGCATATATAACATACCTTCTTTTCAAGCAATATATACCTTATCATTTTTTTTATAAATTGTGTCACCTTATTTATTTACTTTCTTCTAGGTTAAAACGCCATTTTGGTTCTTGTACTTTGAGCATTGTTCCATTTTGATCTCTATACTTTCAAATGTCCAAATTTAATCTTTATACTTTCAATAAAGCTTAAATTTAGTCCGTATTATTAGTTTATTGTTAATTTTTCTTTTAAAAAATAGTCTCTATTTGTTTTTTCTCTACAAATTTTGAAAGTATGTTCACATTGTGCCTTTTTTGTATTGAAATTATTACGATTATTTAAACAATTCTGATAAAAATTAACTTCAAACTTATCATATGGACCAATTTTAAACTCTATTGAAAGTACAAAGATTAAAACTAGACATTAAAAATATAAGAACCAAAATGAGACAATGCTCAAAGTACATGGACCAAAATGAAATTTTAACCTTTCTTCTATCATTTGTCTGTCACAAACATTTATCTAGAAGAATATGCCAAATTCTTATTTAGTCAACAATTTTTATTATTAGTTACACATTCTAAAGTTTATGGATTAAATTAATAGTATTATGAAAGTTTGTATAATTAAGTCTAGTGGAAAAAATTATGGGGTGTGAAGATAAATGTGTCTTTTTTTAGTACATCAATATTTTGGAGTGGGAGATTCAAACTCATAACGTCTTAGTCATAAATAATACTTGATGTCAGTTGAGTTATGCTCTTGTTAGCAGATAAATGTGTTTATTTGATTGTTTCTTAACGAAAATTGAGGAGAAATTTGTTTAGGCAAAAAAAAAAAAAAGGGAAATGGAAAGAATTTGATGGTGGAAAATTTGGTGGAATTTCCACAAATTGGAATTCCAAGTAAAAGTCCAAAATAAACAAAATAAGTCTTGGCAAAGGACATAGGTGCCCATGTCATCAATATGATGACTTTCTCTATGATACCGTGTGGGCTCCATCCACTTTGACATATTATACAATTAATTACCAATGCCAACTCATCACTAAAACAACACCACGTGGCGTTTGGTATTTCAAGAATTGAATTAATGAAAAAAAATGTATTTTTGGGTATCATAAAAATCTTTAGGTTTTAATTTACGGGCTTATAAATTTGTGTCTATTTAGTAATAAATTTTTGATATATGTCATTTTTTACAAAAAAATTATTTGATTATAAAATTAAAATTTATATCTAATTTGATTATAAACTTTCAATTTTCTATCGAGTAGATTTAAGATTTTTTTTTTTTAAACAGTCGAATTAGGTACTAAAGGATCTATTAGACACAAAATTGAAAGTTCATGAATCTATTGGAGACAAAATTGAAAGTTTAAAAGCTATTAGATATTTGTTAAAGTTCATGAACCAAATAGACACAAGTTTGAAAATTTCATGACCAATTTTAGACACCAAATAGACACAAACCTAACAGTTGAAGATTAAATTTGTAATTTAATCTAATTTTTATTATTTTTAATTGTTAGTGATATGGTAAATAGAGTTCAAATTAAATGTAATTCATGTAGAACATTAGTTAATTGGCCAAGACATACATCCTTCACAAGTCAAAGATGCAAATCTCTCCATTATCATGTTGAATTCTAAAAAAAAAATTAACTTAGTTAATTATGTGCATGATATTAGTGATTCAAATAGTGAAAATTTTGAAAAACAATTTTACGTTATCTATGTATCCAAATTTTAAATTTGAAATTCTAAATGGTAGAATTATGTTAAAAAAGATAAAAACTTCAATAAATATAGTATGTTAGGTTATAAACTCAATTGTTTTTATTGTATTAAAACATGTATAATATAATATATTATAAACGGTATGATATTATAAAAAAATAATTATAAAAAATTTATAACATAAAACATATTCAATAATATTTTATATTTAAATTAATATTTATTTGGTAACTACAACTAATTTTATGGTTTATGAATATATTATCTAATAAAATTTAAATAGTTGTTTAATTTAAAATCTAATTTTTAAATTTGCTATCAAACATATACAGTTGAAAATATGAATCTAAATCCTATTTTTATTGAACCCTTATTTTCAAATCTCTTAATTTAGATCACCAACCAAATGGATCCAAAAGTTATTGTTTGCTCCCACAAGGTCAATTTGATAAATAGCAATGCCAATGCACAATATCATGTTTTAAAAAAGAAAAATAACTATTTTTTTAAATAAAAAGTTATTATTATTATTAAAAATTTTAAAATAGTTGTAAAATAATTTCAAAAACAATTTCCAAACATCCCTTTTAAACCTTTAGCTTAAATTAAGCAGACATGAGTGTGTTTTCTTTTAGATTGACTCTTGAGTTTGAATCTTCTCCACTTATTTGTGATTAATATTGCTTTAATTTTTTTTTAAAATGTAAAATTTACAATGTCAAGATTTTTAAGATATTTACAAATTACAATCAAATATACGATTTTGTATATTTGAAAAAATGAAAAATTGACAAGGTAAAAGCCAAAATTTGACAAAATGTCGTAAAAATTATGTTTGGACCACTAGAGTGCCAGCAAATCATGATGCCAAGTTGAGATTGATTTTGGGTGGCTTTATATTTTCAATAATTTTAGCTAATGTGTTTGGCAAGCTTCATTATAGTCGGGTTTTTTTTTAATGTGATAAATAGAGAAAAAAAGATGCACATGCACTCTTTGTAATAACAAATTAAAACTCTACTAAATTCAAGACTCGAATGATAAATAATGGAGAAGAATATTGGAGAAGATGAACTCAATATATTGTGAGGCCCAATTATTTAATTTTTAATTTTTGATTTTTAAAATTTATGTTTGTTTTCTCCTAATTTTTCTATATTAATTTTCATATTTTTTTTGTAATAGCACTCATCTTTCTTAAGGAAGCATGTGAGTTTCTAGCTAAACTCCAAAAACAAAAACAAGTTTTTGAAAACTACTTTTTACCGTTTTCAAAACTTACTTGATTTTTTAAAACATGTGTAAAAAGTAGATAATAAAATATAAAAATTCATTGGTAAAAATAATATTTTTAAGCTTAATTTTTAAAAACCAAAAATAAAAAACTAAGGTCTCATTTGATAATCATTTGGTTTTTTGTTTTTTATTTTTGAAAATTAATCCTAAAAATACTATATCTATCAATGAACTTCTATGTTTTCTTATGTATTTTGTACCTATGATTTCAAAAAACTAAACTAAGTTTTGAAAAGTAAAAAAATAGTTTTGAAAAATTTATTTTTGTTTTTAAAATTTGACTAGAAACTTAAATGATACCTCAAGAAAAATAGGACTAATTGTAAAGAGAAGGAAGATAAGTTATGAAAAAATAAGCATATTTTTTAAAAATTAAAAATAAAAAAATAAATGATTATCAAACGAGAAGATCGAAGGAACAACCATTTAATTATGTGTCTATATCTAACAGAAGATTCCATAACACCGTGATCCACGAAATAGAGAAATTGACACTTAAAAAAAAATCTTGGGAAAAAGAATTTTGATGGAAGAGGTTCTTAAAACCTTTCAATAAGTTAGGCAGTATACATCTGTTCTCTTTCCTCACATGGTCTTGAGTTTCTTTTTTTGTTTTTTTTAAAAAAAAGTATCTTTCTAGTCACTCATGTTTTAAGTTTGTGTCTATTTAGTCTATGTGTTTTAAAATCAGACAATCAAGTCCCTGAATTAGTTAAATAATTCTATTAAATCCTTGACCGTTAATTATTTTTAACGGAGGCTGACGCGAATAATTTTAATATTAAAATAATAATTTTTAAAATAATAATAATAAAAATAATATTATTATTTTAAAAATAATTATTTTATTAGTTCTTCTTGTTGAGGATCGCACATTGGAAAAGTGGAGAGAAACCTCACAATATATAAGATATATGTGTCACTCCTCTCATAGCCAATTGGTTTTGGGATGCAACCCCATATAATCTACTATACAATCATAACCCATTAAACCCAAACGGGTATTCGGTCCAAAAAAATTGAAATTGGGATAGTGGAGAGAAAACTCACAATATATAAGATATATGGGTCACTCCTCACATAGCCAACTTTTTATCTCCTCTCAATTCGGTGCCAATGATCACTCTGTTTTTACTCTTCCTTTCCAGTCCACTTCTCGCCGGCGGGAGTGTTTGCTGGAGCTGCAGAGCATCTATGTTTTCCTTGTCGAAGCCAAAATGGGGCGTGTTCAAGAATCCAAAATGGATCGAAAATTGGAAGAAGATAGGCTTTTGATGAGCTAAGAAGAAAAGTGAAGATGAAAATTGCGTACGAGAAGGTGTCTGTTGGTTTGATTGTTTTAGATTTTGTCATTTTTGGTGTGGGTGGATTTGGTGGAAAACAGAGTATTTTATAAGTGGAAGAGACAAAAAGAGGGATGGGTTTTGCTTTTTCTTTTGGTTTTCTGGAGAATTCGTGAAGATGGAGATAAAAGGTGGGGGTCACCAGAATTTGCCCGGAGTTTGTTCCCCGTTACATTGAAGATCTCAAGAAATGATTGATTTAAAGGCAGAATATTACCACTAAACCATTCCATTTGAGCGGGAGTGTAATGAGCCGACCCAACGAGGAAAGCCTCACTGGAAGCGGACTGGTAAAGTTGTTATATGAAAGATCAAGAGTCTGAAAGCCGGTGAAGAGTGAGAATCGACCGTGCTGGAGAAGTCGCGCAGGATTGGGGAAGAAGAAGAATAAATAAAATAATTATTTTTAAAATAATAATAATATTATTTTATTATTATTTTAATATTAAAATTATCCACGTCAGCCTCCATTAAAAATAATTAACGACCAAGGATTCAATAGAACTATTTAACTAAATTCAGGGACTTAATTGTCTGATTTTGAAACACATGGACTAAATAGACACAAACTTAAAACATGTATTTTTCCATTTTTTTTACTCTTTAAGGGCCTGTTTTAGGCACAAATTATAATAACATGTGTTATTATAACTTGTGAAATACTCTACACCCCAAACACAAACTATTATAACTCTAGACTATACTATTCTGCATTTTAAATAATATTATATGATTTCACAGATTATAATAACTCACAAACTATTATAACTTCATGTTATTATAACCCATCCAACGCCCCAAATAACCCATAATTGTTATTTTATTTTTTCTTCAAACAAAATTTTGTTGTTTACTTTTTTATTTTTACCCACTTTATTCGAAAAGAAGAAAAAAAAAAAAAAAATTAAAGTATTTGTCAACCTGAACATATCTCAACCGAATAAAACATATACCCTTGACGAGATCAAGTAAAAAATTTGAATCCTCCATCCCACATATTATTAAACTAAAAAAGTGATATTATTGTTGATATCAAATTCAACTTCTTATATTTACAGGTAAGCATCCATTGTTTGCATACTCTTAGAATGTTCCTAGTATGTGGAGAGTTTGAAATGTCGATAAAAATGTAGAAGTCTTAATTTTATAAAAATGTTGATAGAAATATAGATGTGAATGGATATTTCTAAAAAAAAATTAAAATAAAAAATTCAAAAAATATTTAAATTAATAAATAATATTTTACACTTTTTAAAAAAGTAAAAATACTTGTTATAATATTATATTTAAGTTACATTTTTTTAATATTTCATCAATTTTGTATGGTACAGTAAAAATGTCAATTCTCCTATATTAATGGCGAATTTATAAACGTGTAAAAATATTGATGAAAATATCGACGTGTCGAAAATTTAACACTATGAAGGAAGTAAAAGAGGAAGGAGGGAAGTGTTGCAAGCTTTGTCCTAATTTCCTCCCTTCTAAATTTTCAAAATAGAAAAATTATATAAAAAAACTATTTTTATTGAGCTCGTACAAACCCACCATCAACTTTACCTCTATCTCTATCCACAAACGTGTGCATCTTTTTAATAATTAAATACACTTTATTTGTTTAAAACAAAAAGAAAGATCCACGATTCCACCAAAACTACTATATCTTAAATTTAATTAAAGTTAATCACACAAAGGAAAGATCCGCGATTGACGATTCTATCTTGTTATTCCCACATTAATTCATCCATGATTAATAAATTCTCTCTCGCAAAGTGGACATAGTTGATCATTGGACATTGATAATTGTTATACACTCTCGACTAAGAGGTTAGACGTTTGAATCATTCTACTTTTAAATAGTGTTGAACTAAAAAAAAATCTCTTATCAATTTGAGCCAAGTTGAATGGATAAAATACTTATTATCATCTCAAAAATTGATGATTCGATTTTTATTCTTATGCTTATAGAGAATGAAAGATCAACCATTAACCTTTGAAATGATAATAAATGTTTTATCTACTAAACTATGCTTGAATGGACTCTTTTCTCAAATTTTTTCAATGTGGTTGTCACATTAATAACTGCTAGAGACTATATTATATTGATTTAAAACCTAGGTTAAACTATAAAAAATACTCTTGAACTTTGAAGTCACGTGTTTCAATTATGCCTCTACTTTGAAATTGGTAAAAAAGACGTTTTTTCTTAAAATTAAGAATGAGCATTGATGTGGCAGCTCGTATGTAAAAATTAAGTGTATGTGATATTATTTACGACTACGCATAGAAGTTTAAGATCATTATTACCATTTATTTCATTTTAAAAGATATCGTTACAATCATTTACAAAATTAATTTACGTGAATGATGTTAACTTATAAATTTCAATTTTTACACATTAATCGCCACATCCATTCCCATCTAATTATCTTAATAATAAATAAAAAAAAAACTCTCCAAAAGTATCTATGGAACAAATTTCAAAATTCAAGATCAAGAATGAAACTTTTCAAAGTGTAGGAACATAATTCAAACTTACCCCAAAATTTAGCGATATTTTATACAATTAAACCTGAAATCTATATACTCCGTCAATCGTTAAATATAAGTTCAAAATACACTCTATCTACATATCTATCTATTTATATATATAACTTTATTTAGAACAAACCATCATAAGAAAGAAACCACACAAGTCTATGACCCACATAGAGCATCAAATTTTTCTAAACAAAAAACAAAATTAATTAAACCAGCTGCAAATTTCTCTTTCAAAGACCAAGTCTTTGGCCACCCTTTGTCCCTTTCACTCGCACAAACTTACCACTAAGCTAACAACAACATCACAAGTCCCCATTCATATATATATATATATATATATATATTTCAGTTCTTCATTGCTTCTTCTGCATGAAAAAGAAAAAAAGAAAAAAAGAAAAAAAACCCCACCAACCCTTTTACAAGCTTCTTCACAGATTTCCATGGCGGACACAACCCATCAGCTCGGCCAGCTCCCTGGCTTTCGCTTCCACCCGACAGAAGAAGAACTTCTCGAATTCTATCTCAAGCAAATGGTCTTTGGCAAACGCCGATACAGCTTCGATGTTATTGGATTTCTCAACATTTATCAACACAACCCTTGGGATTTACCTGGTATTTTTTTTTTTTTTTTTTGGTGTCGTTGTTTTTGAGGACTTTAAGGTTAATTTTGATTGGTTTTTTTTTTTGAGACAGATTTGGCGAAGAATGGAGAGAGAGAGTGGTACTTTTTTGTGCCGAGAGACAGAAAGCACGGCGGTTGTGGCGGCGGAAGACCTAACCGGACCACCGGAATTGGGTACTGGAAAGCCACCGGCTCGGATCGGAGAATTTTGAGCTTGTCGGATCCGAAGAGGTTGATTGGTTTAAGGAAAACTCTTGTTTTCTACAAAGGAAGAGCTCCTAGAGGAACTAAGACTGATTGGGTCATGAATGAGTATCGTCTCCCTCATAATTCTTCTCTCCCAATGGTAACAATTATCAATTCATTTTATTATATTTATTCTAATTCATTCATTTAAAGCTTTAAAGTTAGTGGAATGTTATTTAACAAGGAACCCTAGAATAGAAGATTTTGTTTATCAACTTTTATAATGGATGGATAAATTATTCAGTTTTTCACTGTCAAAAACTAGCTAACTCTTAATGATAGTTCAATATTGGATTCAATAATTTCTATGTCCCTTAATAATTAAGGTTTCGTTTAATGACCATTTGATTTTGAAAATTATGCTTGTTTTTTCACAATTTCTATTCATGTTTACTCCAATGATTTCCATTTTTCTTGAGTAACCATTTTGAGTTGAGCTAAATTTCAAAGACAAAAATAAGTTTTTCAAAATTATTTTTTTTTTATTTTCAAAACTTGACTTGGTTTTTGAAAAAATAGGTAAAAAGTAGATAAGAAAACATAAAAATTCAGAGGTGAAATCAATATTTTTAGGCTTAATTTTTAAAAATAAAAAAACAAAATGATTATCAAACGAGTCATGCCCTTGAGATAATTGGTTTTGAACTCTTGTAAATAGGTGTCATTGCTTCCCTCTTAATCTTCCATTTTAAATTTAAAAAGAAGCTGAGATTTTAAAGTTTTAATTTACTATAGGAGGAAAGGATGAAGTAGGAAGGAAATTAATTACGAAATGAGAAAGCCTAAACTTTTGGGTAATTAAAGGGGGAGTTAACACATAAATTAAAGTTAATTAAAAAAGTAGAATTTAAAGTCATTGAAAAAAAAAGCTTGTGATTTGATTTGCAGGAAGTAGTGCTATGCAAGATATACAGAAAAGCAACTTCCTTGAAAGTGCTGGAGCAAAGAGCAGTGGAGGAAGAAACAAAGAACAACAACTTACAGATGAATAATAATGCAAGTGCTTTAATGGGTGAAGAGGATTCATTTTGCAGTCAATTTCCAAGGCTGAATTCGAGCGAAGTGGAAATGGTAATGAAAAAAGAGACAAGTTGCTGTGGGGAAGAACAAGAGGGAGAAGAAGAAGAAGAAGTCGACTCGAAGGTGGCGGCAGTGACCGTGGTGACCGGAGGGTCGTCGTCGTCATCGTCGACGAGCTTACAGATTCCAAAAGAGTTTGAAATACTTGATCTTCAAGTTCCAAAGATGAACATGGATTGGACTCAAGACCAGTTTTGGAACCAATTCCAAAGTCCATGGATTCTCAATTTCACTACTCCTAACAATATACTTAATTTCTAGAACTATGGTTTTTGTGAAAAATGAGAATATGCCACTCTCACAAAAAAAAAAAAAAAACCTTATTAGTTGTACATAGGATTTTCTCTCTTGTCTTTCTCCCCTTTTAACTAACAAAAAAAATGTCACTTCTCTGTTAACTGCCAACAATAAAAAATTCTAATGGCTCATCGATCACTCACATTTTGATAAATAGAAAAGAAGAATGTAGAAAGAAAGAGATACTTAAAAGGGCACTCGAAAAAATTTTAATTGTGGGGTGTAAATTTTTTTTGTTGCGTAGTTAGTAGAGAAGTATTATTCTATTTTATTGTATTATTTAGAGGCTTAAATTTGTATGGATTTACAAGGGTGCTTTTTTTTCTTCTCCATCAACCACTTCTTTTTTTTTTTTTTGTCCTCATTTTCATATGATCAGAGAGAAATCAAAGGGGCCCAAGATGGGACCTTTGACAGTGGAGAGTTTGTTTTTCAAAATTGTAATTATCTCTATCAAATGGGAGAGGAAAATCAAAGGGCCCATGGTGGAATCTTTGAGAGTGGAGGATTTGTTTCAAAGGGATGTCATTGCATATATCTTTAGTCTTGAAATTATCAACGTCACTATTTAAAAAAAAAAAAAAAACTATATGGCAAATATTGATAGAGGTCGAAGAAAGTTCGAATAAGTTATTGTCCCGTAGATGATAAGAGAACCTGTTGCCTTGAAAGTAAATTTCGACATGGCTTAAGTACAAATTGTGTCATGCTAATTGCTCCCTAAGGTTAATACAACATCTAACTCGATCACGGAGTCGTTAGAGAAAGATTTGAAATAAATTTTTTTTTTTTGCTTAGAATCCAGAATAGGAAAAACAAGAGATTGAATCTAATAGCATAAATAAAACATTTTGAAAGATAGAAAATCGTTTTTTTCAGATCTAAACTTAAAACAAGCAATAATGAGAGAATATTTTAAAAGATAACAAAATTGAATGCTAAAAATTGGAGGGGAATCAAGAAACAAAAAAATTACTTCTTTTTGCACGACCATGATTGCCCATGACTCCCACCCATCATATGGACGAACCCGCAATGCGCACGTGTGAAAAGAGATTTTACTACAACTATATATATTTTGTAAATCTTCCAAAAGTACTCTAGTATATAAACCCATTTCCAAATTTAAAATCTTTTCATGTGGAACAATTATACACTAATTTTTGTAAAGCTGAATTCTAATAATGTGAGAGAGGAAGATTTGGATCTACAACTTTTTTTTTAAGTAGAAAGATGTTAGTTTGATTTTAGTACTTCTAATAAAGGGTTAATATTAATGGTATACCATAAAATTTCTCTTATATATATTTTTGTTGGGAAGATTATTTTTGTTATGGATCAAATTAAACACAAAGTACATCCACATTGTGAGACTCATCCTAGACGAATTAGACAAAGGTTTGACATATTCACACTGAGCCTAGACCTTAGTTGAGCAAGTCGAACAGGTCTATTATGACCAAATGCTTGATCCAAGGCTAATGTGACTAGCCCTAGCTAGGAGTGTGCATAGTTTGATTCGATTTGATTTTGGTCGAAATAGGTGATCAAGCCGAACATCAATCATAGTTTTAGTCTTAGAGTATTGTAAACCGAGAAAATCAAAGGTTTCCTAAGGTTCAATAAAAGATTGAACCGCTCGATTTCGATTCTATGCTAGATTGATTCAGTTTTTAACCGATGTTATATATCATTGCCCAAATGCCCAATGGTATGAGGGAAGGGATAATAATGTGTGAGAGTGAAGTGCTATGAAAATTTAAAGATTGCGAAAGAACAAGAAAACACATGGAGGAAGGAAGAGAAAAATGCAGAGATAAGACAGAGGAAACAATAAAATGCACATAGAGGTAGAGAAGAATGAACCACAATGGTGAGGGGCAACCAACTACAAAAGGACCAATCAATGGCGAAACAACAATGGGCGAGTAAAAGCTGAGGAACTCTAATGACGACGACAAGATCTGATCAGCGAATGGTGTGTTGGAATTAGTAAAACTGTGTTGGAATTAATGAAACAAAATCATGAAGTTGTGTTTCAAATCCATTAGTTTTTTACCACAGTGATTCAAACAACGTTTTAGGTTAATAAGATATATTTAAAGTATTTACGAGATATGAAGAAATATGATTTGTTGTATTAAAAAAAAGAAATAGGATTGATTAGATCTTTTTTTAAAATAGAAATTAAAGTATTAAAAGCTTTTATTTTTATTGAGTGAAATATATATAATAAAATGTAAAATTACACACATATTCAAAAAGTTGTACAAGCCGAGAATTGAACCTGTGTGTGCAGAAAAAAGAGTAAAAAAACTAGGAGGGGCTTGCCACTGGGCCAAGATAAAATATATAAATCAACATAGCATTTTATATATACAAACTAAGCTGTTCAAAAGTTGAGAGGGGGCTCGAGCCCCCTCTGGGCCCTTCTTAAATCTGCCCCTGAATCTAAGACGGTGCTCCAAACGTCCCTATTGTTGCAAAAGTTGCCTAACCTATTAGTTTAAACTTTTGAGTTAATTGGTGATTTAACATGATATTAGAGTAAAAAATCATGTGTTCAAATTCCCTGTAAATTAATTGGGGTCGAAATCTATTTAACTTACAGTAAATCTTGGTTTTTAATAAAATTAAACTGAGGAAACTAATTTTTTTTGGAAATTGAATCGAACCAGTTAGTTCAACTTGGTTCGGTTTCTCGATTTGGTTCGATTCTTATACACACCTAACCCTAGCCGTCAACCCCTAAGCGCGCTCTCCTCAAAACCTAGTTCACACCTATAAGTAAAGAGAGAAAGCATGGTTCCGAGATATACTCACAATACTCTGACTATTACTACACTCCTCAAAAACTCTAGTTGACTTAAATATTGGAGTGTGTGATATGACATCTCAATGGTGCTTATTTTTTGTTTTGCGAGTAGCCTCGTCTTGTTTCTAAGTTGAGATCATGCACATTCACCTATATGTTGTATTCATGCATCAACGATTTTCAAAATTGTCCTACGAAACAATATATTATGATCTAAAATGAGTTTCTTTTCTTCATAATAGAAAAATAATTTCATAAAAGTTTTTTTAAAAAATCCATCTTTTAGTTTAATGTAAAATATTTTTTTAATTGAAAAATAATTCCAATTTCGACTCTTCAAAAATAAAATTAATTTTTATAATTTGATTATGATTTTTTTAGTACGATTAGGATTGGAGGATTTGAATCACAAACCTTAGAGTCGTTAACACATTTATCATGCCAGTTGAACTATGTTTCCTTGACAATTTGATTATGAATTTAAGGATGAGAGATCATGGACTAAAAAGCCAAAAAGAAAAAAAAAATCAAACAAGATATTTTTTTTTAAAAAAAGTAGAAAAGTAAAAATAAAATTTCGTATAAAACGGGCCTAAGATAGTGGACATTATAATTCATCAACGTTTTGAAAAAGTTGATATAGAGTATTTCATAGGGGCCGTATATTGACAAATAAATGCAACCAATTCCAAAATCTCAATCAAATAATTTTCCTTTTAATATCAAATGAAATAGATGAAAAATATGAATTGAGATAATAATTCCAAATTTATTAGACCTGCATGAATAATTGAATTGCCATGTTAAAATTAATATTATTGTTTGTGACGACTTGGCCTTTTAGCTCTCATGAACTTGACTCTTTGATGCTTTGACTTGGTTGGTATATGTCTTCAACAAGCACATGGCTTTGTAATATCAATATCATTATCACATATGTTTTATCTTTTAGATAAATATATAAATGGGAGGACTAAACTCTTTATTGGCCCTACATTTTCCATTTATGTAATTTGGCAAGGTACAAAAAAAAAAAAAAAAAAAAAAATTCAAAAGCTTTTTTTTTTTTTTTTTACTATGTACACTTCTACCAAAATTTTTTAATTTACTTTGAGCCCTTATAATGGTATTAAGCTAAAAAGGTCTCAAATTTTTTTTTTTTTGCAAGGACTAGTCTTGATAGGATGAGGATTCCCGTCTTGGCTGGGGATAGGGATGGGGACTACATGGGATGGAGACGGGGATTGTGGTCCCCATCCCTTCCTATCCCCACCCTAACTCTTTTTATTTTATTTCTACCCTCACAATTTCTCTCTCGATCTCTCCCTATCCTAATCCCTTTTTGCGTAAATATATATATAGACACACACCTACCCACATTCCCTCGAGAAATTATTTGGTGAGACTGCCACAATATGACTGATAGTTTTTTATCATTGGGGGAGAGAAATATCTCGAATTTATATCTAATGGTTATTAGAGGGGGCATGAAAATGATTGAATTCATATCCAACAGTTATTATGAACCAATCATATTGTGACAATCTCATTGAATAATTTATTTCATTTCTTTAATTTTCTTTTTTTAAGAGAAATTGTAAATAGGAAGAAAATTACTTAGGAACTCGACACTAGCAATTTCTCCTTTGATACCTTCTACTCTGCGATGCTTCA
Organism: Trichosanthes cucumerina; assembly: GCA_036507285.1. Taxonomy (NCBI): domain Eukaryota; kingdom Viridiplantae; phylum Streptophyta; class Magnoliopsida; order Cucurbitales; family Cucurbitaceae; genus Trichosanthes; species Trichosanthes cucumerina. Next base: position 9,427,745 of record CM071839.1, on the reverse strand, counting down.
CTTATCCATAAATTGAAAAAAAAAACATTATTCAAGGTTGTGGATATAGGTAGGGAATGGAGATTCCCAATGAGGACGTACATGTTTATGAAATATCATTGGTTAGGCGTATAATTTGACCATAAGAACAAAGTTAAATTAGGAAGCTAGGGAGTGGAAGGGAAAACATGCAAAGAAGAGCTCAAAATGGGTTAAAAACGGATCAAGTGGGTCTAAAAGGAAGAAATTATAAAGGGTTAACTACATAAATAGATCATTTGAAGTAGCTTAATTGTAGATATGTCCAAAACTTTATAAATTTGCATCCATGTCCAACAGTTTAAATAAAGAAACTTTATTTAGAAGCACAATTCCAATTGTACCCACTATCCATTGTATATTAAAAATTCCAAAAGTAAAATGAAAATAAAAAAAAAGGCAAAAATAGTATATATTAAATTTCTTTCAAAATTCTTTCTTAAAAATAGGCAAATCATGCCTTAAAAAGCTGCAAAGATTTCGTTCATCTACCAAAAAAATTGCGAAATTTTCTTTTCTTCACCAATTTCAACAAAAGCTACAAGATTTTTTTCAGTCCATCCACGACGAAACGACAATTCATTCACGGCAAATAACGACAATCCATCCACGACGAACAACAATAATCCATCCACGTCGGTAGAGTTTTGCTTCACATACTCGGAAAATATATATAATTCATATCATGAAGTAAGTTTATTTGAGACATCGAGGTTTTGTATATCACTAATATATGAGATGAAATTTAAAGAAATGCATGTGGGTTTCTTGGGATAAAGTTTGAAGAAATACATGCAAGCTCGCAGATCTATCGGTGTGGCTTCATTTCCACCGAAGAAGACAATTGACGACGTGGTGGGTTGTTTGATGGTCGAATGAGATGCATCGCTGCTAGAGGGTGGTGGCAATTGTGAAACTAGATCAAAAATAGGGGAAGATAGAGAGAAAGTGTCTTTTTTTTAATATTCCTGTTATATCCATTATAGTGTCTATATATACGTTATATGATGTTGATATTATACACTATATGAAGGGTGCACATATATTGTGTACCATAAAATACAAATGGAATGTTGATGTATATATTTATAAAAAAATTGTGTTTCACATAATATAATACATTGTATATATTTCGACAAATGTTATGTGCCAACCAAATTGTTATTCTCTTTTTCTTTTGGCATATTTTATAAGTTTGACGGATATTTATGATACTTGATATAAATATTGATGAATATATAGTTCATACTATGATGAAACTTAATTCAATCCCATAATCATTTTAACAAAAAAAAAAATGTGAGTATATATCACATATATATTTGTTTAATGCTAAATTACTGGGTATGTATGGTGAAATGGATGCAAGAATAATTATTATGTGATGAATATATAGTTCATACTAGGATGGAAAGAATTTGTATATATTAATTATATATTTGTTAAAGGCTAAAAATGTCAGGTGTATATGACAAAATGAATATACAAATAATTATTATACTATAAGATATATTTATATAATAAAGTATGATAAAAAGGTACAAGATATATATATAAAAAAATGTATACACAAACAATTATGATATTATGATTATATACACATGAATATATACTGGATATATGTGAGAAAAACTATTAATTAATGTCAACTTGAATATAACTTTTTTTAATCATAGTACGAGTATATACATATGGGTATATGTGGGATATATAAAAAATATATTATTAAAATAATATAAAATAAAAAATTAAATGTATTAGAAACAATGAAAACGAAATTAAATAACAATGTGTAAGACTTTATAATTGGCCGTGTTGAAAAATGGAGTTGTCAGCGGAAATAAAGTCGAAAATCCAATCGAAAATGGGATAAATGTTGGAGAATTTGGAAATTGAGAAAATAAAAAAAGTGAAAATGGAATAAATATTTTAATAAATGTAAACATTAATTATAATTACTCTAATAATGGAAAACATCTCTTTGGAGAGATAAACATATATATATTTATACCATTTAATGATATATGATTTTAATAATTGAAAAAATGTATATAAGGAAAGTATGTATATATAAAATTAATAAAATACACGATTTAATAGGGGCAATTTTGTCCTAGAAATTTCTTTTTTCCATTTCTACAAATTTGGAAAATCTATGAATGCAAAATCTAAATTTTATGGACAAAACTATAAATAAGTCTTGAAAAGAGATCATTTATCACAATTTCTCAATTATAAATTGAGCCTCCTGGAGATAAAAGAGGCAAAAATTTGGGCCGATTGGCCAATACCGACCACGGGGTCTGACCCACCTCGCCTTTGGCTCCCTTGACTTGGTCTAGCCCATCTCTAAGATTTTCCCTTTCTTAATTAATTCGCCACAGATTGAGGATTTTACCTTAGAAAAACCCTATAAATACTCAATAAACTTTCTATATTTATTCTCTCTCTAACTTAAGTCTATTAAAGACTGTGTGACAAACAACATACCAGTATCTAGATCTTTCTTGTCTCGTAGGCCACATTTTTTCCCTTCAAACAAATTCACCATCATTGTCACGTGAAAGTTATGTGCGTTTTTTTGTTCAAAATTTGTCAACATAATCCAATAAATGTTAAAAGGAAAATTATATTTACACTCCTTAAATATAACTCAATAATTAAGTTATTGTTACCCCAACATGTGAACATAGTTTATCTGACATAAAGTATGTATCACCTACCAAGAGGCTAGTGTTAGGAGTATAACAAACTCCCACATTGGGTAGGGAAAGAAGAGATCCATGCACTACTACAATTTTCTCATTTTATGACACCATAGCTAAACCAAATAAAAGGGGGAGAGAAAAAAAAAACTATCATAAATTGCTAGAGGTGCGTTTTTGGCGAGAAAAAACGAACAATTTCGTATTTTCGAAAATTTATGACATTTTTCAACATCATAAATTTATGACAGTTTTTCAACGTCAAACATTCATGACTTAGATAAAAAAGTTGTCATACATGATTGGAGGCACGTTTTGTTTCGTGTTTTCGAAAATTTATGATAGTTTTTCAACATCACAATTCATGACAGTTTTCCAACGTCAAGGCCTACTTCATTTGTCCCACATCGAAAAATTTGTGTTTTGGGAGAGGTATCTTCTTGATAAGAAAACCCTAGCGAATTGGATTAGGAACCCTTTGGTTATGTGAACCCCTAATTCTCAAACACTAAAACCCCCAAATCGATTCGATTCAATTCCAAGGAATATGACTAGATGTGGATTACCTTATGATCGAAGACCAAGAGGTAAGGAAACTAGTTCCTCACTCAAGGATGGAACACTCCACAAGCAAGTTGATCAAACCTACCTGAATGTTCCTGGCCTACAACCCTATACTCAAGAATTGCAAAGGTGATGATGTGATGTGTCTCTGCAACAAATCACACGAAATTTGTATTCATCCAAAAACTATCTTGTACAACCTAATGGCCAAGCTTTAAATATCTTCCCAAAATCCTAAATGCCATATCATGACAAATGACAAAAATACCCCTACTTAAAATGTCATAAAAATGATAAAATTAGAAAAAATAATAGAATTATATAAAAATTAGAAAATAACAATTTGCTGCCCTAGTAGTTCATATCATCCTCTCCTTCTTTTGAATGATTCGTCCTCGAATTCAAATCAATTCCTTGTAAAACGGTCTTAAAATCATGAGAAGAAAATGGTGTGACTCTTCTTGGGTTTCTCTTGAATGGTCTCCCTGGTAAATCAACATCATAAGCATGAAATGTCAATGACCCATCTTCTCTTGGATTCCATTTCTTTTGGAAAGAATGATGGTTCTTCCAATTCACATATAGTTTGCAACCATAGAAAGAATTTGGACTAATTTTTGTGTGTTTGGTTCATGTTCAATGCTTTAACAACCTGCAAAAACTCAAAAGAAAAACTAGGCAAACTTGGTTGAAGCTCACTTGTTAGAAAACAATCTCTTTTATCAAGTTAAAAAATGTTTTGTTTTGAAATCAAGAAAGATTTGTCCTCACAAGTTCATAAAGGCACATTCTTAGCTTTTCTCTCATTTTAATCTCTAGGCCGAGCATTACTCACTTGCTTTTCTCTATTATTTGTGCTTTCACATTTTTCTTTTTCATAAATTTCTATTATTGCTTTTTCCTCGGTCTCATGCCTTTTATTTTCCAACTCACACACATCAAGTTTTACTTCTCTTGGAAGCATTGATACAAGAGTAGGATCACATGTTACTTCGTGATTGAATGTACTAACAGTGTTAGCACAAAATAATTGAGTTTCAAGCTTACTATCATCTACTTTCGCTCCCCCACTACCATCAACACAATATGCTTCTCCAGAAATAAGTGGCACAACAGTAGTAATAAGATTACAGTCATGTGATTCCTTGCTATCTAATGACCTACTAGGCAAAATATCATTATTATGCATATGTACAACATTGATAAACTTCTCTTTTCTACATTCTACCTTATCAAAATGCTCATACATGGTAGGTAAACTAACCTTTGTCACAAATGTATTGGCATTGGAGTTAGTCGTAGATTTAGTGTACCTTAAAGATCTCCATTGGAGTTGCCTTTCTAGTTTGATGACAATATCCACCATCTCTTCCAAATCCTCACAAGGTTGAATTTATTCTCGTTCAACAATCATCTTGGCAATATTCTCATTAAGTCCTTGGTAGAATCGGTCCATGATAGCTTCCTCATCCTCATCCAAGTTAATTTCCTCAATTAATAGGAGTATCTCTTCATAATACTTTTCCACGATTTTGCTCCCTTGTCTTAAAGTTTGCAATTTGTGGAAAGACTTAGGAACAAAACGCTTCCTCATTAGAAGTTTGATTTCTTTTCATGAGGGTATTGCATAATCTCCACTTTTTCTCCTTTTCGACATCAAAATGTTCCACCATGTTAGGGCATAATCCTTAAATGAAGATATGATAAATTTTACCTTTTCATTTTCACTATAGTGGTGATGATCAAATATGACATCAATTTCCTCCTCCCAATAAAGGTACTCCTCTGGATTGAAAATACTCCCAAAGAACACTGGAGGCTAATTTTGATCAACATTATGGTCATTCCTTAGAGATCTCCTTTGTGCATACATGACTGCAAGAAGATGTTAGCATAAAGAAAATTGGACTCACAATTCACTCCCTCACGTGCTTCACTCAACATATGAAGTTCAATCGTGTTTACTCTTCTTAATGTAAACTCTCCCTTACAAGATGTAATCTCTCTCAAAGATAGGGTGTGAGCCAAAACTTTGCAACTAAAATCAGAGAAGCAAGCTAGAAACAAACCAGGTAAGAATGATTGTAAAGTGTCAAACTCAAGCAAAGAATAGTAGAATATATATAAAAAAAAAATGAAAACTAGAAATCAAGAACCTAATGTTCAAGATCCAACAAACTAAGAAAGGAAATAACAAACACAAGATATCTAGAATCAAGAATTTAAGATTCAAGATTCAAGGAATTATGTAAGATGAATAAAGAAAAGCAAACAACTAAATAAATTTTTTTTTTAAGTACTGAACTACTTGCAAGTGTTTGGAATTAAGATAAGCGCTGCAAACAAGCAAGAGTTTATGCACAAATTCACAAAATAACCCTAATTAACAAAAATACCTTATTTGATCACAATGTCAAAAACTATAGGGACTATGGTTTATGATAGGGGTAAATTGGTAAATTTGGTAAAAATAGTTAGAGCTCTTAAAATTAAGTGAAATTTAATACACTCAAAGCTAAATGTATCAAAATCACGTGAACAAAAATTGAGCTTAAACGAAAGAATTTTAAATAACAAAAAGCTAAGAAAGAAAAAGCTTCTGCAGAAAAGATGTAACGCCCGAGCATTTTAGGTACTCTAAATCCAAAATTTTTAGTATAATTTTCCTTGGAAAAGGATTAACTTAAATTGTCTCAAATTTTTAATAGTTGAGGTTTGTTGTAGTTAAGTTGAAAGGAGAGGGGTATTTTTGGAAGAAGTGATTTAGGGTCTCAAGCACTATTTTGTCCTTTAGTGGCTCATATCTCAAACCTTCTCCTTCCTCATTCTTCTCTCTCTCACGGCAACCTAACCCATCACGCCGCCGCCGACACAAGTCTCACCACCGCCATCGGCAACCACCGATTCGTCAATGCTGCTGCGGCGTCCTCATCGCACTCACCCCGCGTGTGGTCAACATCCGACGATCTTCCTCGCTCGTCGTCAAGGCAGTCGAGTTTTCGTGGTCGCCGCTCAAAGACACGCGTTTCGGGTGGATTCATCGAAAGAAGACAAGCGGTGTCGCCGAAAGCCCAACCCCGATTGGAAGAAGTCGCGCCGAGGTTGCCGTCGAACTTTGAAGTCGCCGGAAGATGGGTTGCGATCTCCAACCGTAGGTTCAAGCGTAGGTTCGGCCAGGTTCATCACTTTTCCGATCGGTTTTCAAAGAGAAGAGGTTGGTTTTGGATAGATCGGGTCACAAGCTTTCCAATAGTATGCTCCACACTCGAGACGCCAGCGTCGCTGCGCCGCCACCTGCGCCGCCGTTGGTGGCCGCGCCACGCCACGCGCGTCGCGCGACCGACCACGCACCACCGTTCATCGGAACTCGCCCGTTCGCATTCGTTTTGGTTCCCGAGTCTGTTTTAAGCATCCGTTTGTGGTAACTTAGCCCAATTATGATTGGATTCAAAATAAGTGTCTAATTATGTGATCTAATTAAGGAATTTATGAAATTGATTTAGGGGATTCGACTATCAAGCACGACTGAGCGAAACATTGGAATTGGGAACGGAGCTTGAGGAGTTTCAAGCTATGCTAAGGTAAGGGATTTTCTATAAATGATTTTGAAAATGGGAGTTAGCGTATGTTATGAAATATTTATTGCAAAAGATGAAACTCAAAGGAGTTCCAAAAAGAGTACAACCAAGGATTTATTTTAAAGAATGGTTTCCCAAGATTTATGTTTAAGACTTGAACTTAGAAAAGAAATATTTCAAAAGGTTTGAAAGGACCCTAAGTAAATGATTTCCAAAAGATTTAGAAAGAAATTTAATCTTGGAATTTGAGAGGGTTCCAAGTGATTTAAAGGTGTGAGGGGACTCGCATAGAAATTATTTTAAAGTATTTGGAAATGAGATTTTACACAGACATGTATATTTACATATACTGAGATTGTCAGTTATGCTATTGTGATGAATACGTGTTCGAAAATGTAAATGTATTTATGCTTTATGATTGATTGACGCAGTTTTAAATTTATGAAAGTTGTGTCATGATTATGTGATTGTGCATCATTATATTTTGCTATATATGAGTGGTGACATATGGGACCTCATGCATATTGTATGTATATGAACATGTTATGTGGTCGTGGCAATTGGTCTCTCGAGAATTTATGCATGGTAAGACATGCATCGAGACCCTATGGGTCAAACTTATAAGGTCTGTGTGGGGACTCAAAACTTATAGAGAGTGCAGTGAGGGACTCAAATCTTATAGAAGTGCGTGTGAGGGACTCAACATGAAAAGATTCGGGTAGACTCAATTGATCACGTATAGCCAAAGAGAAAAAAAGTCATGATTTTATAAAAGAAAGTTTTAGGTCCCACTTGAAGGGAATGAGAATCCCTGCGCAGCGGAAGACGATCGAATCGTCATGGTATCATCATGCAATGTATTTATTAAAATCGATCTACCTATTAGATCTAGGCTAAACATGCTGAAAAGATTACAACGATGAGGATAACTTACTTGTTGTAGATCGATTCAGCAACCTCTCCTTGCAGATCACGAACTCTTCGCGCTCCTCGATCTCCACGAACTCTTTCCCACGAACGGATCTCGAACACACCCAAAATAGATCTCTTGGTTGGTTCTCTTTAGGAGAAGGAAGTTGGTGGGAACTTCCTTTTGTTTTGGAAGAGGTGGAGAAATGAGAGAATAGAGAGAAAGCATTTTTCGATTCTTAGGTCAAAATCCAAAAATCACAACTTGGCTTTTCTTTTCTTAACCTAAACCCATCTAACAAAGGGTTTAAATAGTGGAATAATGAAGTTCACAACTTCACATAATTACCACTTTACCACAACCATATGTTATGTAAATCTCATTTACATAATTTTATAATATAAGATATCTCATATGTTATGTTGCAAATCTCATTTGCAATAGTTGTGGATTTAATCAAATTGAATCTCATTCAATTTATTTTCTCTCTTTCAATTTCTCCAATTAGCCTTTAATTCAACAATTAGGCCAACACATAGTTTATTATGAATCTCATTCATATTAAACTATATATTATATCATCTATATGATATAATTACTCTTTAAGGTGAAATTGAACACTTCAATTTCATACCAAAACATTAACCCTTCTTTTATCCCCATTGAGCCAACCAAGGACCTAATGGACCTCTGGTGTGATTGCTCCAATGATCCGAGGTTAATCAGTCAAACTTTTGACCCGGTCAACCAATATTCATTAGCTACGGTGACACTCCACTAAAGCACGTGAGTTGTACTCCCATCGATGTAGAATATTACGTGTCCACCGATATAACCAATGCTCATGAGTCGACCCTTCTTCACGGGTTGTTCATAGACACGATCGGGCCAAATTACCGTTTTACCCCTATGTCTATATCTTGTTCCTTAAGTCCCCCAGCTGCTCCTCTAATGAGCAACATATTGTGATGGTCCAACCATACACAACACCCTTCTCGGGCGGTGAGAAGGTGGGCGCCGTTGTCCAAGCCACGAGGCAAAGACTTAAGGAACAACCCTCTAGTTTCCTATGGCGGGAACGCAGTGAATTCCATCTCGCGTAATTAGGTTCCCGACTCTCTCTACTTGGTTCTCGTCCCAAGAAGATAGGCATATTGGGCGAGTGGATCGAGACCACCCTCACCTGTACTAATCAAAGGACGGACCCGTGACAGGAGTGCGAGTCCGTAACGCTCGGATTCGTGTCGAGTCACTAATGGTCATCTACGAATTTATTAGTCTTTTACCGTTAAGCGGTGTTATATCAGTAAGTCTAATAATTCACGGTCCGGTCTTATGCTGGGATGCCCCACTCGCATGTCAACCACATGAACGAGTCGGATCACCTCGTTTGTATCTAATACAAAGTGGGTCGCATCCACGGTGTATCCGAGATTAGGTCTCCAACCCCATCCTTATATCAGAGACCGTTCGGGTCATTAACTCGAACGTGATCCTCCTTGTGTGTCAACTACACACCGTTCAAGTTCTAGTTTTCTCATATATTCAATGACCCTGGAGCTTAGTTTATTGGAAAGGTTTAAAATATTTGCGAGACACAAAGTGAAGAAATGAATAACTCTTATTAATTTCAAAACAATATTTTACAACCACGAGATTAGGACAGAAATCCCAACACCACTACAGAAAGTTTTATGATTTCAAAAGTCACGAATAACAGTCATGTATAAAAGTCATGTTTAAAAGAAAGTCATGATGCATGTGTTTGCATGGGTCGACCCCCCACTTCCTGGGTATTTTATAATACTCACCCCATTACCTTTGTTGTGTTTGCTTTGTTTTAAAATGTTCTCAGGTAAAGGCGAGGGCATCTGAGGCGAGTGTGTGAGGATGCGCTATGTGAAGCCATGGGGACCAAGTCATAGTTTTCCGCGCATATATTTTAGATAATATTTTTACAAACTATGGTTTTCCGCTATGTATTATAGAAGTTTGAAACCAGAGGTCGAACTGAGTTATACTTTTTAAATGTTTTTTTTTTATTTTTATGGGATCCCAACATAAAGTGAATTTAATCGCCAAGTTTTCTTTTTCTTATTTACCTTTATTTAAGGCCTCAAAGTCATGAATGAGTAGTAATGCCCTAGGAACTTACGTTTTAAAAGTAGGGCGTTACAGGTTGGTATCGAGCCCAAGGTCATAGGTCTTGTAGACTCGCCACAGAGTAAGCAACAAGTATCCCATGGCTAAGTAGCAACTCTGTGTCACCGCTGTGTATGCCTTTGAGCTAAAGTTTTATTTGATCGTGAAAAGAAAATTTGGTATTCTATGTGAAGTTATTTTTATATAAAAATCGAGGTTGATAAATTTCCAAACTAAGGAAGAATGAGCATGTATGAGCTGAACTATATGTCTATAGAAAGGAAATGCTTATGTGTGAATCTATATGCGTATATGTCGTAAAGTGGACGTGTTTTTTTTTTTTTTTACGCCGAAAGGAAAACGAATACATGTGACCCCTACTATTGACGATAGAAAGGAAAATGTTTTAGTTAAGAATGCTTGCGCTAAAAATGAAGTTTTATAGCCATAAAACACATGTTGTGGGTTATTGAAAAGGGTCGCTTTGGCCAAGGGAGAGAAGAGTCAGACTTAAGAGGTTAGAGTGTTAAAGGTCGCTAAGCAACTAGATTACTTAAGTATAGTTTTCAAAGATAAAAGTTAAGACTACTCTTGAGAAGTTCAAGGTTTGAATGTGTTCGGTAAGAGGTTAGTGGTCTCATTCGTTCGTGTTGGAACAAATGGATAAAAAGGTATGAGATTTAGTATACGTGCCACTTTGGAGTTCTCGACTTCATTGGTCCTAAATAAAGTCCCTTCATCTTCAAGTGAATACATAACTATGGTAATCAAGGAGTTGAAAAGTAAAGAGAGCAAAGATGTTTTAAAAATGGACTCGAGATTTAAATGGAAAAATAGATTGTTAATGTTGAAACGAAAATTTAATTTTTCAAATTACTCGAAACACTTCGATTTTATTTATACTATTGCTTTGATAGGAAGGTTACCGGAATAGCCACAATTAATGTGTTATTGCAGATAGACATGGTGTGAACTTTCAAAAGTAATACCATAAGCGTATTGAACTTAATAACGACAAGTGCAGAGAGAAAAAAATAAGTATTTAGGGTTCTAATTCGAGAACATAAGAGAAAGGATGAACTGGACCCTTGAACCTTGTACATATTTCGACAATCACATGGTCACCCGTGTGTTCAAGCTTTTGGAATGTGAATAAGGCACCTTACCATTAATTTCCACCTGTTGGTCAGGATATATGCATAACTTGGAAGAGATAATATGAGATGTTAACCTTAAGTTCTTATATAGAAAAGTTTCCTTTTTCCCCGATCAGAGGATTAAGGAGAGATGATTTGGTTAATAGAGGAAAGCGCCTTGAATCTCTTCTTCGTTACGTAGAAGTCAAGCTGAGGAACCCCTTTGAATTAGTAAAGTGTATAGCTGTAGTGGTCGAGCGATCATTAGAGTGAAACCAGAGGATCTATTTGGTAAAGGTTAGGCCAATGGTTCTTAAGTGAGATTTTTTGAGAAATCGACATTAGAACTACAATGGTACAAGTAGTTGAGAAAGTCCTCAATTTGACTAAAAGGAGAAAGTCGAGTTTAAAGAAAGTAAGCACGAGGAACAATTCATTGGTGTTAGATAAAATAAGTTTGATATTTTAAGGTTATCCTTAACACAAGAGATAGACTTAAGCATGAAGTTAAAGTGAAAGCAGCGGTAGCTTTTAATACTCCTTGCAGAATGCTCCAGTGAGGTTAAAAGAACTCAAGTTATAGGTACAAGAACTTTTATATAGGAGTTAATAGTAGTATAGCACCCTAAGGAGTAATAGTGTCGTTCGTCAGAAGGAGAAAGAAGCATCTTTATGTTTGTGCAGGAGTTATGGGAAGTGGAAGAAACTTGTTGCTAAGAATAAATATCTTCGTCCTTAGATGAACGACCTATTCCACGGGTTACGAGGAGCACAGTGTTCCTTAAGATGATTTTGGGGTCAAGTTAGCGCCTGTCATGGACCAGGGTTAAGATATCCCGAGATAACTATCAAATTACGTTATGAACATTATGAAGTTATAGAGACCCGACTAGAACACCCACGATGTTTATAGACATGACGAATTTACGGCTTAAGGAAATGCTAAAATATTGTTCTGCATAAGTTACTGGAGATGTTCTGGTTTAGTCCAAGTCTAAGAAGGGACAGAGAAAGTACTTTAGAACGATTGGTTTAGGCATAAGGAGGGAAGAGTAAGTCCTGAGATGTAAAAGTAGTCGAAAGGTCACTAAGGGGTTGAATGCCCCAAGTAAATTTCAAAGGATGAGCGTGCTGCAATTTATTAAGCTCAGAAAAGACGAATATGTGACCTTAGGTGTTTGGTGTTAGAAAGGAAATGTCTGAGTTGAAGGTGTAAGACCTAAGAGAAATTTTTTCAAGATTAGACACTCACCTGCACGTTATTAAAAGAGCTAGTTTGGACAAAAGAGGGAAAGAGTGGACATCGCGATGTGAAAACCTTCCATGAAACTTTGAACAACTAAGTTCCGTAAGTAGAACCTTGACAGAGGAATACTAAAATTTCTTGAAAAGTCAAAGTCTAGAGGTGTTAAGTGAAGTATTCGTATTCAAAGTCTGAACGTTAGGGTTTTACGACAAAAGAGACGAAAAAGTTAAAGGATGTAGTGGATGTCATTCTAAAGTGTCCAACCCTATGGGTGATAAGGAAATTTCATTACATTCGAGTGGTGACCGAACAAGTTATTTAAGGAGATGGAAGGTAAAGGGAGAATGAGTGTAAAAGACTAAATTCATTTTGGCGAGATCGCTTAGTATCGAAATTGTTATCGGTTGAGTTATTTTAAAGGAGAGTGATATGAATGACTGTTGCGTCGTGCCATAGGCTGAGGAAAGGTTAAAAGAGATAGAGTACGAGTTGTATCATGAATAACTTGCTTTAAAAGCTTTATTCTATTTCTTAGAACTTGTAAAAAAAAAAAAAAAAAAATTTGACACTTAATGCGATAACCTATAAATGTTTAGTCTCTAAAGCAAGGTAAGTCAAGAGAATTTCATTACACTCTTTTAAAGTTTGTTTTAAAGTTGATGTCGCAATCTGATTGTTAGATTATTTTGTCTTTGAAGAATCATCGTTTACGATTAAAGAAACTTAGTTTCACTTATATTTGATTGTTCAACATTCCTATGTATTGTGTGTTCTCAACTCGAGTAAATCTTGAAATGAAGTTTGGGCGTGGTGGTTGGTTGTCCGATATTAGAAGTGCATTTTCTATCTAAGCAGTGTTAGAGAAAATTTTGGCATTGTTGTAGTTATGTCGTTATCTTTGCCAAAATTTTTGGAGCATTTTCGTAATAAGATGTGAGGTGTATGGAACATTTCATGTGTCACGACAACCAGAGGAGACTTAAGTTTGAGTTACTCCTACTGTGACTTGAAACTTTCAAAGAAATATTAAGTGCAATAGAAAACCAAAAAAAAAAAAAATTAGTAAGCATGTGAGTGAGATTGTCACTGCAACGTTTACTAAAAGGTCGTTGAGAGTAGCGAGAGGTTAACCAACAATATCTAGTCTTGAACAACCGCACAAAGTTGCTAACTTTATCTTTAGTGAGGTCACAACTCCTTAAGGCGATAAAGTTATGGAATCAATAACCAGACGAAATGATTGAGTCATGTCATGAGGTAAATGCTAGTAACCAGTACAGTAGGCGCGCATTAAGAGGGGTTTGAGAATCAACTATAAAGGAATCGGTTAGTAAATCATCTCATTCTAGAATCATAGAACAGAAGGGACTGTTTGGGGGTAAGAGAAGGAGACACGAGCAAAATATTCTAAGGTGGATTTGGAACTTTCATGATCTAGAATTCGAGTCAAGAATATCAGTAATTTTAAGCCTTAGTAGAAAGACCCAATAGAAAGGAAGGGGTCAGGTTAAGGTTATGAGACCGTTGGATGATAAGTATATGCCGATGTGAGTCACTTGAGAAGCAACTAGTGCTAATTCTCGCATGGGAACTGAAGGGCTCTCTATAACAGAGTGGAAGAGCTACGAGCGAGCTATCTTGGATCTATTACGAGATTGAAAACTTTCGAGGACGAAAGAAAGTTCTTGGGAGGAAGATTGTAACGCTTGAGCATTTTAGGTACTCTAAATTCAAAATTTTTAGTATAATTTTCCTTGAAAAGGATTAACTTAAATTGTCTCAAATTTTTAATAGTTGAGGTTTGTTGTAGTTAAGTTGAAAGGAGAGGGTATTTTTGGAAGAAGTGATTTAGGGTTTCAAGCACTATTTTGTCCTTTAGTGGCTCATATCTCAAACCTTCTCCTTCCTCATTCTTCTCTTCTCACAGCAACCTAACCCATCACGCCGCCGACAAGTCTCTCACCGCCACCGGTAACCACGATTCGTCAATGCTGCTGCGCAGCGTCCTCCTCTCCTGCACTCACCCGCCGTGGTCAACATCCGACGATCTTCCTCCTCGCTCCCGCCAAGGCGATCGAGTTTTCGTGGTCGCCGATTCAAAGACGCGCGTTTTCGGGTGGATTCATCGAAGAAGACACAAGCGGTGTCGCCGAAGCCCAACCCCGATTGGAAGAAGTCGCGCCGAGGTTGCCGCCGAACTTTGAAGCTCGGGAAGATGGGTTGCGGATCTCCAACCGTAGGTTCAAGCGTAGGTTCGGACAGGTTCATCACTTTTCCGACCAGGTTTTCAAAGAGAAGAGGTTGGTTTTGGATAGATCGGGTCACAAGCTTTCCAATAGTATGCTCCACACTCTAAGGCAGCGTCGCCGCTACCGCCGTTGGTCGCCGCCGCCACGCCACGCGCCGCGCCGCCATGGCACACCGCCACCGTTCGCCGGAACTCGCCCGTTCGCATCCGTTTTGGTTCCCGAGTCTGTTTTAAGCATCCGTTTGTGGTAACTTAGCCCAATTATGATTGGATTCAAAATAAGTGTCTAATTATGTGATCTAATTAAGGAATTTATGAAATTGATTCAGGGGATTCGACTATCAAGCACGACTGAGCGAAACATTGGAATTGGGAACGGAGCTTGAGGAGTTTCAAGCTATGCTAAGGTAAGAGATTTTCTATAAATGATTTTGAAAATGGGAGTTAGCGTATGTTATGAAATATTTATTGCAAAAGATGAAACTCAAAGGTTACTCCAAAAAGAGTACTACCAAGGATTTATTTTAAAGAATGGTTTCCCAAGATTTATGTTTAAGACTTGAACTTAGAAAAGAAATATTTCAAAGGGTTTGAAAGGACCCTAAGTAAATGATTTCCAAAAGATTTAGAAAGAAATTTAATCTTGGAATTTGAGAGGGTTCCAAGTGATTTAAAGGTGTGAGGGGACTCGAATAGAAATTATTTTAAAGTATTTGGAAATGAGATTTTACACAGACATGTATATTTACATATCGAGATTATCGATTATGCTATTGTGATGAATACGTGTTCGAAAATGTAAATGTATTTATGCTTTATGATTGATTGACGTGAGTTTTAAATTTATGAAAGTTGTGTCATGATTATGTGATTGTGTGCATCATTATGATCGCTTTATATATGAGTGGATGACATATGGGACCTCATGCATATTGTATGTATATGAACATGTTATGCGCGGTGTGGCAATTGATCTCACGAGAATTTATGCATGGTAAGACATGCATCAGAGACCCTATGGGTCAAACTTATAGAAGTCTGTGTGAGGACTCAAAACTTATAGGGAGTCCTGTGAGGACTCAAACCTATATAGAAGTCTGTGAGGACTCAAAGCATGAAAAGACTGTGTAGACTCAATTGATCACGTATAGCCAAAAGAAAAAAAGTCATGATTTTATAAAAGAAACTTTTAGGTCCCACTACTGAGAAAGTTTTATGATTTCAAAAGTCACGAATAACAGTCATGTATAAAAGTCATGTTTAAAAGAAAGTCATGATGCATGTGTTTGCATTTCCCGACCCCCCCACTTACTGGGTATTTTATAATACTCACCCCTTTACCTTTGTTGTGTTTACTTTGTTTTAAAATGTTCTCAGGTAAAGGCGAGGGCATACCAGGGCGAGTGACAGGGATGCGCTACAGAAGCCATGGGGACCAAGTCATAGTTTTCCGCGCATATATTTTAGATAATATTTTTACAAACTATGGTTTTCCGCTATTATAGAAGTTTGAAACCAGAGGTCGAACTGAGTTATGCTTTTTAAATGTTTTTTTTATTTTTATGGGATCCCAACATAAAGTGAATTTAATCGCCAAGTTTTCTTTTTCTTATTTACCTTTATTTAAGGCCTCAAAGTCATGAATGAGTAGTAATGCCCTAGGAATTTACGTTTTAAAAGTAGGGGCGTTACAAAAGAAATTGAGCGTCTATAGAATCGAATTGGCTTCACCGGTTCAGTATCTTTCGGTCTGGTTCTTTGAGTGATTTTGTTTTACCTGCTAAAGAACGAGTATATAAAATTTGGGCTTAAAATATGATCGTTTGGCCTCGGTAAAAATTATTCAAATCAGATAGATAAGATTTTCTAAATTTTCCAGATTTGAACAGTATGAACACAAACAAATTTTTCTTCTATTTTACTTCGACCTTTTGCAAAATCAATATTTTTTTTCAAACTTAAGTCGATTTGATTCACTTTAGGCACTGGAATCAATCGATTTGGAGTCCTAAACGCTAAACTAAAAATAGGCCAAATCAGAACAATTCTATAGATGTGCAGTAGAAAAAATTCCCAAAAAATAAATTTCTAAGAAAATATGTATGCTTTTGGAATCTACTCTCTGAATTTTGAATAAAAAGGCTTATGGTTAAAGTTTTCTCCAAATATGATCAAATAAAATATAATTGCTTCAAAAGATTATGCATGAATAGATCATAAACAATTATTTGTTTAGAAAGATGAAGCTTATGGATCAAATTGCAAGTAATTTTTTTTTTAAATAAACGAGACAAGAATTTTGGAAACAAAAAATTCAGAATATAGATGAGAAAAAAAAATAAGGATAGATCTGATCTAGAGCCAAAGCTCTAATACCAAATGATAAGACAACCCTAGCGAATTGGAATTAGGAATCCTTTGGTTATGTGAACCCCTAATTCTCAAACACTAAAATCCCAAAATCGATTCGATTCAATCCCAAAGAAAAAGACTAGATGTGGATTACCTTATGATCGAAAACCAAGAGGTAAGGAAACTAATTTCTCACTCAAGGATGAAACACTCCACAAGAAAGTTGATCAAACCTACCTGAATGTTCCTGGCCTGCAACCCTATACTCAAGAATTGCAAAGGTGATGGTGTGGCTCTGCAACAAATCACACGAAATTTGTATTCATCCAAAAACTATCTTGTACAACCTAATGACAAGCTTTAAATAGGTTCCCAAAATCCTAAATGTCATATCATAACAAATGACAAAAATACCCCTACTTAAAATGTCATAAAAAGGATAAAATTGGAAAAAACAATAGAATTATATAAAAATTAGAAAATAACAATTTGATGCCCTGGTAGTTCATATCACTTCTCCTATAAAATGCCCTTCATTCCTTCATTTTAGCATCAACATTAACATGAGTTTCCTATAGTTGATAGGCTTGTTAAGCTTAAGTAAATTGTGCCTTAAGTAAATTTTGTTTGTTGACAATTACAAAATCAAAGAAAGCAAATACTTGACACAAGAATACTATCATTAACAATTTTTACATGCTTGACACTGAAACTCGGTCATTAACAAAATTTCTATGACGTTTAGAATTTGTCATTAATATATATATCTTGAAG
The DNA here is from genome assembly GCA_036507285.1 of Trichosanthes cucumerina. Taxonomy (NCBI): domain Eukaryota; kingdom Viridiplantae; phylum Streptophyta; class Magnoliopsida; order Cucurbitales; family Cucurbitaceae; genus Trichosanthes; species Trichosanthes cucumerina. The sequence goes on along the minus strand of CM071839.1, from coordinate 9,410,072 downwards.
AAAATGTCGATTTTAGGAGGTATTTATTAATAATGTTTAATTGTCATAAAAAGTTTACCATGATAATGTTTAACAAATGTCTTAAATATGTTTTTTTTTACCATCATTAATTGTCATAAAATAGTTAATTATGACATATTTATGGATGTGTCTAGAGTTTTCTTGATGGTGGCTTCTAGGACTGAAAAAAGTCATGAAATGTAGTTATGATAATTTTCCAATCTCATAAAATTTTGAAATTGTACTAGTGATAGTATATAAGTGAAGACAATTATCTCACTTTGTTATGAGATATTTTAGGGAACCAAAAATATAGTAATAAGACTTTGTGTCAAAAATAGACAATATTATTTTATTGTGAAAATATGTGGAAGGTTGTTATTCTTATGGATTGATATAAAAAATCTTCAAAATAATTTTATTATTATATAGATTTTTGTGTGCATGGTTATTAAAAATTCAAGAAAATTAAGGTGGCAGTTATGCTTCTCCAGTTTCATCATTATCATGGGATATCTTGGTTTAAAATTAGGGCATGTTTGGTAGGCAATCTGGATTCTATTTTATGTTTTCGGATTCACTGAATTCAGTGAATACCTGTTTGGCAGACGTGTTTTCGAAAATTGTTTTCAGATTCTGTGATCCAAATAGTATAAATTCTGAAAACAACATTTTTATGTTTTTATTGTACCTAGATTCTGAATTTGAAATTTTAAAATGCAGAATTGTATTAAACAAAGATAAAATCTTAATAAATATAGTATTTCATGTTTATAAACTTAATCTACTTTTGTTAAATTAAAATATGTATAATATAATATATTATAAAATATAAAAATATTATATTATAAAATAATTAATATATAAAATTTATTAAAAAAAGCACATGTTTTATAAAATCAATTAATAATGTCTTATATTCGACCTAATATTTAGCTTTGAAACTACAACTAAATTTTTTGATCTATAAATATATTATAGGACACACTTTAAATTACGGTTTAAAATAGAATTAAATTTCTAAATATAATCTGTTACCAAACACATATTTCAAAACATGAAATACAACTCTATTTTCATTGAATTCTTGTTTTCAAATTTTTATTTTGGATTGTCTACCAAACGGACTCTTGACTTCTCTTGTCAAACAAAATTTTCGAGCAAGCATTTTAAGTGCCAAAAACATAGTTTAGCTCAACTGGTTAATGATTATATGTTTAACAAAAAAGTTAAAGGTTCAAATATTCACTCAAACTAGAGGAAGGGTTGATGACATACTAATGACTATGGCAGAAGGCATTTTTGTGATTTGATCTGACATTTCCTATACATATTATAGAAACTAAAAAATTTGAGGGGGGCTCGAGCCCCATGGGCCCACGGTAAATCCGCTCCTGCTCCGGTTCAAATATCCACTCCTACCCATGGTTAAACTAAAGAAAAGAAAGTCATTTGTAAGAAAGGCAAAAGACATCATCCATGAGAGAGAGAGAATCCTTTGTTTTTGCAAGACAAACATATACATATATTTGCCATTATATTCATCTACAAACCTTTGATATATGGCCTCAAAAATACACACATCAATGGAATCCATAAACTTCCAATTAACATTCTTTTCTCACATCATTAATTAACTTCCTTCTAATTATTGATAATATTCAAAAGTGAAACTCTGTTTCTTATCAATCTCCTAAACAAACCCTCCAATCCTCCTTCTAAATCTTGAACACAAGCCTCCAACTTCCCTAGCTGATCCCCCATGCTCTCTACGCCACCCCCCACAACCGCGCTATCGGAGGCTAATCTACTCGCCACCGTGTCGACCGCTGCGTCCACGGTGGCGAACTCGTTTGCTTCTCCTTCTGCAGCCTCCTCCGTTAACGATGCTCTTTTCGAGCGCATCAGCCTTGAAACGAGCGCCCAACCGCTGCCCTTGGTCTTCCCTTTCTTCCCCAAAACGTAGCACATGAGGGCTTCGAAAACGTTCACACTCGCAGCTTCAACGTTGAATAACAGGGCTATTAAGGCCATGGTTTCGGTGTCTTTAATGGAGATTGAAGTTGGTTTTGTCCCATAAGTCTTGACGTTGGCTAAGGCCTTTTGAATGGCTCTTTTCACTACTTTTCTTGAGGCTAAATATTTCTCCACCTGCGAATCAAAAGGTTAAAATTATTAGCTTAATTTGTATGTTTTGAAAACTAAAAAAAATAATTTGTGAAAACAGAAACAAACCTGATTAGCAACACCATTCCCAGAGCACCAAGAGGAAGAAGAAGAAGAAGATCGTCTCCTAACCAAAGACTGCAACTCCCTGACGCACTCTTTGGTATGAATAACCCCATCCTTAGCCGCACTGCACAAATCAAGCAATCTCAACGACCCATCAAACACCTCCTCCACCCATTTCTCCCGACGCTGTGCAGCAAACGCCTCCCTTGTCCGCCGCAGCAGCAGCAGCTTGTTCACGCACTCCTGCAACTCCTGCACCCCGCCCAGCTTCTTACCCATGCCCGCCGCCGTCCATGGGGCCGCCTCCTCCGCCTTCACCCGCCAGAGGTGCTCCTCGCACTCTGTAACCAGTGGGTGCGCCCGAGTCGGAAGGCTGTTCGAACGGGCGTGGTAATTATTGGAACACCCTCCCATTTAATTTCAACAACAACAACAAGAATTAGAAGAGAACTTTAATTTGGGATTTTCGTTTTTGAAATCCTTCTTCTCTTTTTGTCTTTCTTTTTATATGTGGGGGAGGCCCATTTTATTTATTTTACTTATATATGCCAAATGGGTTTCAAAGGAGACAACCGGAATCTCATCCATTCATTTCAATAATTTTATATATAAAAATAGAAATTATAACATCTTGTGTGTTGTATTAGATTTAGGGTCAAGGCAAATTATAATGGACCTCAAAATTAGTGGAATATACGAAAATAATTTGTAAATATGGTAATTATCTATATATTTAAATATTTTTATGTAGATTCTACTGTTATTTTGGTCACAAATTGTTGTATATGCCATATGCAAATTGTCATAACTTTGAAGCTAATTTCAATTTCTTGTATGGTAGGTTGGTCATTTCTATTATAATTGAAACTTGTAAGATCATAGGGAAAAAGAGTATTGAAACGATTATATACGTTAGGAACAAAATTGGAACTAAAAAAAGTGATTTTACATCTAATATTTTATTATATTCTTCATTAGACGTTTAGATGGAATGCCCACATAAAGTTTTTATGAATCCAATTAAAAAATCCATAGAAAAATGTTAGAGACAATCCCCGAGACAGTGTTCCTCACTTATAAACTTATGATCTCCTCTCTATCTAGTCGATGTGAGACTTTGGTCGCACTTCCAACAAAAAAAAAAAATTGAAACTTTTGAAAGACAAAATTGAGACCAACCCACATTTTTGTATAATTTAGTCTTAATTTCCAAATGGGTTTAGAAAGTAGACAACCAGAATCTAATCTATTTGAGAAAAAAAAAAGAAAGAAAAAAGAAGAAGAAGAACATGAATTAATGAGGTCTAAACGTGATTAGGATTGAGATTTGGATCCAAAAACACAAATTTCATCAATGTTCATGGAGTGTCTCCTGCCCACCCACGTCTACAACTCATAGCCCTAACATTAATTAATTTATTATTAAAACCCTTTCTTGAAGACAGCAGTATCGATCTTTTGTATTTCCATTTTGTTTTATTCTAAACATCAACTTTCAGGGTTAATTAATTAATAAATACAAATATATATGAACTTTCATGAGACGACTCAACAAAAATGGCTGCGTTAATTATTATATACGCATGCTTCGTTGTTAACAGACAGAAAATAAATATATATTACATAAATAAAAAATGAGGGTTTTTTTTTTTTTTTTGAAAAAAAAAAAGAGTTTAAAATCGAAGTCTGAGATTTTGGACAGTTGGAGGTGAGAAGCTGAAGGTGAGCTGTGAGTAGAGACAAGATGGTTGGTTTCCACATGCACACGTGTGGGAAAACCCTTTGATACTGTTTCTTCAAATATTCAATATATGTCAATGGGTGATTATTATTATTTTTTTTTATTTCTCTCTCTCCATTAATATCTCGAACCATTTCCTAAACCAACGAATTAACTTACTTAATTGGTTAAGAAATTATATCACTAATTAAAAGATTAGAGATATTTAAATTTCTATCTTCTGAACGTTTACTATTTTCAGCTAATGTAAATATAACACAGTTAGATCTAGGTTTGAATCTCTAGTTTAATTCACCTTATAATTTGTCGTGTAAAATTCTTGTTTAGAAGGTTAAAAATACCACTCTTAAATTTTGGGGTAGGTTTCAATTATATTCCTAGATTTTAAAAGGTTTTATTTTAATATTTGAACTTTGAAATGGTTTAAAACACTACTCTTTTGAAGGATTTTTTTCACCTTAAAAATAAAGGATAGAAGTTGGCGCAACAACTAGCTATTAAAGAAATGTTTGCTTAAAAAGGGAGCAGTACTGAAAATATTTGATAAAAGAACAATCAATACAAAGGCTAAGCAGTGAATAAATAGCAGAAAAAGCAGGCACGTATAGCTTAGATATCTTATAGGATAAAAGAATAACAAAATATAGCTCATAAACCTGAAAAATAGACCATAAGAAAAAGCTAAGGGGAAATTAACATTCTAACAATCTCTAAGGTTAGAACAATGTCAAATTTAAAAGGGATAAAATAAACCATTTCTACCAAAAATGCAGCAAGTATTTTGTATTAATTTTTAGAGACTAAATAGAATCATTTTTTTTTTTCTTTTATTAAGAAAGCAAATAAAGTGTTTGTTTCTTGTTCTTCTTCTAATTAATTTAATAGATAAGTTTTATGGTTAAGATATGTATGTCCAGCCAAACAGGGTGCATACAACTCAGCAAAAGCCTTGTTATATCTTAATAAACAAAAAACAAATTGCATATCTTTTTATAACATAATGTATACAGCTATGTCGTGTTCTGTTCGGTCAATCCCAAGTTATTGTATAAATACACGAGTGATGTTTGAGACCTCAGACCAATAATAATTAAGATTATATATATACATACGTATAAATGTATCTTTATTTTTGTCCCTTTTTATTAAAGTTTTCAGATCTGAGCTTCTATATTGTAAATACCATTATAAAATAATGGGATCAAAATGTGATAAAAAAATGTGTTTGTTATGTTGTGAGTGAAATTTTCAGACAATTATGTCCTTATATGCAACACCGACCATTAATAAAGACATGTAGATCGAGGAAAAACTATAAATCATTTAAATTTACGATAAGTATAAGATGAGCACCATTCACATCTGACAAAGCATGTGATTAGAGTAGAATAAAGTACGACATTGGAGTGACCTTAGTACTAAGTGAAGAGGTCATTAATTTTCTATTAATTAAAAAATAACCCTTGGTTGATTGCTTGGATAGACTCGTCTCTCGATTAATGTGAAAGATCAACTTTGTGAACTTCCACCTTGACAAGATATTAGAAGAATCCACATCTCTTGTTGCATCATTGTCTTTACCGACAATCATAATCCTCAATACAGAGAACTATAACCTACTCCACCATAAAAGTAGACCACTTGGAATGTCACCTCCCAAGACTTTTTTTTTTTCGTCACATGCCGATAAACCCAAATTTGAAATTTATGGTGCAACTTCCACCTACTTGGCTCACCCGGAAGTTCTTGACCATCGACAGAACTTCCACCACACACCTTGCATAGCCGCCAAGTCAATGCCGCTGTGCAAACTTGTGGAACCGCTAACATCACATCCTCTATCATGGCAAAGCGGACATACCATAAGGATGAATCTGTCTTTCTCTTCGAAGATGTCACCATCTCCCGACGAAAGAGACCATGTTAGCATCCCACCTGCAGCCTTTTGACGAACTTGCTCTGTTAGGACAATTCTTTTCATGTGTCCATATCGCTGTCTTCCCGGCCAATCTTTCTTTTGCACGAAGTCTTTCTTCTTCTTCTTCCAATTCCAGATTGCACCACGGGACTCCGTTGGACCACCATCACCGCTTAACCTTTCAGGAACACCACAACTTGGTCTTCCCTTCAAATCCTTGTGTAACCCAGATTGCATCAGCACATCTTTGACTTGCACTTGCCACAAGCCAAAGTTCATCTTTCCGTCAAATTTCTCTACATCAATCTTTATCGGACTCATAAAGCTTGACATATCTGCTTCCCTCCTAGTGAATCTGCAAATAGTGAACAACTATAACCCGTTTCAAGAAATCTTTTCTGATGTGGAAGCTCAGACAATGCTGCAACCACAGAGCATACTCAGAAACTCAAGAAACTACAAACCTAAAGCTCTGATACCACTTGTTGGAAAAAAAAACCTCCCACCACTAGGAATAGCGTAAATAAACCGAGAAATTAAAAGATACCAACAAAATAAGAGACACAAGAATTTACGTGAAAAAACTCCAAACCCGGAGAAAAAAACCACGAACAGAAAGAAATTACACTATGTGAAAAATTGTTACAATCACATAGAATTCTCTCCCCGACCCCAATTACAAAAACACTCTCCCAAAGCTTATATCACTCACACCCTTTTCCTCACTCTCGCACTGAAGAGAATATAAAGAGGAATTTAACTGAGCTAGTACTCAAGCTTAGAGTATTTCTAATTGGGATGCTTTGAAACCAAAGCCAAGACTCCTTTTATAGTGCCAGGAGCCCATCACTTTCCTAAACCTTTTAGATGTAGGACAATTCATCACTTTCCTAAACCTTTCAGGTGTAGGACAATTCATCACTTTCCTAAACCTTTCAGATGTAGGACAATTTTCCTTCTAATATATTGTCAAAACCCAACAATTTCATCTAGATATATTGAAATGTGCACGTGTGATGAGTGCTAAAGTGTTGATATAATTAATTTTACCATAGTCCATTTTCAGCTTAAATTTTTGGGTTAAGTAGTGATTTAATGACATAACATTAGAATATGAGGTCATGTGTTCAAACTATTATAAAGTATTTTTTTTTCTAATTAATATTGATTTCTACTTGTTGGGTGATGATCTTATGCAAATTTCTAATTAAATTTATCATAAATTATCAACTTAAACTTTGGGTTCAACGATACTTTTAACAATGGGCACCACAATAATGTCCAATCCCGACCCTTTGCTCTATACATATTGGCTATATATCATCTTCAACATTAGATGTCCCCGAAGGTAGGGTGATGATGAGTATGGCTTCCTCGAAGAGAATTCATGGGGGGAATTATTATTCTTCGTTTATAATTTGCTCATTTAAATGGCTAATTACTCATAGTTCATTTTAGTACAACAAATTAGAGTAGGAGGAATTTGAGAACCTCCAATCTCAAGGGAAGTAGTACATGCCAATTACTGTGCTCACTTGGCTCCTCATAAAAATTCTTAGGGCTCTTAAACAAAACAAAATAATATTTTATATTAAGTTATTTAATTATTCCATATATGTAAGAGTTTAAAATGTTTCAAACATATCAAATTATTCATACAATATCTCATAGGCCATTAAACAATTAATAAACCTTAAATTTAAAAATCAAAATTCATAATCAAAAGTGATTCAAACATATATACACGTCTTTGTATTAATATATATAATTTTTTAAAAAATAATAATAAAAACAAACAGGGTGGGAAACGAGAGGAACATGACGGAAAATGTATTCCCGTACCCGTTCTCATTTAGCTTGCGGAGATTCTTCGTCTCCATTAGAAAAATGGTCATCTCTAAGTCCACTCATCATATGTGTGAAGAAAAATATCAACGATATACAAACAATATAAGGCTCCGTTTTAGTTCGTGATTCGTTTTTATTTTTATGTTTTTTAAAATAAAAAATACAAGAAAAACTTTAAAAATATGTTGGTACACTTATTTTCAAAAGTGGTTTTAAAAAACAACTAAAAAAATAATCTATTTTTGAAAACGATAAATGGTTGCTCAATTATGAAAACAAAGAGATACATATACACTTTTTTGGATGGTTGATTGGATTTAAAAAATCAAACTCTATTATTTTTAAAACTATTTTTTAAAATAATTATACGTTTAAAAGTTAAAAACCCTAAAAAATCATTTAAACTTCGCGCTATCGCAAATATCAATTCCAAAACAAATTTAATCGTTAAATCCATCTTCCACCGCTAAATCTTCAGACGACAAATCTTCATTTTCTTGTTGTACTCGTGAAAACAAAGAGACTACAGGGTTGTCTAAGATCTTTAGGTAAAATTTTCCTTTTGGCGAGTATGAAATGATACGTATCAATCACCCTCTCGAGTTTTTTAGTTTATTGGAAAATTGAATTTCAACACAAACAAAGCCCTATTTGGTGAAGATCGTTTCCATTTCCAAAATATTTGTTTCTAAAAATTAAGTAAGTTTGTTTATATTCCTTTTGTTTTTCAAATTTTTTTCAAATCTTAGCTAACATATTTTTTAGCACTGCTTTTATTTTTAAATTTTGACTTTGATCTGGAAAATAAATCATTTTAATGATTTGAAACATAAAACTAAAAACTACACATTGTTATCAAGCTTTCCTACTACAAATTTTCAACTAGTAAACCAACATACAAACATTGCTTCGATCACGAGAGAAATATTCAAGACAAGCTCCATATCGATTCTCTATGTGTTTTTTAAACATTGAATCCTTGAAAGTTCACTTAGAGGTAAGCACAATTTTTTTCCAAATTCATTTTCTACTTTTTGGGAAATTTTTTTATGGATTGAACTTGATATTTCTTATGATTCTTCACTCCAACCACGTTGAGAAGCAACAACTTGGACAACAAGAAAATGAAGATGTTGGGAGTGCGACCAAAGTCCCACATCGACTAGAGAAGGGGAAGATCATGGGTATATAAGTGAGGGATAGTATCTCCATTGGTATGAAGCCTTTTGGGTGAAACCAAAAGTAAAGCCATGAGGGCATATGCCCAAAGTGGACAATATCATACCAATGTGGAGATATGTGGAGGGTCGTTATCCCTAACAGTGGTATCAGAGCCATGCCCCTGAGCCGTGATCGGTTGAATCCTCGGATGTCGAACAAGGGAGGCGAGCCTTGAAGTGTAGTCATGGTGGAGATCCGTAGTACAGAGCTCTATCGGATAGGCGGTGTGCTTCGAGTAAAAGGAGTTGGCCTAGGCTGGCGATGTGCTCCGGGTAAAGGAGTTGGTCAGGATAAGAGCTAGACGGATGGATGACTATTTGAGGGGAGGCTCGGTTGGTACTTTGTTCGAGGGGAAGATTGTTTCACCCAAAAGGGCAAAGCCATGAGGGTTTATGCCCAAAGTGGACAATATCATACCAATGTGGAGATATGTGGAGGGTCGTTGTCCCTAACAGTGGTATCAGAGCCATGCCCTTGAGCCGTGATCGATAAAATCTTCGGGTGACGAACAAAGGAGACGAGTCTTGAGTGTAGTCATGGTGGAGATCCGTGGTAGAGAGCTCTATCGGATAGGCGATGTGTTCCGGGTAAAAGGAGTTGGCCTGGACTGGCGGTGTCCTCCGGGTATAGGAGTTGGCCAGGATAAGAGCTAGGCGGATGGATGACTATTTGAGGGGAGGCTCGATTGGTACTTTGTTCGAGGGGAGGATTGTTGGGAGTGCGACCAAAGTTCCACATCGGCTAGAGAAGGGGAAGATCATGGGTATATAAGTGAGGGATAGTATCTCCATTGGTATGAGGTCTTTTGGGTGAAACCAAAAGTAAAGCCATGAGGGTTTATGCCCAAAGTGGACAATATCATACAAATGTGGAGATATGTGGAGGGTCGTTGTCCCTAACAGAAGATTTGTCATATGATGATTTACTGTGGAAGATGGGTTTAGCGATTAATTATTTTTGGGACTGAGATTTGCAATAGCAGGAAGTTTAAAAGATTTTTTTAGGGTTTTTAACTTTTAAACGTATAATTATTTTTAAATTTAAACCAAAGAGAGTTCTTAAAATTTTGAATTTAAATTTAAAATTTTTAAATTGGAATGAAACGTTTGTCTTCCGACAATGATAAAATAATTTTTTTTTCCACTGAATTCTCTGTTTCCAAAAATAAAATTTCAAATCATAAACTAAATGGACCTAAATTTTATCCAGACTATTAGTTTAAGCTTTTGTTCTTGGGACCTTTTTTTTCTTTTATTAATATTATATTTTTCTAAATTTATTATAATAATATTGCACTTTTGAAATTTATTTTAAAAATATTGTTGTTTTAAAATAGTTGATAGATAGTCATCTCTTCAAGAGACGATCATATGCACGCGACTGATAGTCGTCTCTTCAAAAGACGACCATCTGTCGAAGTATATGGCAGTTGGATAGTCATCTCTTGAAGAGACGATCATCCAAGACACTAGACGCTACGTTTGTAAGAGATGGCCATCATTTGAACGGGCAAATATGCTTTGAAGAGACGATCATCCAAGACACTAGATGTCACGTTGCAAGAGATGACCATCATTTAAACAGGCTTTCAACATGGTTGAAGAGATTATCATAACATAAATCAAACTCAAAAGTCTCCTTCTTCAAAACGAAAAAATCAGAGCCCCACATCCATCCAATTCCTTATATCGAAAGGTTGCCCACTCTCTTCATCATTTTCTTCCTTCTATTTTCCTACCCCACATCATTTTGTCGTCTTCCTAACAAAGAAAGTTAATATTTATCGATATTGAAGTAAAAGAGCATGGTTCTACACAGATCTCTACCACATTCAACAACTTAAATATTTGTTTGATTCGTGAGTTTTCTAAATATTTCTAAATATTTTATTGTTATTTGACTTGTTTTGATTGTCGTAGATCGACTGTTGAATACTCATATATGAATTTGACTGGTATTGTCGAAAAGACAAACATCTGCCAGCTATTTTAAAACAACAATATTGTTAATAAGTTTCAAAAGTGGAATATTATTATAATAAAGGGAGGAAAATACAATATTAATAATAAAAAAAAGTCCTTTGTTCTTGTATTTTATTAATAATTTTTAGGAATTGTGATAAATATGTGTATTGTCTATGTATAAAATTCATAAAACCTGAAATAAACGTCTGTTCCCATTATTCGATTATCAGCCACATTTATAGCTAATTATCATGTCTTTATTTATTATTTAAAACTCATAATCTCTCTCTTTTTTTTTAATAGAAAAACTCACGACCTATATATTGAAATTGTGGGTTGAATATTCAGTTAATTTATATTGTCTTCAAGTTTTATATGTTCAACTTCAACCAATGATTGAAAAAACACTTAAAAATCATCCGATGATTTCATGCAATATATATTTTTCTTACATTAATAATAAACTTTTCAAGCCTCATATAAAAATAAATAAATAAATAATAAATTTTTGTTACATTAATAATTTCAAATTTCTATTTTTAGATTGTTTAACCAAACAAATTTTAAAAGTTTTGCATCTATTGGAGTTTTCCATTCATCCACTAAAGAAGGAAGGTATAGAGTTTTTCAATCATTCATGTTTAAAGCACATGAGAAAATAATATATTAAAGTTTATTTGAAAAAAATTAAACTTTTTCAGGTCCATAACCAATTTTTTCCAATTTCATAATATATGAGCTATTATATTAAATTTCTACTAATTCTCTATAAATAGTTCCTTGCAAAGAAAATTTATTACTAAACCAACCCTTGTTTTTCATTTGGGTCAAATTCATTAATTTAAGGTAAGTCTTGATCTCATAGGATTATTCTTACTTTCATTTTATTTACAAAATTAAATTGTTGCATTGAATAACATTTGTAAAGTTATGTTAACCAATGTAATATTTATTGTTTTTTTTACCAATTGATAAATCATCTTTCTCGATCTTATGATTTTTTTTTTTTTGCGTTAAATTGTCTTAAGATTTTTTATTTGTTTTTAGCATTTTCCGAGTCTAATAGTATGCATACTTGTTTTCTTTATTATTATTAAGCTACGAAATAAACCTATCTACCATATTTCACAAAATAAAAAAAAAAAAATGAATCTATCTACCAAAAAGATTCAAAACTTGTGTTTTTAAAACTAATGGTTCTATTTTCTCGAAAAAAAGAAAGAAAAAGAAAAATTGTGGAAATTGTTTGGACCACTCATTTCTAAATATTTTCATACGTTTGTGGAAAGAAAAGAGATTGTTTTCCTTCCTAACAAATTGATTGATTGTTTTTTGAGTTCAATAAATTGATTGATTAAAGGTTTATATTAATGTTATTATTCTTTTTGTCTTTATTTTATTATAAACTTAAGTTGTTGCTGTGTATATCATTTGCAAAGTCTGGTTAATTAACAAAATGCAACATTTTAATTTCTTTGTACCAAATTAATTGAACATCTCTCAATCATATGACATTCTTTTGGTACCAAATTGCTTTCATTTGTAAAGAAAATAATGTTAAGATTATAAGCATTGTTTTATATGTTAATTTGTACGGGATTGATTGAAGATTTATTTAGACTAGCTACATTTTTTTTTAATTGTGATAGTTTATTTAAATTCTTTTTCTATTTCAACCATTGTTGGATCCACATCTTGCCAATATTCTTTTAAAAAATGGTTTCCAATCTAATTATATTTTGGAGTTGCATGTAGTTACAATTTTTTTTTTAATATATTGCAAACAATATTTAAAGAAAAATTTAATATGTCTCTCATAATTAATATACTATTATACATATATAATACATCAAATGAATAGGGATGACACATGCAAAGAACGTACTAAAAGACTACTAATTTTAATGACTTGAAATTTCAAAAGTTTTAATACTCTGTAGTTATTTAGTTATAAAAAGGTTATGTAACGACCCAAATTTTTCAAATCTAAATCTCTTAGGGACATTACTAAGCAGCATCGTCTGCGCCAATACTTTGGTAGCATAACGACATTGCTAAGACAAAACTGAAAGTTTTTCTAATATGTTCTAAGCATAACAAGACTCCAAAAGGTTTACAAAGCACCCAACTCCCTTCAAACTCCTTTTCAACGATAGGTTGGGTTCTCAATAGATCAGAAATTTACAACAGTTATGCAACAACATGAAGTAAATTAATAAGAGGCTAACTTCACATTTAAGAAGAACAAGATCCTAAAACACCCTATGAATCAACCAACAAGGAAACTTAACAACATACATAAAGTCTCAATCTATTACGAAGGTACAACGAAAATATAAAATACTAGAATAGCTACTATGAGCTAAAAGACACCAAAGAACATCCTCATAGCCTCGCCAGGTTGCCACCATAGTCATCCATCCCACAGTTTAACTTTCATCTGCGAACAAAAACAACAAAAGAAAGGAGTGAGTATAAAAATACCCAGGAAGTAGCCCACTTACGTCCAAACCTATCTCAACACAAACAAACAACAAGATTCATCTACTAAACTCCACTCAATCCCAAATAGGTCTCACATTTAGCACACTTCACCCTGAGCCCCCCTAGGTAATAACTCGAGCTTTACGTTCAGTCTTGGAACTTTATTGATGATCCTATGAGAGAAAACAACTCTCACACCACAATACGTTGGCATTGAGTAGTGAAGGTCCGAACCAACACACCCTATGGGGAATCACCCTAGGCCAACGTGGGATAAGGGAACGGTAACCACTCCCTGACGGGGATGAACCCCAGGCTCACCTCAACGCTAGCATAGAATTGCATATTCAACACACTCTATGAAGATCCACCCCTAAGCTAGCACGCGACAATGGTAAACAATCACTCCCTAAATGGACACATACCCCAGGATCACTACCGAAATATTATCAATCCAGAGGTTCTGACTCACTTAGGCGCAACTCAGGGTCTAGTAAGTGTTGGATTTCGCGTTTTATAAGGTTACTAGGGGTTCTAATTAGGCATTTCTAGTATCCCTGGCTCATTCTCAAGGGTTCCATATCCAACTAGGTTTTCACTCTAACCAAAACTTTAACTTAAACTACCCAGATTCCACTTTCAGACCACACTCAGCTAGACATCCGACCAGCCTTACCCCAAGCCCACAGAGGATTGCACAAACTCCTTGTTGTATGTCGGTATACGCCTTCCTAACTAGCATGCTGACATTGAAGGGATCGAATCCCGCAGCGGAAGCGATTACGAATCACGTGTTCTTAATCTAATTACATAGATACATATCAAGTGTTGGGGTTTGTGCCCTAAAACTCGTAGTTTGTAATTATGTTCTAATTATTGTAATAAAGTGTTATTATTTCAATAAAGAGTTATTGTTCGTTATTGCTTCTGTTTTAACCCAAAATCCAATAAACTAAACATCCAAGGCTGTAAAATGTATCTTTAACTGGATGTAGTGAACATATAAAGGATCTCGGTTCGAGATACAACCTAAAGAGTCTATAGTAAGGGGATAAGGTTTGGGTACCTTACCCTGGTAACACTATGGATGTGGCCCACTTTGTATATAATACAAACACTGTAATCCTAACGTGTTCGTGTAGATGACATGTGAGTGGGGATATCCTATGTAATGAGATTACATAAGACCAAACCGCGAAATAGTAACCATTAGATGTAACTCCGTTGACTAGTTAGGTTTCTATTTCACTAGGATGACCTAGGCAACTTGATCTCAATCCTGAGCGGGTTACGAACTCCTGTTTGCGAAAGATTGTCCTTTGACTAGTATGAGTGAGAGTGGTAAGATTCGCCGACTCAATATGCCTACCTTCTTGGGGACAAGACCGAGTGAGCAGTTGTGGACTTAGCCTAGCAAGATGAAATTCACTCCTTCCCGTCTATTAGGATAAGTAGATGAATGTTCCCTTAAGTGGTGTCTCCGGGACTTGAACAAAGGGCCCGACCCTCTCATTGTCCCGAGAGGGACTTCTGTTTGTTGGTAGAACCACAAACAAATTGTTCATTAGAGGAGCATTGGTACTTAATGTACAAGACGTAACCCAGGGGTAAAATGGTAATTTGACCCAGTTGGTGTTACAAACATTCGTGAAAGATTGACTTGCTGTTATTGGTCAATATCTGTGGACACAGAAATATATCTGCAGTGAGAAGAGTGCAGCTGCGGGACTTTAGTGGAGTGTTCTCGCAGTTAACGAATATTGATTAGGAGGTTAATGAGATTAACCGAGTATTCTCGTATCGTTGGAGCTTTTGATCTGTAGGTTCATTAGGTCCGCCTTCTAGCTCGTAAAGGGTTCTTAGATCATTTGAATTTGAAATATTCAAATTCATTAGGGAATAAATTTAATGTATATAGATACGATATAATATATAGTTCTATATATTATAAATTTAATGTGTATATGATTCATATTAAATTATATGAGAGAATTAAATATTTGAAAGAGTTAAAATGTTAAATTTAAATGTGAATGTGATTCATATTTGAAAACTATAGGTTAAAATTTAATGTGCATTAGATGTACATTAAAACTATATTTTAAAAGGGAATATCATTAAATGTGATTTAATCTTATTAAAATATAAGATATTTAAATTTAATTAATTAAATGTGATTTAATTAATGTATTATTTAATTTCATTATTAAATTAATGGGAACGTGTCAGGAGGACATGTTCCCCACTTCCCTCCAACTTACTATCGATAAAGAGTGGGAGAAGTTATCTCTTGTGATGATGCTTATTCTCTTCTGTGAGAGGGTTGGAAAATTCAATCGATGAAATTGAGCAATTGGTGAATTGCCAAATAGAAAACTCTCTCAAATTCCCTTTCTCTTACTTCCGAAAAGTTGGATTCCTTCCCACCAAAGGAATAGATCTAAGTAGAACTCAGAGGATAGGAGGTTTACTGAGTGGTGTTGTCCTGTTGGAGAAAACAGAGAAAAAACTTTTCAGTTCCTGTGTTGCTGAGGAGAAAGAAAGCAAGGAGTTGCTGCTAGTAATTTGTATCTACAAAGGTAACTAAACTCTTTCTTTTAGTTTAGTTATTTGTACAACATGTTTGCATGATTATATCCATGTCTAATTAGATTAGAAATGTATTTTTATCTCTATTTTTACACCAATGTATTGGTATTTTTGTTCAACCAAAATAAAGTTGCAATTACGATTCCAAAACACGTTTCCCGCTGCTCAAGGGGATCCAATCTCCATCATCAAGAACATAAAAATTATGATTAAGCATGCACAAGAAGATTAGGGCAACATAAATTTACCTTTGAAGAATGATTTTCTTCTTGTATTCCTTCTCCACGGAGTTGCTCACGATCTCTACAATCCGAACTTGACACGTACAAAGACCTACCATTAAATCTTCTCTGTTGTTCTCTAGGTGAGGGAGGAAGGTGGGTTCCTTTAGAATGAGGTGTAGAGAATTTGAGAGAGTTGTGTCTAGGAACTTTTCCAACACAATGAGAATAAGCTTTAGGGTTACACCAAAGGCATAACTCAAAGTTACATCCCATGCAACTATTTATAGGGAAATAGGATAGAAATTATCATCCTATCCCTCATTCATTCTCTCATAATTATATAGTGTGTTATGAATCTAATTCACATTAAAACTATATATTATATCAATTATATCACATATAATTGATATATTACCTCATATATGAAATTGAACACTTCAATTTCATTCCTAACTTTATACCCTCAATATTACCATGTTGAGCCAACGGAGGGACCTAATGGACCTACAGTTCATGAGCTCCAATGATGTGAGATTAACCGATCAAACTTTTTGATCTGATTAATCAATTTTCATTAACTACAAGTCACTCCACTATAGATTTGCAGTTGTACTCTCCTCACTGTAGATTATATGGTGTCCATCGATATAATCATTACCTATGAGTCGACCCTTCACAGGTTGTTCGTAATCACAGTTGGGTCAAATTACCGTTTTACCCCTGTGATTACTTCTTGCTCCTTAAGCACTACTGATCCTCTAATGAACAATAAGTCTATGGTCCTACCATAAACTCAATCCCTCTTAAGCAAGTTTAGAGGGCGGGGCCCCGTTGTTCAAGACCTAGACTCAGTTTTTAAGGGAACAACCTATCTAATTCCTTAGTCTAGGAATGAGTAAATTCTGTCTTGCAGAGTTAAGTCCCCAGCTACCTATGAGGTTTTGTCCAGGCATATTGAGTCAGCTACAGGTCACTCTCACCCATACTAGTCTAAGGACAAACCTTTATAAGCAGGAGTTCTTAGCTTACTCAAGATTCCAGTCGAATCACTAATGATCATCTATAAATTATTAATCTTATTCTGTTAACGGTGTTATACTGGTTAGACTAATAATTTGTAGTCCGGTCTTGTATGAACTCATCATACAGGATGCCTCTACTCGCATGTCATCCACATGAATGAGTTGGATTACCTCATTTGTAGTAACTACAAAGTGGGTCGCATCCATGGTGTTACTAGATTAAGGTTTCCAACCTTATACATATACCATAGACCATTTAGATTATACTTTAGAACATAATTCAATTAGTGTCTACTACACTGATGTTCAAAATCTATTATAACCTTGGAGCTTAGTTTATTGGATTTATAAAACAAGAATATACTTTTATCAAATCAAATAACTCTTTATTTATCTTACTAAAATTACACAAGTTTAGGACACATATCCCAACAGACATAGTCCAGACCCACCCCACAGGACGCTCGTAAACTATGTCTCACTCCGAGTCTGTTATCACACTCATTGTGCTCATCTCGAAGCATTCTCGTCTTTGGTCTGTTGCCATGACTACTATGGCTTACCACAAGACATCATTTGCCCCGAGATTGTTGTTACACACGTTGTGACTTAGCACGAGACATCATCAATACGCATACTCCATGCTAGTTTCTCGCCACACAAGGTTGCAGGACAACGTTCCCTAAATAGGGAGTAAGGAAGGGACTACTAGCCTGTGGGGTCCTTATGACACAACCCTCTTGACTTGGTACCAAAGTCATACTCGGAGATACATACTAACAATCATGTGAACAATACAAGCCACATATCATTTATGATGCACAACCACACATGCATCAAATAGAACTCAAGTCAACCCAAAGTTGACTAACAACCAAGATTCACATTCACACTTACTTTACTTCTTACCTCATGTCTAGTGTACGATGAATAATCCAAATGACTTCTTACTTTTGTCAATCTAAAACCCATAAAACATGCCATCAAGCACCTAGTTTGTTAAACTAGAGCCTAACAATACAAACATTTCAACCCCCACCTCACATAATAAGACACATAGTACATGATAAATACGATCAAACATGATTCATAGGCTCGGGATAACATACACATAATCATGTCAAGTATAAAGCTCATAAAAACATGTTACACAAGTTCCATAAGCACTTTAAATAGCTAAACCAAAGTCTAATGCTAGAAATGACTCAAGAATACACAAACAAGCAATGCCGATCACCTTACTCCTTGATCGACGCTAGATACGCAAGTGCACGTGATCGAAGTAATAGAAACTGAAGTATTCCAGAGTATCGAACCCACATGGAACAGGGTTACAAGAAAAATCGAAAAACAAAGAAATGCTAGTGAAAATACAAGTAAGATGACCAAACCTATAAAAGGTTAAATTTTGGGATTTTAAGTTGTTGTAAATGAAGGGAAAAATCAATGAACTAAAAGAAGGGAATTCAAGTGTTTTTGCCCCTTTGGAGAAAATGTTGCAGCAATTGTGTCAACAAATCAGAATCTAAGTAAATCGGGTTCAATTCCTATTCGGTTTTGCTCCCAAATCCTTTAGGAAACTAAGCAATTAAACCTACATGTTTGTGGCTAATTGAGCTTAGATGATTTTCACACACAACCCTCTCGATTTTGGAGTCTTGTCCTATGTCTAGGGTCGAAGTTTCGAATTTTATGTCTAAGTCCTTTCCTCCGTTGTTTTTAGGAGATCCACTCTTCCTTGACCCTCTCGATATCAAGTTCGAGCTTGTTGAACATGACCTTGTGGTTAGTTAAGGTTGTCCAATTTAATTCACTAAAAACAAACTTCGATTCGGTTGCCAACACAACTACTTTACTACTTTAAGCTAGGCATCTCTCTTCTAGGGCATTCACACATGAACCCCTAAAGAGGAAATTAGCTCACGATTAAAACTAAAGAAAACATTATTTTACATGTTGAAATATAAAAGAAACAGAAACTGAACCAAAGGAAAAATAGATGAATCGAAAAAAAGGAAAACATGCAAAGGCTCTCGGTTTTCTTCCTCTTTATTCACAAAAAAGCAAGGAAACCGAATGAAGGTGAAGATAGAAAAGAGAAGAACAAAAAGAAAAGAAAGAAAAACAATAACTTAAACTAAAGTGAAGTTCTCGGGTTTCGCTATGCTTTTATTCCAAGAAACGGGTTTTTAAACTAAGTGTAAAAGCTACAAGATTAAAAGGTAAAACAGAAACTTTATTGAAAATTTAAAGTGTGCAACAGTAAGGAAAGAAAATAGAAAATGAACAACAACTCTAACCCCCTTTGTTAATTGATTCTACCCACACTTGGGTTAGAAATCTTAACCTCCAATACTTTCGCAATGAGGGAGTAACCTAGGGTTCTTACAACTAATAAAAAGACTACAAAGCTACTAGAAAATAATCAAAACTAGTTACTGAAAAAGAGTACAAAAACTAGAAGAAAAACAACAGAAAAACTGGAAGAAAAATGTAGAGAATTCGAGCTTTTGAGCCTTATTTTCGCCTCGCTCTAGACCCTCGATTTGTAGCTTTTTATAGACGATGCAAGTAGGGTTTTCCTCCAAGAATCCTTCCTTAAATCGTGGGTGATTGATTGGGTATAATTTTTGGTCATATTTTTTTTCAAAAGTGAGTGAAAATCTCCAAAATCTTGCAATAATCCCGAGAATTGAGGGTACTTCTTAAGTCTTGAATTTTTGCCAGTAACTTTGTCCAACATTTTGTTTGACATTTTTGTTCAAGTTTGTTGGTGAAAATGTAATTGCAATTTCTCTAGCATTTTTTCTGTTTTTCTTTTCCTTATAAAACACACCAAATTAGGTTGTTTTCACTTATTTTTCTCCTAATTCTTATTTTTTCCATATTTTAGATAGTTTAAGAAATTTTACTCTCAAATGATAATTTTAGTTTGTCATATCATGAAAAATTTAATAAATTAAACAAAAAATGACTAAGTAAAGAGATAAATAATCCTCATAAATGAGGATTATCACTCCTTCACTTAGGAGCTTAGTTTTAATCCAAATGACTACTTACTTGGATGCTTGAAGATTCAGAAGATGAGTGTGTGCCCCTAAAAAACCACAACCAGGTCTAAAACAAACTTAAGAAGTCGAAATTGTGCGGCTAGATCAACTCCGGCGAGCGGCGGTGGTTCGGCAACGGTCTGGTGACCAGGGTGGCCTTGCATCTGGTCGGGCTCGACCTCGATTGTGGTTGACCACGGGCTTGGACTTTGGCCCAAGCCCGCTCTTCCTTCTCGGGATGTTGGGCGAGGGTAGAGCCCAAATGGGAAGGCTCTACCCTGGTCGACTTTGGCCCGGGCCAAGGCTGACCATGCACTGGGGTCAAAGCCCAAATGCGTCTCCTCGTTTCTTTTTGCCTTGGTTCGGTCCCTACTCGATTTCGACCTGTTTTGCCCTCGTATTGGGCTTCTTCCCTTCGCCTTAGTCGTTTGACCAACATTCTCATTGTCCCAATTTAACTCATAACATTAATATAAATAGTTTGCAAAATACCATATTTCTATAATAAGTTTAAAATTTTACAATATTAATAAAAATTATCCGTCGATGACATGAATAATTATTATTTAATAATCACTTCTTCTAACCATAATAAGAAGAAATATTACTATCTATTGTGTGTGCTTTTTTTAAATTTTAAAAAATGTAAGTAACGTACTTTTAATATAAAGTTTTCTTATAATATAGCAAAATTCATTGTGAATGCATATATTATTTTATAGAATACATTAAAATTAATTTATGTCCATATACAATTACGTACATTATCTTCAAAATATATTGTTCATGAAATATATTTTTATTCCATTTATAAACACATATATTTAAATTTATATGCATGTTCATTAGTCTTTTTCTTCATATGAAGTAATTCTTCTACATGACGTACTTTTGAGCTTGAGTGATGAGTTCTACATACGATGCAGGTTTTCTTTTTCCCAAAGATCGTATGAGTTTTCGATCTCTAAGTCCATTAACTATGGCCATTAATGTTGTTCCATCAATGCAACCTTTAACACCTAAGACTTCACTATTGAACCAAGCAATACATTCTCGTAGAGTTTCTTTGGATCCTTGCTTGATGGAGGGCATATGAGTTGTGGCTTGCACTGATTTCTTCCTCCTAAGAACTGTGTCACGAAAGCTCGAGTCAATTCCTTGAACGAACCTATAGATCCTCTTTTTATGTTGTGAAACCAATCTCTTGTTGGTCCTACTATGGTGAATGAGAAGGCTCTGCATCTGATTGCGTCGTTCACCCAATAAAGTTCCATCCACAATCTGTGTATCTAGATGCACCATAGGGTCTTTGTTCCCATCACAAGGTTTGATTTTTGGAACTTTGAATGTGGAAGGTAGTTTTACATTCAAAGGTGAATCTACCTGTCCTATTAAAGTTTCAATGTCAAACCCTATGTTACTCACCTAGTATAAATTACCTTGTACGTGGTCTAACTCTCTTTGAATCTTTAATAATTCTGTCTTCCATGGTGTACTGATCTTTTCACCTTTGACTCCAGAATTTGCCTCGGCTTCAGCCTCGACCTCAACATCAAAACTGTAATGGGTCTTTATTTCAAAATTTGCCTAAACTTCAAAATCGACCCCAACCTTAACCTCAGTTTCAAGCTCGACCTTAGCCTCGACTTCAGGGTCGACCTCAGCCTCAGCCCCAAGCTCGGCCTCAGCCTCAGCCTCAGGCTCGGCCTCTACCTCAACCTCAAGGTCGACCTCAACCCTCTGTTGCTTTTTCAACTCGATGACACTTATCAGATCTCTCGCTTCAATATCTGAAAAATTGTTTGCCTCGTCTTCAGCCAAAGTTCTTTGTATTGGGGTTTGTGCCCTAAAACTCTTAGTTTGTAATTTTGTTCTAATTATTGTAATAAAGTGTTATTATTTTAATAAAGAGTTATTGTTCGTTATTTACAATATTGCCCTTGTTTTAACCATAAATCCAATAAACTAAACATCTAAAGGCTGTAAAATGTATCTTGAACTGAATGTAGTGTACATATAAAGGATCTCGGTTCGAGATACAACCTAAAGGGTCTATAGTAAGGGGATAAGGTTTGGGTACCTTATCCTGGTAACACTATGGATGTGGCCCACTTTGTATATGATACAAACACTGTGATCCTAACGTGTTCGTGTAGATGACATGTGAGTGGGGATATCCTATGTAATGAGATTACATAAGACCGGACCGCGAAATAGTAACCACCAGATGTAACTCCGTTGACTAGCTAGGTTTCTGTTTCACTAGGATGACCTAGGCAACTTGATCTCAATCCTGAGAAGGTTACAAACTCCTGTTTTCGAGAGATTGTCCTTTGACTAGTATGGGTGAAAGTGGCAAGATTCTCCGACTCAATATGTCTACCTTCTTGGGGACAAGACCGAGTGAGCAGCTGCGGACTTAGCCTAGCAAGATGGAATTCACTCTTTCCCGCCTACTAGGGTAAGTAGATTAATGTTCCCTTAAGTGGTGTGTCCGGGACTTGAACAAAGGGTCCGACCCTCTCATTGGCCCGAGAGAGACTTCTGTTTGTTGGTAGGACCACAAACAAATTGTTCATTAGAGGAGCACTGGTACTTAAGGTAAAAGATGTAACCTAGGAGTAAAACGGTAATTTGACCTAACTGGTGTTACGAACATTCGTGAAGGATTAACATGTTGTTATTGGTTAATATTCGTGGACATAGAAATATATCTGCAGTGAGAAAAGTAATCTCGTATCATTGAAGCTTCTGATCAGTAGGTCCATTAGGTCAACCTTCTAGCTCGTAAAGGGTTCTTAGATCGTTTGAATTTGAAATGTTCAAATTCATTAGGGAATAAATTTAATGTATATAGATACGATATAATATAAAGTTTTGGAACTATATATTATAAATTTAATGGGAATATGATTCATATTAAATTATATGAGAGAATTATATATTTGAAAGAGTTCAAATGTTAAATTTAAATGTGAATGTGATTCATATTTAAAAACTATAGGTTAAAATTTAATGTACATTAGATGTGCATTAAAACTATAGGTTAAGGGGTAAGATGATTAAATGAGATTTAATCATAATTTATGATATGGTATTTAATTAAATATGATTTAATTAAAATAAATATTAATATAATTAATTTGATTAGTTATATTTAATATTAATTAATTAGTTAATTAGAAACCTGTCACGATGACACGTTCCCATTACTCCCCAATCCCTCCTCGCTAGGGGAGTGGGGAGTTACCCTTTCTACGGTACTTCTTCTCCAATGGAGAAGAAACAGGTTGGTTGATCGATTAGTGCAATTGGTGAATTGTGCTCTAAAAAATTCTCTCTCTCATTTTCCCTCACCTTCCAATTGTTGGAGACCTTCCCACCGAGGTTAGATCTAAGTAGAACTCAGAGGATAGGTGTTTTTCTTGTTGGTGTTGTCCTGTTGGAGAAAACAGAGAAGTTCATTGGGGGTTCCCATGTAGCTGTGAAAAAGGGAGCAAGAAGTTGCTGGAAATTCGTATCTACAAAAGTAACTAAACATTTCCTTTTAGTTTAGTTTAATTCACAACATATGTTTGCATGTCTAGAATCCATGCCTAATTAGATTAGGATTAAGTTGCTTATTCTCTGTAATTTACCAATGTATTGGTATTTGTATTAAACCAAAACAAACAAACTTTTCGATTTTTTAAACACGTTTCCGCTGCTCAAGGAGATCGAATCTCCAACAATTGGTATCAGATCAATGCTTTTTTTGTTTTGGTTGAAAAAAATTTGCATTGGTTAGGTGGGAATTGCATTTTGGTTTGCTGTAAAACTTTTAAGGAAAATCGAGTTGTGAGTCGTTCGGGACCAGTTTCGTGCAATTTGGATCAGTATCGAAGGAGAAATTGGCAAATAAAGTTGTTGTGTTCGAAGAAAAATGATGTTGCCAAAGAAAAAATGTTGCAACGCTAACAGCAGCGTTGCAATGTCGTTCATCAACATTGCAACGCTGAGGAACGACGTCGCAATGTCGAGACTCCCTATCGATGCAGAAGTTCTAGGGGTCAGCAACGTTGCAATGCTGCCCCTCAGCGTTGCAAAACTACCCCGATGCCAAGCGCACGCGAGACATGAGGCGACGTTGCAATGCCCGTGACGGCAACCTGAAGGAGCAAACCGGTCTGGGCGGTTTTTGTTTGTTTTTAGTCCGGTTCGAGAGGTTTGAACCCGGTTCAAGGAGTTTTGAACTGGTTTTGTAATAAGATTAGTGTAATTTTATTATTTTTGCACTTTAGGGGCCAAATGTTTTTTGTTTTACAACTATTTTTTTTTTATGAATGTCATTTAGAATTTTGTCCACCTTAGGATAAGCATGTTCATGCATTTTTATTTGTATAAATGTTATATAAATATGGTAGAAATGCATGATGAATTTATTTTTCATGGGTAATTAATTAGAATTGTTATAATTATATTATATGGAAAATAAATTGCATGGAGCATGAAATTACTTAGTTTAAAATAAATGTTATTTTATTTAAGTAATTTGCATTATTCAATTAGTTGAATATCTTTTATAATTCCAATTTGAAATCATTTGTTGGTTTTATTTAAATAAATTTGCATTATTTATAAAAGTTATGAATAAAGGGGTTTTAGAAACCATAACCTATAACAAAGAATTGCATGCAAACATAGGAACTTGGGTTAAAATTGAATTAGTTTTAAATTGTTTAAAATTAGTTTAGACCTAAGTTTAATTTCTAATAGGATTAGAAGTTAGTCTTACATAGTATTTTAAATGGTTTAAAATATAGTAGGACAATAGGATATTGGTTATAAGGGAACTCTACCGGTGAAGTTTTGTCTTAGGTTGGGGGTACTTAAGCTGACGGTTAACAGAACACCTCCTACCTAGGAACTGACCCGGAGCTTGAGTTGAATTAACCATAGTCCTGTTTTATATCTAGGTAATTAAAACGAGAAAACGAGATGTTCGCATCGAGTTTACTCTCACGTCCTCAAGAGTTCACACCGTGAGTTCCATGCTCGGCTACGTGGCGTCAATAGGGCGTCCCCCTACGGTAAGTGTTTGCATGGTTCCATAACAAGGTGAATGAGGGAAGTATCCATAGTAAATGAGAGCAGGACGCGTGTCAACGTTCCTATAGTCTTCTTCATTAGGTCGTACCGTGAGATTTCTATAGTCTGCCTGCTAGGTTGTCCTGAAATAGTCAATCCCTACGAAGAGCCTGACTATAGGGGTCAGAACACCGCGAACTCCAAAAATGGATAGGGTCTCTTAGGTAATTTGCCAACAATTGTCTTTCTTAATAGTAGCTTGTTGGCTCGGATCTATTGGATCTGAAAATGGTAGGGTCACATTTACGGGATAAGTTGAGCTAGTTAACAAGTCCTTGACCAAACATACGGTAGCTAAGAATCATTGGGACCTGAGATGTTCAGGTAATGAGAATTGGCTGAGATGGTCTCAATTCAGGGGAGGAGTGACTGACCACCCGACGGTGGCTTTTGTTCTAAACACTTGAAGTATCGTTGAAAAATTAAAGGTTTAATTTAAACACTAGGATTCTTTAATAATTTTGCTAAAATTGATTGGTTTATAATGGGTTAAAGGCGTAACTAATTAGAACTAATTTTGGAATTTCCGCATGTCGTCCTCAATTATAGTCTTACTAAAAAGCGAACGTTTAACTCGCGAATACTACGTGGAAGTCCAACTTGGATGCGATTCTGGTTATGGATGATCTTCAGTTTGTACTGACTGAGGAATGTTCTCAGGTCCCTACTCAAAACGCACCTCAATCAGTTAAGGATGTGTTTGACCGTTGGTCCAAGGCCAATGAAAAGGCCAAGGCCTATATCCTGGCTGGCATATCTGATGTTTTGGCCAGGAAGTTGGAGGGTATGGTCTCAGCTTGTGAGATCATGGGTTATCTGCAGAGTTTGTCTGGACAACCGTCTAAACAAATTCGGCAAGAATCCCTCAAGTACGTTTATAACGCGCGCATGAAGGAGGGAACTTCAGTGAGAGAACATGTTCTCGATCTCATAGTTCACTTCAACGTGGTCGAAATGAACGGAGCGGTCTTGGATGAGCAAAATCAGGTATTCTTCATCTTGGAATCTCTTCTGAAGAGTTTCCTGCCATTCCGCAGCAATGCGGAGATGAACAAAAGGGAGTATAACCTGACTTCCCTTCTAAATGAACTGCAAACTTACCAGTCTCTTATGGATAATAATGGACAGGTTGATGGAGAGGCAAATCAGTTTGCCCATTTCAAAAAGATCCAGATGGGTTCATCCTCTGAAACCAAGCCATGCAGTTCTTCTTCTGGGATTAAGAAGACTCAGAAGAAGAGGGAATGAGGAAAAGGGAAAGCTTCTGCTACTGCAGACATTGAGCTCGAAGAGAAGAAAGTTAAATCTGATTTACTTATTCTTGAAACTTGCTTAGTGGAAAATGATGATTTTACCTGGATACTTGATTCATGAGCCACTAATCACATTTGCTCTTCTTTACGGGAAACTAGTTCCTTCAAGGAGCTCGAAGAGAGTGAGATGACGCTAAGGGTCGGAACGGGAGACGTCGTCTCTCACTAAATGCGATGGGAGATGCCAAGTCGCTTTTTTAGAGATAGATTTATCTTTTTAGAAAATATGTACTTAGTTCCTAAGATTCAGAGGAACTTAATTTCCATCTCTTGCTTAATCGAACTTAATTATTGTATTTCCTTTTCGAGTAATGAAGCGTTCATTTCAAAGAAAGGTGTTAATATTTGTTCTGCTAAGTTAGAAAATGGCTTATATGTACTTAAACCGAACCAAACTAAAGCAATTTCAAATCATGAGATGTTTCAAACTGCTAATTATACTCAAAGTAAAAGGCAAAAAAAATTCTCCAAACAATAATACCTATCTTTGACACCTTAGACTTGGTCATATAAATCTCAACTGGATTAAAAGATTATCTAAGAATGAACTTCTAAACAAGTTAGAAGATGATTCTTTACCTCCTTGCGAATCTTGCTTGGAAGGTAAAATGACTAAAGAACCTTTTACTGGAAAAGGTTATAGAGTCATAGAGCCCTTAGAGCTTATACATTCGGATCTTTGTGGTCCGGTGAATGTTAAAGCTCGAGGAGGATACAAATATTTGATCTCCTTCATAGATGATTATTCGAGGTATGGTTATCTATACCTAATGCATCATAAGTCTGAGGCTCTTGAAAAGTTCAAAGAGTATAAAGTTGAAGTAGAGAATGCATTAGGAAAAACCATTAAAACACTTCGATTCGATCGAGGTGGAGAGTATATGGATTTGAGATTCCAAGACTATTTGATAGAGCATGAAATTAAATCTTAACTCTCAGCACCTAATACACCACAGCAGAATGGTGTGTCAGAGAGGAGAAATAGAACCTTGTTAGACATGGTTCGGTCTATGATGAGCTATGCTCAATTGCCTGCCTCGTTTTTGGGTTACACAGTAGAGACTGCGGTTCAAATCTTGAACATTGTTCCATCAAAGAGTGTTTCAGAAACACCTTTTGAATTATGGAAGGGGCGTAAACCTAGTTTACAATACTTCAGGATTTGGGTTGTCCGTCACACGTGCTGGTGACAAACCCAAAGAAATTGAAACCTCGTTCAAGATTATGTCAATTTGTTGGCTATCCCAAAGAAACGAGAGGTGGTCTTTTCTACGACCCACAAGAAAACAAGTTGATTGTATCGACAAACACCACTTTCTTGGAGGAAGATCACATGAGGAACCATAAACCACGTAGTAAACTAGTATTAAATGAAGTTACAAATGAGTCAACAAGAGTTATTGATCAAGCTGGACTTTCTTCAAGAGTTGATGAAGAAACCAGCACATCAAGTCAGTCTCGTCCTTCTAAATCGTTGAGAATGCCTCGACGCAGTGGGAGGATTGTTTCTCAACCTGACCGCTACTTGGGTTTAGTTGAAAGTCAAGTTGTTATACCTGATGACGGTGTAAAGGGTCCATTGTCCTATAAACAGGCAATGAATGACGTAGATAAGAACCAATGGATCAAAGCCATGGACCTTGAAATGGAGTCAATGTACTTCAATTCAGTATGGAAACTTGTAGACCAACCTGAAGGAGTAAGACCCATAGGGTGTAAATGGATCTATAAGAGAAAGAGAGATGCAACCGGTAGGTACAAACCTTTAAGGCTAGACTTGTAGCAAAGGGTTTTACCCAAAGGGAAGAAGTTGACTATGAGAAAACTTTTTCTCCTGTTGCTATGCTTAAGTCTATTAGGATACTTTTGTCCATAGTCGCATTTTATGATTATGAGATTTGGAAATGGACGTCAAGACTGCCTTTTTGAATGGTAATCTTGATGAGAGCATCTATACGTCTCAGCCCGAAGGGTTCATAACCCAAGGTCAGGAGCAAAAAGTTTGCAAGCTCAATCGATCCATTTATGAGTTGAAACAAGCATCCAGATCTTGGAACATAAGATTTGATATGGCGATCAAGTCTTATGGCTTTGACCAAAACGTTGATGAGCCTTGTGTTTACAAGAGGATCATCAACGATAAAATAGCTTTCTTAGTACTTTATGTGGATGATATCCTACTCATTGGGAATGAAGTAGGATACCTAACTAACATGAAGAATTGGTTGGCGACCCAATTCCAAATGAAAGATTTGGGAGAGGCGCAATATGTTCTTGGGATTCAAATTTTCAGGAATCGCAAGAACAGAACGCTAGCTCTATCTCAAACATCTTATACCGACAAAATGTTGGCCCGATATTCGATACAGAATTCCAAGAGGGGATTATTACCCTTCAGGCATGGAGTTCATTTGTCTAAGGAATAGTGTCCTAAGACATCTCAAGAAGTTGAGGATACGAGACGTATTCCCTATGCCTCTGCAGTAGGTAGCTTAATGTATGCTATGCTGTGCACGAGGTCAGACATTTGTTATGCAGTGGGAATAGTCAGTAGGTACCAATCCAATCCAGGGTTAGACCACTAGACCGTAGTTAAAAATATCCCCAAGTATCTTAGGAGAATGAGAGACTATACGTTTGTGTATGGAACTAAGAATTTGATCCTTACTGGATACACTGATTCTGATTTTCAGACCGATAAGGATTCTAGGAAATCCATATCGGGATCAGTTTTCACCCTTAACGGGGGAGCTATAGTATCGCGAAGCATCAAGCAATGATGCATCGCTGACTCCACAATGGAGACTGAGTATGTCGTTGCTTGTGAAGTAGCTAAAGAGGTTGTTTGGCTAAGGAAATTCCTTACTGATTTGGAAGTTATTCAAAATATGGAATTTCCCATCACCTTATACTGCGACAACAGTGGTGCGATAGCCAATTTGAAGGAACCTCGCAACCATAAGCAAGGCAAGCACATCCTGAGGAAGTATCACCTGATACGAGAAATAGTGCAACGAGGAGATGTGACAATCACGAAGATTGCTTCGAAGCACAACATTGTTGATCCATTTACAAATACTCACGGCTAAAGTGTTCGAGGGTCATCTGGAAAGTCTAGGTCTACGAGATATGTACATAGGCTAATCTAAGGCAAGTGGGAGATATGTAATGGGTATTTGGATGCCCTAGTTTATTGTATTTGTATCTCTGTAACCACAGTTTTAGATTATGATGTACCCCACTATAGTTTTAGTTCAAGTTGGAGTTTGTTGGGGTTTGTGCCCTAAAACTCGTAGTTTGTAATTTTGTTCTAATTATTGTAATAAAGTGTTATTATTTCAATAAAGAGTTATTGTTCGTTATTTACGATATTGCCCTTGTTTTAACCCTAAATCCAATAAACTAAACATCCAAGGTTGTAAAATGTATCTTGAACTGAATGTAGTGTACATATAAAGGATCTCGGTTCGAGATACAACCTAAAGGGTCTATAGTATAGGGATGAGATTTTGGTACCTTACCCTGGTAACACTATGGATGTGGCCACTTTGTATATGATACAAACACTGTGATCCTAACGTGTTCGTGTCGATGACATGTGAGTGAGGATATCTTATGTAATGAGATTACATAAGACCGGACTGCGAAATAGTAACCACTAGATGTAACTCTGATGGCTCCGTATCCTTCGCTATTGGAACTATGACTCCCGCTCCGTAAACTACGCTCGCTGCCTCCCGGGTCTCGTCTCAAGCTGTGGTATAGACGGAGTTTCCTGCCTCCCGTCACAAATCTAGAAAAGGGTAGCTAGTGTCCTTAATCGAATGACTTGAAACACTTCTCCGTAAGAAGCACTATTTGATTGGTTGCAACCACACCTACTCTTAGTCTAGTCTTCACCTGGGCTTTTTAGGGATTCCCTGAAACCTGAGCAAGAACCGCTTTCTAGTTGGATTCTTATGAGAGCTCCTCGGCTAGGTTTCTATTTCACTAGGATGACCTAGGCAACTTGATCTCAATCTCGAAAGCGGGTTTCGAACCACTTTGTTGCGGCGATTGTCCTTTGACTAGTATGGGTGAGAGTGGTCGATTCGCCGACTCAATATGCCTACCTTCTCTTGGAGACAAGACCGAGAGTGAGCGGTGGGGACTTAGCCTAGCAAGATGGAATTCAGTCCTTCCCGCCTACTACGGTAAGTAGATGAATGTTCCCTTAAGTGGTGTCTCCGGGACTTGAACAAAGGGTCTGACCCTCTCATTGGCTCGAGAGGGACTTCTGTTTGTTCGTAGGATCACAAACAAATTGTTCATTAGAGGAGCACTGGTACTTAAGGTACAAGATGTAACTCAAGGGTAAAACGGTAATTTGACCCAGCTGGTGTTACGAATATTCGTGAAGGATTGACTTGTTGTTATTGGTCAATATCCATAGACACAGAAATATATCTCATAGCGGTGAGAAGAGTGCAATTTGTGACACTTTAGTGGAGTGTTTCATGACTAACGAATGTTGATTATGAGGTTAATGAGATTAACCGAATAATCTCTCATGATCGTTGGAGCTTCGATCCTGTAGGTCCATTAGGTCCACCTTCAGCTCGTAAAGGGTTCTTAGATCGTTTGAATTTGAAATGTTCAAATTCATTAGGGAATAAATTTAATGTATATAGATACGATATAATATAAAGTTTTGGAACTATATATTATAAATTTAATGTGAATATGATTCATATTAAATTATATGAGAGAATTATATATTTGAAAGAGTTCAAATGTTAAATTTAAATGTGAATGTGATTCATATTTAAAAACTATAGATTAAAATTTAATGTGCATTAGATGTGCATTAAAACTATAGGTTAAGGGGTAAGATGATTAAATGAGATTTAATCATAATTTATGATATGGTATTTAATTAAATATGATTTAATTAAAATAAATATTAATATAATTAATTTGATTAATTATATTTAATATTAATTAATAAATTATTAATTAATTAATTAATTAGGAACATGTCACAATGACACGTTCCCATTACTCCCCAATCCCTTCTCGATAGGGGAGTGGGGAGTTACCCTTTCTATAGTACTTCTTCTCTAATGAAGAAGATAGAGGTTGGTTGATCGATTAGTGCAATTGGTGAATTGTGCTCTAAAAAATTCTCTCTCTCATTTTCCCTCACCTTTCGATTGTTGGAGACTTTCCCACCGAGGTTAGATCTAAGTAGAACTCAGAGGATAGGAGGTTTTCCTGTTGGTGTTGTCCTGTTGGAGAAAACAGAGAAGTTCATTGGGTGTTCCAGTGTAGCTGTGAAAAAAGGAGCAAAGAGTTGCTGGAAATTCGTATCTACAAAGGTAACTAAACTTTTCCTTTTAGTTTAGTTTAATTCACAGCATATGTTTCCATGTCTAGAATCCATGCCTAATTAGATTAGGATTAAGTTGCTTATTCTCTGTAATTTATCAATGTATTGGTATTTGTATTAAACCAAAACAAACAACCTTTTCGATTTTTTAAACACGTTTTCGCTGCTTAAGGAGATCGGATCTCCATCACTTTGTCGCTTCTTATCCTCAATTACGCTTCTTAAATCTGTCCATTCTTCGTATTGATCAAAGTTTAGGGTTTTATTTTTACCTCGATTTTGTCCCCTACCATGACTTTCCAATCTTGTGCACATGACGGATTTTGACCCCATTGTTGCTTCAATCTAATCGGTCTCGACCTCGGTATAATGCTTAGGGGGCTTGTCTTCCTGCGATTGTCGCCAATGACGGTCCAGTTTGAGATCACGTTTCTTCCCATTCCAGCACTTGTTTCCCAAAATTATGCTCATCTTTCGTAGGTTGGACCTAAATATAAGGCTTTCCAAGCAAGCGTTGTCGTCCCCATAGACGGCGCCAACTATTGTTGTCAAATTTTGGACAGGAGAACGCACTTAACCTCCACGTGACAACGACGGTAAATTTGTATCTCTTGGGGGAAGAATGCGGCCTACAAGACAAGGAAAACCTAGACACTGGTGTGGTGTAGGCCGCACCGAGTATGATGCTTAAGTCAAAGAGAGTTTAGAGAGAATTTGAGAGTTGTAGAGAGTTTAGATGGCTTGAATAAACTTACCTTGCTTTCCCCTCCCAGGAGAGCTTAAATAACTTTCTTCTATGGTCGTTTGTGGGTTTTTGTGATCCATTGAGAAAAGGAAAAGTCGGGAAAGGGCTGAAAACAAATCTCGAGACCGTGTGGGATCGATGCAAGGCCCAAAGGGTGGCCTTGCATCTGGTTGGCCTCGAGCGACCACGGGTTTGGGCTTCAGTCCAAGCCCGGTCTTCCTTCTCGGGATGTTGGGCGAGGTTAGTGCCCAAAAGGAAAGGCTCTACCCTGGTTAGCCTCGGCCTGGGTCGAAGCCCAAGCGCGTCCTCTCGTCTCTTTTTGCCTTGGTTCGGTCCCTGCTTGATTTCGACCTGTTTCGCCCTCGTATTGGGCTTTTTACTCTGTATGGCCCTTCGCCTTAGTCGTTTAACCAACTCATTCTCGTTGGTCCAATTTAACCCATAACATTAATATAAATAGTTTGCAAAATATCGTATTTCCATAATAAGTTTTAAAATTTACAATATTAATAAAAATTGTCCCTCGATGACATGAATAATTATTATTTGATACTCATTTCTTCTAACCATAATAAGAAGAAATATTACTATCTATTGTTTGTGTGTGTTTTTTTTTTAATTTTGAAAAAATGTAAGTAACGTACTTTTAATATAAAGTTTTCTTATACTATAGTAAAATTCATCGTGAATGCAAATTTTGTATACTATTTTATAGAATACGTTAAAATTAATTTATGTCCTTACACAATTACATACATTATCTTCGAAATATATTGTTTAACGTGCATCACACATGGTAAAATACTAGTATTTTAAAATATGACCAACTTCCAAATAATTTAAGAAATACTAAATATATTTTTAAATATGACCAACTTTTTTTCCTTGACAGTTGACAGGGTCAAACTAAAATATGTTTTTATTTGAAGAAAAAATCAATTTTGATCCTAAACTTGACATGTTGTATCAATTTCAACCTTAAACTTTCAATTTCATTAATTTAAACCTTAAACTTGGTAGATTGTATAAATTTTAACCATAAACTTTCAATTTCATCGATTTAAACTTCAAACTTGGCAAATTGCATCAATTTTAACACTACACTTTCAATTTCATCAATTTAAACCTCAAACTTGAATAAGTATATCAATTTGCAACCTCAGTTAAGTTTTCGTTTCAATCACATTAGAAAGATTTCTCGCACATATCCAAAGTCATGTGTTGCTCTATGATATGTACTTGTTCGTTGTTTTTTTAAAAATTACAAAAAAAAATTGAATCACTCTTGATTAGATTGTCACCATCATAAAAACCACAAACTCAACTCTTAAAAATAGGACCCACATGATAATAAGTAGACCCTTGTGTTCCTCTCGTCATTGGTGTACATACCAGTGATGTTGTGTGTAGAAGATCCAGACAGCGATGCCCACGACAATTTCGTCGACTTTGGTGGTGAGGAGTTTAAGCTCGACTAAAATGTAGGAGAGAACATGGAAGGTAGTAGTGTACAGAGTGATGCTCATGAATATAATAAACTTGTCATAGGCAACCTTATCGACCCTGACGAAAGTCTTACATATGTTGGAGGGGAATGAGACAAAGATTCTGACGAGAGCAATAGTGATACCCCTTGTTTGTTGTGGCGAATGGAGGACGAATCAAGCTCAATGCCGAAGAGAAATTAAAAAAAAAAAATCAAATATTGGCGACCGATTAAAAAATGGATGTACCCCATTGAGAAAAATATATGGTGCAAATAAACCTTATTCCTATTCAAAGTCGATGGATCAAGTAGAATATTGTCTTAAAATTAAAAAAAAAACATCAATTAATGAAACAAATAATAAATAGAACAACAAAATAAGAGAAGATAAGAAGAATAAGAGAAGATAAGAAGTGAAAAAAACTCAAGCTTTAAAATTTTAAAATATTATGACTAGTTTACCCCAATTTTTTCCAGCAATTTTATTTATAAAAAACAAATATATAGAGTAACAAGTGATTTTAGACACTTGTGGAAAACCTTTCTAATTGAGATTGAAATGGAAACTTAACTGAGGGTGTAAATTGATACACTTATTCAAGTTTGAGGTTTCAATTGATGAAATTAAATGTTTATGATTAAAATTCATACAACCTACTAAGTTTGAGGTTTAAATTGGTATAACATGCCAAGTTCAAGTCAAAAATATTTTGCTCCCCTTTTCTTTTTGTTTGAGAAAAATTAAAATATGTTTTAAACTCATTTGATCTATTCATAGATAGAATGATGAATGTAAAATAGATAGACAAATAGATTAAATAAATAGAAATACTTATATTTTTATAAAGAAATTATTATTAAACCCTCATATATGAAGGGGTATTCGTACGGATAACCCATTTTCCCATGCATTAATGGCATTTGACCTGACATTTCAAAATAATGAAATATGACCCATTCTGACGTGACAATGCACGCAAAATGACTCATAAGGGTAATATGAAGCGGTCTTTCTTGTTCACGCTCTCGCACGTTGTTCACGCTCTCCCTCCCGCTGTCTCGCTCTCGTTGTCTCGCTCTCGCTCTTGCTCAAATGAATGGACAAAAATATAAAGAAAAAAATGACAAAAAAAAGTCAGAGAAGAGCTGGAGTAGCAGAGATAGAGCGAGAGCGAGTCAACGAAAGCAAGACAGCGAGAGCGAGTCAACTATAGTGCGATTTTTGTTTTTTTTTTCTTTTCTCCAGAATTTTGACAACTTAATTATTATCATAAGCGAGAGCGAGAGCGAGAACGTGACTTGAGCGAGAGCGAGAGCTAGAGTTAGAGTATGATGCCCTTACGGTAATTTGGACGGAATGCACAGTACAAAAATGGTCAAATGTCATTAATTTCAGAATATGGGTCAAATCACATTAATGCGCGTGAAAATGAGTTTTTCATGAATTTCAGAATATAGGTCAAATCACATTAATGCGCGTGAAAATGAGTTTTTCATGCAAATGTCTCATATATGGAACTGATATATTCAGCGTTTTTTATATAATTCTTAGAAATAGTTACTAAATATATGAAAATGATAAAATTTTAGTTCAATTTTGTTTCCAGCATTTAAAATATTCAAATCCTAGTTTTCTTGAAATGTTCTGTATCAATTTAATTTTACCCGCTTTAAAACGTTCAAATTCCACTTTCAATATTGTAATTTATCAAAGAAAAAATTACAAAAATCACTCATAAATTTTGGAATTTGTTCCAATCACACCTCTAAATTTTTAATTCCATCGATAAGTCTCTTAAACTTTCTTAAAGGTTGCAATCATAATTTTAAATTTTTAATTTGATCAATCAACTCATTGTACTATATTAAGAGTTGCAAATTTCGTTAACTATCATTGGAAAAACTTCTAGTAGTACGGTAGTATGGATCCCACGTCATTTATGGTGGATTCCACATAATTTTCAAGGGATACTGACATGACAAGCAAAAAATGGAAGAGTACTAATCATATAATCTTAAAATTGTTATGTTAGTTTGTAATATTAAATAATTTTTTACTCTTAAATTTGTTAAATTGCATCAATTTTAACCCATAAACTTTCAAAATTGAGATAAGTGTTCCAATTTTAACATTAATCTTTCACTCGATAGTTTAACATTAACTGTTGATCGAAGATATCTAAATTTGGGTCTCAAACCCAAACTTCCTGAAACATAGTGTTCTTTAACTCATGCTACCCTGTATGCTCCGATTGAACATTCTCAGGCTTAGGATATTGAATGTGTGTTCGTTAAAAAACGCCCCTTGTTGTCCTATAAGTTATTTTCGTTCTGATTGTTGTCTCAGTCCCCAACCATTATCTCCTAATTTCCTTTTTGCTTCTCATAACATATAGCATATAGGTTTTGAAATTGTGTTTAGTAGACCAGCTAAATTCTATTTTATACTTTCGGATTCATTTATTAATTCAGCGATTATGCGTTTGATAGATGTGTTTTCAAAAACTATTTCCAAATTTTGTGATTTAAATAGAATTTTCTATGTTTTCGTTGTAACCAGAAATTGATTTTAAAAGTTTAAATAGTACACTCCATTTATTTTTGTTACATAAAAATATGTATAAATTAAAAGATTGTTGAAAGGATCTTTATTTCTAAATTCTCTTTTAAGCTTTCTATCTGGAATTCTAAATTTTTGTGCCCTAGAAATAAAGGAAGAGCTCTCTGTTTATAGAGTTTCTTAAGGTCTGCAGGTGGGTTTGAGTTGTTGGACTAGACTCGTTGATTTGGGGTGACCCTTTTGAACTGGGTCTGGTTGGCTTTGGGCCAACTATTTTAGACTGAGCATAATTGAGTTTAGGGTCAACCTTTTTGGACTGGATTTAGTTGATTTGAGATCTCGCTTCTAAACTGGGTTTGGACTAATTGGATCTTCAATTTGGACTTTTGTCTTCTAAATTTCAAAGAACTCAATTGTATAGTTGTACTTGTCATAATTTAATTTAGGAATCCTTGCGAATTTAATTAATTCCTAATTGAATATAGTTTCATCATCAATGTTATGTAAGGACGTGATAATTTTGAATTGGTCGAAATTTTTATTCTAATAATAATAATAATAGATTTTGTCAGCAAGAACCAGAGGTATATATATTCATGTATGTTAAGTCCAATATAAAATCCAATATTTATACAAACAAAATAAAATCCAATATTTAAGGGACATTTGAAGCGGAGGTTCTTAAGCATCAAATTGTTAAGTCCGAAATTCAAGTGGAGGGTTCAAAAAGTTTTGGTAGGTTTGTTGAAACCCATGGGTTTGTTATTAAAGACATGAATTTAACCTTTTAAGTCAAATTTACCAAAATTCTGAGGGGGCTCGAGCAACTTCCCTCTTGAAGGGCACTTGACCAATTGAATTACAATTTAGAAAAATAAAGTTTACAACATATTTTGTTGATTTAATTTCTTTCAAACCTAATTAAATCCTTTCTATGCAGATTTTTTATTTGAATTGTCATATTCTAACAGACAAAGACGTAAGTAATTGATTGATATACTCGAAGATGTAAAGAGGAGCATGGATTAATAGTTATTTTTTCGTTATTGTCAAATTGATTCGCATGTACTATATTCAAATTTTTTTTCTTCGGTATCAAGTCAAGCATTTCCTCCTCCAAATGAGTTATATCATTTTATGGCGGATCTGCAAATTATTGAAAAGTTTAATAACTGAAAATTTGAAATTTATTGTAAACAAACAAAGATAAATGCACATTCCACATGTGTTAATTTCTTATCAATGCTTA
Source organism: Trichosanthes cucumerina (assembly GCA_036507285.1). Taxonomy (NCBI): domain Eukaryota; kingdom Viridiplantae; phylum Streptophyta; class Magnoliopsida; order Cucurbitales; family Cucurbitaceae; genus Trichosanthes; species Trichosanthes cucumerina. The sequence goes on along the minus strand of CM071839.1, from coordinate 9,371,931 downwards.
GTGTCCAAATGTACCAACTCATCCATTACCAAATTGCCTATAAATAGTGGCTTTTGGTAGAAAAATAAAATTCACAATTGGTGAAAACTCTCTCCAATCCTTTCCATTTTCTCCCACTTTCTCAATTTTGGTTATTATTTAATTTTTCATAAATTACCACTATCTTTTGTTTATATTATATATATTCTATTTTCAAAACACTTGAATTATTATTATTATTATTAGTATTATTATTAGTAGTATTAGTATTTAAATATTGATAAAATTATACTCGGTTTTCATCCTATTTTTAGGACAAAATTTCAATTATATGGAAATGTCAAAATGTTGATATAGACAAATATGCTATCAAAATCAGACAAATTTATAAAATATATTCAATATTAAAAAGAATAAAGATCTCACCATTTTTTAAACAAGTTAAAAGTTTTAATTATTAATATTATGTCCATATTTATGATATTTTATATTTGTCTAATCTTTTTATAATGGAATTGCCAATTTATCTGTGTTAGTGTCGAATCCATATACCTAAAAATATCAATAAATGTTGATATATCATTAAAAGTTTGAAAAATGTAATGGGTAGCAAAATATGAGATCTTATTTGTAAATATAGCAAGTTTTTTAAAAAATTGTAAATATAGCAAATTTTTTAAATAACGTTTTTTAATTTCCATTTTACTCTTGATTGAAGCTTGATAGACTTTTATCACTGTTCTTAGAATTTATCAGTGATAGACTTCTATCCCTGATAGACTTTTATCACAGTTAGAACTCCATCAAAAGAATTGAAACCATCCTAATAGACTCTTATCACAGTTCGAAATCTATTAGTGGAACTTTTATCACTAATACAATTAGAAGTTTATGAGTGATTAAATGTAGTATAATGCAATTTTGAAGCAAGGCTTGGAGTATGTTGATAGGCTTTTATCATAGTTAGTATTCTATCGACAATAGAACTCTATCACTGATAGACTCTTGTATCACAGCTAAGATTCTATCAGTGATAAACTTTTATCACTGATACACTCTTATCAAAGTTAGAAGTCTACTAGTGATAGACAATGATAGAATGCAACACATGAAATAGACTGATAGATTTTTATCAAGGTTATTCTATCACTAATAAACTCTTATCACAATTTGAAGTCTATCAATGATAGATTCTAATAGACTGTACAACTGAAGTAAGGCTTGAAGTAGTATGCTAATAAACTTTTATCATAGTAAAGAGTTTATAAGTGATAGACTTCTATTAGTGATAATCTTATCATAGTGATATATGAAATAAACATCTTAGTGATAGACTTCAATCACACACCCTAACTTATTCAAGGATGAAAATTAACCTATATTAACTTTAGGTGTTTCAAGATTCAAAATTATAATAATTCAGATAATTGTGGCAATTAACATATATGTTTCTATCAGTGATAGACTTCAATCACGCACTATTCCCATTAATAGGGATAGAAGCCTATGAGTAATAAATTTCAATAAAATAAGAGAAACAATATATATAGAAGTCTATCAATGATAGTGATAAACTTATATCACTGATAGGCTTCTATTGCAAAATAGTGATTGAAATCTATTAGTGATAAACTCTCATCACTATAGAAAAAAGTTGAACGTTGAACATCGATGAAACATAAGATTTTTAGACAATCGACTAAACGTTGGAAAAAAGGTAAAAATTACAAAAAAAAATAAAGATAATTTGAGGAAGAAATGAAGGAAGATGAATTACAATTTTCATTTGGGCTAAAGATATGTGTATGGAATTTTTAGTAATTTAAATGAAAATTTGTCATATATGCAAATAGTTTAATAATTTGTTATATTTGCAATATTTTAGGCTCATTTGTTATTTACCCAATTATCCCTAAAAATTTAGGGCTTGTTTGGTAAGCAATCTGAAAACAGAAATTTGAAAACAAGGGATTCAATGAAAACAGAGTTGTATTTTATGTTTTTAGATATGCGTTTGGTAGCAGATTTAGAAATTTGATTCCATTCTAAATCGTTGTTTTAAGTATGTCTTATAACATATTTATAGATCATAAAATTAGTTGTACTTGCAAAACTAATTATTAGATAGAATATAAGTAATTTATGAACATAATTTTTATAAATTTTATAAAATTATCATTTTATAATATGATATTTATAATTTATAATATATTATATATTATATTATATTATACGTATTTTAATTTAACAAAAAGTGGATTGAGTTTATAACCTGAAATATTGTATTTATTAAGATTTTTATCTTTATTTAATACAATTTTGCATTTTAAAATTTTAAATTCAGAATCTGGATATAATGAAAACATAAAAATGTTGTTTTCAGAATTTCTACTATCTAGATCACAGAATCCGAAAACAGTTTTCGAAAACACATCAGCCAAACGCATATTCACTAAAATCAGTGAACATAAAACAAAATCTAGATTGCATACTAAACAGACCCTTAATACTCTAAATTCAAATTTTCGCTCCAAACACCGGTTCGAGACATTCTAAAGAGAAACTCGAGTTTTGATCCACTTCATAAATTCAATCCATAATTTGAGAGACGAGAAATTTTGGTGGGTGAAATTTTATGATTGAGATTTGGATGAGGTCAAGACAGAATTTTTGGCCATGTCCAAGCTTTGTCTCCCTACCAACAGATTTTATTGATGCATTTTGATTTGCTAACCCACACGAGTGGATAATATCTACACATTTTCATGTGGGACGAGGAGACTTTTAAGGAAAAAACCTTTAAGATATCTCAATATTCTCATCTAATTATTGCTTGTACAGCTGTGGAATAATCCACTTGCTTCAAAAAGAAATCTATAATCTAAGTTGGGAAAGCATATGAAATTAGGTTTTTGATGCCAAAGATAATCATATATTATATATAAAGTTGATGGGGTATGTGGCTTGTGTATGTATATATTTTAAATCTATGAGTACCACCTTTCACACACCTTAATTATTCTTACGAGACATTTCTCTGGTCCTACTACATTTAGTTATCAAAGAAAATTGTAGGATATTAAATTTTATAATAATTGAGGGATGTTCAATTTATAATTTTAAATTCTAAGTTCGGATTCATGTAAACTTGTGTACAAGAAAAGTTACACACCTATTTACATAATTTTAATTTAGTTGGTAAGTTTATAATAGGTAAGAATTAGTGTAGAGTATAAAGTGTGCAATCCTAAAATTGAGCTTGTATAATCTAAAAGGAATTGTAATGGGTGGCAAAAAAGGATTAGGTAAATTGTAAATTTATCATCCATTTTTTCCTTTTACAAATGTAGCAAAATTTCGGGTTTCTCTTTTACAATTTGTTTTTAGAATTCTTATTTTACCCCTCTTTTTTATTTCTGTGTATTCCTTTCATCTTTCTTGTGATACACTGTTGTGAAGCAACCCTAGACTGCCGTGTACGATGAAGACTCGCGCAAGGTACTACAAACTAACTACGTCCTCAGCGACTAGCCGATGACCCCAGATCTGCAAAGCTTGATTTCTCCGGCGAACGACTGTTGAATGGCTTGACAAAACGTCTCCGGCGCGACGGCGACAGCTTAGTCGCAGTCTGGCGAGCGGCGACGACGACGACTTTTTGAGACCTGCTCGACAACGCTACCTGCAAGGTGGCGTTCGGCAGCGAGCTTTAGTGGCGTGGATCAGCAGTGGCGAGGTCGTCACCGGCGCGGATTTGACTGTGGCGTTCGTGGCAACGGTGCCCTGGGCGTCGATCTACACAGTAGCGAACGATGTGGGCTCTTGTACGACAAGGACGACGCGAACGAGCTTCTGCAGACTTGCACGACGATGGTGCGACCCACCTGCGACAAACGAACTGGCTCCCAGATCTTGTGACGGACGACTGTTCGGCTACATGTGTGCGGCGGCGTGGCTGGCCGGAAGCTAGCCCTTCAATGGTGGTAAATTTCGTGGAGAGGTGTGAGGAAGGAGAAGAAGCCTCGAGATTCGTGCCCTAACAGCAAACTTGTCTACCACCAAACCCTAACTCAATTTCATCTTTCCAACTTTGTCCCTCCCTTTTCAAATGAACTATAACTACGCCACCAATTCAATTCATATTGAAAAGAACTAAATTTCACTTATCTTCTTTTTTTTTTTTTTTTGTTTCCAAAGTAATTTAAATCATGCATAGAATTTCCAACTTAATATTTTTCAATAGTTTAACTCAAGCTCAAAATTATACAATCAAGTATAAATTATTATTTGTGATACATCGTTGGTATATTGAATAAACTATATCGATAGTATATCATATCGATATATACTTAATTTCAATTAATGAAATCAATGAATATTAGTAGTATATCACTCATGTAGTTAATTTTTGGTTAGATATATAATTGGTATCTAATCTATTGTTGATAGATTATTGATTTTCTCAACATTGAAAAACACGGAAGGGCATTTTCAAATCTAAAAGATTTCATTGATATACTTAATATTATTGAATAAAATATATCAACATAAATCACTGTCAAACATAAATCATCATTTGTGATATACTGTTGATATATTAAATAAGGTATATCGTTAGTATATCACAATGATATAATACTTAATATTAGTGAAATCAACGGATATCATATCATTCATGTAGTTACTTTTTGGTTGGATAAATCATCGGTATATCAAATCTATTATTAATAAACTACTTATTTTCTCGATATTGAAAAATACAAGGAGTGCATTTGTAAATCTAGCCATAGTTTTTGAGATTCTGTTGATATACCTAATATTACTGAATAAAGTATATCAACATAAATCACTATTTGCGATATACTGTTGATATACTAATTAAAGTATATCAGTAGTATATTACATTGATATATACACATTGATATATACTTAATATTAGTGAAATCAACGGAATCAGTAATATATCACTCATGTAGTTATTTTTTGGTTAGATATATCGTTGTTATATTAGATCTATTGTTCATAGACTACTAATTTTCTCGATATTGAACAACACGGAGAAGGTATTTGTAGATTTAGCAATAGTTTTTTAGATACATTAGTATATCAATAGTATATCTTATATAATTTATATTTGGTATATCAGTAGTATATCAATAGTATATTTCATTGAAGGTATATCATTAGTATATCAATAGTACATCATCAGTATATTTTTGATAGACTACTGATAGACTATTAATATACTTCAGATTGAAAAACACACACAAAATATATAGGGGTATTTTTTACTCTACACTCCACGTTTGAGTGGGTCTTTTTCCGTTGCTATTTTTACAAATTGAATTAAGGAGTAATATGGTTACCATATTTATTTTTATTTTTTTTTTTCTTTGGTTGCTATTCATGCAAGTGCCCCTAAATCTAACTTGTGAACCAAACACCGATATAATAAGACAAACGGAAAAAGGAAATGGAAGAGTAATAATTGTTATGTCCTTGAATCTGGCTGTCGTGTCTTCTCGTTGAGAAAGGGGAGGACATGGAGCCCTTTTGTTAGCAGAGTCCCAAAAAATCAGGTGTACTGCTGAAAGTGAACCCTTTCGTGTATCTCATTTTGCTATCGTGTGTGTTTTAATGTTTGGCCCAACATTTGGAAGTTAAAAAATGGAGTTGGATGTGAAGGAAAAAAAAATTAATTTTTTTACAAACTAAAAAATTAATGAGAAATGGCATAGATTCTCAATCCAAGAATGGGAAGGTTTGAATATTATTCTTTTGTTTGATTTAGATCAGAAAGTTTGGGATCTATCTACACTATTAGGTTGAAATAACAATTCTTGACAAGGGGCTCTAGCAAACTAACTAGAAGGTCATATTCATAGATATGGTTTAAATGGATTGAATTTACAAGCCCCCTTCAATTGACATGAACAATCAAGTTAAATGTAAGTAGTTCACTTTTTTTTTTCCAATTGAGAAAATTACCAGCTCACACTTTATACAAATTGTGGCAGCCTCAGCAACAAACAACAGCAGTATGCTTGTAATTACAGCAATGTTGAGTTCATTATCGTTGATCATCGTCCACCTCGTTGCCTCTTCTCTTCCAACGTAGCTGCTTCGTTCAACATGTCGATGGCGTCTTTCTGCATATCCAGCTTTGCAAGGGCAACCGATTGCATGTAGAAAGCTGTGGGCCAGTCTGGGTGTACACATTGTGCTTGCATTGCATCACGAAGTGCAGCATCGGGTTGATCGCATAACAAATAGCATAGGCTTCGTCGGGCAAACACGGTCGGGGAGACCATAGTTCCTACATTTATGAACTGCAAGGAAGCAAATTTTGAAGCCACAAAAGTCATGTCACCACGAGTTGTTCTGATCTAAGTGCAAGATCATTGTCATGGAGAATAAACACACAAACAAACATATACATACACGAGGAAGTGTAAAAGAAAGCTCGAAACAACTGCAAAGCCGTTAGTTTCGATTCCATTATTATAAGGACTGTAAGGGAAAAAAACAGTGCTAGATAAATACCTGTGAATAGCAGTCAATTGCACCTTTAAAGTTTTTGTCCCTGAAGGCGAAATCCCCGCGCTTTCTTGCCTCCAGCATATCTCTCATCTGTTGTGTCCACTCTTGAAAAGATAGCTGAAACAATTGAATGACATGGAACTTATAAAACCTTCCTGCTCATACAACCGAGTCACTTTCATCTTATAAAGCGAGTTGAATAAACCGATGCGAACCTCATTAGTTCCTTCATCGTCTCTGTAGTGTGTCATTACCAAGATTTGATGAATTGCAGTGAGATCCATCCTTGAACAGGCCTCACCCATTGACGACAAGGGTCGTTGCGGGGCTATTGGGGCCACTGGGGCTACCGGGACATCCTCCTGCTTCTTTATTCCAAGCATGACATAAGAGGGAACCTACAAACGCCCATAGTATCACAGTACATATATTACTGAATTTTTTAAATATCTCGTTTTATCCTATTAAACCGTATTTGACCTATTGTCTAGTAACCCAACTTTTTGGTAAAGTTACAAGAAACCACCAAAAGGTTAGGAAACAACATTGTAACATCTACAAGGACAATATCGACAACTAAGGCATAAAGCAAGTAGCGTAGCATTGAGCCTTGTGTACAAGCCAGCTTGCGTGCACCTCGACAATTCTCACTGGACAACCTTCTGAGCCTACTACATTTGGGATCCAAGGTAATTCGTAAGATATTAAATTCTGGGTAGGTGATCACCATGGCTTGAACTTATTTTCTCTAAGCCCTTTATTATTTACATCGCCTTTATTGACCACAAAGTCAACTCATGGTGGTATGAGTTAATTAAATTTTAAATAGTAGAATTCTTTCAATTCTACGAATTGAAGGATGGACTAAATACTATTTCTATAACTAGTTCATATTACTGCATTAAGCATGAGACGAACTAGAAAGAGAAGTAATAGGCTGTGTCGAAAATCTAAACATGAATGTGCCAGGAAGCCAGCAAAGTTCCTTACATCTGGTTTTGTTTGCAAGGGAGCAAGAGTTGAAACAAGATCCTCCGTGTTAGGCCTGTCCCTAGGTTCATATTGTAAACATTGAGAAGCGAGATTAACGACCACAGTTGCGTCCTCCGTAGAAAATTTTCCTTCCAAATGTGAATCCATCAAGAGAATGATATTCTTTCCTCGAATCATATCAAGAGCCTGCATTCACAATTGTATTTTATCAAACTTATGTATCATGAAGAATTTTACATCCTCCAAAAGATTAGAACCAGAGTTCCCCACCCCACTCCCCAAAATGAACAGAAGTTTAATTCTTCTGAAATGGAGGTTTTTATATGACATTGGAACATGTCAACAACAATCCAACAATCCAACAATCTTATTTCTAATGGACTACTATGTTTGCTTCAACAAATTACCCATCCAAAAACAACCTAATAAAAAGTCAGGATTCCTAGATGTCTTGCATCTTATTTTCAGTAAACGAGGAAAAAGTAGAAAGTGGAAAGTACGGATTAGAATTATTGTCATCAACTTTTAGCATAATTCAACTAGTCATCGCAATAATAGCCTCCCTTTTTAGGTCAAAGCTTTGAATCGTAATACTCTTAAAGAAAAAATAGTTGCATCATTATAATCACGTTCAGTTTTAAACTAAATCATGAAGTGAATGAATCCATAATCTAGGAGACGATAGTAACCAGTACCCACATCCAAACAACAGAGGAATCAAATGGAAATCTAAAGCATCAATGGAAGAAATTTCTTTTGGCACTAGAATCACTTCACCAATAAATCTCATTCCCAATTAACGACTCGCTATAATTGTAATAACATCATCACATGTTCACTTTCTCATACAACTGTTCTGATAAAGAAAGATGCACGTAAAACAATTTCATGAAGTTAGTTACTTACATGACTTGGAGGGATGTGCTTGCCACTTAGAAGATCCAAAAGGACAGTACCAAAGCTATAAATAACACTTTCAGGGGTCACCCTTCCTACAACAGATAAATCAAATTGAGAACAGCACTTGAAACACTAGTAAATTTATAAAGGTAGCTCAAAACATGAAAATGAGCTTTATTGTTGCTATCAATTTTTTGTCACGCAAAAATACTAGATTTCCAACATCAAGCAAAAGATAAACATCAAAGTACCATTTTTCAAGTACTCGGGTGGTGTGTAGGCCAGATTTGTACTGTAACTCTTACCATCCCTACTGTTTTTCATCAATCCAAAACATGAAAGACGTGGATCGCCACCCTATAAAAGAGAGTAATCAAATAAAGATAAACCTTACATCAAAAACTACAAATAGATCCCAATTAGTGAAAATGATACCTCATCAAAAAGAACTCTATAAGCATTCAAGTCGTGGTACAGTGCACGGCCTTTTGTGGTACAATATTCCAAGGCTTCAGCAATATAGAAAGCAACTCTCAACCGCATGGCCCACTCAATGGTTTGATTCTCCCCTGCCAGAAAATTTTAATAAGAAGTTAAAGAAAATAGCAAGCTCATTCAATCTTACATAGTTACAAACACAATTTAACGACAAGCAGCACCTACAGCTCAAACAATGATCTCATGATTCAAAATGTTACCCTTTCAAGCTGATACTGAATAATGGAAATGCGATAGCCTTACGCGGTCAATGTAGTTACTCTTAGGACAACAAAGATCCCCATATGATTGGATATCTCTACAATGATATGATATAGTCTACTTCAGGCCTAAACCAATGTAATTTTACTATCGGTTTCACCTCATACCTTATAAGATCTTCCCCACTTCTAACCAACATGGGACTATATCCACATCCCCAATAGTTTCATTCTTCTAGAGCTAGTAAACATGTTCTCTTCCATGTCCCCCATAAATGAACACAATCAAAAGCCCAAATGTTTGAGATTAGGCATAGTATATGCAAGAGCTGCAGGGGGGAATTAGCTCCAATACAACTACTGGGCTAAATGTGTGCTTATACACTTCCAGCAAAACGAGTAAAGAGAATGAAAGCCAGAGACGTATCAAACTTAAAACGAAAGAAAAACAGAACATACAGTGGAATAAATGTTTTGCAAGAGTATCATTAGGCATGTACTCCGCAACAAGCAGCCTCTCATCACCATCGCAGCAGTACCCTATCAAATTCGCAAACCTTGGATGCCGTAGCTTCCCAACTCCCGAAGCTTCTTCCTAAAAAATTCCCCCAAAATTCCACACACCCATTTCGCAAAATCAGCAAAAACTCAATAAAAACACCAAAACACAATCAAATTCTTCACAGAGAAGAGCAGAAACAAGTAGAAGTACCACAAATTGCTTGGCGTCCGGCCAAGCCACCTTTGTAAACTTCTTCACAGCGATCCACTTGCGGTTCTGAAGGCGACCCTTGTACACAATGTTCGGAGCCTTCTCACCACTCTCGGAGACTATGAAGTTCGGGCTGAAATTGTCGGTGGCCGCCTTAAGGTCCGAGAAGGAGAACTCTGAGAAACTGGAAACCGTGTCTCCGGCCGCCGTCGGTTCTGGTCCAACAGCAGGCGGCGGCTCCACCGCAGCATACGTCGGTGCAGGCTGCTGGGTTTGAACCTTTTCCGGGTGAGTTTCTGTCAGAAAGGTGGATAGACAGCACCCCATAACAATTTTTTTGCTCACAACCCTTTTGAAAACTTGGTTCGAGAAGAGGGGAAAGTGAAGCAGAGACGGAATTGGAAAATGGAAAAAAGGAGAAAGAGAAGAATATTTGCTAGCTGGGGAAGCAACTTTTTAAGCTCTACAAGAAAAGAAATACAAAGAAAGAGAGGGAGAACCAATTTTCTTCGTCTTGTATTTCTGCGACTTTGGCACTGTGACGTTTTGCTGAGTGTTTTGATGAATGGTAATAAAGAAAAGAGCAGTTCTTACAGTTCATTCAATCGAAGAAACTGTTCTTAAAAATCAGCTGGATTCGATTTGCTTAAATGTGGGGTTTAATTAATTGGGTCAACTTTTTTTCCAAATCCCAACAAAGCCAAGTTACATAACAGTGATTTTCAGAACCTTCGATCTTATTCTTCATATATATATTTAATTTGAATACGCTAAAGTTTTCATTTTTAGAATTTTTAAATGCGCAATCTAATGCATACTAGAATAATTTTGGAGTGATTACAAACTAACACCTGTTTGAAAATATATGAAAATCATATTATAAAGAATGGTGAAAAAAAAATCAACTATTGCTCTTAAACTTATGAAATTATACGATTTTCACTCTAAAATTTCAAATTTAACAAATTCTCATTTTTTTTCTTTCGATTCAATTTTTCCTAATTTACAAATTAGAGGTTCAAATATTGAACTAGAAAAAATCACTTACTAATTTGAATAAAAGCTAATGTAAAAAACTAACCATAAATTACTTGGTCAGAACTCGCAAACTTCAAAAAAAAAAAAAAATTGAACTCTAATGAAATTTTTCCTGAATAATCTTATCAATTATGACAATTCATATGTTTTGTAATACATGAATGCTAGAATAGTTTTTTTAATCATCATTTGAACAAAAGTCTTTTAAGTTAAACAATTATGATAGGAAGATTTTAAGTACATCTCACTTCAATTTTTATTGATCTATGTTACTAGAGGATAAAAATTATTAATATTTTTAAAAAGTAATGTAAAGATTATAATATTTATCTAAGTTTGAGATGCAATTTAATGAAATTGAAAGTTTGAGATAAAAGTGGTACAACGTGGAGTAAAAATTGATTTTTCTCCGTGTATATATAGAGAGAGCTAATTTTGTGTCCTGTTAAATTATAATTTTTTTTAAAAAAAATATATATAAATAAGATATGTAATAAAATGTCAATCCAATGAGGCATAAAGATGTATAATAAAAGTAATTATACGATAAATTTCTTTAAAACCACACCAGAGACATAGTAAAATAAACCATATATGTATATAAATAAAAGATGTAATAAGATAAACTATATTGGTGAGCTCTATTATAATAACTCTTTTTAAAAAACATAATAATAAGATGACATAATTTAATAATACATTAGAATACGGTAAAAATGAACGGTGGTCGTTAAAATTATCTTTTAAATCGAATGATGTAATTTTCAACTATCCATATATAGAATTTAATATCAACTTGTATAGTATAGATCGATAAAAGGAAATTAATAAACGAAATTACTATTATATCATGCTTTAAATTACAAGGTAGATAAGTTAAAAGGTGAATTTTAGTATGTAATCTCTTTTAAAAAAATATCTATAAATATTTAAAATTATATTTCTAAGAAGGGAGGGAAAGAGAGAGAACTCGTGACCTTTTTGTTAGGTTTGAAAACAATTTCTTATTATTTCAAGTGAGGATTAGAAAAAAATTTAATTTATTCTTCTTCCTCTAATTTCGATATTTTATTTTTAATATATCTTATTTAAGTTGGATGCCATTAATTGAAAAAAGGGAAAAAAAACATTTGGTTAGGTAGGGGGGAGGTCAAACCTCAAAGCTTATGAAATGTTCACACTTGTATTGACCATAATAATTATATGAAAGTTGTATATTGGAAATAAATAAAAAATAAAAAATAAAAAACATAACAATTAAAGGGGGAAAAGCATCTTTAGCTTATTCAAACTTAAGAGAATTAGATTCACATAACCAATCAAGAATTAAGAATCAAATTTAGAAAAGTTTCGTACAAAAAATACTCTAGCTACCTTTATAGAATACTTATGTGTCTTATTTATTTGGATCTTCTGTACATAATTTTATTATTATTACTTTGTTGGTGTTATTTAATTTGCCAAGATTAAATTCTTTAATTTATTCAATAGATGTTGATAGAGAAATCTTGATCAATCTCCCATTGACACGGTATTATTCTAAATTAATGACGAAACTATAAATAATTAAATTTGGGATCAATTATAAATTGACATGTGTCCCAAATTTAATTTGAAGATAAAAATTGGTAAATTCTAAAAATTAAAAGGCAACATATCTTCATTATGAGAATATGACCTAATAATTAAATTTAATTTAGTTAAATTGGCTTATATGAAATTTGGGTTAAAATTGAATAAACCAAAATACAAATAGTTAGACCCAAAAGTCTAAAATTCCCAAGCCCACATGTCCATGGGAGCACTATAAATAAAAGAACTCTCATTCATTTGAAAGATTCAGAAAAACTTAGAAAGAAACAAACTCCTTGGGTGCTAAATGCTGCCTAGATATTGAATGCAAAAGTTTCCACGTGTTTGGTGTTAAGTCCCTAGCTAGGTGCTAAGTTCTTACGTGCTTGGTGTTAAGTTCTTAGATGATGGATGCTAAGTCCCTAGAGATAAGTCTTGAGGTGCTAGGTGCTAAGTGCTTAGGTATTGAATGTCAAGTTCCTAGGTGTTAAACACTCTTAGAAAACCAAAGACTCTCCAAGACAAGTTCTTAGGTACTAAATGTTCCTTGAAGACTAAAGGTTTTTCAAGATTCCAAAGATTGTTTTCAAAGGATCAACAAGCCAAGGGCCGATCCAAGGATCAACAAGCCAAGGATCGATCCAACGATTAACAAGCCAAGGGTCGATCCAACGATCAACAAGCCAAGGGGCAATAAATAATAAATAAACCAAAAATCGATTTTACGATCAACAAGCCAAGGGTCGATCAACAATCAACAAGCCAAAGACCTCAACAACAAGCTATAAGTTGAAAACCTTCAACAAACTACAAGTCAAAGATCTTCAAAAGGCTACAAGTCGAAGACCTTCAACAAGTTGCAAAGCCCTCAAACAACTTGAAGACCGAGAATAAGCTGCAAGGCCCTCGAATAACTTCACACTCGAGAACAAGCTGCAAAAGCTCTCGAGACAAGTTTACATTCGAGAACAAGTTACAAAACCCTGTAGACGAATTCACATTTGAGAATAAGTTGTGAAGCCCTTGAATCAAATCTACGTCTAAGAACAAGTTGCAAAACTCTCAGACGAATTACACTTGAGAGAGAGAAAGAATCAGAGGATTGTTGCGTGATATTTATGATATTGCAATACCGTAGTGTACGGGTCAAGTTTTAGTATAGTGATTTATGAGTCCAAGTATCGTCCTCGGGAATGGGTTTCTAGATTACTTAAGTATTAAGATACTAATTCTCAAATTTAGCTAAAGCAACAAAATGGATAGGTGTTTGACGAATAAGACAACCAAACAAACAAACATGTGGAGACACGAATTGATAGAATTAAAGGAAGTGATTTTACAAGTTAATAACCTAACTACACATGCATTAACCTCATGAGATGAATTTATAAACAAGAAGTAAATTACTCAAGAAAACCTCTCGCTTCTTAGTGAGCCTCACACATGCAATAGAATTCATAGTCTCCATACGAACCTACAACATGCATGGCATTAAGTAACTTCTTTAAGTGTTTCCCTAAGAATTCTAGGTCACTCTCGTGCCAGACTACTAAGGGTTTTGACAATTTTGATCTAATTCAAGTTTTATCTCTCGAGTTCACTTGAATCAACGAATTAAGGAGTGCAGAGCGAATGGTAAAAAATAAGAACAAAACATGCTTCAATATATTGTAATAAAGTCATAACAAATTAATCAAATCCTACTACAATGTTTAGCTACTCTAAATCACATGAAAAACAAACTAAACAAGTAGAAAACGTCTTAGAACGCTATTACAAATTGAAAGAAAGAGAAATAAACTTAGGCGTCGATGCCGGTCCTTCGTCTCCGAGCTCCCGTCTTCGATCTCGAACCTCCACGAATGCTTTCGCTCCCAAAATCACTCTTTTCTCTCTTCTTACAAGGTGTGTTTCGAAATTAGGGCAAAACTCTACCAAATTGTGCTCCCCATTGCAAGAATCATAATGTTGTATTTATAGGCATCAATGGGACAGCGTTGCAACGCTGTACCCTAAACGCGTGGTAAATATGGAAACTATCGGCAACGTTGTAACGCTAGGGGTAGCGTTGCAACGCGCGCCTTACCTTAACGCGCGCGCCTATCGATCCGGCGTTGCGACGCCGCGCAAGGCGACATTGCAGCAACGCTCGCGCGCTTTCACGCGCATGCGTGCGCCTTATTGATATAGCGTTGCGACGCTGCAAAGCAGCGTTGCAACGCTATCAATAGTGATCTTCAAAGCTGTTTGGTTGCACGTTCGGCGTTGCAACGCTCTATATGGCGTTGCAATGCCATCACCTCGGGTCTTCAGCTTGGTTTGGTCTCCTCTCTTCCATTTGATGTTATATTTAGCTCCAAATAGCCTTGTTTTGATCCCGGGTGATCCAAATTTTCTTCAATAACTCTGTTTAAGCTCTTAACCTGAAATTGAGTGATTTAAACACGTAAAAGCAATGAAATCATTACAAAACTAGCAATAATTAAGCCTAAGGATAGCACATTTTGTGTGCTATCAAGGATAAACATTAGAGATTGCAACCCGCTACATTCAAATTAATACAAATACAAATTCATTTACATGTGTCTCATTTCTATTTCATTATTGAAATCATGTGTGTGTTGGGTTTTGTGCCTTAAAACTCGTAGTTTGTAATTATGTTCTAATTAATGTAATAAAGTGTTATTATTTTAATAAAGAGTTATTGTTCGTTATCTACGAGTTTTTCTTTATTTAAACCCTAAATCCAATAAACTAAACATCCAAGGTTGTTATATGAATCTTTAACTGAATGTAGTGTACATATAAAGGATCTCGGTTCGAGATACAGCCTAAATGGTCTATAGTTAGGGTATAAGGTTTGGGTACCTTACCCTGGTAAAACTATGGATGTGACCCACTTTGTATTTGATACAAACACGGTGATCCTAACGTGTTCGTGTATATGACATGTGAGTGGAGATATCCTATGTAATGAGATTACATAAGACCGGACCACGAAATAGTAACCTCTAGCTGTAACTCCGTTGACTAGTTAGGTTTTTATTTCACTAGGATGACCTAGGCAACTTGATCTCAATCCTGAGCAGGTTACGAACTCCTGTTCGCGAGGGATTGTCCTTTGACTAGTATGGGTGAGAGTGGCCAGATTCGCCGACTCAATATGCCTACCTTCTTGGGGACAAGACCGAGTGAGCGGCTGGGAACTTAACTTAGCAAGATGGAATTCACTCCTTCCCGCCTACTAGGGCAAGTAGAGGAATGTTCCCTTAAGTGGTGTCTCCGGGACTTGAACAAAGGGCCCGACCCTCTCATTGGCCCGAGAGGGACTCTGTTTGTTGGTAGGACCACAAACAAATTGTTCATTAGAGCAGCACTGGTACTTAAGGCACAAGATGTAACCTAGGGGTAAAACGATAATTTGACTCAGCTGGTGTTACGAACATTCGTGAAGGATTGGCTTGATGTTATTAGTCAATATCCGTGGACACAGAAATATATCTGCAGTGAGAAGAGTGCAGCTGCGGGACTTTAGTGGAGTGTTCCTACAGTTAACGAATGTTGATTGGGAGGTTAATGAGATTAACCGAGCAATCTCGTATCGTTGGAGCTTCTGATCTGTAGGTCCATTAGGTCCACCTTCTAGCTCGTAAAGGGTTCTTAGATCATTAGAATTTGAAATGTTCAAATTCATTAGGGAATAAACTTAATGTATATTGATACGATATAATTTATAGTTTCGGAACTATATATTATAAATTTAATGTGGATATGATTCATATTAAATTTTGTGAGAGAGTTAAATATTTAAAAGAGTTCAAATATTAAATTCAAATGTGAATGTGATTCATATTTGAAAACTATAGGTTAAAATTTAATGTGCATAAGATGTGCATTAAAACTATAGGTTAGAGGGAAAAACTGATTAAATGTGATTTAATCCAAATTAAATATATGATATTTAATTTATAATTAATTAAATATGATTTGATTAATTAGTTATATTATTTAATTAATAATTTGATTATTTATTTTATAATATAATAATTAAATAAAAAAAAGAGGGGAACGTGCTTCCCTCACACTCTCCATCGATAGGGAGTGGGGAAGTTATTCCCTCAGCATACCTTTCTTCTCCTGGTGAGAAGAAAGGATTGTACGAATGATTCAATTCAATCGATTGAATTTCTGACCGAATAATTCTCTCTCTCTCAAACTCTCATATTCTCAAAACTTCTCTCCAATTGTTGGATCCTTCCCACCTAAGGAAGATCTAAGTTGAACTCAGAGACATAGGAGGTTTTCCTGTTGGTGGTGTCCTGTTGTAAAAGTAGAGAAGCAGAGAAGTTCCTGAGTTGCTGAAAAGCTTGGAGCAAGGAGTTGCTGAGGAAATTCTATAAAGGTAATCCTTTTATCTGTTTATTAGTTTAATTGTTAAATTAATATAAGCATGTTTGCATGTAATCCTCCATGTCTAATTAGATTAAAGAGCATGCTTGTTCTGTATGTTTTTGTCAATGTACTGATTTTTGTTTCAATTAAAACAATCAAGCAAATTACGATCCCAAACACGTTTCCGCTGCTCAAGGAGATCAGATCTCCATCAGTGTGAACAAATTAGCACACCCAGTAGGACCATCTCTTCCTCTCATCTCTTTCTCTCATCTCAAAGCAGAAATAAGGTGATGTTATTCAAGACTTCTTCGACGACCACTATCATGAGCAACTTGTACACAAGTTCGACTACTCATAGTTGCTCCAATGAACAAAAGTTAGAAGAAGATGAAGTAACGATACTGTCGATGACATCAACTAACAACAAGTTCCTGGTCAAGTATAATCATTTGTATTGATTTTAATTATGACATAGTGCCTGTCATGATGACTGAAACAATCACTATAGAAGAAAGAATGACAAAGACATCAAGAAACGAAGAATCCAAGGAAATTTAAACCCAAAAGGAAGAAAAATAAAAAAAATTCTCAACTCCGCCAACCGATGACCCAAAAAGAATTCTTCTCGAGAAATTTTCTATCCATGAAAAAAGAGGAAGGAAACTCTTTAAGTTCATATTACATTGAAGTGAATGAAGCTGTTGCGTAAAATTGCAATACCTTAAGTGCACGGGTCAAGTTTGAGTACGAGTGTCGTCCACATGATTGAGTTATTTAATTCAAATAATTACCATAAATATGACCACTCAATTTTATCTAAAAATTCATACTTTAATTGAAGTAAACAACATGACAAAAAGTAATAAAATATGTGAAATTGGGAAATAATCAGGAGAGAAAAGTATCTTAGGGACTAGATTTCGTCGATCAATCGACTATTTAATTGAGATCATGCGATTGGAAAATTGCAACTGCTATTATAAATCAAGAAACTAAAATAACAAAATAACTCTCTCGAAGCAATTGAATCTCATACATGATGATAAAACCAACATCCTTGTCTACCTTTTAAAAATTAAGTATGACACTAAGTTTGGTTCTTTTATGATTTCTAACAACACCCTAATCATTCTCATGTCAAAATAATTATTAGTCATGCAATCAAGATCCAATCAAACTACCTTTCTCAAGTGTAAGTTTATATCTATAAAATAAATAAGTCGTGATTAAGAGTCTATAAGCATTACGAATACGATTGCATGAATAAAAACACGTACAAGAATCCAAAAGCAGTCAACTCAACAAATAATACGGTCTAACGGTTACATCTATCCCTAAGATAACAAGCTTAGCTACTCATGTCCACTATAAGAACTGTTGAGATTTATGCATTTGTAATGTTTCAAGGAAATGAATAAAAGTGTTGTTTTCCCTAAAACCTTGTATTCTCGCAAATTACAAACTTAAATCCAATAAACTAAGCTCCAGGGTCACATTTAGGAGATCTTGAATAGTGTGTAATTGACACAAAGCTAGGATCAAGTTCAAGTAGATGACTCGAATGGTCTATAGTACATGGATAAGGTTGGGAACCTCATCCTGGTAGCACTATGGATGCGACCTACTTTATATTTGATACAAACGAGGCGATCCAGCTCGTTCATGTAGTCAACATACGAGTGGGGGCATCCTATACGATGAGATTGTATAAGACCAGACCGAGAATTATTAGACCACTCTAATAACACTGTTGATAGATTATGACTAATAATTCAATGATGACCATTAGTGCCTCGACCTGAATCCTGAGCGAGTTACGAACTCCTGTCTGCGGGGGTTTCTCCTTAGACTAGTATGGGGGAGTGTGGCCACAACTGCTGACTCAATATGCCTACCTTTTCAGGGATGAAACCTCGTAGGGAGCTGGGGACTTAACTTCGCAAGAAGAAATTCACTCATTCCCGACCTAGGGTAACTAGATAGGTTGTTCACTTAAGAACTGTATCCAGGTCTTGAACAACGTGGCCCCTCCCTCTCGCTGGCCCGAGAGGGACATTGTTTATGGTCGGACCATAACTTGTTGTTCATTAGAGGATCAGTCATGCTTAAGGAGCAATAAATAGTCACAGGGGTAAAACGGTAAATTGACTCAACTGTGACTACGAACAACCTGTGAAAGGTTGACTCACGATCATTGGTTGTTGGGGTTTATGCCCTAAACAAGTGTAGTTTTGTAATGATGTTATTCAAATAAATAAAGAGTTATTTATTATATTCTCACACATAAACCCAAATCCAATAAACTAAGTTCCAAGGTTATAATGATAAATCTTGAACAAATGTGTAATGGACACAAGTTGGATAATGTTCAAGTATATAACCTAAATGGTCTATGGTACATTCATGAGGTTGGGAACCTTATACTAGTAACACCATAAATGCAACCCGCTTTGTATTTAGTACGAATGAGGTAATTCAACTCGTTCATGTGGTAGACATGCGAATGGGGGCATCCTGTATGATGAGATCATACAAGACCAGACTGCAAATTATTAGCCTACTAGTGTAACACCGTTAACAGGATAGACATAATAATTTATAAATGATCATTAGTGACTTGACCTGAATCCTGAGCAAGTTACAAACTCCTACTTATGGGGGTTTGTCCTTAGATTAGTATGGGTAAGAGTGGTCTGTAGCCGACTCAATATGCCTACCTTCTCAGGGACAGAACCTTATAAGTAGCTGGGAATTTAACTCTACAAGATGGAACTCACTCATTCCTAAATTAGGGAATCAGATAGGTTGTTCTCTTAAGAACTGAATCCAGGTCTTGAACAACGGGGCCCCACCCTCTTACTGGCCTAAGAGGGATTATGTTTATGGTAAGACCATAGACATGTTGTTCATTAGAGGATCAGTAGTGCTTAAGGAGAAAGAGGTAATCACAGGGGTAAAATGGTAATTTGGCCCAACTGTGATTACGAACAACCCGTGAAGGGTGAACTCACAAGTATTGATTATATCAATGGACACAACACAATCTACAGTGAGAAGAGTGTAGCTATGAGTCTATAGTGGAATGATTCGTAGTTAATGAATGTTGGTTAATTAGATCAAAGAGTTTGATCAGTTAATCTCATATCATTGGAGCTCATGATCTGTAGGTCCATTAGGTCCCTCCGTTAGCTCAACATGGAAATATTGAGAGTATAAAGTTTGGAGTGAAATTGGAGTGTTCAATTTCATATATGAGGAGATATATCAATTATATGTGATATAATTGATATAATATAGTTTAATGAGAATTTGATTCACAATAAACTATATACTAAAATGAGAGATACCTTATTATTATGTAAATATGCAAATATGATTTGCAAATACATAATAAGAGCACTATAGAGTTAGGATGGTAATTTCCACTCTATTTCCCTATAAATATGTGCATAAGATGCACATTATGTGTGTGAAGCATTCCTAAGAAAAGAAACCCTAGTGCTCTCTCTTGTGAAAAGTGTTTTCACTCCTTCTCTTATATTCTCCTAACTCCAAAAAGGAATCTCACCATTCTCCCTCTCCTAAAGTTATAACGGAAAAGACTTAGTGGTGTGATCAAGTGCGTCGGGATCGTAGAGAACGTAAGATCGTTGAGATCGTGAGGAGCAAATGAGCACGTGAAGGTTAAAGTTTACAAAGGTAATATGATGCCCATATTCTTGATTCTATGCTTAATCTTTGTGATGTAGTGTTTTTGATTTGATCTACGTAACGAAATCTAAGAACACACGATTAAACTCGCTTTCGCTGTGGGATTCGATCCTATCATTGGTTATATCAATGGACACAACTTGTCCTACAGTGAGGAGAGTGCAACTACGAGTCTATAGTGGAGTGACTCGTAGTTAACAAATGTTGATTAACGGGGTCAAAGAGTTTGATCAGTTAATCTCGTATCGTTGGAGTTCATGATCTGAAGGTCCATTAGGTCCCTCGGTTGGCTCAATATGGAATTAATAAGGGTATAAAGTTTTGGAATGAATTTGAAGTGTTCAAATTCAATTTAGGGAATTATATCAATTATATATGATATAATTGATATAAAATATAGTTTAATGTGAATATGATTCATAACAAACCATATTATTGCCTAATTATGGAATTAAGATTTAATTAGAGAAATTAATTTGAGAGATATGAAAATTGAATATGATTCAATTTAATTTTCACTTTATGTAAATGTGATTTACATAATAAGGTATTTGATACCTTATATTATGCAATTATGCAAATGGATTTTGCATAATGCACAATTAGTGAAAATAATGGCATAATGGGTGGAGAATTTATCTTCACCCACATTTTCCTATAAAAGCATCCTTTTGGATGCAAATTGGTGACTTAAGTCATTTGGCAAATTTTGCATTCTAGCAAAACACCAATTTTTCTCTCAAATTCATTCTACATCCCTAATCTCCAAAGAGGAGTTCCCACTTCTCTCCCTCTCTTAAAGAACAACCGAGAAGACGTTTTGGAGGTGTTCGATCGTAGAGAACGTAGAGATCGTAGACGACAAGAGGATTACGAGAAGAATCGAGTCTTCAAACGTAATCCCTAGTTCACTATGCTTTCATAGTTAGACTTAGCCTATAGTTTTCTGTTTTAGGTAATTTCTATGTAAACATAAACAAGAACAAAGGCGATCAATCGCTTCCGCATCGGGATTTCATCCCTTCAAAAACATCTAAACTACAAAACTATAGTCTCAAATGTAAAGAATAAAGGGATAAAGATAGAACTAGCGTGACGTGAAAAGCTTCGTTCCCGACACCAATCACGATCTCGAGCCTCAGAATCTCCTCCTTGAACTCCCAAATTGCCTATTCCCAGTCCCTCAAACTCAATTTTCGATAATGGGTTCGATTTGATAGGATCAAATCCCGTAGCGAAAGCGATTTTGATCGTGTGTTCTTGTAAAGAGTTACATAGATCTAATCAAAACTTATATCTAAAGCGATTAAGCATGTTTACTAAGATTGGACAACAAATATATTACCTTTGTAGACAAAAACAACACGTGCTCTTTTGTTCCTCTCGTTCTCACGATCTCAACAATCTCAACAATCTCGTGTTCTCCACAAATGATAGCACACAAAATGTGTTATCCTTAGGCTTAATTATTACTAGTTTTATGATAATTTCAGGGCTTTTACGTGTTTAATTCATTCAATTTCAGGTTAAAAGCTTAAACAGAGCTATTGGAGAGAATTTGGATCACTCGGGATCAAAACGAGGCTATTTGGAGCTAAAAATAATACCATTTGGGAGAGAAATGATCAATCCAAGCATGATGACCCGAGATGATGGCGTTGCAGCGCCATGCTTGCTGTTTGGAAGCGTTGAAGACCATTGTCGATAGCGTTGCAACGCTGCCTTGCAGCGTCGCAACGCTATCTAGATAGAAAATCACGCGTGAGAAGATGCGAGAGGCGTTGTAACGCCGCCGCAGCGCCGCAACGCCGGATCGAGCAAGGGCGCGCGCTAGGTAAGCGGCGTTGCTGTAACGCGCCTCAGCGTTAACGCCATCGATTGTTTCCTTATTTACCACGTGTATAGGGCACAGCGTTGCAACGCTGTCCCTAGCGTTGCAACGCTGTGCCGATTATGCCTATAAATACAACATTATGCAATTGAGAAAAGGGAGCCGAATTTGGTAGAATTTTGCCCTAATTTCGAAATACACTTTGTAAGAAGAGAGAAAAGAGTGATTTTGGGAGCCAAAGCATTGGTGGAGGTTCGAGATCGAAGACGAGAGCTCGGAGACGAAGGACCGACATCGACACATAAGTTTAATTTCCTTTTCCTTCAATTTGTAATAGCGTTCTAAGACGTTTTCTACTTGTTTAATTTGATTTTCATGTGATTTAGAGTAGCTAAACTTTGTAGTTAGGAATTGATGTATTTGTGATGACTTTCTTGCTATGTAATGAAGCATGTTTTGTCTTTATTTTTGGCAATTTGTTCGTTACTTTTTAATTTGTTGATTTAAGTGGACTCGAGAGATAAAGCTTAAATTAGATCAAAGTTGTCAAAACCTTAAGAAATCTTGCATGAGAATGACCTGGAAATCTTAGGGAAACACATAAAGAAGTTGCTTAATGTCGTACATGCTTAGATTTTATATGGAGACTATAGGATTTATTGTATGCGCGAGGCTCTTGAGAGATCGAGAGACTTTCTTGAGTAATTTACTTCTTGTTTATAAATTCATCTCATTGGTTCAATGCATGTGTTAGTTAGATCATTAACTTGTACAATCACTTCCCTAAAATCTATCAATTCGTGTCTCCACATGTTTGTTTGTCTTTAATTCCTGTTTCATCACCTATCCATGTTATGTTTCTTTAGCTAAAATTGAGAAGCAGTATCTTAGTAATTAATTAATATAGAAACTCATTCCCAAGGACGATACTTGGACTCACAAATCATTATACTAAAACTTGACCCGTACACTGCGGTATTGCAATATTATTTTACGCAATAACAAACTACGAAGTAGTTTTGATCCGCCCGCTAGATCTTCTCCGTTGTATCTCTAGGAGAGGGAAGGTGGTGGAACCTCTTTTGGAGTTGGGAGAGATTTTGAGAGAGACAAGTGTTTTGGAACTTTTCCAACAAAAAATACTTGCCAAAAAAAGCACTAGGATTTCCTTGGAATAACCTTCTCAAATGTGCATCTCATGCAAATATTTATAGGAAAATAGGATGGAAATGACCATTCTACCCCACAGTGCTCTTATGATATATTTCCCATGGATTAAACCATATGTTATATCAATTACATCATATATAATTGATATATCCCTTAAACATGAAATTGAACATTTCAATTTCACTCAAAACTATAAACACTCATTATTTCCATGTTGAGTCAACGGAGGGACCTAATGGATCTACAAATCATGAGCTCCAATGATACAAGATTAATCAATCAAACTCTTTGATTCAATTAACAAACATTCATTAACTATAAGTCACTCCACTATAGACTCGTAGTTGCACTCTCCTCACTATAGGTTGTGTTGTATCCACTGATATGATCAATACTTGTGAGTCGACCCTTCACAGGTTGTTCGTAATCACAGCTGGGTCAAATTACCGTTTTACCCCTGTGAATACATCTTGCTCCTTAAGCTCCACTGATCCTCTAATGAACAATCAGTCTATGGTCCTACCATAAACTTAATCTTTCTTAGGCCAGTAAGAAGGCAGGGCCCCGTTGTTCAAGACTTGGATTCAGTTCTTAAGAGAACAACCTATCTGATTCCCTAATTCAGGAATGAGTGAATTCCATCTTACATAGTTAAGTTTCCAGCTACCTACAAAGTTATGTCCCTGAGAAGTTAGACTTATTGAGTCGGCTACAGGCCACTCTCACCCATACTAGTCTAAGGACAAATCTCATAAGCAGGAGTTCGTAGCTTGCTCAGGATTCAGGTCAAGTCACTAATGATCATCTATAAATTATTATACCTATCTTCATAACGGTGTTACATTAGTAGGTTAATAATTCGCGGTCTGGTCTTGTATAATCTCATTATATAGGATGCCCCCACTCGCATGTCTACCACATGAACGAGTTGGATTACCTCGTTTGTACCAAATACAAAGCAGGTCGCATCCATGGTGTTACCAGTATAAGGTTCCCAACCTTATGCATATACCATAGACCTTTTAGGTTATGCTTGAACAACTTAATCCAACTTGTGTCTACTACACAAATTGTTCAAAATCAATCATTATAACCTTGGAACTTAGTTTATTGGATTTAGATTTATATACGAGAATATAATAAATAACATCTTTATTTATTTGAAACAAAACTACACTTGTTTAGTGTTGGGATTTATGTCCTAATCTCGTTTAGTTTGTAAATTTAACATTTGAAATTAATAAGAGTTATTTATTTCATCATTTTGTGTCTCGCAAATTTTACAAAATTTGTCCAATAAACTAAGCTCCAAGATCATTGAATATATGAGAGAACTACAACTTGAACGGTGTGTAGTGGACACACAAGGAGGATCACGTTCGACTTAATGATCCGAACGGTCTATAGTATATGGATAAGGGTTGGAGACCTAATCCTAGATACGTTGTGGATGCGACCCGCTTTGTATTAGATACAAACGAGGTGATCTGATTCGTTCATGTAGTTGACATGCGAGTAGGGGCATCCTGTACAATGAGATTGTACAAGACCAGACCGTGAATTATTAGACATACTGATGTAACACCGTTGACAATATGCACTAATAACTTCGTAGATGACCATTAGTGACTCGACCTGAATCCTGAGCGTGTTATGGACTCCTGTCTGCAGGGGTATGTCCTTTGACTAGTACGGTTGAGGGTGTCACAGTTACTCGCCCAATATGCCTATCTTCTCAGGGACAGGACCAAGTGGGGAGCTGGGAACTTAATCTCGCTCGTTCCCGCCTTTAGGGAAACTAGAGGGCTTGTTCCCATAAGTGATGTCTCCAAGGCTTGGACAACGGGCGCCCTCATTTGCCCGAGAGGGTTGTTGTGTATGGTATGATCATTACAACGTTGTTGTTCATTAGAGGAGCAGTGGAGATTTAAGGAACAAGAAGTAGACACAGGGGTAAAACGGTAATTTGATCCAACAGTGTCTACGAACAACCTGTGACGGGTCGACTCATGGGCATTGGTTATATCAGTGGACACAAGTTGTCTTACACTGACGGGGTGCAGCTACGAGCTTTAGTGGAGTGTTAACGTAGCTAATGAATGTTGATTAACCGGGTCAAAGAGTTTGACAGGTTAATCTCGGATCATTGAAGCTCGTCACTGTAGGTCCATTAGGTCCCTCGGTTGGCTCAAACTGGATTATAGAAGGTTTACATTTTTGTGTGAATTTAAGTGTTCAAGTTCACTAAAGGGTAATTATGTCATTTATATGAGATATGAATGATATATTATATAGTTTAATATGAATGAGATTCATAATAAACTATAGGTTAGCCTAATTGTTGAATTAGGGCTAACTTGGAGAAATTAGATTGAGAGAAATTAAATTGAATGCGATTCAATTTAAAAATCCACAATTATACAAATGTGATTTGTAAAATGAGATATGAGATATCTTATAATATGCGGTTATGCAAATATGATTTGCATAACCTATGGTTGTGGTAAAATGGTAAATAGGTGGAGATTTCAACTCCACCTATCACCATTATTTAAACCCATTTGCAAGAAGGGGAGGTAAGTCATTTGCTCATTTTTGGAATTCTCACCAAAAGAAGCAAAGTGAATTATCTCTCAAACCCAACTCTCTCTCAAATTCTCCTCCCTTCACCAAAAAAAAGAATCTCACAATTCTCCTTCTACCTAAAGTAGAACAACCGAGAAACCAAGTGGAGGTGTCCGGTTCGTTGTTCGCGAGAGCAGATCGAGATCGTTGGGAAGAACACGAAGAGTTCGGGATCGGAAGAAGAAAATTTGAAGACGGTCTTCAACAAGTAAGTAGCATCTAACTTGTTGTTTTTCTTTCTTTAAATGCATGTTTAACCTTATACTATTCAATTGTTTAATTTTAACAAATCAAATTGTACAATGATACCACGACGATTCGATCGTCTTCCGCTACGCGGGGATTCTCATTCCCTTCAATTGGTATCAGAGCCAATCGTTGGCTTCTTGTTGTGTATTTGTTTTTGTTAAAATTAGGTGGGTATATGTTTCGATTTATGAGACAAATTGTGGTTTGCAAAATGGGTGTTTTCGATTTTGGCATTTGTTTTAGATTTACATTTATGTTGATGTGATCAATGTAAGGGCCCGTTGTTTTGAGCATTTATTATGTAAATCGAGTCTGTAAGTCCGTGTCGCTCGTGGCATGAGATGTTGTGAAGAAATCAGAGCGGAAACGACGAGAAACGACGAAGAACAGCAAGAGGAGCTTGTTATTCTGTCGACAATGTTGAGACGCTGTTCATCGGCGTCTCAACGCTGCCATCGCGGGAGCAAGGTGTGCTTCAGGACAGCGTTGCAACGCTGCTGGCGTTGGGAACGCTGGCGTGACGCTGAGCGCTTCATAACGTTAGTAACGCCGCCACGACGCGTTACGCGCATGCGCGAGTTAGTGGGCAGTTCGCGAGGCATGCACGCGATTTCCGTGGGGCATGGAGGCAGTGGCTTCGTGGGCGATTTTTGAACGTTTTTTTTACATTCATTTATTTATAAAATGTATTTATTTATTAAGTTAATTTTATTTTATTAATTAATATTAATATAATTGTTATATTAATGTTAATTAATTAAATAAATGCCCCTAAGTGCCAAAACCGGTCCATTTTTGCTGTTTAATTATTTTATGCATGAGATGTATGATTTAATTAATTCTATGTGCATAATGTATGTCATATAGATTTAAAATCCCAGCTTAGGTTAAACATTTCATGCATCATTTTATATTATAAGTGTTATAATATATAGTTTGCATGATAGGTTATATTATAAGTGTTATAATATAATTAAGAGCATGTTTTAATTTATTTAATATAAGAGTTATATTTCTTAGATTAAAAGTATGCCCATGCATTTAATTTCATGTGATGAATATTTGTTATAGTCTATAGTTATTCATGTGATGAATGATCAAGCACTATAACATAGAAATGCATGTAACCTAAGTTAATTATTAGTTTTAAAGTGTTTAGAACTTGAATAATTAGACTTAGGTTTTCTAGCTCTAATAAGATAAGAATTAGGAAATCAAAATATGAACTTTGAATGGTGACAGATTAGTAACTCTGTCTAAGGAAGGTTTTGTCTAAGGCTGGGGTATTTAAGTTGACGCTTGTCGAACACCCCTACCTGAAAACCGACCTGGGAGTGAATTCGGTATGGAGATTCTTAGGTTATATTATCGTGAGTGTCGTTAATTAAAAGTTGATTAATTTACTCACATAGACCTAAGTTAATAATGTGATTATAAACTTAGGCTAAATACAATATTAGAGTTATATTGGTAGACTTAGATAAATTTTAGTCGATTTATCTAGGTCAATCCCGAAAAATATAAAGTGTTGAGTGGGAGGAAATAAAGTGTATAAGATACATTTAATTTTTCGACCACAAATCTCCGTTAAGTCCGCACCGTGAGATCCATACTCGACCTCGTGGCGTAAATGGGAGCGTCCTCCTTCAGATGGTATTTGTATGGGTAAATATCATAGTGGATGGAGAGAGTACTTATAGTTAGTGGGAGCGAGACTTGTGAAAACGGGACCTAGGGTCTCTTCTTTCGATTCACACCGTGAGACTCCTATGATCCGCCTGCTAGTTTGGCCTGGACCAGACAATCCTTCGGAGAGCCTTGATCATGGGAGTCGGAACACCGTGAATGATTGAAGGGGCGTATGTCCGTGAACATGATCTGGACATGATGACTCACTTTAATTTGGCGGAGAAGAACGGGGCTTCGATTGATGAGTCGAGCCAGGCCAGCTTTATCTTCGAGACTCTTCCGAAGAGTTTCCTTCAGTTTCGTAGCAACGTTGTTATGAACAAGATAAGCTACACACTGACCACCCTTCTAAACGAGCTACAGAACTTCCAGTTCTTGATGAGGATCAGGACACTGGAAGCTGAGGTAAATGTTGTCTTCAGGTCCTTTCACAGGGGTTCGACCTCTGGGACAAAACCTGTAGCTCCTTCTCACCCGAAAGGGAAGAAGAAGAAAATGAAAAAGGGTAAAGTTGACCTAGCTGCCGCCCAAAAGGGCAAGAAGGTCAAGGATGATGGAGATCTAATCTCCTTGAGCAGCGGAAACGTGTTTGGGATTGTTAATTGCTTGATTGTTTTAATTGAAACAAAAAAACAGTACATTGAAAAATAATACAGAACAAACATGGAAATTCTAATCCTATTAGACATGGATTAATTGCATATATGCAAACATATGTTAAGTTTAACAATTAAACTAAAGGGAAGAAAAATACCTTTGTAATTTCAACTTGCAGCAACTCCTTGCTCCAAACAAGACAGCAACACAGCAACTTCCAAGATGTTTCTCTGTTTTCTTCAATTGGACAACATCACGAGGAAAACCTTCTATCCCCTGAGATCTTAGAACAAAACCCTTTGTGGGAAGGATTCCAACAATTGGAAGGTTTTGGGAATTCTAGAATTGAGAGAGAGATAACTTTTCCTTCTATGAGAACACCAATTGATCTATAGATCGTTTCACACCCCTTCTCTCTGTTAAGCTATCGATAGGGAGAAGGAAGGGGATGGTGGAAACGTGTCTGGAAGACACGTTCCTTTATTTTTATTATTAAAATAATAATAATAATAATAATTAAATAATAATTAAATCAAATTTAATTATTAATTTAAATAATACAAATTAAATATCATATATTTAATTTGGATTAAATCTCATTTAATCACATTACCCTTTAACCTATAGTTTTAATGTACAATCCAGTGCACATTAAATTTTAACCTATAGTTTTCAAATATGAATCACATTCACATTTGAATTTAATATTTGAACTCTTTCAAATATTTAATTCTCTCAAGTAATTTAATATGAATCCTATTCACATTAAATTTATAATATATAGTTCCAAAACTATATATTATATCGTATTAATATACATTATATTTATTCTCAATGAATTTGAACATTTCAAATTCAAATGATCTAAGAACCCTTTACGAGCTAGAAGGTGGACCTAATGGACCTACATATCGTAAGCTCCAACGATACGAGATTGTTCGGTTAATCTCATTAACCTCTAAATCAACATTCGTTAAGCTCGCGAACACTCCACTAAAGTCCCACAACCGCACTCTTCTCACCTGCAGAGATATATTTCTCGTGTCCATAGATATTGACCAATAACAAGCAAGTCAATCCTTCATTTAATGTTCAGTAACACCGGTGGGTCAAATTACCATTTTACCCCCAGGTTACATCTTGTGCCTTAAGTACCAAAGCTGCTCTCTAATGAACAATTTGTTTGTGGTCCTACTAACAAACAGAGAGTCCTCTCGGGCCAAAGAGAGGGTCGGGCCTTTTATTCAAGTCCTAGAGACACCACTTAAGGGAACATTCCTTTACTTACCCTAGTAGGCGGGAAGAAGTGAATTCCATCTTGCTAAGTTAAGTTCTCAGCCGCTCACTCGGTCTTGTCCCCAAGAAGATAGGCATATTGAGTCGGCGAATCTGGCTACTCTCACCCATACTAGTCAAAGGACAATCCTCGCATGACAGGAGTTCGTGAGTCGCTTCGTCAGGATTGAGATCAAGTTGCCTAGGTCATCCTAGTGAAATAGAAACCTAACAAGTCAACGGAGTTACACCCCTTCTCCCCATTCACATGTCATCTACACGAACACGTTAGGATCATAGTGTTTGTATCAAATACAAAGTGGGCCACATCCATAGTTTTACCAGGGTAAGGTACCCAAATCTTATCCCCTAACTATAGACCTTTTAGGCTGTGTCTCAAACCAAGATCCTTTTTATGTACATTACATTCAGTTAAACATTCATTTAACAGCCTTGGATGTTTAGTTTATTGGATTTTAGGGTTTAAATAAAGGCAAACTCGTAAATAACGAACAATAACACTTTATTGAAATAATAACACTTTATTACAATAATTCGAACATAATTACAAACTACGAGTTTTAGGGCACAAATCCCAACAAAGGAAGTTGCAGAAAAAGGAAAGTGTGTTCCACTGCAATGGGGACGACCACTAGAAGAGAAACTGTCCCAAGTTCCTTGTCGAGAGGAAGAATCAAGGTAAATGTGATTTACTTGTAACTGAAACATGTTTAGTGGAGAGTAGTGACTCTGCCTGGATATTGGATTCGGGCGCCACTAACCACGTTTGTTCTTCTTTTCAGGGAATTGATTCCTAGCAGCAGCTGCGAGAGGGTGAGGTGACTCTACGGGTTAGATACGATAAGATTGTCTCTGCTGCAGCAATCGGCAAAGTGAAGCTTTACTTTGGCAGGAATTACTTATTGTTAGACAATTTGTACATAGTCCCAGGGTTTACTAGAATCCTTGTTTCTATTTCCTGTCTTTTAGAACATTGTATTTCCGTTTCATTCAATGGCAATAAAGCGTTTATTTCCAGAAATGAAAACTTCATTTGTTCTGCTTCACTTAAGTCAAATTTGTATGTTTTAAAATCTAATTCGGTCAAAAGCGTTTTGAACACTGAATTATTTAAAACTGCAGAAACACGAACTAAAAGAGTAAAAGTTTCTCCAAAAGAAAATGCTCATCTTTGGCATCTACGGTTAGGCCACATTAATCTCAATAGGATTGAGAGACTAGTGAAGAGTGGACTTCTAAACGAGTTGGAAGAAAACTCTTTACCGGTATGTGAGTCATGCCTCGAAGGCAAAATGACCAAATGTCCTTTTAGTAGAAAAGGATATAGAGCCAAATAGCCACTTGAGCTTATACATTCTGACCTTTGTGATCCGATGAATGTTAAAGCACGAGGTGGTTACGAATACTTCGTATCTTTTATAGATGACTATTCGAGGTATGGGTATATTTACCTTATACATAGGAAGTCTGAAACCCTTGAAAAGTTCAAGGAGTACAAGACTGAGGTTGAGAACCTGTTAGGTAAAACGATAAAAACACTTCGATCGGATCGAGGTAGAGAGTATATGGACACAGAATTCCAGGACTATATGATAGAACACGGAATTACGTCTCAACTCTCAGCACCTGGTATGCCACAATAGAATGGTGTATCGGAGAGGAGAAACAAAACCCTGTTGGACATGGTTCGGTCGATGATGAGTTATGCTCGTCTCCCTGATTCTTTTTGGGGTTACGCAGTGGAGACTGCGGTTTATATTTTGAACAATGTTTCGTCGAAAAGTGTTTGTGAAACACCTTTCGAACTCTAGAATGGACGTAAAGGTAGTTTACACCATTTTAGAATTTGGGGATGCCCGACCCATGTGTTGGTGTCAAACCCGAAAAAGTTGGAACCCCGTTCAAAATTGTGCCTATTTGTAGGTTACCCAAAAGAGACTAGGGGTGGTCTATTTTACGATCCTAAGGAAAATAGGGTGCTTGTGTCGACAAACGCCACTTTCCTTGAGGAAGACCACGTCAGGGATCATTTGCCTAGGAGCAAAATCGTGTTAAACGAAATGGACAGTACATCAACAAGAGTTGCTGATAGGGCTAATACGTCAACAAGTGTTGTTGATCCTAGCACGTCTAGTCAAGTTCGATCCCAAGAGTTGGGAATGCCTCGACGTAGTGGGAGGGTTGTGAGACAGCCTGAACGTTACATAGGTTCAGCTTAAACCCAAGTCGTCACTTCTGATGATGACTGTGAGGATCCATTGACTTATGATCAGACAATGACAGACGTTGACAAGGACGAATGGATTAAAGCTATGGACTAGGAAATGGAGTCGATGTACTTCAATTTTGCCTACGAGCTTGTGGATCAACCGGATGGGGTAAAACCTATTGGTTGCAAATGGATCTACAAGCGTAAACGTGGCGTAGATGGGAAGGTGCAAACCTTCAAAGCACGACTAGTGGCAAATGGTTTTACCTAAGTCGAAGGGGTTGACTATGAGGAAACTTTTTCACCCGTTGTCATGGTAAAGTCGATAAGGATCCTTCTGGCCATTGCCGCGTATTATGACTACGAGGTATGGTAGATGGATGTCAAGACCGTCTTTCTGAATGGCAACCTTGACAAAACCATCTGCATGGACCAACCCAAAGGGTTCATAACCCAAGGCCAAGAGCAAAAGGTTTGCCGGCTTCATAGGTCCATTTATGGACTGAAACAAGCCTCGAGGTCTTGGAATATAAGGTTTGATGAGGCGATCAAATCTTATGGCTTTGATCAAAATGTTGACGAGCCTTGTGTTTACAAGAAAATCGTCGACAAGACTGTCGCATTTCTGGTATTGTACGTGGATGATATCCTTCTCATTAGGAATGAGGTAGGATTTCTTACCGACGTAAAAAAAATGGCTAGCTTCGCAATTCCAAATGAAAGATTTGGGAGAAGCTCAGTATGTTCGAGGTATCCAGATAGTCTGGAACCAGGAGAACAAAATGCTAGCCATGTCTCAAGCGTCTTAAACTGACAAGATGTTGTCTAGATATAAGATGCAGAACTCCAAGAAGGGCTTGCTGCCTTTCAGGCATGGGGTTCACCTGTCTAAGGATCAATGTCCTAAGACTCCTTAAGAGGTTGAGGAAATGAGACGGATCCCCTATGCTTCAACTGTAGGGAGCCTCATGTATGCCATGTTGTGTACTAGGCTCGACATCTGTTATGCAGTAGGGATTGTCAATAAGTATCAATCTAATCTAGGATTAGATCACTGGACGATCGTAAAGGCAATCCACAAGTATCTTAGGAGAACGAGGAACTACAGCTTAGTGTATGGCAGTGGGGATTTGATCCTTACGGAATACACATATTCTGACTTTCAGACCGATAAGGATTCTAGGAAATCCACTTCGGGGTCAGCCTTCATTTTGAATGGAGGAGTTGTAGTATGATGAAGCATCAAAAAGGGATGCATCGCTGATTCCACTATGGAAGCTGAGTACGTTGCGGCTTGTGAAACTGCAAAGAAAGCTGTTTGGCTTAGGAAGTTCGTGACGGATTTGGAAGTTGTTCCAAATATGAACTTGCCGATCACACTATTTTATGACAAAAGTGGTGTTGTAGCCATCTCTAGAAAGCCTCAGAGCCATAAGAGAGGCAAGCACATTGAGCGAAAGTATCACCTGATACAGGAGATTGTGCACCGCGGCGACGTGACAGTCACGCAGATAGCGTTAGAGCACAACATTGCTGATCCATTTATAAATCCCCTCACGACTAAGGTGTTTAAGGGTCACCTAGAGAGTCTAGGTCTTTGAGAGCTTCCTTACTAGGGCAAGTGGGATAATTGTAAACGGGTATTCAATGCCTTAGTTTATTGTATTACTTCATTGTAATTATTGTACATTTCAGAAATGTATTTGCTCCACTAGCTTAGTCCAAGTGGGAGTTTGTTGGGATGTATGTCCTAATCTCGTTTAGTTTGTAAATTTAACATTTGAAATTAATAAGAGTTATTTATTTCATCATTTTGTGTCTCACAAATTTTACAAACTTTATCCAATAAACTAAGCTCAATGGTCATTAAATATATGAGAGAACTAGAACTTGAACGGTGTGTAGTGGACACACATGGAGGATCACGTTCGAGTTAATGAACCGAACGGTCTAAAGTATATTGATAGGGTTGGAGACCTAATCCTGGGTACGCTGTGGATGCGACTCACTTTGTATTAGATACAAACGAGGTGATCTAACTCGTTCATATAGTTGACATGTGAGTGGGGGCATCCTGTGCAATGAGATTGTACAAGACCGGACCGTGAATTATTAGACCTACTGATGTAACACCGTTGATAGTATGGACTAATAACTTCGTAGATGACCATTAGTGACTCGACCTAAATCCTGAGCGTGTTACGAACTCGCATCGTGGGGTCCGTCCTCTTGACTAGTACGGGTGAGGGTGGTCACATTTACTCGCCCAATATGCCTATCTTCTCAGGGACATGACCAAGTGGGGAGCTGGGAACTTAACTACGCGAGATGGAATTCACTCGTTTCTGCCTTTAGGGAAACTAGAGGGGTTGTTCCATTAAGTGCTGTCTCTAGGGCTTGGACAACGGGCACCCACCCTCTCACTGACCCAAAAGGATTGTTGTGTATGGTTGGATCATTACAACGTTGTTGTTTATTAGAGGAGCAGTGGAGACTTAAGGAACAAGAAGTAGACACAGGGGTAAAATGGTAATTTAATCCAGCAGTGTCTACGAACAACCTGTGAAGGGTCGACTCATGGGCATTGGTTATATCAGTGGACACAACTTGTCTTACACTGACGGGAGTGCAACTACAGGCTTTAGTGGAGTGTTACCGTAGCTAATGAATGTTGATTAACTGAGTCAAAGAGTTTGACAGGTTAATCTCGGATCATTGGAGTTCGTCACTGTAGGTCCATTAGGTCCCTCGGTTGGCTCAAACTGGATTAATAGAATGTTTACATTTTTTGTGTGAATTTGAAGTGTTCAAGTTCATTAAAGGGTAATTATGTCATTTATATGAGGTATGAATGATATATTATATAGTTTAATATGAATGAGATTCATAATAAACTATAGGTTAGCCTAATTATTGAATTAAGGCTAACTTGGAGAAATTAGATTGAGAGAAATTAAATTGAATGTGATTCAATTTAAAAATCCACAATTATACAAATGTGATTTGTAAAATGAGATATGAGATATCTTATAATATGTGGTCATACCAATATGATTTGCATAACCTATGGTTATGGTAAAATGGTAAATAGGTGGAGATTTCAACTCCACCTATCACCATTATTTAAACCCCTTTGCAAGAAGGGGAGGTAAGTCATTTGCTCATTTTTGGAATTCTCACCAAAAGAAGCAAAGTGAATTCTCTCTCAAACTCAACCCTCTCTCAAATTCTCCTTCCTTCACCAAAACAAAGAATCCCACAATTCTCCTTCTACCTAAAGTAGAACAACCGAGAAACCAAGTGGAGGTGTCCGGTTCGTTGTTCGCGAAAGGAGATCGAGATCGTTGAGAAGAACACGAAGAGTTCGTGATCGGGGGAAGGAAATTTGAAGACGGTCTTCAACATGTAAGTAGCATCTAACTTGTTGTTTTTCCTTCTTTAAATGCATGTTTAACCTTATACTATTAGATAGTTTAATTTTAACAAATCAAATTGCATAATGATACCACGACGATTTGATCGTCTTCCGCTGCGCGAAGATTCTCATTCCCTTCATTTAGGGCATAAATCCCAACACGATTCCCTCCAAAAAGTCCTTCAATTCGTGACAAAACTTGCATTTTATAGCAATCGACACCTAGCGTCTCAACGTTGTACCCTAAAGGCGCGTATTAAAAAAGGAAATCACACGACGTTCAGACTCTAGTGTGCAGCGTCTCAACGCCGCTACGTTGGGTGCGCGTGCTTGATTTGTCACGCCGCCCTTGCAGAAAGTGTGGTTGGGTTGTTCTAGCATTGAGACGTCGTTGTGCAGCGTATAATGTTGCTGTCACGACTTTTCCATCTATTTTTCTTCTTCCAAACTTCCCTTTTTCCAATCCTTGCCCTGTTTTTGCCCCATTTTCACATTTTTTCAATCAAATAACTCTGTTTATCTTTGAATGCTCGAATCCTGCAAAGCAGATAAAAATGTGCATACAATTATTCATTAAATCCTTAAAACTTGCAATATTTAAATATAATATAAGCTCACAAAGTGCGCTTATCAGAAGTCGACGATGTAATAGAGGTTGAGCGAATGACTTCTGTCTTCGATTGCATCAAGCCTTCAACTACTCGGCCTTTGATCTTTCAAATGATGAGTATAACTACAACAAAAGAAGAAATCCAAAGTACAACTTCTGTCTCAACTCGACCTTCAACATTTATTGTTTATCGCCTTAAATTAACAAGCGATCAACATGAAAGAAAAATAAAATCATTGAAAGTAGAACTATTTGATGAAGTGAACCAAGACAAAAAAAAAAAAATCACAGCCTTGCCCCTTTCATGTATGAAAATGAAGTTCTATGTTTTCATAAACACAGAGGGTTCCTTGAGGGTAAAGAAAAATGACATCATCCTAACAAATCCTACAAATAAAGAATTTGATCAAGACCATGATGAAGACAAAAATATCTAAGATGTAAAAAAAAAAAAGCTCCTTGTTGCAAGAGCCTTAACTGCATGATGCTCCTGGCCCACACGAGCTTAAAAGGTGAACGATCCTAAAAAAAATCTTTGAACTATGTTATAACTTGATTCCTTTAACTCAAAAGATACGTAGGCATCTTAAAAAAACTTTAAGTTTAGTCTCAAAAAAATGTTTTCATCCCACAAAAAGAGATGTTAAGTTAGATGCATATAAGGAGCTTTGCTCGCTTTAGGTTCGAGCTTCGTTCCCCTCAAGTTTCGTTTGTCGCTTACTCTCTTAGAGTTCAAGCATCGCTCACCTCAAGTTCATGCCATCACCTACTTGCTTGAAGTCCGACTTCAAATTTTACTTGCTTCAAATCCAAGATCAAGCATTCCACCATCTCTTCAAGTTCAAGTTGAGCATTAGCCACTTCAAGTCGATGTTTGTGTGTCTCTAAATTCAAGTCAAAGTTTGGGAGTCTAATCCCTTAAAGACCAAGTTCGAGCATCACTCACATCAAGTCTAAGATCGAGATTCATGCATTTCAAGTGCAAGATCAATTGAGTATTGCTCAAGTTCAAGGATTAAGCATTATCGTTCAAAGTACGACGCTCTACCTCCAAGTTTGGTGCTTCACCTCCAAGTTCGGCATTCCACCTTCAAGTTCGATTTGTCGCTCACTTGCATAAAATTTGAGCTTCAACCGCCTAAAGTTCGGGCTTCACTCTCCTTCAAGTTTAGGGTTCGCGCTTCGGCCCTTCAAGTCTTCGAGTTCGAGTTTTTCTCACTTCAAGCTTTAGTTTGAACATCGCTCACTTGAGATTCAAGTTTGCACTTCGCTCTCTTCAAGTTCAAGTTCAAATTCGAGCGTTGATCGCCTACAAGTTTGATGTTTCACCTCCAATTTTGACGTTTTGCCTCAAAATACAACAATTCGCCTACTAGTATTATGTTTCGCCTCCAAGTTGAGTGTCTCACTAGTTCCAAAGATCAGTTTCCGCTCATTTCAAGTTCAGCATTTCGCCTTCAAGTTTGAAACTTTACCTCCTAGTACGATCTTCCATATTCAAGTTTTCCATTTCCTCTCTACGTACGCATTTTGCCCCCAAGTTCGACAGTTTCTCTCCTTTTCCAAGTTTTGAGATTTTGTCATGCTCTGCCAAATTAGGAGGTTTCGTTTGTCGACGCGCGCTCCTCGACTAAGTCTGAAGGCTTCGTCCGTCGACGTTTGTCCCTCTGCCAAGTCAAGAGGCTCTGTCTGTCAACACTTGTTCCTTTGCCAAGTTAGGAGGCTTCGTTCATCAACACTCGCTCTTCGTCCAAATCAAAGGCTATCGCCAAACAAGAAAAATCAATTTTTTCCCAAAAGTTCAAATTTTGATTAATTGGCGTAAAAAATGTGTATAAAAAATCAAAATGTTGAGCTAAAATCATATTTTGATTAAATTGACACATCAAACAGAGTCAAAATTATGAACAAATACCTTATATTTTGACTCAAAATTATCTTTTCGAGATTAACCCACACATACTTGTGCTTAAATCTCAAAAAGGGACATTTTTTGACAGAGAAATTTCGGTCAATCTCCAATTGTCGCGTCATTATTCTGAATTAATGACGAAATTATAAATAATTAAATTTGAGATAAATTAAAATTGACATGTGTGTTCAAATTTAATTTGAAGATAAAAATTGATAAATTCTAAAAATTAAAAAGCAACATGTCTTCATTATGACAATTTGACCAAATAATTTAATTTGGTCAAATTGGTTATATAGAATTTGGGTAAAGTTATATAAAATCAAAACCCAAATGGTTAGGTGCAAAAGCCTAAGAGGCCCAAGCCCACATGACCATGGGAGCTCTATAAATAGAAGAGCACCCCTTCATTTGAAAGGTTCAGAAATCAAACTCTCCAAAGAACTCAAAGATAAGAAAAGTCCTTAGGTGTTAAACGATGTCTAGGTGTTGAATGCTAAGTCCCCAGGTGTTTGGTGCTAAGTCCCTAGGTGCTAAGTTCGTAGGTGTTAGGTGCTAAGTCCCTAGGTGCTAGGTCCTTAGATAAGTCCTTAGGTGTTGAATGCTAAGTCCTTTGGTGCAAAGTCCTTAGGTGCTAGATGTCAAGTTCCTAGGTGTTAAACACTCTTGGAAGACCAAAGACTCTCCAAGACAAGTCCTTAGGTGTTAAATGTTCCTTGAAGACTAAAGACTTTTGAAGATTCGCCAAAAATTGTTTTCTTCGAGAGAATCAACAAGCCAAAGGCCAATCTAATAATCAACAAGCCAAGGGTCGATTAACGATTAACCAGCCAAAGATCGATCCACAATCGAAAAGCCAAGGGTCGATCAATTATCAATATGCCAAATGTTGATCAACGATCAACAAGCCAAAGGGAAATCAACAATCAACAAGCCAAAGGTCGATCTCACGATCAAAATCAACAAGCCAAAGGTCGATCTAACGATCAATAAGCAAAGATTGATCTGATGATTAACAAGCTAAGGACTGATCAACAATCAACAAGTTGAAGACATGCAAGAAGCTACAAGTCGAAGACCTTCAACAAGCTACAATCCAAAGACCTTCAACAAGCTACAAGCTAAAAAGCTTTAATAAGTTACAAGTCGAAGACCTTCAACATGTTGCAAAGCCCTCAAACAACTTGAAGATCGAGAACAAGCTGCAAGGCCCTCAAATAACTTCACACTCGAGAACAAGCTACAAATACCCTCGAGAAAACTTTACATTCTAGAACAAACTACAAATCCCTCGAGAAAAATTCACATTTGAGAACCAGGTGCGAAGCCCTCGAATCAAACCTACATTTGAGAACAAGCTACAAAGCCCTCAAACGAATTACACTTGAGAGAAAGAAATAATCAGAGGATAAACATTAGAGATTGTAATTCACTTCATTCAAATTAATATAAATACAAATTCATTTATGTGTCTCATTTCTATTTCTTTATTGAAATCACGTGTGCAAAAATAGACCTTGTTAATATTTGTTGATGTCAAAATCTGGCTAGGAAAAGTCTCGTATGACTTTCTTCAAGGGTAAATTTGTTTATTGAAGAAAAATGGGACCTTCAAAATAGAGAAAATTGTACACCGGTGTGATGTTTGTCACACACTCTGATACTTAAGTTAGAGA
This sequence comes from Trichosanthes cucumerina, assembly GCA_036507285.1. Classification (NCBI taxonomy): domain Eukaryota; kingdom Viridiplantae; phylum Streptophyta; class Magnoliopsida; order Cucurbitales; family Cucurbitaceae; genus Trichosanthes; species Trichosanthes cucumerina. The sequence continues at coordinate 9,332,114 of CM071839.1, read as the reverse complement.
ATGAAAAGTATAGGGTTTTGGAGACCGAGTGTTAAGTTACCTTTCATGAAATTATAATAAGGTATTTATAGGATCTGACTTATGTTTTCAATATTTCTTTCCAGATAAGTATTCAAAGAGGACTTCCTTTTCTATCTTGAAATTGGATTGGAAAAAATTAACCTTGGCTTGCAGGATTCCTTAAACATGTTTCTTCTTGTGCTCTTATTATTTTGACTTTTATCTAGATTCCAGATGTTTGACTAAGTACAAATTTTACCCATAATATGAGCTCTCATCTCCAACTTGGGAGTATAACTCTTGTGTCGAATTCTCTTTTAATATATGGATCTTAGCTTCTCATGATGTTGGCCTCAAATCGTTTAGCTTTTTGCCTTGGAATGTCCCACCAAACCTATTAGGATGATGTTGTGGCTTTTCTATATTTTAAAAAACTCAAGGGCAGTTCTCAGATCGATTATCATCTGGGAATGACCAATCAAGCCCAATAAGCATTCTTAGCACTTAATTTTCTATTACATGAAAATTGTTGTCCTTGTTTAGTCTTATGTAACCAAATTTTTCATATTTGATCTCTTTTTCAGAATCCATTGTGAGAGCCATATCTCAAATCTCTAAACTACTAGGATCAACTAATAAAGCCCTTTTTGGGGTCTAATAAATCTTTCAAGCTTGCAACCTCTGCATCTTAGCAAAGTTTTAAATTTATCATACTTCACTCAACTTTAATAAGTTTGTTTAGTCATGCTTAAATGAGACACACTTAAGGTTTTCTTCAGGCTTTTGGGTTGTCAAGGTCAGTCAACCAAACCTTTTTTTAGGTTCAATCAACTTTTTATGTCGCTTTCTTTGTATCCAAGTATTTTAGAGTTGTACTAGTTTCATACTTTGTTTGCACGACATAATCTTTAGTACCTGGGGTGGGCCTCGAATTTTTGCTCCAATCTACTATATTGGAGTAATCTCCTGATTTTTTTGCTTTCAATCTCAATTCAACTATAGGTTGGTCAATCGTGGTATGTTGACCTCGGCCAATCCCTTAGTTTTTTTTTACCAAATTTCTTACTTAGAGAATTGTTTAAGTCTCAATTGGCCGGTTCCTAATGACAATTTTTTTTCCTATGAATAGTTAGGTCTACTTTGTTAGTTCCTTAGCTAATTTTCTATTTATTTGAAAATGAGGCATATTTCCTATTCAACCCCTAATCAATAAGAAGGTGTTTGGCCCATGGTTTTGGGTTCCAAACCGAAAACCATGTTTGGTACAAGGGGTTTCAAAACCAAGGGGTTTTGAAACACTACCCCATGAGTTTTGAAACACAACCCTCTGGGTTACTACAGTGTAACCCTATGAGTTTTGTACCATGTTTTCCCACTTCCATTTATCGTTTTCTATTTTCGACGACAATTTCGACAACAACTCCAACGATTACTCCGATGACCCGACCAACTCTAATAACAACAACTCCGATGACAACTTTGAAAACAACTCCGACGACTACTCTCGTGACTCGACCAACTCCGATGACAACTCCGACAACCACCAACAACGACAACTCTGACGATTACACCGGCGACCCGACCAACTCCGATGACAATTCCGACGACCACACCGGCGACCCGACTAACTCTAATGACAACTCCGACGACCGCCTGATCACTACCGATAACAAAAACTTTGACGACCATACCGACAACCCAACCACCGTGACGATTACCTCCATCGATAACTACGATGAAAACTCTATAGATTAATTTAACGATCATCCCTGCGACTCGATCACCTCAACAACTTGATACTTTGATGCCCCAACTACCGCAACTCTGACTGGTCCGAACCACCGACAACGACAATCTCACAATCACTTCGAATACTAAACAACCCATAACCATAGTTAAAGACCACTCTGACGACCTGACAACCATAGTTGACAACCACCCCAAAAAATTTACCACCTAACAACCACTATTGATGACCACCTAGTGACCACTTCAATGACCCGACCACTCTAGCAACACAATCACCCCAATGACTACTTCGATGATCACCCCAACCTAACAATCCAACCACCCAAAACCATTGTTGACAACCACTTGGTGACCACGTTAGTGACCACCCAACAACCCAACCATCATATTTACCACTCTAGCAACAACTCCAGCAACTTAACCACTCGACAACTACTGTCATAACCACCAAACGACCACTTCGACGACATGACCACCCTGATGACCACTCCAACGACCCACAACGACCTAACCACTGTGCAATTACCATCGACGACCACCTACACCCAACCACCAAGTCAATTTTTTAAAAGGCTAAAAAAAACAAAAACGGTTACTAACAAATGTTTTTAATCCATTATATGTTTAAAATAGGTTTCAAAATATTATACAAAATATAGTTTCTAATATTTTAATTTCTAAAATTGCATCCTATTAGATTCTACTCAGTCCAATTCATGTTGGAAAGGAGAATTCAAATTTTATAATTCATTTATTCTTGAAATATGTTTTAAAATACAACGAACAATTTTAAATTCCATAATTTTTTAAATAAACCTCAAATATTTTAATTTGTAAAATAGAGTTCCAATAATAGGTCTATGAATACTTTGTGAAATAGAGTTTTCTCTAATATCTTAGACTTCTAATTTTTTTAATCTCTAAAATAGAGTTTAAAAATAGGTTTTTGAATACTTTATAAAATAGAGTTTTAGATTCTCAAATTTATTAAATAGACTTCAAATTTTTTTAATTTCTAAAATAATTTTCTGAGTATTTTGTGAAATAGAGTATTAATTGTACAAACTACACATTAATATTTAACTATTATTGAAACAATTAATCCACATAATTGGTTAAAATATTGATATGTACTTCAACAAACAATTATCAAATAAAAAATTTGGATCTAGAAAAAGAATATCGTAAAAAAATATTATAAAAATACAACCCTCCCAAACACAGGTTTCACCAAACTAGCCCAACACAATCCAACACCCCAAATACTAGAATCAGAAACTCCAGGATTTCAAAACTCCAGAGTTTCTGATTTCAAAACAGCAAGCCAAACAGCTCTAACGATTTTCCTTGTCAGGAAAAGTTGCATGATACTGCATTTAAAATCTTGTGATCTTCAGTTTGGCTTTTTTTTTTTTTCTATTTGTTGGATACACTGAGTTCAACCCATTCAGAGTGGGACTCAAATTTTTTGTTTTTTGTTCGGATTAACTAAGTTCATTGAGCTCTAATTAGCATCCAAGTCAATATTTTGCTCATTTGTAACAAGTAAAATTTATAGTTCATTATGCTAATAAACTAGCTTTATCAACTATTGTGCACTTAAAGAATAATTTTTCATGAATATGATATTTCTCCTATGGTATCAAGGGTTGAATGAAAATGCTCTTTAATTTGAGGTTTTGATAATCTGATGCAAATGAGATGTTGATTTGGCTTAAATATATCCATAATCTCACATATGAAGAAAATTAATGTAGGAATTTCATAATAACTTATTATAATATAATAAGTAGGAGCACTTGGATGAATAGCAAAAAAATATATAAATATTGCACTCATGTCATTCGTTAATTCAATTTGCAAAAATAGCAACAAAAAAAAGCCCAACCCAAATGTATGGCATGTAAAGTAAAAAATACCCTTATATTTTTTGCGCGCGTTTTTCAATCTGAAGTATATTAATAGTCTATCAAAAACATATTGATGATGTACTGTTGATATACTAATGATATACCTAAAATGAAATATACTATTGATATACTATTGATATACCAAATATAAATTATATCAAATATACTATTGATATACTATTGTTTCTAAAAAACTATTGCTAGATTTACAAATACCTTCTCCGTGTTGTTCAATATCGAAAAAATCAGTAGTCAACAATAGATCTAATATAGCAACGATATATATCTAACCAAAAAATAACTGCATAAGTGATATACTACTGATTATGTTGATTTCACTAATATTAAGTATATATCAATGTGATATACTACTGATATACTTTATTTAGTATATCAACATTATATCACAAATAAGGATTTATGCTTGATAGTGATTTATGCTTTATTCAGTAATATTAGATATATCAATGAAATCTCAAAATCTATTGCTAAATTTACAAATGTTATTTTTCAATATCGAGAAAATAAGTAGTTTATCAATAATAGATCTGATATACCAATGATATATCCAACGAAAAAGTAACCACATGAATGATATGATATATTGATTTCACTAATATTAAGTATATATCAGTGTGATATATTAACGATATACTTTATTTAATATATCAACGGTATATCACAAATGGTGATTTATGCTTGACAATGATTTATGCTGATATATTTTATTCAATAATATTAAGTATATCAATGGGATCTCAAAAACTATTGCTAGATTTGAAAATGCCCTCCCGTGTTTTTCAATATCGAAAAAATCAGTAGTTTATTAACAATAGATCAGATATATCGATGATATATCTAACAAAAAAATAACTAATTAATAACCGCTGATTTCACTAATATTAAGTATATATCAGTGTGATATACTACCAAAATACTTTATTCAGTATATCAACGATATATCACAAATAGTGATTTATGATGATATACTTTATTCAGTAATATTAAATATATCAACAGGATCTCAAAAGTTATTTGTAATGTCCGACATTTCAGGTAGAGTAAATTTCAGGTTATGCTTTAAATTTCAGGTAAAATTCATATTTTAAAACCAAATTGGATTGTTATATCTTATTGTGTGAGATGTGTTATTGTATAGAGTATATCACTAATATACTACTAATATATGTATATGAAGTTAATTAAGAGTATATCAGTAACTCACATATGATATATGTTCATTTCACTGATAAACTAATGATATACTAAATGTTAGGTATATTAGTGAAATAAATATATCTAAAATGAAGTACATTAGTGACATACTAATATGCAAAAATATCTCTAATTTGCTACAGATATATAAGAAGTATATCATTTTAAATGATATACCTAAAAGAAGAGTATCCATAGTATATAAGTAATATACTATTAACATACTTTGTTTTAGGTATATATTGGTATATAAAAATAAAGGATATCAGATATACTTCTGATATACCAATATAAAGTATATCGGATAAACTTCTGATATACCAAATGTAAAGTATATCAGATATACTACTGATATACCTGCTGCTACACCAATGAGGGTAAATATGGAATAATAAAAAAACGAAAATCAGATTTAAAAAAATTTGCTAGATTTGCAAATCTAAAAAATCATAACTAAGTTTGCAAATATGCTAATATTTTATGCTACCCATTACAATTCCCAGTAACTGTCCACAATTTTATATAACAAATTTTTCTTCAAATATTGTAGGGGCACTTGCATGAATAACAAAAAAAATATATAAATATTGCACTCATATCACTTCTTAATTCAATTTGCAAAAATAGCAAAAAAAAAGGCTCAGCCCAAAAGGATGGCGTGCAAAGTCAAAAATACCCTTATATTTTCGCGCGCGTTTTTCAATCTGAAGTATATTAATAGCCTATCAATAGTCTATCAAAAACATATTGATGATGTACTTATGATATACTATCGATATACTAATGATATACCTAAAACGAAATATATTATTGATATACTACTGATATATCAAATATAAATTATATCATATAAACTGTTGATATACTATTGTATCTAAAAAACTATTACTAGATTTACAAATACCTTCTCCGTGTTGTTCAATATCGAGAAAAACAGTAGTCTATCAATAATAGATCTAATATAGCAATGATATATCTAACCAAAAACTAACCTCATAAGTGATATACTACTGATTCTGTTGATTTCAATAATATTAAGTGTATATCAATGTGATATACTACTGATATATACTTTATTTAGTATATCAACATTATATCACAAATAGGATTTATCGTTGACATACTTTATTCAGTAATATTAGGTATATCAATGGGATCTCAAAATCTATTGCTAGATTTACAAATGTCCTCTTGTGTTTTTCAATATCGAGAAAATAAGTAGTTTATCAATAATAGATCTGATATACCAATGATATATCCAACCAAAAAGTAACTACATGAATGATATGATATCTGTTGATTTCACTAATATTAAGTATATATCAGTGTGATATACTAACGATATACTTTATTTAATATATCAACGGTATATCACAAATGGTGATTTATGCTTGACAGTGATTTCTATTGATATCTTTTACTCAGCAATATTAAGTATATCAACGGGATCTAAAAAAAACTATTGCTAGATTTGGAAATGTCCTCCCGTGTTTTTCAATATCGAAAAAATCAGTAGTTTATTAACAATAGATCAGATATACTAATGATATATCTAACCAAAAAATAACTAATAACCGTTGATTTCACTAATATTAAGTATATATCGGTGTGATATACTACCAAAATACTTTATTCAGTATATCAACGATATATCACAAATAGTGATTTATGTTTGATAATGATTTATGATGATATACTTTATTCAGTAATATCAAGTATATCAACGGGATCTCAAAAGCTATTTGTAATGTCCAGACATTTCTGGTAGAGTAAATTTGAGTTATGCTTTTAAATTTTAGGTAAATTCATAATTTAAAACCAAATTAGATTGTTATATCTTATTGTGTGAGATGTGTTATTGTATAGAGTATATCACTAATATACTACTGCTATATGTATATGAAATTAATTAAGAGTATATCAGAACTCGCATATGATATATGTTCATTTCACTGATATACTAATAATGTACTAAATGTTAGGTATATTAGTGAAATAAACATATATAAAATGAAGTATATTAGTGATATACTAATATGCAAAATATCTCTAATTTGCTACGGATATATAGGAAGTATATCATTCTAAATGATATACCTAAAAGAAGGGTATCCGTGGTATATCAATAATATACTATTAACATATTTCGTTTTAGGTATATATTGGTATATAAAAATAAAGTATATTAGATATACTTCTGATATACCAATATAAAATATATCAGATATACTTTTGATATACTGATATAAAGTATATCAGATATATTACTGATATATCAAATGTAAAGTATATCAGATATACTAATGATATAGCTGCTGCTACACCAATGAGGGTAAATCTTTAATAATAAAAAAACAAAAATCAGATTTAAAAAAATTTGCTAAATTTGCAAATCTAAAAAATCATAGCTAAGCTTGCAAATATGCTAATATTTTATGCTACCCATTACAATTCCCCAATATTTTATGGTATTCCTAATTTATTCATGATGTTTAATTCACATTCACTATATCACTAAGTCATACAAGACTTTATTTTCTAGAAAAAAAAATACATAGCATGACATGCTAATTAGAATTAGTGAATTATAGAATAGATAAGAAGATAAGAGAAACTATATTATCCCATGATTGTATCATTTAATATCTCTGTCTTGAATTTATTAGAAAATTTAAAGTTCAAATAAAATTGCTACTTCTAAAATCAATTCCAAACATGCACTTAGGGCATGTTTGAGAGTGATTTTGGAGTACTTTTGACATGTCTAAAATTACTTTCCTACCAAAAGTGTGATGTTTGACAATATTAAACAAGTAATTTTGGAAGAATCCAAAATCATTTGAAGTGATTCCCTTTCAATCACTTGGGAGGTGGTTCTTAAGTGATTTTTGTCAAGTGATTGTAATTTAAAATGATTATTATTTCATTTTTAGAAATAGTATATTTTTAATGACGGGTTAAAACGTCATCTTTTGTCAAAATTCACAAATATCCATAAAAAAAGTGAATTTTCTCAAAACCGTCTTATTAACTTCATCCGTCATTGTTTATAAAATGACAATTTTCTCTCTATAAAATTTTTATAATATGTATCTTACTTTATGATCTTTTTTCTTTTAATTTACATTTTTCACTTTCCTTTCTCTCTAATAGTTTTAACTCTCTTTGAATTTTTTTTATTTCTAATTATTTTGTTCCTCCCTATAATTTTTGTATCTTTTTAAATTTTTTCTCTCTAACGTTTTTTTTATCTCTTTCTACTTGTCCCTAACTCTTAACTTTTTTCTCCTTGTTTTAGTTTTTCTTCCTAAAATTTTGATCATCTTGCCCAATTTTTTTTTGTTTATCTCTCTATCTTTGAATTTTACTCTCTTTATTAAAATTTTTTCTCTGAATTTTTTGTCTCTTCTTTTAAATTTTTTATCCCTCCATATTTCTAATTTTTATCCCTCCAAATATTAAATAATTTATAACTAAATACTTTTTAAACATATTAATTATAATTAAATCTTTAGTTTAAAACACTTTAGGTTAAACTTGTTTCTCAAATATGTGTTTTAAAAATCACTTGATTGTATGAAAATCACTATTAAAAGTGTGGAACCAAACATGAAAATGATTGCATGAAAATCACTTTTAATAAATCAATTACACTAAAATCAATATTTCTAAAATCATTCCCAAACATTCCCTTAATTAGAGTCTCTCCATTCAAGCGATTCAAACAAAAAGGATCTATGTTCTTAAAAACTATGGAGGAGAATGTCTTGTAATCAAGAATAAACTAATTTTCTTACTTTTTCGATGCCTTGGTGTCGTTGCACTTCTCCCTTTAAAATTTAAAGGATTGATAAAGAGTTTGTCGAAGGTCCTATCAAATAATAATTTATTTACTTAGATCTCTTAAATTTACAGTAAAAGTGGTCATATGCAGAGATGTTACGGGGCGGGGTCGGGGAATGACTTCCCCGTCCTCTTCCCCGCCCCCATTTCATTTACCGTCCCCGCGAAATTTCTCATTTAATTTCGCGCGAAACGGTGCAGGGGTTCCTGCAGGAAATTCGCAGGGATCGGCTTTTCCCACAGGAATAACTCCCCGTTTATTAATTTATTTTTCTAAATTTTATTAACTATTTTTTAAAAAATTTATATTTAAATGGTTAATTATTCATTAGAAATTTCTAGTTAAGAGGTATTTTTTTTTAATTTTCTTCGAAAAATAAAATGATATTTAATAAAAATTTAGAATTATGGTTTATTATATATAGACAAATATAAATATTTAAAATAAATAAATAATCGGGGTGGGGACGGGAGCGGAGCGGGGACGGAGAATGTATTCCCCGTCCCCGTTTAGTCAACAGAAAAAAATTAGTCTCTGCACTCTCTCCCGTTCCTCGCCTAAACAGGGATTCCCCGCGGCGGGAAAATGGGCATCTCTAGTCATATGGTCGATCTCAAGGATTGAGTTTCTTAATTCATTTCATTACCGTAAATACTTTCTCTTAACTTTATTTAGAGACCTAAATAAGTGCAAAAGTTCAAACTTAAGAATTAAACTAAAAAACAAAAGTTAACGAGAGACACAATTTAATAGAATTTAGGGAATTGATTTCACGAACCTAAATTAATGCCTTATTCAATTAATTCAAGATTAAATATACTAAACTTTGAGCAGGAAGTTCAAAAGACCAAAAGACTCCTTCAAGCCCAATTGAAACTCATGCAATTTTATAAGCATAACATGTTTGTCTAAACTTTAATAAAGTCGCATGGATTTAAATTACTTCCTATGATGCTTCTAAGAGATTCATTCGTTATCATGCAAGGATTGACAAATAGATGTATAATTAATTATTCTAGCCTAATTGAATCTTTTGCAAGCCAACAATTAAGGTCAATGAAACATGTAAACTTTGGACAAAAGCATACAAGAGAATATCAAAAGCACATAAAGATATTGTAAATTAATCTTAAACAAAATTTAGTTCCGTATGATTTGAATAATAAAACTAATAAACACATCACTAAAAGCCATAAAAACAATTGCAACTAAGAAAGAGAAAAAAAAAACTCTAATGGTTGATCGATCTTTGTTCCTGAATCTCGTCACGATCTACAGCTTGAACTCACGTTCCTCGCCTACGCCGCAATGTTGCCCCGCGTGTTTTTGGGTGTTTTTCTATTTTTCATAGTATTGCAATGGTATAGACAGCATCGTGATGCTACCCTGCAGACAACCCTGACCCGTTTTGCTACATCTCTTCGCTCGGATGTCCAAATGACTTCTGATTTGATGAGTTGAAAACGTGATTCAATGTACAATCTCTTAGAATGTGCTTTATACTCAAATTACATCTCTATTTTTCTTGAATCTTCAACTAAACTAAAAAAAGGCTCCAATATCTACAAAAATACTCTCAAACACTCGATTTTACTCTTCAAGCTCGATATTTCTATGAAATTAAGAGAAATAAGAATAAAAGCTCATGAAATAATCACAAAACTAGCATAAAGAATAATAGGAACTAAGGTAGCATAATTACATGCTATCAGAGATAAGAAGAAAATCGTTCTTATTTGTTTTTCACTCATTGTAAATTTAATTATATCTAATATTTCAACATTATTGGACATTCTGTTTTGATATCATGTTAAGTCACCAATCAACCAAAAATTTAAGCTGATTGGGTTATGCTAAATTTAATTTATATGGAAGCTCCAACATATTTCTAGTCATGAAGATTTTGTTGACATGATTTGAGGGTTCTAAAGTGCCTTTACCAAATTGGAGTCAAACGTTGAAACTTTCTCTCTTCGAAGCAATCTTAAAATCCATCAATGAAGGAAGTTAAAAGAAGCATTTGTTGCTTTTTTTTTTTTTTGTTTTTTTTTTTTTTGTTTTTTGCTATACTCAGCCCCAAGAATCTTCCTCTTCTTCAAGACATAAAGTGAGAGAAATCTAGAAATAAGGAGGTTCTTCAAAAAAGAATAGAGACAACCCAATTTCACCAACCCAACGCCATGTAATCGGATATGCCTCAAATTCATGCTTTAACATTACTTTTTCGAATGGGTTTGAAGACTTGTGGTCTGTTGCAGAACAAGTCGTGGTCGCCGCAAGTTCGTGTTTGTCGGAGGACTCCATGGTCGAGGTTATTCACCATGTTGTCGACGTGCTACAACTAGAGACGAGGTAGAAGATTTGTCTTCGTGGTCTACGTAGGAGTCTTGCTGCCAGTGAACTAATTAGGAGCGAAAGGGTTGTTGTCGTTTGTTCTGTTGTGCCATCATGTTGTCAAGAGTGTTGGGCATTATCGTTGGAATCAAGTTGATGCTTTGGAGGCGTTGCGACTAGAACGATGAAGGTGAGAAAGGAGAGATTAGAACGATGAAGGTGTTAGGGTTCACATTTTCTCTTTTTTTGTTTTTTTTAATCCAATCTAAGCTCTCATATCTTCATTCTTTGTTGTTCTTCATCGTTCAAGCCTGAAGTTTGCTTTTCGTTTGGTTTTTAACCATGGATGTGTGAAATTCCATGTCTTTTTACCAAAAAAGTGTTTTTCCTTTGGTTAGATTCACTAACCAATTCAACATCAAAATCTGGTTAGGGAAAATCTCGTACTTCAATAATAAATTTATTTATTGAAGAAAGAGGCAAGTGACTTGCAAAATAGAAAAAAACGACATGCCTATGTTGTGCTTGCACACAATCCACTTTAAGTCAAACAGGAAAAAGTGTTGTTATATAGGTGGAATTGGACCAACTAGAATGGATTGGCTAAAGGGTCGGGTCAAACAAGGAAAGAAGCTTGATACGAAATCAAAACGTAATCAATCGGAGACCGACCCAAGACAGAATAGAACAAAGAAATAGGCTTGGGTCGAAGTCTAAGCATGTGGTCGATTGAGGTCGACCACATGGTAAAGCCCAATTTTAGGCTTTACCTCGATCCTCTGTGGAAGTGAGACCACAGACTTGTATCTTTCATGAATAGAACCATTTGACTTAAGTTTTCTATATTTCTTTGAAGATGATGATTCAAATAGATTTTTTTTCTATCTTGAAATTGGATATGAAAAGATTAATCTTGACCTGCAGAATTCTCATGAGTCTATTTCTCCTTTGGGCACTTATCATTTTGACTAAGAGTGTACAAATAAAACGATAATTCGAAGAATCCAGACTACTGAACCCTAGGTTGGGTTGACTTAGGATTTTTTTAGTTGGGTTGGGTTCTTTTTAGAAGAAACGAATTTTTGGTTCAGTTTTAGGGTTGGTCATTTTTTGACTTTGTTCAACTCGAATCAGACTGAAAAATCATTTATTTTTTGAAATATATATATATATATATATATATACTCGACACGAGCTTGTCAAATTATAATTAGATCCTAGGCTACTTGTAGTATCGAGTGGACCAAGTCGATCTCCGAAAACTAAATATTAATTTCTCAAATTAAATTTGCAAAATAAAATAAAAAAAAGGGGGGTTTGTGTTTTTTTTTTTTAAAAAAATGAAATAAAACATATGCAGATAAAAACAAAGATAGATCAAATCTTACCAAAGTCCAATCCAAAGATACAATTTTACTCAATTACAGAATTGATCATAGGCACACAAAATGTTTTAACTAAATTATGCAAGTAGCAAATTCTCTAGAATCATCAACTTTAATAAACGTCAAAATTAATGTTAATTGTCCAAATAATATGGCACGAAACCGTTCCAAATTACTTAAATAAAAGCATTAAGTACTTTGGAAAACCAAAGACACCCAATTAGATTAAGTAATCTTAAACTAATCAAAATGCTCCTTTAATTTTCTAATATTAAACATGCCAGCTATGAAATGATAAAAACCTATAAAACACACACATGTAATAACTCTAACGCTACAAGATCAATCAACACGACAATTACGGATCATGCATCATGAATAGCAATCAAATATATAAAATAATCAAGGAGTCAATTGAATCAAAATTACATGCTCATAAAATAGAAACATGAATTAATTAAAGAATACTTGCAAGTCTAAGAAAATTACATTAAAGTTTAAGCCTCACAAAATTGCAATTGGCTACAACCGACCTATGAATTGGAATACTTACCTTATCCACTCATCGTGATGATGTAGCCAAGATTCGTCATTGGTTCGATATAGTACCAGAAGAAAGTAAAGTAAAAGGAAAAATTAAAAACTATTGTCTAGAAAAGATTACACTAAGGAGGCTCTCCTTGGCCAAAGGTTCAAAAGAAGGCTTAAATAGCCTTTCCAAGCAAGAAACCCTAAATCCTAGAAAAAAAATTCAAAACAATTAGGGAACAATATTTAAGATAAAAGAAAATAATTTTCTATTTTGTAAAAAGCTAGAAGATACCTCCAAAATTTGAAAATCATTTCCTAAATTCTCGAAACAAATGTAGAAGGTTGTAAATAAGGAAAGTTTCGAGACTGCACAGTCTTTAGTATTTTGCCAAGAACTTCTTCCTCAAGACTTGAATTAATGTGATATTTATGGATGAAAAGCTCTTTTAGAAAGCTTTAAAATGATATCTAATTTAACTATATTCTTTGTGACGCCCGATAATTTTCAAGTATCTTTCTAAAACTTTTTCAGTTTTTAACTCGGAGTTTGGTACGTAAGTAAGAGAAGAGATAAGTTTTAGGAAGGGAATAAAGAAAAGAAGAGGAAAGTTTTTTTTAAAAAAAAAATAAGGGAAAGTCTTTTTAATTTAGAAATGAGTTAAAAAAAAAAAGGTTTCGAAAAACCCTCGATCATGTGAGACCCACCCTCCCCCCCTCTCTTTCTTCTTCCTCTTCGTGAAATACTCTCCCGCCAAAGAACCTCTTCTTTTCGTGCAAAGACTTGTCGTCGCGACGCCCGGCAAGAACACTGCAACGCGTCTCGCCTTCCGATCAGCGCCGATGGCACCCAACGTCAACCTTTTCCTCGCGTTTCTTCCCTCGAGTCGACGCAAAAACAGTCGCGAGGTTCCCCAAGTTTTGCCATTCGATTCAACACTCGAACGTCGACCCCTCTCGCCAGTTTCCTTCTCTTTCCAGCGGTCGTCCCCTCCCTAACCGCCGTTACTCATTGCCGGTGAGTTTTCTTCTAAAAAACCCATTAGTTTGGTTTGCTTGGTTCGTGTCTTTTGAGTCCGGTTCTCATAAAATGGAGTTTGGTTTTGTATAGATTGGGTCACGGGCATCTCGGATCTGTGCTCCACGCGCCGCCACTCACCGAAAAAATTTTGTCGTTGCAGCTTGTCGGATTCCGCCGCCACCGTCAGATAGGTACATTCGGTCGACTTCATTTTCTCGATCCCGTTTTAAGTCTCCATGCTTTAGTTTGGTCATTCAAGTCAAATTAGTTTTTTATGGTTGATAAAAGCATGTTTTAAGTCGTTGTTTGTTTTTTTAAGGGCTCGAACATGTTAAGAAAGTGCGTGGAACTCGGGATCGAAACCTTCGTCATCCAGGTAAGTAGTCATTTGGATTGAGCCCCTTAAAGTTATTACTTGATTTGTTAGACTGTTGTAATCCGTGAATTGTGTTTGGTGCACGAAACTATGTTGTGATGCATATGTTTGATTTCGAGTTGTACTGGTATTGTTTGTACCGCTAATGGACTAAGAAAGTAGTTTATATGGGAATAGGGGCTTAAGGCTTGAAGTTAAGAGTGAGATTTAAAGCCTTTGATCGTAATGAGCTGAGAACAAATGTTGTGAGTCCGAGATTGATATAGTTGAAAGGTGGTTCTATGCTCGGGTTCCACCTCGAGTTTTGTAGCTAGAATTTGTGAGTCACGAGTAAACCCGAGAGGGGCGAGTGCAGAAAAGTGTACTTGGCCAACCCGATTATAAAATTTTACTGTATTGGGCTTAAGGTCGCCCAAGCGTGAGACTGTTCTTCCAAAGGGTTTGAGGTTGCAACTAAAACTTCGGTTATGGTGGTTTGGGCCAAACGTGACCGTTGGGTGCACGCCTTAAACTTTGGTTCGTGTTTGAGCTGTTTGAATCGTTATAACTAGCTTGGTTGGGTATTAAAGGCGAGCCCTAGGCCATGCTAGTGATCAGTCTTTTCCTTCGAATTTTGTAAGGCGAGCTTGTGTTTGACGTTTGAAGGAAGTAGTTGTCTCATGGATTCTCGAATCGTTATATGTAGCCAACTTGATTCAGTAAAGCGAGCTCATAAGAGAGAGGGCTTGCTTGCACGATTTGTGGATTGAAACCTTGTATTGATGTGTATGTTTAAGGGGTTGGTTCTGACCGTGATCGAGTTCGCACACGTGTGGTTGAGGATCATAATCGTTATGCAGCTTGTATTGCTCACATGATTGTTAGTATGTATCTTCGTTTACGGTTTAGTACCAAGTCAAGAGTAATGTGTCATGGAACCCCCAGGCTAGTAGTCCATACCTTACTCATTATTAGGTGACATTATCTTGTAACTTTGCATGGCGAGAAACTAGCATGGAGTATGTGCATTGATGATGCCTCTCGTGGTGAGTCACAGTGCGTGTGACAATAGACAATGGGCGATGATGTCTTGTGGTGAGCCAGGGTAGTCATGGCAACAGACCAAAGATGAGAATGCTTCGAGGTGAGTCATTATGAGTGTGGCAACAAACTCGGAGTGAGACATAGCTTACGAGCGTCCTGCGGGACGGGTCTGGGCTATGTCAGAATGCTAGTTAGGGAGGCGTTTACCGACGTGAAGTAAGGAGCTGAGCATTCCTGTGTGGGCTTGGGGTAAGGCTAAGTCGGGCGTCTAGCTAAGTGTGGTCTGAAAGTGGAATTTGGGTACTTTGAGGTGTTGGCTAAAAGTGAAAACCTGGTTGAATTTGGGACACTTGTGAATGGGTCGAGGATTGTAGAAATGTTAGAATCTTAAATAACCTTATGAAGCGCAAAATCCAACACTTACTAAACCCTGAGTTACTCCTGAGCGAGTCGGAACCTCTAGGTTGACGATATATGATAGGCTCGTGAGACTGGAGTGCATCCCCGATGAGATCTGGGAGTGGTTGCTTTCCATTATCCCATGCTAGCTTAGGGGTGAATCCCCATAGGACGTGTTGGTTACGTACCTCACTACTCTATGCTAGCTTATTGTGTTGTGAGAGCCTGGGGTATGTCCCCGTTAGGGAGTGGTTGCTTTCCATTATCCCATGATGGCTTAGGGGTGATTCCCCATAGGACGTGTAGGATACGTACCTACTCTGCTCTATGCCAATGAGTAGTGGTGTGAGAGTTGTTTTCTCTCATTGCATCGTCAATCAAAGTTTCAGGACCGAAGTTAGAGCTCGAGTTATTACCGCAGGGGGGCTCAGGGTGTAGTGTTCTAAGTGTGAGATCTTTTTGGGGTTGAGTGAGTTTAGAAGTCGAGTTTTGTTTTGTTTGCATGTTAGCTTGTTTGGACGTGAGTGAGATGCTTACTGAGTATTTTTATACTCACCCGACTACTTTGTTATTTTTGGTTGCCGGTAAGAAATCCTGAGGCAGTTGATGGCGACGACGACCCGATGAGGCTGTGGGACCCTATTTTCTTCTTGTTTTCTTTTAGCTTAGAGTCATCGCTTGAAACGGTTATGTTTTAGTTTCTGTTTTATTTGCCTGGTCGCGTAACTCTATGTTGTCTCTTGTACTACTTACTTAGTGATTTTCATTCTTGTTGAGTTCTTTTTCTGCTGCGTGTTCGTTTGTCCAAGATATTTTGCTTTGGAACTCTGGTTGTGGCCCAACCCATTCTCTGATTGTAGTTTGGTGGGGGTTGGGCATTCTTTGAAACTCTTTGAAGTGTTTTCTGCTCGTTAGTTTCCAAGAAAAATTTTGGTTTTCTCCTTGCTATGCTGTTATGCTGCCGAAATTTCGACGCGAACGGTGTGGCGGAGTAACTTCCCTAACGTTGGTTCGTCTCAGATTTTAGGGTCGTTACATTCTCAAATGTAATCAACAAGATAATGGAAACAAAAATTGGTACAAATTATTCTCGGGTACAACAGTTATCCAACAAGAGCAATGACCACTCAAAATATCATAACTCTCAAAATACTTAGCGGAATATAACGAATCTTATATCGTTGGAAAGACAATTCAATAAGCTCCAATTTGTTACTAAATTTAAATTTGAATCTCCAAATTTTATGATATGATTAGTCAAAACTGGTATAAAAATCCAGTTGCTTGAATCATCTTCGATTAGGTCCAAATTAACTTTAAAATGTTGAATATTTTGCAAAACACGTGAATTTCTCTAATCCCTACAAAATAATAATAAAACACATAAAATTATTTTAACTAACAAAAAATAAGCGTAGTTAAATAAGTGTAGTTAAATAGGATTTTATAGATCCTATCAATACAATAATAAACGAAGTCTTATCTTAATGCTTTAACTCCTCGCATGTCCTCACTCGCTCAGATTGGTCTCCGCCACTCATCCTAAATCACTAATCCCCACTGCTCTTGCGTCCTGCTAATGTTTGGTCCAGAACTGTTCACTGTCGTCATCTAGTCTAGAATGTTCACTGTCATCGTTTAGTCTGGAAGCGTTCACCATTGTCCTCTTGTCTTATCGTCGTTCACTCGAGAATCCGCTCAACGTCGTCTGGTCATTGTTCGCCTGATCGTCATTTGCCTAGTTGCATGGTCGTGGTTTACTCACCCACTTGCAACTCGTTGTTTTTTCATCATGCTCTGATAGGCTTAGCTCAACTCGGTTACCTAGGTCGACCCAACCTGAAAAGTGTTGCGTAAAATGCAATACCCCAACTGTACGATCAAGTTTTAATATAGTGATTTTGAGTATTGAGAATCATCGTCTCCACAAGGATTGGTTTTAATTCATTTAAGTACCACAATTACTCTTAATTAACTTTATTTAGAGAGCAAACTCAAATGTAGACAACTAAAGAATTAACCTAGAAAGAAAAAGATAAATGGAGGCACAATGAGAAATAAATATCATAGGGAATCAATTTCATAAATTAGACGTACATCCAAAGCTACCAAGATTTGTCACACAAATATTCCATAAGTCAAGAAGTGAGGATATTAACTGACTCTTTCAAGCCTAATTAACTCGCATGCAATGTTATAAACCTAATATCTCTATCTAGATTTTAATAGCATGCAAAACATTAAGCAACTACTTTTAAGGGTTTCTAAGAGAACTCTCCACTTTCATGCAAGGATTTACAAATAGTCATGCAATTAAGTTCTAGCCTAACCCATACTTTTTCAAGCACAAATTCAAACCAATAAAACAAATAATCTGTGATCAAGAGATTATAAGCACTAAGTACATAAAAACATATATGAAACAAAAGTATTTAATCAAGGTGTTTTAATAAATTAAAACCTCAAAGCTAATGGTTAAATCAAAGCCCTAAGATGAAAAGAGTTTAGCTACTTATTGTTCACTATTACCACATCTAAACTCTAGCGCAACACTAAAACAAAAAAAAAAAAACCACATCTAAACTCTAGCACAACACAAACAAAAACTACAAAGTAAAAGGGAAAGAAAGTCTTCTTCTATGCTCAATGTTCCCATTGTGATCTCCAAAGTCTCGAGTTTGAAAATTCCTCTTCTATGCTCCAAAAACTCCATCTAACTCCCCAAAATATATAGAAATCAAGTTTAGGGTTGTAGCTCTCCAAATTGACTCTCCAAAATCGATGGCAAGGTGATGAATTTATAGCATTTTGTCAAAATTGAAAAGGTAGCATTGAGACGTTGTCCATAGCATCTTAACGCTATGACTAAAATGATCCAAAAATCATTTGCATGTATTTTGGAGGCAGAAAGAATTTTTCTGTAGCGTTGAGACGTTGCTGCAAAGCAACCCACAACAGTCATTTTCGTTATATCTCTTCATTCGGGTGTCCAAATGACCTCCGCTTTGATGTGTTGGAACCATGATTCGATCTAAAATCTCTCGAAATGTGTCTTATGCTCCAATTACATCTCTATTTTTCTTATATCTTCAATTAAGATTTAAAAATGCTTCGATATCTACCCAAAATACTCTTGAAC
This sequence comes from Trichosanthes cucumerina, assembly GCA_036507285.1. NCBI lineage: Eukaryota > Viridiplantae > Streptophyta > Magnoliopsida > Cucurbitales > Cucurbitaceae > Trichosanthes > Trichosanthes cucumerina. The sequence goes on along the minus strand of CM071839.1, from coordinate 9,313,191 downwards.
ACTTCGATTTTTCTCCTCAAGTTCAGTTTCTACGAAATTAAGAGAAATAGGTATCAAAGTCCATAAAATAATTATAAAACTAGCCTAAATAATAGAAACTCAGATAACATAATTACATGGTATCAAGAATCTAAGGGTTGGATTTGTTAGGAATTTTTCGGTGGAGCCTAAAATGAACTCCTTTTGTTTTGATGTGCGCAGAAAAGAAAGATGGGCTAAGGCCCATATATGTTTAGGTTTTAATCTAATACACACATATATACGATTGTTTTAGTGTGTATCTCGCGGTAGGGAAAAAAAATCAAGAGCTTGTGGCTTTTTTCTAATTTCTTCCAGGATTTCTTTGGTGCGTACCAGTGAGTGAGCAGTAAAGCTTTTAGAGAGAATTGAATATATTCTCTTGTTGGATTGAGGTTTTCCAAGCTATCAGGTTGTGATACTTAAAAGTCAATCGGTATTATTGAGCTATTAAGGGTTAGTTTGTAGTACGAGTTTTTGGTTTCTTGTAATCTCTCATTTAGTAAAACCTGCCGGAGAAGACGGGATGTAGTCCCAAGTTTAGGATGAATTAGTATAAACTCTAGTCTCGTTCTCTTTTCTTTATCTTTAAATTATTATTTATGACTTTTGTTTGGTTGGCTTATCGTGTAAAAAGAAAAATTAATATTATAATAATTTATTAATATTATATTATTTATTTTTCTCCCACCAAAATTGAATTTAGTTGCTCTCATAAATAGGATTAAGTGAGTTAGGGGTTGGTCTAAAAAATCTACCTGATCCAATCTAATCCATGTATATCGCCTCAATTTTTTACTTTTATCTAGTTTCAACGTATGTGAGACTAAATCTAAATTTTTTTTGTTGTTAAGACTAGATCTAAATTTCACCCATAACACTATTGGTTTTTTTTTTTTCCAAATTTTGAAACGCCATCATTTCATAATTAATTTAAAAATGCGATGCAATGATTGTTTTCAATTTTCTACCTAATATTTATTTTAATATATCACATGCTCATCATTAGGAACTTTTAATGCGTTCCATAATATATATATATACATATATTTTTATTTATTTATTTACAAACATAGAATAGAGAAATTGAACCTTGAATTAATTTTCAAAGTAATTGGTTATTTTGTTAATAAAAGTTGCTTGAGCTTTCAAATAATGTCCTTCTTTCTTGTATTATATATAAAAGTAATGGGGTAAAAGGGCATACGAAATTTGTATTCCTAATGGTGTGACCATATTTCTTCCCTTCAATCAACAACTTTTATATTAAATAATTGGAAATATCATGGTGGGATTATATTCAATATTTTCTCTCTTTTATATGATATGTGGAATATATTCTCCCAACAAAAAAAACACACCCATTTTTCCTTTTAGCAAAACCTCAAGATCACCATGAAATGAAAATTTTATAGACTTGCTATGAATCATCACAATTCTCATGGGATGAAATTGTTCTTTAAAAATAACCATTTTTTTTTATTTTTGAAAATTAAATTTTTTTCTTCCCGTTTCTCTATGATACTTTTCATCTTTTTTTAAGAAACAATTGAATTCTGAGTCAAATTCCAAAAACAAAACAAAATTTTAAAAACTACTTTAGTGTAATTTTCTAAACTTGGCTTAGAATTTGAAAACATAGGTAAAAGATAAATAACTGGTGAATGTTGTTACAAAGTGAAAAAATAGATATTTATTTTACGAATTTAATATATATAAATTAAATTGGTCGTTACTTCTAATAATATGTTGTTTTTATGTCAAAAGATTCAAAATGGATTGATGTTTCATTTCAAATTTAACATATGGAAGTTAAATTTGTTACTACTTCTAATTTGATGAGTTATGTGTGTTTAAGTTTTGTAAGTAACTACTCAATTGAGTTATGTCTGACATATCTTTCAATGTTTATTTTTATTTCATTTTATTTTATTTTTGGAAAATTATTAAGTTGTCCACCTATAAATAGCAACTTGTTTTTTCATGTGAAGTATCATATTTGAAGCGTTCTCTTCCCTTTCTTTCTTTTGATCTTGAGTTAAGTTAAAAGCAAACATCCAAGAGTTCTACCAGATTTGTAACGCCCCGTAAAATAAGGTGCATTAAAATGTATTTATTTTAAATTTGAAGATTTATCAGGAAAAAAATATTTCAAATTCTGAAAAGGATTAGGATTTCTTTTTTAAAAAGGATTAGGACTTTTGTTGCCTATTTAAACCAGAGTAATTTCAACTTAAGGGGGCACTTCAAAACTCTCATCTTTCTCTCTTTCTTCACATTCTTCATTCCGATAGACCAACGCCGGACCGCCGTCGAGCCAACGTTGGACCGTCGTCGAACCATCGCTGGGTCGCCACCACCGCTTAATGGAGTTGATCTAGCCTGATCAGTTTTGACTTCTTAAGTTTGTTTTAGACCTCGTTGTGGTTGTTTAGGAGCACACACTCTTTTTCTGAATCTTCAAACATCAGGTAAGTAGTCTTTTGGATTTAAGTCAAGCTCCTAAGTGAAGGAGTAACGCGATCGACATTTACTTTTTGTGTATTCTTGAGATGTTACTAACTTTAGACCTTAGATTAGTTATCTAAATGTTTATGGAACTTGTGTAGCATTTTTTTGTAGCTTTGTACTTGACATGATTACGTGTATGTTATCTCGAGTCTTTGAATCTTGTATTAATCGTATTTATCATGTATCTATGGACTATGTGTTTTATTATGTGAGGTGGGGGTTGATTGTTCGGGTCGTACCTTGCATTCCTAATAGGTGATTGATTTGAGTTAAAGCTTTGTTAGAGTGAGAACCTAGTTGGATTTGGGACCCTTGAGATTGGGTCAAGAATATTAGGAATGCCTAGTTAGAACCCCTAGTAACCTCATAAAGCATGGAACCCAGCACTTATTAAATCCCGAGTTACGCTTGAGCGAGTCGGAACCTCTAGATTAACGATATCAGTAATGATCTTGGGGCATGTCCCCATTCAGGAAGTGGTTGTCCTCCATTGTCTCATGCTAGCTTAGGGGTCGATCTCCATAAAGCGTGTTAAATACACGACTCTATGTTAGTGGCGAGGTGAGTCTGGGGTACGCCCCCGTCAAGGAGTGGTTGCTTTCCATTATCTCGTGTTGGCTCAGGGGTGATTCCCCATAGAGTGTGTGGGTTATGTACCTTCATGGCTCTATGTCAGCGTGTAGTGGCATGGGAGTTACTTTCTTTCATTGTATCGTTAATCAAAGTTCTAAGACCGAAGGTAGAACTCGAGTTATTACCACAGGGAGCTCAGGATGAGGTGTGCTAAATGTGAGACTTGTTTGGGATTGAGCGAGTTTAGGAGATGAGTCTTGTTGTTTTTGCTGAGATAGGTTTGGACATAAGTGTTGGGATGTATGTCCTAATCTCGTATATGTTTGTAACATTCCAAATTGAAACTAATAAGAGTTATTTTTTCATCGCTTTTTTTGTGTCTCACATATTTACAAACTTAATCCAATAAACTAAGCTTCAGGGTCATTGAATTATGAGAGAACTAGAACTTGAACGGTGTGTAGTGGACACACAAGGAGGATCACGTTCGAGTAAATGACCCGAACGGTCTACAGTATACGGATAGGGTTGGAGACCTAATCCCGGAAACGATGTGGATGTGGCCCGCTTTGTATTAAATACAAACGAGGTGATCCAACTCGTTCATGTGGTTGACATGCGAGTGGGGGCATCATGTGCAGTTGTTGGGATTTATGCCCTAAACTTGTGTAATTTTGATCAATTAAATAAAGTGTTATTTGTTTTGATAAGATTACAGTCTCGCTTTTATAAATCCAATAAATTAAGTTCCAAGGTTATAACATTTATCTTGAAATCAGTGTAGTGGACACTATTTGGGTTGAGTTCAAGAATATAACCTAAATGGTCTATGGTATAAGAATAAGGTTGGAAACCTTATTCTGGTAACACCATGGATGCGGCCCACTTTGTAATTAGTACAAATGAGGTAATCCAACTCATTCATGTAGTTGACATGCGAGTGGGGGCATCTTGTATGAAGAGTCCATACAAGACTGGATCGCAAATTATTAGTCTAACCAGTGTAACACCGTTAACAAGATAAGACTAGTAATTTATAGATGGTCATTAGTGACTCGACCTGAATCTGAGAAAGTTAAGAACTCCGCTTATAGGGGTTTGTCCTTAGACTAGTATGGGTAAGAGTGGCACTGTGGCCAGACTCAATAAGCCTACATTCTGCAGGCGTAACCTCGTAGGTAGTAGTGGAACTTAAGCTGTGCAAGATGGAATTCACTCATTCCTACACTAAGGAATTAGATAGGTTGTTTCCTTAAGAACTGACTCCAGATCTTGAACAACGGGGCCCCGCCCTCTATGAGGGTATGAGTCTAAGGTAGAACCTCAGACTTGTTGTTCATTAGAGAAGCAGTGGTGCTTAAGGAGCAAGAGGTAATCACAGGGGTAAAACGGTAATTTGACCCAGCTGTGATTACGAACAACCTGTGAAGGGTCGACTTATGGGTAATGACTATATCAGTGGACACAATAATATCTACAGTGAGGAGAGTGTAGCTACAAGTCTATAGTGGAGTGACTTGTAGTTAATGAATATTGATTAACTGGATCAAAGAGTTTGATCAGTTAATCTCACATCATTGGAGCTCATGATCTGTAGGTCCATTAGATCCCTCCGTTGGCTCAATATGGTAATATTGAGGGTATAAAGTTAGGAGTGAAATTGAAGTGTTCAATTTCATACATGAGGTGTTATATCTGTTATAATTGATATAATATATAGTTTTAATGTGAATTAGATTCATATATAAACTATATACTAAAGAGAGAATAAAGGAGGGGTGGGATGGTCATTTCCATCCCAATCCCCTATATATATGGTTGCATGAGATGCAACTAGGTTAAGTGATTTTGGAAATCATTCTAAGGTTTTCACAAGCTCTCTTGTTGTGTTGTTGGAAGAGTTCCAAAGCACACATCTCTCTCAAAATACCTCACTTCTCCTAAAGGGAACCCACCTTCCTCCCTCACCTAGAGAACAACGGAGAAGATCCGGTGGTCGTGTCTTCGCACTTAGAAGTTCTTATTGTTGAGATCGCGATCGTGGGAGAGAGGAGCACTCGAAGAAAGGTTCTTCAAAGGTAATTTCTTGCTGTCCATTATGATTTTATGCTTAATCTTGTTATGTATGTTCTTGAATTTATCGTTGTAACTAAATCAAGAGCGCGCGATTCGCAATCGCTCATTGTGAGGACTTCGATTCCTTCAAGAATGAGATTGTACAAGATTGCATCAGTAAATTATTAGACTTCTCGATGTAACACCGATTAGCGTGATAGGGCTAATAATTTCGTAGATGACCAATAGTGGCTCGACCTTAATTCTGACCGTGTCACAGATTCCTGTCTGCGGGGGTCTATCCTTTGACTAGTACGGGTGAGGATGGTCACAGTTACTCATCCAATATGCCTATCTTCTCAGGGACAGGACCACGTGGGGAGCTGGGAACTTGACTACGCGATATGGAATTCACTCGTTCTCGAATTAGGGAAACTAGAGGGGTTGTTCCCTTAAATGTTATCTCCAGGGCTTGGACAACGAGCGCTACCCTCTCACTGGCCCGAGAGGGATGTTGTTCATGGTCGGACCATGCAACATAGTTGTTCATTAGAGAAGCAGTGGGACTTAAGGAGCAAGAGGTAGACATAGGGGTAAAACTGTAATTTGACTCAGCTGTGACTACGAACAACCTGTGAAGGATCGACTCACGGGCATTAGTTATATCAATGGACACAACTTGTCCTACAGTGATGGGAGTGCAGCTACGGGCTTTAGTGGAGTGTTACCGTAGCTAATGAATGTTGAAAAATCGGGTCAAAGAGTTTGACAGGTTAATCTCGGATCATTGGAGCTCGTCATTTGTAGGTCCATTAGGTCCCTCGGTTGGCTCACACTAGATAAATTGAGGGTTTACAGTTTGGTGTGGATTTGAAGTGTTCAAATTCATTAAAAGGGTATTTATGTCATTTATATGAGATATGATTGACATAATATATAGTTTAATGTGAATGAGATTCATAATAAACAATAGGTTAGCCTAATTGATTAACTAGTGTTAATTTGGAGAAATTGAATTGAAGGAAATTAAATTGAATGTGATTCAATTTAAAAATCCACAATTATCAATACAACAAATATCCTCTATTATACTGTCAAAAAAAAAACAAATATCCTCTATTATAGCTTTTTATCACATCATTAAATAAAAAGGCTATAAAAATCCTCCCGGCCTCTCAAAAAAAAAACGCGTTTTCCCCCCTTTTTTCAGTTGTCGCCCAATTAAAAATGGGGTTTTCGTCTCTTTTCCCCTCTCATTTATCTCGAGATGCTTGTTCTTCTTCGTCGGATGCTCGTTCTTCTGAATCTTCACCTTGAGCGAAAGAGGTTTGAAAAAAAATTGCAAAATAACTCTAGATTCAGATGCTTGAACTTCATATACTGAATCTCTGTTTCTTTTCTTTCTTGGCCATCTTGTTGCATCTCATGAGCTCTTCTCTCTCTATCTTCTCCTTCGTTTACTCGAGCAAGTCCCTCCTTTGTCTTCTTCGATGATTCTTCTCTATCATTCCATTTAAGAAACTTCACATTGAAGCTATTAAAATTTAGAGTTCAGTTTTGCATTACGCAAAAAAGGTGTGTCTCCATTTTCTTACTTCCTCTACATTTTTAACTAGGTATTTTGCTATTGAGGGTTTTATTTGTGTCTGAACTTGTTTTTTCTTGTGTATGAATAAGCGTTCCTTCGATTTTTGTATCTCACCTTTCTCATCTTTCTCTTTATTGTTTTGATTTTGCAATCCTCCATTTTTATCCCTCTGATGACGTAACCGTTAACTCCTCTGTGAATTAGCATTTTGTATCCTATGGATTCAGAGACACAAACTTGTTGAAGAAATGTTGAGTCAATTCCCCTTCGATTTTCCTTCCAGACGCAGTGATTAAAGCTTGTTGAATCTCTATTGGTAGTACAGTTGCATATTTTGACAAAGTTTTAATCACTATGTACATTTATGTATTATTATTTAAGATTATTGATTTTTTTAATAATTATTTTATTTGAGTAAATATTCTTCTTTATTTCTTTCTTGATAATTTTTTGTAGGTTGATGACAGAATATCATGGGAAGTTCTTGGCCATAAAAACAACTAGCTCGAGAGTTATATATTTTGATATTGAATAGTGAAACATTTTGTAATTTAATGAATAGTATTTGACAAATTTATATTTAGTGTCATCTCAAAGTTGATGTTCATTACTATATTTATTTTGTGAACAATAGATTGTTCTGTTTTGTATCAATTTAAGTGGGATAATGTAAACCTTGAATGAAATGTAATTTGCTTGGATTAATGACACATAAATTTATTGTATAACTAATCTTGTAGATCATTTATTTATTATTTTACTTCTAATTTGAACTAAGGTAGGAAACATGAATAATAACATCATGAATAATTTCTAAAGCCATCAAAGTTACAACAATAGCAAAAAAATTTACAATTCAAAAGTATATTATAGTTTTAATTTAAGTTAAAAAAATAACTCCAAATAAATGCTATAATTATTAAAATGCTATCGTAGATTACTACAATATTATTATAGCATTTATAAAATGCTATCGTAGATTACTACAATATTATTATAGCATTTATAAAATGCTATCATTGATTTAAAAAGAGGAAATTATGCTATTAAAAGACTTTTCATATAACATTTTTTATAACCTTTTTAAAATGCTATAAAAAGTCTAATTTTTTATAGCTTTTATGAAATGCTGTAAAAAGTCTAGTCTTTTACAGCTTTTATAAAATGTTGTAAAAAGTCCCAGACTTTTAATAGCTTGGGTTGTCATGATTCTGCAGAAAAAGCTATAAAAGGCCTATTACAGCATTTTTTCGAAGCTATCGTAAACTTTTTTTCCTGTAGTGTATACAAATGAGATTTGTATAATAAGGTATGAGATGTCTTATTATATGTAATATGCAAATATGATTTGCATATTATAAGGTTGTGGTAAAATGGTGATTTGGTGGAGATTTCAACTCCACCACTCACCATTATATAGAGGTTTGGTGAGAAGCCTTTTGGAACACAAGTGCTCATTTGTGGAATTTCCATCCAAAGAAGCAATTCTCTCTTCTCTCAATTCTCTCTACAAAGTTCTCTCCACCCAAACCAAAGGGAGTCCCACCACTCTCCCTCAATCGATCGAGAACAACCGAGAATTCATTTTGGAGGTGTCTAATCTGTTCGGTTCGAGAGATTGTGTGAAGATATCGTTGGCACGAAGAGTTCGTGATCGAAGAAGAAATTGTCGAAGAAAGGTTCTTCAACAAGTAAGTATACGTATACTTTCTGTTTTTTCTTCTTCTAAAAGCATGTTTAGCCTAGAATTAAATAGTTTAGTTCAATTTTAAGAAAAGATTGTCACAACGAACACCACGACGTTTTATGTCGTTTCCGCTGCGGGAGTTTCATTCCCTTCCGTAAGTGGGCTACTTACTGAGTATTTGTATACTCACTCGTTTCTTTCTATATTTTTGTTTGCAGATGAAAGTTAAACTGTAGAATGGATGACGATGGTGGCAACCTGACGAGGCTTGAGGACGTTCTTCCATGCATTAGTGTTAGTTTCCCTTGGAGTCTTGATTTTTTTTCTAAATGACTTTAGATATTTGTACTTATGAGTTATGTGTTATGTTCATTCTTCTTCTTTCCTTTGAAGTTGTTAGTTGCATAAAGGTGTTAGTTAAATATGTGATCATGTTGAGTTCCGCTTTATTTGATTATTTTCTGATCTGTTGGGAACCCAACCTATCGTTGAATGTAGTTTGGAGGAGGTTGAGTGTTTAGTAAACCTTTTGGAATGTCTTAAACAAGTCAGGAAAAATATTGGTTTTGTCCTAATAGCGTCGTTATGCTGCCAAAATTTCAGCGTTGACGGTGTTGCTTAGTAACTTCCCTAGGGGATTTGGTCTGAAAACTAGGGTCGTTACAAGATTCAAGTAGTTCAAGGTTGTTGTTCTATTATAATTAGTCATTGTATCCTATTGAGATGATTGTTGTAGTCTACTTGCAATCCAGGCAAAACAAATAATTTTTTTCAAGACAACGCTTTGTAAGTATATTTCGACTATCAATCATCTCATTCCATTTATTGTTTCATATTTTATATGTTTGGTGGTGGTGTTGTATTGATCACATTTACAACCATTGGAGCTCCTAGTTCATTTATGATTTTGTGTAATTTTTATTATATATAAAGTTTGTAGTCATTTACTGTGTAATTGTTTATAGCCAGTTATGTGTAATTTATTTACTAGTGTTGTGTAGTTTGTATATATATCGTATGTCCAACAATAACAAAACAAAGAAACCCATAAGTGTAGTCACCTACTGTTGGTATTTAAATTTGCTCACTTTGATTTTTATTTCTTTTTGCTAATTTTTCTATGTGTGTTTTTTTTTTAAGTTGGAGAAATCATAGTTTTTGGAGAAAAGACAATTTTTTTATTAAGTGAGTTAAGTTTTGGTATTTTAATTGACCAAAATATTATTGGTCTTTTTAGGTGTAAGTTCTTTTTTGGCATCGATTTTCAAATTGCAACAAATTGTGATTTTTGGTTTTATGCACAAAGGAGGAATTGATATTGGCTTTATATACCTCTTTTTTCCCTTCTTCAAAGGAGGTAAAACCTACTTTCATCTACACTCCCACACATCATTCTCAACCATTCTCAACCACAACCACACTTCCAAGCACACATACACAAAAAAAAAAAAAGAAAAAAAAAGTCTTTTCTTTAGAAGTTAGCCCAAAAAGTCTTTTATGAAAACCTCCAAAATCACATAACACAAAAAACAGCCCTAGCTTACTTGGAGGTTGTGTTTGGTACCTCAAACAACAAGCTAGTTGGTTGTTCTTGATATCAAATTCTAGACATTCATCTTTGTTTCGAAATGCCTCTAAAGAACAGTAGTTGAGTAAGGGTTTTATGAGTTTTGCTTTCATTTTTTGTTTATTAGGGGTTGTTTGGCCCACTGGTTATTATAACCCGTATTATAATAACCTGTGAAATACTCTGCACCCCAAACACAAACTATTATAACCCCAGACTATACTACTCTGCATTTTAAATAATATTATATGTTTCACAGACTATAATAACCCACAGACTATTATAACCCCCTATTATTATAACTCACTCAGCGCCCCAAACAACCCCTTACATCTCTTATTAGTACTTTTATTACAATGTGAACCCCTTACTCATTTTATTGTTATGTTGATGCTACTAACTTTAAACAATAGTTGAGTAAGGGTTGAGTACAGGTGTTATGAGTTTTTCTTTCATTTTTTGTGTTGTTTATTACATCTATTCTTACTTTTATTACAATGTGAATCCTTGCCTATTTTTATTTGTATTATGCCATAGATCCTTTGTTATGTTGATGCTTAACTTTGTTTTATGGTTTATTTTCCCATTTATCTACCATTTTTTCCATCTTCGTCCTCTTGGATTTAAGTTCTTTGTATTAAAAAAAAGGAAAGGAAAAAAACAAAATAAAAAGAAGTAAAGGAGAGAGATGTAAACAAAAAGCATCTAAAAAAAGGGTTTGTAATGTATCTTAGTTGGAGAGAAATAAACTTTATTTTTGCTTTAAAAAAAAAACTAATGTTGTTGGAGGTGAGGAGCTAGAGTAGAAGAGTGAGAAGATCAACTTCGTTGAGAGAGAAGAAAGGTTTGGCCATTTTAAAAAGATAGAATGGTTTGGCCATTTTTTAAAACGTAAATTAAAATATGGTTATTTGTATAGTCAGCCCAAAAAATTGGAGCAAGAACTTCCTAGGAATTTGCTTCCGTCCAACTTACCCAACTTACTCACCATGAATCAAGGTAAATCCAATATTCACTGTGAGTTAAGACAAAACATAACAAATTGATTGTATCTCATTTAATTTAGTTATTTTTTTCCTTCTTCATGTTTCCTTATTTTTCCTCTTAGTGTAAAAGGAAGACATTATTTAAGTTAACCTTGTAATAAAAAGGAATACATAAAATTAAATATATACTTTCTTATTGAGGTTGAGAAACAACAAGAAAAATGCTGCAGAGATGAGAAAAAAATCAAAATTGATTTGCTTTTGTTTCCTACACTTGGATGTTCTTCTAATTTCAGGAAAAGAAAAACAAACGAAAAAAAAAACAGAAAAAGTTCTTAGCAAATAGAACAAACATTAGAAAAAAACCTGCAAAAAGAAACCCACAAAGTTCTCAACAAAAAGAAAAAAATCCCCAAAATTACTTTCTTTTCATCTCTTAGAAGCAATGAAACCCACAAACATAGTGAGATAAAGATGAAAGAAACTCCAAAAATGAGAGAGAAAAAGTCTCACATTTTGCACAACGAGACTCTCCTTCTAGAATGATTGAGTGCCCCCTTTTTCTTTTCCCTAATCGATTAAATGTCCTCTGTCCCTCTTTCAGTTCAGCTCTTAAAAGAAGAAGCGTCAGTTTTCTAAAGAAGAATTTTCTCCAACACACTTCCCTCATGCAAATTCAACCTAAATACAAAATGGAATATATATATATATATATATATAATGGGTTATCACGTGTTGTTAACAAAATGTTAACTTTGGTCTAAATTGCAACACTTATACAAGTTTGTGGTTTAATTGGATGAAATTGAAAGTTTAAAGTTAAAATTGCAACAACCTGATAAATTTAGGGTTCAAAACCGATTTTTGCCCTTTTTTTCTATTAGTCTTTCTTGTGTAGGGATCAAAACTGATTTTTACCACCTTTCTTTTCTCCTTTTCTTTTGGTCAAGAAGACTTGCTGTAAGGTTCAAATATATTGAACGTTTACTTTTTTTCCCTCTCTTCATAATTGGATATAAGATTATATGGCTTCGACTACTATAACAAGTCGGTAGAGTTAATATCCTAACACTATAGTAAGTTGGTAGAGTTGTGTTGGGTTAGTTTATCCAAGTTGGGTTTAAAATTCAATTCAATTTATCTCCGTACCAAATGCCCCCTACAGAGAAAAAAAAAGCCTCCTTATTAAAATATATATATATATATAGTTATGAAAATATCTTTAATAAAGGAAGTTTTTTTTTTCTTTTTTTGAAATGCAAAGGAAGTACTAATTAAAAAGAAATTGAAAGAAGAATAATTGGAATTGGTTAGCTAATTAGGGTGAAGCATGAAGAGTAGTAATTTGAGGGAAGATGGAGAAAGAATCCAAAATTAGAGGCATTGAGATTTTTTTTTTTTTTTTTTTTTTTTTTTTTTTTTTGAAAAGAGAAGCATTGAGATTGCTATTTTCAAATTCAAACAAGGGGCGAATATCTCAGCTGTCATATAAGACAATACCACCACATTTTTCATACCAAAATTGACAATGTTTCTTTCTTTCTTTCTTTTTTTCATATATTTTTAGTTCATGTAAGTTTTATTATTGTTCTTATCTTGATTAATTCTCATGATAAATTATTTTCATTTTAATAACATAGAGTCTGACAAGTCACAATAATAAAGAAGGATGAATGGAAATCAAATGTATTCGTAAAAATGAAAAAACAAGTTAAAAGTAATTCGATAAATTAATATTAAATAGTTGTAACTTAGTTCTAGTAATCAAAATAGACATAATATTTCAATAATTCATAATGTTGGAGTGATATTTAATTTCAAAGTTTTTATAAAATAATTAATTTAAATTTTCAATATTGTTGTGTTTAGTCTACGTACTTGTAATAAAAACATTGCAGGCAAAAATCAATTTATAAATTATACTCTTAATTTTTGGGTTGTATCAATTAAAACTCTATACCAATAATAATTGTGACGAATAAAGTCTTCAACTTTCATAAATGTGTCAATTTACACATTTCATTACATTTCGTTTGCAAAACTTTAGTTCCCACCAATACGTAGACTAAACAATTAAAATCACCCAAACATACGGGGACTTATAATTGTATTAATTAAATCTATAAACTTTCTAAGTGAATCTTAGACCATTTGAAAATCTCCTATGTATCAATTTTTACACGTGTAGATTTTTTCAAACATCAAATTAATGAAATTAGCAGTTTTTAATCTCTCTTCTTCTTCTATTTTTCTTTGCCTATTTAGAAAAAAATTGTGTAGTAAATTTTTTACTACTTAGGTAAAAATTTTGGAGAAAAATAATGTTGTTACTTGAATGAATTTGAGTTGGTTTTAAATGGGATCAAGTAAAAATAATTATAGAGACATTTTCTATGAGTTATTGATAAAATGTTTGTGCAATTTGGATGACATAGTCTAACTCAAGTCTGAAAATTTCATTGGTTATCTTTTTGTAAATTATTATTACATTATTTTTTAATTATTCTATTTGGGTTTTTTATATGTTTTTTTCTTTACAAAATGTTAAACTATCTTGATATAATTAAATTTACCCCTAACTATTAGTTTAATTTTAAGTTTGATTGGTGATTTAAGATGGTATCAGAGTAGGTGGTCTAGGAGGTCATGTGTTCAAGCTCCTGCAAAGTCAATTTCCTCTCCATTTAATATTGATTCCACTTGTTTGGCTTTTTCATCAAATTTAAGCCAAAAAAAAATATTTATAATTTAGAAAGTTAATAAAAAAAATGTTACTTCATTTGAAAGTGAAACCAAAAATAAATGAAGGATAATGTTGTGCGAGACTAGTTAATCTCAAGTTTCTGTTTAGCACGAATTAACTAAACTGGGTCTAATTGATACAAGTTTAAGCCTCCACACATGTCCTAACATTTTTCAAATGGAATATAACTAAGGGTGTAAATTTATATACTTATAAAAGTTGAAGATTTTAACTGATTCAAATATTATTATTTTAGAGTTTTAATTGATGCAATGCTAAAAGTTAGGAGTATAATTTATACATTGATTTTCACCCCTTTTTTTTACAATATGATTTCTTTTAGCAATTGTTTTTCTTATCAAAATATAAAAGTATCTAAACTAAACATAATATTAAAATTTAAATGAGCTATCTTATAAAAACTCTAAAATTAAATATCGTCCCAATATTACATCTATTTTGGTTATTAGAGTTAAACTGCAACTATTTAATATTAATTTATTAAACACTTTTAACTTCTTTTTCATCTTTAAAGCTGAAACTTACGAGACACTAAAAGATCATTTTTTTAAAAAGTACAGTTAAATCAATTATTTTAGAAGCTACAACAATGTCAAACTAAACCTCCATTTGAAATCATCTCATATTAATGAAAGTTATTGCTATTCACTGGGTTAAAACATCTTTTCTATAATATTACATGAGTATAATTTACTTATAAACATTTAGAGTTTTAATTGACATAATTATTAATTAAAATTTTTAATTCAACCTACAAAGTTATAAACATTTAGAGTTTTTTTTTTTCCCAAAAAAAAAAGAATTAATTAACCCAATAGTTACATTGTATGAATTGACCTCATAGTTATTGAGGCGAATAAAGAAAATAAAGTGAGATTTTAAAAGAATGAGTTAAAATCTCGTCACGACCACCTATCTAAGATATTAAAATCTCGATAACAAAACTGTCTAGATTTAAACCTATAGAAGTTGTAAAAACAAAAAAGCAAGTTGAAAAATGAAGTTAGATATGAGTTAGTGTTGTCAGCATCCAAAACAAGTAGATACTAAAACCATCAAATATTTGAGAGAGACTGGCAGATTCAATGTCATTACAGTCTTCCCTTTTCACATTCATTCATATGCGTAGGCTCTCGTGACTCATTAATTGTGTGTCCAAAATCAAAACTTTTTCTTTTCATTTCATCTAATTCCTTTACACTACAAACCCCAAAAGCCAAAATCTTTGTGTACAAGAACAAGTAACCAAAAAACAATATGAACTAGATGTTATAATACAATCCCACCTCTGCAATGAGCTTGGATTTAGCTTGAATCCTTCGTTTTATGTCGTCTGCAAGAACTTGTTCAACGCCCCAAATGGCAGAACTCCATTGTGTGCAGATCAGTCCAGCCTCGACCGGTAGCCATGGCTTTCTTAACCCCCACCCCCGTAACGATAAACCAAACCGTTAAGTTCGGTAAAATTTGATCGGCAGACACCTTGTTTCAGTTGAGTTTCTACTTTCTAGGAGGGAGTTGTCTGCAGAATGTAACAGCAACTGCCATTTCAAATGTGATATTTAGCGTCTGCACGGTCTGCAACTTAGTTACGTTGGTCGCAAGTAACATGGTTGAGTTCGAGTTGGTACGAACTGGAGGAAGGGATTATCGACTAACTCTTCAATGGTGTTGTCAATGGCAGTCTGCTGTTGAAACAAGGATTCTTCTTCATGCTCTAGTCTTGGCACTTTCTTCAGCGCTTCGTTGCAAAAGATCCTCGTACGCTTTCATGGAGTCGGATGCAAAACTCTCAAGGGCCTCGAAAATGGATTGCAGACCTGCCTGCAGGTTGCTATTGCTAGCGCCATCTCCTTGCACATGTCCAGTTACCAGAACCAGTTTCTTATCTAATGCCTGAATCTTTTTCTGTAACTTTTGGTCGTCTCTGTCGATCTTTTTCACTTTCCTTTCGAGATCCTTGTTCGTTATCATCGTTTGACGCACTTCTTGCTTATCATGATCCCATATTTGAAGCACGCTCTTAGCGAAAACGTGCATAGAATCAACTACCTCTTTTTCAGAGAATCTGTCCAGACCTTGTGACCACTGATTGCAGATAACAAAAATGGGTGGTGCACCAATCCTGCCGGGTGAGAAAGGAACGATTCCATCAGCTGTTTCTTCAGGCTCATACAGAAGACATTTCAGAAGCCAATTATTCAAGGATCTCACAAAACTTTTCTGGGCGCTTATCCAACCCGAGAATCTAGTTGTCCAGCTAATAAGCTCATGATCGAGTTGCAACGTCACTCGAAGATCGAGATCACTAGGCTTTCCACCAGATCTAATATGGCCTAAACCACGTGATTCTTTAATTGCTTGAAACTGAGCATGATGGCATTCGAGCATACCTTTCCACATCCTGGATAACCTGCAATCAAGATACATTCCACGTTTAACGATCGAGGAGACAATGTTTGAGCAAACAGAACAGGCCAGATGACAGTAGCATATAACATTCTCTTATAATCGGCACCAAATGTTCAAGTCATATAGTTTAGAAACATCCAGAGACGTTTAGAAGAACAGCCAAATTCTCTAAGACTAAGCTAACAAAAAGTTTCCTGCATTGGTGTTATCATATACTACAATGGGAATAATCGATGACAATGTAATCATCAAATTCAACAAAATAAAATGAAGCTTTTGAATGGCATAAAATATCAATATGTGAAGTAAAGCAAACAAAGAATTGAAGAATTCACATACCCTTGAATCAGTTCATTCACTTGTGGCCAGAGTTCTTCATCCCTGATCTTATTTATTGTCTCCGAAATCTTGTCAACAACCTGAATCGCAATTTTCAAGTTCGTCGACAAGGTATTTATGGATGTTTGAGTGGCCTCCACTTTCTGGGCCTCAGCACCTCTCTCGTGTAAACGTTTAAGCTGATGGCGCTTCCTCTCATGGGTCAACCGCATCTTTTCCTCTCCCTAGAGAATGTACAAACATAATTTTTTCAGTAAGGATGGTAAGAGAACAACAGAGTGTAGATATCTCTGCCTCCTAAGCTTGCTAAATTTTCTGTGTCCAATGTTCAAAGCCTAACATGAACTCCGACCATACTAACAAACTTAAAGACGAAGTTAGTGGTAAAACTCACTGTAGGATAAAGATAACTCACTAAAGAAAAATGATATATACAGGTGGAAGTGGCAACAAGACATCAATAAGCTTCCTCAAAGAACACACTGAACTACATCAATACAATAAATGATATCACAAAGAAAGTGACATGACTTGAATGTTTCACATTCCTAAACCATAAAACACCGATTCAAGCAGAAAATTCGAATGGAAAACGTTGAGCACGGAAATTTACTTTTGCATTAGAACGTCAAACAAAGTTATGACACCATGTTATTAGGTATGGAGGATGAAAATGTAAACCAAATTTTTTCCAGAATGAGAAAAGAGAGCAAAGTGAACTAGAATTAGGCAGAGTAAAAGGACCCAGATTTCTAAACAATCCAAGCAGGAAAAGTAGCTTATTACAAGAGAGAACACATACCTTCACTTCATGATAAAGTTTCTTCTCCCACATATACAACTTCTTCAAGGTAGAAGAAAGATTTCCAGATCTCATCCCCATATCCTCAACAAAAACGACTTCAGCAATGCCAGGCTTGGCAGAGGACTTGGCTCTCCTTCGTGAAGCAGGCGGTCGAGCCGAGAATGCTGATAAATATAAAATCCATCAATATCAATATCTTAGAAAACAAAAGTCCATAAACAACATTAAGTTGTTTTCAATTAAAAAAAAAAGAGCAACAAAGCAACAATGTTGTACTCAAAAAAAAAAAAAAAAAACTAAACAACGAAGTTCAGTCATTTTCAGTAGATTTGCAACACACAACTCATTCTACTTCCCCAATTTTCATTCCATTGACAAAAAATAACAGCAGAGGCTTTTCAGCTCAAAACAAAGAAAAGAAAGCCAGGACTCCACTGAACTTACCATGCTTACGCTGATGAGGAAGCTGCCCCATCTCCAGCATTTTGGCGATTTCATCTCCAAACTCTGAGGCTTTCTTGAACAAAACTTCAATTTCTCTCACAACTTCATAAATATCCCTTGAACCAGCTCCCCCTTTGAATGCTGCAGCAACAGCAGCAGGAGCTCCATTTCCATGTTCCTCCAGCTTCTTGTCCTTGTCCACAACCTTCTTATCAACAACTCTCAGTGCATCATCAACCGCAGCGCTGGGCTTCATATGATAAGCTGAGGCAGCGACGTTCTTGTCTACTACCTTCAATTGGTCGTCCACCGCCCCATTCAAGTGCTTCCCACCGCCGTCCTCAGCCAACTTCTGGCCACCATGGACCTTCTTCACAACCTCCGGTTGGTAATACCGCACATCTTCCAATTCGGGAATTCCCTCTTCCTCTCTCACTTCCCTCGGATCCCTTCCCGGCGTGTAGGAGCCATAATAGTTCGCCACCGCCGGAGTCTCAAAGAAGTTAAAGATATCCCAAGCGGAGGTTCTCGGCGGAGAAGGAGGCGGCGGTGGCGGCTTTGACGACGAAGCCGGAGGTAGCATATTCGACATACCCCCATAGGCAGGAGGCGGCGAAGAACCGTAATACCCACCATAACCACTGCCATAACCACCGCCATACCCACTACCGTACCCACCACCAAAATTGGGATACCCATTATTCGGATAAGGGTTCGATTCCATATTCGAATAAGGATAAGGATAATAACCAGAGGAGGAAGAAGATTCACCCATATGATAAACCCTCTCTGAACTAATTGGCACCTGCTGATGCACCACCGACGGCATCGCTTTGTTCTGCATATAATTCATCTGCACAGAACCACCGCCGCCGCCGCCGCCCGAAACAAACCCACCGCGATTCCCATCGTGAAAGTCAAAATGATCGTCGTGGGTCTGGTGCAAAGGCGAAGAGTGATCGGAATGGTGAAGTGAACTGGAATCGTCGTCCGAATCGGAGGGCAAATGGAGGTGAGAATCCGAATTGGAGTGAGATAAACGATGAAGAGGAGAAGTAGAAGCTTCAAGATCAGGGTCGCCCTTTCTCTGAGGAGGAAGCTTGAGCTTAGGCGAAGAAGCGGACTCAGAATAAACAAAACCCGGTTCAATAAAACTGTGCAAAGATTTTCCAACGCCTTGAAGAGAAAGAATATACGCCGCGTGAGCCTCAGCAAACGCGTGCCTGAACTGAATCGCTTCGTTGAGAAAATTGCAACGCTCGCGACAGAGCGAAACCGCAGGAAGATCGTCGAGCTTCGAAGTGGCGCAACCCATCAAAGAAAAACGCCCAAAACAACGAACAGTCACACAAAAACAGAAAATCCCAAAACCCCAACTGGGATTTCGTGTTTCTCTCAGCGAAGAAACATGAGCGGCCGAGTCTGTTGACAGAATCTGGCGTTCTTAGGGATCTGGGTAGTAGAAGAAGAAGAAGAAGAGGAGTTGGATTGAGGTGAATGTGGATTGTCCGTACGTGGGGTTCTTATCTGGAAGAGGAAATTCAGCTACAAATTATCTTGTGAAAGATGAAAGGCGACAAAGGAGATTGGGATTGAGATGAAAGTGTGAGAATGTGAGGGAGGTGAGGCTGTGAAATGGTGGATTTGGTTATGGAGTTTGTCAGCCGGTACAAATTAAACAGTGGAATTAAGAACGGAATTTGGGTTTGCTTTCTAAAAGATGGAGATGTTGGATTTGGACTGAAAATCCCGTAAGTTCTACGAAATCAAAATTTGGGGATTGGAATTGGAATTGGGGTATTTGGTTTGACGGGAAGTTGACCGATCAGCCGCCACTAGTTCTCTCCAACAGACTTTTTCTTCTCGTATTGGTAGTTATACGAAAATAATAATTAAAAAATCTCTCGATGTTAATTTCGTAATTTTCCCTTTTATGGCGGGTTTTTCTGTCCATTTTACTTCATATTTTTCTAGCGTTTCGTTTTCAAGCGAGTTTCTTTTTTCTTTCTTTTTTGGGAGCAAAATAATGGAGTTTCTAGTCAATACTTGCACCCTTTAAATTGTTAAAAAGGGATTTCTTTTTCTTTCTTTCTTTTTTTTCTTAGATTATATTTGTACAACTTTTAAGAATAATTTTCTATTTATTTGCTCATGTAACTTGTCTTTAATTAATATATTACTAAAATTTGATTATCGGCTAAATATAATATAATTATATAAATAAACCAATAAAAAAAACTGCATAAAAAGATATATTTGAACTCTTTTTAATTCATAAGAAAATAAATTGTTTTCCTTCTTCAATCACTTGATTGGATATGTACACATTTGAGAATTCAAAGCTTTAGTTCATTTTAATCTTAAAATATAATTGTTATCAAGTTTTGGTTATTGCAATTCTTGCCCTCAATAAAGTAGGCAAGTTTTTGGGATTTTTTTCCTCTCTTTTTCAAATTTCAATTAATCTCTTTTTGAATTTTCAACCATTCGATTCTATAAGATCTATCAACTTAGAATTACAGTTTTAAAAAAAATGAGCACATATATTCAAACATTCTTCTTTTTAATTTGTAGATACATTACAATATATTCATTTAAATTTTTCAATCAATAATCACAATTTTATTATTGGATAAAAAAATCGAACTATTGACTTTTGAAATGGTAATTGGTATCTTCACTTTGAAAAATTCAATTTCATTTCAGTTACATCTTTTTAGTATATCTTTTTTTTTCTTTCCATTCATATCTGCTATACTTTTTGAGTATTGAGTATATCTCCTTTTTCTTCGCATTCAATACTCAAATTATAATTTATAAAAAAAAAGTTTTTACAATGTTGTACATTTTTTAAAGTACAATGTTAAACTTAATTCAAGTAGCTTTTGTAAAAAAGTTTTTAATTTTTTTTAATTGAAAACTGCAAACCAAATTGGCATTTTGTAGGTGTCATCTTTCTTTTTTCCTACCAAATTTTCTAGAAAATTCTTTGCCCCATTTTGGTATGTTAGGTAGATGTCCAACTATAAAGAGCAAGCTTTCATCACCAATAGTACAATATTTCATATGCAATCAAATTCATAAATGTTGTTAATATATAATTATTATAATTAATCCAAGTTTGCTAAGAACTCATTAGTGTTAAATATATGTCCTAACATACAAAACTCAATTAATTTGAAACATCTATAGTAAATAAAAAATACTTATATATTTGTAACACAACTCTCTCTATATATATTTTTCTTGAGTTCAACAATATGTCTGACCTCTTAATTAAATCGCATTGATTTTTCGAGAAATGTGTGTATCATTAGTGATGCATCAATCTTAATTCATCACATCCACATCTTTTAGTTTTTTTTTTCTTTTTATCTTTGAGATGTTTATGAAACCATTTTACTAAAAGTAAATTCTATTTCTACAAAATAAATAATTACATATAAAAAATTAAATAAAATCTACTTCGTGTCATGTTTAGGCTAAATTATAAAAACTCTTTCAATTTTATCCTTTTTTTCAAAAATATTATTAATCTTTTAAAAATTAAAAATATCTTTAGAGTTGAAAAACGGTTAAAATGTCAGATAAAAAGTCTACTTGTTTGAATGTAGTTATTTCAAACTTAATTAATTCACACGAGTGTTTGAATCACAGCTATGTTGTTTCTTAACGTCGCCGTTGCATCAATTTTCTATCTAACGCATTCTAAAAATTTTAGAGTTTGTTTGGTAAATAATAAAATTATTTCCATAGTGCAAATTTTGAAAAATAACATATCAATATATCTTGATTTTGAATTGAAAATTTAAAATGCATAATTATATTAAAAAGAAAAAAACTCTAATAAATATAGTATTTCATGTTATAAATTCAATTTATTTTTGTTAAATTAAAATATGTATAATATAATATATTATAAGTTATAAGATATTATGAAATAATAATTATAAAAAATATTCATAAATAAATTAATAATAATTTAAATTCAACATAATATTTAGTGTTACAACTACAACTAATTTCATCGTTATAAATATATTAAATAATGTTGAGGATCCCACATTGAAAAAATTGAGAGAAACCTCACAATATATATGATATATGGGTTACTCCTTTCATTGTAAATTGGTTTTGAGATGAAACGTCATATATTCTAATATGGTATCAACACCATCGGTTTCACAATATATATGATATATGGGCAGATGGAATCCCATATAATTTAATAAAGAATACATTTTCAACCACTGCTTAAATTAGAATTCAATTTTCTAATATGCTACCAAACACATATCTGAAAAACTTAAGATACAATTCTATTTTCATTGAATTATTTATTTTCAAAATTCTATTTTTAGATTGTCTATCAAACATGCTCTTATACTCTAAAAATAATTTTGAAACATTTTATAATATCACCTTTGAGCCCATCTTTAATTTTAGGCTGATTCTAGGAAGTTGTGTTAAAACTCAAAAGTAAAAGAAAAAATTCAAAACAAAGAAAGAATTCGACACATAGAGACAATATAGTATTTTCAATTCTTTTGACTTTTAAATTTAAAAAGAAAAAAGAAAAAAAAAATGAAAGATAAAGAATTGTGTGGGAAAAGAATTCCAATCCTTCATGGGGAAGGTATTGGTTTTGTTTGGAGAATTAAAATTCCATACCCACGTGGGGTGTAAATAGAAATTCCTCCTTAGGCAACAGAATTATTGACGTCATCCTTCCATGCATATCCATCATTACTATTTTTATCTTCATTCTTTTAATGGAGAGGGATACATTTTCATGTTTACTTTATTTTTATTTTTAGATGTTCAGTTACCTTATTATTTATATTTTACTCTTTTAATTTTCTATACAATTCATCTATATAATTAAATTTTATTAGATAACTATTTAATTTTTAGAAGTGTATTTGTTCTCTCTTCATTTTTTTTACTATCGGTTTCATTTTTTCACAAGAAAATATTTAAATTCTTAGTTAAACTCTATAAAAAAGACAAATGTTGTACAACTATTTTTTTTTTTTTTTACTTTTCAAAATTTAGCTTAATTTTTTAAACAATATATAAAAGTAGATAACAAGAGAAGGAAATTGTGAAAATAGTATTTATAAATTTAATATTTAAAAATTAAATAGTTATAAAATGGAATATTAACCATTGAGGCATTTCTTATATATTTTACGAGGTAGTATATTTAATCCTCGTTATTTGAATTTGTGATGTGATTTTGTTGAAGAAAACAAAAAATTGAATAAAAAAATTAAGACTCTGTTTGATAACTATTTTGTTTTTTGTTTTTTGTTTTTGAAATTTAAACCTAATAATACTACTTCTGTCAATGAGTTTATATGTTTTATTATCTACTTTGTACCTATGTTTTCAAAAACCAAACCAACTTTTAAAAACTAAAAAAAGTAGCTTTAAAAAAGTTGAGTTTGTTTTTAGAATTTGGCTAAGAATTCAAATTGTTACTTAAGGAAGATGCCCTTTATTATGGATAAATTAGGTGAAAATAAGATTAACTTTCAAAAACTGAAAACAAAAAACAAAATGGTTATGAAACGGGGTCTAAGTTGTTGGATTTTTTTTTCCTATCTATATATTTTGTTAGTAGGTGAAGTTTTTAATGTGTATATATAAACTATTTGAAGCTGTGTGTAATAAGTGAAGCTTCCAATTTCGAAGCAGAATATTTAGATTTTTATTATGTTAACCATAGAGACTAAACATAATATTTAAAAGTTGAGGGCCAAATTAAAATACGAGCATTAGAATGTTTAGGATCAAAATTATATTTAAACGTATTTTTTTTAATGTGGTTACAAATAAAGAAATTTGAATTCACAATTAGTAATTTAAATTAATTAAATTTTATCAGTAGTTGTCACTACAGTCCTACAATATTTAAAGAGGGAAAGTTGAAGCATCATTACATTAATTATGCATGTTTTTTTCATTGTATAACAATATATCATTATAGAAAATAATTAATAATGCTATGTCTAATTGTCACGTCCCATTATATTTTTACCCCTAAGGCTTAATTATTTATTTAATTGTCATGACTTAATAGATGGTGGTTTATCAACTAAAGGAAAGTAAAAAATTTAAAAAAAAAAAGTTTTTTTTTTTTTCATTATATCTGCCTTTTGCTTTATATATATATTTTCCTAAAACTAAAACCCACTTGAAACATTTCTTAAACCCTAAGATTTGTCTACCCAATAAGTTATTTCCTCTCTCTCTAAATTAGTTATTTTTAGATTAGAAGTTTTAGTACAATATATAATTTTGCTCACCATTTTCTTACAATTTTTTGTACTTAATTTTCTCTATTGCAACTTGGCCAACTTGCTTGAGAAAAACTTAAAAAAATTATAAGAGAAAGATGGCTGCCTTTTCAGGTTTGTTTTCTCCAAACCAACTAACAAATATAATCATACCTTCTAATGTTAACTCGATTTATTCATCTTTTTTACCTAATATCTATCGTTGATTAAATTATAAATTTAGTTCTTGTAATTTAAATATGACAGTCTATTTAATTTTTAAAATAAATTTATATATGTTGTCTATTTAATATCTAAACTTTTAAAAAGATATAGATTACGTTTTTATTTTGAATTATAGTCATATACTCGATTTTTGTCACTAATTCCGTTAATAAAATGTTGGTTTGCCTTTGCCATATCTATTGGTGTATTAGATTGTCTACCGAGATCCAAAAAATTATAATTATAATTGTCTACCAATTGCATCAATTCAGCTATAAAATTAAATTGATTTAATGCTGCTTATGGGGCAATCTTATTAATAAGGGTTGAAAAACATGTTTTAGAGGGCCTTTGATATTTCTTAAATTAGAAAAAGTATAATTTCTTTTTAGAAAAATTCACTTTTTTACTCCTAAACTTGTTATATTAATTTATACCTTAAATTTTTAATTTTATTAAAATTGAACCCTAAACTTGATAGGTGTTGCAAAATTTACCCACTATTCAATTCTCGCTAATTCACTCGTTAATTTTACAAAAAAGTAATATAAACATATTCATCTTTTCACTAATTTCAATAAAATTGAGCTTTGCACCAAATTAATTTCGATTAATCCACGAAGTAATTATTGAATAACTTTCACAAACTTAAACAAAAATTAAGCTCTAATGTCGATTTTTTTTTAAAATTTTGTACCAAACAGTTGATTTATAATTCATTGAACACATATGATGATATTGAGAATACATTTAAACGATCTTTTGAACAAAAATTGATTACATGATAAAAAATGCAATAATTCTTAAAGTTCAAAATTAAGATTGCAACATTTATATTTTAAGTTTGAAATGCAATTGAATGAGATTAAAAAATAATTCTTGGTAGGAGATCAACCCTTTTTTTAATTCAACATATGAAGAGGCGGTTTTTTTTATTACATCAATAATTGAGGGTGGGAGATTCGAACCCATGACCTCTTAGTCATGAGCCATGCTTAATGTCAGTTGAGCTATGTTTTTGGCATGAAGATGACAAATTTAAATCTACAACTTTTATGAAAGTAAGTAATATTATATTATAATCAATTAAATTATGTCAAAATGAGCATAATAATTGATATAGTTGATATGTACCAACAATCAAGAAATTTGAATTTTGCTCTGAATTCTTTCAACTCCAAAATATATTCGGTTCAAAGAAAAAAAACTCCCAAAATATATATATATATATATTTATGGTATTGTAAAAATAAGATGGGAACTGGGTATAATTTTATCAATATTTAAATACTAATATAATATATTTATAATAATAATAATATTAATAATAATTATAATAATAATAATATGGATATATATATATTTTATAAATGAGAGATAGTGAAAATTTATGGCAAATTAAAATAACAAGTGAAATTGGAGAAAGTGTGAGAAAATGGAGAAGATTTGAGAGAATTCACCCAATTGTTCTATATTCATGATCCACCAAATGTCACTATTTATAAGCAATTTGGCAAGGATGAGTTGGTACATTTGGACACTAAGCATTAGTAAGAATTGGACACATGGAGGACACTTTGGCCATGGGGTATTTGCCACTTGGCATGGGTATCAAATGGCATATGGAATGGGCATTTACATTACACATGTTTACAATACTCCCTCTTAAATGCCCGTTTATATAAAATATGTCTCGTTAAAACTTTACTAGGAAAAAACCCAATAGGATAAAAACCCTAATGAAGGAAAAAGAGTACATATTTTATATAATACATTTACTCCCCCTCATGAAGACATCACTTGAAATCTCTGAGTCACCGCATTCCAATGCTATGTACTAATTTCTCAAAGTTTGCAGTTGGTGATGCCTTCGTAAATAAATCTGCCAGATTATCCTTCGAACAAATTTGTTGTACATTGATGTCGTCATTTTCTTTAAGATCATGAGTGTAGAAAAGCTTTTGTGAGATATGTTTTGTTCTATCTCCTTTGATATACCCTCCTTTGATTTGAGCTATACAAGTTATGTTGTCTTCGTATAATATTGTTGGAAGAGGTTTACTCGAATACAAGCCACATGTCTCACGAATGTGTTTTGTCATCGATCTTAGCCATACACATTCTCGACTTGCCTCGTGCATTGCAAGGATTTCAGCATGATTCAAAGAAGTGACCGGATGGTTTGTTTCACTGATCGTCATGATATAGCAGGTCCTCCACATGTAAATAGATAACTTGTCTGAGATCTAGTTTTGTGTGGATCAGATAGATAACCCGAATCTTCATAACCAATTATATCATAATTTGATTTGTTAGAATAAAATAAATTCATATCAATTGTCCCTCGAAGATATCGGAGTACATGCTTAACTCCTTTCCAATGTCTTTTTGTGGACATGAATTATATCTAGCTAATAAATTTACTAAAATGCAATATTTGGTTTTGTGTTATTAGCCAGATACATAAGTGCACCAATTACACTAAGATTGAAGGGAATCGAAGTCCCCGCAGCGGAAGCGATTGCGAATCGCGCGCTCTTGATTTAGTTACAATGGAAAATTCAAGAATGTAAACATGGATTAAGCATATAATAACAGTATGGACAACAAGTATATACCTTTGAAGAACCTTTCTTCAAGTACTCCTCTCTCCACGGTCACGATCTCAACAACAAGAACTCGTACAAACACCGACACCACCACCGGATCTTCTCCGTTGTTCTCTAGGTGAGGGACGAAAGTGGGTTCCCTTTAGGAGTAGTGAGGTATTTTGTGAGAGAGATTTGTGTTTTGGAACTCTTCCAACAACACAACAAGGAGGCTAGGAATACACTTAGAAGTCTTGACCTAGTTGCATCTCATGCAACTATATATATAGGGGAATGGGATGGAAATGACCATTCTACCCCTCCTTTAATCTCTCTTTAGTATATAGTTTATATATGAATCTAATTCACATTAAAACTATATATTATATCAATTATATGATATAATTGATATAATTCCTCATGTATGAAATTGAACACTTCAATTTCACTCCTAACTTTATACCCTCAATATTACCATGTTGAGCCAACGGAGAGATCTAATGGACCTACAGATCATGAGCTCCAATGATGTGAGATTAACTCGATCAAACTCTTTGATCCGGTTAATCAATATTCAATAACTACAAGTCACTCCACTATAGACTCAGAAATGCACTCTCCTCATCTGTAGATATTATTGTGTCCATCGATATAGTCATTACCCATGAGTCGACCCTTCACAGTTGTTCGTAATCACGGTGGGTCAAATTACCGTTTTTTACCCTTGTGATTACCTCTTTTTGCTCCTTAAGCACCATTGATCCTCTAATGAACAACAAGTCTAAGGTCCTACCTTAGACTCATACCTCATAGAGGGCGGGCCCCGTTGTTCAAGACACGGAGTCGATTCTTAAGGGAACAACCTATCTAATTCCTCAGTAGAGGAATGAGTGAATTCCATCTTGCAGTTAAGTTCCCAACTACCTACGAGGTTACGCCCCACGAGTAAGGTAGGCTTATTGAGTCGCATGTGCCACTCTCACCCATACTAGTATAAGGACAAACCCCTACAAGCAGGAGTTCTTAACTTTCTCGAGGATTCAGTCAAGTCACTAATGACCATCTATAAATTACTAGTCTTATCTCATTAATTGTTATATTTGGTTAGACTAATAATTTGCGATCCATCTTGTATGAACTCTTCATCCGGGATGCCCCCACTCGCATGTCAACTACATGAATGAGTTGGATTACCTCATTTGTACTAATTACAAAGCTGGTCGCATCCATGGTGCTACGAGAATGAGGTTTCTAACCTTATTCTTATACCATAGACTATTTAGGTTATAATCTTGAACTCAACCCAAATAGTGTCCACTACTAATCGATTTCAAGATAAATGTTATAACCTTGGAGCTTAGTTTATTGGATTCATAAAAGCAAGACTGTAATCTTATCAAAACAAATAACACTTTATTTAATTGATCAAAATTACACAAGTTTAGGGCATAAATCCCAACAAAGATATGGTACTTCAGGACCAAGTAGTTCTTCATTGTCATCTCGAGGTCGAAATATAATTTTTTTTACATCCAGTGAACGAACTTCCATTTGAATGTTCAATGGATGTGTTTTATCCATATATAATCTTTTTAAGATTTTCTTTGTATAAGTTGATTGATGAACAAATATCTCATCTGCTAAATGTTCAATTTACAAACCAAGACAAAATTTTATTTTTCCAAGATCTTTCCTCTCAAATTATTTCCTAAGATATTTTATTGCCTTGGATAACTCTTCAGGAGTTCCAATTATATTTAAGTCATCAACATATACAGTTATAATAGCAAATTATGACTGAGATTTCTATATAAAAACGCACGAACATAT
Organism: Trichosanthes cucumerina; assembly: GCA_036507285.1. Taxonomy (NCBI): domain Eukaryota; kingdom Viridiplantae; phylum Streptophyta; class Magnoliopsida; order Cucurbitales; family Cucurbitaceae; genus Trichosanthes; species Trichosanthes cucumerina. Next base: position 9,284,518 of record CM071839.1, on the reverse strand, counting down.
TGGATTATTTTGATATCCTTCTTTCAACAAATATTCACTCAGGCGATTATACCACATTCGTCCTGATTGTTTTAATCCATATGATGATCTCTGTAACTTTATTGAATACAATTCCCGAGAACTTGATTCATATGTTTTTGGTATTTTAAATCCTTCCGGGATTTTCATATAAATGTCATTATCCAAAGATCCATATAAATACGTCGTGACTACATTCATAGATGCATATCAAGTTTTTCATATACAGTCAGACCATCTTAGCGTTATTGCATCCACCACAGGAGAAATATGTCTCCTCATAATCAATACTAGGCATTTGCGAGAATCCTTATGCAACAAGTCTCGCTTTATATATTGTGACTTCATTCTTTTCATTTCTTTTCCTTACAAATACTCATCTGTATCCACAGGTTTGACACCTTCTGGTATTAGGACTACTGGTCCAAAAACCTCACGTTTTGAAAGTGAGTTCAACTCTGCTTGGATTGCTTCTTTCCACTTTAGCCAATCCTTTCTACGTTGACATTCTTCGATAGATTTTGGATCAAAATTGTCACTTTCATAAATAATATCGTGAGCAACATTATAAGCAAAAATGTTGTCAACAATGATATCATTTCGGTCCATCTCTTTCCTGTTGTAACATAGTTTATAGAAATTTCATTATTATCCTCAAGCGTTTGATTTTCATCAATACTCTTTTGAGTAGTTGTATTCTGGATTTCTTCTGGAACATCCATACCTTTTATTGAATCATTTTGATTCTCAACTACTTTTCTTTTTCGAAGATTTTTATCTTTGGAACCCATTGGTCTACCACGCTTCTGGCGTGCTCCAGACTCATTATTGACAACTTGTTTTTTTGGGATATCAATTTTTGATGGAGCATTTGCAGCTGGTATATATGATTTAGTCACTCTTTTAGCATCTGTGAATGCATATGGTAATTGATTTGCTATATTTTGCAAATAAATTATCTTTTGAACTTCAAGTTCACATTGATCTCTACGAGGATCTAAATGAGATAATAACGATGCATTCCATGTAATTTCTTTTTCCAACTTCTTAATTCCTCCCCCTAATATTGGAAAATTTGTCTCATTAAAATGACAATTAACAAATCGTGTAGTAAATACATCACCCGTCAGGGGATTCAAGATATTTAATAATTGATGGGGAATCATATCCAACATATATTCCTAATTAATCTCGTTTGAGGACCCATCTTAGTACGTTGTGGTGGAGCAATGGAACATATACTGCACATCCAAAAATTCTCAAATGTGATATACCTGGCTGCTGGTCATAAGCTAATTTCATAGGAGAATATTTATTATAGGCTACCGACCTAATACGTAATAATGATGCAACATGCAAAATAACATGACCCTAGACTGATGTAGGAAGTTTAGCTCTCATAAGCAATGGTCTTGCAATTAGTTGCATACGTTTTATAAATGATTATGCTATACCATTTTGTGTATGAACATGAGCTACAGGATGTTCAACACTTATCCCAATTGACATACAATAATTATTAAAAGTTTGAGATGTAATTCACCAGCATTATCAAGTCGAATGATCTTAATTGTATAATCATAAAATTGTGCTCTTAACTTAATTATTTGAGCAAGTAATCTTGCAAATGCAAGATTTCGACTTGATAATAAGCATACATGTGACCATCTGTTGGATGCGTCAATTAATACCATAAAATATCTAAATGGACCACTTGGTGAGTTAATATAGGTCCACAACTATCACCTTGAATTCGCTCTAAAAATGCAGGCGATTCAATCCCCACTTTAGTTGGTGATGATCTAATAATTAATTTCCCTTGAGAGCAAGCATCGCATGACAACTCATTGGATTGAAGAATCTTCTGGTCTTTAATTTTCCTCATCATTATTGATCCTGGATGACTCAATCGATCATGCCAAACACTAAATATTTCTAGATTCATGAACTTCTGGTTCATTGTTGCATAGCTTTCGATTACTCGTATATGAGTATAATATAATCCAGAAGAAAAAGCAGGCAATGTTTCTAATATACGTTTTTAATGTGAAACAATAGATGTGATATAGAGACACTTTATATTATTTTTACGATTAGTTTCAACATGACAACCATTGTTATGTATATCTTTGAAACTTAATAAATTTCTCTTTGATTTGCTAGAGAACAAAGCATTATTAATTAAAAATTTTGTTCCTCTAGGCAAGATAAAACTTGATTTTCCAAAACCTTCAATCAAGTCTACAGAACCTGATATAGTATTGACTTCTACTTCCAACATTGTCAATTTAGAAAAATACTTTATGTTTATAAGTATTGTGTGCGTAGTTGCGCAGTCTGCCAGACATAGATCTTCATTGTTAATTTTTTAGTCATTCAACATATGAAAACTGCCCATATTTCTTTATTAAAAAATAATTACAATAAGAGATACATAATACAATTTTAAAGCTAAAAGGAACATAAAACTGAACATTAGTATTAAACATTCTCAAAATCAAAAGAAGCATTTGTTATTCCATCAATTGCTTCAATCTTCTCTTCAGGAGATGCAAATGAATCTGCCACATTCCAATTTTCATACTGGATGGGTTGAATAGATCATTATCCTGATAAACAAGATTTGATTCTACATTTTTCTTTGTTCCTTCAGGGAAGTTTAATAGAGATTAACAAAGTGTTTGGACGTACAACAGGTACGCGACTAATGTTTAGTCATTTCACTGTGGAAGCATTTCCTTTATAATTATCATTTCGTGTGGTTCTCTTGACATTTCAATGATTATAATAACCACCACGATTGTTAAAATTCATAGCATTCACTTCAGGGAATGACGTTGCTCCAGTTTGCCAAGATTTATGAGTTTAGAATATTTTTAAACCATTTCTTTTGATATTACTACTGCAGGAGCATATTCGAGACATAACCAATAATCTTTATCATCATTGTCAAGAGATGTGAATTCTAATTTTGTAAGGTTTGTCATAGTAATACTTCACAAATCAAACATTGTATTGATATTAGAAATTTAATATATACCGAACATGTAAAATACCATTTAATTTATTATAAAAAATGGCATACCTGTAGGACCTACCTTCGGCGGGAGAAATGGCAGGGCCTCGTGCTGATAACGTGTTGTAAAAATAGGATGGAAATCGGGTATAATTTTATCAATATTTAAATACTAATATAATATATTTATTATAATAATAATAATAATATGGATATATATATAATATAAATGAGAGATAGCAAAAATTTATGACAAATTAAAATAACAAGTGAAATTTGAGAAAGTTGGAGAAAATTGAGAAAATTGGGAAGAATTCACCCAATTATTCTATATTCATGATCCACCAAATGTCACTATTTATAAGCAATTTGACAAGGATGAATTTGTACATTGAGACATTAAGCATTGGTAAGAATTAAATACATAAAGGATACTTTAATTATAAGATATTTACCACTTAGCATGAATATCAAATCACATATGAAATGAACATTTATATTACACCCGTTTACCATATATGACATTTTCTCCCATTTTCGATTTGAACAAAGAGAACAAGTTTGGTACGTAAGGAATATTCTGTGCATTAAGACAACATATTTTATTTTATTATTTTTTTTTATGAACAACAATTTAAAATGGTACGTATTTTGATGCAAAGACTTTAATTGGATATTTTATATATATACAGAGTGGAGGCTGATTATGTTGACTTTATAATTCAATATTTTCTAACATGTGATGCATACAATTTTCACAGTTTTATGACATGAAATTTTTTTTAATAGTTTATGCATGGATAAATATTCTACTGTATAAATATATTTTTATTGAAGTCTAGGTATAATTGTTTATATGACGTTGACTAAAATTTGATAAAACTACCTTCAGTCTTCCAACCAGAATTATATTGGCAAGTATTTTTTCTTAATTAAGTAAAAAAATAATTTTTAAAAATTTGTTTTTGTTTTTAAAATATGACTAAGAAAATAAACAAGATAAAAACTATTATAGAGAAGTTGAAAGACTTAAAAACAAAAAATCAAAGAGTAATCAAATGAAACATCTAATTTTAATTTGACAATTTTCAGTTTAGATTTGGAATTTTTCCAACATGGCATATGAATTTAAAGTGTCATGTCTATCAACTTACAAAAAAACAAAAATGAAAAGGGTCTATTCTTGCTTTTAAAAAGAAAAAAAAGGTCTATTCAAGACATTTATGATATGGGTTTGACACAAGGTTTAAAATGTCGATGTCGATGGAAATATCGAGGTCTCAATTTCATGGAAATGTCGATGGAAATATCGATAAAATGTCGATAAAATGTCGATGTCGATGGATATTTCTGAAAAATTTAAAAAAAACAAAAAAATTTAAAAATATATTTAAATTAGAAAATAAACCTTCAACATTTTTCAAATAAGTTAAAATGTTTGTCATAATATTATATTCACATTATGTTACATTTTCCTGTAATTTTCTTTAATATTTCATCAATTTTGTACGATATAATGGAAATGTCGATTCACCCTAGTGTCGATGTCGAACCCATGGACATATGGAAATATCGACATGTCGACGGAAATTTAATTTCATGGTTTGACATAGGTTATTAACTTTAATTTTTTTTTAATTTTTTTTTAGTTCTTCTTTTCGACAAAGTTAATACAAATTGTTTAAGAACTAACAATAATCTATAGAATTAAATTGTCATTTTGTTCCCAAAAAAAATGTCATTTAATGATTTAAGGGAAGGAAATTCGAACGCATTCCAATGTCACATAAAAAAGAAAGATTTCAAGAGCTGTTTTGAACCACATGATTGCCAAAAGTGTACCAATAAAGCATTTAATGCCCCTCTCTCTCCTCCAAATAATAGAACAAAGAAAAAAAAAGAGTTTGACAAAATGATATCTCAAATTTGAAAAATACAAAATATTTAGCTATGAGGTTAAATAACCCTTAACAAATTTATTCTGTATATATATAAAAGACCTTTTAACATTAAAAGTGTTTATTAATGGTAAGTTTTAATTTTGTATCTAATAAATTTATTCTTTAAATTTTCAAGTTTGTATATATATAAAAGACCTTTTAACATTAAAAGTATTTATTAATCGTAAGTTTTAATTTGAATTTTAAAAATGATGTCTAATAAGTTATTCAACATTCAATTTTAATGGGTGTCTAATAAATCTTTTGACTTATTTAGAAAGTTTTAAATTCAACTGAACTATTAGATTTAAAATTTAATTTTATGTCTAACAAAACTCCACCTATAAATTTTTAATTTTATATCTAGTAGGTCTGTGAATTTTTTTAAAAAAATCAAATAGGTCAAGGACTTATTTGACACAAAATTGAAAAATCCAGGATTCTATTGGACACAAAATTAAAAGTTTAAGAATCTATTAAAAATATATTAGACACAATTAAAAGTTCAGAGACCAAATAAACACAAACGTGAAAGTTCGTAGACTAAACTTATAATTTAATCCTAGTTATAAAGTAATTAACAACATTAAATGTATCAACAAGTCTCAATACAATTCAATTGGCTAAAGTATTAGCAATTTCTTGTACACAATTGTAGATTTAAATTCCTAATTCATATTTGAATTGTAATACTTGAAAAAGGTTGAAATCTCTTAGACATTAGATTAAAGTGTTTGTTTATTTATTTTAAAAAATATAACAGGTTTAGATACTTGACCAAAAAACGAAGAGTAATGTTCCATAATAGTAATTGACATATACTTTTGAATAAAATGTTCAAATTCTCATATCTCACCTTTATTATATTAAAATTAAAATTTTAAAAATTTGAGGAAAATAATAAATATTTAAAAGACCAGAGTACCTTTTTATGTGTATATATTATTGTAAACAAACACATGTAAATACCCATTCCACATGCTACTTTAAAATTCATGCCAAGTGGCAAACCCTCCATAACCAAATGTCCTCAAGTGTCCAATATTTACCAATGGTTAGTGTTCAAATGGACCACATCATACTCTCCAAATTGCTTATAAATAGTGGTTGAATGGAAAATCAAACGAATAACATTTTAGTGGATTTTTCCACTTTCTCTCTTCTCTCTCCTCATCTCCATTAATTTTATTTTCTTTATTTAATTAATTAATTCATATTATATATATTATCTAAGATTACATTTTTCTTTTTTATATTATTATTATTATATTATATTAGTATTTAAATATTGGTAAAAATTATATTCGGTTTCATCCTATTTTCACAACATATATAAGATTTTTGCCCAAGTTATTATTGTACATAAGAAAATATCTCTCTTGAAAAGATATTTTCTACTTTTTAATGGAAAGTTATCTATTTTTCTTACCAAGTTTCCAAATACTTACATTTTTCTAGTAAATTTCTTCAAAATCTATCGTATTTTACCAATTCACTCATGATACAATTTTTTTCACCCTCACTTAAATTGCCTTTACCACTCAAAACATTCTACAAGGATATTCTTAGAATCTTCGATTACCCTAATCAATATAAATGATTGGAAAAAAGGTAAATTTTTATTTAGTCAATGAATTTTTAAGACTAACACTTTTGATTATTGAGATTTAAATTTTGCTTCTATTTAGTCATTGAGGATTTAAAAGTGAAATTTTATATCTCAAAATTTGATTTTGATTTCTAATTAGTCCTTAAAGTTTGAAATTGACTTTTAAAGGGTCCATAGTAATGTTGACGTTAATTGATCTAATGGTATGATAGCGTGGTAATTAACATATACTAATTAGAATTTGATGATATGTATCTTTTAAATGAGTTGAAAAATTTGGAGATTTAAATTAATTTGTTTCTATTAATCCTTGAGGTTTAAAAAATGACATGTTGGATTTCAAAACTTGAATTGATTTCTAATTAGTCCTTGAATTTGAAATTTGTTTTTAAATGGTCTATAGTAAAGTTGACGTTAACTGATTTAATGGAATGATGACGTGATAGTTAACATATGCTAATTAGAGTTTGATGATATGCTTTTTTTTTAAAATGAGTTGAAAAATTTGTTTATATATTTTATTTTTTTATACTCAAGGACTAATTAGAAAATACTTTCAAACTTCAGTGACCAATTAGAAATCAATTTCAAACTTTAGGAACTAATTGGAAATCAAATTTAAATCTGGAGGATCAAACATGTCACTTTTTAGATCTCAATGACCAAATAGAAATTAAATTCAAATCTCAACGATCAAAAGTATTAATTTTGAAAACTTAGGGACCGAATTAATACAAACTAAGTTAGAAACTAAGTTTAGGGACCGAAAGTATATTTTACTCCCTCCCTCCACAAAAAAAAAAAAAAAACTTTTACGGTAATTTAAAAAAAAAATACTTTAAAATGTGTCAACAATTATACATATCTAAATCCAAGCATAGCTCAGTAGATAAACACATCAACTACTATTTCAAAAGTTGGTGATTTTACCCACCCTACAACTATTGAACTTATATATATATAAATTAAACATGACGAGAAGATACCATGTTATACTTTTCATTTGGATTTAATCCTTATAACGAAAAGGTAAATTACAAGTTCAGTACTTGAACTTTCAAGTTTGTAAAAATAGATTCCTAAAATTGAAAACGTGGCTCATAGGTTTTTGAACTATTAATTTTGTGGTTAATAGGTTTCTCAACTTTAAAAAAAAAAATTAAATAAAGTCTCTAAACTTTCAATTTTGTTTCTAATAAATCTTTAGACTTTTAATTTTGTGTCTAATATAATAGGTCTCTCAACTTTTAAAAAATATTTAACAAAGTTTCTAAACTTTCAATTTTGTGTTTAATAAGTTTCTAAGGGAGTGTTTGGAGCACCATTTCAAAATTAGAATCCTTGGAATCGAAACCTTAAGAGGGTTTATTCTGAGGGGTTTGATGTTGAGAAAATTGCATGAAAGACTCATTTTCACGCACGTTAATGTGATTTGACCCATGTTCTGAAATTAATGACATATGACCCTTTTTGTACTGTGCATTCCGTCCAAATTACCGTAAGGGCATCATACTCTTACTCTAACTCTCTCGCTCTCGCTCTCGGTCTCGGTCTCGCTCATGATAGTAATGAAGTTGTCAAAATTCTGGAGAAAAGAAAAAAAAAACAAAAATTGCACTATAGTTGACTCGCTCTCGTTGTCTCGCTCTCGCTGACTCGCTCTCGCTCTATCTCTGCTACTCTAGCTCTTCTCTGACTTTTTTATTTGTCATTTTTTCTTTATATTTTTGGTCATTCATTTGAGCAAGAGCGAGAGAGAGACAATGAGAGCGAGACAACGGGAGCGAGAGCGTTTCCGCGTACGAGAGCGTGAACAAGAAAGATTGCTTCCTATTACCCTTATGAGTCATTTTGCGCGCATCGCCACGTCAGAATGAGTCATATTTCATTATTTTGAAATGTCAGGTCAAATACCATTAATGCTTGGAAAAATGAGTCATCCGTACGAAAACCCATTTGATGTTGGGAAAAAAACCTCCCACCACTAGGAATAAGCAGAAATAACTGAGAAATTAAAAGAAAACAACAAAATAAGAGACACAAGAATTTACGTGGAAAAACTCCAAACCCGGAGAAAAAACCCACGAACAGAAAGAAATTTCCACTATGTGAAAAATTGTTACAATCACATAGAATTCTCTCCCCGACCCCAATTACAAAAACACTCTCCCAAAACTTTATACCACCCACACCATTCTTCTCACTCTCAGACCAAAGAATATAAAGAGAGAATTTAACTAGAGCTAGTACACCAAGTTTAAAGTGTTTTTAACTGGGATGCTTTGAAACCAAAGCCATAGACTCCTTTTATAGTGCTAGGAGCCCATCACTTTCCTAAATCTTTTAGATGTAGGACAATTCATCACTTTCCTAAACCTTTCAGATGTAGGAGAATTTTCCTTCTAATATATTGTCAAAACCCAACAATTTCCACCTTGACAAGATATTTGAAGAATCCACATCTCTTGCTGCATCATTGTCTTTACCGACAATCATAATTCTCAATACAGAGAACTATAACCTACTCCACCATAAAAGTAGACCACTTGGAATATCACCTTCCAAGACTTTTCTTTTTCGTCACATGCCGATATACCCAGCTGAAATTTATGGTGCAACTTCCACCTACTTGGCTCACCCGGAAGTTCTTCAGCCATCGACATAACTTCCACCACACATCTTGCATAACCGCCAAGTCAATGCCCGTGTGCAAACTTGTGGAACCGCTAACATCACATCCTCTATCATGGCAAAGCGGACATACCATAAGGATGAATTCTGTCTTTCTTCAGAAGATGTCACCATCTCCCCTGACGAGAGATACTATGTTAGCATCCGACCCAGAGCCTTTTGACGAACTTGCTCTGTTAGGACAATTCTTTTTCATGTGTCCAGGCTGCCCGCCTTCCCAGCAACCTTTCTTTTGCACAAAGTCTTTCTTCTTCTTCTTCCAATTCCAGATTGTCATGTTAGACTTCTTAGAACCTTTGCTGGAACCACCACTAGACTCCGTTGGACCACCATCACCGCTTAACCTTTCAGGAACACCATAGCTCGGTCTTCCCTTCAAATCCTTGTGTAACCCTGATTGTATTAACACATCTTTGACTTGCACTTGCCACAAGCCAAAGTTCATATTTCCTTCAAATTTCTCCACATCAATCTTTACTGGACTCATAAAGCTTGACATATCTGCGTCACTCCTAGTGAATCTGCAAATAGTGAACAACTATAGCCCGTTTCAAGAAATCTTTTCTGATGTGGAAGCTCAGACAATGTTGCAACCACAGAGCATACTCAGAAACTCAAGAAACTACAAACCTAAAGCTCTGATACCACTTGTTGGGAAAAAAACATCCCACCACTAGGAATAAGCAGAAATAACTGAGAAATTAAAAGAAAACAACAAAATAAGAGACACAAGAATTTACGTGGAAAAACTCCAAACCCGAAGAAAAAAACCACGAACAGAAAGAAATTTCCACTATGTGAAAAATTGTTACAATCACATAGAATTCTCTCCCCGACCCCAGTTACAAAAACACTCTCCCAAAACTTTATACCACTCACACCCTTCTTCCCACTCTCAGATCAAAGAATATAAAGAGGGAATTTAACTAGAGCTAGTACACCAAGTTTAAAGTGTTTTTAACTGGGATGTTTTGAAACCAAAGTCATAGACTCTTTTTACAGTGTTAGAAGCCCATCACTTTCCTAAACATTTTAGATGTAGGACAATTCATCACTTTCCTAATCCTTTCAGATGTAGGACAATTTTCCTTCTAATATATTGTCAAAACCCAACATTTAAAACCATGGAAATCAGAAAACAGTATATGGTATGCAATATTTGTTGCCTAGGAATTAGCAAAACAGTGTTTGGAGCTTCAAAACCATGGAGTTGTGTTTCAAACTCATTGGGTTTTGAACACTTGGATTTGAATTTCAAAACCATCCAAACCCAACACGGTGCTCCAAACACCCCATAATCTTTCAATTTTGTATCTAATAGATACTTGGCATGTTTACCATTTTTTTAAAAATTTTTACGAACCTAGCTATTAGACATAAACTTGAAAGTTTAGTGCCCAATTAGGTATAAAAATCAATTTTATATTTAATAGATTTGTTAACTTAAAAGAATATATTAGCCAATTAGACACAAAATTGAAAGTTTAGAAGCTTAATTATTATGTACTAGAAATTACTAACGTGCGTATGAACTTTTAATAAAAGGAATAAATAATATAATATTATTAATAAATAACAATGTAAAGACAATAAAATAGAATGGTTAAAGGGCAAAATACACTTTTGGTCCCCAAGATTTAGAGTTGGTGTCTATTTGGTCCCTGAAGTTTCAAAATGAACACTTTAGTCCCTGAGGTTTGGAAAATAGTTTTAAATGGTTCCGGGAGTTAGTTGACCAGCAGAAAATGATGTGGCATGTTGAAGTGATAATTTTTAAATGATGTGTCAAAATTTATATTATTTTAAGATTATATAGTTTTTTTAATTTATTTTTCCTTTTCTCTTTATCTTCTCTCTTGACTTCTCTTCCTCCCTCTCGATATTCCTTGTACTCCTTCGACCGACCTACTGTAATCTCCACCATGATCATCCTTTTCTTCTGTTTCATTCCATTTTGTTACACCATTTCTCACAGATCCCCATTCTTCTCTCTATTTAGAAACGACACGTTGGGTTTTTTTCTACAATTTTGAAACTGCATCATAATACCTGCCATCTGAGTCAACTCGATCAAACTCAAATTCTCGACCCTGTCTCTGATTTTTCTAACTCAAACCCAATTTTTTTTGTTGAACTTCAAAAAATTGTAAACCAAATCTCACCACATTGTAAATCGAATTGTTATGATTTCTATGAAGATGCAATGACTCTAAAACTTGGCATTCGCTCTACAAAAACTTACAATAATATCCAACTCAACAAAAAACAAGGATGTAAAGCTCTTCAATTGTTTTATTTTCTTTTTATCCAACCACACCACTCTGCAGAATAAAAAGACAGAACTGCTAAAAAATTAGAGAGCCATCACATTGAATCAATTAAAGAAAAATCAACTGATTGGTACTTTAGATTTGTGGACAGAACAAGTACTTTTTGAGGATCAAGAAGGGTCTTTCTTGTCATTGGTCATTTTCGCAAGTAGTGTTGGAGTCAAAGAAATAAAAAAAAATAAAAAATAGATCTCGTCGGAGCAAAAAGGAATAGAGATGAAGAAGAATAGAAGAAGAAAAGATGAGAAGATGAAGAAAAAGTCTAAATAAATCTAAATAAAATATAACTACATAATGTTTTTTTTTTTTTTTGAGTACATCAACAAATTAGGGGTGGGAGGATTCGAACTCATGACCTCCTAGTCATGAGTGATACTTGATGTCAGTTGAACTCATCAAGTACATCAACATTATATACTTGATTTCAACTATATAATGTTGAAATAATATAAATCTTAACACCTCATTAAAAAATTGTCACTTCAACATGCCACGTCATTTTTTCGTTAGTCAACTAACGGTCAATTTAACTCCAGTGACCATTTAGAACAATTTTTCAAACTTCAAAGACTAAAGTGTTTATTTTGAACTTTAAGGACTAGATAGATACTAACTTCAAACCTTATGGACTAAAAGTATATTTTACCCCTGATTAAATGAAGGAGAAAACTTTGAGAGACAACTAAAAAAAGACTCTTCGAGAAAGTACTTAAAAAAAAAGGGAGAGACATAGGACATTTATTTAAAATTGTAATGGTATTAATGAGGTGGATCACGGGTAATTTAATAGAGAGTTATTTTGTGTAGTAAATTTCATTTTTTAAGAAATTGTGCACTATTTTTGAAGGGGTTATAATTCTGGTTTTAATTACTTTTATTCTATTTTCATATTCATTATTGTTATTATCTCTCACTCTATTTACAGTTTCTCCTTTTTAGTATTCTCTCCTATCATTTCAAAAAAAAAAAAAAAAAAAAAAAAAAACTCTCATACTTGTTATCTCTATTTATCTTTCCTTATTCAATATCCTCATCTAATAAACCTCTAGAAGAATATGAGTTGAGTACAAATGTTTTGCATTTCTTCATTCCCATGACTTTTTGTATTTTAACAATTTTATTTCCAAACCTATTTTCCAGTGTTATTGATAAGCCTTAGAATTAAAGCTTATTTATGTTTATTTTGCTTTAGATATCATAAGAGAAATTTGGTAAATGCTTAAAAAATATTGACAATCTTTTAGAAGTGATGTGAAAGAAAGAATAGGCAAAAGAGAAAAATAAACTAAAAAAGTTTCTTTTGGGTAGGAAATTTAGAAATTACAGAATCGATTTTTGCAATGTGCAGTAGTAAAAAAAGAGAAATTGCATAATTTTGATTTTGCAAATTCGTTTCTACAACCTGTTTTGGAATTATTTAATACCAACCTAAAATTTATTTTTGCACTTTTTAGTTTCCAAGTTGTAATTATATTTAGAGTTCGATTCATAAGCCATTGATCCAAGATCGCTGTTAGAGACAATGACCCTCCACATAGATATAATATTGTTCACTTTGGAACATAAACCCTCATGGTTTTGCTTTTGGGTTTCACCCAAAAGACCTCATACCAATGAAGATATTATCCATCACTTATATACCCATGATCTTCCCCTTCTCTAGCCGATGTGGGACTTTGGTCGCACTCCCAACAATCACCATATCGATAGACCGATCCAAGATCAATGAGACAACAATCTGATCCAAGGTCAACAAGTCCATTCAAGAGGATCAATAAGCCAGTCGGCCGATCCAAGAAAGTTAACCAGTCATAGCTCAAGGCTTACATATTCAAGGAAAGAATCAGATGATAAATATTAGAGATGGTAACACTACACAAAAAAAATCAATAAAATCAAGTTCATTCCACGAATTAAATTTCTCTAGAAATCTCGTGTCAACAAACTTTTTCTTTTTTGTGGGGTTGAGAGATGATTTGGATTTTTTTAAAAGCTTAAGAAATTTTAAACTTCCAAGTCAAATAGAATCCACACTCAATTTTTTTTTTTCATTTTTTAAAAGGTATAATCTAACTTGTTTTTAATTTTCAAAATCACTAAAGTATTATTAAGTATAAGAATATTTAAATTCACGCGTAGAGTTCCTATAAAAAAATGTTTGTATATTAAAAAAGTATACTATTAAACATAAGAATATTTTACTGCACGAAGAGTTTCTATAAAAAAATGTTTGCATATACTCAACAAAAAAAAAGTATAATAATATTTAAAAGAAAAAAGATTGAACATTTAAAATTACTTTTAAAAATTAATGAACATTAAAAAAAAAAAAAAAGAATTGATTCTTCAATAGTCATGACAATGACTTTCAATATCTCTAGAAATTCTTCTTTTTAGTTCGATATTTTTCAAGTTTCAACAATAGCTTTATGAATAACAATTACTTTAAAATATTGTCAACAAGAGCGTAGCTCAACTGATATCAAGTAACAACTATGACTAAAAGGTCATGAGTTCGACTCTCCCCACTCCCAATTGTTAATGTACTAAAAAAAATTACTTTGAAATATTAAGGGCCTGTATAACAAGGAATTCAATGAAAATAGAGTTGTATCCGAAAACAGTTTTCGAAAATACGTCTGCCAAACACGTATTCACTGAATTCAGTGAATTCGAAAACATAAAATAGAATCTGGATTGCCTACCAAACAACTCCTAAATATTTTGAAAAAGTTTCGTATTTCAACCGTGTATAAGTAAAAGTATATTAAAATAAAGAAATGAAATAAACTATTATAAATCTAAACTAGGATCTAAAAAAATATTTAAAATACGACCTTACAAATATAATAGAAGACAAGAATTTAACTGGTATACAATAAAACAAACGCTTAAAAAAAATTCAAGGATGAACATATAACTTCAAATCCATCCATCATTTGAAATAAACTATTATAAATATATATAAATGGGAGCTAAGAAATGTTTAAAATGTGACCGTGGAAAATATAATGGAATGCAACCATTTTAATTTAATTTTTTAAAATAAAACAAAGGCTTAAAACAAATTCAAGTGTCTTAACAAAAAAAAAGAAACGTAGAAGATGTTTAAGTGAATTGATGGCCACTTATTACAAATATAATATGAGTAATAATTAATTTGCATGTTGTTTTCAGTTTTGAAAAGGCCACTTACTATCATTAAGGAAAAAAAAAAAACTACTTAATTTTGTGAAGGCCACGTTGATTAGAGAGGGGGGAAAATCTTCCTAGTTTTGTTTATGTTATTTTCGTTGAGTTTCAATTACATCATTATTATTATTAAATGCTTATTTAATCTTAGCGCAATTTAATTACTTAAATATGTTAAAATATCATTTTGGTCCTTGTATTTTGAGAATTGTTTCATTTTGGTACATGTACTTTCAAATGTCCAATTTTAGTCTATGTGCTTTCAATAAAACTTAAAATTGGTCCAAGTTAATTTTTATCAAAATTAGTTACAAAATAATAATAATTTTAATACAAGAAAATACACAATGTAAACATACTTTCAAAATTTGTAGGAAAAAAGTTAGTCGATATTATTTTTTTAAAAAAAATCTAACAATAAATTAATGGTACAGACCAATTTTAAGCTTTATTGAAAATACAAGGACTAAAATTGAACATTTGAAAGTATAGAGACTAAAATGGAACAATTCTCCATGTATAGAGACCAAAATAGTATTTTAACCTAAATTTTACTTTATTTCAGTATTTGAAAGGGACATATATAACACTATGAAGTTTCGACAAAAATAGTTCAAGGATAATTTTTTTCAGATAGTAAGATATTTAAATTTCAGAAAACTATTAAATATAAACAATAAACTTATAATTTAACCTAAAAAAATTTTTAAATATATATATAATCACGAGGGAACAATCTTTCACGATCATAAAAATAACAGTTAGTTACGTTTAAGAAAAATATGGTGAGTGATAAAGTAATAAATTTTAAACAAAAAAAGAAAACAAAAAGGAAAAGTTGAAATATTATGATGAATCACAATAATAGAGCAATGAATCCAATGGATGATTTATTAAAAAAAGAAAAAAGGAAAAGAAAAGAAATAAAAATATAAATATAAATATAAAAAGAGTAGTACTGAATGAAACTGATGAGCATGTTTTATCAATCAATATGAAGTTCCTTTTAACAACATTTCACACTTTGCTTCGCTTTCAATATCTTTTCCTTTTTCATTTTTTTTAATTAAAAAAAAAGTGGTGCCTTTTTAATTAATGGGTTTTATTAATTTTAAAGCACTGTTTTTGATAAATCTAAAAGCTTGGTAAGGTAATATAAGCTGAGTTCCCTTTCTTTGCCAATTGCAAAAATATTTCATTTCTTAACATTAAAAAAACAGTTTTTTTTTTTTAAAAAAAGGGAAATTCATTAATCTTTAGTGTTGTTAGTATTGTTTAATAAAATGTAAATACGGCATCATTAGTTGAACATATATAGTGAGAGAAGAATCTGTGTAGGTAAAAGTTTATAAACTAAATATGTAATTCAATCTAAAAAAAATATTACTTGGTTTAATCCAACTTAATTACTTTTCAATTTCATTTATAATTCAATTAACTGGCTGTTAAACCATGATGCAACTAAATTTTTAGAGAAAATCATGGCACAAATTTTTAGAAATATTGTGCCACATTTCCATTCTATCAACTAAATTTAGTATTCGTTGAAATTTTAAAAAGGTAATTGAAACTTGTGGTACGAAAGTGAGTGAAAAAAATTAGTTGTCAGCGTCAAAAATATTATTTCTAAATATAATTTTTTAAAAGAGTTTCTTCTTGCATTTATTTATTTATTTTTACGTAATTTCCTTTTCACTCGTGTATATCATTGATACATAATTTCTATAGCATGTTATCGATAGACATTTGCCACCAATATACCATTTGTATGTCTATA
The DNA here is from genome assembly GCA_036507285.1 of Trichosanthes cucumerina. NCBI lineage: Eukaryota > Viridiplantae > Streptophyta > Magnoliopsida > Cucurbitales > Cucurbitaceae > Trichosanthes > Trichosanthes cucumerina. The sequence continues at coordinate 9,267,945 of CM071839.1, read as the reverse complement.
TATGTAAGATTGAAATGTGTTTTTCCTAGTACAATAAATGGTGAGATATGAAAATTTGAACCTCTAACTTCAATATAATAAGTACCATGTTAATTATCGCTAAACTACGCTCATGTTGGCAAGGTTGAGATATATATGTTGATGAGTCTTTTCGACTTTTCGACTTTTCAAACTTTTTATTTAGGTTAGACTTAAAATTAAGTCATATATATTATTTTTACAAATCTCTCTTAATCATGTACTAGATTTTCTTCTATTATTTTTTAACATTGTATATGCAAGCAACCCTCCAAAAGTATTATTTATAGCGATCCTAATTATATCTCAACTAATTTATACAAATATCATCAACTAAAATGTTAAAAGTTCGAATCTCTACCCCACATGTTATGTTGTTAAACTTAAAAAGGAAAAGGAGATTCATAAAAGCGTATGACCATTATGACACACCAAACACCAAAAATCTCTAGCTTAAATTTATTCAAAACCTTTCAATAACATCCGAAACCTATAATAATGGCAAAAAAAAGTTTAGTCAATTATACCATCAAAATATCCTACAAAGTCAACATCATTTTCAACAAGTTGGATGAAAAAGGTGTAATTAATTTCTCCAAGTTTTTTATTTCATCAAAGACTATAAATCTAGCCCTACCAAAGGATGGGATATTGAAGAACTAGATATCTAGTGTTTTTTTTTTTTTAAAAAAATATCATTTTTGGTTCTTGTACTTTGAACTTTGTTCTATTTTGCTCTCTGTACTTTCAAATGTCCAATTTTTAGTTCTTGTACTTTCAATAAAGATTAAAATTGGTCCCTATAATAAGTTTGAAGTAAATTTTTATCAAAATTGATTACATAATAATAATAATTTCCGTACAAAAAAAGGCACGATGGAAACATAATTTCAAAATTTATAGAGGAAAAAACTAATAGACTCATTTTCTTTATGAAAAATTAACAATAAACTATTAGTAAATTTTTATCAAAATTGGTAACATAACAATAATAATTTCAATACAAGAAAAGACCCATGTAAACATAATTTTAAAATTTGTAAAAAAAAAACTAACAGAAACTATTTTTATTTAAGAAAAATTAACAATAAATAATAGTAGGGACCGATTTAAAGCTTTATTAAAAGTATAAGGACTAAAATTGGACATTTGAAAGTATAGAGACTAAAATTAAACAAAACTCAAAGTACAATGACCAAAATAATATTGTAACTTTTTTTTTATAAAATAAAAGTATATTTCTTTTAGCAATTCCATTATGCATATATATATTGCAAGAAAAAATAAAAGAAAAGGAAAAAAAAAACCCAAAAAGATGAAAATTTGTACAACCATAGAATTGGTTGAGATAGAACAGTAGCAAGTAGTACATGATAATATTACAATCACTAAAGCTCTTATTATATTTATCATCACATACAAAATATATGTAGAGATTATTGTATGATGATTTTGGTCCATATCTAAGGACATAGTGGGGAACCCCATCTTCCCTATAATGTAAAAAATTATACAACTAAGTACTTTAGATTCCTTTCACAACAAATAATGCTCCTATTATTTCACTCCCTTATTTAATGATTGTATCCAAGGTAACACTCAAAGTAGATGGTAAAAAAATCCAAAGTGAAAAAAGGATAAAGAAATTATATCTAATATAATGAAATGGGATCCAATGCAAAATCATGGGCTTGTTTAAAAAAATTGGTTTTAAAAATAGTCTATCTATTCTTAGAACTACTTTAAATATGTTGACTTGTAAAAGTTTGGATTATTATGTACATTAAGTAACTTTTAGATCAGTCATTTTGAAAGAAAGAATAATTTCACGATTAAATTATAAGTTTAGTTTATGAACTTTTAAGTTTGTATACTTAACAAGTTTATGAACTTTTAAACGATGAAAATTTTTAAGAAAATTAGTTGATCTATTAGACATTTGTCTAAATGAATTCTAAACTTTAAATTTTGTGTTCAATAGATTCGTGAAATTTATAAAATACTGAATATGTCAAAACTTATTAGACAAACAATTGAAAACTAAGGCTCCGTTTGATAACAATTTGGTTTTTGAAAATTATGCTTATTTTTTCAAAAATTTTCTTCATCTTCTCTACAATGATTTTTATCTTTCTTCATGGACCATTTGAGTTTCTAGCCAAATTTCAAAAACAAAAACAAGTTTTTGAAAACTATTTTTTTTTTTCAAAACTTTAGCTCGGTTTTTGAAAATATAAGTAAAAAGTAGATAAGAAAACATAAAAATTCATAGGTAGATATAGTATTTGTAGGCTTTATTTTTAAAGCTAAAAATCGAAAACCAAATGGTTATAATCAAATGGGGCCTAAGAGAACCATTAGACAAAAAATTGAAAGTTTTAGAGCATATTAGACACATTTTAAAGCTCAAAAACTAAATAAACACAAATTTGAAAGTTAAATAATTTAACTTCTAATTCAACCATAACTTCATCAATTCTAAAAATCATCTCCTCCATAAAAACATGCTAAAAGAAGAAAAAGAACTTTTGAAAAATAATTATCCAAACACGTTTCTCAAACAGGTCCTAGGTTTTAATCTACATCTAGAAAGGAGTCTCATTCGAAAGATACATAGTATGATCGATCTATTTGACACTTCTTTTGTTTTTTTTTTTTATGAACAAATTGCATATTTCAATCCCCTAAAATAGTTGGAGGGAAACTTGGAAATGAGCTCCAATAGACAATATAATGCCCCTCCCCCTTAAAGTTTATGGCTTGACTAAGACAATAAGCAAAGCTAAAACAAAGTCATAAAAAAGATGAGAATGAAGTGAAGTGATGAAAGTGAGAAGAATTGAGAAAGCAAGGAAAGGAATGAATGAAAGGAAGAGAAATGGGTCAAGAGCCATGTGAGAAGTGTAAGGCCAATTGGGAATGCACTTAATAAAGATATATCTTCTTTTGAGTAAATGCAATAATCTGTTTGGATATAATTCACTTTCACTTTCACTTTCACTTTCTCTTCTGACACTCTCTCAACTCTCAATCTCCTCTTCCTACACTCAATGGGAGGCTGTCTGAATCTCTGTTTGTTTGGTTTTCTAATGCCCATCAAATCTTGCTTGGAAAGTAGGGGTAGGGTAGTCCATTGGTCTTTGCAGTTTTTAAGGTTTTTTTTTTAAATATATATATATATATGAGTAATTTAGAATTGGAATCAAGGGATGCAAATGAAAATTGTGGGACCCACTTCCGGTTAAAGACAACAAAACCTTTACATATCTCTACAATAGTATGATATTGCCCCTTTTAGACATAAACCCTAATTGGTTTGATTTTGATTCCAACCAAAAGGTCTCACACCAATTAATATCTTATACTTATGATCACTCATTTCTCTAGCTGATGCGAGACTTTGTTCACACTCCTAACTCTTCATTTTTATTGAGGTGTTTACCTAAATAAGGAATGAGACTAAAATGTGGGACCCAACTCCAAATTTGTCAATTTTATTCTTATTCCACACTCTCCAAAATGTGATCGATCTCATTTCCATTCTTATGTGGGATCCTTTATACTATTTTTTTTATTGCCATACACTATTTGCCTCTCTTAAAGTGTTCATGGGTTAGATTGGGTCGGGTTGAGGTACTTTTTAGACCCAACTCAATTGTTTGAGTTTAAAATTTCTTCAATCCAAATAATTGTACCCTTATTAAGTAATGAACCCAACCCAACCCATGCATGAAACATTTGTCATTTGGGTTGCATTGGTTTGATTATATACTCAAATTTTCATATTTATTTATAAATATTGAATTAAAATTAGTAATTCAATCTCAGTTTATAATATGATTTTTTGGCTTCCAAATACTTAAAAACTTATTTTAAAAAGTTGTCGAAGAATAAATAATCTAAAAATAAATATATACATACATATAGTTGTAATATAAGTAAAAAAAATAATTTTTTTAAATTAATAAGAAGTGCAAAATGGTTCAGTTTGACCCAAACTAATTTTTGGTGAACCCACGAACCAATCCAACCCATTAAGTTTTTATTTGTTTGAATTGAATCCAACACAAATAAGTTGATAACTCAATTCAAACCGTAGAATTGAGTTGAGTTGATCGGATTTTTCGGGTCATCAATTTTTTTGAGCACCCCTAACCTCTCTTTTTTAACCTCTCTAAACTTCTTTTTTTAATTTTTTTATTTCTATATTTCTCTCTTTCTCTTGTTCCCTCTTCTTTCTTCCTACATCCTCATCTTCTTCTTTATACGTCATTTTCGACCTAGCTAGCTCATAAGGTACAACCATGCATTCCAACCTGTAATATTTTCTTATAAATGTGAGAGATAATTTTCCATATATCAACATGTAGATTTACACTCATATTTATAATAATAAAGGGAAGAATAACCACTTAACTAATTGAGCACAACTACTTAACAACCTGTATAGCTATACAACAATAATTAACCACTTAACCAACTATCTGTTATCATCCCCCTCAAACAGATGTTTGTAGAAACAAAAGTTTGGAGAGAAGAAAATGTAGTCGAGCACTGGTATGAGGTTTAGTGAACAAGTCAGCAACCTGCTCATTAGTTGTAATGTACCGTAGATCTATGTCTTTCCGAACAACTCGCTCGCGAATGAAGTGGAAATCAATTTCCACATGTTTTGTGCGCCCATGAAAAACAAGATTTCGAGATAGTTGGATTGCTGAGGAGTTATCACACCATAGCAGTGGAGGTTGCGAGCTGAAAATGTGAAGCTCTTTAAGCAGTTGTCGAACCCAGAATAACTCGGCTGCAGTCGCTGCTAAAGAACGATATTCTGCTTCTGTTGAACTTCGTGACACTGTGGCTTGTTTCTTTGAGCCCCAGGATATAGGATTTGGACCAAGGTATATGACAAAACCAGAAGTCGATCGTCGATCAACTGAATCACCTGCCCAATCAATCTAAGAAGGCTTGTAACTGGATAGGATTAGTTCCCTTCTTGAACAACACACCATAATGTAAGGTGCCCGTTAAGTATCTAAGTATCCGTTTGGCTGCAGTTAGATGATATTCTCGAGGAGAATGCATTTGTTGAGATAGTTTCCCAACAACAAACATGATATCAGGCCGTGTGAAAGTGAGGTAGTGAAGCATCCCAATCAGACTTCGAAAATTCGAAGCTTCCTCAGTAGAACAGAGCGCTCCTAGATCTGAAGGGATGACAAGGCTCATAGGAGTGTTACATGATTTGGCTCCCTCCATACCAAATCGTTTTAAAACATCTTTGATGTATTTCGTCTGTTGAACTAGTATACCATCACATATATTCTTAATTTCCAAACCAAGAAAGTAATTCAAATGCCCCAAATCAGTCATTTCAAACTGTCCGTAACTGAGAGATAAAGTAGTCAATATAAGATGAATTATTCCCAGTGACAATTATATCATCTACATATACAAGTATGTATGTTAAGGCACCACCATCATTGCGAATAAAAAGAGAAGAGTCGGTCAAAGAAACTTGGAAACCAAGTGTGAGGATATGATTGCTAAAACAATCAAACCAGGCACGCGATGCTTGCTTAAGTCCATATAAAGACTTAGAGAGCTTACATACATGGTTTGGATACTCAGGATGAACAAATCCTTGTGGTTGTTGCATGTAGACCTCTTCATGGAGATCTCCATGTAGGAAGGCATTTTTAACGTCTAGTTGACGCAATTGCCAACCAAATTGGGCAGCTAAGGATAGTATTATACGAATAGATGGTTTCTTAACCACCGGACTTAAGGTTTCATCAAAATCAACACCTTCTTGTTGGTGAAAACCTTTGGCAACAAGTCGAGCTTTGTATCGAGCTATACTTCCATCAGGATGCCTCTTAATGCGATAGACCCATTTACAACCAATGACATTTTTACCATCTGGAAGAGGGGTGAGATTCCATGTGTTTTGTTTGAGTAAAGCAACATACTCCTCAGACATAGTTTCACGCCATACAGAATGTTTAGAGGCCTTGGTATAAGAAGATGGTTCCTCCTCATTGGAAGAATTAGTAACAGCAAGGAAGAACTTTTTCTTAGTGATTCCTGACTTGCTGCGTGTCTTCATGGGATGAATATTATCATTAGCAGTAGTAAGTATATTCAATGGACCATTAGTAACTGAAGTTGGAACTGCATTTGCAGCATTTGTATTTGTAACTTCATTTGTATGAGTGTTCAACATTGAGATAGACTCATTTGGTTGTGGTACAGTGGTATTGGAAAACATATATCGAGGAATTAGAGTAGCATCAAAGGGCATAAAGGAAGGTCTAGAAGGTTGAGAATCTGTGGAGGATAAATTGGCAAAGGGAAAAAGGGATTCATCAAATATAATGTGGCGAGAGATGTATAAACGGTTATTGCTCATGTTGTAACATAGATACCCTTTATGCTCCAAGGGATAACCGAAAAAGATACATTGTGATGTCTTTGGTTCTAGTTTATGGGAGGTATATGGTTTAAGAAGTGGATAACAAGCACATCCAAAAATTTTAAGGAATGTATAGTCAAACTTTTTGTGAAAAAAAAGCTCAAAGGGAGATTTATGATTTAGATATGGTGATGGAAGGCAGTTGATGATGAACACAGCAGTGGCAAAAGCAAAGGGCCAAAATTGGATAAGTAGGGATGCTTTGGACATGAGAGTAAGGGAGATTTCAACAATATGCCTATGTTTCCTTTCTACAACCCCGTTTTGTTGAGGAGTGTAGGGGCATGACTTTTGGTGGTGAATGCCGTGAGTTTGGAGAAAGGAGCCAAGTGTATGATTTATGAATTCACCTCCACCATCAGTTCTAAGAGTTTTAATTCTACAACTCAACATATTTTCTACTAAGGGCTTATATGTCATGAAAACATCACAAACATAGGACTTTTGAGCTAAAGGATACATCCATGTGTAAGGAATAACTATAAACAAAGGAAATATAGTAATTGAACCCATTTATTGAACGTTCAAGGACAGGGCCCCATACATCAGCATGAACAAGGTCTAAGGGATGTCAAGAAACAAAAAATGAGTTTGGAAAAGGCAATCTACGCATTTTGCCATGGAGACAGTGTTCACATATACAATCAGAATTTTTATGTACAGGGAGATTGAGCAATCGAAGAACAGTATTAAGAGTAGATATATGAGGATGACCTAATCGATTATGCCAGAGAGATGAAGAGATCAACATTCCAGCATGAGCAATAGTTTGTGGCTGTGATGAAGGACGACTGCTGGGTTGGATAGGGTATAGACCATTGACACTAGGTCCTTGGTACAGAATCATGCCCGAAGAGTTGTCCTAAAAAATAAAATGATTAGCACTGAATGTAATGCTACAATTATTATCTCGACATAACTGATGGACAAAGAGAAGGTTAGAGGTAAGATGAGGGACATGAAACATATGTTTAAGGTTGAAAGAAAAGGATTGAGTTCGAAGGGTACCACAACCTATATGAGTAATGGGCAAGGACTGCCCATTGCCAACACCAATCTGATCATCATCAGAGTACTCAGAAACTGAGGTGAATTGAGATAAATCAGGCGTAGCATGAGAATTGCAACCTGAGTCGTAAGCCAGGATGAAGTACCAGTGGCTAGAGTGGCGTTATTGTGATTGGAAACCATGGCTGTTAGTTGAACAGGAGGATGTCGACCTTGATAACTATAGTTCATCCGATTGTAGCAATTAAGAGCAGAGTGGCCAGGCTTCTGGAAAATTTGACATATAACGCGACCTGTATTCATATTATTTCCAGACATGGGTAGGGGATTGAATGGCATACCACGACATAACGATTGCCATTACCTCCACCTTGTCCTCCATATCCAGTATGATTGCCTCGACCACCAGTACCTCCACGGCCTGAACCGTACCCTTTATTCCGTCCAGAGTTAGATGGGCCACGCCCTCTACCAGAATTGGGACAAACATTTTGACTTCGTGGTGAATTTTGAGTGGCCACAAGAGCAGAAGGAGAGGCAAAAACTTCATCTCGCTTGATTTGTTTATCAATGGAAGTCTCTTCAGAAAGCAAAAGAACATGAAGCTCAGAGAAACTCACCGGTGTTGCTCGAGTTCGAATGGCGGTGTGAAAAGTATTGAACTCAGTTGGAATCCCATTTAACGTGTAAATGACCAAGCCTTCATCATCAATATCAACACAGACACTGGAGAGCTTGTCCTTCAATTGTTTAATACGCTGAAGATACTGATCAATAGTCTCAGAGGCTTTCTTGGTTATCGACTGAAGATCAGTTTTGATGCTGACAACATTTGCCCTAGAACTGGAGGAGTAATGTCGAACAAGTGTGTCCCAAAGATCTTTCGCCGTTTCACATCCAACAACATAGGCCAGAGCCGCCGACGAAAGTGTAGCATTTAGTAGGGTCATGAGAGCATGATCCTTCGTAATCCAATCTTCAAGATCCGGATCGGTAGGAGATGGTCTCGAAACAGACCCATCGACAAAGGCAAAAAGCTTATGTGCTCTCAAAATCTTGTGCAGTTGAAAGCGCCAAAGAACAACATTCGAGGAATCAAGACGAATGGAGACGAGATTACAAATGTTTGATAGCAAAAAAATAGGCGAGGATAGTTCTTTGGCCGAGGATTCCACCATCGAAGATGTGCAAGCTTAGGGAGAAGAAAAGGAAGAAGAACGAGAGGAAGAAAAAAGGCACCACCCAACAAAGTCTCTGACAGTGAAGGAAAAAGGTGATGGTAAAGTGAGAAGGGACAAAGGGCACCGCCAAAAAATAGAAGAAGAGGATCTCTGACGCGTGTCAAAAAATCGCTCTGATACCATGTAATATTCTCTCATAAATGTGAGAGATAATTTTCCATATATCAACAGGTAGATTTACACTCATATTTATAATAATAAAGGGAAGAAGAACCACTTAACTAATTGAGCACAACTACTTAACAACCTGTATAGCTATACAACAATAATTAACCACTTAACCATCTATCTGTTATCACAACCTAGAAAAATTATAGCAATAAAAAATCGTAAATCAATAAACAAAGGTCATGCCAGATGGTCGACTACTATACGCAAGTGCACTGATCAAAGTAAAAACTGGGAATGAATTTTAATTAGTAAATCTACTTGGATGTCAAAAATATGCTAGCATGAATGCAATTACAATAACCAAGTAATGCGAAGAATGAGTGAAGGTATCTTTGCTAATGGAAACAAAGAAAATTCAATAATGTGAAGGAAGAGAATTCAAGTTGCTATTGCCCCTTTAGAAAGAATGCTACCAAAATTACAATTGCAATCACAGTCAACACAATGAACCTAAGTAAACTAGATTCAACCCCTATTTAGTTTTGCTCCTAAAACCTTTAGGAGGCTAAGCGATTAAATCTATATATCTATGACTAATCTAACTTAAATATATTTGTGCACAATCCTAATGGTTTTGGAGTCTCGCCCTATGTCTAGGGTTGATGTTTCAGAACTTATTTATAAGTCTTTTCATTCATTGCTTTTACGACATCTGTCATTCCTTAACCCTTTCGGTATTAAGTTCTAGCTTGATGAGCAATCACTTAGTTGGTCGACTAGGTTTACCCACGTTAAGTTCAATAAAAACAAACTAGGGTCCATGTGGTAACTCGATCGATTTTGCTACTTTAAGTTTAAACATCTCCTCTAGGACGTTCACAACTTGAATCCCTAAAGTGGAATTATGGAAAAGATAAAAAAAAACATAAACTTTATTGATGAAAAATTCATGATACATGAGAGAGATAAAAGGAACAAAAAGAGAAATAAAGTATTGGAATAAACTCGCTTAATTTTTTTTTTAATGAAAACCTAACTTCTAATGCTTAACTTTCACCCAAATTAATGAAGAAAAATAGTAAGCAATTTAAACAATTCAACTTGTGGAAAAAAATAGGACTTGGAGCTCACGGTCACTTTATTACCAATAAAAAAAAAACACAAAATTTTCAAGCTTAACTTAGATCGAATCTACCTTTCAAGCTTAACTTAGATCGAATCTACGTTGAAATGAAATAAGAACAAATGAAGAACAAAAATGCACAAAAACAGTAGCACATTTAAGAATTTTAAAAGTACACAACAATAGAAAAAACACCTAGTCTTCCTTGCTTTGATAAGTTCAAATATCCCTTTTTTCAAGCAAATGATCCTTCACCTCCTCTAACTTAGGAAGTACAACCGAAAAGATGAAGAAAACAAGCTGAAAAAATATCAGAAATGGAAAAACAAAGTGTGGAAAAATTGGAGGCAAGAGTCGTCTATTTTGTGTCTTCTTTCTCTTTTCATAGGTGGTACAAGCTAGGGTTTCCATATAGAATCACTCTCAATCTATGTGCTAACTTTAAGAAATAATTTCGGGTGGTAAATTTTTAGGTAGTTTAATTTCAATCTTTTTCTAAATTATTTATTTACTTCCCATTATTTAACTCATTTTTTAGTTGTTCGGTAATCAATAAACATATAAACATGACAAAATCTATAATAAAAAAAAGACTTTAAAAAATCTAACAAAACACCATTACTCAGAGATAGGATCGTTTCATCAACCATTAATTGACAGTAAAACAGACAGTTATTGACGTATCCAAATGATGTTGAAAAAGACCGAAGAGATCTCTCACTCAATCTGTTCTGTTCTGATCTTGTGTTTAAGGAAATAAAAATAATAAAAAAAAGGTGCCTTTTTAATTCTCGTAGCATATTCTTTAGTTAATGCATTTTAATTGATTAGAAATATAAAAGGACATTCTAGTAATCATCTATATATTTCATTCCAAAATGAGTTTTTAATTCTTCCTAGCTAGTAAACAACATAAAAAAGGAATAGCATTTCCATTCCTGATAAGTAAATGTGATCTTAATTTCTATTTAGTCTATGAATTTTAAAACTAACACTTTTAGTTCTTAGTATTTGAACCTACTTTCTGAAATTTTAACTATGATATTTAATCTCCGAGGTTAAAATTTTTTCTTTAATTAGCTTCTAAATGGTCCTGAGTAAACTTGATTACTAGTTAATATAACAAAATGATGACATGACAATTAAAATATGTTGACTAGACTTATATGTATTTTTTAAATAATTTGATTTTATTAAACTTTTATTTCTATACTCATGTACCAATTTTAAACTTTAAGAATCGATTAGAAATCAAATTTAGATATAAGAACCAAATATATATTGCTTTTGAAATCTCAAGAACCAAAAAGTGTTAGTTTTAAAAACTAAAATACTAAATAGGAACCAAAATGATATTTTACCTCATTTACTATGCAAAAGTAAAGTCGCCACTTGTACTTTGCAATTTGTAGTAGTAGTTAGACTGACAAGACTACATGTTAAATATGGTATGTTTTGGGGATGTTTTCTTTCTTTCTCTCTTTCATTTTTTTTTACAAGTGTTTTGGAGGATGTTAATTGAAGCATTTAAGAATTGTTTGAGACGATGAGTAAGTTATAATAGTCTGTGGGTTATAATAATCCGCGAATTTATATAATTTGTGTTTAAGATTGAGAGTTATTTAGTCTGATGAGTTAACAATAGTCTTTATTTTGGGTACAAAATATTCCATAAGCTATTATAACATAGATTATTATAACATGCACCTCAAGTAAACCCTTAATGTATTTTGGATGGGATAATTCTTTCCTTTTTCTTTTCCAAGTATAAGTGCTCTGTGAACGAATACTTGACTTGAACATAATACTCCATAAAGTTACTTGGATTCTAATCTTTAATAAAGTCTATAGGGAAAGAAAACGGTAGTCCATAAAGTATTTGTGGAAGTATAAAGTGAACAAAGAATGTACCTCAACAACAAAGAGAGAGAAAAAAGAAAGATATGGGCAATGCCTCACTCTCTCTCCTATCCCTTTGTTTGAACTTTTAAGCACATATTTTCTAAGTCTTTCAAGAATAATTTAGAATAAGAAACCAAAAAAAAACTATTTTTTCTCAAGAAAATGTAATGCATAAACCAAGAATGTTTTTCACAAAAGTCTCATAAAAACTATGGATTGGAAATTAAATTTTGTTTTGCTCAATATATTGAGCTCAATGAATTCTGTGTTTTTTTTTTTTTTGTTAATTTGTGTTGTTCAATTTTGTGTAAATTATTAAATTTGGTACAATCAGATAAATCTGTCAGGTAAGTTAAAGAGAAAATGGTATTGTTGACATAGAAATTTTGACCAATCTCCAATTGTCACGTCATTATTCTAAATTAATGACGAAATTATAAATAATTAAATTTATGATCATATTCTGAAATTAAAATTTTAATTTGGTCAAATTGGGTTATATGGAATTTGGGTTAAAGTTAAATAAAGTCAAAATCCAAATGGTTAGGCCTAAAGTCATTCCAAAGGTTCAGAAATTTCACTCCCAAAAGGAACACATAGAGAATTCAAAGGAAAGTTCCCAAGTGTTGAACACTCCCTGAAGTCCTTAGTGTTGAATGTTGCAAGACGAGTCTTCAAGTGTTGAACGATGTAAAACAAGTCCATAGGTGTTGAACACTACAAGTCCATAAGTTTTATGGATGAGAACCTGTTGCTAGGTTTGAAGCCCCATAATAGACCTCTGTTTGTCTCAAGGTACATTCGAGAGCAGAGAGTCGGTCGGATCCTTATCAACGATGGATGAGCTGTTAAGATAATGCCCAAGTCGACCATGAAGCCATTGGGCATCCTGGTAGAAGAGTTATCAAGTAGTAAACTTGTGATCCAAGGCTTCAACCAAGGAGGCCAACGAGCTATTGGCATGATATGCTTAGAGCTTATCATTGGGGACTTTAAGACTGACACCTTATTCCACATCATTGACTCCAACACTACCTACAAGTTGCTACTAGGTCGTCCTTGATTCATGGAAATGGAGTTGTAACTTCTACGTTACACCAGTACTTCAAGTTTTACCAAGATGGCGTCAAGAAGGTGGAGGTGAATACTAATCCATTTTCAGAAGTTGAGTCCCATTTTGCTGACGCAAAATTTTACATGAAGGGTGACGGTATAGGGGAGGTTGTACCAACAAAGATCCTTTTAATAAAGAGTGGAAGTCGACCTGACAGTCGACCTAAGGAAGTACCACAGACTGACATGAAAGAAGAAACTGTCAAATATACAAATGAGTCTGCTCTGAGAAACAACGAAGTCTCTACGAATTTTGCGAAATCTGAATTTTAAAAGATGAAAGAAGTGTGACTTCCCCTGTTTTACGTTACGTTCCTTTGTCTCGACGCAAGAAGGGTGAGTCACCATTTTCCGAATACGCAAAAAGCCTGACAGTGGGCGAGATTGAAATTCTGAAGGGAAGCTTCACAACGCCACTCACGAAGATAACGAAGTAGGAGGTCAAGAAGCTTGAAAATGACCGATTTGAAGCAAGTTTGCCTTAGAGTCGAACAAAATATTGGTTTGACCCTAAAACATATAAACTCCTATCAAAGGTAGGGTACGACTTCACAACTCACACCGAGTTCAAAAGTTTGAAGATCTTCGATGAGAGACCTGAGCTCTCATTAACACAAAAGAAGCTTCTAAAGGAAGGTTATACTATCCCCGCATCAAGAAAGGGGTTGAGATACAAGTCTCCTGAGTCGATCCGCATAACAAGAAAAGGGAAGGCAAAGGTGGCAGACGCAAACCACATAACAGTGGAAGAGGTAGACGATTCAGATGAAAAGGAAAACGTCACCCGAAGGACTTCTGTTTTTAGTCGCGTCGGGTCGTTGGTGGCACGACCTTCACCTCCAACGATTGGGCACCAATCAAGTAGAAGAAGAGCGGTCACCTCCCATTTTTGGTTCCACTCGACCCTAATCCTCACGAGGATAAGGATGCCCACTGAAACAGAAGGAAGCGTTTTACCAACCCTTACACTGACTCCGTTCGACCTTCGATCCGTCAGAGGCTAAGTGTGCCCGTTGGTGAAAAAGAAGGTATGACATCCACTCCAGTCGTAGTACGACTATCAGAATTACAAAGATTAGGTGCGCCTACAAAGGAAAAGAAAAATGTACCTTCGACCTCAAACATGATGCACCCTTCAGCTTTTCAAAGAAAGGTTAAGTGTAACCACTTCAAAAAAAGAAGGGCCCTCCGCATCAGTTTTTGATAGGATTCGCCATGATTGCCCAGTGAGAACCTCGAAGGATGAGTCCTTTGTTAAAATAAAAATGGACGAAGAAGTTCGCAGTACTGTTCCTTCTCGAATGAAGAGGAAAACATTCGTTACAGTAAATACAGAAGGTGCATTGAAGGTAAAGCGACGAGATGTCATCATAACCAATCCTCCAAGGGAAGATTCATAACAGGAAAAGGGTGAGATCTCTTGTTACCATATTACAGATGAAGAAGAAATCAAATTCGAATTGTCCGATGAAGATGCAGAAGAGGGGCCATTGTCGCTTAAAGATGGTAGCCATTCAACAGTGGATGAGCTTAAAGAGGTGAACCTCGGTACACCAGAGGAGCCACATCTGACCTTCGTAAGCACATCACTCACTTGCGAGGAGGAAGGTGAATATATGAGCCTGCTCACGTCATATAGAGATGTTTTTGCATGGTCCTATAAAGAGATGCCAGGATTCGATCTAAAAGTAGTTGTCCACTATCTTTCCATCAAACAGGGGTATCACCCAGTCAAGCAAGCCCAACGTCATTTTCGATCGGAGCTTATCCCTCAAATTGAGATAGAGGTCAATAAATTGATCGAAGCAGGATTCATACGTGAGATGAAATATCCAACCTGGATAACCAACATTGTTCCTGTCAGAAAGAAGAATGGACAGCTTCGTGTTTGCGTTGACTTTTGCAACCTAAATAATGCATGTCCAAAAGACGATTTCCCATTGCCCATCACTAAGATAATGGTCGATGCCAACCGACCATAAAACACTGTCCTTCAGGGATGGATCATCGAGTTATAACCAAATTCGAATGGCTCTAGCTGATGAAGAAATAACAACCTTTCATACTCCTAAAGGGATATACTGTTACAAGGTGATGTCGTTTTGGTTAAAGAACGTTGGCGTCACCTATCAGCGTGCCATGCAGAAGATTTTTGACGACATGCTACATAAGCATGTTGAATGTTATGTCGACGACCTAGAGGTTAAGTCCAAGAAGGGACAAAATCATTTGGCAGATCTGAAAGTGGTCTTCGATCGATTAAGAAAGTATCAACTGAAGATGAACCCTCTCAAGTGTGCATTTGGCGTCACTTCAGGGAAGTTCTTGGGGTTCGTTGTAAGGCATCGGAGGATTGAAAGAGTCCAGACCAAGATTGATGCTATTAAAAAAATGTCGAGGCCGAGAAATCTACACGAGTTGAGAAACCTTCAAGGTCGTTTGGCTTATATTCAGAGATTTATTTCCAACTTAGTTAGTCGATGTCAACCTTTCCAAAGGTTAATGAAGAAATGGGAGGACTTTGAATGGGACAAAGCATGTCAGAACGCTTTTGACAGCATCAAGAAGTACTTGATCCCGCAGTCTTAGGTGCCCCTATTGCAGGAAAACCAACGGTCCTCTATATTGTCGTGCAACAAAGGTTACTAGGAGCACTGTTGGTGAAAGAAGGGGAGAAAGGTAAAGAACGAGCCATTTATTACTTGAACAGGATTTTGAATGGGGCTGAGACAAATTACTCCCGATAGAAAAGATGTGACTGTCTCTTTTCTTCGCTATCGACAAATTGAGGCACTACATGCAAGCTTTCACAGTGCACTTGATAGAAAAAGTTGACCCTATAAGTACATTTTGTCGAGACCGATTATCTTTGGACGATTAGTCAAGTGGGTGATCTTATTCTAGCAATATGACATCGTCTACGTACCCTAAAGGCCAGTAAAAGGGCAGGCTTTAGCCGACTTCTTGGCAAATCATCCAATTCCGTCAGGCTGGAAGTTATGTGAAAACCTGCCAGACAAAGAAGTCTTCTATGTTGAAATTGTGGAGCCTTGGATCATGTACTTTGACGGCGCGACACGAAGGAGCGGAGCGGGGGCATGCATTGTCTTCATCTCGCCTGAGAAGCACATGCTCCCTTACAGCTTTACACTTAGCGAGTTATGCTCAAACAATGTGGTTGAATATCAGGCACTAATTATTGGTCTCCAAATGGCCATTGAGATTGGCCTAATGTACTTAAAAATTTATGGTGATTCAAAGTTGATCATTAGTCAACTCATGCTTGAGTATGATGTGAAGCACTTAGACTTGAGACCTTATTTTGGCTATGCAAGACAGCTACTGGAAAGTTTGACAGCGTCACGCTGGAACACGTGCCAAGATCAGAAAATAAGAAGGCATATGCACTAGCAAATTTGCCCACCGCTCTAACGATCTTAGACGATGTGACCATAAACATCTCACTTTGTCAAAGGTGGATCGTGCCACTAGCTAATGATGAATGCGAGGAAATAAACATGATCTCGGTTTATGCCATTGAAGAGGAAGATTGGAGACAACTCATTATAGAGTATCTTTAACATGGGAAGCTCCCCACTGATCCTTGACGCAAAGTTGATGTGTGAAGAAGGGCCTTTAGGTTCATCTACTATAAAGAGACTCTCTATCATCGTTCTTATGAGGGACTCTTCCTTCGTTGCCTTAGAAAAGAATAGTCGATTAAGGCATTAAAGGAGGTGCATTCAGGTGTTTGTGGGGCTCACCAGTCAGGTCTAAAACTTCAGTTCCAATTGAAAAGAATGGGTTATTACTGGCCTACGATGATCTATGACTCGATGGAATATGCAAAGAAGTGTGAAGATTGCCAATTCCATGCAAACTTCATCCATCAACTGGCAGAACCTCTGCATCCGACCGTCGCTTCATGGCCTTTCGAAGCGTGGGGACTTGATCTTGTCGGTCCAATAACGCCTAAGTCGTCAGCAGGTCACTCTTACATTCTTGCAGCGACAAATTACTTTTCAAGGTGGGTTGAAGCGATTGCACTAAGAGAAGCTAAGAAGGAAAATGTTGCAGATTTCATTCGAACACATATCATCTACCACTACGACATTCCACAGCGTATCGTGACAGATAATGGGAGACAATTCTCCAACAACCTGATGGATAAACTATGCGAGAAATTCAAGTTCAAGCAGTATAAGTCATCCATGTATAACGCTGCAGCAAATGGTCTGGCAGAGGCATTCAACAAAACCTTGTGCAACCTGCTAAAGAAGGTAGTCTCTAGGACAAAAAGAGACTGACAGGAAAGGATTGGTGAATCGCTATGGGCTTATTAGACTACGCATCGCACTCCCACTGGAGTTATGCCATATTCCCTTGTTTATGGGGTGGAGGTCGTACTCCCTCTGGAGAGAGAGGTTCCACCATTAAGGATGGTCATACAAGAAAGGTTGACTATAGAGGAAAATGTGAAGCTTTGCCTTCAGGAGTTGGAAGCGCTGGAATGTTACCAAGCTCGAATGACCAAAGCCTTCGATAAAAATATCAGGCCTCGACCATTTTAAGTCGGTGATCTAGTGCTCGTTGTTCGAAGACGAATCATCACAACACGACACACGGGAAATAAATTCACATCCAAATGGGGTGGACCTACGTCGTCAAAGAAGTTTATACCAATGGAGCATACAAGATCGTTGACAAGGATGGTTTAAGGATCGACCCCATCAACGAAAAGTTCCTCAAGAAATTTTATACATAAAACATTGTAAACACTCCTAATCGTAAACTACACGATGCTGATGAACTACGTTATGACTTGATCCCTTACATTAAGGGTACGTAAGCAGCTTAAAGTGAAAAGAAATAAAGCTTTAAGTTCAATCATATCATAAAAAAATGAAAAAAAAATTGTACTTGTTTGAACTACGTTATAACTTGATCCCTTACACCCAAGAGTACATAGACAGCTTAAAGTAAAAAGAAATAAAACTTTAAGTTCAGTTAGATCAATAAATAAAAAAAATGCAAGTTATGAATTGAATGCTAAAATTTTATTGCATAAATAAAGAAAGCAGGACAACGTGTTGCTACAAGTAAGGAACCCAAGAATTAAGAAAAAATGTACAAAAAACAAAAAGATGTATGGAAAGAGATCTTTGAATCATGGTTTCCATCTGAACTCCTTCACCTCTTCTCGTGAACGTTCTAAGAGCCCGTGAAAAATTGCTAGGGCACGGATATCTTTGTCATCAACAGCGGGCGTACATTCGATGCGACTAATCCTTTCGCGTACTCGCGAAACCTCAAGTCTCTCTCGGTCCAGGTCTTTCTCCCTCTCAGATACTGAGGTGGACAGCCTTGCCAATTCAAACTTTATAATATGTAACCTTGTTTCCAATTTAATAACCTTCGCTTTAAGCCCTGCAATCTCATCTTCCAACACTGCAACGTCCGATATGGATTGAGCAAGTTGAGTTCGGAGAGTGTTGTTCGCTTCGAATGCTTGGTTTTCTTTGGGCAATGCACGTTCCAATTCAACCTTCATGTCTTCTAGTTGTCGAGTCTTATCTGCTGAAGTTAACATAGTTGATAAAGTAGATTGCATTCTGTTGTACTCCACCACCTGTTAGAAATAGTGAGATGTGATCTCTCGCAACGACTCCACATTGCTTGTACAGATATCAGTAATGGCATCAAGTATCTTGTGTGTCTCTTGAGTAAGTTGAGCGACGTTCTCGAAGGGTGTTCGTGCGATCTTCTTTTGTATGCTTCTCCACATAAATGGCGAACTGTCTTCGATGAGAAAAAATCACGTCATCTGCGCAGTAGTGAGATACTTCGAAAGTTGAAGCAACTACATGTTGAGGGACAATTGCAGTCTGCGACACAACTACATGTTGCGAGGTAACTACATTCTGCGAATCAGTTACGGGTTGTCGAGAAACTGTGTTCTGCGAGCTTTGATGTCTCTCAGCTGAGACAGGAAGCAAAATCATGCCTTGCTCTACCTCAGAGGTTGGAACAACAACATCTTCTGGAGTTGCCATGGGAGGGTATGAAGTCACAACCTGCTCTATCCCGGATGGTGGAGCGATTGTCGGTGCCAAAGTTTACTAGGGGCACTCACTGACAGGGTGGAGAGGAGAAGTCATAGTTCGTTCATCCACAAGTCCTCGCAGGCTCCCAATCAACTGGGGGGAAGGTCTAAGGCATACGGTCCTGTCGAAGATTGATCACTGTGTTGAGCGACATCTGCCTCTAGGTAGTCGCTGATGCGAAAATATCGAGTGCCCTAAACTAATGTAAATTAGAATAAGACTCCGACACTTCTACGACGTGCAAGTATACACGGTCGAGAGCAGCAAGTGATAAGTTAAAGTATCGATCCCACGAGGACTAGCTAAACCTAAATGAATGAGTGTCCTAGCAATTTTTCCTTATTTTAGTGCAATGTATGAGTGTGCAAATTACTATTGTAAATAAATAAATTGATGTGATAAGTGTGCAAAGACAAGACTAGACTCAAGAAAATAACTAAATTTAAATGAGGGGAGAGGAGAATGCAAACAAGAGGGGAGATACAAGAGATGAGATTTTTAATGAAAAATAGGCTCGGGTTAGAGTTCTAATGTTCAATTGGAATAAATTTTGAGTGATGCCTTGAATTTACCTACACATGCATTCAAATGATTCTTTCCAAAATCCCTAAGTTTTAAAACCTACAATTTCCCAATTGTGATCTAAATTATGCTCATGATTTTAGGTTCTAGGTTGGGTTAATTATCCCTAATCAACTCAATAATCCTAGAATGAAATTTTAGTTTTCTAATTCATTAGCTTTCCCAAGTTTGTGAATTATAGAGAAGTTAAAAAGGCCAATTTTAATTGTCATGCAACGTTAAATTCAATAAAATTTCATAAATTCAATCAATGACATCAACCATAAATTTAATCGAAAATTACATTAAAACAATCTAACCTTTGCCTAAGAAAATTTAGTTCATGATTAAAATCGAGTCACATATTTCTAGTTTAAGCATGCTTTTATTGATCAAGGAGTTCATGCAAAACAACCAACAATGTTCACTAAATTAGCCTAAATCAATCACAATTCTAGCCTAAAACAGTCACGAGTTATGCTTAAAAGAGTGAGCAAAAGTAGTTTAAATCAGTACGTAAACAACCCAAAAATCCAGTATTAAATTGGTGGTTGACAACAAGCAATAACACTTAGAGATAGGGAAAACGTTACACAGCAGGTGGCCTTATTTTTTAAGTTCAGTTCGATAGAGATATCTCATCAACGGAAGCTCAAAACAACGATCCAACCGTTCAAAACAAAGCACTGTGAGTCTCGAACAAGCTGTCAAAATTTCAGCACAATCCAACGGTTGAAACTCCGGAAATCGACAACTTTGTGAGCGCTGCCGGTGAAAAACCGAACTGCTCTGATCTCCTAATCCGACAGAAATATCTGGTACACCGAAGCTCAGAACGACGATCCAACCGTTCAAAGTAAAGCCCTATGGGTCTCGAACAATCTGTCAAATTTTCAGCACAATCCAACGATTGAAACTCTGGAAAATCATAACTTTGTGAGCGTCATCTGTGAAAAACCGAGTTGCACGATTTTTGCTACAACAATGGCACCTTCAAGCTTTGATTTTTTCCTCAATCGCACGATTGCTACAACAATGACACCTTCATGATTCTTCTCTTCAACGCACACCTTTGTTGTAGCAATCGCCCCTTCTCTCTCGCTCTCTTCCCCTTTTGTGACAACTCCCACTCTCTCTTGGCACTTGTGAACCCTAGCCTCCTTATATAAGATGGTGTTGCCCTAACTCCACAAATTACAAAAATACCCTTAAGAGTAAAAAGACCATATAACCCTTTGGGTAAAATGTCTAAAATGCCCTTAGGGACTCTTGTAATTTTTAAACATCTCCTACATGAGAAAAATCCCAAATAAATTTATGAAGTCAATTATAAATCAAACTAAATACACGAGGATTTTTGGAGTTAAGAAAAATCTCAAATTTCGGTCTTTAATTAACCGTTAGCTTATTTTCCTAAATTCTTGAATTAAAACACAAAAACATCAAAATTAATTCTTTTTGCACCTAATGCTTAAATTCAAGATATTAAAGCTAACACACATAATTTAGGGATAAAATAACATGAGGATAACTAAATTAAATGCAATTCAAGTGGATTAAACACTAAAATTCTAGTAAAATAACTCACTTATGGTGAGTTATCAGTCGCTCAATTGGAGTAGCAATGATATAAAAAAAAAACAGTAATCAGACTAAAAAGCCAAAAAAAATGGAAAAAAAGTTGCGAAAAAAATGGTTGAGAGACCAACCAGAGCCTCAATATTATCAGGAATGTGAAAGGCGCTAGGAACACTATGGAAAAATTGGTCACCAAGGTCAACGGTCTTCTTTGATTTTTTGGGTCTTTTCCAATGACGGTCTCCCGTACTACTTTCGCTCTCGTCATCTTGAGCAGGCTTGTCAGGAGATATTCTACCTTCAATCAGGCAAATTTGTTTCCCTCCAGGAGTAACCCCACCACTGTTGGGTAGCTTAGGTTGGGGTTTAGATGTTGTAGCGCTATTCACCAGTTCGTTTATACCCGACTCTAGGTAGTCACCATGCTTATTCAACCACTAATTTCAGAAGCAAGAGGTGACGTGAATCTCTGGGTTTAACGTGCGAGCGAGGAGAAACATTTCAGACCCCTCGCTGGTCCGAAGGCAAACCCTCTAGTGATATCAAATATTGTCCAGGCTAATTGAAGGTCAAGTTTTCCCTAAATCATTTGAGGCATCCTAATGAAATCCAAATTGGCGACCAAATCGACACGGACTGTAAGGTTCGATGACCCAGAAATTTTGGCAGTGCGCCGATAGGTAGCATGATCGCAGACTTGAAAAATATGAGGAATGAGAAAATCTCATGGTGTCTTCCTACTTCAAAACTTCGTGATTATTTCTGCTATGGAGATTCGCATGCCAGGACACGGATGCACTCCTATGGATTAATTCGCGAGCTTCCTTTTCATTGAAATAGATAACACCACCTTCACAAAAAAAAAAAAGAGTTGGGGACGAAAAAAACACCTACCTTGTCACAGACGAAAG
This sequence comes from Trichosanthes cucumerina, assembly GCA_036507285.1. Classification (NCBI taxonomy): domain Eukaryota; kingdom Viridiplantae; phylum Streptophyta; class Magnoliopsida; order Cucurbitales; family Cucurbitaceae; genus Trichosanthes; species Trichosanthes cucumerina. The sequence goes on along the minus strand of CM071839.1, from coordinate 9,245,803 downwards.
AAGAAAAAAAAAAGAAAAATAAAAAGATTTGGGGAGAATTTGGAAAAAAAAAAAAAAAAGAGAAAAAAACACCTACCTTGTCGCAAACGAAAGAAGAAGAAAAAAAAAGAAAAAGAAGAAGAGTTGGGGAGGATTTGAAAAAAAAAAGAAAAAAAAAAAGCACCTACCTTGACGCTGGCGAAAGAAAAAAAAAAGCAAAACGAAGAAATAAGATGAGGCATTGAAAAAAAAAGGAACGCAATGGTTGGACCAAATTTAACTCTACTTAAAATGAGTTTTGGTTCAAATCAATTTGAGATTTAAGTCCAAATTATCTTAATATCATAATTGAAATTCGAAATTGGGTTGGACTACATCGGATTTGATTCAAATCAAGTTGTAAAGCAAATTCAAATTGAGCCAACTTGAATCAAAATTAGGTTGGATGAATTTTGAAATTTAACCCGATTTGAATCAAAGTACCATAAAAATTGGTTATTAAAATTTGGCCATAATCCAAATTTGCCAAATTGTATCTCAAATACAAATTGGATCAAAACCTAAATTTTATTCCAAGTTTAAATAAAAATTGGGTAAAATCCAAATCCTATTCCAATTTCAAATAAATTTAACTTTGCCCCAAGTTGAAGTTTGGATAGGGTAGTATACCAAAATTTAAATTAAAGTTCATTGCCAAATAAGAAAATCAAAATGATGATCAAAATTCATATTTTTATTTTGTTAGCATGAGAGTGTGTCAAATAAAAAATTTAATTATGAACCAAATTCATAGTTTGATTAAACTGACACATTAAATGGAGTCTAACTTAGGAGCAAACATTTTACATTTTGACTCAAAATTATCTTTTCCGAGAATTACCCACACATACTTGTGCCTAAATCTCGAAAAGGGGGCATTTGTTGACATAGAAATTTTGGTCAATCCCCAGTTGACACGTCATTATTTTAAATTAATGAAAAATTATAAATAATTAAATTTGGGACCAGTTATAAATTGACAAGTGTCCTAAATTAAATTGGAAGACAAAAATTGGCAAGTTCAAAATTAAAAATTGGCAAGTTCAAGATTAAAATTTTGAACACTTCCTGAAGTCTTTAGTGTTGAACGCTGCAAGACAAGTCTGCAAGTCCTGAACGTTGTAAAACAAGTCCCTAGGTGTTGAACACTGCAAGTCCACATGTGTTAAGCACTCCGTGAAGACCAAAGATTCTTCCAAGTCTCCAACCTCGAGAACAAGATCTTTAGCCCTCGAGTGACATACACACAAGAGAGAGAATCAGAGGATTATACTTAGAGATTGTATTCCACACCCACAAAATTAATATAACAAAAAGTTTATTACACGTGTCTCTTTTCTATTCCTAGCGCATATACACTTGTGGGACCATTGTCGGTGTTGGGTGTATTTGCAGCTACAGAACTCCACATGTTCCTGGCTCATATACGCTTGTGGAACCCTTGTCGGTGCCGAGAGTGAAGGGATATGGATTTCCCGCAGCGGAAGACATTGTGAAACGTCGTTGTTTCGTTGTGCAACATATATCTTAAAATTGAATTAAACACTTTAATCCTAGGCTAAACATGTTGTTTTACAAGAAGAATAGGCTAAACATGCTGTTTTACAAGAAGAAAACAGAAAGTAAAACTACTTACTTGTTGAAGAACTCTTGTTCGACGTTTTCTTCTCCGGTCACGAACACCTTTCGTACCAACGATCTCTATAACACGATCCTCGAATCGAGCAACAGGGATACCTTCGAAAGATCTTCTCGGTTGTTCTCGGTAGGTTAAGGGAGAGTGTGTGGGACTCCTTTCGGTTTTGAGTGAGGAGAATTGTGGAGAGGAAAAATTGAGAGAATTTGAGAGCTTTTGGAAGATGAATTCCAAAAAATGAGACTTATCTTACTAAAAGGCTTCTCACCAAACCTTTAAATAATGGTGAGAGGTGGAGTTGAAATCTCCACCAATTCACCATTTTACCACAACCTTATAATATGCAAATCATATTTGCATATTACATACAATAAGGTATCTCATACCTTATTATACGAATCTCATTTGTATAATTGTGGAATTTTAAATTGAATCACATTCAAGTTAATTTCTCTCAATTTAATTTCTCCAATTAGCACTAATTAATCAATTAGGCTAACTTATAGTTTATTATAAATCTCATTCACATAAAACTATATATTATGTCAACTATACCACATATAAATGACATAAATACCCAATTAATAAATTTGAACACTTCAAATCCACACCAAACTGTAAACCTTCAATTTATCCAGTTTGAGCCAACCGAGGGACCTAATGGACCTACAGATGGCAAGTTCCAATGATTCAAGATTAACCTGTCAAACTCTTTGACCCGGTTATTCAACATTCATTAGCTATGGTAACACCCCACTAAAGCCCGTAGCTGCACTCCCATCACTGTAGGACAAGTTGTGTCCATCGATATAATCAATGCCCGTGAGTCGACCCTTCACAGGTTGTTCGTAGCCACAGTTGGGTCAAATTACCGTTTTACCTCTATGTCTACCTCTTGCTCTTTAAGTTCTACTGCTCCTCTAATGAACAATTACGTTGCATGGTCCAACCATAAACAACATCCCTTTCGGGCCAGTGTGGGCGCCCGTTGTCCAAGCCCTAGAGACAACACTTAAGGAAACAACCCCTCTAGTTTTCATAATACAGGAACGAGTGAATTCCATCTCGTGTAGTCAAGTTCCCAGCTCCCAACGTGGTCCTGCCCCTAAGAAGATAGGCATATTGGGCGAGTAACTGTGACCACCCTCACCCAGACTAGTCAAATGACAGACCCCCATAGACAGGAGTCTGTAACACGCTCAGTATTAAGGACGAGTCACTAATGGTCATCTACGAATTTATTAGTCCAATACTGTTAACGGTGTTACATGAGTAAGTCTAATAATTCACGGTCTAGTCTTGTACATTGCACAAGATGTCCCTACTCGCATGTCAACCACATGAATGAGCTGGATCACCTCGTTTGTATCTACAAAGCGAGTCACATCCACAACGTATCCAGTATTAGATCTCCAACCCTATCTGTATATTGTAGACCGTTCGGGTCATCAACTCGAACGTGATCCTCCCTATGTGTCCACTAACACACCGTTCAAGTTCTAGGTTTCTCATAATACAATGACCCTGGAGCTTAGTTTATTGGATTAAATTTATAAATATGTGAGACACAAAGTAATGAAAAAATAACTCTTATTAATTTCAACATGAAATATTACAAACTTACACGAGATTAGGGCATACACCCCAACAGAGCGTACTTGCAGTTGCAAGACTTCCTTTGTTCATAGTGCATATACACTTGTGGGACCCTTGTCGGTGTTGGGTGTACTTGCAACTACGGAACTCCACATGTTCCTGACTCATATACACTTGTGGGACCCTTGTCGGTGTCGGGCATACTTACAGTTGCAGGACTTCCTCGTTCCTAGCGCATATACACTTGTGGGACCCTTGTCGGTGTTGGGTGTACTTGTAGCTACGGAACTCCACATGTTCCTGGCTCATATACGCTTGTGGGACCCTTGTTGGTGTCAGGCGTACTTGCAGTTGCAGGACTTCCTCGTTCCTAGTGCATATAAACTTGTGGGGCCCTTGTCAGTATCAGGTGTACTTGTAGCTACAGAACTCCACATGTTCCTTGCTCATATACGCTTGTGAGATCCCCGTTGGTTCTGAGCGTACTTGCAGTTGCAGGACTTCCTCGTTCCTAGCGCATATACACTTGTGGGATCCTTGTCGGTGTCGGGTGTACTTGCAGCTACGGAACTCCACGTGTTCATACCCCATATACGCTTGTGGGACCCTTGTCGGTTTCGAGCGTACTTGCAGTTGTAGGACTTTCTGCTTCCTGGCTCCTATACGCTTGTGGGACCCTCATCAGTTTCGGGCGTACTTGCAGGTACAGGACTTGCCCCTCGTTTCTTTGTTGTTGTTTTTTTTATTTATTTTGTTTTTTTTTTTGCTGGTCATGACCCCCCCATTTTTTAACAGGACCATGGTGCATTTTGCAGAGAATCTCTCATCCAACCAGCGACAACTTGTTCTCTTAAAAAACTCCAAACAACCAATAAGGAGCGGCATTAGTTTTGTCATAGAGGACTCTAAAACAGGGCATACATCAAGCAAATGGCCTAGGCTACACCACCCAGATTCCCTAACCACCTAGTCTAAAGAGAAGCCTTTGGACCAAGGTTCATCCTCTAAAGCGTGGTTCCTAGAATCTTCTATTCACAATCAAAACCTCACTCAAGACCTAGAAATGACCCTAGGTTGTCGGATAATAAATGGCTTAACACGTTGGGACTGTCTTAAAAATTCCAGGAGAATTTCTTTTTATTCCCTGCTACTGGGAATGATTGGAATATGTTGTCGGTCGAAACGAGTAACTACTTCATACATCTCGTTTGCTAGACGTCGTGGTGGCCTCCCTTTATACTTATGACCGCATCAATGACGTGTTTCGAGCTTTTTGTGAGGCCTGGTGTCCTGCAACCAATACTCTACATACCCAAGTAGGAGATCTTTCAATCTCCTATGGGATCTCTAGAAATTTGGAGGACTACCCATTAAAGGCATGTTTTATGAAGAGGTCATCCCTAGCCTCGAAAGTTTGACTGGCTCTAACGAGTTAGGTAGACACCTACCGAAAAGCTGCGAATACCTTTTCCACGCATTATATGTACTTAGTGCTTCAAAATCTGAACATTCTCACATCGTAATCAACTCCTGGGTTAGTTTTTGGTTTAAAGGTAGTCGAGTGTATGGGAGGCGTCCTCAGCGAAGACCTAAAAGAGCATCTCGTTCTTCTCTGACCCACAACCCAGACGACACGGACATCAAGTTTCATGAGTGGTTGGATGAAGAGAATAAATTGTTTCATGACCTTAACATTGAGGAGGAATGGAAGGACCAAACATACTTGGTTGTCTTTCTATCTTGTTGGTTCTGCGCCTTTGTGTTTCCTCAAGGGAATGCCAACCACATTCGCCCCAACGTTTTTAAAGTTGTCAGTCTAATGGCCGGGGGGAGAAACTTTTAGTCTTGCGGTCCCTATTCTGGCCAATATCTATCATGGGTTGGGTAAAGTCACGAATGCTAACACACCAATTAGGCGCATAGATAATTGTTTCCATGTACACTACATCTTTGGTTGGCTCACTCACTACTTTAGTGTATAGGGAGCGAGCCAACCAAGGATGTAGTATACAGAGAAACAATTCTCTATGCGCCCAACTGGTGTGTGTTAGCATTCGTGACTTTACCCAACCCATGATAGATATTGGCCAGAACAGGGACCGCAAGACTAAGAGTTTCTCCCCCGACCATTAGACTGGCAGCTTTAAAAACGTTGGGGCGAATGTAGTTGACATTCCCTTGAGGAAACACAAAAGCGTAGAGCCAACAAGATAGAAAGGCAACCAAGTATGTTTGGTTTTTTCACTCCTCCTCAATGTTAAGGTCATGAAACAATTTATTCTCTTCATCCAACCACTCACGAAACTTGATGTCCGTGTCGTCTAGGTTGTGGGTCAGAGAAGAACAAGATGCTCTTTTAGGTCTTCACTGAGGAGGTCTCCCACACGCTCGACTACCTTTAAACCAAAAACTGATCTAGGAGTTGATTACGATGTGCAAATGTTCAGATTTCGAAGCACTAAGCACATATAATGCGTGGAAAAGGTATTCGCAGCTTTTCAATAGGTGTCTGCCTAACTCGTTAGAGTCAGTCAAACTTTTAAGGCTAGAGATGACCTCTTCATAAAACATGCCTTTAATGGGTAAACCTCCAAATTTGAAAGTTCTCCCACTTGGGTATGTAGAGGATTGGTTGCGAGACACCAGGTCTCGCAAAAAGCTCGAAACACGTCATTGATGCGGTCATAAGTATAAAGGAAGGCCACCACGACGTCTAGCAAACGAGACGTACAAAGTAAATCCTCGTTTCGACCTACATCATACTCCAACCATTCTCGGTAGCAGGGAATAAAAAGGGATTCTCCTGGAATTTTTAAGACAAAGTCCCAACGTGCTAAGCCATTTATTATCCAACAGCCTAGGGTCATTTATGGGTCTTGAGTGGGATTTTGATTGTGAATAGGAGATTTTAGGAACCACACTTTAGAGGATGAACCTTGGTCCAAAGGTTTCTCTTTAGACTAGACGGTTAAGGAATTTGGGTGGTGTAGCCTAAGCCATTTGCTTGATGTACGCCCCGTTTTAAAATCCTCTACAACAAAACTAATGTCGCTCCTTATTGGTTGTTTGGGGGTCTTCCAAGAGAACAAGTTGTCACTTGTTGGATGAGAGATTTTCCGCAATATGCACCATGGTTCTGTTAAAAAAGAGGGATCGTGGTCAGCAAAAAAAACAAAACAAAAAAATAAAACAAGAAATGAGGGGCAAGTCCTGTAGTTACAAGTACGCCCGAAACCGACAAAGGTCCCACAAGCGTATATGAGCCAGAAACACGTAGAGTTTCGTAGCTGCAAGTACACTCGGCACCGACAAGGGTCCCACAAGTGTATATGCACTAGGAACGAGGAAGTCCTGCAACTGCAAGTACGCTCAGCACCAACAAAAGTCTCACAAGCGTATATGAGCCAGGAACATGTGGAGTTCTAATAATAAAGAAAAAGGGTACTTCTGAATTGATCTCATCTTTTAATATAAAAAAAATTCTTTGATGAGTAATAACTTAATTCTTCACTAAAATATTATTTATTATAAATATCAATAACCCATCGTTTTCAATTACGAAAAAAAAAATTGGCTATTCCATTAGTTCATGAATTCGGCCACGAATTCTATCTCTATGAATAGGGAGATAGGAAAGAAATGAATAGAGGAATAGATGGAGATAAGAAACAATAAAAAAGATCTCTTTTTTTTGTTGTAATTGGATGCTTTCCATTTTTTTTTTTCGTTCATATTCTTCGTTCTGAGAAAAAAGGGGACTTACTAAATAAGGGAAAAATGGTACACCCAGCACCGACAAGGGTCTCGTATATGTGTTAGGAACGAAGAAATTCGACAGCTGCAAGTACACCCAAAATTGACGAGAGTCCCACAAGTGCACGTATTAAGCTCTAAATAAAAAAATAAAATAATAAGTTTAAAAAAAATGAATTACCTTAGTTTCTTGCTTTTTGGATAATGTTGTATTCTTCAAGGGTAGAGAAGTTGTTGAACAAAAAATTTAGGAAAGTGAAATAATAAGTAAAGAAAGCAGGAAGCAAGTATTATCCTTACATAGAAAAAAATTACTTACCTATTTACTTGAAGCCTTTTGTTTTAGGAGGGAGATGCTTACAAGACTTGCAAGTATTAAAATCTAAATAAAATAAATAAAATAAAATAAAGTAAGAGGAAAAAAAAGAAAGAAAAAAAATCAAATCAAGGTTTGGGATTTGCCCCACTCCTTAGTATGAAGATTAACCAAGTTTGTCTCAACTTGCTCTTTGTTGGGGTGTCTTGATGGAAGACTCACCTCTTTTATTTATAGTTGAGGAAAAGATAAAGATCACATTCCAATATCGAAGTTGGAATTCAAATAGAAATTGGAATTGGATACCAAGTTTGTCTCTACTTCTCTTTGTTGGGGTGAATTGATGGAAGACTCACCTCCTTTATTTATAGTTGAGGAAAAGATAAAGATCACATTCCAATATCGAAGTTGGAATTCAAATAGGAATTGGAATTGGATTTCATCTCGAATTAGAATTTAGCATATCTTATCTCCAATCGAATCAAAATTCTATGTCCAAATCCAAAATTTAAATTTGATAAAGTTCTAATTTTATCTTGGCAGCATAGTCCAAATTTTATCCCAAATCAAAATTAGATAAAATTAATTTTATCAAAGTCAAAATCATGGTAGAATTTTAATTTTATTTTGTCAAACAAAATTTGGACATACTCCAAATTTTATCCCAAATCAAGATTAAATAAAATTAATTCTATAAAAAAAAAATTTAATTTTATCTTGCTAAACAAAATTTGGGCATAATCCAAAATTTATCCTAAATAAAAATTTGATAAAATTAATTCCATCAAGTCTAAATCATGGTAGAATTTTAATTTTATCTCAAAACAAAATTTGGTCATACTCTAGATTTTATCCCAAATCAAAGTTGATAAAATTAGTTCTATCAAAATCAAAATCATGATAGATTTGGGCATACTCCAGATTTTATCCCAAATCAGGATAGAATTTCAATTTTATCATACTCAGATCCATATTTTATCACAAATCAAGGTTGAAGTGAAATTCAAATGCTACTCCAAGTTCCAAAAAAAAAAGAAATTGGATAGAACTCTAAATCTACTCCAATTTGTCCAAATTTTATGTCATGCAAGAAAATCAAAATATTGACCCAAATTCATATTTGCTTTTGTTGGCATGAAAATGTGTCAAATTAAAAAAATCTAAATTATGAACCAAATTCATAGTTTGATTAAACTGATACATTAAATGGAGTCAACTTAGGAGCAAACATCTTAAATTTTCATTCCAAATTGCCTTTTTTCGAGATTCCCTCACACATACGTGTGTCTAAATCTCAGGGGCATTTGTTGACATAGAAATAATCTCAGGGGCATTTGTTGACATAGAAATTTTGACCAATCTTCAATTGTCACGTCATTATTCCAAATTAATGACGAAATTATAAATAATTAAATTTATGATCAATTATGAATTGACATGTGTCCCAAATTTAATTTGAAGACAAAAATTGGCTATTCTAAAGATTAAAAATTTAATTTGGTCAAATTGGATTATATGGAATTTGGGTTAAAGTTAAATAAAGTCAAAATCCAAATGGTTAAACTCAAAGCCAACAAAGCCAAATTTAGGTTGTTGGGCCCAAAAGCCACTAAAGTCCAAGCCCAAGGTTCAAAAATTTCAGTCCCAAAAGGAACGCAGAGAGAATTCAGAGCAAAGTCCTCAAGTGTTGAATACTCCCTGAAGTCCAACACTCCGTGAAGACCAAAGATTCTTCCAAGTCTCCAACCTCGAGAATAAGCTCTTTAGCTCTCGAGTGACATACACACAAGAGAGAGAATCTCAGAGCATTATACTTAGAGATTGTATTCTACACCTACAAAATTAATATAATACAAAGTTTATTACACGTGTCTCTTTTCTATTCCTTCGCCGAATTCACGTGTTTACTGGTATGAATACTAAACTATCATGTCAACATAACAAACAAACAAAAAAATTTGTAACACCAATAAGAATAAATATTTAAATGGCTATGGCTAATTTGCAGTAAAACATTACCAAAAAAGTTAAATTCTAAGCTTTTGAAACTTAAGAATCCTAGGTGGAATCTAATGTAATTTTAATGACTAAAAATATAATTTGTGGCCAAAGTATAAAAAGTACTTCTCAACTTTGCCCTTGTTTCAAAATACCCTATTCCTTCCGAAGGTTACAATATTATCACTGACCTTTCATAAATATTTCAAAACTACTTTTAAAAATATCATTAGAATGTTGGAGGAAAATCAACATGACCTGAATGGTGTAGTGGTTGTAGAGGATCCCACACGTTGGAAAAATGTAGAGATACTTCAACATTTATCGAGACATGAGCTATTTTCTCATTGTCAATTGGTTTTGAGATAAAACTCCATATAATCTAATATGGTATCAGAGCCCATAAAACCTAAACAAGTATTTAATCTAAAAATTGAAATTGAAATTCGATCCAAAAATGGTGATCCCAACAAAGTTCAAAGGTATGTATAATTTCGCCCATAATTTTTCAATAGAAAGAAAAAAATGCATGAGATTTTGGACCTTGAAAATAAATTTAGATTGTGTAACATGTTATCAACAGAAGAATAGACCTCAAAAATTAAGTTCTCTTTGATACCAGTTCCATTTATAGTTTTTAAAAATTATGCTTTAATTTCTTCCCCATTTCTTTAGTATATTTTCATATTCCTCAAATATCTATTTGAATATTTGAATTTTAAGTCAAATTTTAAAATTAAAAAAGAAAAGAAAAAAAAATTACAAACTACTTTGATTCGATAAGCATTAGGTTTTTTAAAATCAAGCATGTTTTTTTTACTATTTCTTTACTATAGTTTTTTATTTCTTAAAAAACATTTCCATTCTTAATAAAATTCAAAATTCCAAAACAAAGTTTTTAAAACTATTTTTTTAGTTTTCAAAACCTAGCTTGAATTTTAAAAACATAGGAAAAAAATAGATGACAAAACAAAGAAACTCATAGGTCGAAGTGGTATTTATAAGTTTAATTTTCAAAAACTAAAACCAAAAATAAAAAATCAAATGATTATCAAACGAGCCTTAATTTTCAAAGTTTAGCTTATATTTTGCAATTTTTTTTAAGAAATTGGTAACAAAACAATGAAATACATCGGAAAAAGAATTGTTGGTAAACCTAACTTAAAAAGAAAAAAGTTATCAAAGGGAACATAAGTGCAAAACCTAATAATATTCAATGCAACAAAACCATTTGACAGTTTTTCTTCTTTAAAAAGAAATATATCTCTTCTTAAGAACATGAGAGAGTTTTTGGACATGTTTGGGAGTAATTTTGGAATGACTAAAATTACTTTCCTTTAAAAAATGTGATGTTTGGCAATATTGAGCAAGTGATTTTGAATTGAAGTGATTTCCTATCAATCACTTGGGAGGTGATTCTCAAATGATTTTTATCAAATGATTGTGATTTAAAATACCTATTCTTTCATTTTTGAAAAATGTATACTTTTGGTGACGGGTAAAAAAATCATCTTTGGTAAGAATTCATAAATTTCCATCAAAAAATAAATTTTCTCAAAACCGTCACCATTGAGTTCATCTGTCATTTTTTATAAAATGACAAGTTTTCTTTCTCTAACGTTTTTATAATGTGTATCTCTTACTTTATTATCTTATTATCTTTTCATTCATTTTTCTCTATAATTGTTTTAACTTTCTTTGAATATTTTTATTTCTATTTTTTTTTTTGTTTCTCCTATCATTTTCGTATATTTTTAAATTTTTTCCCACTAATTTTTTTTATCTCTTGTTTTACCTTTTTTGTTCTTGTACTTTTTTGTCCCTAACTCTTTAACTTTTTTCTCCTCAATCCTCATTCTAAATTTTCTTCCTAAAATTTTTATCATCTTACCCAATTTTTTTTTTGTTTATCTCTCTATCTTTATTTCTCTAATATTTTAATTCCTCCATATCTCTGACTTGATTATAAAATCCCTTTTAAAAACAAACATTAATCATTTTTTTAATAAATATTTTTAATTAAATTTAAATTCACTTTTACAACATTTGAATTAAATATTAAAATAATTTATAACCAAATAAATTTTTTTTAAAAAAATTAATTATAATTAAATTATTAGCTTAAAACACTTATTTTAAAGTTACTCCCAAACATGCCTTTTGAAAATCTGGTATGAAAATCACTATTAAAAGTGTAGAACCAAACATGAAAATGATTATATGAAAATCACTTTTAATAAATCAATTATAAACAAATCAATTGTACCAAAATCAATATTTCTAAAATCATTCCCAAACATTATTTGGAATTGATTTTAGAAGTAGCAATTTTAACGAAAATGATTTGTTTATATCTATGAGCGGTTTATTAAAATTAACCTGGGAGTTCTTCTTTTTATAATTTGAATAATAGTAATTTTAAAAACAAATTCTCTCACAATCACACTTATAAAAAAATCACTTATAAAGAATTACCTTTCCAAGTGATGGATTGAAAATCATTAAAAGTGATTTAGAATTCTTCCAAAATCACTTATCTACCGTTATAAAAGATTACCATTTGAAGATAGAAGTGATTTGGAAAAGATACTCATAATAGATACAAGTGATTCTAAAGTAAAGAAGAAAGAGAGTTCAGGATGAAATGTCCAAAGGTGAAAAAATAAAAAAGATCAAAACTTCTTTTTACACAAAAAGTGAAAATTTGTTCATCTCTCCCTTTCTAAGTAGGTCTCACCTACTGAAAAATCTACTAGAACAAGTATGTGCCAAAGAATTAGTGGATCACAAGTTGTAATTGCAAGCTTTTAGAATTTGTAGCCTAAAACAACAAGTGGTTCACATGTCAAAGAATATACCAAGAACTAATTACCAACAAGAAAGAAAAAGAAAAAGAAAAAGAAAAATGTCACTACATAAAGAACCAATAAATAAATAAATAAATAAAAAAACTTTGTCTGTAGTCATTGTAATGTAATTTTCCCAATCTCAATATTCAAAAGCCTTATCAAATTTGAGCAAAGGCATCCAATCATAATATGCAGAATACATAAAAGAAGACAACTATTGGAATGACTAGGATGATGTCATTTACCCCACCACCACACTGATCACTTCAGTGAAATGAAAGAGATGCCCACTAAAGAAATCTTGATTGAAAGAGATGGGGCATACACTAATAAAGGAACCAACTAAGAGTGAGCATAGCTCAACTATAATGTACTCTTTTTTTAGGTCGGAGGTTTAAATCCACACATATAACTTTTGTTGTAGTAAAAAAAGAATCAACTACGAACTATGTAAATAATGAGTTCAAATCATGGTAGCTACCTACTTAAGATCAGACGGTTGTCTCGTGAGAATAGTTGAGATGTGTACAAATTGGTCACACACGAATATAAAAGACAAGTCATTTGGAAATAGGACAACACCATTTCTTCAACCATCATTTACTAATTTCAAAAGCCATATATAGAGAGGGGCATAATAATAAAGGATGAGACAGATGAAAGAATAAGGCCCCAACTCCACAGCTGTGATCTTGGCCTTTGCTTTATTTTTACTTCAATTGATAGAAGAATTTAAGGGAGAGAATGAAGTTGGTAGGAAGAAATCAAATACCTGAAGAGATGTGCACAGTTTCCCAGTGAACATTCCACTTGGTGAATTGGTCCTGAGCTGATTGAATGAATGAGCCATCTGTATAGGAAAATGAGACAATGAAAGAAATTTCTTTACTCCACTTTACTCACCATTTATTTTCTTTTGATTTTCAATCATTCAAACACTGTTACTGAATTTCTACTCACTTTAGTTAGTGTCATTATCTCTACCAACCATGGCTCTCTCTCTCTCTCTCCTTTTCCCAGACCTAAAGAATTAAAATGTTTTTTGTTCCACTTGTGATTTTCCATTTCTTATTTTAGCACACATAAAACAAGCTTTTCTATTCAAGTATGCTGGATTGAATCAAGATTTATTTCAAGTTTGAACATAGAGTCTCCTCTTTACCTACCAACTTCCTAAAGAATCATTGGTCTTCTTGGTGAGGGATTAGCCTTAACTTTTATACTTCACACATTATAGGTTTATTTTAGGAATTGAGAAATAAAATCTTCTACAAATAATAAAGAAAAATGCTGTTTATAAAAAGAAATATATAAAAGAGAGATAACAGACAGAGAGAAGCATGAGTATAACTTGATAAAGAACGAGAATATTTTTTTTTTTTTTAATTTAAAAACAAAGGGAGAGAGAGAGAATGCTACTTGATCTTTTCCCTATCAAAATAAGATTACAAACGAATTAAATGAATAGACAGAAAACTTATGAAAATTGCATCACGAGAAATTATTTCACAAGGCTGTCAAATTATGTATGGAGATTCAAAATCTGCACTCTTCCTAATAATCACTCAATACAAATTGAAAGTATTTTCGCAACTTCTTTCTTATACATTTAATGATGTAAAATTGTCATCTACATTAAAATTCTTGTCTTTGCACCTTAAAATATACTCAGTTAGGCTCACACTCTAATTAACTAGCTTTTGAGATTTGTGGGGTTTTCGTACAGATAACTCGTTTTTCCACACATTAATGACATTTGACCTGACATTTCAAAATAATGAAATATGACACATTCTGACGTGACAATGCGCGCAAAATTACTCATAAAGGTAATATGAAGTAGTTTTTTTGTTCACGCTCTCATACACGAAAACACTCTCGCTCTCATTGTTTCGCTCTCGCTGTCACTCAAATGAGTGGTCGAAAATATAAAGAAAAAATGACAAGGAAAAAAGTCAGAGAAGAGCTAGAATAGCGAGCGAGAGCGAGTCAGCGAGAGCGAGAACTCTAGTGTGATTTTTGTTGTTTTTTTTTCTTTTCTCCAAAATTTCGACAACTTCATTACTATCATGAGCGAGAGCGAGAACGAGATTTGAGCAAAAGCGAGAGAGCTAGAATCAGAGTACGAAACCCGGAAAGCACAATACAAAAATAGTTATATGTTATTAATTTCAGAAAATTGGTCAAATCATCTCAATTCGCGTGAAAAGGAGTCTTTCATGTAATTTTCTCGAGATTTGTGCGGTCTAGCTTAACATTACCTTTCCTACTAATTTCTTCAAAATTGTTTGCGTGTGGACGGTGGACTTGTTTGTAAGTTTCCATAATGGGGAAAAACCTCTGTATAGAACAAAGCACGTTACTAGGTTGTTTGAAAATGTTTTTTCTCCATAAATATATAATTAATTTGTTTATTTCAAAGATGCACATGACTTTAGATTGATTATTTTTCTTGGCTTCTAATGAAGTATTAAACATATATAGGACTCCATTAATCCCAGAACATAAAAATATCATTAAAATTTATCAATCTTTTTTTATGGAATTATTTTTATCTTACTTGATTGTCTATATATTTCAATCGATATCAAAAGGAATATTCATAAAGGTGTCAAATATTCTACAATCATTTTGATACTTATTTTTCAATGATAAAAAAACTATTTTATTCAAAACCTGAAATAACCCAACCCAACCTAAAGAAGTCTTCCTATTAGCACAAAGTTAAGAAGAAAAGTCATCGTTACAAAAAGATATGGACAAAGGTTCACCAAGACAGTCCAAAAAACAATATGCTCCTGCAAATGTTATTTCCTCTCCCTGAACAATACTGTTGTTTCTCTTAGCCAAAGAAAAGATCTAATAAAGTTCATCTATAGGAACTTGGTCTCAATCCGGGAGAAGGATAATTATAATGTTAAGAAAGGCACTGTAACATCCAGAACGAGTTAATCAGGACAGGGCATTCAGAAATGGGACACCATCGAGCAAAGGAAAGATTGTTTTGAGTTTCTTTCTTGTTCTTGCACAAACCCACACCAATTTAAGGGGAGAGATCTATTGGGATTCTTTCTTTGGACTTCATCATGAGTGCTGATGCACATGCACCTTCTTTCGGTAAGAGTCTGATCTCCAAATCTCTATATTATCGAGAACTTCAGAATCTGTTGTAATACCGAAAAAAGGGACTTTAAACTAAAAAAACTGTGGAGTCCTTGAGCCAGTGTGATTTATCCTGAAAAAACTGGGGACAAGTATTGTTTATAAGATCCATAAGAGAAATTCACTTTATCACCTCCCAACCATCGAAGTTTGTCTTGAAATCGAAATACCACACAGAAGAGCTAGACTTCCAAATCTGACCGATGGGTCGATTTTTGCTATGAGAGAAGGCAAAGATTTTAGGAAAGCTGGTAGAAAAGGAAGCTTCTCACCTATATATCCAAGAGTCTTCTAAGAACATAACACTTTTTGTTATTGTCATTGGCCATTGCCTACCACCATTTTAACTCTGCCAGATAAGGAGCGTTCTATTTTTGAAAATGCCCTTCCAAGAAGGTGTTCACAATAATATTGAAACATCTTTTCCTTATGCTTCTCATCCTTCTATAACACTTGTTTCAAACGCATGGTGGTATAATTCTTCTCCCAATTCTTCATCTCCCTTGCTATCTTCCTTATAAGAGTTTTCCAAGATTATAACACTTTTTTCCATTCTTACACTACTTCAACTCCCCTTGTTCTTGATGCACATACAAGGGCTGCTCGAGGAAAAGCAGGCATTTTGAATCGTAGAACCTGCTTCCTTAACTAAACATGATGATATTGAACCATAGAATGTCAAAGAGGTAATATTATGCTTTGTTCAGGAACAATCTTTGGACTTTGGTACCTCAACCTCATGGTTGAGCAATTGTTTGACAAATGGGTATATTGAACTAAAAGATCAAATGGCTATACTTTACATTATATAGCTCATCAATTGTCAAAGGCCCTAGCTCTGACTTTGATGAAACTTACGGCCCAGTAGTAAAGCCTTGTACAAATTGGGGTGTGCTCTCTTTCTTGCCGGCCAAAAGATGGAAGCTCGGAGCTTAGGAGTGAATAGGGGCATTTTAAGCTCTGAAGTGGTGATCAACGAGAGTGTTCTCATGGAGAAACCTCAAATTCTATGATAACAAAGATGGTCAAAAACTAATTTGTAAGTTGAATAAAGCATCCTATGGGCTAAACTGGCTCTATAGTTCAAGGCATGTCTACTGGATCTTGATTTCAAAAGTTCAAGAACAGACCAATCTCTGTTCATTAAACTCACGGCTATTTTGAGTATGAACATCAAGCTAATGTGGACGACATAATCATTCTTGGCGGCTGCTCAAGTGAAGTAAACGAACTCATCAAACTGCTCCATACAAAATCTTCATTAAAGCATATGAAGACTCCCAATTACTTTCTCTGTATGGAAATTACTTGGTGCCCTCAGGGTGATCAACTTCCACCTCAAACGGATTACACTTTTGACTTGTTGAAGAAGACTACTAAAGAAAATGCATGCTCCATATCCACATCTATGGCCAGTGGCCTTTGTGGCCCATAATGCCGATTGCTTTTCTAATGCCAAACTCTATCATTATCGGTTAGGGCTTTGATGTCAACAAAGTCAGGCCAATCTAAAAAGATTTCTCCACCATGGTGCTTGCCGCTCAGTTTGACATATTACATCATGACTATGTTGATGTAGAACGGGCTTCTAAATGAAATAATTTGGTTTTGCTAAATTCTTGGTGGAAATCTCGCCACGGTACCAAAATCAGCAAGTGATCTCTGAGCAGCACAGAGAGACTGGGTATAATATTGTGTGGTGTGACAATGTCGGACAATTTTGCATAGCAAACACCATGCAAAGTTGGCATTAGTCTCTCCTGAATCCTGAATGAGCTTAGTGTACGGTTGGCCAACCCCTGCATTGTGTGGTGAATAACTTCAGTGAAATTTGTCCAAGCACGAATCTTGTACAACATCCAGGAATGAAACACATTACATTAGAGTTATATTTTCATGGTAAATTTCTCAATAACAGCTTATCTTTAGGTCGACTGGACATGACAGGGTCAGCCTCCTCATCTCTCACAAAGTGCTATTGTCTTCTACGGCTAGAGTTTAAAACCTAGGCTAAAAGTGGTCCTCTCTATCACACTTAGCATGCAAATTAGTGGTTCTCCCTTTTCTCTTAAGTAAGATGGCTTTTCAATATCTAAGTTCCTTAACAAGTCCACCTTTCCATCGCTTTCAGTATGACTTGAGATTACTTGTGCAAGGAAACAAAAAACTTCAATGCTAAAAAGTTACTCTTCACCTTTTATCAAAAGCACCAATCTATTAAGATCATCTTGAATGTCAATTAAAAATTAAAAGGTTAGCAACTTTTATCTCTGTACATTGGAAAATTTCCCAGCAGACTCCATTCCTTGGGAAAAACAAGTACCACGTGAAAACAAATTATCTACAGACTACAATTATGATAGAGATAAGTTGGAGGACATACCTCACATCTTTTGCGGCATTTAAGTTGCAACCTCATTAGTATTGCTGACAAGTTTGTGTGCAGGATATTCCAGGCAACCTGAATTAGTTAAGTATTACTATTATAAAATAATGAGTAGACTTGATGGCAGCAGGCCTAATGGATTGCGTAAAGTACCTCTCTGTCATCACCATTGCCTAGAAATTTTTTTGAAGTACTTTGAACTTTGAAGGAATCAGACAATCTGTTCCACACCCGACACAGATCAGCAAAGCAATATGAGAAAGACTGTCCTTTGACAAAGTGCTCTTTCCTTTTGATTTCTATACTGCTTTCTTTTCTTTTAATTCTAAAAAGGAAACAAACTTATTTGCCTACTCTTCGGTTCTGTATATTATTGAAGCAACCTGGTCTCCTCCTCCAAACCTAAATCTGTCTCAGTCGATATCAGTTCAATGATCTCTATATATTTTGCAGGCTAATTTAGCTTTCTAACCGTACGTCTAAATGTACAGAGTTAATGATATTCATAAATCGATAAACAAATGTTCAAGTTGTACAACAAATTATTTTTCTCACATTTATGGCGTGAGGTGTATACCTTTAATCTCAGCATACACAACTTTTACTGATATATATACTGAAGCATGATCTATCAACAAGCGACCAATAAAATTTATAACACAGCTACAGTTGAATAGGATAATATAGACAGAACAGAGGTGGACAATGGGTTAAGGGAAGAGATAAGGAACAAATGAATTGCATACCTTGCACAAGAAGTTACGATGTATCGAGAGTTAAAATACATACAAAGCTTCATTTACATTACAAATCGGACTGACTTCATATAAAAATGTCAGATTGCTTTGATTGTGCTTTGAGATCCTTCAATTTCTTCAAAATGTTTGTGAAGTAATCCTGCAAGTATTTCTCTAACGTTATTATATCTTTCGCATCTACACCAAGGAGATCGTATGTCTCTGTCATTGGAACAGAGAAAACAGTGTCGCTTGTAAGAACCTGCGAATGCCCCAGCCAAAGATGTTACCCTCTTTAAATGAACATATCACCGATTAGAGATTAACTTAAAGAATAAATCGTAAGTAATCAAAGTAGGCAGTTTATGTGGAACATAAAAATATCTGAACACCACTTCTTGACACACGGGCACTCTCTCATCATTTGCTCATCTTCAATGGTAAAACATTTCTTCCCTTTCCTTGTTATTAATACGTTATTAATACTATTCCCTTACAAGTATACTATTTTGCAGCCACATAGAAAATGACCTATGCATTCCAAGCAACTTCGTAATCTTTTGAAGCTAGATTTCATGTTATGATATTTATAGATTTCTGTTCCGTTCCAATCAGTTAAATTATTCTATAAGAAACTATTTCTTTAACATCAAAATCTCTACATTGGAGGAAGACAAGAAATCTTCCTACAAGCCAAGGGACTTATGAAAGGCACCCAAGTTCGTGATTTTTAAAAGAAAATGACCAACTACATAACTCTTCAGAAACAATACACCAAAAGAGTCCAACAAGTGAATTGCATCACAACAGGCCAACAAATGGAATTTTGTTCATATCCAAAAGAAACTGCGGGCAAGGAAAAGTGATTTCTTTTAACAACATTATATTGATGAAAAGGGGGTCCCTTTAATTCCTGCTGTAGCTCATCAAGTGTCAACCATAAGACTGCCCTTGTGTTTCAGAGAGGGGGAGAAAAATTCAGCCTTCAATACATGCACTTTAGAAGAAATATAAAGGTTGTTACCTCTGAAAATGCTAATCTATCAGCAACATCATTTGTCCACTCAAAAAACCTTGTCAGTTGACGAGTGAATCTCAAAACTGAAACTGGGACAGTAGTAACATTTGCATCTTGTCCAGCAAGCCTCTCACATAATGTTATCACCTGGAAACAAAATGTAACTTAAGGAAACACAGAGCATCTTTTACCCGGGGGTCCATACCAGTCTCCCTTATGAATGTAAATGTTAATACTTAATAGAGCAACAAATGTCCAACCAAAATAACGTCTCTATACTATACATTGGGCACAGAGTCCCAGACTATATCATATTTGCCTAAAAACCCATGAGATATTTGAAAGTTGATTGCAACAAGTTCTAATTGAAGAAAGCTAAGGCCCGTTTGATAACCATTTGGTTTATAGTTTTTTGTTTTTGAAAATTAAGCCTAAAAATACTAGTTTTATCAATGAATTTCTATGTTTTCTTATCTATTTGTACCTATGTTTTTAAAAACCAAGCTAAGTTTTGAAAACTAAAAAAAGTAGTTTTCAAAATCTTTGGTTTGTTTTTAAAATTTGTCTAGAAACTTAAATGGTACCTTAAGAAAGATGGAAACCATTATAGAGAAGATTGAGAGAAATTATGAAAAAACAAGCATAATTTTCAAAAACCAAATGGTTATCAAACGAGACCTAAAATATTCATACTCAGCCATTCCTACAAGATACAGATTTAGTCACAAGGTTGTAAAAAGGGGTCGTACAGGTCCAGATGACATAGCTCAACTCATAAATGCTTTTCATTTCAATTTCAAGCAATCTGACAGATGGAGCTAAAATTCCTATTTAGAATTCGTTTGATTAGGAGCTCAAAGGAATAGACTATCTTAAAGAAACCAAGATATGATTGCTTACCTCTTGAGTTGTCCATGCACGAGGGCCAGCAAAGGTAAGAAGTTTCCCATTTATACCCTCATTCCGCAGTGCAATAAATGTCAACCTGGCTATATCCTAATTAATAAAAATACACATTAGATATTAGAACTTTTAATTTATAATGATTACATTGGAAACAATCATAAGCAATATGCTTAATCAAACCTGGGTGTCCATGTAGGCAATTCTTGTTGGAGCATCTGTTCCCCAAACAGATTTCTCTTCTAATATAGGTACAGCATACTGCCCAATGAGACCCTGAACAAACAAGAACTTCTTCTTAGTATTCACACTCAATAATATAATGAAAGCTATGTGGAAATAAGTAAAGAGAAAACCCAAAATTCAAATTAGAACATCAAATAAAGGGATAGGCATACACGGAAGATAAAAGACTGATTGATAAATGGTATACCTTTATCTGAAGCTACAAACTATCCATCTGTTCATGCATATGAATTAGTGAATCGTGTTGAAGAACAGACACCTTAAAAGGTATTATACTTCCAGAATAATGAATTTCAATTTATTCGTTGACTTCTTTTGATTTGTTTTCTAAGTTTTCATGAACAGACTATAGGAATGATTCTGATATGAAAAAAGTTCCTCCGAGAGGGTGGGATAAATCTAACAAAAAAAAATCAAAACTAAGCATAACAACTAATAAATTATAAGGAGAAAACATGGAGCCTCAATTAAGGTGATAATTACTTGCATGAAACCACATAGCCGAATGATGATGTGATTTAGGCCTGCATCCTTGAGAAACTTCTCAGTGCAATACTTGATCTCCATAAGTGGAACTTCAGGATGCTTGTCACAGTTATGGATGGAGAAGAAAATATATTTCTGGATTCCCATAGCCTTTGCACATTGTATCAGAGCAACTTTTCCTTCCCAATCTACCTAAATAGAAGATAACTCTGGTGAGACATCGATCACCATAAAGCTCTAGGAGGGACTCTTGTTTTAAACATCAAATCTCAGAATGCCACAGTTATTGTTTTTGTTAATCATTAGACATATGAGATTATGCATGCAATAATCATAAATTTCAATTTTCACATCGCCTAAACTAACATTAGATTCTCAATTTGACCGTTGAAAGATAATAAACTATATTATGATTGCAAGGAAGCCATGATGGGGCATCGTTAGAGATGGTCCTTGAAGGGAGCCACTCCAAAGCATCTCAATTCAAGTCAATGATGTCTAGCAATTTAGCATAACAATTACTGTAATAATAATTGTAACGAAATAAAGAGCTAGTAGGAAAAAAACCTGAACTACTAGACCAAAACGATATGAAGAGATGAAAAAACATGGAAGCCAATTCAGCAAAACAATTGATCGCTCAATTTTGTTTTGATGTCATGCAAAGCCTCGTCTATAGTAACAGAATGTAGACATCAAAAATTGGAAAATACAGCAACGTTCATGGAGTTCAATGGGCCATCGCACATTCAGAAAGTTGAAAATTAGAACACAAAATCATAAAAAGAGATTCAAAAGCTCAATATGAAAATCACCGTCTTAATGGGCTCTTCCGGCCGTCCTGTAGCACAGTCTATGATAGTATGAATGCCGACCAACGTTGCAGGAATAGTTTCTGGTTTACTTAAATCTGCCTGCCATACATACAAAAATGTTTAGCTCAGTACTAAACACAAAATCGTCGACACAATTAAACATCTATCTTGCTATATACATCATCGATGCAATGCATTCAACTGAATTGAGAAATATAAACATATATAACGAGAATGAGACATACATTGACGACTATTGCGCCCCAATCGCGAAGAAAATCAGCAGGAGCAGGTCGAGGCCTAACAAGACAGCGAACTTCGTAGCCTTCATCCAACGCGCGTCTCACGATCTGTCTACCGAGGGTTCCAGTGGCACCAACCACCAGTATGCTAGTCGGCCTCACCGGTGTCCCAGGCGCCAGATTCACAGGTCCAGTTTGCTGAGCCGTACATCTGACTACCGGTAGCAACCAAGATTTTCCTAACACAATATCAACGCAAAACACACAGAGAAACAATCGGAATCACAAATCCTGTCCAGTCAAGTAGTAAGAAGGCATCAAACAGTTGGAGAGTAATGGTGAAGAAGAAACGGAGCACTTACTGGAGGAAGATGAAGCGCAAGGAGAGGCGAGTGAAAGGAACGAAGAGAAGAGAGCGTCGGAGGCCGCCAACGCGCGGCGGGAAGAGAAGGCGTGGCGGTGGCGGCGGTGGAGGTTGCCAGGTGTCGCCAGTTGTGTGGGCAGCCTCAGCGCCATTGTTGAATATTTTTGGTTTCTGTGTAGCGTTTGTCGATAGAGAGAAGAAAGGATGAAGAGAAGGGATAAAGGATCTGAAACTTGCCACGTCGATCTTAGAATTGGATTATGATAGTTCCACGTGTACTATTCTCACTTCTCCACTCTGAGTTTTGGTTTTTTTTTTAATTATAAAATACCATTTTAGTCCTATCATTTCTTTCCCCTTTAGTCTATTTACTCTTAAATTTTAATAAAGCTTAAATTTCTTTACTATTAGTTTATAATTAATTTTTTTAAAAAAAAATAATCTTTATTATATTTCTATTTATAAATTTTAAAAATAAAAATATGTTCACATTATACTTTTTCTTGATACTTTTTCTTGTTTAAAATTATTATGATTATTTAACTAATTTTGATAAAAATTAACTTCAAAATTATTATAGACCAATTTTAAATTTTATTAAAGATTTACAAATGAAGGGACTAAAATAAAACAAAGCCTTAAGTACCATAATCAAAATGGTAACAATTATTTTTGTACTACAATTTTGTATATAATTTCTAGCATAACCTCATATATCATCCATAGACTTCTTGACATTTATAGATGTGTTAAATTGATGAAAAAACGTTGAAAAGACGAAGAAACTAAAACTATGATAGTTTTAAGGAGGTTGTTTGATAACGTTCTCGTTTCATGGTTCTTGCTTATGTTTCTTATTTTTTAAGAAACGGACTTGTTTGATAATCCATCCCGTTTCTTATTCCCAAAATTTGAGAAATGTTTCTAAAATTTGGACTAAAATTTGGAAATTACAAATAGTAGTTTTTCAATTCTGTTTCTTCTTATATGTAAACGTTCCTTAAACATTCCAAACCCTCCCATTGGCTTGTTGGTGAAGTGTATGTTTACATCCAGTTACCACTGGACAAGTCTTGTGTTTGAGTCTCATCTACACCAACTGTGTTGTTTTTTCCCTTTAATTTAATTAAATTTTTCAATAAATAAAATTTGATCACTAAAAGAAACACATGCATTTAGCCTCATTTGATATTTTACAACCACAACATTTCTGACTGACCACCTCCCTTAAAATCGACTCGGTTGGTTTTGATTGGTCGTGTCAATTTTTTGTGTTTTTTTTTTTTTTTGCTCACCCTTAATGTATGTTATCTATTTATATCATATAATTAAATTCTTTTTAAACTAGAAAAAGTAAGAAAAAAAATATTGAAGATCAAAAAACAAGAAATAGTTATCAAACAAGTTTCTGTTTCTATTTCTTATTTTCAAGAAAAAAGAAACAAAAATAGTTATCAAACACATTCTTGTTTCTTATTCTTAAAAAATGGAAAACAAGAAACAGGAAACAGGAAATGGAAACGTTATCAAACGGGGGCAAGGTTATTTTGTAGAGTTTAGGGGTGTTGATAGGTTGGGCTTGAGTTGGGTCGGGTTGAGACACTTTTTAGACCGAATCCAATTGTTCGAGTTGTAAATTTCTTCAACCCAAACAACCCTTATTAATTAATAAACTCAACCCAACCCAACCATAAAACATTTGGGTTGGGTTGGTTCGGGTTGTTCGAGTCATTTATTCAAAATTTTACTTTTAAGAAAAAGTAAAATGTTAATATGTAAATCATCTATTTATTTTATTTTTCCAACATTGAATTAAAATTAATCACTTCGTTTCAATTTATATTATGAAAAATTACACCATAAAGACTTAAAAAAATGTATTTTTAAGAGTTAATAAAGAATAAATAATTATGAAATTAAATAAAAATAAATTAAATACATGTATCTATAATTGTATGGTAGGTAAAAAGATAATTTTTAAAATTAATAATAAGTCCGGGTTGGTCGGGTCAACTCAAATTAATTTTAGGTGAACCCATGAACCAACCTAACCCATACATTTTCATTTATTTGAACTCAACCCAACCCAACCCAAATAAATTATAATCCAACTCAATCCCTAATAGAGTTTGTATCATTTTTTTTATAACATGTATTTTTTGTAATTGTAGTTTTATAGTTAATATGATTGAATATAAACTGTGTAATAAAAATTAAAAACAAAACAAAAAGAGGTTCACAACTTTGTGCTGTAGTAGGATTCAAACCTTTGGAACAAGGTTTGTAGGCCTGGGCATGGGCATAACTTATTCTCATGTTTCACTTTTTCCATGATGGATGTGTTTTTATATCTTCAAGAATTATGAGTTTTCTTTATATCCATCTCTTTTTCTCTCTTTCTCTCTTTTTTTACTAATATTTTAAGTATATATATAATATATATATTCATTTTCAATAATCATAATTAATTATTTAATTAAAAACTTTTACAATTAATTAATTAATTTTATTAGTTGAAATTAATATTATAAGATTAATTTCATAAAAACAAACCTAAATATCCATCATCACTAATCAATATTATATTGAATCAATTAATTACAAAATGTTATTAATTTATGATAAGGATATCATTATAATTAAACTATATTGGAATATTAATTTATTATTTAATGTATTACAATTAAATAAGATTTATATATTAATTTTATCAAACAAATATAAATATCAATTGTTCACATAAAAATCTGATAACATTCCAATGTAGATCCAAACACAATCATCTTATTTCCAGACATCTTATTCCTATGCATATATTACCCATGGGCATCCAATAAAACTTTAAATCAAACGCCCCCTTAGAGGTTGTTTGGCCCCCTATCTTGGAAATAAAATCCTGGGAATCAAAACCCTAGGGGGTTTGTTCTGAGGGTTCTGAAGCTTGTGAATCAGAAAGATGTGTTTGGAGTGCCTGTGAATAAGAAAACAGTGTTTGGAGGTGCAGTGTTTTAAATCCTGGATTTATATTTTTTTTTCCTTTTTTCTTTAGTTGTTTTGTTCTCTTATTTTTTTCTTATTTTTTACGGGATGTTTTATCAATGGTAGAAACACTTGTATAACATAAATGTGTTACAAAATTAGAACTCTATTTTAGAAAATAAAAAATAAAAATTTCGGTTAGAAATTAGGGAATTTAAAACTCTATTTCATATCACAAAATATTCTGAAAACTATTTTTTTTTGGAATTCTACTTTAAAAATTAAAAAAATTTACTAAATGGAAGTCTATTTAATAAATTAGGGTATTTGAAACTCCATTTAATAAAGTATTCAAAAACTTATTTTTGGAATTCTATTTTAGAAACTAAAAAATTGGAAATCTATCTAAGTAATTAAAGAATTTAAAATTTTATTTCACAAATTATCCAAAAACCTATTTTTAAAACTTTATTTTAGAAATTAAAAAATTAGAGGTTTATTTAAGAAATTGAAAAATTTAAAACTATGTTCACAAATTATTTAGAAAACTATTGTTAGAACTATATTTTAGAAATTAAAAATTAGAATTCTATCTAATAAATTAGGGAATATAAACTTCTATGTTGTTTTTGGAATTGTATTTTATAAATTAAAAAAAAAGTTTTATTTAAAAAATTTAAAACTCTATTTTACAAAGTATTCAAAACCTTATTTTAGAAACTCTATTTTAGAAATTAAAAGTTTTGTTTAGTATCCATTTTTACTTTAATTTTAACCTTTTAAAAAAAATTAACTGGGTGATCAAATCATCAGGGTGGTTGGGTTACTGGGGTGGTCGTCGGTAGTAGTTGCAGGGTGGTTAGGTTGCTAGAGAGTGGACATTGAGCGATCGTTGACAGTGGTTGTCGGGTGGTTAGGTCTCTAGAGTAGCTG
Organism: Trichosanthes cucumerina; assembly: GCA_036507285.1. Classification (NCBI taxonomy): domain Eukaryota; kingdom Viridiplantae; phylum Streptophyta; class Magnoliopsida; order Cucurbitales; family Cucurbitaceae; genus Trichosanthes; species Trichosanthes cucumerina. The sequence goes on along the minus strand of CM071839.1, from coordinate 9,219,366 downwards.
CAGGGTGTTCGTCATAGTGGTCAGAAAGGTAGTCGGGTTGTTAGGTGATCGAGTCATCAGGGTGGTCACTCGAGTGGTCATTGGCGATGATTGTTAGGGTGGTCAGGTTGTTGAGGTGGTCAGTGATAATGGAGGTGGTCAGGCCACCAAGGTTGTTTGTTGGATGGTTGAGTCCATAAGGTGGTCGTTGAATGATTATCGGAGTGGTTAGGGCACTGGAGTGTGACCATCAGGTGCTCTTCGACGGTGATTATTAGGTGGTCGAGTTGTCAGGATGGTTGTCAGTGGTGGTTGTCGGGTGTTGGGCACTAGGATGGTCATGTCGCCAAAGTGGTTTGTTGGGTGGTCGTTGGTGGTGGTTGTGGGCAAGTTAGGTTGTTAGAGTAGTTGATTGCTCGAGTGATCGAGTAGTTGGGTAGGTGTATATAAGTCTTTTGAGTGTCGTTGAAAGTAGTCGTTATGGTGGTCGGGTCGCTGGTGTGTTCATCAGAGTTATCGTCGGAGTTAGTCGTCAGCAATGGTCGGCGTCGTCGATGTGGTCGTCGGAGGTAGTCATCAGTGGTGGTTAAGGTTGTCGTTGTAGTTGTCAGAGTTGTCATTTGGAGGTAGTCGCCGCGATGGCGTGGTCATTGGTGTGGTCGCGAAAATTTCGCGTCGGATGGTAGTCGCCAACGGTGGGGGTCGTCGATGTGGTCGTCGGAGTTGTCGCGGGAGGTAGATGTCAATAGTGGTCTAGTCGCCAAAGGTAGCCGTCAGCGGTAGTCGAGTCCCTAGTGTGGTCGTCGGAGTAGTCACTAGAATTGTTGTTGGAGTGGTCGCCGAAAATAGATGATGACAAATAATATAAGAAAATATGGCACACACCCATGAGATTAAATTGTTGTAACCCATTGTGTTTCAAAATCAAGGGTTTTGAACACATTTGGCTAAATATGATTTTGAATTTGGAATTTAAAACCATCAAAATTCAAAACGAAGACTCCTTAATTGTTTCAATTTAAAATTTTAAATTTGAGTTCAAAATTTCAAAATCGTGTTGGGTTGTGAATTTGAAAATAGAGTAAAAGATTAATATGTATTTAGTAAAGTTCATTTTTTAAGAGAAAAAATAATTTAATATAATTTATTTATTATTATAGTGAATCTAAGCTTGTTTGGCAAGAAAAAGGAAGATAGTGGAGAGTAAAGTCTAGGAAAAACATTATTGAAAAAGAATATGACAAATTTGTAGGATTGATATTTATATGAACCTAATTTTGGTTACTATAATATTTGTTATTTATGGTTTTTATAATAAAAATTGTTTATAAAATATTGACCAGAGATCCATAGATGTGGGCTTCTGGATTTTGAAGAAAAGAGAAAATCTAACACTCAATTCTTTGTTTGACTAAAATATGTACTAAACATTTTATTTTCATAACTTTTAAAATAAAATTTAAAAACAAAGAAAACAATAATTTATTGTTTTAAAAAAAAATTAGGAATTATTTTTTAAGACCGTTTTTGAAAATAAGTATATCTATTTTCATCGTTTTCACCTAAATAATCATGATCCAACTTATAAATTGCACAAATTTTTCTCTAATTTATTATGATATTCAATAGATTGGATATTTACAACTATAATGAATATGATTAATATGTATAGAAAATGTGAAGTTGTGATATTCGAAATTTCTCTCTACTTATGATGGGATATAACATTATAAACATATAATAATGTTAAATTGTTATATTTATAAATATTTGAATTGAAAAAAAAAAGAAGCAACATTATAAATATAAATGGGATTTTAACGCCCATGAGAACTTACAAATGCTTCAAACAAGGGCTCAAATAGGCCTATTGCGGTGACCTACCATAGCTATGATTGTGGTTATAAACATAAGAATAATAAGTCAGTTTTTTTTTAAAAAAATAACAATACTAACCACTTTTTTTTAAAAAATTTGGAATAATGACCATCTTTATAAATTTATGTAATTATGATTATGAACCATTTTTTTTTTTTTTTAACTTGTAGGCTTCATAAAAGGAAAAAACTTTGGTGGAACCCACTTCAATGGCATAGCTTTTTTTTTTTAAAAAAAAAAAACTTTTTTCTATGGTATTGAAGTGAGTAGCACAAGACTTGGCAAAATAGTTACCACAATTATTTAATCTATTTCGGCAAAATGCAATTATCTCACAAGTCGTAACAATAACAAACTTACCAAGTAAATAAAGAAATAAACCAAATAAATATGAGTGTTCAATCAAATAATAATGACAATGCAAAGAGCCTAAAATGATAAAAAAGAAAATTCTCCTCAAACAATCATCCAATTATGACCTTTTGAAGTTGCCATCTCTGCCTCCATCCACCAAAAATTCAAAAAGAAAAAAGGAAAACTAGAACCTTATGCCTTGTAATCCTATCTAAATGTTCCTTATGTACAAATTTCAAAACCTATGTCGACCTGTACCCTTTCCCACCACTGTTATGTACAGAATGCAAATTTCCTATTCCTACTACTACGAAAAATGTTTATGCATTTGTGAGGGCAACAAAATATTACCCAAAAAAATTGGTCAAAGTTGGATTGAACTGACCTTCTTTTTAGTTTTTAGTCTGAAAATAACTCTTCTAACTCTGGTCGTTCAGGCTTGGCTTGAACACCAAGATCAGAAACAGTGATAGTGTGCAATCTTTTCTCTCCAAAATCACCTCCCATTTCTACATATTCCAAGCCAGTCCAGCCTTGGTCGTGTTCTGTTGTGGTTTGTTCGATTGTCGTCGAATAACTCATGTCTTTGTAGTCATTGTTCTTTTCCTTGACATCTTCTGTATGATTGTGATGAATTTTCTTGGCGCGAGATAGATTTCTCCTGGCTACTGAGTCCGAATCCTCGCAAATGCAGGCTGATGGGTTTTCATGGAACTCGCCTCTTCCTGGCTTCACCTCATTTGGCTCTCCCATGAAGCCAACTTGATAAGATTGGATCTTGGATGAAAATTGGTCCCATGTCATGTTATTTCGGTCCATGAATAGTCGGTACAACTTCTTAGCATTCGGGCGGATGGTTGGCTTGTGACCGAAGTATCTCCTGCAATAAGGAAATGTACTTCAGTACTAATTGTGCAAAGCAAGAAAGGTGTTGGTAAAGTTTGGAATCGGCTTGATTGATTGCTCAAAGATGTTACTTAGATGATCGATAAGGGTGGTGCGAAGCAAACGTAATGTACCTTCGTCCTGCTAAAATCTTTGCCATGTTCCCATTGTTGTTTGTGACAAAAACATTGCTTATGTCGCAAACAATGAAGTCTAGAGCAGCCATACGAGACGAAAATGAAGAAAATGGTGCTAGCTCTTCCTGGCTGGCTAGAGTCTCCTTAGTATGGAAGTTTGGGAACATTGCTTTGAGTGGACCTAGAGTTTTCTCTCCTCCATATACTTCGCCAGATGCCACATAAAGGTGCACATCACTTTTGAATCCCAGCCCTCGAAGCATGAGGCCGACTTCTTCTGGAGTGAGAGGGCATCTTCCCTGCCTTCGTTCCTTATCGGGATTGCTCGCCTGCAAATCACACAGAGGATGAGATTTCATATTCCAAATTCCATTCCAGGTTTAGTGTCTCCTGTCATAGTTTGATGATAGTTTTCATGTACAAAATGAAACCTTACATGTAAACTTTTCCATCTCTTCCGAATTTCTCCAAGTTCTTCCTTTTCAGCTTCTCCCCCACCATAATAACATCCAGAAAACGCAAGCATGTCAGGCTCAAACCTATATGATGATACACCAAACTTACATCAACAGATATCCAAATTGTCATTCACAAAAAATACTCCAAAGATTTAACTCTAGATGTTTGGACAGGCAGCTTTTCCAGCACACAAGAATCTTTTAGGCCATGTAGCTTAAACTTGAGTTCAGCTATATCAAGTTATGCCATCACAATAATGCAAACTGAATAAGTAAATTAATAAAATAAATCGCAGCAGGAATTCATCTAATCACATTACTTAATCCTGCATTCAGCTATAATCTTGTTATAATGTTATGTGGATGCAAGCGTTAAAGCAGTAAAACTTGATTGCATCACCTCAAATGTAGGGCAATGAAATGTTTGCTTTTCATCCTCATCCTCTTAACCAATGTTTGGCCCATTTCATTGATCTCATCAGTAAACTTTAAAGCATGATAGTTAACTCTGCATCTTAACTTCTGTAAGTCAGTTGTCAACCTATTTGAAAGCCTATAATCAAATTTTCCAAGCCGAACAGCCTGCAGAGCAGAGAAGAAAACCTTAAACTTGACCCAATTTTCAATTATCAAAATGCTTTCACAAAACTAAAAAGTACAATCAATGTATATGTGGCATATACACAACACATTACAAGTGGTCAAGAAGAACGCCTAGAAATCGACTACATAGCGTTAGAACCTAATTAATTTATATCGATAGGCTATGCAGTAACAAGGCGTTGTGACATTTATTGGAGTTAAAAATAATTTACTCCTCGAACGTGCAATTTTCTAGTATACCAAATCAGTCAGGGCCTTGAGTAGCACCAATGATAAACAGAGTATGGTGACAGTATTAATGAATTGCTAAAACGTGCATGGGTTTGTTCTGAACTGTATACTTACATGCTTCTTTTTAAGAACAGGAAGAACATGTTTTTCATAGCATTCTGGATCACACTTCCTTGGAACACGCATCCTATGGGGAGTCATAGTTTTCCCAACTTTCCTTGGTAAATTTTTGATGATTTGAACATCTTTCGAGAGAAATTTAATAAACCAGTCCTCATCGAAAATTTCCGCAAAATTGCTGCATCAAACACCACTTGCTTATAAATACTATACCAAGTTTATTTCCACCAACATAATTGACTATCAGAAAAGTAGCCTCAACTAGGATGTGATTGAAAAGAATTTATTATTACAAACCTGCTATCTTTCCAAAATGACTTTTGATCCAGCTTGGGAACAACTAGAGTGGCATTCAAAATGTAAGCTGCAACAACAGCATCTGTTATCTGCATCCACATTTCTAAGCATATCATGGGAGGAACGAGAAAAGAACAGCCAAATTCAAATTTTACAATTCGCAGGGAAAAAAAAACGCATGTTTCAACATTCATATAGAAGACAAGTGACATCAATTTAAAGCTAGCTCATAAATAACTTTGTCTATGGAATTTCATTTCATCAATTAATCATCTAGATATTATTAAGGCGTAAAACAAGGTAAGAGTCTAAGACATGCACCAGTTGGACCCTTCACCAAGTCAATTAAAGACAAAAAAAAAAAAGAGCCAGCACATACACGATTTCAATAGATAAAAAAATATATATTTCGAAGCTTATTCCAGTCAACTAAAGCCAGATAAATTTGTCATTTCCATAAATCAAGAAATTATTGTAAACTGGAAACAAATATTTGAATAGGATGATCAATTTCCCCCAATGAACTAATTTCTTTAAATTTACAACTTTACTATCTCCAAAACGATCACTGCAAATTAAACCCAGAATTGAGTAGTAGACGGGGCTTACCCCTGTTCTTTGTTGATTAAGGCCTCCACTCGTCGTAATCAGCAAGAATCTATCGGGATCGGTTTTCTCAGAGGCCGCTGCAATTCATAGAACACATCTCAGATTTAACGAAGAGCCTCGTGAAAGAAAGTTAAACCTCATTGAAAAATTGAAAAAGAATTATACAATCGTCAATCTATATTCAAATTGAACAACGAAAAGCCTAAATTCCAGGAAATGAGAATCAAAATTGAACAAGAGATTCTGATGCTCTACGTGTGAACTTCTTGCTGGAATTGCTACAGCCATAGAAGAAACTCGATTGACCTGTGACCCATACATCACGTTTGAATCTCCCTCCACTTCCCTACACATTGTTTCAACAAATACGGCATAAGAAATTTCCAGAACCAGATATTCGAAGTCTCAAAGACACAAAAACCAGACCACGAATTCTCCGATCGCACAATGCACAAATTCCGTACCGAAACGCCGAAGGATGACTTCAATTCCAAATTAGAACTCGATACATCCCCAATGCCTTGGTCTCTCTGAAAATGAAAAAACACATAGAAACAATATAAGAAAAAAGAAAACACAATAAGCAACAAAGATCACAAAACGGTAATAGCAGAGAATCATCCGTACCGAGCTAGTTAAGTGAAGGTGATCACGATGAACAACAGGGGAGGAAATGAGGAGAAACAGAGCAACAAAGCAGACGAAAACACAACCAGCAAGTGCGGAGAGAATCGGAAAGATGTGGTAGTAGAAACGGCGGCGACGGAAGAAAACGTCACTGAGAAGCTTGTGAAGACCGACGAGTGTTGTATCGGCTTCAGTCCGCCACTTCTTGGTCATGGCGATCGGAGAAAAAGAGGAGCAACACAAAATAGATATGGCACGGCGGCGGAGGCGGCGGAGAAGAGCATTCAATGAGCGGAGGTCGGTTTTTGCAGAGGACCAAGTCGCCCCTTTCGACTACAATGAAGACGATGAGGATCAACAATTCTATATAAACTTTCCCCCAAAAAATATATAATTAAACTAAAAAAAAAATGTAGAGAGAGAAAGAGAATGTTAACGGTTAAGTCTATGTCTAACTCAGTTCTCACCTTGAAGTAATCGTATCCAAAATCTTTGTGTGGGGCTCGGATATCCTGCGGCTGCTCATACCATAACATTTATAAACTGCCTTTCAAAGACTATTTTCTGTCTATGTTTATACATTTTAAATAGCCTCATAAAAAATATATATTTGTTTTTAGAATATTAGCGTGTATATATATATATATAATTATGACCTATTTGGAAAAGATATTGATATCTCACCAAATCCAAGCGGGTTTTTTTTTTTCTGAGTACCAAATCCAAGCGAGGTTGAAGATTATTAACTTCATCATTGTTAGAAATTTGGAAATATAATCTCTTTTAATTAAAGCTAAAAACGCCGCGTGGGTTATTGAGAAATGGACACAACTAAGACATATCCAAATGTCGGATAGCTCTTTTTTAGCTACAAGCTTATTTTTTAAAAAAATTGTGTGGCTATCGAATGAGAAGCTAAATACATGAATGTTGTCGGAGCCGCATCCAAATATTTTTTTGCTCTAACGTTTTTATGGTTCTATTTGTATCAATCTAAAAGTATGATATATATATTTGTGGGTGTTAGCTTTTTTTTTTTTTTGTTTCAAATGTGGCTAGGGGGTTATGTTTACAATTATTGATTTTATGTAATATTGTTATTCTGTTGTTTAGATAGTAGAAAAATAGACCTAATATTTTATTAATTGCAAAATTTTATTTGTAATTAGAATTGAATGGATAATAATTTAGGTCTTGATAGCTATTTGACTTTTAATTTTTTATTTTTAAAAAATTAAACCTATAAATATTATCTATACCTTATGTTTCTTTGTTTTATTATATTTTTTACTGTGTTTTCAAAAATCAAATTAAATCTTGAAAACTAAAAGAAATATTTTTCAAAAATTTACTTTTGGTTTTAAAATTTGGCCAACTTAAAGAAATGAAACCCTAGTAGAGAAATGAGGAGAAAATCCGTAAAACTTTTAAAAACTAAAAATAAAATAGAACGAGACTTTAGATTTTATTTTTTCACATTTTCTATTAAATATTACCAACAAATAAAGGAGCTAGATTTAAGCAAGAATCTATGATAGAGAGATATGTATCATCCATAAGATATGGGTCATGTTTAAATTTGACAATATTCATTAAAGATCATAACTGCTTTGCTATCAATCCAAACTAACTCGTGGATAAAACACCAATGACTCATCTCAAAGAAATTCACTTCCAACTCACCATTGTCAAACTAAAAAAAACCTACTTTACTTAATTTGTTTTAAAAGGTCAAATTTAAAATTATGGTCAGAGTTTTAAACTTTTTTTTTCAAATTTGTATGTGTGTTTTTTTTAATGAAATTGGATTTAGACTTCAAAAGTAGTTTTAGATTTTTTAGATAAAATATTAGGTTAAAATTATTATAAATTATTATTCAATAAATGAAATGATTTGAAAACTCATATCACGAGAATTAACACACTTCCAATGAATGAACGAAGGGTTGAAAATTCCAAAATAACTCAATTATTATAAAACTTCTCAAAAGTCAAATCCAATTTTCCACAATACCCAAAATAAAACGGTCGAATAAAAAAGGGAGGACTCTTTCTGATTGGCCAGAAAAAAAATCTGAAACTACCGTGTGAGCGACGACAGGGGAACGCCCCCCCTCCACGGCATTTGTAATTTCTTCATTTTGCCGGCAACAGCCCACAGCGTAGTGTTTGGGTCAGGTTTGTCCTTCATTGTTCACGTGCAGCTCACGTGCCCCTCCCAATTCCATTTCTATTTTTTAAAATTATTATTATGATTTAATTTTGCACCTTCGGACAAGGCTGACGCAGAATCATGGCGCGTGTTCTAATTGGCCAGTGGGAGGAGAACAGAGCACTAGTGAAATGATGAGGAGTTTGAAGAGCACGCGCTTTGAAGCGCGTGGGAAGAGAATCAAACTGGCGAGTCATGACGTTGTCGTTTTGAGTTTGTTTTACACGCTTGACGACGTGGTTTTTGTGATTTATTATTATTTTTAAAGTTTGATTTTAAATTTCTTTTTAGTGATAATTTGAACGTTTTTTTTTTAAGTTAAATCCACGTGGGTTTGCTTGAGAAAATTGCAATGTATCAATGCCTTATCTTTTTTTTGTTCTTTTTTTCTAAAAAAAAAATTTAAATCGAATCTAGGTAAAGAATAATTTCTCTCGAGAAAATTGGAGTTGAAACTAAATCATAATGTGACTTTTTTTATTCAAAAAGCGTTTGAATTTTGTGATTTACTCTCATTAAAGCTAGTTCGATGCCCATTTTTTTTTTTCTTTTTTCTTCCTTTTGAATAACCATTTTGAAATTTCAAATATTCCAATTTGATTTTTATGATTTAGTATCATTTTCGATTAAATCTTAACAATTTTACAAGTATGATTTGATTCTTAAAATATCATCAAATCTCAAATCGTTCCTACAACTATCAAATTCAATACATTTTCTGTTTACTTGGAAATCAACGAGTATTTTTTTTTCTTATTTTTGCACATAGTATTAACTACTTGTGTTAAAATTTAAATCTCAATAAAAAGTAGGAGAGAAGAAGTATTTGTTTACGTAAAATTAAACTAAATTAGACAAAATTGAACATTTAAAATTAGGACTAAATTGATAATTTAACTTGTTTTTTTATTTTTTCAAAATTTCAGTTTTTAAAAAAGCATTAAAAATATTAGGCGATTCTTTTAAAATTTCCAAACTTCTTTTAATGGATTAGAATTTTGAAGGTACTTTTAAAACGAAAGTCTACAATTGTTTAAAGACAATATATACCATGATTATTGATTATTCAATAAAAATCATAAACCTATAATTTTATTGATTAAAATCATAAACATTTATAGATAAACCAATCCCTAATTCTTTCTAAAAAAAAAAAAAAAATCCAATCCATAATAATTGTACAACTAAAATACTAAAAATTCTTAAGTAAATAAATTCATGTCAACAAAAGTATAGTTGAATTGGGATGAAGTATAGCTTAGGATGAAAAGGTTTTTGAAATTCTCATCATTAAATGTTGTTGAAATTGAAAAAGAAAAAGTAAATAACTTTATAATAATTATATCCATGGAAATCCTAAAATTTCTTAAATAAATCAAGTTAGTGAATGTTTCATAACTAATTCTCCATAAAATTAACTCAAAACTATTTAAATAACATTATTCCACTCCCAAAATCTTAAAAAATAGTGTGAAAATCCTCTTAAACAAGTAGAGAAAAAATAGACATAAGTGAAAGTCAGCACTATCTACTTGGTTTCCATTATGTTTTAATATTAGTGGACTCCACTTGTTCACACTATGTTTTCTACATGTTCACATTATAGTACTATCGAAGTATTAGAAATTACGTTATATCATATGTTTAAAGAAGTCTTACCCACATAAGAATAGCAACCCCTTTGATTTTTAGGTTTTGGTTTTTAAAATTCAAGCACAATTTTTCAAAAATAAAAAACTGAATCCTTATCTAATAGTGTCAAAGTTAGGTATTAGTAGTTTGCAAATGGAATCCTGAAGGGTTTAAATTATTTCAGTTTTAAAAGTTTAGAATTTTAATAGGTACAATTATTTTAAGCAAACAAATTTAATTTTTAAATATGAAAGTCAAACCTAAAATTATTCTAAAATCATGGTATTAAATTTTCGTCGACATGTCGATATTTCCATCGGCATGTCCATGAGTCGGACATCGATACAAAGGGTGAATCAACATTTTCATTACACCGTACAAAATTGATGAAATATTAAAGAAATAACAACAAAATATAAATATAATGTTATAATAAGTATTTTAACTCATTTAAAAAGTTTAGAATATTTATTTTCTAATTTAAATATAGTTTTTAATTTTTTTTCATAAATATCTATCGACATTTTATCAATATTCAGAAATTGATATTTTCACAGACATCCACATTTTAAACTTTGCAGTCAATTATTTTATAAAAGTCGCACCCTGGGTGGGAGAGAAGTGGAGAGGAAAATGCTCTGAAATTACAAAAGAAAAAAAAAATTGCGTTTTCATCTACATTTAAATTAATTTCCGTCCATTTAAAAAGTCGGATGCATTAGGTAAAATAATAGTTGAACAAAAATTTGTAATCTTAGTTGCGTCTCAGATTTTTAAAATCATATTTGTATATTTGTAATATAGTATTTTTTTTAATTCATATATTGTAAATATATATCCATCCATCATTTTGTAGAGTGCTGTCAACCATTTTGTTATTCAGTTAATAAAATCTTAACCAAAATTTTAGATTTGTTTGTTAATTGTTTGATTTTTTTAAATGATTTATTATTTTTTTTAATAAATATTCGAATTCAAATTCTAAATTCTAAAAACTTTTTTTTTTATTTTTAAAATTTTGCTTGAATTTTGAAAATTTATGTAAAAAATAGAAAAAAAAACTTTAAAGTAGTGCTTATAAATGTAATTTTCAAAAACAAAAAAACTAAAAACTAAAACCTCATTTGATAACTCGATTTTTGAAAATTAGGTTTGTTTTCTCACAATTTTCTCTAATAAGTTTTATTTTCTCTACAATATTTTTATTTTTTTAACGAAACATTTATGTTTTTTGCCCGATTCCAAAAAATAAAAATAAATTTATGAAAAATATTTTTTTTTTAGTTTTAAAAGCCCGTTCTTGACTTTTAAAAATATAGGTAAAAAGTAGATAAGAAACACATGAGACTTAATTTCTAAAAGCCAAAAACCATAACCAAATAGGTCTCTCTTTGATAACTGCCATTTGATTTTTTAAAATTAAACTTATAATAAAAGCTAAATTACAATACATACCCTTGAACTTTGTTATTTGTTTAAAAAATACACTTAATTTTCAAAAGTTGCAACATTACCCTTGACCTTTCATAAACATTTCAAAATTATCCTAGAGTAGAAATCCATTAGAATGTTTGATAAAAAATTGGCGTAGCAATGACGAGAAACGACGTGGCAATGACTAAGTTTGAAAGAACAACATTCAAACACGTCGATTTTCCTTCAACATTCCAATAAATTTTCTATTCCAATGGTAGATTTAAAACATTTATGAATTGCTAAAGATAATGTTACAACTTTTAAAAGAATATGAGTATTTTTTAAACAAGGGACAAAGTTTAGGTTTTTTATTTAAAAAAAAACAAAATCTACTTTATCATTGAATAAGTCAAACATAGCTTGACGGTAATTTACATGTACTCCTATTGAATTTGGAAATTTAAATTCTCATACTTCACATTTGTTGTACTACAAAATACTATTGAATAATAAAAATTATTAATATTATAAAAATGTAGGTAAATACTAAAAAGTAGGAAGATCATTGAGATTGTAATTTGTAAGTTATAATATTGATAAGTACCGGTTAAGATTTAAGCATACAATGAAAAAACAATGCCTCGGTGATGTCTCAATGGATAAAATTAATTTTTTAAAATTTCTTAGAGAGAGATTACAGCTAATTTTATTTTGGATCATTAGCTTAAGTTAAGATATAGTTGGAGCTCTCCACATAAGGAAACTGTCAAACTCATGTTTTGGAGGTTTCCAATCCCTTTCATGCGGTCAAAGACAAACTTTGGCCTTCATCAAAAAACTATTGTTTTGACATTATTATTTTAGTAATTATATCCAACTATAATGATTAGATCATACAATATTTCATTTCAAATTTTTAGACAAATCCAATTTAAGTTCAAATATGGTTTTGGTCAATTACAAATATGGACTATGGAGTTCTAAAGTTATATTCATTTAGTCTCTATATTTTATAAAACTTTAAATAGGGTTTTAGTTTATTTTTTTAATAAGTTTATAAAAGTTCCTTTTGATAATTTTTAATTTTTTTTTTGTGTTCTAGTTGGTTAAAATTGTGCTTATTCTCTACGACGAGTTTCATATTTTTTTTAACAAAACATTTGAATTATTAGCCAAATTCTAAAACAAAAACAAGTTTTTGATTTTTTTTGTTTGTGTGTTTTCAAAACTTGGTCTAGTTTTTAAAAATATAGAAAAAAATAGATAAGAAAATAAGAAAATTCATAGGTGGAAGTAGTATTTATAGGCTTAATTTTGAAAAACAAAAAATTAAAGACCAAATAGTTATCAAACGAGGCCTAAACTTTCAACTTTGTGTCTAATATGTCTATGACATTCAACACTTATGCACCGTAACTTTGTATTATTTAAAGACGGTGAGCCAAGCTGATTTCCAACGTTACCATTAAATAATATTAACTTTCACATTTATTATTTTTTTCTTAGTATAATTGGGGTTGGGGGATTCGAACCACATATCCTGTGGTCGTTAACGGATTCATAGCTAGCTCTTTAGCAACTTTCACATTTAATTCATATGGTAAAAATTAAATATAACACTTTGATGATTTGGACTAAGTTAGAATTTAACCAAAGTTGTTAAGATTTTGAAAGGACCAACATAACTAAAGCAATCAAACTAAATATAGAAGTTGTTTGGGGTGTTGAGTTGGTTATAATAACATGGTAATAATAGTCTGTGGTTATTATAGTATGTGAAATCATATAATATTATTTAAAATGCAGAGTAGTTTAGTCTTGGGTTATTATAGTCTGTGTTTGGAGTGCAGAGCATCCCACAGATTATAATAACACATATTATTATTACATGTGCTCCAAACAACCCCTAAAAATCTAGAGCCTAATTTTTTTTTTAATCTACGGAAACTATGTTTAAATTAAACTAACAATTTATTTTAGAGAAAAAAAAAGTAGCGTGCCATCTCAACATTTTGTATATTATTGGAATTAAAAAAAAAAAATTGGTGCACATGATAATTGTAACACTACAAAATTTCATATTAGACTAATTTAATTAGTTTTAAAATTATTTCATGTTTCATCAATTCTACTTTCGGTCCCTAAAACTAGCTAATGTATTGAAATGAGTGAAATTAGACAAAAAAGAATAGAATGACTAAAAAGCTGCAACAAATGACCAAATGAGGAAAGAGGTCAAAATAGATTGAAACCAACAAAAAATCGATCTAGGACAAGAAGGGACGAAGAACCAAACTTGGGTCGAAGCCCAAGCTCGTGGTTGGCCTTGGCCGAGACTGAAGCTGATCACATGGCAAGGCCTCCTTCGGGCCTTACCTCGGTCTCCCATGGAAGGATTAAGAATGGCTCAAGCCCGTGATTGACCTTAGACGAGGCTGAGGCTGACCAGGTGGCAAAACCCACTTCTGGACTTTTCCTCAGTCCCTCATGGCCCGTAGATCCTCGGTCCAGTCTAGTTCGATCCATTCGTTCCCAGTTGACGATGAAAACCCATGGAAAACTCTAAGAAAGAGTATTTAAGCTATCTCTTCAAGGGAGAGCAAAGTAAGTTGATTCCAGCCACCTAAACACTTTTAGACTTCCCAAATTCTTCCTGAACCCTCTTTGACTTAAGCATCAGAGCTTGTGTGGCATACACCACACCGGTGTCAAGGTTTTCCTTATCTTACAGACCACGTTCTTCTCTAAAAAATACAAACTCACCGTGGTTGTCACGTAAAGGTCAGGTGCGTTCTCCTGTTCAAAATTTGACAAGAACGGTTGGCGGCGTATGTGGAGAACGACAACACTTGCTTGAAAAATCTTGTGCTTAAGTCAATTCTAAGAAAAATTAGCAGAATTCTGGAAACACAAGCACTGGAATGAAGATGGAACAATTTTGATCAGGATTGTCATCCACGACAAATGAGAGAGGTCACTCCTCCTCAGCCTCATACCAACATAGACCGACCAGAGGAGGAGATGGTCGAGCTAAAGAAGAAGGTCGACAACATGGAGAAGTACCTATTGAAGATTCTAGAGAAACTCGACCATCAAGACCTTCAGAAGAAAGAACAACGCGAAGATAAACCACATCTCATTCGAGATCCAAGAAAAGGAAAAGTGAAGGTGGTTGAGGGGATGTCACCCTCACGTGTAGAGATGTCCACAGGGTGGGGTGGGGTCGGGGAATGACTCTCCGTCTCCGTCCCCGTCCCCGCCACCCATTTCATTCCTCGTGCCCACGAAATTTCCAATTTAATTTTGCAGAGAACGGGGCGGAGATTCCCCGAGGAGAATTCGTGGGGATTGGGTTCCCCGGGGGAAATAATTCCCCATTTAGAATTTTATTTTTCTAAATTCTATTAACCAATTTTTTTTTTGAAATTTTTTATTTAAATGGTTAATTATTCTTTAGAGTTTCTAGTTAAGAGACATTTTTTTCAATTTTCTTAGAAAAATAAAAGGTTATTTAATAAAATTTTAGACTTATGGTTTATTAGATGTATACAAATATATATATTTAAAATTAAATAAATTAATCGGGGTGGGGACGGGGACATGGACGTGGAATACATTTCCCGTCCCCATTTAGCCAACGAGAAAAATTTTATCCTCGCTTCCTTCCCGTTCTCTGCTTAAACGGGGATTCTCCGCCCCGTTGGGGACCCGTCCCTGCGGAAAAATGGACATCTCTACTCATGTGACACCCGAGATTAGGAGGGGTACATGAATGAACCGAGACCACATTTTAATGAGAGAGATCCTGAAGATATGAAAGTATGATTGAGAAAGATGAAAGTATGGTTGAGAAATGCTTAAAAGAATTGATAGCTACTACCTATACCTACAAGGTGCACCTTCATTTTCGGTGGTTCAATCATAGGAACTCCAAAGTTAAGCGTGTTTGGCTTGGAGAAATCATATGTTTGGTGACCTCATGAGAATTTTCTTAGGGAGCATGTGAGTGAGGACGAAACATGCTGAAAGGACCCATGTTAGTTTGTGGAGATAATCTTCACTCTCACAAGTGACTCAAGGATGGTATGGATGATATGTTGACGTGGCCAAGTCGCAGGAGATCTTGGACATGAGGTGTTATAAATGGTATCAGAGAGGAACTTTTTCCAGTAAGATGTGGTTCGAGGACGAACCAATAAGCGAAAGCTAGTGAGCATGTGACAACCGAGATAAGGAAGGGGTACATGAATGAACAAACACCACATCTGAATGAGAGAGATTATGAGAATATGAAAGTATGGTTAACAAAGATGAAAGTATGGTTGAGAAAGACTTAAAAGAATTGATAACTACTACCTATACCAACAACGTGCACCTTCCTTTTCGGTGGCTCAATCATAGGAACTACAAAGTGAAGCGTTCTTTGGCTTGGAGTAATCCTATGTTGGGTGACCTCCTGGAAATTTTCCTAGGAACTCACAAATCTCAATTAAATAAACAAAGATGAGAAGAAAAAAGCTTCATTTTTTCTCTTCCAATGACACTCCTCACCCTCTCTACACCCTATTAAAAGAGCTTGATTTCAAAGTCCATTTTCTTATGCCTCCGTCACTGTCGTCACTGAACTTCCTTTATTATCATCTCGAATGAGTTCATTCGTAGAATGAATGACCTTTCAGATCGAGGAACGAACTCTATCCCTCTTATTTTCAAATCTAGAGCGAATGAGTTCTCTACTCCAGATTTGGATCACGATCTGGAATACTTTGTTTGTTTCAAATTTGGAAGAGTTTCCACGGAGAGAAGTTCGACAGTAAAGGGAGTGACAGTGTAGCGACAGAGGCCACAAGCTCTGTTGGAGAAGAAGAAAGGAGGAAGAAAAAGGAAGAAAGAAGAAGGAGAGGGAATGAAAGTATTTTTGTACAAATAACTTTTTCTTGCGGTCAAAACAAATGATGACTTGGTCTTTTAAAATAACCATAGATAATCTTTAGACATCACATCAAGAGCGAGAGTACGATAAAATCAAACGGGAGTAGAAGCCATCTTTAACCTTCTTGACCGAGAGCGAGAGTACACGAAAAGACTCAACGAGAGCAAAAGACCATCTTTAACCTTCTGCTCGCAAACATCATTTTCAACTTTATTCTTCTCCTTCATGCACGCTGACAAC
This sequence comes from Trichosanthes cucumerina, assembly GCA_036507285.1. Taxonomy (NCBI): domain Eukaryota; kingdom Viridiplantae; phylum Streptophyta; class Magnoliopsida; order Cucurbitales; family Cucurbitaceae; genus Trichosanthes; species Trichosanthes cucumerina. The sequence continues at coordinate 9,202,755 of CM071839.1, read as the reverse complement.
AAACCACCTCAAAAATCTAGATATCAAATTTAGAATCCATTTTCACCCCACCTTAGATGGTGCCCGCGAGAAGAATGTTGAAGATGGGTTGAAGATGACCTCTCGCTTTCGTTGGGTATTCTTGTACTCTCGTTGTCGGTGTGACGTCGATTGAAGACTATCCATCATTATTTTGAAAGACTTGTTCATCTATCGTTTTGGCTTTAAAAAGACAATCTTCACAAATAACTAGGGAATGGACGAGATGAACATGTCATTGAAGGAATGAACCCTTCATTTTGCAGCGAAAATATTGTATCATTTTTTATTTTATTTAAAATTAAACTAAAAATAATAAGATTAAGTAAACTTACTTTGAAAAATATGAAGAATATTCTAGTGAGTCTTTATCTCCTTGAGTTCCAAGACTTCCACAAAATTTTTCTTGCTAGGACTCGAACACAAGACCAAGGCTTGTGGGAGTCTATTGAAAGAAAATTTCCAAAGGGATTGAAGAGGAAGAAGTCTAAAGAATTCTCCAATTATATAATGAGAAAATGACTTGTCTAATAGCTAACACAATGGTCCTATTTATAGAGTCCAAGGAAATTTTTTTGCCATAATTAAAATATTATATTTTAATATCTAATATATTAAAATATATCTTATATTTATTTGAATCTCATTCAAGTCTGATATATATTTATTTGAATTTTATTCAAATTTCATAAATATCTTTCTTTAAGGAATCTAATATACATTAATTATCTTAACATTTAATGTATCAAATACAATAAATATATTCTCCTCTTTTTATATTTAATATATCTAATATATTAAATATTAATTTGAAAACTTCAAATTAAATATTAATTTGAAAACTTCAAATTAAATATTAATTTGAACATTTCAAATATTTATTTCAACTAAACTGATCTTTTAGTGTTACTATGAGCTAGTAAGAGAACCTTATGGACCTATAGATTATAAGCTCCGATGATACAAAATTAATTAATTAATTAATCAATTTTCATTCACTAAGTCTAGGGTCACTCCACTATAGACCTAGACTTGAACTCTTATGTACTGTAGGACATGGGTGCGTCCATGGATACAATTACTACATGCAAATCAAATCCTTTACGAGTTGTTCGTAATTACAGTTGGGTCAAAAGTCCATTTTACCCGTGTAATTATATCTTGCACCTTAAGTACCATTGATTCTCTAATGAACAATTTGTTTATGATCCAACCATAAACTAAGTCCCTCTCGCACCATTGAGAGGGTGAGGTCCCATTGTTCAAGTCTTGAAATAAGCACTTAAGGGAACTACTCATCTACTTACCCTAAATGAGAATGAGTGAATTTCATCTTCTGAGATTTATGTTTCCAGCTCCTTATTTGGTCAAGTCTCCAAAGTGGTAGACTTATTGAATCGGCTACAAAAGTCACTCTCACCCATGTAAATCAAGGGACAAACCCTTACAGGCAAGAGTTCATAACTCACTCAGGATTAAAATCGAGTTGCATATTATCATCTTGATGAAATATTAGTCTTCTCAATTAACGAATTTATAAAGAGAGATTAAATACTTCGTGGTCTAGTCTTCAACAAACTTTTTGTATAAGATACTCCCACTCACATGTCTCCACACAAATGATTTGGATCAAATCATTTGTAATTATTACAAAGTGGGTCGTATCAATAGTGTTAGGTGTCACGATCATGCTTGTCCAAGGCCTGTTGCCCGTGATCGCATGCCCGTTCCAACCTTTTTTTTGTCTTGCTTTCTCTTTACTTTTATCGTTGTTGCATGTTAAGATAGTTTCATTGCATTTTGTTTTCATATGACTCCTCGCCAAATTGACATGCAAGGGTGTCATAGCTAGAATTCTTAATTTGTACTATAGGGGGTTGCTATTGTTCGTCAATTCTTCCTACCAAGAGTTATATGTTAGTTAAGTCGTGACTTTCATTTAGTTGCTTACTTGTTTATAACAAACTTTCTCAAAATGCTATCAAATTCTTTTCCAAACATTTTCACAAACTCTCCATAACCCCGTTTTCTAAAACCGTTTTCTCGTGATTGAGGGTGGAGGTTGCGAGAAAGGCCCTGTAGGCCACCAACACTCCGAATTCGAGTTGGTTGACTTACTCGTGAGCGAGAGTAAGTGTCGTACGATCGTGTTGAGACCCCTTTGAGAAGTGCGACCGTATCATTAGGCACCCAACCTTATCCATATATTATGGCCCTTTAGGTTATTCAAGATTACATGGATTTTTCATATAATGAATACTTTTATATTGCAAATAAAATAATAAAAACTATTATTAATTATTAAATAAATGGTTAATTACGAGGCTTTTAAGCATAAATCATAATAGTCATATATCCCAATCAACGATATATATATATATATATATATATATATATATATATATATATATATATATATATATATATATATATAATTCACATATTTTTGTCAATTGAGTTAAAATTTCCGCATAATAATCCAATCAACATTTGAACTGTCGTGTCAATACTCTGTTAGGTCAGCTAATGCATGGATCATTAAGAATCATTTTCCATGAAGGGATCGAATCTCACAGCGGAAGCGAATTGAATTGCGTTGTTGTCGATTAGGTTACATGAATTAACTCAAAACATACAGTAAGTTAAACATCTAGTGAATGGAGAAAAATACCTTCGAAGAAATGGTTTCTTCTCGTGATCCTCTCCTTCGATCCTACGATCTTGACACGATTCCGAACTGAACACTTTCAAAGGTCCTTCTCGGTTATTCTCTAGGAAAGGGAGAATGGTGAGATTCCTTTTGGAAGATTGAGAGTTGTAGAGAGAATTCTGAGAGATGAGATTGATTTTAGAGTTCTCGAATCCAAAAAGTGGGACTTGTTATTCAAAAATGCATCTCAATGCATTCTTTTATAGTGGGTGAGGGTGAAAATAAATTATGCACCCATTTAGTCCACTATTTCCACAAATTATGTATTATGCAAATCATATTTGCATAATTACCTAATATAAGGTATCATATACCTTAATATGCAAATCATATTTGCATAATGTGGAATTAAATTGAATCATGTTCAATTTTTCACATCTCTCATTATTAATATCTCTAATTATACCATAATTCCATAATTAGGCAATAGTATAGTTTATCATGAATCACATTCACATTAAACTTATATTATATCAATCATTTCACATATAATTGACATAAAGTCCCATTATATAATTTCAACACTTCAAATTCATTCCAAAACTTTATACCCTCATTATTTCCATATTGAGCCAACCGAGGGACCTAATGGACCTACAAATCATGAACTCCAATGATACGAGATTTAACTACTATCACTCCACTATAGACTCGTAGTTGCACTCTGGGTCAAATTACCGTTGTAGGACAAGTTGTGTCCATCGGTATAACCAATGTCCGTGAGTCAACCCTTCACAGGTCGTTTGTAGTCACAACTGGGTCAAATTACCATTTTACCCATGTGACTACTTCTTACACCTTAAGTACCATTAATCCTCTAATGAACAACAAGTTTATGGTCCTACCATAAACAACGTCCCTCTCGGGCCAGTGAGAGGGTGGGGCCCCGTTGTTCAAGACTTGGATTTAGTCCTTAAGGGAACAACCCATTTAAATACCCTAGGTCGTGAACGAGTGAATTCTTTCTTGCGGAGTTAAGTTCCCAGCTACCTACGAGGTTTTGTATCTGAGAAGGTACGTATATTGAATTGACAACTCTGACCACCTCACCCGTATTAGTCTAATGACAAACCCCGCAGACAGGAGTCCGTAACTCGCTCAGGATTTAGGTCGAGTCACTAATGGTCATCTACGAATTATTAGTCCTAATCTGTCAACGATGTTACTACAATAGTCAAATAATTCTCAGTTCGGTCTTGTACAATCTTATTGCACAGGATGCCCCACTCGCATGTCAACTACATGAACAAGTTGGATCTCCCGTTTGTATCAAATACAAACTGGGTCAAATCCATAGTGTTACTAGGATGAGGTTCCCAACCTTATCCATGTACTATAGACCATTTGGGTCATTTATTTGAACACAATCCTACATGTGTGTCCACTAGACACTGTTCAAGATCTCCAACACATGACCCTGGAGCTTAGTTTATTGGATTTAAGTTTAAATTGGGAAAGATTTGATGAAAAATAACAATTTATTTATGAACATCAAACACTTACAAACTACACGAGTTTAGGGCATACACTCCAACATTCCAAACTTCAAAGGCTAACCCCCTATTTGGAACTTTTGGATTTGGGATTCATTTCATGCATTTGGAAAACACAAAAAAGTGAAGGAATTGAAATCGTTCCATTCTTGTTTTTTTGAAAAAAAAAAATCGTTCTAAATAGGTCGAATTTGGTAGGATTTTAAGTTTTAAAAAATATGTTTCCAATTTTACGCCACCTCATACAATAGTTTCTTCACGACAATTTTTCTCTATTCAAGTTCATACTATCGATATTTCTTCTATATTTAAACTAAAAGCCAAAAGCAAACTCAAGTTAGGTTTTTATTTTACTTCTCATATTTTTCTATTTTTTTAGAAATTGATAATAGTAATTTCAATCTTTTCCATGCAACTTTTACATTTTCAACAAGTTTTTTTTTATAGACAAGCAAACCAAAAGTTTTTTTTTTTTTTTTTTTTGCTTTGTTCATCTTCTTAAATTTTTTTTATTATTATTTATTGATTTGATAAGAATAATATTTTTTTTTCCTTTTTTATATATATTGATTGAATCGATTTTTTTCGTGTATATTTCTTTAGTTTTGTGTTTTCATATATTGGGTTAAAGAAGAAATAATAATAAAAAAAGATTCTTTTGATTTTTTTTTCTCCATTGGTGGACGAAATAAATCAAATCTCTTTTTGATGGATTTTGTTTAGATTCGAATGAATTCAATTTTTATTTCATTTAAATGATGACATTTGTAATTTTTTTATTTACATTTTTAATATAATGATAACATTTATAAATTTTAATTTAATAAGTTGTGATTTTTTTTTTATATTATTGGTATGTTTTCATGATGATATGAATTTGATTAATGTTATTTGATATTAAAATATTTTGTTATTAATTAAAATAATCTCTTACAAAATCCGTAAGGGCATAATAGTAAAATGTTATACTTTCTTTTCATTTCTCATGAGCATCCAAATAAGAAATTTTAATTTTAGTGATTTCAAATCAATTTGGTTCCAAACACAAAAAAGAATTTGAAATCATTTTCATCCTTTGAAATTCTAGAACTTGAAATCATTTCTCACCAAATACATATGCCAAATAGAGCATAAAGTATTTTTTGAAATTTTGGGATCAAATAGACACAAAGTTCAAATATAGACAATTCTAACTTTTTATTTTATTTGATTTTTAGTTCAACAATATAGAAGTAGGAAAACAAGTAGGAAATTTATTTGATGCCACGTGAGCTATTCTCTCCTTGGCTTAACCTTTACTCGAATGAAGAACTCAAGCTAACACCTTGTTTGGAACCCTTGGATTTTTGGGATGATTTCAAATCATAACATATTTGAAATCATTTCATGCGTTTGGAAACTACAAAAAAGTGAAGGATTTGAATTCGTTCATGATTTCAAATCTTGTTTTTTTTTTTCTAAAAACATTTCATTCCAAATAGGTCAGTTTTGGTAGGATTTTAAGTTTAAAAAATATGTTTCCAATTTTACCCCAACCCATACAATAGTTTTTTCACGATATTATTTTCCATTCAATTCATACTATCAATATTTCTTATTCAAACTCAACGTCAAAAGCAAACTCAAGTTAGGTTTTTATTTTACTTCTCCATTGTATTTTTCTATTTTTTTAAAAAATGATAATAATAATTTTGTTGTTGTCAAAATCTAGACAGGATAACTCACTTGACCTTCATGTGACAACCACTGTGAATTTGTTTGATGAGGGGAAGAACGTGGCCTGCAAAAGAAGAAAGATCTGAACATCGGTGTGGTGCTATCCACACAAGCTCCGATGCCTAAGTAAGAGAGTGTTTAGATGGGTTAAGGATTTCTAGAATGAAGAAAAAGTTACATTTTCTTTGATAAGATATATATTTATAGGTCTTTCTAGGGTGTCCACCCTAATCCATCATCAAGCACAAAAAGGAGAGGACCATCTTCGGATGCGGATCGAGGCCTAGAAGAGGAAGAAGACGAACCGACCCCACAAAGAGGTCTACCTCGGCGTCGACTGGGTTGTGGTCGACCTCGGCTGGGTTGTGGTCAGCCTCAGTCCAATTGGGCTCGGCCTCGACCTTGGCAAAGTTGAGGTCGATCAAAGATTCGACTTTCGACCTCGATCCTCACCTCTTGCACAGTCTGAAGGTTCAAATTTTCTCCCTTTTTAGCCCAATTTAGTCCTTTTTTGCATGGTTTCGGTCCTTCTTTGTGTGTTTGCCCTTTTGTTTCATTTGTATTCTAAATTTGTCCTTATGGTTCAATTTCACCCATAACATTAACCCTCACTCCCTAATTAGGATGCATGGTGTAGCTTCAGACTATTGGTATGAAGACTTATTTGGGAGTATTCAGATTCATCTCTTTACTTAGGACATTTTTACTTTGGTCATACTAGATTACTCTCTCAATGTGTAGATTCAAACTCTAAGGTAGTCTTTAGATTATCCTTGGGATTGCCTGATCAAGCCATGTAAGGTTGATTTTGGTCTTCCCATGGTGTAAGATTCTTCTCTGGATTCATGGTGTTCGACCACTTTCCTGGAGAAAATTTTAAGGCTCCAAGGTAGTCCTTGGATTGTCCCGGGATTGCTCGATCATACCCCGTAGGGCTGATCCTAGTCTTCCCATGGTGTAAGATTCTCCTCTAGATTCATGGTGTTCTACCACTTTTATGGAGAAAATTGTAAGGCTCGAAGGTAGTCCTTGGATTATCCTAGGATTGCTCGATCATACCCCGTAGGGCTGATCTAAGTTTTCCCATGGTGTAAGATTCTTCTTTGAAGGTTAACCTTCAATGTTCACTGTAGCAGCTGTCTTTGCTTCATTAAAAACATCTCGGGTTATCTGTTGAAATTCTTGAGAAAAATAAGTTGAAAAGGAGCTGGAAAGGGAAGAGTGGGTTCAAACTGAATACATGGTGGGGTCGATCTCAGCCTCTTAGGGTCAGCCTTGGTGCGACAGAGGGTTTGGCCTGAGCCCAAAATTTTAGATGCTAACTTGGATTAGCCATGCAATATGAGTTGGATCGGATCGAACACGTGGTGGGGTCGAAGTTCATGGTCGTCCTCGGCCTTAACCTCTTAGGGTCAGCCTCGGCCTCGACGCTTTAGGGTCGGCCTAAGCCCAAAATTTCGCTCCCTTTTGACGTATGGTTACCAATTTTCCTAGACAGTTTCGCTCTTCTCGCCTTATGATGTGACTTGGATGTATGAAAGGAAAAAAATGCTTCCCAATAGCCCCCAAGGCGCATGCTATACTAAAAATTGAGCCTATGCCTCGACCTCATCCTGGTCGGCCTCGGCCTATGCTTCTGGGATCGGTCTTGGCTTCTAGTCAACCCCAACCAATCTTCTAATGATTTTTAGAATCATAATTGTTGCTTGAATTTCAACTTCTCAAATGAGTTGCTTTTCACAAATATTGCTTGAATTGTTGCTTGATTGGGAAATATATCTCCTGTGTAGCCCCCTTTGTTCGAGGAGAAATCGAATTCATGCTTGAACAAAGTTGTAGCTTGAAAAAGAGTGTACTTTATTGACTATCTGATAATTAATGCAAATGTATACTATAGAAAACAAAAATTGGTTTTAGCTATTTCTATTTCTAAACGAATGAGATATGACTGAAAGAAAAAAAAAACATTTAACTTTCTGTGCAGTGGTCGTCAAAAGATTTCTCGCTGAGGTTCATGATTACGTTGTTTGAGGTCAGGTCGGCCTTGGCTGAAATCTGGTCGGCCTCGACCATAATCTGGTCGACCTTGGGCAAAATCTGGTTGGCCTCGACCTACTTTGATCGACGTCGGCCTCGACTCTCCGTTGCCTCTTCTAGTTGGTCCTCCAAAGATGGTTCTGATCTCTCTTGAAGGTTCTAGGTCAGGTCGGCCTCGACCTTCTCTGGTCGGCCTCGACTCCTCATAGTCATCGCCCCTGACATTTTCTTCAAATATCCTTCTCGGATCAGTGCTTCAATTTCATCTTTCAACTGGAAGTAATCTCGAGTTGCATGTCCATGATCTCAATGGAATACACAATACTTATTCTTGTTTTTTTTTTCAGATGAGGTTTTCATCTTTTCTGGGTATTTGACAAGGTTAGTACTGCGAATTTCCATCAAAATTTTCTCAGGTGGAAGTACTGTTGGTGTGCACTTCTCGAACTTTAGGCCTCAGCTTACCCTAGGGTCGGGTCGACCTCGACCATCATCTTCAACCTTTCTCTTCTTTGAGTTATGATAGTGGCTTTCTCTTGTCATATCATGCTCAGAAGTGTGTTCACTTCTTCCTTTGCTTGTTGTAGCTTCTTTTGATTTCAAAAGCTCTTCTGCACTCACATATTTTTGTGCCCTAGTAATAAATTCAACGTAAGAAGTTGGTTCCTTTTTACCTATTGATCTGAGCAACCTTTTATCCTAGAGTCTTGCTATTATTGCAATCAAGTTTGTCGCTTCGAGTACTTCATTGTTGAACCTGGAGATATAATCATGCAAACTCTCTATTGGCACTTGTTTTATAGTTAACAAGTGCATTTATGGTTTGCGTTGGTCTCTTTCTCCTAGGAATTGAGTCACGAATGCTCGAGCTAACTCCTTAAATGACCCTATCGATCTTTTGATTTTCCTGAACCATTCTTTAGCAGGTCCTGTTAGGGTAGAGGAGAATGTCCTGCACTTCATTCCATTTTAGAATTCCTGTAGGTCCATCAGGGATCTATATGTATCTAGATGTTCTACTGGATCTAAGCTTCCATCATATGGTGTGATGGTTGAGATCTTGAACTTGGGGGAGCCTTCTCTTTCAGGATTGAGTCTATAAATAGTGGATCTGCTTGTTCAATAAGAGTTTCAAGAACTAACCTTTCATGACCAAGGTTCTTCAAGAAACTTTCTTGGAGACAAGATATTTCCCTGTAATTATTTTTGAATTTTTCAGCAAGTCTGCCTTCAAAGGGGGACTTCGGGTCTGGCTTTTCAGAGTGATCTTCTTGATCTCGACCTCGACCTCATCTTGGTCGGCCTCGGCTAGCAGGGCTTCGACTCTGGCTTTGGCCTATTGCTTTCGTTTGCTGTTGATCAAACTCTGTAAGTCTGATCATGTCGCTTCAATTCCCCGTAGTTGCTTTCGCTTACTGTTGATCAGACTTCGTAAGTCTGATGTCACTTCATCTTCTTGTAGCTTCGTTGTCACGTCTTCGTGACTTGGTCGTTCTTTTTTGGAATTTTTGTGCACTGTCTGGATTACAGATCTTGCCCTGGATGTTCGGCTGGTTGCACTTTGATCCATTTGAGTCACCTTTGTCTGATTGTCTCCTAGAATCAGCTTCTCTCTTTGGTTTTTATGTGTTAGATTCTGACTCACCCACATCTTCAAGCATTGACCCTTTTCCTTTTTTAGGATCTCGAACAAGTGGCCTTGTTCTATCCTTCGTTGGAGGAGCTTGGTTGTCGAGTTTTTCCAGAATTCTAACCAGGTTCCAGTCCATTTCATTCATCCCCTTCTTAAGTTCAACAATCTCCTCCTCTGTTGGACTTCATGAATATGAATTCGAGGGGGAGTAACTTCCTTTGTTCTTCGGGGATGATGATCAGAGTCAGAATCTTTTCCCTCTAGATTGTAGTTTCTTTTCTCCATTGTCTTGCTTGACATGGATTTAGGGTGTTCAAGAATCTTTCAAATATGCTTGCTTTTCTTCCCGACAGACGACGCCAACTGTTGTTGTCAAAATCTGGACAGGATAACTCACTTGACCTTCACGTGACAACCACTGTGAATTTGTTTGAAGAGGGGAAGAACGTGGCCTGCAAAAGAAGAAAGATTTCAACACCGGTGTGGTGCTATTCACACAGGCTCCGATGCTTAAGTCAGAGAGTGTTTAGATGAGTTTAGCAAGGGTTTCTAGAATGGAGAAAAAGTTATCTTTCCTTTGATAAGATGTATATTTATAGGTCTTTCTAGGGTGTCCACCCTAATCCATCATCAAGCAGGAAAAGGAAAGGACCATGTTCGGATGCAGATCAGGGCCTAAAAGAGGAAGAAGACGGACCGACCCCACGAAGAGGTCGGCCTCGACTGGGTCGTGGTCGACCTCGACCCAATTGGGCTCGGCCTCGGCTGGGTCGTGGTTGGCCTTAGCCCAATCGGGCTTGGCCTCGACCTTGGCCAAGCTGAGGTCGATCAGAGATTCGATTTTCGAGCCCGATCCTCACCTCTTACCCAGTCCGAAGGCCCAACTTTTCTGCCTTTTTAGCCCAATTTAGTCCTTTTTGCATGGTTTCGGTCTTTCTTTGTGTGTTTGCCCTTTTGTTCCATTTGTATTCTAAATTTGTCCTTATGGTTCAAAATTTCAGTCTTTTACATGCAACATTTACATTTTTAACAAGTTTTTTTATAGACAAATAAACTAGAATTATTTTTTTTTTCTGTTGCTTTGTTCATCTTCTTAAACTTTTTTTTTTTAATTTATTGATTTGATAGGAATAATATGTTTTTTTTTGTTTCTTTTTATGTATATTGATTCAATCGATTTTTTTTCTGTAGATTTTTTTAGTTTCGTGTTTTCATTCATTGGGTTCAAGAAAAAATCAACAAAAAAAGATTATTTTGATTTTTTTTCTTTTTTTTCTCCACAAAATATATCAAATCTCTTTTGATGAATTTTGTTTAGATTCGACTAGGTTCATTTTTTTTTTCATTTTAATTAAGACATTTGTAATTTTTTTTTTATTTTCATTTTTAACAATAATGATAACATTTGTAACTTTATTTGATGGGTTGACTTGTTTTGATTATTGATATGTTTTCATGATGATATGTATTTGGTAATGTTACTTAAAATTAAAATATTTTGTTATTAATTAAAACAATCTTCTATAAAGTCCATAAGGGCATAATAGTAAAATGTTATACATTATTTTCATTTCTCGTGAGCATCCAAACAAGAAATTTTAATTTCGGTGATCTCAAATCAATTTGGTTCCAAACACAAACAAGAATTTGAAATCATTTCCATCTTTTAAAATTCTAGAATTTGAAATCATTTCTTACCAAATCTATCCGCCAAACAGAGTATAACTTAATAAATCAATTCCAAATTAGGTAATTGGACCGGGATATAATTTAAACCCCAACCATGTACCAATTTTCAAACATTTTTTTAATTAAATATATGCAAATCGTGGTGACGATAGTGGCCAATTATTAAAGTGATTGACAACCCACTAATTCTATTTCCGTCAAAATTTTAGTACATCTTGTTGTTGGCACAGGAGAACACACCTGACCTCCACATGACAACGACGGTAAATTTGTACTTATTAGGAGAAAAATGTAACCTGCAAGACAAGGAAAACCTGGACACCAGTGTGATGTAGACCACACAAGTTTCGATACTTAAGTAGGAGAGGGTTTTAGAGAGAATTAGAGAGCAGTTTGGTGGTTGAGTGACTAGAACCAACTTACCCTGCTCTCCTCTCCTGGGAGAGGTTAAATAACTTTCTTTTAGGGTTCTTTGTGGGTTTCCAAGATCCATCGAAAAAAAGAAAGGTCGGGAGAGGACTGGAAACGAGTTTATGGGCCATGTGGGAATGATGCAAGACCCAAAGGATGGCCTTGCATCTGGTCGGCCACGGTCGAAACCGAGGTCGACCACGGCTTGGGCTTCAACCCAGGCCCAATCTTCCTCTTCGAGGTGTTGGACGAGGGTATAGCCTAAATGGGTGGGCTTTACCCTGGTCGCCTCGACCCAGGCCCAGGCCGAATGGGCGGATCTATATGGGGACAAGGGAGGGTCATGACCCCCCCAAAAAAAATTTTTAAATAGTATGTAACGGTTTGGTTTAAAAAAATAACAACATATACTTATAATTTTGTATCATGCATATTTGTTTTTTGGTTTTTTATATATTTATTTCTTTTATGTATACGTTTATTCAAGGTTACTTTTTTTTTATAATATATTCAAGGTTACTAGTTTTATTAATTGTATAAAAAAATAAAAAAATATTATATGTTTATTTTTTTATGTATAAGTTTATTTAAACTTACTAGTTTTATTAATTCTATAAAAAAAATTAAATATTATATTCTTATCACATTCAATATATATATATTTTTAATTTAACGATCTATTAAATTGAATATATGTTTAAAATCTAGAGGCCTATCAGATACATTTAAAGTTTAAGAAATGATTAGAGTAAAGTTTAAACACTTATTATATACCTTTTAAAGTTTAGAGATCTAATATACTAGAACTTAAAAGTTTACGGACTCGTAATTTAACTTTTTTTTTTTCTATTTGATAAGAAATTTAAATTATTCAAAATTAGTTAGGAAGTCTTCTGTACACCCATCTATTCCTTATCGTCGATAATTTTTTAAGTCCACATAATGTTGTGTTCAAATTGATCTTTTGGTGAATTTTTTAATTATATTTATTAAATAATAATTTATGGACCCCCCAAACATTAGTATATGGGTTCACCCCTGCCAGGCCGACCACGCGCTTGGGCCAAAACTCAAGCACGTGCTCTCGTCCCTTTTCTCCTTGATTTGTTCCCTCGCTCGATTTCGACTTGACTTTGCATTGGGTTTTTTACTCCGTTTGGCCCTTCGCCTTAGTCATTTGACTAGCCCATTCTTGTTAACCCGATTGTAATTTCAAAATAGATATTAATTTTATTCTCCCTATTGTTTTGAGAAGAAATTGACATCTACATGAAATAAATCCTATAAATGGAAGAATTTGGGATCGATAAAAATAGTTTTTAATATAAAAATATTGATGAAAGGTTTGAATATGAATATAATAATTAATATTATATATTTACAAAGATATATTCTTTTAAGTTAAAGATATAAATTCTCACCTCTCCATTGTTAACGAATTAAAGTAATTGATACCCACCTAATTCCATTTCCGTCAAAATCTTAATATATCTAAATAACTTCAAAATAGATATTAATTTTATCCTCTCTACGGCTGTGAGAAGAAATTGACATCCACATTAAATAAATCCTATAAATTGAAGAGTTTGGAGTTGATAAAATATAGTTTTCTAATATAAAAGTATTGATAAAAGGTGTGAATTTGAATATAATAATTAATCCCATACATGATATATCTATTTATATTGAAATGTCAAACATATATTCTTTTTAGTTAATTTAAATTCTCACCTCCACATTCAAAGCAAAAAATAAAATAAAAATATAGATAAATTCGAATATTTTTTAAGTATGCGGTTTTCACGATCTTTTATTCGATATTAATTTTCATAAATTTGAGAATTCAAGATTAACTGACATTCATAATGTTCTTGTACTTTCCATTTAAGTTAAATGATTATTTACAAAATCTCTCCTTTACTTTCTATCGAATTAGTCCAGCTTTAAAATTTGACCTATTAAATTCAAAAATTCAAAATGGATGTTTTCAATTAACAAAAATAGAACACAACGAAGCTTAAAAATCACTCGATGAGAGATTTAAACCAATTAAATTGTCACTTGAACTAAAATAACAATCATGTAACGACAGAATTAAATAACGGAATAGATAAACTAGAAATAACACCCCATATCTTATTGAATGTCACTAATTTTGGTTCATAAGGAAGTGAAAAAAAGAAAGCTTGACAAACCAAAAGAACAAGAAGGAGGTGTTCTTTAGGACAAATTATTCAATGAGGTCGCCACCGCGCCACGGCTCACAATGTCGAAATACTTCTTTCTTTTATTCAACGGTGAAAAATTACCGGCCACATTGTGGCGGTTTCACCGAATAATTTCTCGTTCTTTAGGCTATATGACAATGCAGCTTTATTATTGGATATGATAGCCAAATGGGAAGATTTTTTTTTTTAAATATTATTATTTAATTTTCAAGGGGAGGCATAGTCTAAAGGGCCATAAGGCATAAACAAGTCAGCAAAGAAGCCCTTTTTCCTCTTGGGGTTCCATCCCATGTCCTTGCAGAGCTGATCACTGTACCAAATATGCAAACTGGCAATGCAAGCTCGCCTGAAGAAAGGACCTGAGTAAATTTTCAGGCCCTTCTCCCAGTCGGCTATGTCCTTCTCCATCTCCTTGATGCTCGGTAGCTTGAACGTACCGTCCATAAACTCGGCCAGCCATCGACACCGTATCTCCGAGGTGAACAAGTTCGAAGCGCTCTCCGAAAATCCAATCACAGCTAGTTGTGGGATTCTGGGATGAATGCATTGCCTGTGAATAAAAACACACAATACCATTAGGATAATCAGGATTCAATGTTTATAAAGGGAGGGGAAATTAGATGAAACAGACACACTAACATGATATAAGATCGTATAATTAGAAGACGAATTGTGATAAATTCATCCAATGCTTTCTTCAATGTATGTGCATTGCAATGTGATGTTTCAATTTACTGTCCTCAATCATCAATCTCATTGAAGACAGTGGAAGTTTGAAGTATATGTTGTTAACATGATTTATGCTAATGGCTGTATTTTAGGCATAGTATGCTACTTACCTTTTCTATATTCATCATTTGTATGTTTATTCATTTGTAGTGTATAGAATTCTCAATCAATAAGAGATTATTTAGAAAAATATTGCTACATGGTATTGAGCCCTACAAAATTGTTATTTATGCCCTAAACTCGTATATTTGTAATTATTTGAGAAAATGAATAAAATTGTTATTTTTCCATCAAACTTATATTCTCGCAATTACAAACTTAAATCCAATAAACTAAACTCCAAGGTCACATTCTAAATTGTGACCCGAATGGTCTATAGTAGATGAATTAGGTCGGGAACCTTATCTTGTTAACACTATGGATGCGACTCACTTTGTATTTGATACAAACGAGGCGGTCCACCTCGTTTATGTAGTTGACATGCGAGTGGGGGCATCCTGTGCAAAGAGTTTGTACAAGACTGGACCAAGAATTGTTAGACTAATCCAGTAACACTGTTGATAGGTTAGGGTTAATAATTCAAACGATGACTGATAGTGATTCAACCTGAATCCTGAGCGAGTTGCGAACTCCTGTCTGCCGGGGATTGTCCTTTGACTAGTACGGGTGAGAGTGGCCAGAGTTGCCGACTCAATATGCCTACCTTCTAGGGAGCTGGGGACTCAACTTCACAAGAAAGAATTCACCCGTTCCCGTTCTAGGGTAACTAGATAGGTTGTTCTCTTAAGAGCTGAATCCAGGTCTTGAACAACGGGGCCCCTCCCTCTTGCTGGCCCGAGAGGGATAATGTTTATGGTAGGACCATAAACTTGTTGTTCATTAGAGGATCAATGGTACTTAAGGTGCAAAAAGTAGTCACAGGGGTAAAACGGTAATTCGACTCATCTGTGACTATGAACGACCTGTGAAGGGTTGATACACGGGCATTGGTTAAATCAATGGACACAACTTGTCCTACAGTGAGGAGAGTGCAACTACGAGTCTTTAGTGGAGTGACTCGTAGTTAACGAATGTTGATTCACGGAATCAATGAGTTTGATGATTAGTCAATCTCGTATCGTTGGAGCTCATGATCTGTAGGTCCATTAGATCTCTCGGTTGGCTCAACGTGGAATTTATAGAGGGTATAAAGTTTTGGAATGAATTTGAAATGTTCAAGTTCAATTTAGGGATTATATCAATTATATGTGACATGATTGATATAATATATAGTTCAATGTGAATATGATTCATATTGAATTTAATTGTGTCTAATTATGGAATTAGGACACAATTAATGGTAGAATTTTGGAGAGATGAAATTGGATTTAATTAAATCCAATTTCTCCACATTATGTGAATATGATTCATATAATAAGGTGTTTGACACATTATATTATGCATTAATGCATAATATGTGGAGTTAGTGGAAAAATGGGTGGAGAATTTGTCTCCACCCACATTGCCTATACAAGCATCATTTTGGATGTATTTTTGAACACTTGAACCATTTGTGTAGTTTTGCATCTAAGGCAAACACAAGAGTTCTCTCAAGTTCTCTCTCAAAACATCCCTAATCCAAAGGAGATCCCATCTCTCTCCCTCTCCTAGAGAACAACCGAGAAGGTCTTTTCGTGGTGTTCGAGGATTCGTTCGTAGAGAAAAGGAGCTCGTAGACGACGAGGAACCACTTGAAGAACCGGTCTTCAAGGTATTCATCTAACTCATTTATGCTTTCAATTTGTATGCTTAGCTTAGATTTTCTGTTTTTGAGTGTTTCTACGTCACACAATGCGATCAATTGCTTCCGCACGGGATTCAATTCCCTTCACTTACATCTCTTCAGCTCCTTATTTCTCCATCAATCTCTGCTTCTGCCACTGATTTTACCATGTATCAATGACATCTTCACCTTAGCCATACCTCATCTGACAAACTTCACAAGTTAGTTGACAATTTAAATAATGTCCCAAAACTTACTTCCTTTGATTGTTTAAGTTGTAAGCTTGCAAAATAACCTGCCCTGTCCTTTCCTATTTTATCATCCTCATGTGATTCTCCATTTGGATTGATTCACTCTAATAGTTGGAGTCCTGCTCCTACTCCTACTGTTAGTGATTATCGTAACTTCATCCTTTTTATTGATGATTATTTTCGCTTTACTTGGATATATTTTCTAAAAAAATTGCCCTGTTTTATCTCAAGTTTATATTGCTTTTACCAATATGGTCCAAACGTAATTTTCGTGTACCATTACAATTCTTCGCATTAGACAATGCTATGAAGTACAAGGATTCCAGCATTCTCTCATTTTTTACCCAACAGGGCAACCTTATTCAACGTTTATGCCCACACACCTCCAAATAAAATGGATGAGCAGAATGCAAACATTGCCATATTTTGGACTCTGTTTGTGTCCAACTTCTCTCTGCATCCTGTCATGAGAAGTTTTAGGGTAATGACGCTCTCTCTCACCTCTGTTTATGTCATCAATCGTCTTCCATCTTCCATTCTTCAATCTCTTCCTTTGAACGTCTATACGATATTTCTCCTTCTTACTCTCATCTTAAAGTGTCTGGTTGTGCATGTTTTGTCCTCCTTCAACCCCATGAACGTACCAAACTTGAACCACGTGCTCGCCTGGGATCCTATATCCAAAAGGTTACGTATCTCTCGACATGTTACTTTTTGGGAACACACTATATTCTCCAGTCTCTCTTCCTTCTATGTCTTTCTCTCTCTAGTCCTCGACCATTTTTCACTCATCTCTCCAGTGATCTTTTTCACCCATATGATCCTCCTTGTGCCCCCGAGCCTAAACTCTTAACCTCTGACTCTACCTCTCTAACTTTCAATGAACTAGCTCCATCTCTTGATCTTTCGCATATCTTTGAGCTTGATCAATATGCTCTTACCTTTGTTGTCCCAGATCCGGCATTTGTCTCGTTTATGGTACCTAAACCTGCACCTCACCACCGTTCATTGTTCCACTCGAGTAAGAGAAACTCCCTATTATCTTCAAGACTATCACTATTTTTCAACTATTATGTCTCAAGTTGAACTCACATCTTATCATGAGGCCAACACTACCGTCTTTGACAACAAACAATAAATGATGAAATACAGGTTTTAGAAAAGACTCATGCATTGGGACTACGTAGATCTACCTCCTTGCAAACGACATATTGATTGTAAGTAGATTTACAAGATTAAAACAAATGTCGTTGGATCCATTTGAATGAAATAAAACCTGTCTTGTCATAGAAGTCTACACTCAGGAATATAGTATTGATTATGAGGAGACTTTTGCACCATTCGCTAGAACTTCATCTGTTCACAGTCTCTTGGCTGTCACAACTACTAGATAGTGGCCCTTTCTACAGATGGACGTTAAAAATGTGTTTCTCAATGACACTCTCTCTGAGGAAGTATATATGAAACCATCACCTGATACTTTTGTTCCACCTTGATAACACTCATTTAGTGTTATCTTATTCCTTATATTAATGCTAGTTTTGTTATGAATTCGTGAGTAATGCCTATTTTTGTCTATTTTGTAGAAACCGAGCTTAAGGAGCAAAACTGAGTGTTCGAGAATATTTTGATTGATCTTGGAGCCTTTTGAGAGCATTATTAAAGATTCAATGAGAGAAGAGATGATTATAAAAATGTTGAGTAAGAAAGATTTTATTTTGGAAGTCGAAGTTTTAAGACTTTCAATTTGAAAACCAATATATATATTTACAGTGTTTGGGCGCTATGGTGCTGAGTTTCACGATTTTTGGACAGTGTCTAGGCACCCAATAGAACGTGTTTTTTAGGACATTGTGCACATCATTTTCACTTCGATTATGGGAGGCTAAACAGAGGGATTTTGCCCTAAACTCGATTCCATGTTATTTTGACAGTTTTAGGAGCATTTTGTAAGCAAGTTGGAGCAGATCTACAAATTTGGAGCTCGAATTCTTGGGATAACATCTTAGAAACACGAGATCATCCTTTGTTTGCAATTTCTTCCATTTTCCTTTCATTTGTAATTAATTTAATCGTTGTAAAGTAGGGTTTTTTGGGTTGTATTGACTGATTTTGTATGGTTTAATCCCTACTTACTTAGATTGAGTTGTTAAACACTATTTTATGCTTGATTTTTAGAAGCTTTGGATCAATTTCTAAGTAATAAATATTTAAGTTGAATCATTTATGCAATTGTTGCTTAATGCCTTTAATCGTTGTTTCTTTAATTAATTGAGATATTTCTAAGTTGAGCTCGAAAGAGATTACTTAGTTTAGTTTAATGCACAATTAATTAACTACTCGAGTAATAGCGAGATCAATAGTTAATTAATTGTAGTTGGTGATGAAAGTTAATTAGTTGGGCATTGGTTAATTGACTAGTTTTATAAGTGGAAACTAGAAAGAGAGAAGTTTAGATAATAATCCAGTTGCATTACTAGTGCTTGTTTACCTGAGTGACAACCTAAGTTAATAAATAGACATTAGAAATTCGTAATGAAGAGTCTTACCACATTGTATCAGTTAGCTAGCATTGGGAGACCTAGGTTAGTTTATTAGTCTTAGGAGTGAAGGAGATCGAGAGGAGATTCCACGTCTTTATAGCTTCTAGACTTATGAGTTCAATGTCCACTAGGTTATAATTGTCAGTCAACTTAGTAATTGATCTTTTCACAAGTTATCACTCGTGTTTGTGTCTCCCATTTATTTTCTACACTTTATTTTTTGTTGTTAGTTTAGTTCTCTAAATAAAGCATAATGAGATTATTCATGGTATTTAATTGAATTCACGTCTTTATAGCCTCATAAGATGTGTTTTCTTCGTCGAGCCTTTTACGATCTGAAGAAGTTCCAGAGCCTGATTTGCCACATTCAGTTCCACCATAACCCAACTTAGGTTTACATTCAGTTCCCATGACACTGCACTGTTTATACGTCAGACTCCTCAGGGTATGATTATTCTCTTTCTTTATGTTGAAGACATGATTATTATAGGTGATGATGCTCAGGCTATCTCTAATTTACAATGTTATCTTGGGAAACACTTTAAGATAAAAGATTTGGGACCACTCAGCTCCTTCCTTGGTCTTGAAGTCTCCTCCCGCTCTAATGGGTATTATTTATCTCAAGCAAAATACGCTTCTGATCTCTTGACTTGATCTACTCTTACCGACTCACACGTTATCAACACCTCTACATCTGAATGTTCGCTTGACCCCTTTCGATGGTGGTCCTCTTGAAGATGCCACTATGCATCGACAACTTGTTAGCAGTCTTATATATCTGACTGTGACCCGCCTTGATATTGCATATGTTGTTCACATTGTTAGTCAGTTCATGGTTGTTTCTCGAATTATACATTTTGCTATCGGACTCCGTATTCTTCATTATGTCAAAGACACACTTGATCATGAACTTCAGTTCTCTTCTTAGTCATTGACAACTCGATTGGGTTGGAGATCCCACTAATCAACGTTCTACCACAGATTATTGCTTCTACTCAGGCGATTCTCTCATTTCTTAGCGAAGTAAAAAAGCAAACTATTATTTCACGTTCCACCACAGAATTTGAATATCATGCACTACTATGGTTTCGTTGGCTTCTTGTTGATATAGGTGCTCCTCAACACTCCGCCACTATACTTCACTGTTGATATGGACGTTCCTCAACAGTCTGGCACCTATACTTCATTGTGACAATCACAATGTTATCCAGATCGCTCACAATGACGTTTGCTATGAACTCACCAAATACATTGAGAATGATTGTCATTTTGGACGTCATCGTCTCCAAAACAACTCTATCCTCTTACATTCTATCTTCACTATAGAACAACCTGGCATCTTCACAAAGGCATTATCACCAGGTCGTTTTATTTAGTTGTTTCACAAACTCAAGTTTGTCGCTACTCTACCACATTCAGTTTGAGGGAGACTCGACTTGTAGAAGGACTAATCGCTTTCTTGTTTGTGATTGCCTTTACTAAGTACACTAGATTCATTCCTTTTGCTCTCGAGATCCTAATGCCAACTGCAAGATAACATCAGAAGCGTCAATGCACCGTCGAATAGGTGGCAACTGCTCTCCATGTACTTGTAGTTGAGTAAGGACTGTAAGCTTCAAGTCCCTTCTTATCTTCTTTTTTAGAACCGTTGAAGAACATTTGCCAATCATGAGGAGTTTTGTCTTCTTCTTCGCCTACTGCTAATAGAATAGCTTCGTCTGGGAAATTTGTCCCCTTAGTAATCAAATCAAGTTCACAGTCAAGCACGAGATGATTCCTAGGTGGTCCGCTATTGTCTGCCCCTTTCCTTACTCATTTAGAGTTTTCCATTGATCATTTAACTCTGAGAGTCACATCTGTCACCTTGCTAGCTCATGAAGGTTGGCTTTTCAAAGAGATACTTCAACGGGTCTGTTAACATGATTTCTGCTAATTGTTGTATTTTAGGCATATTATGCTACTTACCTTTCCTGTATTCATCATTTATATATTTATTCATCTGTATTGTATAGAATCTCAATCAATAAGAGATTATTCAAAAAAATATCGCTACACATGCAATGCACTAGCTTGAAGCTTCTACTATAATAAACTGGATTGGATTGTTGGTAAAAGTAATATAAATTAATAGTGTAGGCTTTGTACGATAACTATTTAATTTTTGGTTTTTGAAAATTATGCTTATAAACATTATATCCACTTATAGGATTTTTTTTGTTTTGTTATTTACTTTTTTACTAATGTTTTCAAAATCCAAGCTAAATTTTGAAAACTAAAATTCCATTTGATAATCATTTAGGCTCTGTTTGATAACCATTTTGGTTTTTGGTTTTTGGTTTTTAGTTTTTGACTTTTGATTTTTTAAAATTAACTCTCTAAATACTACTTTCACCTATGGATTTATATATTTCTTTATCTACTTTTTACCTATATTTTCAAAAACCAAACCAAGTTTTGAAAACTAAAAAAATTAGGTCTCGTTGATAACAATTTGGTTTTGGCTTTTGGTTTTTTGGAAATTAAGCTTATTTTCTCATAATTTCTCTACAATGGGGTTCATCTCCCTTAAGGAAGCATTTGAATTCTTAGTCAAATTCTAAAAAGAAAATCAAGTTTTTGAAAACATAGGTATAAAGTAGATAAGAAAACATAGGTATAAAGTAGATAAAAAAGCATATGAACCCATTGGTAAAATTAGTATTTTTAGGCTTAATTTTCAAAAACCAAAAACCAAAAACCAAATTGTTATCAAACAATACCTTAGTTTTCAAAAATGTGTTTTTGTTTTTGAAAATTGACGAGAAACTCAAATGTTTCCTTAAGAAAGATAGACATCATTGTAGAGAAAATGAAAATTATTGTAGAGAAATTATGAGAAAACAAACACAGGTTTAAAAAACTAAACACTAAAAACCACAATTGGTTTAATCTTTCTTAACAAAACATTTGAATTCTTAACTAAATTCTAAAAACAAAAACTGAATGATTATCAAACTAAGCCTAAAAATAGTTTTTAAAAACTTGTTTTTATCAATGGAATTTGGTTAAAAATTCAAATATTTCCTTAAGAAAAACGAAAACTATAGTAAGAAATAATGTGAAAACAATCGTAATTTTCACAAACCAAATAGTTATCGAAGAGGATCATAGTTTTTAATAACCTGTTTTTGCTTTTAGAATTTGACTAAGAATTTATATGTTTTCTTAAAAAAGTTGAAAATTATTGTAAAAAAGGGTAAAGAAGAAGCACAATTTTTAAAAAACAAAATAAAAATAAAATCGCTATCAAACGAAAATAATGTGTCATAATGTACTCAGCTTTCATAGTTGACAAGGAAACTACTCGTTTTGTGTTTAGTAACGAAAAGATGCTCTAAATCCACAGTAAGAGACTGTTTGGGGCACAAATTATAATAACATGTGTTATTATAACCAGCGGAATACTATGCACCCCAAACACAGACTAATATAACCTCAGACTTTATTACTCTGCATTTTAAATAATAGTATATGATTCCATAGACTATAATAACCTACCAACTATTATAACTCATGTTATTATAACCCACTCAACACTCCAAACAACCCCTTAAAAGCAACATATGTGCTTATGAACTCATTTGCATTATGCAGTATTTGTTAGATTTTTTTGTTTTATTATTATTAATTCTAACATCGTGATAGAAACATATCACTATGCAAAGACTATGTATTCAAAATGGCCCATGAAGTAATCCAAGTTATATGGGCCATAAAGCTTCTATTAGGAATGGATGAAATGAAACCATACCCATAAAATCCAATCTGAATTACGAGAGCTTGATATAAATTATAAATAAAATAAGGTTAAATTATAAGTTTAATCCTTAAATTTTTAGTTTAAAAAAAAGCCTGAATTTTTGAGTTGTTTCTAATAAGTTGCTAAGTTTTAAACTGTATTCAATAGATCTCTGAATTTTAAAAATGTCAAATAAATGTGTGTTACATCTTTGGCATATTCAACATTTTTTTTTAAGATTAATGAATTATTTAGACATAAAATTAAAATGTGTATGGTCGTATTTAATACAAAATTGAAAATTCAGTAATCTATTAGTCACTTTTTGAAGTCTAGAAACTTTTTTAGCACAAACTTAAAAATTTTAACCATAAAAGAAGTAATTCATAGTTTTCAGTGCACCAAGCATATTTCTTTTCCTTTGTTCGCTATTCGACGGATAGAATTCAACCGGAGGAAGCTTTATTCCGAACAATACTTTGGTTGCACCCTCGGTGTAGAAATCTCCATGCCTCCACCATTCGATTGTTGACAAAGAGAAGAGAAAATATTTTCCATCTTTCTCTTCTTGTTGTCAACAATGGAAGGGTGGGGCATGAAGATTCTTACGCTCTAAATGCAGCCAAGTATTGTTCTGTTCTAACTATAAGTCATGGTAGATATCACACTTTGCAGTCCAATGATATGAGGAATTGATTCAAGTTGGTCTCTTCTGTTATGAATATGATGAATCAATGCATAGATCTAAGATTTCACTTGCTCCAGAATGAAAACCATTTCATTTTCTTCTGATTTTAGTAAAGCAATAATCTAACTTATTCCTACCACGCTAAACATCTCAACCAGCTTAATTAATCACTAATGTCATCTTTCAAAAATCAAGACTAATTTTGCATAGCAATAATTCAATAGTTGAAGAAGAGAGATCGATATAGAGATTTTGAGAAGAACGAAAGACTGACCTGTACATGGGAACTGCTGAATCATGAAATGTCATGTAATCTCGAAAAATGGAGGCAGAAAAGATTTCTTTAAGCTTTTGATCTCCTCTGTATCCAGTAGCCAAAATGACCAAATCTGAGCGAATCGGTTTGGTTTCTCCTTCGATCATGATACCTTCTTCACAGAACCCAAAACTCTGCGATTTCTTCAAAATGATGCTTCCTTCGTCCACTTTGTCGAACAATTTCTCAGGCAATACTGCAAATAAACACGAACTGATGTCCTGCAAAAAGCTTTGGTTCGGCACCATTCCGTATTTGGCTAATCCCTGCTTCTTTATCAAATAGGTTTCCACGAACTTCGAGAACAACCATCTCTGTAAAACACAAAACCCTAAAACTCCGAAAGAGAGATGAAAATAGAAACAGAGAGAGAAATGATAATTACAATTGGGGAAAGAAGAATAGCGAGAAGATAGAGAAGGAAACTCTCGCCAGGTTTGTGAATCAGAAGCTGGGAGAATCGATTCATGTAGAGAAAACCTATAGGGATCCCCCATGGAAGGTAATCGGTAAGGTTCCAGTGCTTGGTTCTGTAAAGCACTGTGCAAGGTTTCTTCGGGCCTGCAAATCAGAAGTTGAGAGAGACAGAGAGAAATCGAGGGATTTCAGGAGAGAAATTTGAAAGAAAGGGAAAATTACCATTGGCATTGGCGCATTCCATGGCGAGATCGAGACCAGATTTCTGGAAACCGACGATGGTGACTTGCTTGTCCTTGATGAGCTTCGAAGCACTGTCGAAATCCATGGCGGAATATTCGAGAGAGTGAAGAACCTTACCGGCTTTGAAGGCTTCGGGACCTCCATTTGGAGGAAATTTGGGGATGTTTGGAACATCGCTGAATCTTCCGATGCAGAGTACTACGAAGTCCACCACGACTTCCTGCAAATCCACGCCATTGTTGTTAGCTCGTGCGAAGCTAGAACGTCTAGTTTTTTAATTACTCAAATTTGAATGTTAAATGTTAAATGTTTAAATTTAATATTCATATTTTTAACAGAATTTCAACTGTTTAGCCGGGTTTAAAATGTGGATGGAAATATTCACCTCTCAATTTTACGAAAATATAGATGTGGATGAATATTTCTGAAAAAAAAAAATAAAAAATAAAAATTATATTAAAATTAAAAAATAACTCTTTTACCCTTTTTAATGAGTTAAAATACTTGTTATAATATCATATTCACATTATGTTTATATTTTGTTGTTATTTTCTTCCATATTTCATCAATTTTATACAATATAATGGAAATATGGATCCACCCTAATGTCTATGTTGAATCCAGGGACATGTGGAAATATCGATCGAAATGCGACCAAAATTTAATATCATGGTGTTTAGCAGTCACCCAAAATGACTTTTTATAAAATAGATTTGAGGAATAAGTTATTTTGGGTTAAACACTTGAACTAGTTTTTAGGTGATGTTTGGATGGGAGAATTGATAGTGTAGGACTTAATAACTCTCTTAACTTCTTGTTTGACCTAATGATATTTTAATTTTGATTGAATTCCTACAAATTTATGAACTTATTGTTCAACTCTTTATTGCCAACCCCACAAATTTATTAACTCTTATTCATTATATTGTGGGCCCCTCAATTTATTAACCCTTTCTCATTTGGCTCCACAACTTTCCTATCTCTTCTTTTCTCCACCTCACCTCACTCCTACATCCCTCTCCCTCCTTCCTCTCCCTCAAGTTTTTTACATAATTTTTTAAATTTCTTAATTTACAAATTTTTATATAAATTTTCTAATAATATACTACTTAGTATTAATTAGAAATAATTATTAAAAAATATTTTATTTTTATTCTATAATTTTAATAATTTTTTTTAACAAAAATATTTTTCTTTTTGTTCTACAATTTTATTTTTTTCAATATAAATCATATAAAAATATTTTAGATATCATACTATTATTTAAATTGAAACTTTAATATAAATTAGAGTACTCCAAACGGTTTTTTTTAGAAATCTCTTTTCTCTTCTCAACATGCTATCTACAATTTTTTTTTAAAAAAAAGTTTAAACTAAAATTACTCCTAACATGTAATAATCTTACCTTTTTTAAGCTTATTTTCTATAATAACTTAAAAAAATAAATATAATTTTATGATTTGAAGATAAGAAAAATATTTTTTAAACAAACTCATATTACAATTTAAGGAAGTAGTACTAAAAAAGGTTGACACATTTAAAAAAATTAATTTTCAAATTAATCATATTTAAAGTAAAAAAAATAAACGATTTCTACTCCCAAACTTAAAAAAAATAAAATTATTACAATAATATATATAGTATTTTGAATAAAAGTAGGTATGATATTCATTTTGAATGATGTTAAAAAATATATATTCATTTTGAAATTAATTATTTTAAAATACCATAAATATTTTATATTTTATTTTTAACTAAGTTATTTTATAACTTCAAAAAATATATATTATTTTCAAATTAATCAAACTTTAGTTAGAAAAATAAAATCTTAATATATATATATATATATATATATATATATATATATATATATATATTAACTTTTATCAAGCTTGGAAAACAAACTTAAATTAAAATTTTAAAATTTGACGAAAACAACTCTTTAATAAAATTGTAAAAAATATTTATAATAAAATAGTTTAAAATCTCAATTTTAGAACACATCTATAGTATTTATGGAATTGAGATAATAAAAACATAAAATAAATTTTGAAATTTATTTGAATCTATTTAAATTAATGCCAATCACATGTAATATTTTAAAAGATTATTATATGACTTTCTTTTATTTGAAAAATATCGAAGGCAAATGAATAATTAATGGGAGAGATATTGAAAAAAGAATGTAGGGCATTTTGTTCAAAAACATTTTTTTCTTTAAACAAATTTGTAAAATATATCTAAATTAATGAAAACAAAAGAAAAATCTTAATTTTTCATGAGAATGAATCCTTAATAATGAAAGTATGAAAAATTGTAAAAACAAGACCGCTAAAATCAATTCAGACTTCAGAATTCCATGTTTAACAAAACTGACCCCAAACACAGAGTATAAAACTCCAAACTAAACAACTCTTGCTCCAAACGTAGACTTCCTAATTGCATACTAAACAGCTTTATACCCCAAACACAGACTTTCTAACTTTCCAAACTTACTAACTCTCACTCCTTACAACTCCTTTGCCTCAAACAACCATTAAGTGTTAATTTGGAATCCTTTCTAAATGTTCATGATATATAAAAATGACCAAAATAACCTCACATTAGCCCTCCTAAATGATCTCTATGATCTTTCCCTCTCATTCCCACCTTTACTTCCACTATGGGTCGATGTCCCTACTTTCGACGATCACTTCTATGGTAGTCAGCAACTGGCCATAGTGTTTTAAATACAAATTTGAACTTATTAGTTTATAGTGTTTAATAGTCATCTTTATAGTAATTTAACATTAGTATAAGCATTTTAAATATAGAACGAACCAAACAAATTTATGTATAAAAACATTTTTGAGAAAATGTAACCAAACATGAGTGTTTTAATAAACTTTTGACATAATCACTCATGATCTTTATAATATATAAATTACAAAAAAAATGACGAATTTGAAATTTTTAAAAAGAGTTTTATATTTTCATTTTATTTTTAAATTTAGTTAAAATTTTAAAGCAGTGTTTTAAGATTTTCTTTTTTTAAAAAAAAAAGAGGACTAAATTTCTCTCTCTTTTTTATAGAAATAAATCCATTTTTCATCCTTGATTATTGTAAGACATAGTGCCATTTTCTATATGATTGCCCTCTCATATAAAATCAAGTAAATTCATTCAATGCTGGTCACACATGTTTATATAAGAATGTTGACACAAAGATATGAGGAATTTCGTAGGTCAAAATTGAATAAATTTAGAAGTTAATGATTAAAAATAGATATTTCAAAAATTCATGAAGAAAAGTAAAAAAAACAAAAAAAAACTTCAACATTCAAGGATCAAAATGAAATTTAAGGCTTAAAAAAATGGTGAGTGAACAAATTTAATTGTTTAAAAGTGAAAAAAAAAACATTAACAAACAAAATTTTAAGTAAGAGTGTATTGTATGTGTGTGTATGTATGTATATTGAAAAGAAGTAGAGGATATATCAATTTACCAATATCTATTAGTAACTTTTATAATAATATATTAACATGGCCAACTTAAGGTAGTTCAATTGTTTTTTTTTTAAATACTTCAATTTGTTAAGAACATTACCAATCATATATTTTCAAGATTCATTTGTAAATTTATACTTTAAAAAATATGGATCCTAGAAATAGAATGCATATACAGTTCCTACTAATGAAAGTGAGAAAAATGACCATCGTTTTGAGTAATCATAAGAGGACTAAATTATAAAAAAAAAATATCTTTTAACTTTGTGATTTATTTTTTAAAAAATACTTTTATTCTTTAAAAAATTGCAATATTACCATTGACTTTTCGTAAACATTTCAAAACTATCTTTGAAGTAGAAATCTGTTGGAATATTAGATGGAAAATTGATGTGACGACTAGAATGCTTATTTGAATTAAATTCGAAAGAATGACATTCAGACGCATAAAAAATATTTAAAAAAATATAAAAGAAAAATTCTTTTAACTATTCACCTATATCCTACCGATATAAACTAAAATAAGATTAAAGAGAGCATAATTTAACTGACATATCGAATATGTAGTTCAAATTCTTAAATTCCATTCTACTAAAAAAGAAAATTAAAAAAAAAGGGAAAAGTCCCCACCAGACCAATAGTTTCTTGAAAGAGAACACATTTTTAATTAAGGAAAAAAAAACAAAGAGAGAGATAGAAACATCCTAAAATATCTCTACATAATTGATTAATTAAGTTTGGTAATAAGAACAAGAATCTCAATTTGTTTCAACAAAAAAAAAACAAGAATCTCAATTATTAAAAAGAAACCAAAAACAACATTATCATGACGGGCCGAGTTATAAGCTTCATTTATTATTAAATTAGATCAATTGTTTAATACATCTTTGAGAAACAAGCAAGAGATTTTTCTTAAAAAAAAAATAATAATAAACAAACCAGAAATGATAAATAATGCGATGGTAAAGACAAAGTTGATAAGATTTCATTAGGATGTGGACCCCTATACAGTTCAATAATTTTGTCTTTTGTTCAAAATAAAATAACATAATTAAATAATTAAATAAAATAGAAAACAACATCGAATCCCATGCCCACATATAACATATATACGAGTTCAATAAAGCAATAGGAAACTTCAAATATCTAACCCTTAAAATATTATATATATTTTAATAATTGAGTCATATATATATATATATTTGAATTTAAGTTAACAAAATATTATATATATTTTTTAATTCATGGAGTTAGTTTAAAAAATTCTCAAAATTAAATTCACTCACAATATATATATACTTTTAAAGAAAATGTATTACTAGCCCGTCAATATACTAATTATTGATGTTAATATAGAGATCTTGATTTTCTAAAGAGGTTGATATCATCATGAAAAAGAAATAAATCAATAAGACGGCCCAAATTTTTTTTTTCATACTTCCAATTAAGTTATAAATATTTGAATTGTGTTCTGAACATATCTTTCGAAGATTCATTTCAATTTTTTATATACAATTATTGAACACTTCAATTTTTAAAAAACAAATGTCTGCATCCCAATGTGATCATTAAAAACAATAATGAAAAAAGTTGTATAGATGGATCAACTCAATAATAAGTCAAAATTTCGAAAAGCCTCACGACTACAAAGTGTGTGGTTTGAATCTCCCAATTTTAATTGTACTAGAAAATTCTCTAGTGAATGTAAAATTAAATATCATAAAATTTAATAGCCAATTAATTTTCAAATATTTGTCAACTTGGAATAGTGAAATATTTAAATTATTTCTTCCATCAAATATGTGTGGTCTAATATTCTAGAAAAGAAATAATTTAAAGGCATTTTATATTATAAAAAAAAGTAAAATTTCAAAGATAGAACCTAAACTTTTCAGTTAAATTTTCAAAGGTATTAAGTTTCTAAATTTAATAGATTATTGACCTAAGTTTTGTATTTGATAACTTCATAATTTTTAATGGGATGATATATTAGATATAAAATTAAAAATTTAAAAGCTTACAGTTCTAAAAGTTCATAAGTTCATGATTCTTTTTAACTATAAAATTGAAAATTTAATGATGTATTAATACAATCCTAAAATTTAAAGATTAATCTTATAATTTAACCCAAAAGAGAGAGAAATCGAGAGGAGAAGAAAAAATTATTTAGTTGTTGTTGCCCTATGATAAAACTATAATATTTATTTTTGAGTAAAACTTGGATGTTAGGTGCACCTAAGTATTATCCAACTCATTTTTTAACCACATAAATTTAATGTTTTTTTTATATTCTTCTCTCTTACATCTAAGGGGCCGTTTGGATTGAGGAGTTGGGGGAGTAGGAGTTGTAAGGAGTAGGAGTAAAAAGAAGTGCTGTGGGGCATAAAAGCGAAAGTTAAAAAATCATGGAGCTCATTAAAAATAGTTCAAGAAAGAGTTAATAAAGCAGTGAAGCCTACAAAAAGGAGTTAATAACTCTTTGGGCCAAACAAGGAGTTGGGAGGAGTTATTAACTCTTCTCAACTCCACTCCCCCTAACTCCTCAATCCAAACGGTCCCTTAGAGGAGTTGGGAGAGTAGGAGTTGTAAGAAGTAGGAGTAAAGAAGTCTGTGGGGCCCACAAAAAAAATTTTAAAATTTGTGTGATCCATAAAAAGAGTTGAAGAAAGAGTTAATAAAGTTGTGGGGCCTACAAGAAAAAATTAATAACTCTTTGGGTCAAACAAGGAGTTGGGGGAGTTATTAACTCCTCCCAACTCCTCAATCCAAACGCTCCCTAAGAGTATAAAATTATCCCTCAATTATACTAACTTTGGCCTCTTTGATAAATTCAAGTTCTCCACGAATTAAACATAAAATTAAAAGTTTAATAATGTATTAACACAACCCAACCTAAAGATATTAACCGCCAACAAGAGCATAATTCAACTGCCATCAAGTATGACTCATGATAAGAGGTCATGAATTCGAATCCTCCACTCTCAATTTGTTGATATGCTGAACAAATAAAATAAAACCTAAAGATATTAACCTTATAATTTAACCTAAAAAAAAAGAGAAGTTGAGTGAAAAAAAAAGAAAATTATTCAATCTAGCTAGCGTTGAAAAATTAAAAATTAAAAATTTGAACTTCTAACTCTCTTTCCTAACCGTCAAAATTTATATCAATTATCAATATACAACTTAGTATAATCCATTTTTAGTTTTTGTTATATCTAATGGTATAAAATCACCGCCATATTTTATCGAACTATTTTCAATATTTTCGATAGAGAGATCTTTCAGAAGAAAAAAAAAAACAAAATGGGATGAAACGATATGTACGTGTTGACACTGACAGTGAGGAAGGCAATGATAAACTCACCTCAAGCGGAACATTAGTCCGTGCATCAACGACGTTGAGCCTCCATTTCCGCCGTTCACCGAAAGCCTCGCCGGAGCCGCCCCAAAGAGTCCAAGCTTCAACTTCCTCATCGGAGCAGCCTTCATAGTCGATACTAAGGACTCTGGAGTTAAATCTGATGTGCTTCAACAATCCGAAATGGTCGGCGTAAGATTTGATGTAATCGAGAACTTGATCATACTTGGGAAAATCTTCAGTCACCGATTTCGGCCAGGGGAAATCGGAGAAGCGGTACATCTCTCTCGGCGTCTGCAGCAACGTCGTCTGCAGCGTCTCGGTCCAAACGCCGCCAATGGCGCCTCTGGCCTCAAAGACAATCGGAATGAATCCTTTGGATAGAGTGAATTTGCAGGCCGCTAATCCACTTACTCCCGCTCCGATTATCGCCACTTTCTTCGCTTCCATCGTCTTCTCGGATTTCTCCTCTGTCTTTCTTTCGATTTTGTTCTCTCTGTTTCGGTGTGTTTGTTTATATTCGGGATGCCAGAAATTAATTCGAAGGGGTAATTTGGATTGGAGAGTAGAGTTGGAAGGCCCCGATTCTTTTTTGGGCCAAAAATTTAGAAATATATTTGGAGTTGTTCAAGTAGCACCCATGTGCTCTGCAACTTTATTATAACCGCATAAAATAAAATTTTGATTTTTTTAGGCTCCCCAACACTTGAGTGCTGTTTAGGAAACACTCACCAAATCTGTATGATAACTCATTTGAAAACAAGTGATTGAATGAAAAATATTTTATGTTTTCAAATATGTTTGGTAGTAGGTTTAGAATTTTGATTCAATTCTAAATAATTGTTTAAAGTTTATTCAATAATATATTTATAGACCATGACGTTAGTTGTTCTGTAGTTGCAAAACTAATTATTACATTGAATATAAGTCATTATTAATTAATTTATGGACATGATTTTTATAAATTTTATAGAATTATCATTTTATAATGTAATATTATATAATTTATAATATATTATATTATACATATTTTAATTTAACAAAAGTAAATTGAGTTTATAATATGAAATATTGTATTTATTAAGATTTTTATATTTGTTTAATATAATTCTACATTCTAAAATTTTAAATTTATTATCTAGATATAATAAAAACATAAAAATGTTGTTTTCAGAATTTCTACTATTTGGATCACAGAATTCGAAAACAGTTTTCGAAAACACATATGCCAAACACATATTCAGTAAATTCGAAAACATAAAACATAATCCGAATTGCATACCAAACAGACCCTTATTAACTCCTCTTTGTTGATTCCACAAAATTATTAATTATTTCTCAAACTCTTTCTTCTAGCCCTTACAAACTTATTTCCTTCCCCAACTTCTATTATGATCCCATAACTTTTCTATCTCACTTTTTTTCACCTCATCTCACTTTTTTTCACCTCATCTCACTCATATCTTTGTGTTCTCTTTTCTCCCTTCTCTATTTTTTTTACAATTTTTAATTTTTTAATTAAAAATTATTTATTTTTTATATAAATTATTTATTGTTGGAATAGAAATTTCAACAAATCTAAAACTATTACATCATCACCCAACATTGATGACAAAATTTTATTTAATTAGGGATTAATTGCTCAACTGTTTCTTAAAATTTGGTATACAAAAGTCTAAATTAAAGGCTCAAACAACAAAGTCCAAGCTCAGTCTAGAGATGAAAGCCCAAAATCAATTGGACCCAGTGCATGACAGAAGAGCTAAATCAACCAAGCTAAAAAAGGTTGCCCCAGTGCAAAATGGTTGGCCCAAACCCAACTTGACCCAATCTAAAGGGGTTGACCCAACAAGCAGACCCAACCCAATGGGACCAAGCCCACCTGGAGGCTAGAAGAGCTCTATAAATAGGGATTTTCCTCCTTCATTTTCAAGGTTCTGAAGTTGAAGAAATCTGTAGAGAATTCACAAACTAGAAGACTATTTGCATTCCTGAAGATCAAATATTCCTGAACGAACAACATTGCTTCGAAGATTAAGAACACCTCGCTCCAATCTCGAGAACAAGGTTTGCAACCCTCGAGAAAAGCATACAAGTAGGAAAAAGAATTCATAAGCAAAGATCAGAAGACTCCTTAAGCTCTTAGGGGTTGTTTGGTTTAAGGTTTTATTAGATGCCCATGGGTAATAAATATCTGAGAATAATAAATGTCTGAAAACAAGATGATTGTGTTTTGTTTTACATGGAAATGTTATCAGATTTTTATGTAAATAAATGGTATTTCTATTTGTTTGATGAAATTAATATATAAATCCTATGTAATATATAATTACAATCTATAAATAATGTGCGAATTTATTTTATGAGATTGATCTTATAAATTTTATATAATTATTATCTGTTATTAATAAAATAATAAAAAATGAATTTTTAAAAAATAAATAATTAATATTTTTTAATGAGAAAAATTAATTGTTAATTGATCACAAATAACTCATGAATAATTAATTATAATAATTATCCTTACCATAAATTAATAATATTTATAATTAATTGATTAAATATAATATTAATTAATGATTTAACATTTTCATAATGAATTTTTAATGAATGTTTATGCTTGTTTTATGAAATTAATCTTAAAAATATTATTTTATTCAAAATTAATGTCACCTAATAAAAATAAATAAATTAATTATAAATATTTTTAATTAAATAATTAATTATGATTATTGAAAATGTGTATACATATATATTAATAAAGAAGAGAGATATTAATAAATAAGAGAGAGAGAAAGAGAGAGATGAATGAGTATAAAGAAAACTTATCATTCTTAAACGGTATAGAAAACCCATCAATCATAAACAAGTGATGCATGAGAATAAGTGATGTTCACGCCCATGCTTACAAACCTTGTTCCAAACAAGGAGATTTAAAAAACCCTTAGTCATTCACATTCTCATAACCTTACACCAAACGACCCATTAAGGATCAAATCTTTTGAACCAAATCAAAGTCTAGATCTTTAACAAGATACAAATCGGAAACCTTCAACAAACTACAAGCTGAAGAGCTTCAACAAGCTTACAAGTCGAAGATGTTCAACAAGCTACAAGCCGAACACCTTTAACAAGCTTACAAGTCGAACACCTTCAATAAGCTTACTGAACACCTTCAACAAGCTACAAGCCAAAGATCTTTAATAAGCTACGAGCTGAATACCTTCAGCAAAATCCTCGAAACAATTGTACATGAGAGAGAATCAAAGGAGAAATATTAGACACACTATTCAGATTATTCCCATTTGTTTGTTGGAATCTCGTGTGAACAATTACTAATTACTAATTATATATAAATATTTATTAAAAAATATTTTTATTTTTATCCTATCATTTTAATATATTTTTAACAAAAATATTTACTTTTTATTCTATACTTTTATTTTTTAAATATAAATTATATATAAATATTTTGGGTATGATACTATTATTTAAATTGAAATTTTTATGGTAGATTAGACGACTATATAATATTTTTTTAATTGATAAAAATCTCCCTATCTCACTTCATCCACATGTCATTTACAATTCTTTTTTTAAGTTTAAACAAAAATTACTCATAACAAATAGCAATTTTATCTTTTTTTTGTTTGTTTTTCTTTTTGCTTATTCTGTTAATAACTAAAAAATATAGATAATCTTATGATTTGGAGATAAGAAAAACATATTTTAAACTAACTCATATTACAATTTAAGAAATTAGTATTAAAATGTGTTAATGTATTAAAAACAACTTGATATTCAAATTCCATATTCAAAGTAAAAAGACAAACAATTTCTCCTTCCAAACTTACTAAAATAAAATATACAAGAATTAAATAACATAAATATATAATAATATGAATAAAAATATATATGTAACTACCCTAATTTTAGAACTTTCTTTCTCGGATCATTACTACTCATGCATGCATTTGAGACCATAAAATAAACTTAAATTTTGATAAAAAAATCAAGAGAAAATCAAAACTGCTTTATTTGGGATCCAAAAAAACAAAGTCCTTTAAAACAATGTGAGTGAAAATCAACACCTCTAGTTTAGTAACAAACAAATTTATGTGTCAACTATTGTCAAATAAGATAACTCTAATAAAATTTTCTAAGTTGCTGAAATAAATGTGGAAGACATGACTTTTTATTCCCATGGCTTTAGAAGTGTGATTCTCGTCATGCGCCTTGAATGCCTTTGCCTTTACTGAAAACATTTTAAAAAAAAAGTATAATACTCAGTAAATGACCCCACGATTTGAGAGATGCCATCACTTGCAACATGGCTTTGAAACTCTAAACTTGCATTGGTGGGACCTACAACTTTCTTTATAAAAACCCTGTTCTTTCTCTTTGACATATGGTGTTCAATTAAATCATCCTAAGAACTTTCATGTTGAATCCCTCACAGACTTCTATATACATCTGACTCATTAAGATCTCTTTTTATTCATGGTATATATTGGGTCCCTCATAGACCTCTATGAATCCCTTAGAGACTCCTGTACATGTGACCCATTCGAGTCCCTTTTCAATCATGACATACATTTTAACTCAGGAGGTTAATTGCCACAACTTTCATACATATTTTCATGTATCATACAATGTGCATAAAGTCCCATATTTTTATTCATATAAATATATATATATAGTGATGCAACATATCATGGAACACATGGAACACAGAAAAACATGAATCATGACATATACTTCATATATATACATCATAAATGATAAACATAGTTTTTAAGACAAAATAAGGAAATAACTTTAGGCAAAAATAATAGAATTTCTTTTCTAAATTCTTGAAAATAAAGCTTATTTTTGAGCTACCATTTGAAATATGTTTTACCTTGTTTTAAAAATTGTAGTTCCACATTTTAAAATTCGTCGTGAGATCCCTTACTTTAGCTTTAACTCCAAAATTTCAAATCCTAGTTCCTAGTAGGGTGACACACGATCGCATTTCTCAAAGGGTCTCGACGCGACCGCGAGGCACTTTCTCTCGCCCACGAGTAAGTCAACCAACTTGAATTCGGATCGCCGATGACCCACAGGGCCTATCTCGCAACCTCTGCCCCCGTTCTTGAGAAAACGATTTTAAAAATGGGGTTAGAGAGAATTTGTGAAAACGTTTGGAAAAACATTTGAAAGCATTTTAAGAAAGTTCGTTATACGCTGGTAAGCAAATAAATAAAAGTCACGACTTAGCTAGCATATAACTCTTGGTAGGAAGAATTGACAAATAGTCGTATCCCCCAAATAGTACAAACTAAGAATTCTAGCTATGATGCCATCGCACGTCAATTTGGCG
Source organism: Trichosanthes cucumerina (assembly GCA_036507285.1). Taxonomy (NCBI): domain Eukaryota; kingdom Viridiplantae; phylum Streptophyta; class Magnoliopsida; order Cucurbitales; family Cucurbitaceae; genus Trichosanthes; species Trichosanthes cucumerina. The sequence continues at coordinate 9,165,887 of CM071839.1, read as the reverse complement.
AAGAGTCATACGGAAACGAAAATGGAAGGAAACTATTCTAACATGCAACATCGAAAAAAGTAAAGGGAAAGCAAAGGTAAAAGAATTGGAATGAGCATGCAGCCACAGATAACATGCCCTTCATGACCGTGACACAGGGCGCCTCTTTCAAATTAAAACCCATTAAATCCTTAACCAAAGAACTTGAGATCTTTAATATTAATTTTCTTTTTTTAAAAAATTACCTTAAACCAAGTTCTTCACTGAATCGGGACCGAAGACTCCTTGAACTCGTGATTTTTGAAGTCAAACACCACTAACTAAATTAATTTACCAAAAAATAATCCATCTAAAAATCTGCTAAACAATATCTCTTACCCATAAACGAAGATCCAAGTTGGATCTGGTTCGAAAGTTGGGTGGCTAAACGAAAATCCTGCGACACGAAGCTTGTGGATTTGACATGAACGAAGACATTTCCAACGAGACTTAAGGTGAAGGCGATCGGTGTGGCATGAGCTCAGTGGCTAGAGGTTGCAACAGATCTGGCAGCTTGATTTTTTGACAAGGCGGTGCAGCGGTGTGCGACGCTGCAGTCAGCAATTGAAAGGCATATCGCTAAGGGACGCAGTCGGCTACGACTTCAATGTTTGGCTGACGACCTTAGATCTCCAGAGATTGAGCTACAGTTGCGTGGGCGATACAGACACACACACTTTAAAGGTATTCGTATGCCCTAATTTATTGTATTACATTAATGTATTACTTTACATTTGAGAAATGTATATATACTTCACTAGCTTAGTTCAAGTGGGAGTTTGTTGGGGTGTTTATCCTAATGTATAGTTTGTAATATACTTGTTATAAATGAATAAACGTTATTGATTTATCAAACTTTGTATATCGCATTTTTATAAAACTTAATCCAATAAACTAAACTCCAGGGTCATATTATAATACTTGAACGGTGTGTAGTTGACACACGGGAGGATCACGTTCAAGTTAATGACCCAAACGGTCTACAATATATGAATAGAGTTGGAAACCTCATCCTGGTTACAATGTGGATGCGACCCGTTTTGTATTAGATACAAACGAGGTGATTCAACTCGTTCATGTGGTTGACATGCGAGTGAGGGCATCATGTGCAATGTGATTGTACAAGACCGAACCGTGAATTATTAGACCTACTGATGTAACACCGCTTGGATGTGAGGGACTAATAACTTCGTGAGATGACCATTAGTGACTCGCCCTTAATCCCGAGCGTGTTCTGGACTCGCATTTGCATGGTCCGCCGCTTTGACTAGTACGGGTGAGGGTGGCATGAGTACACCCAATATGCCTACTTTCTTGAGGACAAGACCTCATGGGGAGCTGGGAACTTGACTACGCAAGAAAAGAATACACTCGTTCCCGAACTAGGGAAACCAAAGAGCTTGTTCCCTTAAGTGCTGTCTCCAGGGCTTGAACAACGGGCACCCACCTTATCACTGGACCGAGATGGACGTTGTTTATGGTTGGACCATAAAACAAAGTTGTTCATTAGGGGAGCAGTGAGACTTAAGGAACAAGAAGTATACACAGGGGTAAAATGGTAATTTTGTTGGGATTTGTGCCCTAAAACTCGTAGTTTGTAATTATGTTCTAATTAATGTAATAAAGTGTTATTATTTCAATAAAGTGTTATTGTTCGTTATCTACGAGTTTGCCTTTATTTAAACCCTAAATCCAATAAACTAAACATCCAAGGTTGTTAAATGAATTTTTAACTGAATGTAATGTACATAAAAAGGATCTCGGTTCGAGATACAACCTAAAGGGTCTATAGTTAGGGGATAAGGTTTGGGTACCTTACCCTGGTAAAACTATGGATGTGGCCCACTTTGTATTTGGTACAAACACTGTGATCCTAACGTGTTCGTGTAGATGACATGTGAGTGGGGATATCCTATGTAATGAGATTACATAAGACCGGATCACGAAATAGTAACATCTAGCTGTAACTCCGTTGACTAGTTAGGTTTCTATTTCACTAGGATGACCTAGGCAACTTGATCTCAATCTCGAAAGGTGTTACGAACTCTGTTCGCGAGAGATTGTTCTTTGACTAGTATGGGTGAGAGTGGCATGATTCGCCACTCAATATGCCTACCTTCTTGGGGACAAGACCGAGTGAGCGGTGGGAACTTAACTTAGCAAGATGGAATTCACTCATTCCCACCTACTAGGGTAAGTAGAGGAATGTTCCCTTAAGTGGTGTCTCCGGGACTTGAACAAAGGGCCCGACCCTCTCATTGGCCCGAGAGGACTCTGTTTGTTGGTAGGACCACAAACAAATTGTTCATTAGAGAGAGCACCGTACTTAAGGCACAAGATGTAACCTGTGGTAAAACGGTAATTTGACCCGGTGATGTTACGAACATTCGTGAAGGATTGACTTGTTGTTATTGGTCAATATCCATGGACACGTAAATATATCTCGTGAGAAGAGTGCAACCGTGGGACTTTAGTGGAGTGTTTCGCAGATTAACGAATGTTGATTGGGAAGTTAATGAGATTAACCGAGCAATCTTGTATCGTTGGAGCTTCTGATCTGTAGGTCCATTAGGTCCACCTTCTAGTTCGTAAAGGGTTCTTAGATCATTTGAATTTGAAATGTTCAAATTCATTAGGGAATAAACTTAATGTATATTGATACGATATAATATATAGTTTTGGAACTATATATTATAAATTTAATGTGAATATGATTCATATTAAATTATGTGAGAGAATTAAATATTTGAAAGAGTTCAAATATTAAATTTAAATGTAAATGTGATTCATATTTAAAAATTATAGGTTAAATTTAATGTACATTGGATGTGCATTAAAACTATAGGATATAGGGATAATTCATTAAATGTGTTTAATATAAATTAAATATAAAATATTTAATTTATTTTGATTATTTAATTAATATGATTAATTAATTAAATAAGGAACGTGTCAGGAGGACACGTTCCCCTCTCTCTCCCAACTCCCTATTCGATAGGAAGTGGGATATGCCCTCTACTGGGTTTAACTTTTCCTGGAGATAAGTGAAGATTATGATTGATCGATCATTTTCAATTTGACAGAGAAATTCTCTCTCTCACTCTCATTCCCAAAATTATCCAAAAGTTGGAATCCTTCCCACAAAGGATTTTGTTCTAAGTTGAATTTCAGAGGATATGAGGTTTTCCAAATTGGTGGTGTTCTATTGGTGAAAAACAGAGAACTTTTGATGTAACGCCCCTACTTTTCTATGACCAAATTCCTAGGGACATTACTACACATGCATGCATTTATAGGCCGAGAGATAAAAAGAACTTAAAAGCAATTTCCAATTAACGTAAATAGTTCCAGGGATCCCAAAAGAAAACAAAACATTAAAATCGCTTAGAAACATCAATTCAAATTTTTGGCCTATTAAGACGTAAATGAGTTTAACTCCAATTGAAAACATAGAGACAACAACGGTTCAAAAATAAGAATATGCGGAAATCATGCTTTGGTTCCCCATGGTCCTAGTAACGCCCCGTCATCACACGCCCGCACGCCCTTCCCTTTACCTGAAAAACATTTTTAAAAGAAAGGGTGAGTATTGCAAAACAATACCCAGTAAGTAACCTCGCTACCGAGGTTTGGGATATGCATACACATACAATCATGATCTCTAAACTCATTCGTAACATACATAGATGAGACCTAAAACTTTCTAGAGTTGCGTGTCTTTAATCCATGGTCGCATATTTAATTGTCGCCTTTAATCCATGATCGCTTATTCGGTTGCGTGTCTTTAATCCGTGGCTGCTCATTCAATTGTCAGGTCTTTAATCCATGACTGTTTATTTAATTGCCAGGTCTTTAATCCATGGCTGTTCATTTAATTGTGAGGCCGACTGGTCATTCTGAGTCATTTCTTTTCGAGTCCCTCACAGACTTCGCATTTTTGACCCATAGGTCTCTATTGCATGTTTGACCATGCACCTAGCGATCTCAGGATAACCAATGTCCACACTATTCGCTAATTCATTCCGTGGCATACAAAACATGCATGAGGTCCCATCAGTCACATAATGATAGAGTACATATCACAAACATCATCATCGAAGATATCACCATACTTTCTCATGGGCGGTTTGAAGATCATACTTTTGTAAGAAACATGAAACATTCTCATACAAACTACTGTCCTATTCTCACATGAAATAATGGAATCCTTATACATAACATACGAGAATACTTTCACATAAAATAATGGTTCATTTCCACATGATACATCGAAGTATTTGCACATAAAATATTACGTATTCTCACATGAATATCTGTATATTTTCGTATAGAAAATCATAAACTGTTTTCACATGAAATCATAAAAATTCGTTTTCATTTAATCCCATTTAAAATTCGGCACGAGGTCCCTTACCTCGAGCTTCGATTTTTCTCCAAAACCTAATCGAACTCCCTGCCTATTCTCCTTTTAGTGAAACCGATTCACAACATAATTTCCAATTCAAACTCCAAGCATTCACTAAAACCCTAATCATGCGATACTTCAATTACCGTATTAAGATATCGTACCCCGCTTACCTCGAGCTCAAAGCGACCACTTACTAACTCTTAGTCCGTTTTGACGATCAATCCCGCTCCAAGTTCGCTTCCTACAAAAGGTATTCGAACCCGTAACCTAAGTTCTCAACCAAAACGCTTAAATAATCGACGGACACAAATAATTCTCAATCGAACTCGATACCTAGCAAGCAAGATTGCTCACCGAACAACAAAACCCCTGCTGCTTTGTAAAGCCACGACGGCGGCGAAGGCGTGGAGTCCGGCGGCGAGTGAACCGAACCGGTCTTTGGTGCTGCGCAGCAGCGGTGGGCTCGTGGGTTCTCCGGCGCTCCTTCGATCGGGCGCGGCTTTGAACGAGTAAGCTCTCGTTCGTTGCTCGCCGCGCGCAACTCAGCGTGGACGGCCGGAAGCTTTCGGCCACCGAGACTGCGCGGCCGTGAGATTCGTGTGGCGGCGCGCGCTCGGATCGGGGTAGCGTTTGAGTCGAACGAGCGGCTCCGTGACACGGTGGGACCAAGCCGTTCGTGAACTTCGCCGCCGCGTGAGTGTCTTCTCGTCGAATCTGGTGGCGGCTAGGGTAATGGTGAGGGCTTGACTTCTGTTTCGTGGCTTGCCGGCGGCGCTTGACGCACTCCATCGCAAGCAAAGGCGACTTGGACGGCGACTTGACTACCGAGTGACGTGAAGTCCGGCGAGAGCGGCGCGAAAGAGCGGCTTGGACGGCGACGGCAACAGCTGGATTTAGGGTTCTCGGCTAGACATGAGTGCAAGAGAGAGGAGAAAGTTGTAGTGAAGCTAGGGTTAGGGCTTGATAAGATGAAGATTAGGGTTAGGGTTTGGGAAATGTTAAGATGAAGAGGATGGGGACTTAGGATTAGGGTTTGCATCATGTTGGTGGTTTCACTTAAGGGGACTTATATACCAACAATTTAGGTTAAACTTAAATTGCTAAAAGTAGCCCTCCTTTAAACGTTAATAACCAAAATGCCCTTGAAATTGCCCTTTTCCCTTAATTTCATAGTTAATCTCATCTTAAGGAATGATTCACCTAAGTTAACAAAATTACGATCTCCCTCTCGCCGAGTTTGATTAAAACACCATACCAACTAAATACAGCGGCTAATGAAGTGTTAAATAAAATAACTAATAGTACCTGTGATGATGGTCGTCACAATCTTCCCTCCTTAAGAACTTTCGTCCTCGAAAGTTCCTATTCTTGGAATAACTCGGGTATTTAGCTCGCACTTCCTCTTCTCGCTCCCCAGTAGCCTCTTCCGTGCGGTGGTTCTTGCCACAACACCTTAACCAAGCCGATCTCACGACACGGAGGGTCTTTCGATCTCTTGCAATAATTTGTACCTGGCTGCTCGCCATAACTCGGATCTTCGTTAATCGCAATGGTTCAAGTCTATGACATGAGTCGTCCGAACGTACTTTCTCAACATGGAGACATGGAATACGTTATGAACCGCCGAAAGAGAAGGCGGCAGCGCTAATCTGTAGGCCACTGCACCAATCCTCTCTAAGATCTCAAATGGTCCGATGAATCGCGGACTCAACTTCCCTCTCCTACTAACTCGAGTATTCCTTCATTGGGGCCACCTTGAGAAATACGTGGTCCCCGACCTCGAATTCTAGGTCTCTTTGTCTCGTGTCGGCATAACTCTTTCTGCTCGCTCAAGGCGTGTCGCATCCGCGCCCTAATCTTTTGCACCGCGCCGTTAGTGACTGTCATTACTTCGGACCCAACAATCTGGCGTTCACCAACCTCCTCCCGAAAAACGGGAGTTCTGCGCGCGTCTTCCATAGAGAGCTTCAAATGGAGCCATTCCGGATGGTCGATCGGGTAATCAATTATTGTAAGCAAACTCCATCGGATGCAAATGAGTGTCCTAACTACCAGGAAGTCCATAGTGCAAGCTCGCAACATGTCCTCTAATATCCGGTTTAATCGCTCATCGCCATCCGCTCGTGGATGAAAAGTCGCATCAAGTTCAATCGCAACCAACGCTCTCTCGTAAACTCCTCCGGAAGTTGGAGGTGAAACGTGGATCCTCGCTCAAATAATCTTTGATGGAATTCCATGCAAACGGACTATCTCTTCAGTGTAAAGCGCGCGCCACTTATCTCGTAGAATAGGTGTGGGTTTCCACGTATGAAATGTGCCGACTTTGTTAACTGGCCCACTATGACCCAAATCACCGTGTGTAACCTCGTAAAGTTCTAGCACCCAACTATGAAATCCATTGAGATCTCCTCCCATTTCCACCGAGGTACATGTAAAGGTTTGCAAAGAAACTCGCGGTCTCTGCTTCAGGTGCCTTCACCTGCCGACAAGTCAAACACTTGCCGACAAACTCGCTATGTCGCGCTTCATGTTACACCACCAAAATGATCGTTTTTGGATCTCTGTGACATCTTGGTACCGCCAGGATGCATAGAAAATGGTGAGTTATGGGCTTCGTTCAAGATCTCGGTTCCCGCTTGTCGTCGCTGCACGCACACACAATCGTCCCCGAAATAGCAATCCTCCATCCGTGGATAGGGAAAACTCGTCAACTCGCTCGTAGTCACCGTGAGTACGCTTTTTTCTACTAATCGAGGTCCACCGGGTGAGCCTCAATGATACGTTGTCTCAAGGTTGGTTGCTTTCGTTAATCGAGCTAATCGGGCCGTGGTCTTCCCTACCAAGATCGCAATTTCGGCTCGAGCAAACTCGCTCAGTAACTCTGCGGCCATGCGTCGCTACTCGCAGAAGTATGCATCGCTTCTCTGCCGAGGGCATCGGCCACTACATTAGCCTTAGGGATGGTACCGTATGTCAATATCATAATCTTTCACTAATTCCAACCATCTGCGTTGCCTCATGTTCAATTCCTTCCGGGTGAACAGATACTTGATTTTTTATGATCCGTAAAAATCTCGAATTTTCTCGCCATACTGAGTAGTGTCTCCGGATCTTTAGTGCAAATACCACCGCTTTGCTAGTTCCGTGTCATGAGTTGGATAGTTCCTCTCGTGCGTCTTCAATTGTCGGGATGCATAAGTTATTACTTTACCGTCTTTGCATCAAGATACGTACCCCACCTTTTTCTGAAGCATCACCAGAAACCACAAAGCTCCTGTTCCTCGGGAATCGTAAGAATCGGAGTGACACTAATCTGTGCTTGAGTTCCCGGAAACTCGCCTCACAAGCATCATCCCAAACAAATGAGTTTCCTTTACGCGCCACCGAGTCATAGTGCATGGCTATCTTGGCAAAATCCTCGCACGAAACGCCTATAGTATCCCGCAAGACCAGAAAACTACGCACCTCGTAAGCGGTGGTCGGACGAGGCCACCGTGTGGACGGCCTCCACTTTTATTTGGATCAACAGAGACTCGACCGGACACCACATGCCCTAGAAAAGATACATGCTCGAGCCAAAATTCACACTTGGAGAATTTTGCATACAACTTATTCTCTCTCGGTGTGAGTAAGACTTTCCTCAGTGCATTTCATGCTCTTCATCACACCTAGAGTATATCAAGATATCATCGATGAATACAATCACGAACGTATCAAGAAACTCCTTGAAGCATTTCGGTTCATCAAGTCCATGAAAGCGGCGGGAGCATTGGTCGACCAAAGCGGCATCACGGTGAACTCGTAATGCCCATAACGTGATCTCGAATCTTCGTTTTAGGAATATCCTCTTCACGATCCTCAATCGATGGTAGCTTCGATCTCGGATCGATCTTGGAGAACACCGTCGCTCCTGCAATCGATCGAACAAATCATCTATTCGGGAAGAGGATATTTATTCTTGATTGTAACTTTATTCAATTCTTCGTAATCTATACAAAGGCGCATGGATCCGCTTCTTTCTTTTTCACGAACAATACAGTGCTCCCTGCATGTAAAACGCAGGCGTATAAACCTTTGTCTAGCAAGTCTTGTAATCGTATTTTTTAGTTCTTTCAATTCACGGGCGCCATTCTCAGACGGGCTTGGATATCGGGGTCGCCCCCAATTCCAATCCGATGTTAAAATCTACCTCCCCGATTGGGGTATTAGGGAGATCCTCGTGGAAGACGCGTCAGAAACTCATTCACCATCGTAATGCGATGTCACTTTGATCTCTCTGCGCACCTTGCATCTAATATGCAAGCTAGGGCGCCCAAGCTCCCCGATGCAATAACTTCGCCCTAAGAGCGGCGTGAATCACCTTAGGCCTACTTCGTTATCGTGCTCTCAACTCAGTAGTTGAAGTTGGGTCGGGAGGAGTGAACACTACCTCCTTCCCCGAAACAATCAATACAAGCATGGTTCTGCGCTTAACGATCCATGCCCAATATTACATCAAAGTCAAACATGTCTAAGACCACTAGATTCACTGCTAACTCATGGTCTCGCGATGGTCACACTACCATCCTTGACTTTCATATTGGCTAACAAATTTATTCCCGCAGGAGTGGAGATGCAGCGGGGCATCAGAATCGTTTCTAGTTCTAACTCACTTGACTTACCAAGGATGCAGAAATAAAAGAGTGCGTAGAACCGTAATCAAACAATACAAAGGCAAGGTGCCCAAGTAATGGAAGTGTACCAGAATTCACCGAGTCCGAGCCATAGATGTCTCTCACTGGTGCTTGCATAGGCTCTCCTCGATGTATGGCGGCTTCACAAAGCGAGCCCACTATTCATAACCCGTGGTGGCTAGTCTTTGGCTTGACTCGGGCAACTATTAGCTCTGTGCCCTTCCTTTCCACACTTGAAACACACTCCGACCGGGCCAAACACTTACCCTGTCGCTTACACATTCTTTTGCATGCGTGGCCTATCTCCGCCGCTATTTCCGACTGTTGACTTTGGTGGTTTCGCCGGAACCTGCATTTAAAATGCCCTGGTCTATGCGGTACGCTGGGGCGCTTTGTGAGCTGGAATTGGCCTGGTCCCACTTCCTCTTGTGATTTGATTTGTGGGTCGCCGGGCACCACTACTACCTGTGTGCGATGCGTGCTCGCACTCCAAATCGCTCCGCCACTCTCACTGCGAGGCGTAGTCGAGGTGCTAATGCTTGAATAAAGCCTCGAACATTCTCATCCAGCCCCATAATGAAGCGCTCGCTCTTCTTTGCCTCAGATCCACCAATGGGCAAAACGGGACAAACGGGTAAATTCCCTCTCATACACCTCCACCGCTCTCCTGCTCGCACAACAGTGTAAAATTTCGCCGCTTCTCAGAACGAGCAGTGCAGCAGGATAAAATTTCCGCGAGAATGCTTCTTTAAACAGATTCTGTGTAATCGTTTCACGTGGCGATAATGGTTCCTCGGGCGGACTCACCATAAATATGCGTCATCTCTCAAAGCATGAAGGTAAGACAGACACCCTCTGCGTCCTCGGGCGGTTCATCATCAAGATGGTCTCAATGGAGGACAAACCACAACTCAACCACGGGTGGGTCACCTGGAAGACCCATTGAACGACCTAGGATCATAATTTCAAGTCCTTCTGTAACGGACTCAGAGTTGCATCGTTTCGCCCCTGATTTGCTTGGGCCAGCTGGGTGGCGATTGTAGCTCGCACCAGACTCTGCATAGCCTCCACCATCATGGTCATAACATTGGCGTTCCCCTGGTCTGCCACAGGGGCAACTGCAGGTACATTCTCCTGACGGTCAGGCTGGTCCTGGGGGAGTTCTCGAACGGGTGGAGTAACCTCTTCCCGATCCAGGGGTAATCCGGTTGGCGCCAACGTTTTCCCCCCGCCTCGGCCCCTACCACGCCCCCTACCTCTCCCTCGGCCTCTAGGTGGCATTATGTCAAAACTACAATATAGAGAGTTTCTAACTCAGTTTCCTTCACTTTCAAATCATAAGATAGGATCACCCCTTGGGGCTTTTAAGGTTATGTATATGCATAAAACTGTATCATATCATAATCATTTACTTTCTTAATAAAATATCGTAACGTTCTGGCGGTGATCGGAGGCGTTGTTAAACCATGGGAACTACTGCGTGCTTACTCAGTAAGCAAGTCTACTGTAACCCTTAAACCTAGGGCTCGATACCAACCGTAACGCTCTACTTTTCTATGACCAAATTCCTAGGGACATTACTACACATGCATGCATTTATAGGCCGAGAGATAAAAAGAACTTAAAAGCAATTTCCAATTAACGTAAATAGTTCCGGGGATCCCAAAAGAAAACAAAACATTAAAATCGCTTAGAAACATCAATTCAAACTTTGGCCTATTAAGACGTAAATGAGTTTAACTCCAATTGAAAACATATAGACAACAACAGTTCAAAAATAAGAATATGCGGAAATCATCTTTGGTTCCCATGGTCCTAGTAACGCTCCCGTCACACGCCCGCACGCCCTTCCTTTACGAAAAACATTTTTAAAAGAAAGGGTGAGTATTGCAAAACAATACCGAAGTAAGTAACCTCGCTAATGAGGTTTGGGATATGCATACACATACAATCATGATCTCTAAACTCATTCGTAACATACATAGATGGGACCTAAAACTTTCTAGAGTTGCTGTGTCTTTAATCCATGGCTGCATATTTAATTGTCAGGCCTTTAATCCATGATCGCTTATTCGGTTGCGTGTCTTTAATCCGTGGTCGCATTCATTCAATTGTCGTCTTTAATCCATGATTATTTATTTAATTGCCGTGTCTTTAATCCATGGTCGTTCATTTAATTGTGAGGCCGATTGGTCATTCTGAGTCATTTCTTTTCGAGTCCTCATGGACCCTCGTGACTTTGACCCATAGGTCTCTATTGCATGTTTGACCATGCACCTAGCGATCTCGGGATAACCAATGTCCACACTATTCGCTAATTCATTCCGTGGCATACAAAACACATGCATGAGGTCCCATCGGTCACATAATGATAGAGTACATATCACAAACATCATCATCGAGATATCGGTCATACTTTCTCATGGGACGGTTTGAAGATCATACTTTTGTAAGAAACATGAAACATTCTCATACAAACTCATCGTCCTATTCTCACATGAAATAATGGAATCCTTATACATAACATACGAGAATACTTTCACATAAAATAATGGTTCATTTCACATGATACATCAAGTATTTGCACATAAAATATTACGTATTCTCACATGAATATCTCAGATATTTTCGTGATAGAAAATCATAAACTGCTTTCACATGAAATCATAAAAATTCGTTTTCATTTAATCCCATTTAAAATTCTAAAGACGAGGTCCCTTACCTCGAGCTTCGATTTTTTCTCAAAACCTAATCGAACTCCCCGCTATTCTCCTTTAGTGAAACCCGATTCACAACATAATTTCGAATTCAAACTCCAAGCATTCACTAAAATCCTAATCATGCGATACTTCAATTATCAGATTAAGATATCGTGCACTCGCTTACCTCGAGCTCAAAGCGACCACTTACTAACTCTTAGTCCGTTTTGACGATCAATCCCGCTCCAAGTTCGCTTCTACAAAAGGTATTCGAACTCGTAACCTAAGTTCTCAACCAAAACGCTTAAATAATCGGGACGGACACAAATAATTCTCAATCGAACTCGATACCTAGCAAGATTGCTCACCGAACAACAAAACCCTGCTGCTGTAAAGCCACGACGGCCGGCGTGCGTGGAGTCCGGCGAGCGGCTGAACCTTCTGTCTTCGCTGCAGCGACTACTGGCTCGTGGGTTCTCCGCGCTCCTTCGATCGGGCGTCTTTGGAACGAGTAAGCTCGTTCGTTGCTCTCCGGCGCAACTCTCGGCGTGGACGGCCGGAAGCTTTCACCGTGAACTGCGCGGGCGGCGTGGAGATTCGGTGACGTGCGCGCGCTCGGATCGGGGTAGCGTTTGAGCCGAACGAGCGCTCCGTGACACGGTGGGACCCAAGCCGTTCGTGAACTTCGCCGGCGCGTGAGTGTCTTCGCTCGAACGGTGGCGGCTAGGGTAATGGTGAGGCTTGACTTCTCTGTTCGTGGCTTGCCGGCGGCCTTTGACGCACTCCACCGCAAGAAGGCGACTTGGACGGTGGAGTGACGTGAAGTCCGGCGAGCTTGCATGGAAAGGCGGCTTGGACGGCGACGGAATAATATTGGATTTAGGGTTCTCGCCAGACATGAGTGCAAGAGAGAGGAGAAAGTTGTAGTGAAGCTAGGGTTGGGCTTGATAAGATGAAGATTAGGGTTAGGGTTTGGGAAATGTTAAGATGAAGAGGATGGGGACTTAGGATTAGGGTTTGCATCATGTTGGTGGTTTCACTTAAGGGGACTTATATACCAACAATTTAGGTTAAACTTAAATTGCTAAAGTAGCCCTCCTTTAAACGTTAATAACCAAAATGCCCTTGAAATTGCCCTTTTCCCTTAATTTCATAGTTAATCTCATCTTAAGGAATAATTCACCTAAGTTAACAAAATTACGATCTCCCTCTCGCCGAGTTTGATTAAAACACCATACCAACTAAATACAGCGGCTAATGAAGTGTTAAATAAAATAACTAATAGTACCTGTGATGATGGTCGTCACATTTGAAGTTCTTGAGTTGCTGAACATTGGAGCAAGGAGTTGTTGTTCTGCTGAACTACAAAGGTAATTCCTTCTTCCCTTTAGTTTAATAGTTAAACTTAGTTTGTTTGTATGTAATTAATCCATGTCTAATAGGATTAGAATTTCATGCTTGTTCTGTATTTGATTTTTTGTTTCAATTAAAACAATCAAGCACATTAACGATCCCAAACACGTTTCCGCTGCTCAAAGAGATTAGATCTCCATCAAATTTGACCCAATAGTGACTACGAACAACCTGTGAAGGGATGACTCGTGGGGATTGGTTATATCGATGAACGCAACTTGTCCTACAGTGATGGGAGTTCAGCTACAGGTTTTAGTGGAGTGTTACCGTAGCTAATGAATATTGATTAATCGGATCAAAGAGTTTGATCGGTTAATCTCATATCATTGGAGCTCATCAGGTGTAGGTCCATTAGGTCCCTCGATTGGCTCAAATTGGACAAATTGAGGGTTTACCGTTTGAAGTGGATTTAAAGTGTTCAAGTTCATTAATTGGGTAGTTATGTCAATTATATGTGATATAGTTGACATAATATATAGTTTGATGTGAATTAGATTTATAATAAACTATAGAATAACCTAATTAATTAATTAGTGTTAAATTGGAGAAATTGAATTAAGAGAAGTTAATTATGCAAATAAGATTTGTATAATAAGGTATGAGATACCTTATATTATGTAATATGCAAATATGATTTGCATATCATATGGTTGTGGTAAAATGGTGAATTGGTGGAGATTTTAACTCCACCACACACCATTATAAATAGGTGCTTTGTGAAACACTTTGAGGTAGGAGGTTCTCATTATTGGAATTCCATCCAAAGGAAACACCACAAATTCTCTCTAGCCACTCTCAATTCTCTACAATCTTTCTCCAACCCAAATTCCAAAGGGAGTCCCACAACTCTCCTTCAACCTCCTGAAACACAACCGAGAAGAGCTTTTGGAAGTGTCTTTATTTGGATTCGAGGATCGTGTTCGTGAGGTTCGTTAGATCGAGAGAGACCGAGGAGGAATTGCAAGAAGTTGTCTATAAGAGGTAAGTAAAATGTTTACTCTCTGTTTTGCTTCTTGAATCAACATGCTTGACTTAGGAATATATGTTGATATGTTCATTTTTAAGAAATCACACACACAACGAATCAACGACGTTTCACAACGTCTTCCACTGCGGGAAATCGATCCCTCACACACGGGTCTAGATCGACGAGCGATCGACTCAGACGTGCGAGACGAGTGACTTCAAATTCTAGCGATTGAACGACACGGCTGCCAGACGATATCAGCGTGTGGCGCACGTTTGTCGTATGATTGGTAGCTGTTGATTTTTTTAAACCAAGGTCAGTCGACACACAAAGAAGAATGGGTAGGGAGATGAAGCCTTGGTTTCTGTGCCTACTACAAGACAAATCTAAGTATTTGAAAATCCTAATTTCAAAATTCTATTTTTTTTCCTAATTTTGCCCATTGTTTACTCAACAATCACAACAAAACCCATTATCACAATTTCTACAAAAAAATAAAAAATAAATAAACTTAAACATTAAAGGGGCGTTTGGAGCGCAAAGTTGGTTATAATAGTCTGTGGGTGAAGGGATCGTATCCCACAGTGGAAACGTTTTGAATCGCTTTTGCTCTCAATTACGTTATGTGAATTTCAACAAAAACAGAAATTAAGATTAAGCAAAATGGAGATGAGAAGGTTACCTTTGAAGACACTTCTAATTCTTCTCCACCAATGATACTTCTCTCGTTCTCAACGATCACAAACCAATTGAACATTTCCAAAATGACTTCTCCATTGTTCTCTAGGAGAGGGAGAATATGTGAGATTATTTTTGGAGAAATGGAGAGATTTTGAGAGAAATTTGAGAGAGTTTTGAGTTATGGAAAAACCTATTTCTAAAAAATGAACTTCTAACCTTTAATGTGCATCTAAATGCACCTTTATATAGGGAGTGAGGTGGAGATAACTTTCTCCCCCCATTATCCCACTAAATGCACAAATTATGTATTATGCAAATCATATTTGCATATTTGCATAATATAAGGTATCTTATACCTTATGTGCAAATCATATTTGCATAATGTACATTATAAATTGAATCATATTCAATTTTCATGTCTCTCATAATTAATTCCTCTAATTATGAAACAATTTTATAATCAAGCAATAATTTGTAAATTAATCCAAATTTAAGCATATAGTTTATTATGAATCATATTCACATCAAACTATGTATTATATTAATTATATCACATATAATTGATATAAATCCCTTATATGAATTCGAACACTTCATATTCATTCCAAAACTTTAAGGCTTGTTTGGTAGGCAATCCAGATTCTGTTTTATGTTTTCAGATTCACTGAATTCAGTGAATACATGTTTGGCAGACCTGTTTTTAAAAACTGTTTTGGATTTTGTGATCCAAATAGTAGAAATTCTGAAAACAACATTTTTATGTTTTTATTGTATCCAGATTCTGAATTTGAAATTTTAAAATGCAGAATTGTATTAAACAAAGATAAAATCTTAATAAATATAGTATTTCATGTTTATAAACTTTAATTACTTTGGTTAAATTAAAATATGTATAATATAATATATTATAAAATATGAAATATTATATTATATTATAAAATAATAATTATATAAAATTTATTAAAAAAAAACACATGTTAATAAATTAATTAATAATGCCTTATATTCAACATAATATTTAGTTTTACAACTACAACTAATTTTATGATCTATAAATATATTATAGAACACACTTTAAATTACTGTTTAAAATGGAATTAAATTTCTAAATCTGCTAACAAACACATATCTGAAAACATGAAATACAACTCTGTTTTCATTGAATCACTTGTTTTCAAATTTTTGTTTTCGAATTGCCTACCAAACATGCCCTTATTCCCCCGATATATCCATATTGAGCCAACATCTACCTTATGGACTTACAGATCATGAACTCCAATGATACGAGGTGAACCGATCAAACTCTTTGATCCGGTTGACCAACATTCTTCATTAACTACGAGTCACTCCACTATAGACTTGTAGCTGCACTCACCTCACTGTAGGACAAGTTGTGTCCATTGATTTAACCAATTCCTGTGAGTCGACCATTCACCGGTTGTTTGTAGTCACAAATGGGTTAAATTACTGTTTTACCCTTGTGACTACCTCTTGCTTCTTAAGTACCACTGATCCTCTAATGAACAACTAGTATATGGTATGGGCGTACATAAGTCGGGTTGGGTTGGGTTGGGGGATATTTTTGGACCAACCCGAAAATTCGGGTTGGTAATTTCTTCAACCTAATCAACCCTATTCATGAGAGTAACCCAACCCAACCCAACCTAATATTTTCGGGTTGGGTTAGGTTGGGTTGGGTCACCGAGTTATTTTTTTTTAATTTTTTATAATGTTTTAAATTATTTAAAATATTTTTTTTGAATTAATAACTAAAATCACATAAAATTCATATATCAAACTTCAAAATTCATAACATCTTAACATTTGTTAGAAGTCTAGAAGAAAATCATAAGAAATTAACAAATAATTCATTTATAAGTATATATTTAATTAAAATAAAATTAAAAAAAATATAAACTTTGGGTTGGGTTGGGTCAACCTGAGCCTAAAAAACCCTACCCGAGAACTGACACGAACTTTTCGGTTCTCCAAATTTCTAACCCAACCCAAACCGAAAAAAATCTAACCCTACCCAACCCTTACGGTTTGGGTTGGATAGTCCGAATTGCTCGGGTTACCGGGTTAGTTATACACTCCTAGTATATGGTTCTACCATAAACAATGATGCTCTCGGGCCAATGAGAATGTGGGGTCTCGTTGTTCAAGACCTGGATTCAATTCTTAAGCGAACAATCGATCTATTTTCCCTAGCTCTCCCCACGAGGTTTCGTCCCTAAGAAGGTAGACATATTGAGTCGGCAACTCTGGTCACTTTCACCCATACTAGTCTAAGGACAAACACTCGCAGACAGAAGTTCATAACCCACTCAGGATTCTGGTCGAGTCACTAATGGTCATTTATAAATTATTAGTCCTAATCTGTTAACAGTGTTACATCAATAATCTAATAATTCGCGGTCTGGTCTTGCACAATCTCATCGCACATGATGCCCCAACTCGCATTTCAACTACATGAACGAGTTGGATCACCTTGTTTGTATCAAATACAAAGTGGGTCGCATCCACAGTGTTACTAGGATGAGGTTCCCAACTCTATCCATGTACTATAGACCATTTGGGTTATCTACTTGAACATGATCCAACCCGTGTGTCTACTACACACTGCTCAGGATCTCATAAACATAACCTTGGAGTTTAGTTTATTGGATTTAAGTTTTAAATGCGAGATTACAAGAATTGATGAAAATAACTATTTATTCACAACATCAAGTATTTACAAATACCACGAGTTTAGGGCATAAACTCCAACAGTGGGTTATTATATAATCTGTGGGTTATTATAGTATGTGCTTAGGGTGTAAAGTATTATAGTTTGGGTTATTAATAATATGTGTTTGGAGTGCATGTTATTATTACATGGAGTTCTGAATGCTGTAGTTTCTTTTCTTTTTTCTTTTTTTCTGGATTTCACCAGTAATGTTGTATTAAAATTTCATTCTTCCAACTTTTTTTTTTAAAAAAATATATCTAACTCCCTATATATTAATGATATTATATTATCTAACTCCATGGTTTTGGGGTTGGTTTATAAGTTTTGGGCTTGATTTAGGAGTCTAGTTTTTTTTTTTTTTTGTTGATGTGATTAAAAAAGATTGGCTATTTATGGTCCTATGGAAATGATTGCTTTATTCAAACCTTTTATTTAAACAAATAATCATAATAATAATATAAAATTTTAAGTTTTGATTTTTTAGTTTTGGAAATGATTTGACCAATAAAACAGATTTGGCTATCTATGGATAAAATTTAGCTATCTAAGTTATGGAAAGGATTTGTTGTTTAGTTTTGGTTTTTAAGTTTTGGGTTTGCTTTATCTAAACAACCTATACCTAAAAAAATATAGATTGGTCATTCTTGAATTTCAAAAAAATCCCTGGGTTAAAAAACAATGGTATGAATTAGACTTTTTGTCTTTTTTGTCTTAAGACATGATTTTTTTTTTTAATAAAAAAATAGAAGATTTCAGTATTAACCATGCTAGTGATCTAATACATTACCTTTGTTTCCTTTTCCAAACATTCATTTGTACCATTCATTTTATCTGGTTGGTTTGATTAACAAATCATGGTAAATTTCATAATAATCATTTAGATGGGTAACTTAAAATTATGGTAAATTTTATTGAAAGAACATATTAGATGGTTAACTTTATATTTGAAGTAAGTTTTTTTTTTCACCAACCAACTATGGATACACAAGAAACCAATTATAACAACAAAGCACATACATAATCAAACTACATTATTCTCTAACATAAATAATTTTATCCAATGAATATCAACACTACGTTAGCGAGTTTTTTTTTTTTTATTTTAAAAAATACTTTATTACACCAATACTAACAAAACAATCCCATGAGTACACAATAAACCAAATGTTCCATATAAAGAAATACATGCACAAATGTTCGTTTTCTCGTGAACATGCATAATATACAAAAACAATTTTTCGTACTGTAAAATTAAATTAAATAAACCTCGAACTAAGATGGACAACGTCCTAGTTCAAACCCTGTAAGGACACACAAAATAAATTAGTATTTAACTTTACTATAATAAAACCTGCAGGAGAAGTGGACATGTCACCTTAGAAGAGGTAAGAAAATAGTGAAAAAGGATAATGGGTTGGATTTGTGACTTCAACCCTATAATAAAAACAAATGATTCCCTAGTAGAATAGTAAGAAGTTAAGAAGAAAGTTTGAAGCAAACGTATGAGTAAAAGGGACTGACACTCACCAATTGCCTTGTGGAGAAGTAGTTTGGAGAATGAAATTGTCCTCAAACGTTTGAATAAAATAAAAACATATTTAGAAGAGGAGATGGGGGAAGGTGGTTGACAAAAAGACATTAGTGCGCTTATCCACAATATTAAATACAAATAGTAAGGAAGAACAAATGAATATAAAACCATTAACACACGTCATTCAAACTAAACTCACCTAAGGAATCTAACTCCACCCACTATATTTATATCAACAAAAGAGGATATTTCACAAAAATACCTAAAAAAAAAAGAAAATAAATTACCCGCCTTAGGGATGGAAAATTCATCGCATTTTTATTATGAATTTCACGTAACAAAATAGAATGAAACAAAAATGCAAAAAACATAAATGAAAAAAAATAGGAATCGAATGAAACAATTCCTCAATCTCATACTTGAAATTGAGTATTGAGCTAAAAAATACCACAAACAAGCATAAACACTAGGGGTGTACATAAGCCGGGTTGGGTTGGGTTGAGGGAGATTTTTGGACCAACCCGAAAATTCGGGTTGGTCATTCCTTCAACCCAACCAACCCTATTCATGAGAGTAACCCAACCCAACCCAATCCAATATTTTCGGGTTGGGTTGGGTTGGGTCACCGGGTTAACTTTTTTTATTTTTTTAATTATTTTTAAATTATTTAAAATATTTTTTTCTTGAATTAATAACTAAAATCACATGAAATTCAAATATCAAACTTCAAAATTCATAACATCTTAACATTTTGTTAGAAATCTAGAAGAAAACATAAGAAATTAACAAATAATTCATTTATAAGTATATATTTAATTAAAATAAAATTAAAAATATAAACTTTGGGTTGGGTTGGGTTGGGTTGGTCAACCTTGAGCCTAAAAGGCCCAACCCGAGAACCGACCCAAACTTTTGGTTCTTCAAACTTCTAACCCAACCCAAACCGGAAAAAAATCTAACCCTACCCAACCCTTAAGGTTTGGGTTGGGTAGTCCGGGTTGGTCGGGTTACCGGGTTACTTGTACACCCCTAATAAACACAATAATGAAACACGTAAAAATTGGAACCCAATCAAATAATGAAAAAGGTAGGAACTCAATCTACTAATAAACATATTGCAAACCAGAAAATATGAATTATATATAAATATTTTGGTTACAGAGCAATTTCTAGTTTCAAAATATTTGTTTTTCAGCCTTCTAAAATATTTTTCTTTTTATTATATACTTTTACCCTATCTCACTTCATCCACATGTCATTTACATTTTTTTTAAGTTTAAACAAAACTTACTCATAACAAATAACAATCTTATCTTTTTTTTTTCTTCTTATTCTTTTATATATATATATATATATATAATCTTATGATTGAAGATAAGAAAAACATATTTTAAACTAACATGTATTACAATTTAAGAAATTAGTATTACAAATGTTAATGTATTAAAAACAACTTGACATTCAAATTAACCATATTTAAAGTAAAAAAAATGATTTATTTCTTCATCTAAACTTACTAAAATAAAATTATATAGTAAATAACATAAATCTATAGTACTATGAACAAAAATATATATGATATTCATTTTGAGTATAATAATCATTTTGAGTTGTGTTAAAAAATGTATATTCATTTTGAACTTAGTTTTTTTAAAATAACATAAGTATTTGATATATTTTTTTTTTACTTAGTTATTTACAACTTCAAATAATATATTATTCTCAAATTAATCAAATTATAGATAATCCATTATATTGATAAGTTAGAAAAATAAAATCTTAAATCATACAAAGAAAAATTATTTTATCAAGTTTGAAAAGCAAAGTTTAAATTAAAAAAATTAAAATTGACGAAAACAGGTGTTTAAAAAAATTATAAAATATTCCTAAAATAATATAATTTAAAATCTCAAATTTAGAATTGACAGAAACAAATCTATATTATTTTTAGAATTGAGAGAATGAAAACATAAAAATCTTGAAATTTATTTGAATTCTTTTAAATTAATGGATTGAAATCTTTTCCTATCACATTTTTTTTATTTAAAAACTATCAAAGGAAAACGAATAATTAATATGAGAAATATTGAAAATAATGATGTGGAGTAATTTTTGTCATAAACACATGTATATTTTTTTTTGTGTTGAAACGATAAAGTTGACCCTTATGCATTTACTACTTGTTTTTAACACCATGAAAGTGGTCATAATTGCCCTTTTGAATTGAAATTCTTTAGACAAATTAGATTGATTTGTTAGTGAAAGTTAGACAATCAATTAACTTGATTGGTTAGAAATATAAAACACTAAATTTTCAAAAAGAAAATATATTTTACTAAGATTGAAAAACAAACCTTAAATTAAAATTCTTAAATTAATGTAAATATTTTACTAAAATTGAAAAATTAATCTATTACATTGAATCTTTGTTAATTGATGGATTGAAATCCTTTCTTATAACTACATATAATATTTTAAAAAGTATTCTAACATTCCATTAATTTGAAAATTAATCCAAGGCAAATCATAATTAATGTGATATCAAAATAAGAATGTGAGATATTTTATTTCAATTTTTTTTTCTTTAAGGAAAATTTTAAAATATAATAAATTAATAGAAATAAAAAAGTATAAGTCTTAGGATTCATGGAAAAATTTCATAATAATAAAAATTTGAGAAATGGTAGAAAAAACTATACAAAAATAGCTAAAATCAACTCAGACAATAAAACTCTAGGTTAATAAATTTGCACCCAAAACACACTTCAAAACTCCTACTCCTTATACCTATTTGCCCTAAACACAGATTTCAGAACTCCAGACTCAACAATTCTGCACCATAAACACAGATTTGAGAACTCCTCAGACTCCCTAACTCTTACTCACTTCAACTCCAACACCCTGCAACTCCTTGGGCCAAACGACTATTTGGACGCGTTGGGTGGTGGGTGGGTTATAATAGTTTGTGTAGTTATATAATCGTTGTTTACAATACAAGTTATTTAGTCTAGATTATAATAATCTTTATTTGGAGTTGTTGAGTATTTCATAAACTATTATCATTATAACATACACTCCAAACAAACCCTAAATTCACATCAAACGATTATTGTAAGGTTACCTGTTATTATAAGGCTATATTCTTGAATAATTTATGGCACGATCCAGTCATATTTGTGTATCTCACCTCAATTAAAAAATTCTGAACTATTTATTTTAAAAAAAATAGTTTGAATGTGAGTGAGGTTGCATCTAAGTTTATTTTGATGTAGTTGTAAGAATCGAGACATTTAAATAAAATAAATGATTTTAAAAGAGATGAAACGTGACTTCTTCTACATAATCAATAATTTATTTCTTTTTATTTTCCTTTCTTAGTTGGTTAGGTTATTATAATTGTTCCAGCTTTCTTGTAATATAAAGTATATGAAAAAGACATGTGACCCCTTAGTTGACTTGTAATTCCATCCATTAGTGAGATTAATAATAATAATAAAAAAAAAGATTCATATTTTCATTTAGTTTGAGATGCATGACATCAGCATGGTTAAAACCAAAAAGAGATTCTTCTCCCTTGGCGATTTCAAGCTCTCCCGCCGTAGGAAATTTTCTTACATCAAACCTTGGAAATTCGACACTTCCTTAATTTTATCAATCTTACAACTTTTTATGCAACCCCAATGTCCCTGTCAATAATCAGAATTATTCTGGATCTTCCTTCTCCAAACTTCAATGTCTATGGTCCAACGTGGTTGGATTTTTAGATGTAAATGAGTCCACTCCTCTTATTATCAAATGAACAAGTTGAAAATCTCAACAAGAGAAAGAGATTAATAATTACAAACTTACTTAATGCGTAGTTAAGTAAGCCATTGTTAAACCTCATAAATGATTGGTAAAGACTTACGAGTAAACTTATTTTAAGGACACAAACAATATAATTATTAATTGTACAGAGAAAGTCAAACATCAAACCAAATTAACTTCAAAGAGCTCCTTATCTCAATTAATAATTGTTGGAGAGCAAGTTTGTCTCGAAGAAATTGATGGCAATGTTGGGACAACGGTTTGGTGAGTCAATCAACAACTGGATCATTGAGAAGGAATATATTGAATTTGAATACGATTGGACAACACCTAGTGACTTATCAAATGAGCATCGAGTTTAAAGTGTTTGGTGCGAGCGTGAAACACGAGGTTGTAGGCGAGAGCGAAACACTCTTATTGTCACACCGAAGCAGTGGAGTAAATGGCGGAAGGACTCGAAGCTCATGGAGAAGGGAAACCAAAGCTAAGAAATTTCACGTTGAACATGGGATAAGACACGATACTCAGATTCCATGCTGGAGTGGGCAATTACGACTTGCTTCTTGGAGGACCATGACACATGTTAGAACAAAAAAAAAAAAATCAAGTAGCCGCAAATGGATTTGTGATCATCTGGTGAGGCATCCCAATCAACATTCGATGTACCCTGATATATGGAAGTTGATAAACAATTGAATGGACAACTCGAGATGAATGATACCTTAAAGATAGCGAAGAATGCACTTCAAGGCTTGCGTTGATCGTAGGTGATTGAATTGATTTAATTTATTCACAACGAAAGCAATGTATAGACGTGCGTAAAAAAGGTACTAAAGAGAGTCAAGTGTGCTACGGTGGAGCTGAGGATGAGTGAGTAGGGAGTTGTCATTTACAACTAATTACTTTCCAGTGACCATGGGGGTTGAAGTTGGCTTGAGATGAGTAAGGTGCAATCATGTGAGGAGATCCAACCCATTAGGTAAATGATATACCTGATTGCCAAGAAAGTAATGTATAAGGTTGAGATCTTTACGTGCAAAAATAGACTGCAATTGGGAGATGATCCGATCAAGGAGAATGGTGGAACATAAATCGACACAAACACAATGCCTTATGGAGAGTGATAAGTAAAGAGGAGACATTCACATGAGATTGTCTAAAGTTCCAACGAAAAAAGATCGTGCAAAGCATATCAAACTAGCCCCAGGGTTTTTAAGCCATAGAGAGCTTTTTTCAATTTACATACGTGATGAGGCAGATGAGAATTGATGAATCTTTGAGGTTGAGGTGTGAAAACATCTTTTTGCTAGGTGTTATGGAGGAAAGCATTGCTCACATCTATTTCCTTGTTAGGCCAACTCGAACTGACAACCAAAGTGAGAACAATTTGAATGGAGGCATGCTTCATTATCGAACTAAATGTTTCACCATAGTCAATCTCAAGTTGTTGAAAATAGCCTTTGACCACCAAGCATGCTTTGTAGCATTGAACTTGACCATTCAACAATGCATTTGAATTTATAGATCCACTTGATACCAACTAAATGTTAATGAAGGTCGGAGAGAACAAGGTCTCACGTGTTGTTGCGTTGGAGAGCTTCAAATTCTTTAATCATGGTTGATTTTCAAGTAGGGGATAACATCAACCTCTTTTGAAGAATGAGGGTTCAAGTTGGGTTGAATCATAGATAGATAAAGCTTCATTGAGGCCAGTGAAAGAATGCTTAGATCGGGAGATCTTGGACTTGGCTCGAGTAACCATAATTAAGGTGAGATTGGTAGGGACTAATGGTGGTGGGGGAGGTGATGGAAAAGTGTTGGTGTGAGAAGAGCTATGTGAGGGGGAAGGGCTCTTTGTTGGTGTGGTAAGAGATATTGGTGAGGAGTCAATGCAAAAGTGAAGGTGAAATAGAAAAAGATGGTGTAGTTGATGAATGAGTTAATTGAGTGGCTGCAAGTTGTAATGGCAATGGTGTGAACATGGAAAACCATGAGGTGACACTACAAGAATTTTATACTTTTCCGACGCTTTTTCTCCCGACGCTCAGAAAATGGTTGGGATAGATGCATATTACCGACGGTTTATGCAACCGTCGACAAAAGTGAAGGAAAGGCCGACCATTTTAGAAACGGTCGGCAAAGAGATGGGAAACGCCGACCATTTTTAAAAAAGAGGATTTGCTACTGTCTAACTATTGTCTTTAGTTGAAAATAGATCTAGTTGGGTTTATGTTCTAAAGCCTTGTAATTAATAATTTATTTAATAATTGATAATATTTTTATTATTTTATTTGCAATATAATATTATCCATTATATAAAAATTCTAAGATTATTAGTATAATCTTGAATAGTATGTGGTTGATATACGAGAGGATCATGAAATATTTAATCTCTCTTCATAAATTTATTAATTGAGAAGATTAATATTTTATTAGGATAATCATATGCGACTCGATATTAATCATGAGTGAGTTATGAACTCCTACTTGTGAGAGTTTGTCGTTTGATTTTCATAAGTGAGAGTGGATTTTGTAGCCGATTCAATAAGCCTACCATTTTGGGGATATGACCATAGGGAGATGAGAACATAATCTCAGAAGATGAAATTGACTCATTCTCATTTAAGATAAGTAGATGAGTAGTTCACTTAAGTGTTGATTTCGAGACTTGAACAATAGGACTCCACCCTCTCACTGGCACGAGAGTGACTTAATTTATGGTTTTGGATCATAAATAAATTGTACATTAGAGGATTAGTAATACTTAAGGTGAGAGATGTAATTACAGGGGTAAACAAGCTGTAATTGCGAACAACTCGTGAATGATCAACTTGCATGTAGTGATTATATCCATAAATGCAACTTGTCCTAAAGTGTATAAGAGTGCAACTCTAAGTCTATAGAAAAGTGGCCTATAGTTAATGAATGAAAATTAATTAATTATATAGTTTAATTAATTAATTTTGTATCATTGGAGTTTATAATCTATAGGTCCATAAAATCTCATTGCTAGCTCATATGAACAAATAAGGATTAATTTAATTGAAAAAAATTTGAAATGTTCAAATTAATATTTAATTTGAAATGTTCAAACTAATATTTAATATGAAGTGTTCAAATTAATATTTAATATATTAAATATAGAAGAGGAAATATATTTATTGTATTTGATACATTAAATATTAAAATCATTAATATACTAAGTTACATTAAAGAAAAGATATTTATTGAAGTTGAATTAAATTCAAATTAGGAAATAAATATGGTTGGAGAATTTGGAAAGATTTGAATATGATTCAAATTGGTTAAGAATATATTGTTTAATTATTCTTCCTAGCCACTATAAATAGAACCCTAGGAATGAGCCATTTAATATTTTTTCTACACATCTACTCAATAGAAAATTAGAGAATTCCTTCCAAACTTCTTTCGGTTCAATCCCTTGAAGATTTTCTTTTAAGAGGCTCCCACAAGCCTTGGTCTTGTGTTCGTTTCATAGCTAGGAAGACATTGTAGAGGAGAGAAAGACTCACCAGAAAATATTCTCCATATTATGATCTCAAATGTATGGTTTAGTTTTTTTATTTAATTATAATTAAAATAAAAAATGATCCAATGCTTCCGCTGCGGAATAAAGTGTTCATGTCTTTAGTTTAGAAATATAAATTCTCCATTTGAGTTCATGCATTTATAACCCTTGTGATGGGTCATTGTAGGTCATAAGAACAATTTTCTCACCGTTGAAGTTGAATTTATGCTGTTGAAATGGTCCCTGACATAGAAATCATATTGAACCAAATGCTTTCAGATTGTCTTCGTTTGGTTGTTGTCATTTTAGCCAGAAATAAGGAGAGTTACCTTCAATCACTAATGTCGTGATGCAGTTTATAAGGTATACACCATTATAAAATGCCTCCCACCAATAATGCGATGACATTTTTGCTTGTGCAAGTAAAACAAGTCCTATTTCCATGATGTGGCGATGTTTTCTTTCAATTCTCCTGTTTTGAGCTGAAGTATGGGGGCATGGGATTTGTATTTCAATAACTTGTTCCTTGTCATAAGATAAGAAAGGCCTATACACTTCTCCACCATCACATCTAATTACTTTAATTTTGATGTTGCTTTCTTATTGTTTCTCTATATTGTAGCTTAAATTGTTGGAAAACTGAAAAAGTTTCACCTTTGTTCTTTTATGGATAAGTCCACGTATACCTTGTGTAGTCATCAAGGAATGCTATGTAATAAGTAAAACCAATGGTAGATTTAATTGAGGTTGATCCCCACAAACCAGTCTGAATGAGGTCGAATGCGTTTAGAACCCTAGATTCAGAAGAATTGAAGGGTAGCCTAAGAGATTTTTCAAATTTGCATGTCTCACAAAAAGATATGATTTCATTAAAGAAGATTGACAGTTGCTTAAGATTTGATCCCTATGTTTAGGGTAAAGAGAAGTTTATGTCTAAACTTTGTTTCCAATGCTTGTGCAAGATCTGCTCGTTTCTAACCTTGTCGATATTATATTGAAGCTCGAATTGTAATCCTAAATGATCAATTTAGAATCTCAATAATATTAAATCAACACAAGCAATCACAATTGAGGTGCAAGCTTGGGTTCCTTAATCCTTTAGGCTAGATTCACATCTTAGGGTATTCAAATTCTTGAACCCCTTAAAAGTGTTTAGTTCATGATTGGTTTGACATAAACACAACCATTTTTAGGGTTGGATGTCATAGCAAAATACTGGAATTTAAATACCAACTTTGATATAGTTAGGAAAAGAGGGCAAAGGCTACACATTGAAAACCACCAAAATTTGATGCTCTGCTTTATTGTTTAAGTTCAAGAGCAACAACTCATTTGAAGACTTTTCATTAAATAAATACTTCAATTTTAACAACAACAACACAAGAAAAACAAAAAAATAAAGACCCACGAAAAAGACCCACGAAAACTAAGAGAAATGCTAAAGTCGAACACCTACGAGGAACTTGAAGTTGCTAATGTTTATCTTTATGCTCAGATCAACAAAGAAGAAAAAAAAGATGGAAGAAAGCTAAGAAAAACTAGAGGAAAAGAAAATAAAACAGAGAAAAACAATTGGAAAAAAAACCCATGAAATTGAACTTCAAAAAACACTCCATTCTTTATCCAAAATGGCTCCCCTCTTCTTCTCCATTTATAAGCCTTCAATAGGGTTGCAAACTCTCTAAAAATCGTACATAAACTTCCACAAATCAAGCACAAATCACAGATTTCCTTTTTGGGTTTCGTAGTTATTTTTTTCCTTTTTTGCGTGGTCTGCCCAAAATTGCAAATTGCATTGTAATTTTGCATGATTATGCATTTTTTCTTGATTCTACATTTTTTCGCGATTCCATCTGGTCTGCCTAGGATTGTAAGTTGCATTGTGTAATTTTTCGATTATGCATTTTTCGCAATTCCTGCACAAAAGTATGTTATTAAGATTTTTTATTCTAATTGCTTTTATTCTTCTTTTTTTCCCAATTCCAAGATATTTTCAGTTATTTTCCAATAATCTAAAGACAAAACAAGAATATTTTAATTATTTGGACGTTAAATAAGCCTTAATACTAAGGCTTCTCACTTATCCATGTAGTATGCCCCTTTGGGTTATTTTTTGAACATTATTCTCCTATATGTCAACCACATATTGTTTAAGATTACATTAATAAGCTTGAATTTTTCATATAATAGATAATATTATGTTGCAAATAAAATAATAAAAATATTATTAATTATTAAATAATTATTAATTACGAGCCTTTATGACATAAATCTCAACAGTAACAAGTATTGTATTCCACTAGATCAAAAATTTTCTTGATAGTGAAGTTAACGCTGAGTGAATTCAATTAAAAATCAAACCAATCATCAAGTAAATGTTGTGATAACTAATCATGCAAAAGTAAAATTAAGAGCTCAAACAAAATTTAATGCAGTTAAAACAAAGTAACTTGCAGAAATAGCAAAGTCTTGTAAATATGAACTAAGACAGACTCAGATTAGGGTGAATCATGTATTAATTAACTAAGATCTCGTTTGATAACCATTTAGTTTTTAGTTTCTGATTTTTGAAAATTATGCTTGTTTTTCTATAATTTCTCTTCATTTTTCTCAGCAATTGATTTCTGTTGTTGCCAAAATCCGGACAGGATAACTCACCTGACCTTCACGTAACAACCACTGTGAATTTGTTTGAAGGGGGAGGAACGTGGCCTGAAGAAAGATCTGAACACCGGTGTGGTGCTTGCCACACAGGCTCCGATGCTTAACTCAGAGAGTGTTTAGATAAGTTTAGCAAGGGTTTCTAAAGTGGAGAAGCAGTTCTCTTTCCTTTGATAAGAGGAATATTTATAGGTCTTTCTAGGGTGTCAACCCTAATCCATCATGAAACAGGAAAAGGAGAGTGCCATCTTCCGATATGGATCCGGGGCCCAGAAGAGGAAGAAGAAGACGGATCGATCCCACAGAGAGGTCGGCCTCGACCTCGGGTGGGCCGTGGTCATGGTCGGCCTCGGCCCAATTGGGCTCGGCCTCGGCTGGGTTGTGGTCGGCCTCGACCCAATTGGGCTCGGCCTCGGCTGGCGTGGTCGGCCTCGGCCTCGGCTGGCGTGGTTGGCCTCGACCACGGCTGGCGTGGTCGGCCTCGGTCACGACTGGCGTGGTCGGCCTTGGCCTCGACCTTGGACAGGCGAGCCCAATCTTCACCTATTGCTCAGTTTGAAGGCCCAGTTTCTTCTACCTTTTGCATGGTCTCGGTCTTTCTTTGTGTGTTTGCTTTTTTGTTTCCTCTGTATTCCAAATTTGTCCTTATGGTCCAATTTCACCCATAACATAGCCCCCACTCCCTAATTAGGATGCATGATGTAGTTTCAAACTAATGGTATGGAGACTGATTTGGGAGTATTTAGATTCATCTCTTTGCTTAGGACATTTTCACTTTGGTCATACTAGATTACTCTCTAAAGGTGTAGATTTAAACTCTAAGGTAGTCTTTGGATTATCCTGAGATTGCTCGATCATACCCCGTAGGGCTGATCCTAGTCTTCCCATGGTGTGAGATTCTCCTATAGATTCATGGTGTTCGACCACTTTCCTGGAGAAAATTTTAAGGTTCCAAGGTAGTCCTTGGATTATCCCGGGATTGCTCGATCATACCCCGTAGGGTTGATCCTAGTCTTCCCATGGTGTAAGATTCTCCTCTGGATTCATGGTGTTCGACCACTTTCCTGGAGAAAATTCTAAGGCTCCAAGGTAGTCCTTGGATTATCCTGGGATTGCTCGATCATACCCGTAGGGCTGATCCTAGTCTTCCCATGGTGTAAGATTCTCCTCTGGATTCATGGTGTTCGACCACTTTCACGGAGAAAATTTTAAGGCTCCAAGGTCGCCCTTGGATTATCACGGGATTGCTCGATCATACCCCGTAGGTCGATCCTAGTCTTCCCATGGTGTAAGATTCTCCTCTGGATTCATGGTGTTCAACCACTTTCCTGGAGAAAATTTTAAGGCTCCAAGGTAGTCCTTGAATTATCCTGGGATTGCTCGATCATACCCCGTAGGGCTGATCATAGTCTTCCCATGGTGTAAGATTTTTCTCTTGAAGGTTCGCACATTTGGTTTTCTAAAAAGCATATCAAAGTTATCTCGTAGCTTCAATCGTGTGTGATCTTGACGGGATGAAGACGTCATTAATTGTTGAAATTTTTGGTCAAGTCTTGTTGAAACAGAGCTGAGAAGAGAAGAGCGAGTTCAAATCAAACATGTGGTGGGGTCGACCTTCATGGTCGGCCTCGGCCTTTTAGGGTCGGCCTCGGCCTCGACCCTTAAGGGTTGGCCTCGGCCACGCCGAGGTCGGCCTCGACTCTTTGGGTCTGGCCTCGACAGGGTTGCCTTGCTTGGTTTGCTAAAAATTAAGCACATGTCGGGGTCGTCCTCGGCCTATACTCCTGGTCTCGGCCTTGATAGTAACCCCCTTGTTGAAACGGAGCTGAGAAAGAACGAGAGAGTTTGGACCGAACACGTGGTGTTGTTGGCCTCTTAAGGTCGGCCTCGGCCTATGCTTCTGGGGTTGGCTTTGGCTTCTAGTCAACCCTGACCAATCTTCTCATGATTTTCAGATCATTATTGTTGGTTGAATTTCATCTTCTCAAATGAGTTGCTTTTCACAAATATTGCTTGAACTGTCACTTGATTGGGAGATATATCTCCTATGTAGCCCCCTTTGTTTGAGGAGGAATCAAATTCATGTTTGAACAAAATTGTAGCTTGAAAAAAAAAAAGTATTCTATTGACTATCTAGTAATCAATGCAAATGCATATAACATAAAACTATTCTAAACAAATGACATATGACTAAAAAGAAACATTTAACTTTTCGTGCAATGGTCATCAAAAAATTTCTTGTTGGGGTTCATGATTAGGGTGATCAACATCAGGTAGGACTTGAGAAAAATCAGGTCGACCTCGGCCAAAATCTGGTCGGCCTTCGTAGTCTCCTCCAGCTGGTCCTCCAAAGATGGTTCTGATTTCCCTTGGAGGTTCTAGGTCAGGTCGGCCTCGACCTTCTCTGATCGACCTCGACTCCTCATAGTCATCGCCCCTGACATATTCCCTCAAATATCCTTCTCGGATCAGTGTTTCAATTTCATCTTTCAACTGAAAGCAATCTCGAGTTGCATGTCCATGATCTTGATGGAATACACAATACTTATTCTTGTCTCTTTTTTCAGATGAGGTTTTCATCTTTTCTGGGTATTTGACAAGGTTAGTACTGCGAATTTCCATCAGAATTTTCTCGGTGGAGAATCTTGTTGGTGTGTACTTCTCGAACTTTTGACCTCGGCTTACCCTAGGGTCAGGTCGACCTCGGTCATAATCTTCAACCTTCCTCTTCTTTGAGTTATGATAATGGCTTTCTATTGCCCTATCATGCTCAGAAGTGCGCCCACTTCTTCCTTTGTTTGTTGTAGCTTCTTTGGATTTCAAAAGCTCCTCTGCACTCATATATTTTTGTGCCCTAGTAATAAATTCAACATAAGAAGTTGGTTCCTTCTTACCTATTGATCTGGGCAGCCTTTTGTCCTGGAGTCCTGCTACTATTGCAATCAAGGCTGTTGCTTCAGTAAATCCTTCTACTCGTAGCGCTTCATTATTGAATCGGGAGATATAATCACGCAAACTCTCTCTTGGCTCTTGTTTTATAGTTAACAAGTGCATTTGTGGTTTGTGTTGGTCTCTTCCTCCTAGGAATTGGGTCACGAATGCTCGAGCTAACTCCTTGAATGACCCTATCGATCTTCTTTTGATTTTCCTGAACCATTCTTTAGCAGGTCCTGTTAGGGTAGAGGAGAATGCCCTGCACTTCATTGCATCTGAGAATTCCTGTAGGTCCATCAGGGATCTGTATGTATCTAGATGTTCTACTGGATCTGAGCTTCCATCATATGGTGTGATGGTTGGGACCTTAAATTTTGGGGGAGCCTTTTCTTTCATGATTGAGTCTACGAATGTTGGATCTGCTTGTTCAATAAGAGTTTCAAGATCTAACCTTTCATGATCAAGGTTCTTCAAAAAACTTCCTTGGAGATTCTCCAAGATATTTCCCTGTAATTCTTTCTTAATTTTCAGCAGATCTGCCTTCCATGGGGGACTTCGGGTCTGACTTTTCAGGGTGATCTTCTTGACCTCGGCCTCGGCCTCGACCCCGTCGTCGGCCAAAATGGCCCCGACCTCGGCTAGCAGGGTTTCGACTCTGGCTTTGGCCTGTCGCTTTCGTTTGTTGTTGATCAAACTCCGTAAGTCTGATCTTGTCGCCATCTTCATCTTAGCTTCGTTGTCACGCCCTCGTGACACAGCCGTTCTTTTCGGAACTTTTGTGCATCGTCTGCGGATTACGATCTTGCCTTGGCTATTCTACCGTGGTTGCACTTTGATCCCTTTGAGTCACCTTTTTCTGATTGCCTCCTAGAATCAGCTTATCCTTTGGTCTCTGTATGTGAGATTCTGACTCACCCACATCTTCAAGCATTGGTCCTTTTCCTTTTTTAGGATCTCGAACAAGTGACTCTGTTCTATTTTTCGTTGGAGGAGTTTGGTTGTTGAGTTTTTCCAGAATCCTAGCCAGGTTTCGGTCCATTCCATTCATCATCTTCTTTAGTTCAGCAATCTCCTCCTCTTGTTGGACTTCATGAATATGAAGTCGAGGGGGAGTAACTTCCTTTGTTCTTCGGGGATGATGATCAGAATCAGAATCTTCTCCATCCAGATTGTAGTTTCTTTTCTTCATCGCCTTGCATGACATGGATTTAGGGTGTTCAAGAATCTTTCAAATAAGCTTGCTTTTCTTCCCCACAGACGGCGCCAACTGTTGTTGCCAAAATCCGGACAGGATAACTCACCTGACCTTCACGTGACAACCACTGTGAATTTGTTTGAAAGGGGAGGAACGTGGCCTGCAAAAGAAGAAAGATCTGAACACCGGTGTGGTGCTTGCCACACAGGCTCCGATGCTTAACTCAGAGAGTGTTTAGATAAGTTTAGCAAGGGTTTCTAGAGTGGAGAAGCAGTTCTCTTTCCTTTGATAAGAGGAATATTTATAGGTCTTTCTAGGGTGTCAACCCTAATCCATCATGAAACAGGAAAAGGAGAGTGCCATCTTCCGATATGGATCCGGGGCCCAGAAGAGGAAGAAGAAGACGGATCGATCCCACAGAGAGGTCGGCCTCGACCTCGGGTGGGTCGTGGTCGGCCTCGGCCTCGGCCTCGGCTGGCGTGGTCGACCTCGCCACTACCGGGTCTGTTCGCCCTACCGGGCGTGGTCGGCCTTGGCCTCGACCTTGACAAAGCGAGCCCAATCTTCACCTATTGCTCAGTTTGAAGGCCCAGTTTCTTCTACCTTTTGCATGGTCTCGGTCTTTCTTTGTGTGTTTGCTTTTTTGTTTCCTCTGTATTCCAAATTTGTCCTTATGGTCCAATTTCACCCATAACAATTTCCATTTTTCTTTGAGGTACCATTTAAGTTTCTAGCTAAATTTAAAAAACAAGAACAAGTTTTTGAAAACTATTTTTTTTAGTTTTCAAAACTTAGTTTGATTTTTGAAAACATAGGTACAAAGTAAATAAGAAAACATAAAAACCTATTGGTAGAAATAGTATTTTTAGGCTTAATTTTCAAAAATTGAAAACCAAAAATTAAATGGTTATAAAACGAGGCCTAATTAAACAATTGAAGTTCATTAAATTCATTCAATCACAATAGTTCACTAAGTCTTCTACAAAAATACCCACTGTTTGATGTGAGCATTAGGTAAGCCATTATCTTTAATCGATCCACTTAGACAACTTCTACCCCAAATGGGCTGATGTGATTTATGAGTTTTCAACTTTTGATCGAGTGAACTTTGAGTGAAAAAAAGTAAATAAATATGTTTAACTCGTGCAAGTGCGCACTTAGTAATTAGGGAATATCCCAAAATATCATTTTCCAAGAGAACAAATAACAAAAATATTGCAAAAGTAATAATATAAATAGAATTGCAATTTAAAAACTAAAAAAAATGTAAAAATAGAAGTTGGGTTAGTGTGATTTAGCACTGGAATTAAGGTGGAAAACAGATTGCGAAAATAGATTGGAAAATCAAAATTGTCAAAGAAAATTACAGAAATAGATTTCAGAAGCAGATTGCAGAAACGAATTAGCAAAATTAAAATGGTATGAAATGTAAAATAAAAATAAGGATGTAAGGAAAATTACGCAATGAAGGAAAAGCCAAAATTGTTACTCCTATTCACCTTGAAATTAGGTTTAAGGAGGCTAAGTGAGTGACTTAAATGTCTATAGTCTCTCTATCTTAGATGATTTGGCTCAACAATTTTATGAGTTTTGGATTACTCTTTAATTTAATCCCTATATCTACGGTAAAGATTGGCTTATGTCTAAACTCTTGTCTCCATCACTTGTGCGAAATCCGCCTATCACTAATTCCCTATCGGTGTTAGATTAAAAACTTAAGTTTTTACCCTAATTGATCAATCTAAGATCTCAATGACATTTTTTTCAACACAAGGGAACAATTGAAATGTAGGCTCAGTTTTTGTTGTAATTTTGGCTAAATTTATTTCTTAGGGAATTCACATCCTTGAACCCCTAAGAAATTTAGCTCATAATTAACTTAAAAATCTCACAAAAAAATTACAGAAATAAAATCCATGGTAGAAGAATTACTTAAAAGCCTAATTGAAACCACAATCTAAAGGAATTAATTAAAACTTGATATCCAATTTAGAATTGAAGAATGAAGGGGAAAAGATGCATTATGCAGTAAAATACCACCTGCGTGGACAAAGCCACAAACAAAAACAAAAGCTTTAATGGAAGTAATTATTCAAATCTAAATTCTGGACAAAAACTCATGAACTTGAAATCATCTAACGGAGGTAAATTTGAGTTTCTTCAATCTAAATTGAATCCAATAAATGTACTAAAACAAAGATTGAAAATAACGCAACTCAACCAAGTAAAATAGAAATTGAGTAAAAACAAAACAAAACAATACATCAATGTTCATTACAACTCCTCTCTTGCTCCTCAATCGATTCAACTCTCATTATTTCTAGGAAGAGAATGAATCTTCATAACTCAAGTTCAATAACAAAGGAAAAAAATAGAAAAAATATAGAGAAAAAAAACCATGAACAACAACCTTTATAGGGGGTAGCATGTATGACGGATGAAGTCCCGAGAGTGCACGACTTGTGGCCAGGAGTGTCAGCAGAAAAGGAAATAACTCGAGAGAATGAATGCTTTTCCTGTGATAGGTGCTCCAAGAGAAGTGAGCACGTTTTGAGGGTAAAAGAAGCGCAAGACGCTGAGTTTTGTTGTTTTTTCGAAGTGATTGCCACAGAAGGTGGCCAATTATGGGTTGGTCGAAAGGGAGTGCCAAAAGAGAGCGAGCTAGCTATGTCAGAGAGCTTTCAAACTTTGCTACGGTAAGGTGTCATTCATAGAATATGTGTGTTGTAGTGGCCAAATTGGACAATGTATTTTCGAGTACGCTACTCTTAGCTAGGCGAGAGAATGTCGAAGCCAATTGCCATGGTTTGTCTGGTGATTCCCAGGCCAAGTCTTAGAGTTGGGTGCGAGAAGGCTTTAGGAGGGATAACCCACAACTAGTGGTAGTTGTTTTGTCGTGCTTATGTTTCTGGTCACCAGGCCAAGCCCTAGAGTTTGGTGCAGGAAGGTTCTTGGGGGTGGTACAGGGCATAAGTAGTGTGTAGGTGCGATTTTCCAGCAGGTCCGCAAGTAGCCAACCCAAGTTTGGATGATCACCGGGACGATACTAAGTTTAAGTAGGGGAAAATGTCACAATTCATTGTGTGATGAGGTGGATTGTGCCCCTGAGTAAGTCACTGAGTTTAAGTGGGGAATAGTGTCACAATCCATTGTGTGATGAGATGAATTGTGCCTCCAAGTAAGTCATCGAGGACAATGACTAGTTTAAATAGGGGAGAATATCACAACTGTATTGGAAGAGTATAGGTTTTGACTGATGAGATTGAATCATGCAGCGGAAGCGATATGAATCACGATGCTCCGTTGTGTTACTTAAAATCTACTTAAAATTGCACATACAACTCTTGTATACTAGATTAAGCATTAGGAGAAGGAGAATCTTACGACAACTAACCTTTGAAGAACGATTCTTCTCGTATTCCTTCTCCCGCGATCAAGCACGATTTCAACGATCTCTACGAACTCTCGATCTCAAATCTACGAACTGAACAGAAACACCTCCACAAGGGCTTCTCGGTTGTTCTCCGACAGATGAGGGAGAATAGTGGGATTCCCTTTGGTTTGGATTTTGGAGAGAGTAGAAAAAAAAGGAGAGAGCTTTTGAAACTTGATTTCCAAAAATATTAGAATCAACTAAGGAATGTTTCTTCAAGCATCATTTTATAATAGGAGGGGGTAGAGAGAAATTCTCCACCAATTTTCTATTTAATCACAAACTATATAATATGCAAATCATATTTGCATAATTATATAGTATAAAGTATCACATACCTTATTATACAAATCACATTGCATAATGTGGGATTAAAATTTAATCACATTCAATTTTCACATTTCTCAAATCAATTTCTCCAAATATGCCATAATTTCATAATTAGGCAATAACATAGTTTAATATGAATCTCATTCACATCAAACTATATATCATATCAATTATATCTCATATAATTGACATAAATACTCTTTATGTGAATTTGAACACTTCAAATTCACTCCAAACTTTATACCCTCATTAATTCCATAATTGAGCCAACTGAGGGACCTAATGGACCAAACTGTAGATCATGAGCTCTAATGATCCGAGACTAACTGATCAAACTCTTTGATCCCGTTAATCAACATTTATTAACTACGGGGTCACTCCACTATAGACTCGTAGTTGCGCTCTCCTCACTGTAGGACAAGTTGTATCCATTGATATAACCAATACCTATGAGCCAACCCTTCAAGATT
Organism: Trichosanthes cucumerina; assembly: GCA_036507285.1. Taxonomy (NCBI): domain Eukaryota; kingdom Viridiplantae; phylum Streptophyta; class Magnoliopsida; order Cucurbitales; family Cucurbitaceae; genus Trichosanthes; species Trichosanthes cucumerina. Next base: position 9,128,407 of record CM071839.1, on the reverse strand, counting down.
GTTCGTAGTCACAGCTGGGTCAAATTACCGTTTTACCCCTGGGCCTACCTCTTGCTCCTTAAGTACCACTGTTCCTCTAATGAATAACTTGTTTACGGTTCTACCATAAACAACGTCCCTCTCGGGCCAGTGAGAGGGTGGGGCCCCGTTGTTCAAGCCCTGAAGTCAACGCTTAAGGGAACAACCCATCTAGTTTCCCTAGCGGAAGAACGAGTGAATTCCATCTTGCGGAGTTAAGTTCCCAGCTACTCACGTGGTTCTGCCCCTGAGAAGGTAGGCATATTGAGTGGCAACACTGGCACACTCTCACCCGTACTAGTCTAAGGACAACGCCCCGCACACAAGAGTTCGTAACTCGCTCAGGATTAAGGTCGAGTCACTAGTGGTCATCTACGAATTTATTAGTCCTAAACTGTTAACGGTGTTACATCAGTTGGTCTAATAATTCACGGTCCGATCTTGTACAATCTCATTGCATAGGATGCCCCCACTCGCATGTCTGCTACATGAACGAGTTGGATCGCCTCGTTTGTATCCAATAAAAAATGGGTTGCATCCATAGTGTTATCAGGATGAGGTTCCTAACCTTATCCATATACTGTAGACCATTCGGGTCATTTACTCGAACGTGATCCTATATGTATGTCCACTACACACCGTTTAAGATCTCATAAATATGTATGACCTTGGAGCTTAGTTTATTAGATTAAGTTTGAAATGCGAGATACAAGGTTTGATGAGAAAATAACTTTTATTTATAAATACATCAAATGTTAAAAACGACACGAGTTTAGGACATACACCCCAACAGTAACACCCACAAATAAGACTAGTGCCATGAGGCGACCGAAAGGATGATGGATCATCTAACACACCAAAGATAGGTGGGCATAAATGTCAAGTTGAGGGCAAGCAAGATTGAAAGCATCAGTGCTATCAGAGGTGTTGGCGACAAGCCTAGTTGGGCCAGATGCGACCTTAGGTCGTAGCCTCGAAAGTCAGCGTTTTGTCCTGAGTTCTGACGAACAACTCTGGAGTTAAGTTCGTATGTGGGCTAGATGTAAGCTTGTCAGATTTCGTGTCAATCGGAGTCCACATGGATGCTTCACCCTGGCGTATGATCCCTCGCTAAATTGTCGTGCATGAGTGTCAAATCTAAAAATCCTCATAATATACTATAAAGGGTAGCATGGTATTGGCTCTCCATCACTTCTTGGCCTCATGATTAAGTGAGCCACCCCATGGCACATATGTGTATCGTGGCGTGGGTGAGTGTTGCGGGATGAGTGTTTGAGCATCTCCTTTAAGAATGAGGATTTCAAGGAAAATGTCAGGCGACATTGCACCCTTCCTAAGGTTCCGATATCGGACTTGTCACACCCCCTCCCGAACTACTTGCTAACTTAGCCCGGTAGACGGCGTGAAGCCAACAGACATCGTTCACCTCTCTAACGATACCTGTTGACCCTGTTTTACCTTATAAGCATACTAAACCTGTATAAGAAACAACTAAAACATAACACAGCGAAATATTGACAATTACGTAACCTACGTAAGGGGTAACCCTACTTATGACTCTCTGGAAAACTGAAAGAGATATGAATATCAGAACCAAAAACATACCCAACCATGGATCACACAACCACAACCTAAAATGTACACATAAACATAAGTTCATAGTCCATCTTCTATACAACTCCACCCACGTACAACATATCAAACTTGTGAAGCTTCCAGCAGACTATGGCAGGTTTTCAGGCACCGGGAGCTCGATCTCTACCTGAAAAGTGGGAAAAACACTGAAAGAATGAGCTATGAAGCTCAAAGTGAGTGACTTGAGTTTAAAAGAAAGCTATTAACTCGTAAATCATATCACCGCCATCTATGAGCATATGCATCCTGTAATCAAATGTTAAAAGTAATCGTGTAATCATAATAGCTTTTCATGAAAACCAAGCAAGTATATCGTTAAAATCTCGTAAGGCATGTAAATGAGATAAACTCTTTTTAAAACATGTCACAATCCACGTTTGTTCTACGATGTAGTGGGGCCCGCCAAAGACTCCCATCGTCTTTGTCGTAGTGGGGCCCCGCCAAAGACTCTCACGATGCAAATACTGTTGTCACGGAGTTCACTCAACGTCGACAACAGAAATGACCTGTGTGCACACGGTACCATAGAGCCTCGGGCTCAATATTTCAGAAGATCATATGAAAACATTTGAACATGCCTGCTAATCTTTTCTTTCATAAAACTCAAGCTTACTTAGCTTGTTCATAAAACTGGAAATCTTTAAAAACATACTTGCTAAACATACTCGCTCGAAATCATAGCATTTCCATAAACTTTGGAAATTCAATAAACATATGCTCGTGTATAAATTTCATCAAGACATTTAGGCTCATCATGAACACTTTAAAACATTTCTAAGAAATCATGAATGCTCATAAACAAGTGTTCAAGGAAAACAATAAGAATCTAAACCCTTTTCATTCAAGCAACACTTGTATTTCTTAAAACATAATTCAAGCATATAGAACATTTTTGAAGTTCGTTTAGTCACTCACAGTGTTAGAACTAGAGTCTTGACCCGTACACTCGACCTATTTGCTCTTGGCCTGTCAAACAAACCAAATTCAACTATTAGAACCTCGAGCTCCTGGTACCTGATATCCTGCCATAGCCTGCTGGAAGCTCCTTAGGTCTTGATACTTTGTACGTGGCAGGTGTTGTATAGCAAGTCCTTATGTGTTATAGTTTATTTGAGAGGACTATGTAGTTATAGCTGTTTGTACATTAGTGGTTGTATAAACAGTGGTTGTTGTGTTTTAAGTTGTGATGCACTTTTCGTTTAGGTTTTCAAGAGAGACTTATGAAGAGTTTCTCCTTATGTATGTTTAGTAGTTGTTAAGTTTCCGCTGTGTTATGTTAAAGTGTTCCATAAGCGAACATAGTATGTTTATCAGGTAAAATAGGGTCAGCAGGTATTGTTAAGAGGTAAACAATGTCTGTTGGCTTCACGCCACTTTTCGGGCTAAGTTAGCAGGTAGTTCGGGAGGGGGTGTGACAGGACTTGTTAGCAGCCAACGATACAAAAATGACTTGACATGGACACAAAAGGGTTCATGCCTCGATATGACTGGATGGATGTTCGAGAGGCTCTGATTTCAAAGGTGACTCATAGGTAGGCAAGTGACTAGAGTCACAACAAAGTGAAAATACACGAAGGGAAACATGTATGACCAAGTTAAGTGCTACTTGAATGGATCGAATTTGATGCAGAAGCGTTTCAATCACTTTTACTCACAAATATATTGTGGTATTCTCACCAAAACAGAAAACAAGTTAAACATAAATTGGGAAGAATAAAATTACCTTTTGAAGAATTCTTTCTTCACGTATTCCTTCTCAAATCTTGATCACAAACACCTATCGATTTTGAACACCTCCACTATGGCTAAGAGAGGAAGAACGGTGGGAGATCCTTTTTGAAATTGGGAGAGAATTTTAGAGAGGAGTTGTATTTTGGAAGTGCAAAATCCAAAAATGAGCATTCAACCTTTAAAATGCATCCCAATACACTCTAATATAATGTGTGATGATGGTGGTAACTTCCTCCACCCATTAATCCACTATTTACACAATTAATGCATTATGCAAATCATATTTGCATAATTGCATAATATAAGGTATCATATATACCTTATTTACATTTTGCAAATCATACTTGTGTAATGCATAAGGTAAAATATCATATACTTTATTTATTAATTGAATCATATTCAATCATGCACATCTCTCTAATATTATTAAGTATGAGAAAATTTCACACTAAATTAATCCCTTAGATAATAATCCAAATATAATATATGATTCAATATGAATCATATTCACATCAAACTATATATTATATCGATTATATCACATATAATCGATATATCTCACATTTACAAATTTGAACATTTCAAATTCGCTCCAAAACTTTATACCCTTGATATATCCATGTTGACCTAATGGACCTACAGATCATGAGCTCCAATGATACGAGTTTAATCGATCATTCATTAACTACGAGTCATTCCACTATAAACTCGTAGCTGCACTCTCTTCACTGTAGGGCAAGTCGTGTCATTGATTTAACCAATATCCATGAGTCGACCCTTCACAGGTTGTTCGTAATCAAAGTTGAGTCAAATTATCACGTTTTACTCATGTGGTTACTTTTTTCTCCTTAAGTACCACTAATCTTCTTATGAGTAATTTGTTTATGGTCCTATCATAAACAAAGTCCATTTCGAGCCAGTGAGAGGGTGAAACCTCGTTGTTCAAGACATGGTGATATGAACCACCAGGACATCAAATTATTATTTTCTAATTTTTATATAATTCTATTATTTTTTCAATTTTATCATTTTTATGACATTTTAAGTAGGGGTATTTTGGTCATTTGTCATGATATGACATTTAGGGTTTTGGGAAACTATTTAAAGCTTGGCCATTAGGTTGTACAAGGAGTTTTTGGATGAATACAATTTTCATGTGATTTGTTGCAGAGCCACATTATCACCATTTGCAATTCTTGAGTACAGGGTGGCAAGCCAGGAACATTCAGGTAGGTTTGATCAACTTGCTTGTGGAATGTTCCATCCTTGAGTGAGGAACTAGTTTCCTTACCTCTTGGTCTTCGATCATAAAGGTAATCCACATCTAGTCCTTTTCCTTGGGATTGAAACGAATCGATTTGGGAGTTTTAATGTTTGAGAATTAGGGGTTCACATAACCAAAGGGTTCCTAATTCCAATTCGCTAGGGTTTTCTTATCATTTGGTATCAGAGCTTTGGCTCTAGATCGAATATATCCTTTTTTTTTTCTCTCATCTATATTCTGAATTTTTGTTTCCAAAATTCTTGTCTCGTTTATTTATAAAAAAACATTACTTGCAATTTGATCTATGCGCTTTATCTTTCTAAACAAATAATTGTTTATGATTATTCATGCATAATTTTTTGAAGCAATTATATTTTATTTGATCATATTTGGAGAAAAATTTAACCATAAACCTTTTTATTCAAAATTCAGAGAGTAGATTCCAAAAGCATACATATTTTCTTAGAAATTTGTTCTTTGAGAATTTTTCCGCTACACATCTACAAAATTGTTCTGATTTGGCCTATTTTTAGTTTAGTGTTCAAGACTCCAAATCGATTGATTCCAGTGCCTAATTTGAATCAAATCGACTTAAGTTTGATGAAACAATACTGGTTCTGGAAAAGGTCGAAGTAAAATAGAAGAAAAAATCGTTTGTGTTCATACTGTTCAAATCTGGAAAATCTGGAAAATCTTATCTATCTGATTTGAATAATTTTTACCGAGACCAAATGATCATATTTTAAGCCCAAATTTTATATACTCGTTCTTGTGGGTAAAATAAAATCTCAAAAATTTTCATTTGAAAGAACCGGATGAAAGATACCGAACCTGGCCAAGCCAATTCGATTCTACAACAACCCAATTTCTTTTCTGCAGCAACTTTTCTTTCTTAGCTTTTTGTTATCTAAAATTCTTTCTTTTAAGCCCAATTTTTGTTCACGTGATTTTGATACATTTAGCTGAGTGTATTAAATTTCACTCAATTTTAAGAGCTCTAACTATTTTTACCAAATTTACAATCTACCCTCGTCATCATAAACCATAGTCCCTATAGTTTTTTCATTGTGATCAAAGAAGGTATTTTTGTTGATTAGGGTTATTTTGTGAATTTGTGCATAAACTCTTGCTTGTTTGCAGCGCTTATCTTAATTCCAAACACTTGCAAGTAGTTTAGTACTTAAAAAAACTAAAAAAATTATTTAGTTGTTTGCTTTTCTTTGTTCATCTTACATAATTCCTTGAATCTTGAATCTTAAATTCTTGATTCTAGATATCTTGTTTTTGTTATTTCCTTTCTTAGTTTGTTGGATCTTGAACATTAGGTTCTTGATTTCTAGTTTTCATTTTTTTTTTATATTCTACTATTCTTTGCTTGAGTTTGACACTTTACAATCATTCTTGCTTGGTTTGTTTCTAGCTTGCTTCTCTGATCTTAGTTGCAAAGTTTTGGCTCACACCCTATCTTTGAGAGAGATTACATCTTGTAAGGGAGAGTTTACATTAAGGAGAGTAAACACGAGTGAACTTCATATGTTGAGTGAAGCACGTGAGAGAGTGAATTGTGAGGTCCAATTTTCTTTATGCTAACATCTTCTTGCAGTCATGTATGCACAAAGGAGATCTCTAAGGAATGATCATAATGTTGATCGAAATAAGCCTCCAGTGTTCTTTGGGAGTATTTGCAATCCAGAGGAGTACCTTTATTGGGAGGAGGAAATTGATGCCATATTTGATCATCACCACTATAGTGAAAATGAAAAGGTAAAATTTATCATATCTTCATTTGAGGATTATGCCCTAACATGGTGGAACATTTTGGTGTCGAAAAAGAGAAAAAGTGGAGATTATGCAATATTCTCATGGAAAGAAATCAAACTTCTAATGAGGAAGCGTTTTGTTCCTAAGTCTTTCCACAAATTGCAAACTTTAAGACAAGGGAGCAAAAACGTGGAAAAGTATTATGAAGAAATGCTCCTATTAATTGAGGAAATGAACTTGGATGAGGATGAGGAAGCTATCATGGACCGATTCTACCAAGGACTTAATAAGAATATTGCCAAGATGATTGTTGAACGAGAAGAAATTCAACCTTTTGAGAATCTGGAAGAGATGGTGGATATTGCCATCAAAATAGAAAGGTAACTCCAACGGAGATCTTTAAGGTACACTAAATCTACGACTACCTCCAATGCCAATACATTTGTGACAAAGGTTAGTTTACCTACCATGTATGAGCATTTTAATAAGGTACAATGTAGAAAAGAGAAGTTTATCAATGTTGTACATATGCATAATAATGATATTTTGCCTAGTAGGTCATTAGATAGCAAGGAATCACATGACTATACTCTTACTACTACTGTTGTGCCACTTGTTTCTGGAGAATCATATTGTGTTGATGGTAGTGGGAGAGCGAAAGTAGATGATAGTGAGCTTGAAACTCAATTATTTTGTAATAACACTGTTAGTACATTCAATCACGAAGTTACATGTGATCCTACTCTTGTATCAATGCTTCCAAGAGAAGTAAAACTTGATGTGTGTGAGTTGGAAAATAAAAGGCTTGAGACCGAGGAAAAAACAATAATAGAAATTTATGAAAAAGAAAAATGTGAAAACACAAATGAGAGAGAAAAGCAAGTGAGTAATGCTCGGTCTAGAGATCAAAATGAGAGAAAGGCTAAAAATGTGCCTTTAAGAACTTGTGAGAACAGATCTTTCTTGATTTCAAAACAAAACATTTTTTAACTTGATAAAAGAGATTGTTTTCTAACAAGTGAGCTTCAACGAAGTTTGCCTAGTTTTTCTTTTGAGTTTTTGCAGGTTGTTAAAGCATTGAACATGAACCAAAACTCAAAGATTAGTTCAAATTCTTTCTATAGTTGCAAACTATATGTGAATTGGAAGAACCATCATTCTTTCCAATAGAAAAGGAATCCAAGAGAAGATGAGTCATTGACATTTCATGCTTATGATGTTGATTTACCAGGGAGACCATTCAAGAGAAACCCAAGAAGAGTCACATCATTCTCTTCTCATGATTTTAAGACCGCTTTACAAGGAATTGATTTGAATTCGAAGACGAATCCTTTAAAAGAAGGAGAGGATGATATGAACCACTAGGGCATCAAATTATTATTTTCTAATTTTTATATAATTGTATTATTTTTCCAATTTTTATCCTTTTTATGACATTTTAAGTAGGGGTATTTTGGTCATTTGTCATGATATGACATTTAGGGTTTTGGGAAGCTATTTAAAGCTTGGCCATTAGGTTGTACAAGGAGTTTTTGGATGAATACAATTTTCATGTGATTTGTTGCAGAGCCACATTATCACCATTTGCAATTCTTGAGTACAGGGTTGCAAGCCAGGAACATTTAGGTAGGTTTGATCAACTTGCTTGTGGAATGTTCCATCCTTGAGTGAGGAACTAGTTTCCTTACCTCTTGGTCTTCGATCATAAGGTAATCCACATCTAGTCCTTTTCCTTGGGATTGAAACGAATCGATTTGGGGATTTTAGTGTTTGAGAATTAGGGGTTCACATAACCAAAGGGTTCCTAATTCCAATTCGCTAGGGTTTTCTTATCACATGGATTCAACCCTTAAGATAACAACCTATCTAAATTTCCTAGATCGGGAACGAGTGAATTCCATCTTGCAGAGTTAAGTTCTTAGCTCCCCACGAGGTTTTGTCCCCAAGAAGGTAGACATATTGAGTTGACATCTCCGACCACTCTCACTCATACTAGTCAAAGAACAAATCCATGTAGACAGGAGTTCGTAACTCGTTTAGGATTCAGGTCGAGTCACTAATGGTTATCTATAAATTATTATACCCAATATGTTAATGGTGTTATATCAGTTGGCTAATAATTCGTGGTCTGGTCTTGTACGATCTCATCACACAGGATGCCCCCACTTGCATGTCAACTACATGAACAAGTTGGATTGTCTCGTTTATATAAAATGCAAAGTTGGCCGCATCTATAGTGTTACCAAGATAGGGTTCCTAATCTTATCCATGTAGTATAGACCATTATGGTTACAATATTTGAACATTATCCTATCCTGTGTGTCCACTACACATTGTTCAATTCCTCATTACAATAACGCTAGAGCTTAGTTTATTGGATTTAAGTTTAAATGTGAGTACACAAGAAATGATAAAAAAAAAACTCTTTATTGATTTCATCGATCATTTACAAATACCACGAGTTTAGGGCATAAAACCCAAACACTGCTGCATATGTACAAAAACTTGATTGAGGATGAATAATCTCACCTAAGATCTGATGAAGCCACAAAGGATTGTGAAAGGAGAATTGAGACTTGAATTTCCCTTAAGATTGGCCATGATCGAGTGTAAAATCATGATGTTGCATGGTTAGAGAGTTACGACCATGACATTTCTCTTGCCCTCCCTTTATAGTATCCTATTATGATTGAAAAATCCATTAACTTGGTAAGAAATCCAATCAATTCGTGCAAAAAAAATCTAGATCTTTCCATAATTGGCACTTCACGATTTGTTTCCTAATTTGCGTTTTTTTAACTGTTGTGCATTGTAGATTCGATTTTGCAATTTTGATTATGAAATTTTTAAATTTCGTACACAAAAGAAACTCTTTTAGTTTATCTTTTCTCTTTTCCTCATTCCTTCTTTCACATGCACTTCTCATAGATTATTGATGTTTTTCAAGCTTTTACCAACTTTTTCCTTTGCATTCTAAAGCAAAGCAAGCATAAATTAAGCTTATAAGAGTTAAATAACCCTTAATATATTAAGGCCTATCAACTTCCTCTAATTCTCCTAAATATTAAGGAAACATTAGTACAACTCGGTTGGCCAAGTGAAGTCGAGTACAAAATTAAAGACTCACAAATCAAATGAACAAACAAATGCCCTCCAATAATTTAATTAATTAACAATAATCATCCCCCCTAATCCTCATCCTTGGGTGATTTAGTGAATGATCCAAGGAAACTAACAAAACAATAAATTGAAGACATAATGTTGTAATAAAAAGACAGTAAATGGCTAGATTAAGAGAAGAAGAAGAAAAATGGAAGAAGGGATTCCGTGCAGACATTATTTCCATAACACCGACAAGAATCTTTCCTCTATCGAAAAATTCCATCACAGTAACCCTGCCTTTGGTAAGAACTCCGTTCCTCCAAATTGTCTCCTCGTACAACTCTCCTCTTCAATTGGCCAGACAACAGCTTAAGTAACTTTGTCTATTTTCAAAAATGAGGGTTGAGTGGGCAAACTGGACACATACGCCGCTCTATAGGTTTTCGCATCCTTCATGGAATATTTCATTTCAACTCATTTAATGAAGCATTCAACACGAGCGAATTTTGTACACACTTCACATTCAGAATGTGCTTCAATGAACTAGACAACTTCAACAAGCTTCAACCTTTAAATCTCAACAACTAACTTAACTTTGCTCCTTTGATTTGACATGTTTTACCTAATTTCAACATACAACCTAGTGAGCCAATATCAATTTGATAGTAAATTTAAGAGCATTAAATATGCGAGATTATGACATAATTAACACTATCTAGCTCCTAAATGCATTGTGTTTCATCCTAAATAACTCTCTATTGGAGTTATCACTTGTGTGGGCATGCTCTTTGATTTACGTGGGTGAGAATGACTTTTATAGTTGGTTAAATAAGCTTACCGTTTTGAGTAATTGATCCAATAGAGAGCTAGGAACATAAGTTTTACAAGATGAAACTCACTTCTTCTTAGATGAGAAGTTCTCTAAAGTGTTTATTTTAAGACTTGAACAGTGAAACCCTACCCTATAACTGGCTTGAGAAAGGACTTAGTTTATGATTGGATTATAAACATAGATTGTTCCTTAGGGAGTCAGTGATACTTAAAGTATAAAATGCACTTAAAAGAGAAAAACAAGCTCTAACTGTAACTCCAAACAATTTGTGAAGGATCAAGTTGCATGAAATGATTATACCCACAAAAACAACTTGCCTTACAATGTATAAGATCAGTACTTTAGATCTATAGTGGAGTGATCTTGAGTTAATGAATAAAAAATAACTGATTAATGAGTTTAATTAATTAATTTTATATCATTAGAGTTTAGAATCTGTAGGCCCATAAAGTATCAATTATGTTAAAAGAAAAATAAAATAAAATTAGAGACCTCGTTTGATAACACCATTTGGTTTTTGAAAATTAAACTAATAAATACTACTTTTTTCATTTTTGGTACTTGTGGAAATCTTGAAAATTCTACAAAAGGTAAATTAACTTTAAACTTTTTGTTTAAAACCAAATAGTTTCAAAGTTGGTCCCAACTTGATTTCTAAGACCGTGTTTGATAACCATTTGGTTTTTGGTTTTTGGTTTTTGAATATTACGTTTGTTTTTCCTCAAAATTTTCTGTAGAATGGTTTTCATCTCCTACAAAACGAGTAAATCCTTAGGTGAGAGTAGTTTTTATAGGCTTACTTTTTAAAAAAGGAAAAATTAAAAACCAAATGGTTATTAAACAAAGCCTAATTATTTAGAAATTATATACTTCCGCTATAGAGTGAATAGTTCAATTTCACTGGTTGAGAGGTGAGTCTCAAAACATTTTTAATAAATGGTTGTGAGAGACAAAGTTTTTAAAATTACTAATATTTAAAAAAAAATCTCCGATTCTATTTATTTTGTCCTAAAATGATTGAAAATTGTTTTCCTCCTAAAATTTTTCTCACTGTGTATCATTATTCCTCTCTGATTATTCTTTTTCTTCTTCCATCAGAACTACCGTTAGCTGCTCACTTTCGCCCGAATCTTTTTCCCTGTTTTCTTTCCTTCTTCTTCTCTTTTTTTTCCTTATCTTTTCTTTCTCTTTTCTACTTCTCTTCTTCTTCCCTCTCATTTTCATCTTCTCTTCTCCTTTCTTTCCTTCTTGATGATCGAAAATCCGGAATATAGATTGTTGTGCCGTGAAACCACTGCCTTGAAAGCAAATTCGGCACGACCTTGGTGCGAATCGTGTTTGCCGGTTGCTTCCCAAGGTTAACAGAACATCGAACTCGAACGTGCACTCGTTGGAGGACGATTTGGAATCAACTCAAACTTTGCTCAGATCCAAAAAGAAGAAGAAGAATGTATGATAGATTTGTGTAAAAATATATTCGTTTCAGATCTGAACGTTTTGGAAAAAATCTGAACGTTTTTTGAATAAAACGTTTTTTATTGTAATAAATGAAAAACGTGTTAATGAGGACATAATTACCTTAACGGTAAAATAAAAAAATAAGAAGTAATAAAAAATTTCCTTTTTTCGCATAGTAGCGCATTTACGAAACCCGCCTCAAACCGACCGGCGCACATGTGTATGCGTGTAGAGAAAGATCTTATTTACACTCCATGAATTCTTTGTAAGCCCCTTAACATGCTTACACATATAAACCCCCTTTCCACTTTAAAAACTATCCATGTGGGACTTTTTTAAGTTTGTAATGGGTCAATGGCCCATAGTCATTCCCAACAGTCCCCCACGAATGATTATCAAGATGAAAGAAAAAGAAGAGAAACAAATTCTGAGCAAAGAAAGGAGAATAAACTTAAGCATCAATATCTTACGATTTGAATTGATACATAGTGAAGCAAGGCAACAACCTAATTAAAGAAAGTGAGTTACCTCTTGAACTTTCAATAGTTATAGTTGAGACCCCCACAACACGTTTCAGTCCTTATGTTGTTGTTGATTCCGCAATAAGTAACACTCAAGTGTTGTTGATGGTCATGCACATAAAACCTTGTGTCATCGTGAGAGCTCTAGAAAGAGACCCTTTAAATTCTTTCATAGAAGGCGGCCAGACTTTCACACTCACGTTCCTTGCTTCATCAAGTATGTCGAAGACAAACCACTCAAATCCGAACTATGAAGACTTTATAGTTATCCATCAAGTTTATATTAAGACCACCCAAATAACTGGGCTATGGAACACTTCTTAATTGTCCATCAAGTCTATATTTGGACCACCCAAATAAGGGCTATGGAATCACTATAAGGGTTTGAGTCCCACACTAGTTGAAAACTCTAGAATTACTCTCCTTGTCAGGCCTTTAGTGAGAAGATCTGCCAAATTCCTTTCAGACCTCACATATTCCAAGTAGATAATCCCACTCTTCAGCAACTGTTTCACAACTTCATGTCTAAGCCGTATATGCCTTCTTTTCCCATTATACACACTATTCTTGGCAATATCTATGGCAGCTTGTGAATCACAATAATGTAGAGAGACTGGCACAGATGACCCCCACAATGGTATATCTCCCAGCAAGCTTCTTAGCCATTCTGCCTCTTGTCCTGCCAACTCGAGAGCTATAAACTCAGATTCCATGGTGGAACGTGCAATGCACGTTTGCTTTGTTGATTTCCAGAAAATAGCTCCTCCACCTAGTATGAATACATATCCACTAGTGGAGCTCACTTCGTCATTATCTGTTACCCAATTTGCATCACAATATCCTTCTAACACAGTAGGAAATTTATTAAAATGCAAACAGTAATCCATAGTACCTTTAAGGTACCTCAATAATCGACGAATAGCAATCCAGTGATATTTGTCAGGATTATGTGTGTATCTACTCAATCTACTCACAACATATGCAATGTCAGGTCTAGTATAGTTCCTCAAAAACATGACACTACCTATTATTTTTGCATATTCTGATTGAGAAACAATATCTCCCTTATTCTTTTTAAGATTCATACTAGCATCATAAGGTGTTCTTGCAGGAATATCATCAAAACAATCAAATCTCTTTAGCAATTTTTCAATGTAGTGTGATTGACATAATGAGAAACCGTTTTCTGTCTTTCTAATCTTAACACCAAGTATTACATCAGCCTCACCTAAATCTTTCATTTCAAAGTGTGAGGACAGAAGTAACTTAGTATCATTAATCACTTCTAAGTTTGTACCAAAGATAAGCATATCATCAACATACAAACAAATAATCACACGATCAGCTCCAAACATTTTTTAGTAAACACATGTATCAGAACAATTTACTTTAAAATTGTTGCTTATCAAAGTATCATTAAATTTCTCGTACCATTGTTTGGGAGCTTGTTTTAGACCATAAAGAGATTTTTAAGTTTACATACCTTGTCCTCTTGACTAGTAACTATAAAGCCTTCAGGTTGTATCATATATATTTCCTCCTCTAAGTCTCCATTGATGAATGTTGTTTTTACATCCATTTGATGTATTAACAGGCCACGTATTCCTGCATAAGCTATTAAGGCACGAATAGTAACTATTTTAGTTACAGGGGAGTATGTATCGAAATAATCAATGTCATGTTTTTGTGTATACCCCACAACTACTAATCTAGCCTTAAAATTTTCAATTGAGCCATCAGGTTTAATTTTCTTTTTAAAAATCCATTTGCACCTAATGGGATTATTTCCTTTAGGAAGATCCACTAAGTCTCATGTTTGGTTCATAATTAAGGAATCTAGCTCACTCTTAGTTGCTTCCTTCTAAAAGCTAGAGTCTATTGAACTTAAAGCCTCTTGATATGTTTTCGGATCTTCATCTATCAGGTACATGCAAGCAAATTGATCATCTATTTTATCTGAATTTTCAACTAGAAAAACAGTAAGAAAGTCGGGTCCAAAATCCTTATTAATTTTTTGTCTCTTACTTCTTCTAGGTTCAGATTCATGAATGCTATCAGTAGTGGATGGTGCACATGCAGGTAGATCACTGTGTATAGCTAATTGATTATTATGTGAAGTGTATACTTGTTCATTAACATATCTCGCCATGGGAAAGATATGTTCAAAAAATATAGCATCTCTATATTCACAAATTGAATTATCACTTAAACACATAAATCTATAAGCAACACTATTATTAGCATAACCAATAAAGACACAATCAAATGTTTTAGATCCAACAGTAGGTTTCTTAAATTCTTGATATTCTACTTTGGTTAAGCACCCCCACACTCTTAGATAACTTAGGTTAGGAGAGTAACCTTTCCACATCTCATATGGGGTCTTATCCAGTCTTTTATGGGGAACCATATTAAGAATAAAACAAGCAGAAAGTACAGTTTCTCCCCACATATTATTGGAAAATCCAGAACTCAACAACATAACATTCATCATTTCCTTTAATGTTCTATTTTTACGTTCAACTATGCCATTTTGTTGAGGAGAATAAGGTGCAGTCTTTTCATGAATTATGTCATTCACCTCACAAAATTCCTTGAGAGAATTATCATTATATTCACCACCTCTATCAGATCTTAACCTTTTTATTTTTCTATCCAATTGATTTTCTACTTCTGTTTTGAATTTTATAAAAGCACCACTAGCTTCATTCTTTGATTTTAGAAGGTAAATTTTTGTATATCTAGAATAGTCATCTACAAAAGATATATAATACTTTTTACCACCCCTACTTGGAATATTTCTAAAATCAGCTAAGTTTGAGTGAATTAATTCAAGTAATTCAGTACTTCTGGCTATGATTGATTTAAAAGGCCTTTTAGTAAACTTTGCTTCTACACATGCTGAGCATCTATTATTTCCATGTGATTCTGATACATTAATTAGGTGCAAGTTTTTCAGCCTTTTAATGTATGCAATATTTACATGTCCTAGTCTACCATGTCATACATCAATAGATTCAACAATATAAGCAGAATGAGAGGAATTTTCATTCATTGCAGGAGGAACAAAAACAGTATTTAAAACAAACAGACCATCAACTAAATATCCCTTATGTGACGACCACCACCAAAGGTACTGATTATTTATCCTATTTAACGTTCTATCAACCTGTGTGTGTCTAATTGGATTTGTGAATTCCATCAAGCTCGGTGTTAATGAGTTTTTAATTTTATTAGTTTAAGGCGAAATATTATCCTTTAGACAACTATTGTTAATAATTAAAAGAAAAAGGAAGTGACAATGGCATTTTGGTGATTAATGTCTAAATTAGGGTGATAAATAGCACTTGGTTTGACCTAATTTGATAGTATATAAGCTCCTTATCATTGAAAGGTTAAAAGAAACCCTAGCCCAACAACATCTTCTCCTCCTCCTTGTATCTAACCCTAGGCCTAACCCTAATCGTCTTCCTCCTTCAATCTCCTCGCCCTAGCCGTGAGGATTCCAAACCACCGTAGCTCCCCGCCGCAACTTCACGAAGGAAACTCAACCTCCTTGCAAACGTCCGCGCCACAGCGCCTTCAAGCCGAGGTGCATGCGGCAAAGAACTCCGCCGTGGCGATCATCGAGCAAGATCGATTCGATTCGTTCGCCCGCCGCGCTCGCGTCGCTCCACGCCGACGTCGACCATCCAACCGCTGCTCGCGCTGCTGCACGCCGAAAGGAAGACGATCGATCGCCGCGCGCATCGGCCAATCCGCGAGCCTTCACACTGCATCCGCCACCACAAGTTCCTCCGATTCACATACCCTTCGCCGGATTCGGCGTTGCTGCCGCCGTCGGTTAGCGAGACCCCCACGCCGTCGCGAAGCCACCGTCAAGAGCGAAACTCCAATGATCGTCATCCTCGACTCCAATCGCCAGATCTTCACGAGCACCGCAGCGAGGCCTCGCCGGACTTCACGCGTGCCACGCCGACCAGTGCCGTTTCGCAAACGCTGAGATTTCGACCGGTAAGCGTGATTGTTAAGTTCGGTTTGAGTTAGAGCTACACGAGACCTATTGGATATCTAGACATTAAATTGAGAACGTAACCCCTGTTTGAATGCATTGTAGGAACGAAGTGAATTTGGTGCAAGACTTCCAAGCTTTGGAGCAAACAAATCCACGTTCGATTTATTATTCGGGGTCGAGGTAATTGGAGAAAAGTGAGAATTACAGACGCTTTCGTACTTAGATTCTTTATATTGAATGAACTGTGTAGTAGGATAACGAATAGAAGAATTCTTGGTTGTGAGTTATTTGGAAAGGACCGTTAATTTAAGAATTAGAAGGAAAGAGTGAGATCAAAGCTCGAGGTAAGGGACCTTGTGCGAATCTTTTAAATGGGATTAAAGAAAACGAATTTCAATATTTTATGTGAAATTAGTACGATATTTTACTTAAAAAGATTTAATGATTTTACACGAGAATATTCCGATATTTTATGTGAGAATGCCTTGATATTCTATGTGAGGATATCTCAATATTTTATGTGAGCATAACCTAGTATTTTATGCGAGAATATCTTTGTATTTTATGTAAGGATATTCCATTACTTCATGTGAGGATATTCTGATGATTATCTATGAGAATATTGCATGATTATATACGTGAGTATTACACCTATCGATGTGAAAAGTCATGATTTGCATATCAATGATAATGGTTGTGGCATGTACGCTATAGTTATGTTGAATGATGGGACCTCATGCATGATATGTATGTCATGAAATGATTTGATGAAAAATGTGGACATTGGTCTCCTGAGTGCATTATGTGCATGGTCAAACATGCATTAGAGACCCTATGGGTCAAATTACAGGAAGTCTGTGAGGACTAATTTATACAGAGGGTGCGTGAGGACTCAAACCATACAGGGTGCAGTGAGGGACTCAAATGATTACAGGGTCCGTGAGGACTCAAAACGAAATGACTCGGGATGACCAATCGGCCACTTAAATAAAAAAGGAAGTCATGGATTAAAGACGACAATATGAGAAAGTTTTAGGTCCCGCATATGTACATTTCGAACAAGTTTAAAAGTCATGATCAGTATGTGTATGCATATCCCAAACCTCTGAAGCGAGGTCACTTACTGGGTATTGTTTTGCAATACTCACCCTTTCTTTTAAAAATGTTTTTGAGGTAAGGCCAAGGACGTGCAGGCGAGTGTGAGGAGGCGCGTTGCTAGAGCCATGGGAATAGACATGTTTTCCGACATTTCTCTTTACAAACCGATGTTGTCCCTTTATGTTTTTCAAGTTTAAATTTACTTTACTGGACTTCAAATAGGCCATGTTTAAAGCTGCTCCTTTTATCTGCTTTTAAACGTTTTCTTGGGATCCCTAAAGACAAATTATTTTCATTGGAGATTTAAAGATCGTTTTATCTCTTTTGGCCTATAAATGCATGCATGTGTAGTAATGTCCCTAAGAGTTTAGTCATAGAAAAGTAGGGGCGTTACACCTTACCCACAAAGTCACCATTTTTTGTGATAATAACCTTGTCAGCCTCAAACACAATCCTAAGTCCAGGTTTGTTCAACAAACTCCCAGACACCAAATTCCTACGCAATGAAGGAACATACAATACATCACTAAGAGATAAAGTTTTTCCAGAAGCAAGTTTTAGTATAATCTTCCATTTTCCAAGAACTCCAGCAGTGGCTGAGTTGCCCATGAACACACATTCACCATCGGTACTATCTTGGAAGTCATGAAACAGATCTCGATTTGAACAGAAATGCCTCGAAGCTCCAGTATCAAGAATCCAGCCAGACTTGTTCTCCACTAGATTTGCTTCTACGATCACAACAACAATAATTTCATCTTCCACAATGTTGGCTTGTGGAGCAGGTCTGATAGGTCCAGGGTTTTGATATGGTCTCCCTTTCCTCTGGTTACACTGATATGATTTGTGGGCGGTTTCCCACAAACGTAGCATATCAGCTTGGACTTCTCAATTCGTCCGCCAGCAGCCTTAAAATGATGTCCTTTTTTCTGCAATGGTTTTTCTTTTGCAACCTGTTTTTCCTTGTATTTGAACCTGTCCTTTGATGCAACAGAAGATTCAACCAAGTTAGCATTAACGAAATTTAAAAATCAGAGTTCAGCTTATCTTTCTGTCTGTTGGCTTCTTGATGCGGATGTGGTGATTAATTCTTGTAGAGTCAAATCTTTCTTTGTGTTTTGGTGATTACGATAATCACTCCAGGAAGGTGGAAATTTTTCAAGCAAAACATTTGCTGAAGGATTTCGCACATTTTCATCCTTCTGACACAGAATACATTGGCCACCGATTTTCATACTCATGAACCTGGTTCATCACCGTTTGTCATCCTTCATCTAAAACCGCAACCACTTACCGACAACGTATTTTCTCCTACCAGCATCATCTCCACCATATCTGGATTCGAGAGTACTCCAGATGACCTTTGCAGATTTCTGAATGACGAACAGATCAAACAAGGAATCTGTCATATGGTTGAGCAGATGACCCCTTACTCGCTTGTTATCTTTCTCAAATTTTTCAGGATCGGGAAGAACAGGGACAAATTGTGTGTCAGTAGATGCGGTCGGATCAACAAGGTTGGATCGGTCCCGATCTGAATATTCTGTGGTCAGAACATAGTCCACCTCCAGTTGCTCAAAGAAGATCAGAAGCTTCTGGGACCAACGACGGTAATTTGCTGCATCGAGTGGTTCCAACTTGGACAGATTTGGAAGAACCTTCCCGGATTTGATCGACATGGGAAATTTACTTTCAAATTGATGATCGAAAATCCGGAATATAGATTGTTGTGACGTGAAGCCACCGCCTTGAAAGCAAATTCGGCACGACCTTGGTGCGAATCGTGTTTGTCGGTTGCTCCCCAAGGTTAACAGAACATCGAACTCGAACGTGCACTCGTTGGAGGACGATTTGGAGTCAACTCAAACTTTGCTCAGATCCAAAAAGAAGAAGAAGAATGTATGATAGATTTGTGTAAAACCTAAAAATATATTCGTTTCAGATCTGAAACGTTTTTTATTGGAATAAATGAAAAACTTGTTAATGAGGACATAATTACCTTAACGGTAAAATAATAAAATAAGAAGTAATAAAAAATTTCTTTTTTTCGCGCAAGCACATTTACCCAAACCCACCCACCCGATCGGACGGCAGCACGCGTGTGGGAAAAGATCTTATTTCCACTCCATGCATTCTTTGTAAGTCCCTTAACATTCTTACACATATAAACCCCATTCCCACTTTAAAAACTATCCATGTGGGACTTTTTTAAGTTTGTAATGGGCCAATGGCCCATAGTCATTCCCAACACTTCTTCCTCATGCTTTTAAAAAAAATGTAAATCGAAGGGGATTTTCCCTTCGATTCAGTCTAACCTTTTGATTTTGTTTAAAAGAATTAAAATTTTGATTAGAAATTAAGATTATCCATTAAGTTAATAATTTTTAATAGAATTAGAAATGTTAAAATATCATTTTAGTCTCTATACATTGGGTTTCATTCTATTTTAGTTCTTATACTTTCAAATGTATGATTTTAGTCTTTATACTCTCAATAAAACTTAAAAATTAGTCCCTGGTGCTAATTTAATGTTAATTTTTATAGTAATTGGTTAAATAATAATAATAATTTTACTAATGAAAATATACCATATAAATATATTCTAAATTATAGAGGAAAGGCTAATAGAGACAAAAAAAGATAAATTAGAAAAGTTAACCAAAAAACTAATAGTAGGGACCAACTTTAAGATTTATTGAAAGTACATGTACTAAAATTTGATAATTTGAAAGTACAAGAACTAAAATGGAATGAAACTCAAACTACAAAAACTAACATAATATTTTAATCAATTAAAAGCAAAAACCCTAATAATCCACTTAGATCTATTAATCTAATAATCAATAATATTAATAAATTCAAAATAAAAATTGACTATAAAAAACTCTATCTATAAAAGTTTTCAATGATCAAAATATGAATGACAAGAGTTAAACAACAATCATGTAATGATAAAACTTTATTCTATGAACTCAAAGAAGAAACTAGAAATAACGAATCATATCTTATTTAATTCACTCACGCATTTGGTTCATAAGTAGAAAAAAGAAAAGAAAACAGAAGAACCAAATGGAGGTGTTCAAATTGCATTGCTTTTTATTGGGGTTATGGCAATGCAACTTTTATTGGATTATGATATGATAAGACAAATGGGCATTTTTTTTTTTTTTTTTTTTTTTGCACAATTCAAGGGGAGGCATAATCTGAAGGGCTATAAGGCACAAACAAGTCAGTAAAGAAGCCCTTTTTCCTTCTAGGGTTCCACCCCATGTCCTTGCAGAGCTGATCATTGTACCAAGTATGCAAAATAGTAAGGCAAGCTCGCTTGAAGAAACGGCCTGAGTAATGCTTCAAGGTCTTCTCCCAGTTGCCTACGTCCTTCTCCATCTCCTTGATGCTTGGTAGCTTGAACGTGTTGTCGAGAAACTCCGCCACCCATCGGCATCGCATCTCCGATGTGAACAAGTTTGAAGAGCTTTCTGTAAACCCTATCATAACTAGTTGTGGGATTCTGGGATGAACACATTGCCTGATCAAATGTAACAGATCAACATATGAATCGTTGGTATTCTATGTTCTTAAACAAGAATTAAAACCAAATGCTAATATGATAAGATCAAAATTGAAGCATATCATAAATTTGCTCATAAGTCTTACTTGATAGCTATGTTCTTGTTGGTAGATTTCTAACCAACTTATTATTATTATTTTTTAACTAATTCTAATATGCGAAGGAAACGAGGCCATTTAATCATAAATGGGCCATTAAGTAATCCAAATTAATTGGACCATAAACTTCCATTAGAAGGGGCTAAAGAAATAGATACCCAAAGAATCTTAATAGAAGAACAAGAAATTAGATTCATAATTTTCAATAGGCCACTCATGCTTTCATTCTCTTTGTTATCCTTCTGGAAAAATTGTTAGAGGAGGTTAGTACAATGTGATTAATAGTTTTGTATTATTAGATGTATGAAAGTGAAATTGTAAACTTTAAACTTGTATCTAATAGTTATTAAGATATGAAAATTTCAAATCTACATCCACTGTTACTAAAAGGCCACCACATTAAATAATTTTTCCTTGACTTGTCATTAAGGATCCGACAACATGGATTTAGTGGAAAAAAACCATTTTTTACGCGAGTCGTTGCCACTTTAAACAACAATTATGCGAACAATTCAAGTTGGTCTCCTCTAAATCTAATAATCTTTGCTCTAGAATGGAAGCCATTTTGTTTTCTTATGATTTGAGTGTTGTAATCTAATTAACTAATTCCTACCAATATCCAGTTTGGTAAAAGTTCAATATCTAAACTAGTCCCAGTATACTAATCTCATCTTTCACATGCTTAACTAAAAAAGTCAATATAATTTTTTAGGCACAATTGACTCCAACAAATCTCCATACTAGTATGATAATGTCTACTTTAGGCATAAAACTTCCTGACTTTGTTTCATGTTTCA
The DNA here is from genome assembly GCA_036507285.1 of Trichosanthes cucumerina. Classification (NCBI taxonomy): domain Eukaryota; kingdom Viridiplantae; phylum Streptophyta; class Magnoliopsida; order Cucurbitales; family Cucurbitaceae; genus Trichosanthes; species Trichosanthes cucumerina. The sequence goes on along the minus strand of CM071839.1, from coordinate 9,106,506 downwards.
CCCAAAATGTCTCATACCAATGAAGATACTAATAGCAGTGTATAAATAATACGGTAATCCAAACAACTCTGACTACCCAATCCAAACCGTAAGAATTGGGTTGGGTTAAGTTTTCTTTTTTTGTTTGAGTTGAGTTAGAATTTTGGAGAACAGAAAAGTTAGGAGCGCGGTTCTTAGCTTGGGCTTTGTAGGTTCGGGTTGATCCAACCCAACCCAACCCAAATTTTATGTTTTTTTTTTTACTCCATTTTAATTACATATATACTTTGTTAATTTTTTATATTTTTCTTCTAGATTTCTAACGAATGTTAAGATGTTATGAATTTGAAGTTTGATATTTGAATTTTATGTGGTTTTAGTTGTTAATTCAAGAAAAAAATATTTTAAATAATTAAAATTATAAAAAAAAATAAATAAAAAAATTAACCCCAGTTGGGTTGAGTTGGGTTACAACTATAATTGGGTTATTGAGATAGCCAGCAATCTCAATTTTTGAGTTGGTTCCAAAAAATACACTCTAACCCAACCCAATACAACCCATGTACACTCGGGCTCTTTGATGTGTTGTCTTCTGAGGTTTCGGAGTGTGTTGGGTGGGTTGCAGAAAGCACCAGTAAAGCTATGACCTTCCCCTTATTTAACTTTAACTTGCAGTCCCAACCATCCTAACAAATTTCACAGCAATTCAAAAGTGGAAGGGAGAGATAAGGAGATATTGGTTGAAACGAAAGACTAACCTGTACAAGGGAATGACTGAATCGTTCAACGCCATGTAATCCCGAAAAACAGAGGAAGTAAATATTTCTTTAAGCTTTTGATCACCTCTATATCCAGTAGCCAAAATGACCAAATCTGACCGAATCGGTTTAGTTTCTCCTTCAATCATGATACCCTCTTCACAAAACCCAAAACTCTGTGATTTCTTCAATATAATACTTCCATCGTCCACTTTTTTGTAGAATTTCTCAGACAAGCTTGCAACTAAACATGAACTGATGTCCTGCAAAAAGCCATGGCTTGGAACCATCCCGTATTTGGCCAATCCATGCTTCTTCTTCACATAGGTCTCCACGATCTTTGAGAACAACCATCTCTGTAAAAACAAATCACCACAATAAAAACCTTAAGATTTCAGAACAGAGACAAAACATGGAGACAGAGAGGTGATAGTTACAATTGGGGAAAGAAGAAGGACGAGGAGATAGAGAAGGAAGCTCTCGCCAGGTTTGTGAATCAGAAGCTCGGAGAATCGGTTCTTGTAGAGAAAAGACAAAGGGATTCCCCATGGATAATTGTTGGGAAGGTTCCAATGCTTGGTTTTGTAGAGCACAGTACATGGGTTCTTCGGGCCTGCAAATCAAATCAGAGAAAAGAACAAGAATAAGAAATTTAGAGAGAGAAACAGAGGAATCAAAGGGCAAAAGGGAAAAATCACCATTGGCATTGGCGCATTCCATGGCGACGTCGAGAGCAGATTTCTGGAAACCGACGATAGTGACTTGCTTGTCCTCGATGAGCTTCGAAGCATTATCGAAATCCATGGCGGAATATTCAAGAGAGTGAAGAACTTTACCAGCTTTGAAAGCTTCAGGGCCTCCATTTGGAGGAAATTCAGGGATGTTTGGAACGTCGCTGAATCTTCCGATGCAGAGTATAACAAAGTCCACCACCATCTCCTATGAATCCCCATGCCATTGTTGTTAAAAACCACTTTTGATCATCCAGTATGTTTCAGAGTAGTTATGAAATGTTTAAAATCATGTTGACAATCAATTTCATATTCTATCAAGTTTATAATTTACTAGAGAAAACTTCTTTTAACCATATTTAGAGCTATAACTTATCAAAGTTTGAGGTTAAAATTGTAATGATAATCTAACCTTGAGGTGTAATTGGAAGTTTAGGGTTAAAATTTCTACAACTTGACCAGTTTAAGTGTTAAAATTGATTTTTTTTCCTAATTTAGGGCATGATTCTAGAAATATTGATTTTAGTACAGTTGATTTATTAAGAGTGATTTTCATATAATGATTTTCATGTTTGGTTATACACTTTTAATAGTGATTCTCATACAATTAAATGATTTTCAAAAATTTACTAAAAAAAAAAAATAAAATTCAAAAAGCATATTTGGGAGTGACTTTAAAATAAGTGTTTGAAGCTAATGATTTAATTATAATTAATTTTTTATAAAAATTATTTAGTCATAAATTATTTTAATATTTAATTCAAACGTTGTAAAAGTGAATTTAAATTTAATTAAAAATATTTTTTTCAAAAAAAAGATTAATGTTTGTTTTCAAAAGGGATTTTATAATCATCAAGTCAGAGATATGAAGGAATTAAAATATTAGAGAAATAAAAATAGAGAGATAAAAAAAATTGGGTAAGATGATAAAATTTTAGGAAGAAAATTTATAACGAGGATTGAAAAGAAAAAAATTAAGAGTTAAGAATAAAAAAATATAAGAACAAAATGGTAGAACAAGAAATAAAAAAATAATGAGAAAAAATTTAAAAATATACGAAAATGATAGGGAGGAACAAAAAAAAATAGAAATAAAAAAAATTCAAATAAAGTTAAAACATTATAGAGAAAAATGAATGAAAAGATAAAAAAATAATAAAGTAAGAGATACACATTACAAAAACTTTAAAAACAGAAAACTTGTCATTTTGTAAAAAATAAAGATGAACTCAATGGTGACGGTTTTGAAAAAAAATATTTTTTGATGGAAATTTATGAATTTTTACAAAAAATGACGGTTTTTACCCATCACCAAAAGCTTACATTTTTCAAAAATGAAATAATAGTCATTTTAAATCACAATCACTTGATAAAAATCACCTGGGAATCACCTCTCATGTGATTGATAGGAAATCACTTCTAGTGGTTTTGGATTCTTCCAAAATCAATGGCTAAATATTGCCAAACATCACACTTTTGAAAGTAAAGTGATTTTAGACATGTGAAAAGTGATTTTTGTTATTCCAAAATCACTCTCAAACCTGCTCTTAATCTTTATAGTTTTAATGAGGTTTCTTATATTTATATTAATATTAAATTATTACTTGGTTAAAATCAACACTAAATTACAATGACTAATACTAAAGTTTAGGAAGGATTTGAGAGTAGCATCCTAAGAAGTTCAAAGATTAAAATGTTAGTTAAATGAAAGTAGAGACAAAGTGTATTTTGGGTAAAATACACTTTTGGTTCCCGAGATTTGGAGTTGTTGTGTATTTGGTTTTTAAAGTTTCAAATGAACACTTTAGTCCCTGATATTTAGAAAATAGCTAGTTTTAAATGGTCACTGGAGTTAAGTTGACTGTTAGTTGACTAACGGAAAAATGATGTGGCGTGTTAAAGTGACCATTTTTAGATGAAGTGTGATTTATATTATTTTAACATTATGTAGTTATTTTTTAAATTTATTTTTACTTTTCCTTCCTCTTCTCTTATTCTCTATATCTCTATTCCTTCTTGCTCTAGTTGGGTCTATTTTTTATTTTCTTTTTATTTCCTTGGCTCCAACACCACCGTCGAAAACGACAATGACAAGAAATACTTTCTCTTCGTGTTGATGCAATGCCCTATTCAGTCTGCCCTTCTTGATCCTTAAAAACTTGTTTCTGTCCACAAATCTGGAGTACCAATCTGTTGAGTTTTCTTTTATTGATTCGATTTTTGTGATGAGTTTTTGATTTTCTGGCGATTTCGTCTTTTTATTATGTAGAGTGTTGTAGTTGGACAAAAAGAAAATAAAACAATGGAAAAGCTTAACATCTTTATTTTTAGTTTAATTTATCGAGGAGTTGGATATTCTTATTGATTTTTGTAGAGTGAATGACAAGTTTCAAAGTCATTGCATCTTCATAGAATTTAGAAATGATTCGATTTACAATGTGGTGAGATTTGGTTTAGAAATTTTTGAAGTTCAACAAAAAATTGGGTTTAAGTTAGGAAAATCAGAGACATAGTCGATAATTTGAGTTTGATCGAAATCACTCAGGTGGTGGGTATTTTGATCCGATTTAAAAATTATAGAAAAAAGCTCAAAGTGTTGACTACAAGGAATATAGAGAGAGGGGAGAAATCAAGAGAGAGAAGATGTAGGAAAAGGAAAAATAATTTTTTTAAAAAAAAACTACATAATTTTAAAATAATATAAATTTTGACATCATTTTTCCATTAGTCAATTAGCAGACAACTAACTCCATCGATCATTTAAAACTATTTTCTAAACCTTAAGGACTAAAATGTTTATTTTGAAACTTTAAAGACTAAATAGACTCTAACTCCAATCTTTAGGGTTAGTGTATTTTGCCCTAGTATTTTTTAACCTTAAATTTTTAATTAAAACTATACTAGTTAAAAAAAAAAAATCAATTATAAGCTTAAACATGCAATTTTTTTTAAAGGCTTTGAAAGGATGAAAATTACTTAATTTCGTTTTATAATCATTTGGTTTTTTGTTTTTGAAAATTCATAGTTTTTTTTTTTCGAACAATCCGAAAGTAGTATTTTATTTTTAAGAATAAAAACTCAAATGGATTTGTTTGAAACACCTTCAAATTTAAAGATTTTTTAATAAAATATTTTCAATAAAAATGTTTTTATATATATATTTTTTAAAAAAGTACATTAAATAACAATTTTGTTAATTTACACTGTACTCAAATGTGTTTTTATTAGTTATAAATATTTTTTCTTAGGGACAATTGGGCATATGGCAAAATGAGGGTAAAAAATAACACATATAACAAAATGTGAATTTTTTTTTGCAAATATAGCAGAATTGGTTGCTCAACCCATTTAAATTATAAAAAAGACCCACAACCCATATTAGTGATAAAAGTATATCAATTGGATTGTTTATCTGTTTTTATTAAAGCCTATCAATGATAAACGTCTACTACTATCACTATCACTATTACTGATAGACTTCTTATTTGAGATTTTTTATCTGTTTTGATTGAAGTCTATCAACGATAGAAGTTTATCACTATTACTGATATACTTTTTCGTTCGGATTTTTGTATGTTATGAATTGAAGCTAGCCTATCAATGATAAATGTTTATCACTATCACTGATAGACTTATTGTTTGAGATTTTTCATCTGTTCTGATTAAAATCTATCAGTGATATCACTGATAGGCTCTTTCATTCGAATTTTTGTCTGTTCTGATTGAAGTTTATCAATGATAGAAGTCTATCACTATCACTAACAGACTTCTTGTTTGGAATTTTTATCTGTTTCGATTGAAGTCTATCACTATCAATGATAGACTTATTGTTTGAGACTGTTATTTGTTATATGAAGTCTATCAGAGTGATAAACTTCTATGTGTGTTGTTTATCTTTTCTGATTTGAGTCTATCAATGATAAAAGTCTATGAACTATCACTAATAGACTTCTATATGTGTTGTTTTATCTGTTCTGATTGGAATCGATCAGTGATAGAAATCTACCACTATCACCGATAGACATCTATTTGTGTTGTTTATCTCTTCTGATGGAAGACTATCGCTATCACTAGTAGATTTATTATTTGGTATTGTTTATTTGTGTTAATTGAAGTCTATAATTGATAGAAGTTTATCACTATAATTGATAGACTTCTTGATTGGTATTGTTTATCTATGTTGATTGAAGTCTATCAATGATAGATGACTATCACTGTCACTGAGAGACTTCTTGTTTGGTATTGTTTATTTGTGTCGATAGAAGTCTATCACTCTCACTGATAGACTTCTTACTTGGTGACTGATAGACTTCTTGCTTGGTGTTGTTTATCAATGTTCAATGTTGATTGAAGTTTATCAGTAATGGAAACCTATCACTATCACTGATAAACTTCTTGTTTGGTATTGATTATCTGTGTTAATTGAAGTATATCAATGATAGAAAGTTCTCACTATCACTATCATTAATAGACTTCTTGTTTGTTGTTGTTTATCTGTATTTATTGAAGTCTATCACTTTTACTGATACACTTTTTGTTTGGTATTGTTTATCTATGATGATTGAAATCTATCAGTGATAAAAGACTTTCACTATAATTGATAAACTTCTTGTTTGGTGTTGTTTATCAATGTTGATTGAATTCTATCACTAACATCAATAGACTTCTTGTTTATTCTTTGTTTATTAGTATTTATTGAAGTCTATCACTACTTCTAATAGACTTCTTGTTTGGTGTATTTTACCAATATTGATTGAAGTCTATCAGTGATAAAAGTCTATCATTATCACTGATAGATTTCTTGATTGTTGTTTATCTGTGTTTATTGAAGTCTATCTTTATCATTGATAGACTTCTAGTGTAAAACCTCGTATTTTTCGATTCGACTAATTTCGTCTTTTGGAGTACTTTTGAAATTAAGTGTCTGAATTGAGATAGATAATTTTTTAGGTTATTGGACGAAGTTTATTTCAAAGTTCCAAATTCAATAATTTAGAAGCTTGGTAAGTGTTAAATACTAGTTTTAAATTGAAGATCTAAAAGTAAATCCAAAAGTTTTTCATTAAAGATTAATAATTTATATAAAACTTTGTTCAAATGTAAAAGTGTTTTTTAATTACACATTCTATGCTATCAAATGATATTTTTCAATTAATATCTCATTTTTTTATTTCGTTTCCTTCTCTATCGCCATTTGGTTATTTTAATTAATATATCAACGATGAAATTGTTATAGGTTTTAATCTCTCGCGGTATAATATATAGTATATAGTAGGATTTTGTTTTTGTTAATTGTAATTTTCAAGAAGATTTAAGTAATGTTATGATCATAAAATTTCTAAACTGCATACAACATTGGAATGACATGTGTACGAAGGAAATGCATAAGGGCACATGTGGAGAAAGAAGGAGGAGAAGAGGAAGGCAAAGAAAAAAAAAAGTGTAGAAAAAAAAAGATCCCATGTGAAAGTGTTGGGAGGTACTAAAAAATCACAACATCCTTTAGGTTATTATTGTTTTCACTCTCATGTGCAACCATAAGGATAAAAACAAAATAACAAAACTTTATTTAAAAGATTTGCTATATTTACAAATCTTTTTAAAAGTTGTTATAGTTGCAAATAATTCATTCTAATTGGTACCCAATACAATTACCTTTTTCTTACTCTATATTGGGAGGATTTTTCGATTAATCAATTTAAAGGCATCTTTAAAGGATTAATCCATCTCTAAAATATTCTTTTAAAAAGTAGTTTCTAAATTAATTCAATTTGTAAGTATTTTTTTTTAAATTTTTTTAACATCTTTATTAAAAAAATACTTATCTAAAATTATTCAAGAAATTATATTAAACCAACTCTAAATTATTAACTTTTTATGGTGTTTATAGAAAATTTGTTTTTATTTAAAAATCATTTTCTATAACTATTTTCTTAATTTTTTTTTTAAATTTTCTTAGACCACAGTGGGTAACAAAAAATTGTTTAAAATATTTTTCACTACCCTCTAAAATTCTAATGAATCCCTACTAATTTTTAACAAATCATTTTTTACCATCTACAAACAACTGAAAAGTCTTTAAAAATAATTGAAAGGTCATGTCATGCACACACTAAATTACCTTAAACTTATCTTAAAGATCTCTTAATCTTCCACTTTCGATCAAAAAAATATTGGTTCGAATTCTCATCTATCGTTATTAAAGTAAAAGAAAAAAAAAAATCTCTTAAGGACTTTAATTAATGATTTTTTAATGATTAAGATTGTGGGAATTGTTTTTTAAATCTATTTTCTCTTTGATTTTTCAATTTTAAAAATAACTTTGACAACTTTTTATTTATTTTGAAATTTTACTATGATTATATTTCAGGGAAAAAAATGAAATTTAATCATAATTTTAAAAATATATTACAAGATTGAAAAACGTGTGGGTATTAAACTTGATTTTCTTACTGTTTATTTCCCATTCTTTCAGAAGGGAAACTTGTTTTGTGTATAATTTGTTAAAACAGTTTAATATTTTATTTTTATTTTTGAAATTTAGTTAATAATTCAATTTTTTTTAAAGAAGTAAATAAATAAATATATAAATCTCATTTTCGTCTTTAATAATTTTAAGATTTTTCTGATTTGGTCTCTAAATTTTCATAATTTTTTTTTTTTTTTTTTTTTTTTTTGACATACAGGGGGAGAGGGAGATTAAACCTACACATTTTATATAAGTTAAGCTATTTTCATGTTGACAATATCTATTTTAGTCATGAAACTTTTTTAAGAAATAAAGCTGAATTAGAATTTTGTCGTGTCTAATAGGTCATGAGGCATGAAGTTAAAAATGGTCTAATAGGTCCCTATGCTTTAAAAATGTCTAATATATCTTTGAAGTTTCAATTTTGTGACTTAAGTCGACGTCCCCTACATATTTGACAATTTGAGAAATTAATGGGTATATCAGACATAATTGAACTTTGGGTCTCATACAACCCTAAACTTTCAATTTTCTATATAATAGATTTATGAATTTTAAAAAATCTCAAATAGGTCAAAAATCTATTAGACACAATTAGAATTTAAGAACTCTACAAAATTGAAAGTGTAGCGACCTATTAGACACACAAATCTTAAATTTGAAGGATTAAACTTAGAATCTAATAATAAGAAATTTGTTAATGTCACTCACTCAATATTGTCTTAGCCAACTTATGTGACTTTGATATACGTTTATGTTAAACACATGAACATATAGGCAAGTTGTCTAAATGACATTTAAACCTTAAAGAAAATGCTACGTTAACAAATTTAATTTTTAAAAGAGAAGAAAGACCATTATGAAACACAATCTTAATATATTTTGTACTCACACTCTAAAACACAATTTTTTTTTTTAAATATGTATATTAGTTTACCAATATCAATCAATAATGGTTATAAAATAATATTGCCAAGTTAAAATAGCTCAATTAGCTTTTCAAAAAAATATTTCAATTATTTAAAACATTACCAATCATATATGTTCTTGTAAATTTATACTCTAAAAAATAAAAATCCTAAAAAAACTATATACAATTGTTACTACGTACCCATCAAAGTGAGGGGAGTGACCATCATTTTCTGTAACAGAGATCTAAAAGAGACTTGAAATATATACTTTTTTAACTATCCACCCAGGTCCCACCTCCTACACTTTCTTGAACCAAACAAAGTTTATTTATTTATTTATTTTTATTATTATTATTTTAACACTATTGATATATGGATTCTTTAGATACATCATCAAAAAAAAAAAAAAAAAAAGAAGAGAAACATCCTTAAAAAATTTCTATACAACTCAGGGTAAAGTGTTAATATAATTAAATTTATCATAACTTAACTTTTTTAATTGATTGGTGATCAATGATTTAACATGTGAGGTAGAGTTCAATAATTGTGAGGTAGATTTCAAAACATCAATTTTTAAGATGAAAATTGGTGACTTATCCATTAAGTAATGTTCATAGAAAAAAATTGGGGTGTAGGCGTGCAACCTAAGTTGCACTCAAGTTATGTTTTGTCTTTTTTAAAAAAAAAAAATAGTTTTTGAACTTTTAAATTTGTATTTTAATAGATTATTGACATAAATTCTAGTTTTAATAAAATTCTAAACTTTCAATTTTATATCTAATAAATATGTTTTATGTTAAATAAATTAATGACTAATTAGATATCAAACTGAATTTAATGACAAATTAGATAGAAAAGAACAATTAAGATGTTGTTTGATAACTATTTAGTTTTTGAAATCTAAGCCTATAAATATTACTTCCACTATGATTTTTCACGTTTTTTTTTTTTGTTACTTTTTATTCTTTTAAAATGTGTTTTAAAAAATCAAGTTTAAAAACTAAAATACAGTAGTTTCTAAAAACTTGCTTTTGTTTTTAGAATTTGGCTAAGATTTAAGGGGTGTTTGGTTCTAAGCTAGGGGAGTGAAGTTCCCAACTCCTTATTTGGCCAAAGGATATTTTAGGGCCTGTTTGGTACGCAATCTGAAAACAGAAATTTGAAAACAAGGGATTCAATGAAAACAGAGTTGTATTTCATGTTTTCAGATATGTGTTTGGTAGCAGATTTAGAAATTTGATTTCATTCTAAACAGTTGTTTAAACTGTGCCCTATAACATATTTATAGATCATGAAATTAGTTGTAGATGCAAAACTAATTATTATATTGAATATAAGTCATTATTAATTAATTTAGGAAATGATTTTGCAAATTTTATAGAATTATCTTTTTATAATATAATATTCTATAATTTATAATATATTATATTCTACATATTTTAATTTAACAAAAGTAAATTGAATTCATAACATGAAATATTGTATTTATTATTTTTATCTTTGTTTAATATAATTCTGCATTTTAAAATTTTAAATTCAGAATCTGGATACAATGAAAACATAAAAATATTGTTTTTTTAATTTCTACTATTTGGATCCCGAGAATCCAAAATTTTAAAACACATCTGCCAAACACATATTCACTGAATTCAGTGAATCCGAAAACATAAAACAGGATCCAGATTGCATACCAAACAGGCCCTTAACTTCTATGTGGTTCCACAACTTTTGTATCTCTTTTTTTCTTTGGTTCACCTCACTCTTACTCCTCTCTCTTCTGCATTTCCTTTCTTTCCATTTTTTTTACATAATGTTTTAATTTCTTACTTAAAAAAATTTCTTTTAACTTTTAACTAAATTTTCTCAATGATTACTACTTAAATATAAATAATTATTAAAAAAACTTTTTATTTTTATCCTATATTTTTAATAATATTTTAACAAAAATAATTTTTTCTGTACTTTTATTTTTTAAATATAAATTATATAAGGATGATTTAGATATGATACTATTATTTAAATTGAAATTCTTAACCTAAATTAGAGTACTACATAAAAATTATAAAAGTCTCTCTATCTCACTACCTTCACGTGTCATCTACATTTTTTTAAAGTTTAAACAAAATTACTTATAACAAGTAACAATCTTATCCTTTTTTAGCTTATTTTTAATAATAGCTAAATAATATATAATTTTATTATTTGAAGAAAGAAAAACATATTTTAAATTAAAGGGACAATTGGGTAAATAGCAAAATGGACCTAAAATATTGAAAATATAACAAATTATTAAAACTATTTGCATATATGAAAAATTTTCATTTAAATTACTAAAAAGTCCATGCATCTTCCTTCATTTCTTCCTCAAATTATCTTTATTATTTTTTTTTTTTTGTGATTTCTTCTTCCTTTCTCCAATGTTTAGTAGATCAACTAAAGTCTAAATATCCTATGTTCAACGTTCAACTTTTTCTATAGTGATTGGAGTCTATCACTAATAGACTTCAATCACTGTCTTGTGATAGAAGTCTATCAGTGATATAATTTTATTACTATCACTGATAGAATTCTATTTCACTTATTTTATTGAAATTTATTACTAAAAGACTTCTATCTCTATCAATGAGAGTAGTATGTGATTGAAGTCTATCACTCATAGAAACATATATGTTAATTGCCACAATTATCTGAATTATTAAAATTTTGAATCTTGAAACAACTAAGGTTAATACAGGTTAATTTTCATCATTGAATAAGCTAGGGTGTGTGATTATAAAATCTATCACTAAGATGTTTATTTCATATATCACTATGATAAGATTATTACTAGAGGTCTGTCATTAATAGACTCCTGACTATGATAAAAGTTTATTAGCATACTATTTCAAGTCTTACTTCAGTTATGTTCAGTCTATTAGAATCTATAACTAATAGACTTAAAATTGTGATAAGAGTCTATCAGTGATAGAATAACTTTGATAAAAATCTATCAATCTAACTCATGTATTGTATTCTATCACGGTCTATCACTAGTAGACTTCTAACTGTGATAAGAGTCTATCAGTGATAAAAGTTTATCAATGATAGAATCCTAAATATGATAAGAAAGTCTATTAGTGATAAAAGTTTATCACCCATAAAATACTAACTATGATAAAAGTTTATCAACCTATTCCAAGCATTGCTTCAAAATTGTATTATACCACATTCAATCACGCATAAACTTCTAATTATGATAAGAATCTATTAGTGATAAAAATTTATCACTAATAGATTCCGAACTGTGTTAAGTGTCTATTATAATGATTTCAATTCTTCTGATAGAGTTTTAACTGTGATAAGAATCTATCAGGGATAGAAGTCTATCACCGATAGATTCTGAATAGTGATAAAAGTCTATCAGAGATAGAAGTTTATCACTTATAAATTCTGAGAACAGTGATAAAAGTATATCACGCTTCAATCAAGGGTAAAATGGGAATTAAAAAACGTCATTTAAAAATTTTGCTATATTCGCATTTTTTTTTAAAAAAAAAACTTGCTATATTTGCAAATAAGATCTCATATTTTGCTACCCATTACAATTTCTCTAAATTAAAATCTATTAAAATTTAAGAAGCTAGCTAGTCTTTAAAAAGATTAACACAGTAAAAAAAATAATTTTTAAATTAATCACATTCAAAGTAAAAGGATAAACGATTTTCTCTTTCCTAACTTAATAAAATAAAATTATTACAATAAATAATCTAAATATATAATAATATGAACAAAGGTGTATATGTTATTCTTTTTTAATGGTGTTAAAAATATATATTCATTTTGAACTTAGTTATTTTAAAATAGCATAAATATTTGATATTTTATTTTTAACTTAGTTATTTTAAAACTTCGAAGAATATATTAATTTCAAATAATAAAACTTTAGATTTAATCCATTTTGATTGGTTAGAAACATAAAATCTTAAATTATACAGAAAAAAAATAAAGCTTGAAAAATAAATATTAAATTAAAAATTTTAAATTGACGAAAATAAGTATTTAACAAAATTATGAAATATTCACAAAATAATATAATTTAAAATCTCAATCCTAGAATTGAGGGAAACAAATCTATCTAGAATTGAGAAATAAAAATTTTAAGGTTTATTGAATTAAATTAATAGATTAAAATATTTCTGAATAATATCTAATATTTAAAAAAGATGGCAAGAATTTCTTTTACTTAAAAATTATTTAAAGGAAATGATTAATTAATGTGAGAGATATTAAAAAAAATAATAATGTATGATAGTCTATTCAAATTTTTATCTAAAAAGAAATTTATACAATACACAAATTAATAAAAACAAAAAATTTCAATCTTATAATTTATGGAAATAAATTTTTAATAATTAAATTTTGAGAAACTATAGGAAAACAGTGTAGAAAAAACTAAACTCAACTCAAGCTTCAAAACTTGTTTAACAAATCGTCTAGCACAACTCAATTGACATCTTGAATATATTAAAGATCACGAAATCTGTGGTTCAAATTCCCCTAACCTATTGTACTAGAATTTTCTTAAAAATAGAGAAATGGTGAAAAAAAGGGAGATGGCTTTAGATATTTTTTAAAGTTTATAATTCATTAAACATGAAAAAATTGGGAGAAATCGAGAAGGGGAGAGATAATTTTCTTCAAAAGAAGAAAAAAAAAGAATTAAGAAAAACAAAATGACAGTGAGTGAGAAAGGCAAATGATAAACTGACCTCAAGCGGATCATTAGTCCGAGCATCAACCACATTGAGCCTCCATTTTCCTCGTTTACCGAAAGCCTCGCCGGAGCCTCCCCAAAGAGTCCAACCTTCAATCTCCTCATCGGAGCAGCCTTCATAGTCGATACTCAGGACTCTCGAATTCAATCTGACGTACTTCATCAATCCGAAATGGTCCGCGTAAGAACTGAGGTAATCGAGAACTTGATTGTACTTGGGAAAATCTTCCGTCACCGATTTCGGCCACGGGAAATCGGAGTAGCGGTACATCTCTCTCGGCGTTTGCAGCGCCGTCGTCTGCAGCGTCTCGGTCCAAATGCCGCCAATGGCGCCTCTGGCCTCGAAGACAATCGGAATGAATCCTTTGGATAGAGTGAATTTGCAGGCCGCTAGTCCGCTTACTCCGGCTCCGATTATCGCCACTTTCTTCGCTTCCATCGTCTTCTCCGATTTCCTTTTTCTTTCTCTCTCGCTTTCGATTTCGCTCTGTCTCTCTGTCTCTCGGTTTCATTATATATTCGGGAGCTTTGCTTCAGTGCTTTTTTTTAAGTGCCTTTTCTCTGTGTGTTGTAATGATGAGCTTCGGAAATAATTCCAGATTAGTTAAATTTAAATTAGAAACAAAAAAAAAAGAGCAAAATAGTTGAGTTTAACCTTCTAAATTTGGGTTTCTTAGATTCTTTTTCTTTTTCTTTCTTTTTTTTTTTAAATGTACGGTCATATTATTGCAGATTTGTGATTATCTTTCCCCTTCCTTTTGAGTTTCTGACTCCCCTAAACTTTTAGGTAGATTTAGTAGACAATTTGAAAATAGATTTTTAAAAATAAGTGATTCAACAAAAATAAAATTATATTTTATGCTTTTTAGTAAATTAAAAAAAAAATAGATTTCAATTTAAATAATTGTTCGAGATGTGTTCAATAATATATTTATAGACCATAAAATTAATTGTAATGGTAAAGTTGAATATAAACCACTATGAGTTAATTTATAAACTTGTTATTGTTATACATTTGGCATGATTATTATTTTACCATGACATAATTTATAATATAATATAGTATACCTCTTTTAATTTAACAAAAATAAATTGAATTTATAATATGAAATACTATACTGGTTAAAATGTTTATCTTTTTTTTCTTTAACATAACTCTCCACATTTTAAAATTTTAAATTCAAAATTTGAATATAATGAAAACATAAAAATGTAACTTTCAACTTTTACTATTTGGATCATAGAACCAAGATATAGTTTTCGAAAATATATCTGCCCAAATGTGCATGTTCAATGAGTTCAGTGAATTTAAAACATAAAGCATAATTTGAATTCCCTATCAAATATGTCTTTAATTCCTTTTTAAGTTCAAACAACATCGGGATGAAGATTTGAACTTCAAACTTCTTAGTTGAAATATGCATCTTGTTATTGCCAAAATTCGGACAGGACAACTCATCTGACCTTCACGTGACAATAACTGTGAATTTGTTTGAATGGGGAAGAACGTGACCTGGAAAAGAAAGAAAGAACCTAAACACCAGTGTCGTACTTGCCACACATGGCTCAGATGCTAGAATCTTAGCACCGATGTCGTGCTTACCACCAGGCTGCGATGCTTAAGTCAGAGTATTTTCACAGAGTAGCAAGAGTTTCTAGAATGAGGAAGAACTTACCTTTCTTCAATAAAGAAGAGTATTTATATGGTCTCATTAAGGTGTAAACCCTAATTCGGAGGAGAAGGCTCATTGTGGTTTGGATCGGGACTAGGCAGGGAAAGGAAGATGGTCTGACCCCACAATGGGGTTATCCTCGGCTAGGCCGAGGCTAACTAGGGGAATTATAGGCTCGACCCCATGATGGAGAGTCGGTAGAGGATCAGGCCTTTGGGCTCGATTCTCAACTCTCCAGTTATCTGGATGCTTCATCTCTTCTACCTTTTAGCCTAGTTGGATCTGTTTTTTCCTGTTTTGGGTCATTTTTTGCATATCTACTCTTCCGTTTCTTTTGTATTTCAAATTTGTCCTTATGGTCGAATTTCATCCATAACATTAGCCTCCACTCCCTGATTAGGATTCATGGTGTAGTGTTATTGTTATAGGTTATTTAACATGGAGGTTGATTTGAGAGTAATCTGAATTCACATAGGACATTTTCACTTTGGCCATATTAGATCATTCTCTAAGGAGTAGATTTTAGGCTCTAAGGTAGTCCTTAGATTACCCTTAGGATTGTTTGATTTGAGTTTGATACCCTTGCATTTTGCCATCCCCAAGAGAAGTTTGGTTGTTGCCTCCAACTTGAGTTATATCTGCTAAATACGGATTCAACCCATTTTGACCTACATAGCATATATAAGCGGGATTGTAAGGACAATTGTTAACAAGATAATTTCCATTGCAATAATAGCAACTAGAAGTGACAATATGGTTCAGATTAGCAATAGGGAACTGGTTCTCCAAAGTAAAGGTCCTTAAGGTATTATTCATTGCTGATATCTAAGCACTTAATGCTTTTATTGCATCCACTTCATGCATCTCTGTAACGTTTTTGGTGTTGTGTGACTCGTCTTCTCCTCATTAGCTATTATGAGAGACGTAGCATCTAGAATCTCATTGACATCCTTCACTTGGTTGTTGCGTTAACTAGAGTCTTTGATGCCTATGTTAATCCATTATAGACAATAGTGTCTAATTCGTTGGGGAACAATACTCTAAAGTTTTTCAGGGATTTGTGAT
Source organism: Trichosanthes cucumerina (assembly GCA_036507285.1). Classification (NCBI taxonomy): domain Eukaryota; kingdom Viridiplantae; phylum Streptophyta; class Magnoliopsida; order Cucurbitales; family Cucurbitaceae; genus Trichosanthes; species Trichosanthes cucumerina. The sequence continues at coordinate 9,090,167 of CM071839.1, read as the reverse complement.
TAGCCTTAACTGAGAAAATTCGTAGAAAGGTTAGTAGCAGAGAGTCTATTAAAGGATCAACTTTGGTTATGACTAAGGGTAAAGAGAAGGTTAACGATGAGAGTAAATAGAGTAGTAGTAAGAAAAAAATGGAGTTATTGGAATAGTGTGGTAGAATGTATTTACTGCCACAGGAAATGTCACATTAAGAGTCAGTGTAGTAGATTGAAAAAGGATAAAAAAAAAAAAAAAGAAAAGAAAGGATGTGACAAATGTAGTGCCATGATGCCTTATTTGTTAGAAATGATAAATAGAATTGTAGTAATTATCTGTCTGAATTTTAGATGGTGTAGCTACTACCCACATAAGTTCAGATAAAAATTTGTTCACGTCTTTTGCACATAAGGTTATCATGACCCAGTGAGAATAGAGAATATGGTAGAAATTTCAAGACGGGAGGAATTTGAGAGGTTAGTTTGAAGATAGAATGTGGGAATGAATTGATACTCTGAGATGTCAAGTTTGTGCCTAGTGTTAAGATAAATCTCATCTCTACTGACAAGTTAGCAAATGAGGGCAACATGTGTGAGTTTGGCAGATACCAGTGTAAACTCAGAATATGATCCTAAGTAGTGGTAGTTGGCCACGTGAAATCTACATTATAGAGATGTCGGTTGAATGTTGCTAGAGGTTTAAAGAGACAGTGGATGCCAATTAAAATAGCAGATACTTGTAGTAGAGGTACAATTGAGCTAACAACAGTGATAGTCAAGTTTGATCAGTTAGATCAAGATCCTTCAGTTCGAAAATAATTAGAAAGTCTAAGAGAGAAAGTGTATGGCTATCGTGAATCCCCAATTATTAGATGATCAATTGAATCAAAGAAGTCATCTAGGCGAGTGTAAACATCTAAGTGGAAGGCAAGAGTAGCTACTAAGGTCAAAGGTAAGGTCCATAGTTTGGCAATAGGTTTGAATAGAGAATTCAAACCTTAACAGAGTGTATCTTCTTTAGAAACAATTAGTTCAGGGTTGAGATGTCAGTTGTTACCATATAGTTGAAGTGAGAGTATGTGTCTGCCTTTTTTATTTGGGAAACGGATCCACGTCGCGAGCCCATACCTCGGGACAAGTACACATACACTGTTGTTATTTTCTGATGGTTTCCTGTTTTTGTGAGTTTTGTTGTTTTTCGGGTATTTCGAGCCTTGGAGGTTTTTAAGAAGATCAGAGATAACAATGGTAGTAAGAGTCGTGCTTTGAAATGTGACAAGGTGATAAGATCTTTGTTGGAGTGGGATGCAAAAATTGTTATTTTGTCTCCAAGTGGGAAATTTTTAGGTTGTAGAGTCAACTCATGCTATTGAATTTACAATAATATCCTTTTTTATTTTGCAGACAAGTGCACACAGGAATTTTTTGGTTTTGTTGGAGCCCTGGCCCATTAGGTCTTAATTGAAGATACATATATGTATAGTTGTGCAACCATAGGTAATCTTTGAAGAAAAAACTGAGAGTGTGAACAACTTTTTCAATTGTTGATTAAAATCATAGTGGGCGTGAGTATTTGTGGGTTTTCTTTTGTTGAGCCATCGGTTGTGATACTTAAAAGTTAATAATTGTTAAGCTACTGAGGGATAGTTTGTAGTGCACTTTTAGGTTTCTTGTAATCTCTTGATATAGTAAAACCTACGTTGCAGAAAATTGGACGTAGTCCCAAGTTTGGGGCAACATGATATAACTTCAGATGTCGCGTTCTTTTTCTATCTTTTTAAAGTATTATTTGTGACTCTTGTTTGGTTGACTTATCCCGTGGAAGGGGAGAATTTTAATAATTTACTTTCGTTTATGCTCACATATTATTGCTATATTATTTTTTCTCCCAACAAACTCTCCATATTTTATTCTTCAAATAGGAAAAAAAAACACGTTATATGTTTGCATGTTTAATTTTGATAAACTCATAAATTTGTAGTATTAATTTATAGAGTTAAAGGGACAAAGCCAAAGAGACCTAAGTTGTTTTGTAAAAAATGGGTAGAGGATTGTTCTTTATATAGTTATAATTAAGAGTGGTAGAAAGTTGTAAAACTCTTGAAATTACATTATTAAATATAATTAAATGTAAAAACTTGTTAATTTTATAATTGATTTACATAATTTAAACTATAATAAATGTTATATCTCGAATATTTATATAGGTTTAGGTTACTTGGAGGTGAGAATGTGAAAAGATTGATGCTAAATAATTAGGGTTTGTTTGGGGCAAAAGTTATAAGTTATAATAACATGTGTTATTATAATTTGTGGAATACTCTGCACCCTAAACACAGATTATTATAACCTCAGACTATGCTACTCTCCATTTTAAATAATATTATATGATCCACATTATAATTACCCACATACTATACTACTCTACATTTTAAATAATATTATATGATCCACATATTATAATTACCCACACACTATTATAACCCATGTTATTAGCCCCAAACAACTCTTTAATATTCACTTTTTTTTACATTATAATTAAATTATTAAATTAAAAAGAAATGAAAGAAAACAAATGTGGGTGTGAAGGTATACTTTTCAATTATAAAAAGATAATTTAATAAAAATAATTAAATAATTAAATTATAAATTATTGGTAATTAATTATAGATGACATATATGATAAAGTTTACTTTAGAAAGGATTAAAATAGTCCAATTTTTTTTAAAGAAATAGTTTTTTTAATATAGTAAGTTATTACCACATGCAAAATGTACGTATATTTTTTCTAATTGTAAAATAATTAAACTTTAAATAATTTAAGTGTTCTAAAAAGTATTTAAACAAAATATTATTAAATATAATTATTTTAAATATTCATTATTTAGTTTCTTTGAGGATTCATTTCAAGTATCATAATTAAAATGACGAAACAAAAAAATAGCTTTAGCCGAATAGGTTTTTAAATTTCTAAAGTATTTGTTTTCAAGTTACTTAGGTAATTATTTGGTTGTTTCTATACAATTATAAATATGACGACAGTATTATATTTAGCATGATCTTTAAAAAAAATTTATGGGAGTAGTTTTTAGAAAATTCAAAATTGTGAGAATTGTGAGAATTTATTGGTTAAGGGATTTTTCCACTAAGGATTTGGTCGATAATACCATAAGAGATTAGGGATTAAACATAATTGGTGGACTGAATTAGATAGGAGTTTGCTTGGCCTAATCATGTTAGTTGGTCCAAAATCAATTAAGAAAGGTCTAATTAGTGATTCAACATATAATATATTTGACGAAATAGATTTAATATAATTTTTTTAAAAACAAATTGGTACATTAAGAAAGGGTTATAGTGCAAAAATGAGCCTAACTCAACTGATATTAAACTTATATTATCGACCTCGAGATCAGAGGTTTGATTCTCTCACCCTATATATTTAAAAATAATAATAATAATAATAAATAAATAAGTATGGTCTAAATGAAAATGACACATTTATAAATCTAACAAAAAAACGAAAGGAGTAGGATAGTGTAAAAATATTGTTCAAAAATCCTTATTTTTTAATATAGACATAGATATAGTTATAGGTTATGAAATTATAGATATAGATTATAGTATAAATGCATTGTCTAAACAAAACTTATATATTTTTTTTAGAAAGAAATTTGTTATATATATATATATATATTAGAGAAAAAAATTGTTATAAAATTAATAGGAAACAATTTAATAAACATATTAAATTTGTTATAGAATTTGAATCTACTAAAATAATTAAATTAATAAACCAACCATTTTTTTTAGAAAAACACAAAATAACAGTTGTTGATGTCGGAATTTGGTTGGACGGATCAATGGTGAATTTGTATTGCTGGGACAACAATCTCCTGCAAAACAGGTAGCTAACACCGGTGTGGTGCTCTGCCACACGCACTCCGACGCTCAAGTTAGAGAGGATAATCTCGCACAAAGATCAATCTCAAGCTAGAACTCACAGGCCAAATGATTGCTTACCTTTACCAACTTGCAACGTTGAATATATAATCCGTATAATTCATAACGGCTGCTAAAGGTTTATGACCACTAACCCATAATGATTATCCAGCTCATAATCACAACCGTTACATGTCGGAGAGCGTTAAGCTTCGACTCTTCGTTTGTCTCCCCAACTAAGTTCTGAGTCTTTGAAGGACTACACACTGCCTCGAGTCCGTTTATCGAGGGGCTCAACTCGAGGTGGACCCCTTGGGTCCGTTCCTCGAACCTGGCCGACCCCATAGGGTCAGCCACCTTTGGCTCGGGGCTGACCCCATGGGGTCGGCCCACCTCGGCTCAGAGCGGACCCCGTGAGGTCTGCCTTCCGAGCCGAGCCGACCCTATGGGGTCGACCCACCTCGGTTCGGGGCGGACCCCTATGGGACGCTCCTCGAACCGGACAGACCTCATGGGGTCGGCCCATCTCGACCCGATCTGGGTCGTCTCTACTGATCGACTTGAGCCGACGGGCTTTTCAAGTATACTTCTTTTGCCCATAACAGTTGCCCCCACTTCCAATCTTACCTCATGACAAATTTAGTGACTGAGTTCGATTGGAAGTCTATTGACGTCATCCATCTCCTATCTCGAGGTGGTACCTCTTCGTGAGTATACACCACTTACCTCGTAAGGCGTGCCCTCCAAGATTATATAAGAACCTGGCGAAACTCATTTTTCCACCAAACTAATCATATCCTTGCCTAAACCTTTCAGCTCATTTGAAGACTCTTATTTTCAGGTAACTTCAATTCTTTTTTCCTTCATTATGGCGAATAGGTCTCGAACACCCTACATCCTCGACAGCTCGTCCGACGCCGACGACTTGGACTTCGACCCGAACGCTCCCATAGGGGGGCGAGACCCTCCACGCTCTCGAGCCCGAAACCCCGAGGCCCTTCCAAGGATTCGAACCTTGAGCCAAACAGCCCTTGACGACCTGCGTCGTCACTTTGACATACCTTCCTCCGTCACACTACGAGCTCCAAGACGAGGAGAGACCCCTGACCATCTCCCTCCCAGGGATGTTGTCTTCTACCCCGAAATGTTCTCGAGCAGGGTCAGATTACCTTTGTTACCTGTAGTTCAAAACTTTCTAGTTTTAGTTAACCTGGCCCCATTCCAGATTCTCTCGAACTCCTGGTGCTCCTTCATGGGGTTTGGCGCCGAGCTGGGAACCAAACCCCCATGTTCGCCACCGACTTTCTCTCACTCCACATTTTCAAATAAAAGGACCGAACCAAGCCTTTCTATTACATCTACCCCCTGCCAAACGTAGAGGCCATCGTGAAGAGCCCAGGTCGATAAAGGATTGGAGAAAATCCTGGTTCTTTGTCGGCGGTTAGTGGTTATGTCCAGATGAGACGGGCGTTACTCTACCGGTTCAGACCCGCTTCGGGATGCTAGGCGAGTTCGCCTCTAGTCGACCAGGACCTCCTCTCTTTTTATTTTTACTTTGTTCTTATTCTCTTTTTTTTGCACACCGCTTTTCTCTCTTATTGATTCTTAGTGACGTTGTCTCTTGCCAGTGAACACGAGACTTGAGCCAACCTCCGCCGCTCTCGCCTTTCAAGATTCCAGTTGGAAAATCGTTGAGTCGTCACGTTGGGGTCCTGGACTTGTCAAGATCGACCTTCTTTCGGCGCATGACCTTATCCCTCCTCCAATTGACAATTTAGAAGGTCAGGCTCCCCTTCTACAATGCTTTTGCATGACATCTTCTTATGACACTCTCTCACGATACTCTTTTTCTACCAGAGATGACGTTGAACATGATGGAACAAGAAGAGGAGCTCCTGACCGAACGGGAGCTTGCAGTAACTGGGGGCGCCCCTCGAGCCAGTCACGTTTCAAATATCGATAGTCGTGCCACCAGGCGCCCTTGCAGGCGATCGTCCCCCGCATGCTCCTCTTTCCCGGAGAGTTTACCTGATCCTGTCCCTCCCCCTACCAATCTGAGGAGTAGGTTTGATCAACCTGATCTTTTCAGGAATACCAACGATAGGGGCACTTTTCGTCTCACCTACACCAGACCTTATGATTCTCCTTTGATACGATCGTCGGAAGTAGAAGCGAGCCTTCGCCTATGGGGTGGCCTTTTCGACAGTGGCTCCTCCCGCGGTTCTTCCGAGCGCTTTGATGTCAGCCACTGCCCAGAGACTACTATGAATGCCGCAATACACTATACCCGCGAGGTGAGCGCTTTTCTTTCATTACCTCCATTCTCTCTTCATTTTTTTGCTAACTTGCCTCATATGTGCAGGCTTTTATTCTCACAACCTTGACTTCTCGTCGTATGTCGAACGAACTCGTTCACCTTCGTCAGAGTCGCATCTCACGGGCTGAACTGGAGCAAGCCCAATTCCTTCACACCCAAGCAGCGCAGTCTCTTCAATCGTTGCAAGCGAGGTTCGACTCTCTACAGGCCAAACATCAATCTCTGCAGGCTGAGCATCAGGACTATCAGTCGCGTACTAAAGGCGAGTTGTCCTCACTTCGGTCTGAGCTATCCTTACTCCGAACTCAACTAAAAGAGGTCGAAGACAAACTCAACGACGTTGGCTACCTGACCGAAGCCTTCAAGCGCTCTGATACGTACAATGACTTCACGAATAGAGCTATGCTTTGCGGTGTAAATTGGTCAATTCGGACAGTCCAAGAACGACATCCTGAGACCGATCTGGCGTGGGTCAAATCCTCCTTCCTGGAACGCATTGAGGTCTGTAACCCCCCTGGATTTGACCTTGGCCAATCTTCTGGATGTAGGGATCAAGTTTCTGCTCTAGAGAATGTGGTTCTAGACGAGAACTTCCTCAACGACATCTCCATGGACCAATTGCCTAACCCCTAAATGTATTTGAGTATTTTTGTCATATTAGTGCTTCCTCCATTAACGTCTTTAATTGTCTTCTCTTGGGATGTATCTTTTTAATTTTCAACATGAACTTCTTTTGCTTGCATTCCTATTGCATCTTACTTGAACTCTATTTTTATTGCAATGTACCAACCCCCCACTCACGCAGTTTGATCCATAGCAAAGTGCTTGAGTAAAAAGATTTTCATTAATAATAACAAACAAATCGGAATATAAAACAAAGAAAAGAAACACAGAGCTACTGATAATAAATCTTTAGATGCTCAGCGTTCCACGGATGCGGCATCCGTTTTCCACTCATGTCAACAATCTCATAAGTTTCAGGACGAACTATCCCTGTGATCTTGTACGGGCCTTCCCAGTTGGGACCCAAAGCACCAGAGGTCGGATTTCTGGTGTTCTGCATAACGCGACGGAGTACGAGGTCGCCTTCTTTGAAGCTACGCCGCTTCACACGGGAGTTGTAGTACCGAGCGATCCTACACTTGTACTATTCTGTCCGCAACCGGGCTTTTTCCCTCCATTCTTCCAGTAGATCCAGATGCAGACTCAGGGAATCAGGATTCATACTGGGATCGAAATGTTCTACCCGGGGAGATGGGAGTCCAATTTCCACTGGAATAACGACCTCGATTCCGAACGAGAGGGAAAAAGGAGTTTCCCTAGTCGAATTTCGAGACGTCATTCTATAGGCTCATAGGACATTAGGCAATTCTTCCGCCCATGAACCCTTCAACCCTTCCAACTTGGTCTTGAGGTTTCTCTTGAGGATCTTATTCACTGCTTCCACTTGACCGTTGGCTTGCAGGTGGGCTGGAGAAAAGAAGAAATGCTTGATATTCAACTCAGAGCAAAACTTTCGAAATGCCTCATTGTCAAATTGGCGCCCGTTATCAGTCACTAAAGCATAAGGTATGCCGAATCGGCATATGATATTTCGCCATATGAAATTAGTCACCTTTTTCTCGGTGATAGTTGTGAGTGCCTCTTCCTCTGCCCACTTCGTAAAGTAGTCTACTGCGACCACTGCGAACTTTGTTTGCCCCTTACCCTACGAAAGAGGTCCAATGAGGTCTACCCCCTACTGAGCAAAGGGTCAGGGACTCATCACACTGGTGAGCGGTTCCCTCATCACACTGGTGAGCGGTTCCGGAGGTTGCCTCGGCACCACTGCATATCGCTGACACTGGTTGCATGACCTGATGAAGGCTCGCGCTTCATCGTACATCGTAGGCCAGTAGTATCCCTGTCGTATCACCTTCTGCGTAAGGGACCGAGCGCCAGAATGATTACCGCACACTCCCTCGTGTATTTCCCGTAAGACGTATGTTGCCTCATCGGGTTCTAGGCATCTGAGGAGCGGCATTGAGTAGCTTCTCCGATATAGCTTGCCATCTTGTAAGACATCGCGTTGCCTTATATTTTAGCCGGCGCGCCTCAAGTGCACCAGAAGGGAGTCTCCCGTCCTTGAGGGACTCGATCAATGGGCTCATCCAGGTCCGTTGAATGGGTGACGACTCATCCAACTCCATGACCTCGCTCTCTTCGACACTCGGTGCATCCAAGATCTCGATCGGGATAGTTCTCCTTAGATCAGTGTCGTACGCCGCAACCAACCTTGCGAGTGAGTCAGCGTTGGCATTCTCAGACCTTGGGATCTGCCTGATTTCGTATTTATAGAATGACCCCAAGTATTGTCTTACCATGGCCAAATAAGCGATCATGTGCTGCTCCTTGGCTTGATACGCTTCTACTACCTGGTTCACAACAAGCTGAGAATCACTAAGAATGATCAGATTTTTTACCTCGAAAAGTTTGGCGATTCTCAGTCCTGCTAGCAATGCCTCGTACTCCGCCTCGTTGTTCGGCGCGCGAAACTTGAACTTTAAGGCATACTCGAACCTCTCTCCATCAGGAGATACTATAAGCAATCCTGCTCCGCATCCTCGACCGTTAGAGGATCCATCGACGTACAATCGCCAAGGGAGAACAACGTTCTTCTGGAGTTAGACTAAATTTATCTCTTGCGACGGGGTCATCTCAGCTACAAAATCTGATACAGCCTGCCTTTCATGGCAGTCCGAGGTCGAAACGAGAGATCGTACTCGCTGAGTTCCACCGCCCATTTCATCAGTCGTCCAGAAGCTTCTGGCTTTAGTAGAACATGTCTCAGTGGATAGTTAGTCAACACTACTATCTTATGAGCTTGAAAATACGGGCGGAGTCTCCTTGCTGAAATCACTAAGGCCAGAGCCAACTTCTTTACCTGCAGATATCTGGACTCCGCCCCTATCATGGATTTGTTCGTGTAGTAGACAGGGGACTGTCGACCGTCTACCTCCTTAATCAGGACGGAACTTATAGCAGTGTCGGAGGTGGCTAGGTACAAGACGAGCTCCTCCCCTGGCGTTGGTTTGGACAGTAACGGAGTTGAACTGAAGTATTTTTTCAGTGACTCGAATGCAAAGCGATTCAACGCTGCGGTCTTCCCATTCAGACTCTGCAGCTGCTTCATAGTTTTTGGGGACTCCATCTCCAATATCGCTCGAATTTTGTCAGGGTTCGCCTCGATTCCTCTTTGGTTGACCATGAACCCCAAGAACTTACCAGAAGTTACCCCGAAAGCGCACTTGCTGGGATTCAACTTCATCTAGTACTTTCGTAATGTTGCGAAGGCATCCGTTAGGTCGATCTGGTGTAGATTAGCATGTCTGTTCTTTACGAGCATGTCATCGATGTAGACCTCCATGTTCCTGTCAATAAGATGAGAAAACATCTTGTTAACTAGCCGTTGATATGTTGCCCCCGCGTTTTTTAACCCGAAGGGCATAACATTGTAGCAATACAATCCTCTACTAGTAATGAAGGATGTCTTCTCCTGATCTGGAGTGTACATCCGTATTTGATTATACCCGGAGTACGCGTCCATGAAACTGAGCATTTCGTGGCCTGCAGTCGCATCCACCAACTGGTCGATCCTAGGTAGCGGGAAGCTGTCTTTTGGACATGCTTTGTTCAGGTTGGTGAAATCTACGCACATCCGCCACTTCCCGTTAGCCTTTTTCACAAGTACAACGTTGGAGAGCCACTAGGGATAATTAACTTCTCGGATGAACTTGGTCTCCAAGAGATCCTTGACTTGCTCGGCTACAATCTCATTCCGAGCGTGGTTGAAGGCTCGCCGTTTCTGTCGGAAAGGCATGTAGTCCCTATCAACATTTAGTCGATGTGTGATTACCTTTGGATCTATACCTAGCATATCACATGTCTTCCACGCGAATACGTCGACATTCCTTTGGAGAAACTCGATAAGGTTCGCTCTCTGATCAGGCGATAGCTTGGTTCCAATGCTCACACATTGCTCCGGGGATAACAATTGTACAGATTCCAGCACTTCTGCAGGTTCCCCTCGCTCGAGCGTGGGAAGTTCCTCCATGTCGTCCTCTGCGGCTTCCGGTTCAGTTGATGCCGGTGCCGAGATGTCAATGTCAATCTCGACCTCTCCTGCACCACTAAACTTTTCTGGATGCCTTTCTATGGTTGCCACCTCTTCTACTTCCCCATTTGATTCTCTCATCGCATTGTGGTAACATTTTCGAGACATTTGTTGTTCTCCGTATACCACCCCGACTCCGCTGGGAGTTGGGAATTTCAGTATCTGATGGTAAGTCGAAGCTACCGCCTTCATAGAGTGTATGGTGGGACGTCCCAGGATGGCATTATAGGCTGAGTCGTGATTTACCACCAGGAACTCGACCATAGTCGTTACACACGTCGATCCACCGCCAAACGTCACCGACAGTTCGATGCTCCCCTCGAGATACACCTTACTTCCCCCGAACCCCACTAGGGAGATATGCTAACTTTGAGCTGATCTCGTCCTAACTTCATGGCATCATAGGCGCTTAAGGATAGCACGTCAGCAGAACTTCCTCCGTCGACCAGGATGCGACGGACTTTGATGTTGGCAACCAGTAGAGAAATCACCAATGCGTCGTTATGAGGTTGGTGCAACTTGACTGCTTCCCCTTCTGAAAAACTAACAACCTCGTTAGATAAGAAAGTCGAACAAACCTCCCAGTCAGCCGGCGGGGACCGGGCGACCCGAGCCTTCGCCTTCCTCTTTCTATTCGAGTCACCTCCGGCTGATCCCCCAAGAATAGTCCAAATTTCTCGGGGAGAGAGTGACTCTCCTCCCTTATTGCTTGGCTCTTGTTGATCCGACCTGGCCTCACGTCGTCCACTTCCGCCGACGTATTCTTTCAGCTGTCCGGTCTGCATCAGTGTTTCTATGGCCTCCTTCAGGTCGTAGAAATCTGAAGTTGAATGCCCATGGTCGTGGTGGAATAGACAATATTTGTCCTTATTCCTCCTATGGGACCCTGCCTTCAACTTAGCTGGCCATTTAAGAATATTATTGTAGCGTACCTCCATCAGGATCTGCTCGATAGGTACACTTGTCGGGGTGTACCGCTCAAATATGCTTGGTGGTAAACCCTTCCTCACAGGTTTTTCGCTAACGTCGGACCGCTCTTCGTGCTTTCGCTTTCGAGAGTCGCTTCGGTCTTCCTCCGATCGACCCTTATTTTTCTCGCGATCCCTGCCCTGCTTGTCGTCTGTCGCACGTCTCGAGCAAAGTAATTTCCCTGCACTCATGTATTTTTGAGCCCTGGTTAATAACTCAACATAACTCGTAAGAGTCTTCTTACCTAGCGACCACAAAAACCTCTCGTCTCGCAAACCGGCTACGATAGCCGTTAGGGCTGCCCCATCGGTATACCCTTCAATTTGTAGGGCTTCGCTGTTGAAACGAGATACATACTCCCTCAACGTTTCGTTATTGCCCTGCTTAATGGTCAAGAGGTGTGTCGCGGGGCGTCGTTGATCCCTACCTCCAAGGAACTAGGTCACAAAGGCTCGAGCCAGCTCTCGGAAGGAAGCGATCGACTTCCTCTTAAGCTGTCTGAACCACTTTCGAGTTGGTCCCGTCAACGTAAATGAGAACGCCCTACACTTGATCGCATCTCGGACTCCATGGAGTTCCATCCATGACCGAAATGTGTCAAGGTGCTCCACTGGATCTTTCGATCCATCGTAGGCCTTGATCGTCGGTAGTTTGAACTTCGAGGGGACTTCCTCCTGCATTATTTCGTCAGTAAAAGGAAGGTCTACCTGGTCAACGAGATTTTTCAAGTCTAGTCCACCGTGATCTTGAGCCTTCTTCATATCTCCGAGCTCATCTTGGATCCTCCGTAGCTCTGCTGCCCAAGGTTGACTTTCGACCTCCAACTCTTTGTTGGGATTTATGCCCTATACTTGTGTAATTTTGATCAACTAAGCTCCAAGGTTATAACGTTTATCTTGAAATCAGTGTAGTGGACACTATTTGGGTTGACTTCAAGATTATAACCTAAACAGTCTATGGTATAAGAATAAAGTTGGAAACCTCATTCTGGTAACACCATGGATGCGACCCACTTTGTAATTAGTACAAATGAGGTAATCCAACTCATTCATGTAGTTGACATGCGAGTGAGGGCATCCTGTATGAAGAGTTCATACAAGACTGGGTCGCAAATTATTAGTCTAACCAGTATAACACCGTTAACAGGATAAGACTAGTAATTTATAGATGGTCATTGATGACTTGACCTGAATCCTGAGCAAATTAAGAACTCCTGCTTATAGGGGTTTGTCCTTAGACTAGTATGGGTGAGAGTGGCTTGTAGCCGACTCAATAAGCCTACCTTCTCGCAGAGACGAGAACCTCGTGAGGTAGGGTGGGAACTTAAGCTCATGCAAGATGGAATTAACTCATTCCTCTCTCGAGGAATCGAGATAGGTTGTTCCCTTAAGAAGGCGACTCTGTGTCTTGAACAATGGGGCCCCGCCCTCACATGAGGTATGAGTCTAAGGTAGGATCTTAGACTTGTTGTTCATTAGAGGATCGGTGGTGCTTAAGGAGCAAAGAGGTAATCACGAGGATAAAGCGATAATTTGACCCGGTGTGATTACGAACAACTGTGAAGGGTCGACTCATGGGTAATGACTATATCGGTGGACACAATAATATCTGGTGAGAGAGAGTGCGGCTACAAGTCTATAGTGGAGTGACTTGTAGTTAATGAATATTGATTAAGCTGGATCAAAGAGTTTGATCGGTTAATCTCACATCATTGGAGCTCATGATCCGTAGAGGTCCATTAGATCCTCCGTTGACTCAACATGGTAATATTGAGGGTTTAAAGTTAGAAGTGAAATTGAAGTGTTCAATTTCATACATGAGGAGTTATATCAATTATATATGATGTAATTGATATAATATATAGTTTTAATGTGAATTAGATTCATATATAAACTATATACTGAAGAGAGATTAAAGGAGGGGTAGAATGGTCATTTCTATACCATTCCCCTATATATAGTTGCATGAGATGCAACTAGGTTAAGACTTTGGTCAAGACTTTGAGAAAGTTTTACAAGCCTCCTTGTTGTGTTGTTCGAAGTGTTCCAAAAACACAAATCTCTCTCACAAAATACCTCACCACTCCTAAAGGGAACCCACCTTCCTCCCTCACCTAGAGAACAACGGAGAAGATCCGGTGGTGGTGTCGGTGTTCGTACGGATTCTTGTTGCTGAGATCGTGACCGTGGATAGGGGAACACTTGAAGAAAGGTTCTTCAAAGGTAATATACTTGTTGTCCATTTCTGTATTTCATGCTTAATCTATATTTTACGTTCTTGCATTTTCTGTTGTAACTAAATCAGGAGCGTGTGATTCACAATCGCTTCCGCTACGGGGACTTCGATTCCCTTCACTCTTTCCGCTTCTGGTTGATCAATTCTCTAAGATCTGACCCCGTGTTAGGTCTCCTTGATCGGTCGTCCCGCCGGTCCCCATCGCCGCTGACTTTTGACGCATGGTGGTTGTTGTATCCTCGGCTCCCGTGGATCACCTGAGTCCTGGCTTGGGATTCTCCCACTCGGATGCTGCCCTTTGCTGCTCCGAATGATGGGATCGCCTTTCGTTGCCTCCCAATCGTAGCTTGTCATCAGACTTACGAGGTAGCACCCGAGACTCTCCCTGCCCCTCCTCCGTCGGGCCCTTACCCTTGGCCTGGTCTCGGACTGAAGGCAAGGACTTACATGGTGTCGGAGCATGAACCCGTTCTCCAGGTCGGACGTCGTTGAGATTTTGCTCTGGTCCATCTTTTAGAGCTTCCACAATAGGGTTTGGACGATTCAGTATCTTCAGAATTCTTGCGATGTTTTTGTCTGTGCCCCTGGACCCGGCTGCTCAGCGCGCGTCGATCCGCTCTCGCGGTGCAGACTGTTGGTTAACTTCCTCAGGTTGGGCATTTTGCGTCCTAGCCGGTATCCGACGAGGATGTCGGTCATTATCCGACTCCTCTCCATCGTTCATCGGGTTGACTTGATTCAAGTGGTTACTCATAGTAAAAGGTGTTAGGGTTTCAAAACACGTGGCACTTTGCAAGAAAAAGTATCCCCACAGATGGCGCCAACTGTTGATGCTGGAATTTGGTTGGGCGGATCAACGGTGAATTTGTATTGTTGGGACAAAAATCTCCTGCAAAACAGGTAGCTAACACCGGTGTGGTGCTCTGCCACACGCACTCCGACGCTCAAGTTAGAGAGGATAATCTTGCACAAAGATAAATCTCAAGCTAGAACTCACAGGCCAAATGATTGCTTACCTCTACCAACTTGCAACGTTGAATATATAATCTGTATAATTCGTAATGGTTGCTAAAGGTTTATGACCACTAACCCATAATGATTATCCAGCTCATAATCACAATCGTAACTGTTGCGGGACCCAACATGACGACTCAGCGATTTTCCAACTGGAATCTCGAAAGGTGAGAGCGGCGAAGGTTGGCTCAGGTCTCGTGTTCACTGGCAAAAGACCACGTCACTAAGAATCAATAAGAGAGAAAAACGGTGTGGAAAAAAAAAGGGAATAAGAACAAAGTAAAAATAAAAAAAAGAGGAGGTCCTGGTCGACTAGAGGCGAACTCGCCTAGCATCCCGGCGGGTGGGGCCAGAGTAAGTGCGCTGTCTCATCTCATAACCACTGACCGCCGACAAAGAACCAGGGTTTTCTCCAATCCTTTATCGACCTGGGCTCTTTCATGATGGCCTCTACGTTTGGTAGGGGGCAGATGTAATAGAAAGGCTTGGCCCGATCCTTTTGTTTGAAAATGTGGAGTGAGAGGAAGTCGGTGCGGACATGGGGGTTTGGTTCCCAGCTCGGTGCCAAAAGACGCAACACCCCATGAAGGAGCACCAGGAGTTCGGGAGAATCTGGAATGGGGCAGGTTAACTAAAACTAGAAAGTTTTGAACTACGGGTAACAAAGGTAATCTGACCCCGCTCGAGAACATTTCGGGGTAGAAGGCAACCTCCCTGGGAGGGGGATGGTCAGGGGTCTCTCTTCGTCTTGGAGCTCGTAGTGTGACGGAGGAAGGTATGTCAAAGTGACGATGCAGGTCGTCAAGGGCTGTTTGGCCCAGATCAGCAGAGACGACCCAGATCGGGTCGAGATGGGTCGACCCCATGGGGTCGGTCCGGTTCGGAGAGCGGACCCTTGAACCAAAGTGGGCCGACCCCATGGGGTCAGCCCCGAGCCAAAGGTGGTTGATCCCATGGGGTCAACCCGATTCGAGGACCGGACCCAAGGGGTCCACCTCGAGTTGAGCCCCCTCGATAAACGGACTCAGACAAGTGTAGTCCTTCAACACACTCTGTAACCGTTGGGGGAGACAAACGAAGAATCGAAGCTTAATGCTCTCCGATATGTAACGATTGTGATTATGAGCTGGATAATCATTATGAGTTAGTGGTCATTAACCTTTAGCAGCCGTTACGAATTATACGGATTATATATTCAACGTTGCAAGTTGGTAGAGGTAAGCAATCATTTGGCCTGTGAGCTCTAGCTTGAGATTTATCCCAGCTCGGCGCCAAAAGACGCAACACCCCATGAAGGAGCACCAGGAGTTTGGGAGAATCTGGAATGGGGCCAGGTTAACTAAAACTAGAAAGTTTTGAACTACGGGTAACAAAGGTAATCTGACTCCGCTCGAGAACATTTCGGGGTAGAAGGCAACCTCCCTGGGTGGGGGATGGTCAGGGGTCTCTCCTCGTATTGGAGCTCGTAGTGTGACGGAGGAAGGTATGTCAAAGTGACGACGCAGGTCGTCAAGGGCTGTTTGGCCCCGATCAGCAGAGACGACCCAGATTGGGTCGAGATGGGCCGACCCCATAGGGTCGGCCCGGTTCGGAGAGCGGACCCCAAGGGGTCCGCCCCGAACCAAAGTGGGCCGACCCCATGGGGTCAGCCCCGAGTCAAAGGTGGCTGATCCCCTGGGGTCGGCCCGGTTCGAGGACCGAACCCAAGGGGTCCACCTCGAGTTGAGCCCCCTCGATAAACGGACTCAGACAGGTGTAGTCCTTCAACACACTCCGTAACCGTTGGGTGAGACAAACGAAGAGTCAAAGCTTAATGCTCTCCGACATGTAACGATTGTGATTATGAGCTGGATAATCATTATGGGTTAGTGGTCATAAACCTTTAGCAGCCGTACGAATTATACGGATTATATATTCAATGTTGCAAGTTGGTAGAGGTAAGCAATCATTTGGCCTGTGAGTTCTAGTTTGAGATTTATCTTTGTGCGAGATTATCCTCTCTAACTTGAGCGTCGGAGTGCGTGTGGCAGAGCACCACACCGGTGTTAGCTACCTGTTTTGCAGGAGATTGTTGTCCCAACAATACAAATTCACCGTTGATCTGTCCAACCAAATCCGGCATCAACAACAGTAACTCCAAAATAACAAAAAAAATAAAAAAGTACTGAAGAAGAAAATGAAGATACGTCAATACACAAGTACCTTAAAATTAATTTTACATTTTACTTAATAATGGTAAAAATCAAAGATAATATAATTCATCAAACTAAGAGTTGAAAATATAGATATGGTTCATTCGACACGTGCATTCTATGCTCTTTAAATGAATCTTGTAGCGTTTAAAAGTATTTTAAAGATTAACGAAGTGATTTAAAAAGCAACGAATGAAAACTAAAAGTATAGACAAAAAAAAGAAATGCGGTAAGTTTTATTTTTCCTATTTCTTTTGAATACACAAAAATGATAATAATAATTAAAAACAACAAACAAAACTAAAATATATATGGAGTAAAATGTGAATGGTTAGATTTGGAGTGGATAAAACCATGAGAGTGAGCATAAAAGTTGAAAATTTGCTAAACCACTAATGCGAGGCTTGCTTTAATCTATACATGGATTTATGATGTCGACATGCCAATTTCTCCCCTTGTTTGGTAGTAACATCCATCTTGTAACCCATTGTGAGAGACATATAAACCCCCTCAAATAAGTCTCCATTCAAAAAAGCATTATTTACATCCATTTGGGTCAATGACCAATTAAATGATGTTGCAAGTGTAAGAAGCACCTTGACAGTAACAATCTTAGCAACTGGGGAAAAGGTATCAAAGTAGTCAATGCCCTCTTGTTGATTATAGCCCTTGGCTACTAATCACGCCTTATATCAATCAACTATACCATTGACCTTATATTTCACTTTATACACCCATTTGGAACCAATCGTGTGTTGTCCCTTTGGTATAGAAAAAATACTCCAATTTTTTGTTCTTTCAGTTACAACAATCTCGTCATTCATGACCTTCCACCAATGCTCAAAAGGTACAACTTGATGGTAAAATGTAGGCTCAAATTCAGTATAAACATTGAGCAAGAATGTTTTATGTGGAGGTGTATAGTTATTATAGGATAGATACTTGCCAAAATAATATGGAAAAATCACAGAGTGACCAATAGTGCCAGTGAGTAAATTACAATGATAATCACGTAAATAGTTGGGAGGGGACTTGATATCCTTATGAAGTGCTAATAGAGAATCAGTAGAAGTAACTGTGTGATCACCATGTATTGTGGAAGGATTGGCAACACAATCCACGATTAAGGATGAGTCTGCAACATTTGACTGAGGCTAGGACAAAACAAACTCTTCGAGAAAAGAATTCTTAGAGTTTGCAACATTTGCATCCTTGGATAATGCATGGAAATGAAAGATCTCTTCGAAGAATACCAAATCTCGGAAGATAAAGATTTGTTTCTGAATTAAATCATACAATTTGCATCCTTTGATGCCAACAAGATACCTAGGAAGACGGATAATTCAAATGGTTAGAAAATGGTGAAAAATAATCTAATTTGGTGTGTTTTTGTGAAGGAAAATGAGACAGAAAAAAAATGCCAAGAAAATTGTGGGTTGCATTTTTACCTGCAAAATGGCTAGACCAAACAGAATGCGAGCTGCATTGCGAGAATCTGATTTTTTCCATTTTTGGAAGCATTGAGGTTCCACAAAAAACCAAAAAAAAAAAAAAACTAGAGAAACCCTAGAGAAAGAGGAGGCTACTAGTTGATTTTCGATATTTCATTTTTTCATTCAAGTTCGTAGTGTCGATTATATTACAACAACAGTTTTTTTTTGTTCTTTATTTTTCAAGCAATTTTTTTCTTATTTCTTAGCTTGTAACGAATTCTTAATTGATCCCTCCTTATAAAAGCGTTAGAGGTAAAGATTCCTAACTTCCTTGGGGTTTTGAAATCGATCAACGACAAGATTCTCTAGGATTTCTTTTGTTCTTCATGTATTACACTTTTCAGTAAAGTACTTTAGTAAAAATTCAGTATTCAAGTTTAATTCAATGTGTACGGAGTAGTGTTCGATTAAGTTCTGTGCTGAATAAAAAGTAAAGGCTCGAGACCCCATTTATTTCCAATTTCGATTTCTTAATTACTTCTCCCATTATCGTGCCTTACCTTCTATTTGCAATATGCCTTTTACATTTCCAGCAAGCAAGATAACGTTTTCCTTCATTTTAATCATGAGTTAAATCCTCTTTAGGGATTCAAGTTGTGAATGCCCTAGAAGAGGGATGTCAAGCTTAAAGTAAAAGTAATAATGTCGGCATTTAATCCTAAGTTTGTTTTTATGGAATATATTTTGGGCAACCCTAGTCAATCACTAGGACTTGCTCATCAAGCTAGAACTTGATACTGAAATGGTCAAGGGAAAGTAGATCTCATAAAAACATTGAAGAAAAAGACTTTGATACAAGATCTGAAACTTCGACCCTAGACATAGGGCGAGACTCCAAGACCAAAAGATTGTGTGTGGAATTATCTAAGCTCAATTAGCCATAAACATATAGGTTTAATTACTTAGCCTCCTAAAGATTTTAGGAGCAAAATTGAATAGGAGTCGAATCCGGTCTACTTAGATTTATGATTGTTGGCATAATTACTACCGCATTTTCGGCAGCATTTTCTCCGAAGGGGCAAAAGTAACTTGAATTCCCTTCTTCCATCTCATTGTTTTTCTTTAAATATTAGCAGCACTCTTTTACCACCAAAACACTCTTAAAAACTTTGTTACTATACTTGCATCTTTATAGCAATTCTTGTTTTCCCAAAGTTACTTTGTGAAACTCATTGCCTGTGGATTCGATACTCTGGAATACTCCAGTTTTATTACTTCGATCATGTGCACTTGCGGTAATACCCGATCAAAGACACATGGGCGAGCACGAGGATCAAACTTTGTATGGTGTAAATACAAGGTAGAAGCATAGGCAAGGTAGCCTAAATACTTTCAAATGATGATAATTGACCTCTTCCTTGAATAGAACATAGAAAGGAGACTAATTGTCCAACAGAGGCATTGGGATCCAATTGATCAAATAGATTGCTGTTAAAATGCAATCTCTCCAATACTTGATGGGAACTTGAGAGTAAAAAAGAAGAGCACGAGTAATATTGAGAAAGTGTTGATGCTTCATTTCAACAACTCAGTTCTGCTAAGGAGTTGAGATACAAGAAAACTAATGAATGGTGTCGAAATAACCTAACCTCTCCAATATATTCAACAAAAAAACACGACTAAATAGGTAAGACTATTGAAATGTTGTTAACTTGACATAAACTAAGGAACAATGACTTATTATAACATATGTGATTTGAGGCTCCGAAATCAACCATCCAAACATTGGAATGCCAGTTATGCAAGAAGAAAGAGTCGTAGAAAAGTACCCGCCACATGAGTAACATCACCTTGTTTAATCCCATGTGTATTACCATGGTGGATTTGAAACAAAGTCATCAATTGAGCATACTGATCGTTGTTCAAACTAGGAAACAATGCATATTAGTTTGTCTTCAAACCATTTGTAGAAGACTACCTCTTGCTAGTCTAAACAACGATCCAACACTACATGCAATGGAAGGAGCACGATCACTTTTCAAAAATAAAAAATCAAATGGTTACCAAACAGAACCTTAGTTTTTGGTTTTTGAAAATTATGCTTCTTTTTTAATAATTTCTCTTCATACTTCTCTTCATAATTTCGCATCAACTTCTCTACAATGGTTCCCATCTTTCTTGAAGTACTATTTAAGTTGTAACGCTCCAAGTCCCTGGATTCGGATCGGATTTGGCCCTTATTGGCCCGACATTATCCTTGAGTCGCTTGCGAGAGTGAAGACTTTCCCCACAAATCAACACGGGTCCTTTTAACATGTTTTGTCCTCACCCACATACTCCCAAGGAAAATTCCTAAGAGGTCACCCAACATAGAATTGCTTCATGTCAAACATGCTTAACTTTTGAGTTTTTATGATTGGACCACCAGAAAGTAATGTGCACCTTGTTGGTATAGGTAATAGTTATCCATTCTTTTAAGCTTTTCTCATCTTTACTTTTATAACATCAGAATCTCTCTCATTCGGATGTAGACTCGGTTCATTCATGTATCCCTCTTCCTCGAGCGTCATATGCCCAGCAGCTTTCGCTTTGATTCGTCCCCGAATCACATATTGTTGGGAAATGTTCTGTTCTAATACCATTTAAATCACCAATCAACTTAAAATGGTATCAGAGCAGGATCTCTCCCAGTAAGACGTGGTTCGAGGACGAACCAAGGCTGGAGCTGGTAGGCATGTGACACCCAAGATAAGGAGGGATACATGAATGAACCAGGACAACATCTGAATGAAAGGAATCCTGAGGATATGAAAGTATGATTGAGAAAGATGAAAGTATAGTTGGGAAATGCTTAAAAGAATTTATAGTTACTACCTATACAAAAAATGTGCATCTTTCTTTTCGGTGGCTCAATCATAAGAACTCCAAGTTAAGCTTGTTTGGCTTGGAGCAATCCTATGTTGGGTGATCTCTTAAAAATTTTTCTAATAAGCATGTGAGTGACAACGAAACATGCTGAAAGGACTCGTGTTGGCATGACATTGTCGTTTTACAACTACAACTAGTTGCATAGTCTATAAATATATTATAGAATACATGTTGAACAAATTGGAATCCAATTTCAAAATTTGTTACCAAACACAAATCTAAAAACATGAAATATAAATATGTTTTCATTAAATCTCTTACTTTCAAATTTCTATTTTTTTTTAAAGATGGCCTACCAAACAGAGTTAATTGTTTTACACGCTTGACCACGTGGTTTTTGTGATTTATGATTATTTTTTTAAGTTTGATTTTAAATTTCTTTTTGGTGATAATTTGAACGGCTTTTTTTAAGTTAATTCCACGTGGTTTTGCTTGATAAAATTGCAATGTATCGATGCCTTATCTTTTTTTATTTAAATCGGAATAGGTAAAGAATAATTTCTCTCGAGAAATTTGGAGTTGAGATTAAATCATAATGGTAACTTTTTTTAATTCAAAGAGCGTTTGAATTTTGTGATTTACCCTCATTAAAGCTAATTCGATGCTTTTGTCCCCCTTCTTTTTGAGAAGCGTCCGATGCCCATTTTGATTTGAATAACAATTTTAAAATTTTAGCCCATTTGGTAACTAATTAGTTTTTTATTTTTTATTTTTAAAAATAATGTTTGTTTTTCTACACTTTCTCTTCATATTCTCTAGAATGGTCTCCATCTTTTTTTAGTACTCATTTGAATTTCTAGCTAAATTTCAAAAACAAAAACAAGTTTTTGAATTTTTTTTTTTTTTTTTAGTTTTTGAAACTAAGTTTAGTT
This sequence comes from Trichosanthes cucumerina, assembly GCA_036507285.1. Lineage (NCBI taxonomy): Eukaryota > Viridiplantae > Streptophyta > Magnoliopsida > Cucurbitales > Cucurbitaceae > Trichosanthes > Trichosanthes cucumerina. Next base: position 9,068,140 of record CM071839.1, on the reverse strand, counting down.
TTTTAAAACATAGGTAAGAAATAGATAAAAAAAACATAAAAATCTATAGGTGGGAGTAGTATTTTTATGCTTAATTTTCAAAAACCAAATGATTATCAAACGAGATTAAATATTCCAATTTGATTTTTCTGATTTGGTATCAGTTTAGATTATCTCTAATCTTACAAGTATAATTTGATGCTTAAAATATTATCAAATATCAAATCATTCGCACAACTACCAAATTCAATACATAACACATTCGCACAACTACCAGTATAGTTGTAGAGAGTTAGAAGGTGCAAACTATCTTGAATTCTGGTGGTCTATTCTAAATTTTAAACAATATATATTTAAATTTTTATAAATGCATACAAAAAATTTTATAGTTTACATTATGAGGATAGAAATTTCATTCATCCATTATAGTTTTCAATCAATTATAATTTTTTTTACTATATTTAATAAACTATAAAGCTAATTTTGAGTATTTTCAAACTCTTGTTTTTTATTAAAGAAAATAAAAAGAAAAGAGTCATATATATATATATATATTAAAAAATACTTATTTCTATAGTTATATAAGAAAAATGAAGAGTCATGAAACTTTTAAAATTCCAAAACTTCATTTCTCCATAGTAGTATACTAGTAGAAGGCGTAGGTTATGACTTGATCTAATAGAGTCAGAACACTTTTCGAGATAAAAGAAAATGGTGCTCGATGAAACTATCCTGATTTCACACTATGTTGTGGTCTTGGGAGAGAGTTGCTCTGCGAAGCTGGGCGTTCAGTGTTCTTATAGGGGAACCATACTAGAAAGAGAATAGAAAGGGCCTTCAAAAGAGAGCGAGTGAGTGATGGGCAACGATCGACCTATATGTTGCTCGTGAGCGCGCAAAGTACCGGGCCTCATAGCAAGATCTTTGGCGCAAAAGGATCGGTCCTTCACTTGTTGATCGTTCGCGAGTCAAACTCGCTCTCTTGCCACGCTTTTCACTCACTCGCTTGAGTCGAACTCAATCACTCTTTTTGTTTGGAGGATCATTCGTTCTTCACTCTCTTGTTGCTATTACCCGTAAGGAGCGTTAAATAGATTATTAAGTAACTTATTATTTTCACCCTCTCATTTTATTTTTGTAAAATGCTTATTGGACTAATTTAAATAGTGTGTTGTAGTTATATACATTTAAATATAAAATTTTTCACCGAACAATAAAATACATTTTATAAAATAAAATATAATTCGACGTTTGTTGACATAGAAATTTTGACCAATCCCTAGTTGCCACATCGTTATTCCAAATTAATAATGAAGTTGTAAATGATTAAATTTTGGACCCATGATAAGTTGACACGTGTCCTAAATTTAGTTTGAAAACAAGAATTGACAAATTCTGAAAGTTAAGGGTCAACATGCAATTTGCCAAAATAATTAAATTTAATTTTGGTCAAATTGGATTATATGAAATTGGGTAAGATAAATAAAACCCAAATCCAAATGACTAGGCCCAAATCCAATAAAACCCAAGTTCAGGTTGTTGGGCCCAAAAGCCACTAAAACCCAAGCCCACATGTCCTGGAAAGCTCTATAAATAGAGAGCTTCCCCTTCATTCCAAAAGTTCAGAAATTTCACTCCCAAAAGGAACTCAAAGAGAATTCAGAGCAAAGTCCTCAAGTGCTGAATACTCCCTAAAGTTCTAGGTGTTGAACGCTGCAAGATAAGTCTTTAAGTGCGGAGCACTGTAAGACGAATCTTTAAGTGTGGAACGTTGGAGGACGGATCTTTAAGTGCAGAGCGTTGTAAGACGAGTCTTTAAGTGCAGAATGCTTTAAGACAAGTCCTTAAGGGTTGAACGCTGCAAGATGAGTCTTAGGTGTTGAACACTGTGAGACAAGTCCTTAAATGTTGAATACTACAAGTCCTTAGGTGTCAAGTGTTTTGCGAAGGACTTCTACAAGTTACAAGTTGAAGGACTTCAATAACCTACACGCTGAAGAACTTCAACACGCTACAAGCCGAAGGCTTTCAACAAGCAACATGTGTCGAAGACCTTCAACAAGCAACAAGCTGAAGAGCTTCAACAAGTAACAAGTTGAAGTCCTTCAACAAGCTACAAGCCGAAGTCCTTCAACAAGCTGCAAACGGAAGACCCTCAACAAGCTGCAAGCCGAAGTCCTTCAACAAGCTACAAGCCGAAGGCCTTCAAGAAGCTGCAAGCCGAAGATTTTCAACAAGCTGCAAGCCGAAGACCTTCAACACGCTACAAGCCGAAGACCTTCAACACGCAACAAGTCGAAGGTCTTCAACAAGCTGCAAGCCAAAGTCCTTCAACAAGCTGCAAGCCGAAGTCATTCAACACGCAACAAGCCGAAGACCTTCAATAAGCTGTAAGTCGAAGACCTTCAATAAGCTACAAGCTGAAGACCAAATACTCTTCCAAGTCTACACTTGATAACAAGCTGCAAAACCCTCGAGACAAGTCTACATTCGAGAATAAGCTGCAAAGCCCTCGATATAAATTTACATTCGAGAATAGGTTGTGAAGTCCTCGAATCAAATCTACGTCCGAGAACAAGCTGTGAAACCCTCAGACAAATTACAGTTGATAGAGAGAAAGAATCAGAGGAGAAACATTAGAGATTATAATTCACTACATTCAAACTAATAAAAATACAACGTTCAATTACACGTGTCTCATTTCTATTTGTTCGTTGAAATCACGTGTGAACATTAGAGATTATGATAGTAGTCTTATCATTAACGACCATATTAGAATGATAACATTAAAATTTACATAAAAATTAAATTAGTTCTACCATGCACAAAATTTTGGAACAATAACACAACAATATTAAATAAAATAATTAAAAATATCTATAAGAGGAGTTGATATCTATGTTTGAGATAATTTTCTTGAAATGCATATGATAAATTGATGGAAGAGTACGAAATTTTTTTTGAACTTTTAAATTTTTAAAAACTCTTAAAATTCTATAATTAATTATTGGTTATTAAAACTTCATTTTAAATTTCACTATGTATATTTAAAATTGAATAAATGCAAAACTCTTAATATTGTACCTCTTTACATTCCATTTATTTATCAATATTATAAGTACATTAAAATCTTCATTCATGTTTAATTCTCGATCAATTGTCAACAAGAGCATAGCTCAACTAGCATCAAGTATTACTCATCACCAAGAGGTCATGAGTTCGAATTCCCCTACCCACAATTGTTGATGTACTCCAAAAAAAAATCTCTATCAATTAATTTTTTTTATTGTAATATTAAATACATTATTAAGTAACTTATTATTTTCAACATCTCATTTTATTTTTGTAAAATGTTTATTGGACTAATTTAAATAGTGTGTTGTAGTTATATACATTTAAATATAAATTTTTTCACCAAACAATAAAATACATTTTTATAAAATAAATCATAAAATAAAATATAATTTGACGTCGCTTCTAAATTATATTAGTACACTATAAAAAGAAACTGCATTTCTTTTAAACTAAACATTTCAAAATATATATATAATGCCCATTTAAATAAAAAATGAAAAAATCATGATAGTAGTCTTATCATTAACGACCTTATTAGAATGATAACATCAAAATTTACATAAAAAATAAATTAGTTCTACCATGCATAAAATTTTGGAACAATAACACAACAATATTAAATAAAAGAACTGAAAATATCTATAAGAGGAATTGATATTTATGTTTGAGATAATTTTCTTGAAATGCATATGATAAACTGATTTGAGAGTACGGAAAAGTTTTTAATTATTGGTTATTAATTATTTGATTAAAAAATCTATAACTTTTTGGAAGATAAAAAGACAAAAATTTCGTAACTTACCTTTTAGTTTTATTTATATATTTATTTTTGTGGTTTATTATTTATTTATATTATATTATATTTATTTATTTATTTAATTAATTTAACATTTATAATTAATTGACAATGGCACATTTTGTAAATATATAAATAAAAGAAGGGCCATAATCGTCCAAAAAAAAAAGATTTCTAAGTATCATAATTTTTTAATATATATACTAGAAAACTTTTACGTGTGTTGCACGTGTAGTCTATTTTAACTTCCTTTAGCAATGATTTTATGTCACATTTTAAAAGTTATTTTTGAAATTTAAGCTAATTTGAAAAGTAAATACATGAAAATTTGAAACTAATTATTTCATTTTAAAATGATGATAAAGATTTTAAGGATATTTATTTCGATGTCATTAATTTTAATTTTATAACATAAATATTATTTAAATTTTAATGAAATTAATGAAATTAATGACATTGAATAATCATTTGAAACTAATTATTTCAATTTAAAATGATGATAAAGATTTTAAGGATATTTATTTCGATGTCATTAATTTTAATTTTATAACATAAATATTATTTAAATTTTAATGAAATTAATGAAATTGAATAATCAAACCAAATCTTATTTAATCCTATAGAATTGATTTAATAAAGTATCATTTATTTAATTTTAACACAATAAATTTATTCTAACGGAGTAGTTTAAATTTATTTTTCTTAAAAAAGTAACTAAAAAATTATAAGGATGTGAATCAATAGTGTTAATTCAAATAATCACAATTTATTACCTTCCATTGTTTAAATATAAATTCAACTCCTTTACTGTTTGAGATTTGAATATTTTAATAAAGTATCATTTATTTAATTTAACACAACAAATTTCTTCTATTAATTTAGTAATTTAAATTTATAGGAATTTGAATTAACATTAATTCATTCAAATATTCCCAACTTATTTACCTTCGATTGTTTAAATATAAATTCAACATATTTACTCTCAAATTTGAATAGTTCTAGACAAATTTAGTACACATATTTTCTTTTTTGTATTGTTATGCATGATTATTTAAAACTAATTTATGAAATTAAATATTAAAACGATAAACACAAGACAAATTATTAATGACTAAGTAGAGAATTTATCAACAATTAAGATAAATAAAATATTTTTTTATCACATTCTTCCAAAAATGTCCTAAATATATATTGAAAGAAATTTAGAGATCCATATGAGAAACAACAACCGAGAGAGATTAATAAAATAATAACAACAATAGCTAATGAAAAAGAAAGCCACAAACATATATTTGATTAATCTCTTTGAAAATTTATAGATTTATATAAAAAATAACAGAAAGAAGAGATTAATAAAGAATAATAATAACAACAATAGAAAATAAAAAAGAAAACCACCAACAAATCTGGATTAATCTCTTTGAAAATTTAGTAATTCATAGAAGAAATAACAGTAGAGATATGAACTAAAAAAACGAGAAGGGATTAATTTAATAATGAATAACAACAAATGGAAAAGAAAAATAATAACAAATTCATCATCCTTGTTTTCACTTTTTCTCTCTCCCTTTTTCAAAATTTGAAAAAGGTAGGAATATTAAGATGTCTTCTACGATATGGCATTCGACGCTCCTTCAAGATGATCTCCGTTGTGTTTTATTAAAGTTCAAGAAGAAATCTCTTGCCTACACTACTCCTTCAACCATTGATGTTTGACAACAAACTATTTTTCTAGTTTGTTCATATACACTGGATTAAGCTATGCTCCCACCTCTCGATTTTTCTTTTGACTCCTTCCAATCCTCTAGAATGTACCACTAACCTCATAATGCAACATACGATCAGATATGATATAGCTTATTGGTGTGAGCAAGGAGAGCATAAATATTTTATATATGAGAAAAATGGAATGGAATGGTTGAGAGAGGGAAGAGTGGATGAGATGATGGAGAAGTTAAATGGTCCAAGAAAATGTAATTTTTTGGTTCAATTCATTTTCAACCTAAAATCTTCCTCACATTCATCATAAACCATAAATGTTAATTATGGTTAATGGTTTATTCACATTCAACCATAAATGCTAATTATGGTTAATGGTTTCTTCACATTCAACCTTACACAATTAATGTTAATTATTTTATTGTAATTTTTAAATTATATAATAATAAATGATAAAACCATTCTAAAAATATATAATAAATTATAAAACAAAAAAGACTAGAAACTCAATACATACGTGGAGGAAGGATTTTTTTTTTATTAATTATTTGTTAAGTCTAAAACAATTTAGTATAATTATTTATGGTATTTTTGTAAATTTAAGATTGACAAAGGGGAAAATGGTCTAAAAATGATTTTTCTCCTAAGCCACTTTTTAATATAGTAAGATTATAGATGATAGACTTTTTATATGATTTATTAATGATGAACTAAAAAAAATTATTATTGATAATGAGTAAATTAATTAATTTACTATTATAATGTATTGAAATTTTTATGAGACATAAGATTGATGATGTTTGCTTGTTTTATGAAATTAATCCTAAAAACATTATTTTATTAGCTAATAAAAATTAATGTCAACTCATAAAAATAAATTAATTAATTATAAATATTTTTAATTAAATAATTAATTATGATTATTGAGAATGAATATCTATAAATTATACTTACAAATTAATAAAGAAGAGAGAGAGAAAGAGAGAGATGGATGGGTAGAAAGAAAACTTATCATTTTTTAATGGTATAGAAAACTCATCCATCATGGGAAAAAATGATGCATGGGAATAAGTGATGCCCATGTCCATGCCCATGCTCACAAACTTTGTTCCAAACAAGGAGATTTAAAACCTTTACCCATTCTCATCCTCAAAACCTTGTACCAAACGACCCCTTAGAACTTATACATTCGGATTTTTGTGGTCCAATGAATGTAAAACCTAAAGGAAGAGTATGAATATTTCATCTCTTTTATATATGATTATTCTAGGTATGGTTATCTATACCTAATGCATTATAAGTTTGAGGCTCTTGAAAAGTTCAAAGAGTTTAAAGCAGAAGTTGAGAATGCATTAGGGAAAATCATTAAAACACTTCGATCCGATCCAGGTGGAGAGTATATGGACTTAGGATTCCAGGACTATTTGAGGGAACATGGAATCCAGTCACAAGTCTCAACACCTAATACACCATAACAGAATGGTGTGTCAAAAATGAGAAATATAACCTTGTTAGACATGGTTCGATCTATGATGAGTTATGCTCAGTTGTGTGACTCGTTTTGGGGTTATGCAGTAGAGACTGCAGTTCAAATCTTAAACATCGTTCCATCAAAAAGTGTTTCAGAAACACCTTTTGAATTATGAAAGGAGCGTAAACTTAGTTTGTGTCACTTCAGAATTTGGAGTTGTCCTGCACACGTGTTAGTGACAAACCCGAAGAAGCTGGAACCCCGTTCAAGATTATGCATATTTGTAGGTTATCCCAAAGAAACGAGAGACGATCTTTTCTACAACCCAAAAGAAAACAAGGTGTTTGTATCGAAAAATGTACCTTTCTTTGAGGAAGACCACACGAGGAACCACAATCCACGTAGAAAACTTGTATTGAATGAAGTTATTGATGAGTCTACAAGAGTTGTTGACCAAGCTGGACCTCCATCAAGGGTTGATGAAGAAGTCGACACATCAAGTCAGTCTCATCCTTCTCAATCATTGGGAATGCCTCGACGCAGTGGGAGGGTTGTTTCATAACCTGACCGCTACTTGGGTTTAACTGAAACTTAGGTTGTCATACCTGATGATGGCGTAGAGGATTCATTGTCTTATAAACAGACAATGAATGACGTAGATAAGGACCAATTGATCAAAATCATGGACCTTGAAATGGAGTCAATGTACTTTAATTCAGTTTGGGAACTTGTAGACTAACCTGAAGGGGTAAAACCCATAGGGTGTAAATGGATCTATAAGAGAAAGAGAGATGCAGTCGAAAAGGTACAGACCTTTGAGGCTAGACTCGTAGCAAAGGGTTTTACCCAAACGAAAAGAGTTGACTATGAGGAAACTTTTTCCCTTGTTGCTATGCTAAAGTCAATAAAGAGACACTTGTCCATAGCCACGTTTTATGACTATGAAATCTGGCAAATGGACGTCAAGACTGCCTTTTTAAATGGTAATCTTGATGAGTGTATCTATATGTCTCATCCCGAAGGGTTCATAGCCCAAGGTCAGGAGCAAAAAGTTTGCGAGCTCAATCGATCCATTTATGAGTAGAAACAAGCTTCCAGATCTTGGAACATAAGATTTGATACTGTGATCAAGTATTATGGTTTTGACCACAACGTTGATAAGCCTTGTGTTTACAAGAGGATCATCAACGATAAGGTAGCTTTCTTAGTACTTTATGTGAACGATATCCTACTCATTGGGAATGATGTAGGATACCTTACTAACAAAAAGAAATGGTTGGCGACCCAATTCTAAATGAAAGATTTATGAGAGGCGCAGTATGTTCTTGTGATTCAAATTCAAAGGAATTGCAAGAACAGAACGTTAGATCTGTCTCAAGCATCTTATATCGACAAAATGTTGGTCTGATATTCAATGTAGAATTCCAAAAAAGGTTTATTACCCTTTAGGCATGAAATTCATTTGTCTAAGGAACAGTGTCCTAAGACACCTCAAGAAGTTGAGGATATGAGACACATTCCCTATGCCTCAACAGTAGGTAGCCTAATGTATGTTATGCTATGTACGAGGCCATACATTTGCTATGTTGTGGGAATAGTCAGTAGGTACCAGACAAATCCAAGGTTAGACCACTGGACCGCAGTTAAAAATATCCTCAAGTATCTAAGGAGAACGAGGGACTATATGCTAATGTATGGGTCTAAGGATTTGATCCTTACAGGATACAATGATTCTGATTTTCATATTGATAAGGATTCTAGGAAATCCACATCGGGATCAGTTTTCACCCTTAACGGGTAAGCTATAGTATGGCGAAGCATAAGCAAGGGTGCATCGCAGACTCCACAATGAAGGTTGAATACGTAGCTGCTTGTGAAACAGCTAAAGAGACTATTTGGCCTAAAGAAATTCTGAACTAATTTTGAAGTTGTTCCAAATATGGAATTTCCTATCACCTTATACTGTGACTGAAGGGATCGAATCCCGCAGGGGAAGCGATTGTGAATCGCATGTTCGTGATTTCATTGCATAGATCTATAACAAGAACTAAATACTTATGATTAAGCATACTTTTCAGATTAGGACAACAAGAAATTTACCTTTGAAGAACACTTTCTTCACGAGCTCCTTCTCTAACGATCACGATCTCAGTAACGCGAACCCGAACCGTGTGAAGATCCGCCACTAGATCTTCTTTGTTGTTCTCTAGGTAAGGGAGGAAGGTGGGTTCCTTTAGGATGAGATGTGGAGGTTTGAGAGAAGTTGTGTTTGGAACTCTTTCCAACAACACAAAATTAGAACTCTAGGGTTGCATACCATATCTCTCTCAAAGTTGCATCTTATGCAACTATTTATAGGGAAATAGGATGGAAATTACCATTTTATCCCTCTTTTATTCTCTCATTAGTATATAGTTAATTTTGTGAATCTAATTCACATTAAAACTATATATTATATCAATTATATCACATATAATTGATATAACACCTCATTTATGAAATTGAATACTTCAATTTCATTCCTAACTTTATATCCTTAATATTACCATGTTGAGCCATTGGAGTGACCTAATGGACCTACAGTTCATGAGCTCCAATGATGTGAGATTAACTGATCAAACTCTTTGATCCGGATAATCAATATTCATTAACTACAAGTCACTCCACTATAGACTTGTAGTTGCACTCTCCTCACTGTAGATTATATTGTGTCCATTGATATAATCATTATCCATGAGTCGACCCTTCACAGGTTGTTCGTAATCACAGTTGGGTTAAATTACCGTTTTACCCATGTGATTACCTTTTTGTACCTTAAGCATCACTGATCTTCTAATGAACAACAAGTATATGGTCCTACCATAAACTCAAACCCTTTTAAGCTTGTTTAGAGTGTGGGGCCCCGTTGTTCAAGACCTAAACTCAATTCTTAAGGGAACAACCTATCTAATTCCTTAGTCTAGGAATGGGTGAATTCCATCTTACAACGTTAAGTCTCCAACTACCTACGAGGTCCTGTCCCTGAGAAGGTAGGCTTATTGAGTCGACTACAGACCACTCTCACTCATACTAGTCTAAGGAAAAACTCCTATAAGCAGGAGTTCTTAACTTACTTAGGATTCAGGTCGAGTCACTAATGACCATCTATAAATTATCAGTCGAATCCTGTTAACGGCGTTATACTGGTTAGACTAATTATTTACAGTTCGGTCTTGTATGAACTCTTCATACAGGATGCCCCCACTCACATGTCATCCACATGAATGAGTTGGATTATCTCATTTGTATTAACTACAAAATGAGTCGCATCCATGGTGTTACCAGAATAAGGTTTCCAACCTCATTCTTATACCATAGACCATTTAAGTTATGTTCTTGAACACAATACCAAAAGTGTCTACTACACTGATGTTCAAGATTCATTATAACCTTGGATCTTAGTTTATTGGATTTATAAAACGAGAATGTAATTTTATCAAATCAAATAACTCTTTATTCATTTGACCAAAATTACACAAGTTTAGGGCACATATCTCAACAATCTCCCACTTGACCTAAAGCTTGTGAAGTACATAATTAAACATTACAATAATGTAAAATACAATAATGTAAAATACAATAAACTAGAGCACTAAAACCCTGTGTACAGTATACTCCCACTTGCCCTAGTTGAGGAAGACTTGTAAACCTAGACCTTCTAGGTGACTCTAAAAAACTTTAGCCGTGAGAGCCTTTGTAAAAGAATCAACAATGTTGTGCTTGGAGGCTATCTTTGTGGCGATCACGTCTCCTCGATGCACGATCTCCCGGATGAGATGATATTTCCGCTCAATATGCTTACCCCTCTTGTGACTTCAGGGTTCTCTTGAATTTTCCCCAGCACCACTGTTATCACAGTACAACGTGATAGGCAAACTCATATTTAGAACAACTTCCAAATCTAACATGAATTTCCTTAACCAAACAACCTCTTTAGCTGCTTCACAAGCCGCTACATATTCGACCTTCGTGGTGGAATCATCGATGCATCTCTGTTTGACGTTTCACCATACTACCGCTCCTCCATTAAGAGTAAATACTGACCCTGATGTAGATTTTGAGAATCTTTATCAGTTTGAAAGTCAAAATCTGTGTATCCTGTAAGGATCAAATCCTTAGCCCCATACACAAGCATGTAATTCCTTGTTCTCCGAAGATACTTAAGAATCGTTTTAACCGTTGTCCAGTGTTCAGGTCCTGGATTGCATTGATATCTACTGACCATTCCAACTGCAAAACAGATGTCTGGCCTAGTACACAACATGGCGTACATCATTCTTCCCAACAGCTAATGCATAAAGAATCTGTCTCATGTCCTCAACTCCTTGAGGTGTCTTAGGACACTGTTCCTTAGACCAATGAACTCTATATCTAAGAGGCAATAAACTTTTCTTGGAGTGTTGCATCTTAAACCTTAACAACACTTTGTCGATATAAGATGCCTGAAACAATGCTAGGGTTTTATTCTTGCGATTCCAGACAATCTAGATCCCAAGAACAAACTGCGCTTCTCCCGAATCTTTCATTTAGAATTGCGTAGCTAGCCAATTCTTAATGTCCGTAAGATAACCAACATCATTCCCAATGAGTAGGATATCATCCACATATAGAACTAGGAATGCGACATAACTATTGATGATCTTCTTGTAGACACAAGGTTCATCATCATTCTAGTCAAAACCAAAAGATTTGATTGTCTCATCAAGCCTTATATTCCAGGACCTAGAGGCTTGTTCAGTCCATAGATAGACCTTTTAAGCCTGTAAACTTTTTGCCCTTGTCCTGGTTCAATGAACCCTTTAGGTTGGTCCATGTAGATGTTCTCGTCAAGATTGTCATTCAAGAATGTCGTCTTGACATCCATTTGTCATACCTCATAGTCATAATATGCGGCAATGGCAAGTAGGATACGGATAGATTTTACCATAGCAACAGGCAAAAAGGTTTCCTCATAGTCCACCCCTTCAACCTGGGTATAACCCTTTGCTACTAGTGTAGTTTTAAAGGTTTGCACCTTTCCATCTACACCACACTTTCTCTTTGTAGATCCACTTACAACCTATAGGTTTTACCCCATCAGGTTTATCTACAAGATCCCAAACAGAATTGAAGTGCATAGACTCCATTTCTTTGTCCATGGCTATGACCCATTAGTTTTTGTCTTTGTCAACCATTGTTTGATTATAAGTCAATGGATCCTCACAATCGTCATCTGGTATGACAACTTGGGTTTCAGATAAACCCATATAACGATCAGGTTGTGTTATAACCCTACCACTACGTCGAGGCACTCTCAACTCTTGAGATGGACACTCTTGACTAGACAATCTAGTATCAACAACTCTTGTTGACATACTAGCATTATTGGCAATCTTTGTTGTTCTTCTGTCTAACTCACTCAACACAACTTTGCTTCTTGGCTTGTGGTCCCTAATGTGGTCCTCCTCTAAGAGAGTGGCATTTGTTGATACTCCTTAGGATCATTGAATAATCCACCTCTTGTCTCTTTTGGGTAGCCTACAAATAGGCACAATTTTGAACGTGAATCCAATTTCTTTGGGTTTGTAACAAGCGCATGTGTTGGACATCCCTAAGTTCTAAAATGACATAAACTGCCTTTACGTCCTTTCTAGAGTTTAAAAGGTGTTTCAGAAACACTCTTTGATGTCATATTGTTCAAAATTACCGCAGTCTCTACATCATAACCCAAAAACAAAAATCAGAGAGATGAGCATAACTCATCATTGATTGAACCATGTCCAACAAGGTTCTATTTCTCCTTTCTGATACACCATTCTGTTGAGGCATACTAGGTGCTAAGAGTTGAGATGTAATTCCATGTTCTATTATATAGCTCTGAAATTTTAAATCTATGTACTCTCCACCTCGATCTAATCGAAGTGTTTTAACTTTCTTACCTAATTGATTTTCAACTTGAGTCTTGAATTCCTTGAACTTTTCAAGTGCTTCAGACTTATGATGCATTAGGTAAATATGCCCAAATCTTGAATAATCATCTATAAAAGAGATGAAGTATTTATAACCTCCTCTGACTTTAACATTCATCGGACCACAAAGGTCTGAATGTATGAGCTCAAGAGGTTCTTTGGCTCTATAGCCTTTTCCACTAAAAGGTCTTTTAGTCCTTTTGCCTTCTAGGCAGGATTCACAAACAGGTAAAGTATTTTCTTCTAACTCATTTAGAAGTCCATTCTTTACCAATCTCTTAATCCTATTGAGGTTAATGTGATCCAACCTAAGATGCCAAAGATGAGCATTTCCTTTAGGAGAAATTTTACGTTTCTTATCAGTTCGTGTATTTACTATTTTGAATAATTCAGTGTTTAAAACTATTTTAACCGAATTAAACCTTTAAAAATAATTTTCAAGAAAAGCAATACATAGTTCAATACTTTTCCAAAGAAATAGACACTTTATTTAATTGAAAATAAATTGAAGTACATTGTTTGATGAGGCAAAAAATAGAAATAAGGTTTCTAATAAACCCTGAAACTACATACATGTTATCAAATAACAACATTTTCTTGCCAGACAATTGCTCTTTATTTGCTCCTTTTATTTTTCTTCTGTATCTTCTTAAGTTCAGAAGAATAACTGCAACACTTAGTTCCAGGGGGTGAACCCTTCTGAAAACTTTTGGAATGGGCAAACAGATTTGCCTCTCCATTTTCTTGTCCCTTATCATGCATAAGAAACTGGTAAGTCTGCAGCTCATTTAGCAGAGAAGTCAGATCATACTCTATGTTGTTCATCGATGTATTGCTGCAGAATTGCAGAAAATTCTTTGGAAGAGATTCTAGGATGAACGATACTTGACTTTTCTCGTCTATGACCGCAATGTTGAAGTGAGTCATCAGATTGAGAACATGTTCTCTTACAGACGTTCCCTTCTCCTTGTGCGCGTTGTAAACATACTTTAAGGTTTCATGTCGAATTTGTTTGGACGGTTGTCTAGACAAATTTAACATAAAATTCATAATCTCACGAGATGAGACCTTGCCCTCCAGCCTCCTAGCTAAAATATCAAATATGCTAGCAAGGATGTAGGTTTTTGCCTTCTCATTGGCATTGATCCAGCGGTCATACGTTTCCTTAACAGATTGAGGTGCGTTTTGAGCAGGGAATTGAGGGCACTTCTCATTAAGAACGAACTTAAGATCATGTGCAACCAAGATTATGTTGAGTCTTTTCTTCCAAGTCATTATGTTCTCTCCGATTATTTTTTTCGCACCCAGTAACGAAATAATTAAGCTAGATATTTTGCTAAAATTTACAAATAAAAACTTGTATAAGTTTCTCGCTAAAAAATTATCTAATCCAATCGCGTTTTAGCTAATTATCTAATGATTCCTAGGTCATTAATAATTTGCAATGATACTCCAAAGGTTTAGAGTGTATGACACCGAAGGGTAATAAAAAACAATCATTCTCTTGATCAAGACATTCTTGACCAAAACCTAATGTCAGAATAACTCTTATTCCTATAGGCTTTAGTTACTATTATTTGGTCAAGATACATACACTTCTTTATGTACCTTGTGAGTGTAACCCTCTGTCTTTAGACCCTAGAATCCCCATCCAACAAAATCCGCCGAAGGGAGGACTAGGTTGAAAAAAAGACTAAGGAAATCTTTATCCCTTTTGGGTGTCCACAGTGTTCGATCCCCTATGATCAAGCCCTCCGAAGGGATTGTTTGGTCCAAACCAAACTAGCAGGCTGACCATAGTGATCTCACGGTGTGAACTGACAGAAGAGACCATAGGTTTTTGTTTTCACTAAACCTGTTCTCACTCACTATAAGTACCCTCTCCATTCACTTTGCTATTGACTCATACAAACACCATCTGAAGGGGACGCTCCCGTTTGCGCCAGAAGGCCAAGTATGAGTCTCACGTGTGAACTTCCCCGGAGAGATGTTGGTGGAATTATATGTATCATATACACTTTTCCTCCCAGTAGATACTTTAACTTTATAGAAAATTGACCTAGGTTAAACCCGGCTAATGGTTTTATCTAAACTTATCAATATAACTCTCATACTGATAATCAATATAACTCTTATATTGATCCTATCCTAAGTTTATTAATATAACTCTTTATATTAAACCTAGGAATTCTAGTTTATTAACCCCCTTAATAAACCCGTTGACGCTACTATAATTTATAAACCCTCTGATTAAAATTCACTCTCAGGTTAGTTCCCAGGTAGGGGTGTTCCGTTTTCGTCAGCTTAAATACCCAAGCCTAGACATAAACTTCCTTAGACAAAGTTCCTCTTTTAATCATTGTTTATAAATTACATGGTTCTTAATTCTAATCTAATTAGAACTAGATAACCTAAGGTCTATTAATTTCATGTTCTAAACATTTTAAAACTAATAAATTAACCTTAGGTGACATGCAATTCTATGTTATTGTGCTTGATCATTCATCACATGAATAATAAAACATACATAACACATTCATCTCATGAAAATATGCATGTCAATGTTGTCCAAAAATTTATATATAACACCTTATACTAATTATACATGCAGACTATATAATATAACACTTTATATTATAAATGGTGCATGGAAATGCTTAACCTAAGGTGGGACATATAAAATAAAAGCATACATTATGCATGACAATAATTATACAACAATTGCCTAAATTAAATAGCAAAATTAGACCATTTTTGGCACCCTAAAATTAATTTCAATTAATATAATCTAATTATATTAATTAAAATTAATAATATTAAATAAAAATTAAAAATAAAATGATTTTATATTTAATATATATAATAAAACTGCATTTTTCGTCCGTTGGTGCCTTCATGAAACGCCTACGACGTTACAACGCTGATGTTTGTACATTTATGCCAGTTGGAGCGCTTGGCAAAACACCTCCAGCTCCGGCGTTGTGACGCCCGTGCTGGCGTTGCAACGCTGACGCCTCTTTCATCCAACGTTGTGACGCTGATTGGAGTGTTGCAACGTTGCGCCTCATGCAGCTTGAAAACCGCCTCAACGTTGTTGCAACGCTACACGCAGAACAACAAGCTCCCTTTTCTATTTCTGCTCGTTTTCGCTCCGTTCTTCTCAGCAACTTCTTTGCTTCGATCGACACGGACTTACAGACTCGATTTACATAATAAAATGCCTAAAACAATAGGCCCTTTACATTAAACAATTCAACGAAAAATTATATAAATCTATGGTGCCAAAAATGAAAACATCTAATTTGAAAACCGATCATACATCTCATGAAATCAGTAAATCTCACCTTTGTTCTTGATAAATCTAGAACAAGATTAAGAACACAACTTGGCTCTGATACCAATTGAAGGGATCGAATCCTGCAGCGGAAGTGATTCTGAATCGTGTGTTTGTGATTTCATTACATAGATCTATAACAAGAACTAAATACTTATGATTAAGCATACTTTTCAGATTAGAACAACAAGAAATTTACCTTTGAAGAACACTTTCTTCACGAGCTCCTTCTCCAACGATCACGATCTCAGCAACGCGAACCCGAACCGTGTGAAGATCCGCTACTAGATCTTCTCCGTTGTTCTCTAGGTAAGGGAGGAAGGTGGGTTCCTTTAGGATGAGATTTGGAGGTTTGAGAGAAGTTGTGTTTGAAACTCTTTCCAACAACACAAAATTAGAACTCTAGGGTTGCATACCATATCTCTCTCAAAGTTGCATCTTACGCAACTACTTATAAGGAAATAGGATGGAAGTTACCATCATATCCCTCCTTTATTCTCTCATTAGTATATAGTTAATTTTGTGAATCTAATTCATATTAAAACTATATATTATATCAATTATATCACATATAATTGATATAACACCTCATATATGAAATTGAACACTTCAATTTCATTCCTAATTTTATACCCTCAATATTACCATGTTGAGCCAACGAAGGGACCTAATGGACCTACAGTTCATGAGCTCCAATGATGTGAGATTAACTGATCAAACTCTTTGATCCGGATTATCAATATTCATTAACTACAAGTCACTCCACTATAGACTTGTAGTTGCACTCTCCTCACTATAGATTATATTGTGTCCATTGATATAATCATTACCCATGAGTCGACAACAAGTCTAATGAACAACAAGTCTATGGTCCTACCATAAACTCAAACCCTCTTAAGCTTGTTTAGAGGGTGAGGCTCCGTTGTTTAAGACCTGGACTCAGTTCTTAAGGGAACAACCTATCTAATTTCTTAGTGTAGGAATGAGTGAATTCCATCTTACAGAGTTAAGTCCCCAGCTACCTACGAGGTTCTGTCCCTGAAAAGGTAGGTTTATTGAGTTGGCTACAGGCCACTGCCAATCATACTTGTCTAAGGACAAACCCCTATAAGTAGAAGTTCTTAACTTGCTTAGGATTCAAGTCGAGTCACTAATGATCATCTATAAATTATCAGTCGTATCATGTTAACGATGTTATACTAGATAGACTAATAATTTACAGTTCGGTCTTGTATGAACTCTTGATACATGATGCCCCCACTCGCATGTCATCCACATGAATGAGTTAGATTACCTCATGTGTATTAACTACAAAATGGGTCGCATCCATGGTGTTACCAGATTAAGGTTTCCAACTTCATTCTTATACCATAGACCATTTTGGTTATGTTCTTGAACACAATCCAAATAGTGTCTACTACACTGATGTTCAAGATTTATTATAACCTTGGATCTTAGTTTATTGGATTTATAAAGCGAGAATATAATTTTATCAAATCAAATAACTCTTTATTCATTTGACCAAAATTACACAAGTTTAGGGCACATATCCCAATAGTGACAACAGTGGTGCAATAGCCAACTCTAAAGAATCTCGTAGCCACAAACGAGGGGAGCACATCGAGAGGAAATATCATCTCATTTGAGAGATAGTGCAACGAGGAGATGTGATAGTCACCAAGATCGCTTCAGAGCACAATATTGTTGATCCATTTACGAAGACTCTCACGACTAAAGTGTTGGAGGGTCATCTAGAGAGTCTAGGTCTACAAGATATGTACATAGTGTAATCTAGGGCAAATGGGAGATAGGTAATGGGTATAAGGATGCCCTAGTTTATTGTATTTCTGTAACCTACTGTTTTAGATTGTATGTACCCCACTAAACTAGAGTTTTAGTTCGAGTGGGAATTTGTTGGGTTTTATGTCCTAAAACTCGTAGTTTGTAATATTGTTTTAATTAAATCAATAAAGTGTTATTATTTATTTCATGTTTTCTCTATATTGCCTTATATTAACCCTAAATCCAATAAACAAACATCCTACGTTGTTGTATGTCTCTTGAACTGAATGTAGTAGACATATAAAGATCTCGGTTCGAGAAACAGTCTAAAGGGTCTATAGTAAGAGGATAAGGTTGGGTACCTTATCCTGGTAATACTATGGATATGGCCCACTTTGTATATGATACAAACACAGTGATCCAACGTGTTCGTGTAGATGACATGTGAATGGGATATCCTATGTAATGAGATCACATAAGACTGGATCACGAAATAGTAACCAATAGATGTAACTTCATTGACTAGTTAGACTTCTATTTCAATAGGACGACCTAGACAACTTGATCTCAATCCTGTGCACGTTACGAACTCCTTTTTGCGAGAGATTGTTATTTGACTAGTATGGGTGAGAGTCACCTGAAACGCCGACTCAATATGCCTACCATCTTGGGGACAAGACCGAGCGGGCAGCTGGGGACATAACCTAACAAGATGGAATTCACTCATTCCCGACTTTAGGGTAAGTAGATGAATGTTCCCTTAAGTGGTGTCTTTAGGACTTGAACAAAGGGCCCGAGCCTCTCATTGCCTGGGAGGGACTTCTGTTTATTGGTAGGACCATAAACAGGTTGTTCATTAGAGGAGTACTGGTACTTAAGATAAAAGAGATAACCCAGGGGTAAAACGGTAATTTGATCAAGTTGGTGTTACGAACATTTGTGAAGGATTGACTTGTTGTTATTGGTCAATATCCATGGACACAAAAATATATCTGCAGTGAGAAGAGTGCAACTGCGGGACTATAGTGGAGTGTTCTCGCAGTTAACGAATGTTGATTAGGGGGTTAATGAGATTAACTTAATAATCTTGTATCATTGGAGTTTCTGATTTGTAGGTCCATTAACTCCACTTTCTAGCTAGTAAAGGGTTCTTAGATTATTAGAACTTGAAATGTTCAAATTCAATTAGTGAATAAGCATGATCTATAGAGATATTATAATATAAAGTTTTTATGCATATTAAAACTTTATAGTATAAATTTAATTTGAATATGATTCAAAGTAAATTAATTGAGAGAATTAAATATTTGAAGGAGTTCAAATATTATTTAAATGTGAATGAGATTCATATTTAAAACTATAGGTTGAAATTTAATGTGCATAAGATGTACATTAAAACTATAGGATAGAGGAAAAATGATTAAATATGATTTAATCATAAGTAAACTAAATTAATTTGGTATATATGATATTTAATTTCGTTTTGTTAAATATGATTTAATAAAAACTAATATTAATATATATATAATTAAATATGATTTAATTATATTAATTATTTAATAATTAATTTAGTTAATTATTTTTAATTAATTAATTAAAGGAACGTGTCATCCTGTCACGTTCCCACTTTCCCCTCAACTCCCTCTCGATAGGGACAAGGGAGTGGGGAGAGTTCCTTCCTCTTCCATATATTCATCAATTTGATGGAGTGTGGATGGTTGTTGCATTTTTGGAACTCTCTCAAATATTCTCTCAAAAATTTCCTTTTGCCTAATTATTGGAAACCTCCCACAAAAGTTGAATCTGAGAAGCCAGAGGATAGGAAATTACAGAAGAATTTTGTTGGACCAAAGGAGCAAGGTGTTGTTGTATTTGAAAAACTACAAAGGTAATATTACTACCTTTAGTTTAGAGACTTTTACAACATGTTTATTGCATCAAATCAATGCCTAAATTGCTTATCATTGAATATTTTTCAATGTACTGGTATTTGCTTTTTGCCAAAACAAATCGAGTTTAAGATCCAATTTCGTTTTCATTGCTCATAGGATCTTGATTCCCATCACTGTTAACATCATCACAAATTGATTTGGGGAGGCGGAAGCAACTCATAGTATAGATGGGGATAGCTTGAGTGATTGCCTTTATAAGAACTTCCTTTCTCCCCTGTGTGAAAACAATTTTTCCTTCCACGCTTGAAGGGTTTTCCACATTCTTTCTCTCACTTTGAAAAAAAAATTCCTTTTGTTTTTCCCATTTTGTGAAGGCATGCCAAGGTACTCTCTAAGGGAATCCACACACTACAACAAATTTGACCTTTAATATTAGTTGAGCAATTGACATATTGTAAATGATGTCGGTTTTCGGAATTGTACCCTTTAATGTCGGTTTTAAACTGACATCAAAGAGTACATTTACGATGTCGGTTTAAAATCGATATTAAAGACTCTTCAAAATCATTGCCCTTGATGTCGGTTTTAAACTATTATCAAATATATCCTTACGATGTCGGTTAAAAATCATCATTAAAGACTCTCTAAAATTATCGCAAAATTTGATGTCGGTTTTAAATCGTCATCGAATATACCTTTACGATGTCAGTTTCAAACTGACATTAAAGTCTCTTCAAAATTATCGCGACCTTTGATGTTGGTTTTAAACTGCCATCGAATATACCCTTACAATGTCGGTTTAAAAATTGTCATTTTAAACCGTCATCGAATATACCATTACGATGTCGGTTTAAAAACCGCCATTGAAGACTCTTTAAAATTATCGCGATCTTTGATGTCGGTTTTAAACCGACATCGAAAATACCTTTACGATGTCGGTTTAAAACCCTTCATGAAAGAGTCTTCAAAATTATCGCGACCTTTGATGTCGGTTTTAAACCATCATTGAATATACCCTTATGATGTCGGTTAAAAATCGTCATTAAAGACTCTCTAAAATTATCGCAAAATTTGATATTGGTTTTAAATCGTCATTGAATATACCCTTACGATGTCGGGTTCATACCAACATTAAAGACTTCAAAATTATCGCGACCTTTGATGTCGGTTTTAAACCGTCATTCGAATATACCTTTACGATGTCGGTTTAAAAACCGTCATTAAAGACTCCTTAAAATTATCACGACCTTTGATGTCGGTTTTAAACCGTCTTTGAATAGACCCTTATGATGTCGGTTTAAAACCGTCATGAAAAACTCTTCAAAATTATCGTGACCTTTGATGTCGTTTTTAAACCGTCATCGAATAGACCCTTACGATGCCGGTTTAAAACCGTCATGGAAGACTCTTCAAAATTATCGCGACCTTTGATGTCGCTTTTAAACGGACATCGAAAATACCCTTACGATGTCGGTTTAAAAACCGTCATAAAGTCTTTTCAAAATTATTGCGACCTTTGATGAAAGCTAGGAACTTATTAAATAAAATTTAAACGTCATTTGTGACGCCCGAAAATTTTTAGGTACTTTTCTAGAATTTTAAATTTTTTTAATTGCGCTTGTTTCATAATTTTGGTAATAAGTTTAAAGTAATGAAGAAAAAGTATGCTATGAAAAGGAAATAAAATTTTTAGAAAAGAATAAAGAAAAGAAAAGATTTTGTTTATTTTAAATAAGGAAAAGATACTTCCTTAAAAGATTTGTTTATTAAAAGAAAAAAAAATTAAAACTCCCTTCGATCAATAAGCCCTTCAATCGGTTCATTAATTTTTAATCCGGTTATAACGCCCATAAACTTCAAATACTGGTAATTATAAGTGGCTTGATTTCTTGCTTGAAGAAAATTTAGTTAAAATCAAGAAGAATTCAATTTCAAATTTGAGAAATTTTGGTGCTAAAAATCTTCAATTATGAAATTTGGTTAATAGTGGCATTTTTATAGTTTGTTTGTGAGAAGAGGGTATTTTTTGGAAGTAACATTTTGACCTGGGGTTTGGAAGACTCTTTTGTCTTCTTGTTGGCACGTAACTCGAGGCAAGCTCTTCTTCTTCATGAGGAAAGAAAAAAAAAAAGGAGAAGAAGCTCCAGTCGCCTCACGCGCACGTCATACCTATGGTTGCTCGAACAAGCTGTTGTTGAGCTTGGTCTACTCTTCCGCGATAGATTTGTCAAAGTTTTCGTACACGTGACATCGAGAGATCGTGTGTTGCTGTTGTTTGTGACTCCTACTGCCGTTTTTTATTCTTGTTGATAGATTGGAATTCGTGCTGCTGCGTGTCGGCGTCATCTCACCTTGGCAAAGTTACTCCGCGCGTTTCTGTAAAAATAAAAAAAATATATAATAAAAAAAAAAGATTAAACTAGCCTCATTCTTTTTCACCGAAACGTTGTCGTCGGCGACCGCTACTTGTCTGCAGACACAATACTTCATCAGTTGTCTATTAAGTTTCAATTCGAAACTTCCAATCGTAGGTAGGGTGGACCTTATTTTTATTATTTTTTATTTAGCTTTGTGTGGAATATCCTGAGTTGTGTTTCTTTTGCTTCTAAGAGACACATTGAGGTTGGATTTTGGAGTAGCGAACATTGAGAAAATTGTTGGTCAATTGGACGGTGAGATTTTCACTTCAAGGTAATCTTAATTAGCATAAAAGACCAATAAGTTCTCTAATTTAAGCTTGTTGGTTAAGCAGATTCATAAAGGACGCCCTACAAAGTATTTGGTTGGAATTTTAGGAATTTAATTTACGTCATTTTGGGGCATAACTAAGGTAAGGGATCTTGTGCCCAACTCTTTAAAATTGGATAAAAAGGTTTTTCTTTTGGATTATGAGGGTATATTTTGATAAACTGCTGCAATATTCTCGGCGAACCATCCTCCTTTTGAAGTGTCGAGTTTGGTACGCACACAAGTATCTGTATTTAGTTTGTACTCATTCATGACTTTTTGGTATATGTTTTACTAAGTATGTCAAATATAATTTCTGTTTTTAAGCGTCCTAGTTGGTGAACTTTTAAAGTTCTTTGATTTAAGGATTTAATGAATTTTAATTTAAGAAATTGATTGTCGAGCATGTTTGGAGGGGAACGCTATGTTAGCAACTAATTTTTTGAGTTTGGAAAATGTTAGGCCAAGATAAGAGAAAATGTTACTACTTTTTGTGAAGGTATTTTATATGCTTATTATTTATTTGCTTATATTTAGTTATGAGTTTGATCTATGAAGTTTTAGAGTTTGGTCACTTTTGTTAAAGTAATTTTAAGAAGTTTGTAATTAGAGTTTAAAATTTTTGGAAGTTGGTGTTATTTGGTTTTAGTTTAAGAATTGAAAATTAAAAGATGGGTTAGAAATTTCTAAAGTGTAGAGAAAAGCTAGAGAGATTGATATGAATGTTTGGAGTTGTGTGAATATTCCGTATTTGTATCTAAGAAATTTAAGTCTTCTTGTTAATCTATTTGATACGTCTTGAGGTGGAGGTGACTTGTTTGGTTCCTAAAATTTGAATTATACATATTTTTTTTTATTGAAGATGAAGGTGGCTTATTGGTTAAGATCTAAATATTTCTCTCTTTGTCTTTACTATCATTCTATAGTAAATTTGAGTATTTTTTTCATTATTTCAATTAGTATTGTGTTATATTATTGTATTCTTTATCATTGTACTTTTTTTACATATAATTCCAATAACTTTTTTTTTTCATGTATATTAATATTAAGACTTTTGCACAAGCACAACTGGACGAGCTGAATTGACAGATTTATATTTTAAATTTTAATAGCTTTTTAGACAATTTTATAAATATAGAATTTTGTTGTTATTTACGAAAATTATTTAGCTAAACAACTCTGTTACGAGAGTTTTAGTTAGAACTGGTTTATGTCAGAACATTGTGTTGTTTTTTACTAATTAAAATAAACGGAATATAATATATTTTGTTTTGCGTATATGTTTCTTTGATTTGTGTATTTTGTTTTCAATTGAATGGAGTTAATAATTTGTATTTCAGAGCTGAGAATTATTGTAAAAGCATTTTTATAGATTTTTTCCATGTTTCGAATTCAAATTAAATGCTAATAAATATATTTTTGGTGGTATAAGAAACAATGTCGATTAAAAATTGGCATCATATATTTCAATAAAGACTGTTATAAAATGACATTAAAATAAATTGTCATCGTAGCATTAGTATTTAGGTGAAGGTATGTTGTCGGTTTCAGACCGTCATCGATACGACCTTTGATGTCGATTTGTATATCAAGAGTATATCAGTAATTCATACTTTGTACAACAAATATATCTCAAATAACGTATTAATGATGTACTACTGATATACTTTATTTATGTATATCAATTTAATTGTAACAGACCGCTTAAAAAAAAAAAAAGAACGTTGCAGAAACGAAAAATCGGGGAGGGCTTCGCCCTCCCCCCCTCTTCTCGTGCCGCAAGAAAAGCGGTCGCCGGCCACGCCCACGCCCATTTTCTTCTCTTTTCCCTCTCGTTTTCTTTTCTCTCCCTCTCATTCTTCCCTCTCTCTCTCTCACGGTCTCAGTTCTCTCACCGTCTCTCTC
The DNA here is from genome assembly GCA_036507285.1 of Trichosanthes cucumerina. NCBI lineage: Eukaryota > Viridiplantae > Streptophyta > Magnoliopsida > Cucurbitales > Cucurbitaceae > Trichosanthes > Trichosanthes cucumerina. The sequence goes on along the minus strand of CM071839.1, from coordinate 9,043,473 downwards.
TCTCTCCCTCTTCGCAGATTCGAAGCCTATCCGTGCACCTCGCCGCCGCCGCAACTCCCTTTCACAGTCGAAGTCACTGTCGTTCCACCTCCGTCGCCATCGTCACCTCTGTTGCTCGCCGTCGGAGAGGAAGGTTCCGCGAGACCCATTGTTTTGGTCAGTCGGTTTGAGCTCTTTTCGGCCGGTTTTCGACGATCCGAGATCGGTTCTGGATAGATCGGGTCGCGAGGATTCCAGATCTGCCACCCATGCGCCGTCGTCGACACTTTCACGCGCTGCCACCTGTAGAGCTGCCAGTTGTTCCCTTCCGTCCGGTCGCCTCGGTCTGTTCCTTAGTCTGTTTTGGCACTTCGTTGGGTAAGTTTTACTCCTTGCAAGCTTTTAAAGTCACTTTTACGTTTCAGTTTACTAACCTTGTGCTTCGGTTTATTAATTTGTGTGTGTTTTCGTTAGGAGCCTGGGAGTTGAAGCACGTTTGGAACGCCGCGTTACTCGAATCGCTCGTTGTCGTTGGCTTTCTGTAAGTAGTCGTTTGGACTAAACTACCTAAGTGTAGGGTTTAGGGGCACGTTGCCTGCATTCACCTTATTGAAAGTAGACTTATTGTTTTGGGTTGTAGTAGCATGTTAGGATATGAGAAGTTTAATTGTGTCTGACTCATACTCTTTTGATGTTCGTTGCATATCTGTACTGAAACCCAAACCTGTTGGTTCAGGGGTTAATTGTCTGTTAGTCCTACGTGAATTGTAGCTTGTAGAGTCGAATTAGTTTATGTTGAGAACTCTGAATGTGTTAGTTGCTATGATTGTCTGTCCCGAGTCTGATGTCCTCGTGCTTAGTTGAAGGAACTTGGGAAGTGTTGGGCCTTAGGATCGTAGTTAGCACAACTAGCCCTAGTGTAGGCCCTAGTTCTTGTTTAACCCTTAGCAGGTTGAGACTCGAGGTTGGCGAGATGACGTTGATGTTATGGGATGTGATGGTCCGCCCTCCATCCAGTTGTGCGACTCGGGGTGTGATCCTTTGAGTCAGAGGGGTTGGATAGAGTCTTTCACCCTAGTACAGGCCCGAGAATGAGCTCGTGGTCGATCGTGCACGGTACTACCGCCTTTGATGCCTTATGGGATGTAGTGGTCCGTCCTCCATCCAGTTGTGTGACTCGAGGTGTGACCCTCAGAGTCAGAGGGGTTGGATAGAGTCTTTCGCCCTAGTGCAGGCCCGGGAATGAATCTCGTGGCCAGATGTTGCCAACCTAGTCTAGAAGCTAAGGGTAGGACAGAACTGAGAAATCCGAGTGAGTAATAGGGTCGGGATGCTTGATGAGGTTGTAAGACGGGCTAGGTGTGGTGCTTAGCTAGGTTTAAGGTTGTTGATTCATGTTCTTTATTATTGGACGAAGTGGGTTGCTTACTGAGTATTTTTATACTCATTCCTTCTTTATTTCTTCTTTTGTTGCAGGTAAGGCAAACCTGTGAGATGACCACCAACGGCGAGACTCCTGTGAGGCTATGGAAGACTTATAGGACTTAGTTCAGAGTTTTCGATTAGGAGTTGTTTTCATTTCTCTTTCTTCTGTTGCGTTCTGCTGTTTCCGTTCACGTTCTAAATTTAGTTTGTATCGTTCTTTATTCGTTTGAATCGAAGCATGTTTTGATGTGTTCCTTTTATCTTCAAAGAATGTACTGTTGTCTTGAGGTTTCTGTTAACTCCGAGGGGTTGAAGCCCAACCTATTGTTTTCTTTGTAGTTTGGTGGAGGCTGGGTACCCTCGTGAGTCCTTTTGAAGTGCCTTGTATAGGTTCAAGTTCACTTAAAATTTCTAGTTTGTCCATGTTGCGTCGTTATGGTGCCGAATTTTCGGCGCAAGCGGAGCAACTTGGAAGTAATGCCCCGAGTAGGATGTGTGCAAATTACGAGGTGTTACATTAATAATTCACATTCAGCATATCAGATATACTTAAACTGAAACATATATATGATATACTACTGATATATTTTATTTAGATATATTAATTTTCTAATTCATAATGATTACTATATCAAATATTCATGAAATGAAGTATATCAAGGATATACTACCTTTATAGTTTATTTAGGTATAAAAATGATATTCCTAATGATCAGTAATTCATATTTTTGATATATCGTATATACCTAAAATGAAGTATATCAGTGATATACTATTAATGTAGTTTATTTTAGGTATATCTTTTTATTGGCATACCTAACATTGATTTACCTAATAAGTAGGGTATAAACTGATACGTAACGTAATAAAAAAACATCGTGAAACAAAAAAAACATAAAATATATCAAGTATACTATTGATATACCGAATATAAAGTATATCGGATATACTAATGATATATCTGTTATACATCAATGAGGGTAAAATTGGAATAATAAAAAAATGAAAAATTAGATTTAATTTTTTTTGTTATGTTTGCAAATCTAAAAGCCTATTGCTAAATTTGCAAATATCCTACTATGTTTTGCTACCCATTACGATTACCCTTACAAATAAAATAAAGTTAAATTATAAGTTTGATCTCTCAATTTTTAGGATTTTTTTAATAGATCTCTAAGTTTTAAAAAGTAATTCATAGATTTCTTAATTTTAGAAATGTCAAATAGATATGTCTAATATGTCTCTAGCATATTCAATATTTTTTGAAGTTAATGAATCATTCAGACATAAAATTGAATATCGTGTTTGCTTATTACATTAAACTCTCAATTTTGTGTCATACATTCATTTTTAAGAATGTCAAATGGGTCAAAAATCTATTAGACATAAAATTAAAAATTTAGAAACTATTTAGACACAAAATCTAAAGTTTTGAGATTTTTTAGAAACTTAATTTTAAAGTTCCAAAACCAATCTATTTTTTTGAGGTTTTTTAAGTTCAATAATTTTTAAAGTCCAATAACCTATTAGATCATTTTTGAAGTTTAGAAATCTTTTTAACACAAACTTGAAACTTTTAACCATAAAATAATCCATTCACATTTTCAGTGCAGCAAGCCTAATTTCCTTTCCTTCATAAGCTATTTGACATATAGAATCCGAGTTGAGGAAGCTTTATTACAAATATTTCTGTGTGGCACTCTAGGTGCGAAAATATCCATGCCTCCCACCATTCAATTGTTGACAACAAGAAAATAAAAAAATTGTCCACCTTTCTCTTTTTTAGTTGTGCTTTCTCTCTCCTTATTGTCAAGGATTAAATGGTAGGGTAGAGAGATTTGTGTCACTCAAGTGCATCTAAGTATTGTCCTATCCTAAAAAGCAAGTCATTGTAGATATTACACTTGACTAATGATATGAGAAATGGATTCAAGTTGGTCTGAATATGATGAATTTGAAGGGATGAACTCTTCATCTCATCGCAAAAAGTATTGGATCGTCTTTGATTTTATTTAAAATTAAACTAAAAACTAAGATTAAGCAAGCTTACTTTGAAATAAATATGGAGAATATTCTGGCCGGTTGCCTTACAAGACCAAGGCTTGTGGGAATCTTTTAAAAGAAACTCTCCAAAGGATTAGAGAGGAATAAATCTAGAGAATTCTCTAATTTTCTAATGAGGAAATGACTTAGGGCCTGTTTGGTTGGCAATCCGGATTCTGTTTTATGTTTTTGGATTCACTGAATTCAGTGAATACATGTTTGGCAGACGTGTTTTTGAAAACTGTTTTCGGATTCTGTGATCCAAATAGTAGAAATTCTGAAAACAACATTTTTATGTTTTCATTGTATCCAGATTCTGAATTTGAAATTTTAATGCAGAATTGTATTAAATAAAGATAAAATCTTAATAAATATAGTATTTCATGGTTATAAACTTAATTTACTTTTGTTAAATTAAAATATGTATAATATAATATATTATAAAATAATAATTATATAAAATTTATTAAAAAAAACACATGTTCATAAATTAATATATTCAACCTAATAATTAGCTTTCCAACAACAACTAATTTTATGATCTATAAATATATTATAGAACACATTTTAAACTATTGTTTAAAATGGAATTAAATTTCTAAATCTGCTACCAAACACATATCTGAAAACATGAAATACAACTCTGTTTTCATTGAATCCCTTGTTTTCAAATTTCTGTTTTCGGATCGCCTACCAAACAGGCCCTTAGATTGTGAGTCAAAAAGTTGTGAATGGCTCATTCCTAGAATCCTATTTATAGTGAGCTAGAGAAAATAATTAAATAATATATTTTAATATCTAATATATTAAAATATTTTTATCTAACCAATTTGAATTATATTCAAATCTTCTCAAATTCTCCTATGACATTTATTTCCGAATTTGAATCAAATTCAAATTCAATAAAGATATCTTTTTTTAATGTATCTTAATACATTAATAATTTAATATTTAATGTATCAAATACAATAAATATTTTCTTCTTTTATATTTAATATATCTAATATATATTAAATATTAATTTGAACATTCCAAATATTTCTTTCAACATAACTAATTTTTTTTAATGTTACTATGAACTAGCAAGAGACCTTATGGACCAATAGATTATAAACTTCAATGATACAAAATTAATTAATTAAACTCTTTAATTAACCAATTTTCATTCATTAACTGATATAATCATTACATGCAAGTTGATCCTTCACGAGTTATTCATAATTATGGGTCAAAACTCTGTTTTACCTCTATAATTATATCTTGCCCCTTAAGTATCACTGATTCACTAATAAACAATTTGTTTATGATCCAATCATAAACTAATTCCCTCTCTAACCAATGAGAGGGTGAGAGCCTTTGTTCAAATCCTGAAATCAACACTTAAAGAACTACTCATCTACTTACCCTATAGGGAGAAGTTAATTCTATCTGATGAGATTCTCTTCCTATATTTGAACTTAAATAACAATCATGTAATGATAAACTTTATTCTATGAACTGAATGAATAAACTAGAAGTAACGTATCATATCTTATTTAATCTCACTCACTCATTTGGTTCATAATTGGAAAAAAGAAAAGAAAATAAAATAGAACAGCTTGACTAACCAGAAGAACCAAATGGAGGTGTTCAAATTGCATTACCTTTTATTGGGGCTATGGCAATGCAACTTTTATTGGATATGACAAGGCAAATGGGCAATCTTTCTTTTGCACATTTCAAGGGGAAGCATAATCTGAAGGGCTATAGGGCACAAACAAGTCAGCGAAGAAGCCCTTTTTCCTTCTAGGGTTCCACCCCATGTCCTTGCAGAGCTGATCATTGTACCAAATATGCAAAATAGCAAGGCAAGCTCGCTTGGAGAAAGGGCCTGAGTAATGCTTCAAGATCTTCTCCCAACTGGCTATGTCCTTCTCCATCTCCTTGATGCTCGGTAGTTTGAACGTGCCGTCTAGAAACTCTGCCACCCATCGGCATCGCATCTCCGAGGTGAACAAGTTTGAAGAGCTTTCTGTAAACCCAATCACAGCTAGTTGTGGGATTCTGGGATGAACACATTGCCTGATCAAATGTTAAAGAAACATGTAAATTGTTGGTATTCTATTTTCTTAAAAAAGAATATACTAAACGAAATGCTAACATGATAAGATTAAAATTGAAGTATATGATAAATTCATCAAGTGTCTTCTTAAACATGTGTAGTCCTTAACCAATATTTCATTGATGAGAATTGTTGAAGTCTATGTACTTGATTCTTCCATGATAAATTGGATTGTTGGTAAAAGTAATGTTAGACTTGTTGTCATAATAAATGTGGGAGTACGACTTTTTTTAAGGACAGTGGGAGTAGAAATTTGAACCTCCAACCATAAAAGAAATGGTATCTTAACTGCTAAACTATGCTCTGCTCATATATTGACACATGTCACAATGCACTTGAGTTTCATAGTAGACAAGGATACTAATTTTGTGTTTAATGACTCGAAAATCCTGTAAATCTAGAAGGCAATATAGATAGAAGTGCTTATGAGATCATTTCCCTTATGCAGGATTGATTTGTAAGAAACTTTCTTTTACTAATTCTAATATGTGAAGGAAACATGAATTAGATAGATATCCAAACATGAATTCTACATAATCATAAACGGGCCATTAAGCAATCCGAGTTAATAGGACCCTAAACTTGCATAAAGAAGGGGCTAAATGAAATAGATATCCAAAGAATCCCAATAGAACAGTGAGAGCCTCATAGAAATTCAATTAATATAAAGAAATTAGAATCATGGTTTTCAACAGGCTACCCATGTTTTCAACCTTTTTGTTCTCCTTTGGGAGAAATGATGGGAGGAGGTCATCACAATGTAACTAATAGTGATGTACCATTAGGTGTATGAAAGAGAAATTACAAACTTTGAATATGTCTACAATAGTTATTAAAGATATGTAGATTTTGAATCCACGTCCATCAGTTATCAAGAGACCACCATATTGAATAATTTTTCCTCAACTCGTATTTAACGATCTGATAGCATGGATTTGGTTGAAGAAGGTCAATTTTACTTGAGTCATTGCAAGTATTCCCCTTTAGACTACAATTATATGAGATGGATTCAAGTTGGTCTGCTCTGAATCTAATACATTTGCTCTAGAATGGAAGCCATTTTGTTTTCTTATGATTGTAGTGTTGTAATCTAAACTAATTCCTACCAAAATCCTAGTTTGGTAACAGTACAATATCTCAGCCAGAATACTAATCTCATCTTTCGCAGGCTTAACTAACTCAAAAGGTCAATATAATTTCATAGCAATCCAAAAGTTGAAGAGGGAGATATGAAGATATTGGTTCAGAGGAAAGACTAACCTGTACAAGGGAATCACTGTATCGGGAAACGTCATGTAATCTCGAAAAGTAGACGAAGTAAAGATTTCTTTAAGCTTTTGATCACCTCTATATCCAGTAGCGAAAATGACCAAATCTGAGCGAATTGGTTTGGTTTCTCTTTCGATCATGATACCTTCTTCACAGAACTCGAAACTCTGCGATTTCTTTAATATAATGCTTCCTTCGTCCACTTTCTCGTAAAATTTCTCAGGCAAGCTCGCAAGTAAACATGAACTGATGTCCTGCAAAAAGCTATGGCTCGGAACCATCCCATATTTGGCCAAGCCATGCTTGTTCTTCACATAGGTTTCCACGATCTTCGAGAACAACCATCTCTGTAAAAATAAAACCACAATAAAAACCCTAAAACTTCCGAACAAACAAAACAGAGAGAGAGGTAATGGTAATAATTACAATTGGGGAAAGAAGAACGGCGAGGAGATAGAGAAGGAAGCTCTCGCCAGGTTTGTGAATCAGAAGCTCAGAGAATCGGTTCATATAGAGAAAAGACAAAGGAATTCCCCATGGATAATGGTCAGGAAGGTTCCAATGCTCGGTTTTGTAGAGCACAGTGCAAGGGTTTTTCGGGCCTGCAAATCAAATCAGAGAAGAAAATAAGAAATTGAGAGAGAGAGAGAGAAAGAAGAATCAAAGGGAAAAGGGAAAATCACCATTGGCATTAGCGCATTCCATTGCGACGTCGAGAGCGGACTTCTGGAAACCGACAACGGTAACTTGCTTGTCCTTGATGAGCTTTGAAGCACTTTCGAAATCCATGGCGGAATATTCAAGAGAGTGAAGAACTTTACCAGCTTTGAAAGCTTCGGGGCCTCCATTTGCAGGAAATTCAGGAATGTTAGGAACGTCGCTAAATCTTCCGATGCAGAGTACAACAAAGTCCACTACGATCTCCTGCAAATCCCCACGCCATTGTTGTTAAAACCCACTTTTGAAAGCTTTAAATTCATTTTTATCTCCTTTAAAATTAACTTTCGATTCATGCTATAAAAATTGATTTTCAACCATGCACAAATTAACTATAACATTACTTTATAAAAATTCATAAATAAAAAAAATTCTAATTTCATTTTTCTCTAAAATTTGATCAATTTTATATTTTATATATATTTTTCAATTTTATATTTATATATATATTTTATAATTTACAAGGTGTAAGAGAAAACTTCTTTTAACGACATTTAGAGCAAAAAAAACTTATTATAGAGTTAAAATTGTAACACTTGTTTAAAAGTTTGAGGTTATAATTGCAATACTTATCTAATTTTGAGGTTCAATTTGATGAAATTGAAGGTTTATGATTAAAATTGATACAAATTGATAAGTTTAAGGATTAAAATTGATCATTTTTTTCCCTAATTTAATCTTTGTAGTTTTGATGAGGTTTCTTATATATGTGTATTAATAAACTCACTAAATATGTTTATAAAGTATAAATATTGTCCCATTTAATAACCATTTTATTTTTTATTTTTTATTTTTTATTTTTGAAAATCAAACCTATAAATACTATGAATTTCCTTAATTTGTTATCTATTTTTTACATATGTTTTAAAAAATCAAGCTATGTTTTAAAAACAAGAACAAAAAAGTTTTGAAAAACTTGTTTTTGTTTATGGAATTTAGCTAAAAATTCCAATGTTTCTTTAAGAGATGAAAATTAGTATAGGAAATTGAGAGAAAACAAGTTTAATTTTAATTTTTAAAAACCAAAAATAAAACATGAAAGGGTTATTAAATAGGGTCTAAACTCTAAATTATTAATTACTTGGTTAAAATTGACAATAAATTACAAGCCTATATTGTTATATATTAAAATTTAAAAACAATATGAAAGTAGCATGGTTAGAAGTTCAAAGATTAAAACGTTAGTTAAATGAATGTATAGACCAATAGTAATTTTTTAACCTTAAAATTTTAATTAGAACGCTATTAAATAAAAAAAAAATCAACTATAAGCTTAAAACATGCAAGCTTTTTTAGAGAGGTTTCTTAGGGATGAAAATTATGTTTCATATGATAACTATTTAATTTAACGAGGTCTTAACTGTATTTTTTAAGAGTGGGTTTAGAATACCTTCAAGTATAAACATTTTTTTATAAAAATATTTTCAATAAAAATGTTATTGTTTAAAAAATGAATACATCAAATAATGATTTTGTGATTTTATTAATTATAAATATGTTTTTAGGCATCTTTAAATAGTCCATTTCTAGTCCCTTGAGGGACATCCGATGAATAGTCCATCTCTAAAATATTTTTTCAAAAATAGTTTCTAAATTAATTCAATTTGTAAGTATTTTTATTTATTAAAAATTTTAATAAAAAATACTTTTTCATCATCTAAAATACTTCAGGAAGTTATACTAAATCCACCTTAAATTATTAATTTTTCTAAAAATACTTTTTCATCATCTAAAATACTTCAGGAAGTTTCTAAATTAATTCAATTTGTAGGGACTAAACTTATAATTTAATCTTTGTTTTATTACACGAAAATTTGATTATATTTAAAAACCATTTTCTTTCCAACGCTATTCCATACACACCATAAGTATTTTTTTTCTAAAAAAAAAATTAAAAATTTTATTAGACTACACATGAGTACCAAAAAATATTTTTCACTGCTCTCTAAAATTCTAATCGTTCACTATTAATTTTTAACAATTCATTTTTAATTATCTATAAAAATTATGTCATGCACACTAAATTACCTTAAATTTATCTTAAAGACCTCTTAATTTTCCACCTTCGATTAAAATGTCATTGGTTCCAATCCAATGCAAAAGAAAACAAAAGCCTCTTGATGGCTTTAAGTAATGATTTTTTTTTTAATAATTAAGATTGTGGGAATTGTTTTTTAATATATATTTCTCTGTTTGATTTTTCAATTTTAAAAATAACTTTGCCAACTTTTACATATTTTGAAATTTTACTATGATTAGATTTAAGGGGGAGAAAATGAAATTTGATCATGATTTTTAAAATATATTACAAATTGAATAAAGTGTGGGTATTAAACTTGATTTTTTTTATTATTTATTTTTCAATCTTTCAGAAAAAGAAACTTGTTTATTTGTGTTTGTTAAAACATTTTATTTTATTTTTTTTTGAAATTTAGTTAATAATTCAAAATGTTTTTTTTAAGAAGTAAATATATAAATCTCATTTTGGGCTCTAAAATTTTAACATCTTTCTGATTTGGTCTCTAAATTTTCATAATATCCATTTTAGTCTTTTTTTTTTTTTTGACAATATGTAATGTGGGAGATTCGAACCTCTAACTCTTGGTTGATGGTACAAATTTTATGTTAATCCAGTTATTTTCATGTTGGTGATATCTATATTAGTCTTGAAACTTTTAAAAAAAATAAAGTTAAATTAGAATTTTGTCTCTCAACTTTATTTATGTCTAATAAGTCTTAAGGTCTGAACTTAAGTCTCTAAACTTTAAAAATGTTTAATAGATCTGTAAAGTTTCAGTTTTAAGACCTAGGTCCCCTACATATTTGACATTTTTTAAAATTAATGGGTGGATTAGACATAAAGTTGAACTTTAGGTCTCATATAGAACCCTAAACTTTCAAATCTATATACAATAGATTTATGAATTATTAGAAATCTTAAATAGGTCGAGAATCTTTTAGGGACAATTGAAAGTTTAGAACCTAGTAGATGGAGAACTGAAAGTGCAACAACTTATTAGGCACACAAATCTTAAAGTTGAAAGATTAAACTTATAATTTAAACATAAAAGTTTTGTTGGCATCATTCACTCAAATTTTCTTAGCCAATTTATGTGACAAATACACGTCTATGTTAACAATTAACACACATACTCAAATATTCGTGTAATAAAACAAAGATTAAATTATAAGTTTAGTCCCTAAACTTTGAGATTTGTGTCTATTTAGTCCCTAAACTTTCAATTGTGTATCTATTTGGTCTCTAAACTTTGAAATGTGTTTAATAAGTTCTCAAATTTTCAATTTTGTATCCAATAGGCCCCTGAATTTTATATTTTGTGTCTAATAGATACTTGACCTAGTTGACGTTTTTTTAAAATTCATGAACTTACCTTACACAAAATTGAAAGCTTAAATTTCTATTGGACAAAAAATTCAATTTTATATATAATACATCGATTAATTTTAAAAATTTGTGAATATGTTAAGGACCTATTAGATACAAATTAAAAGTTTAGGGATCTATTTGACACTTTTTAAAGTTGAGGGACTAAATAGACACAAATCTCAAAATTCAGAGACTAAATTCGTAATTTAACCTAAAACAAAAGAAAATTAAGAACCTTATTTTTAAAAAAGTTGAAGATTTTCAATATACCAATATTGAATACTTAAGTTTAGTGTGAAAATAAACCTTTTGGAAGTTAACGAACCAAAATAGTAAATTAGTGTCCAAATGACATTTAAACCTTAAAGACTACAAACTTAATTTTTAAAAGAAAAGAAAGACCATTATCAAACACTATTTTAATATATTTTGAACTCGCCCTCTAAGACACATTTTTGTAGGTAGAATATATATTAGTTTACTAATATCAATCAATAATTGTTATAAATAATATATTAACATTGTCGAGCTTTTTTAGTACAATAAAAATGGGGGATTCAAACCATTGATCTCGTTGTCGGTAGTATATTCGAGATGTTAAAAAAAATAGCTTGATTAGTTTTTCAAAAAAAATATTTCAATTAATTAAAATACTATCAATCATATATGTTCTTGTAAATTAATACTCTAAAAAATAGAAGACCTAAAAAAAAAAAAAATCAATTGTTAATACTCATCAAAGTGAGGGGAGAGTTCTATCATTTTTAGGAAAGATATCTAAAGAAATGTGAATATATATAGTTAAAATATTATTTGGTCCATGTACCCTTACTTTTTTTAAAAAAAAAAATTAGAATTCTACCTTAACTCGATTTCATTTTAGTTGATGTACTTGGTCCTATAATAATTTTGAAGTCAATTTTTATCAAAATGAGTTAAATAATAATTATCAATATTTTAATACAAGAAAAGACACAGTGTAAATATACTTCCAAAATTTATAGAAAAAAAATTAATAGAGACTAATCTTTTTAAGAAAAAATAACAATAGAAACCAATTTTAAGCATTTGAAAGTATAGAGACTAAAATAATATTTTAACTTATATACACTTTTTTAACTATCCACCTAGATCCCAGCACCTACTATTTCTAAAAGATTTCTAGTACTACCATAGCACATACTCTCTTTGTTCTCATTATGTTTTTTAGTTTTTAATATTAATGGACCCCACATAATTTTCGAAAAGATGTTGTGACAAGCATTCAATAGTAGTAGTTTGTAAAATTTTTTATAATAGGATAGTACTAGAAAATTTTCCATCGTTTCTAGAATAGAATAGAGTATTTTTACTATTAATATATTGGTTCTTCAGACAAGGTCCATAAAAGAAGAAGACATTTTTTTAAAAAAAAAAAAAACTTTATACAACTATTTATTAAGACCTCGTTTGATAACCATTTTGTTTTTTGTTTTTAGTTTTTGAAATTTAAACCTAAAAATACTACTTCTACCAATATGTTTATATGTCTTCTTATCTACTTTGTACTTATGTTTTCAAAAACCAAGCCAACTTTCGAAAACTAAAAAAAATATCTTTCAAAAACTTGACTTTGTTTTTAGAATTTGACTAAAAGTTCAAATGCTTACCTAAAAGAAATGATCTCTATTGTAGAGAAATTAGGTGAAAATAAGCTAACTTTCAAAAACTAAAAACAAAATGGTTATCAAATGGAGCCTAAAGTGTTGGTTTAATTAAATTTATCATAATCTTTGAGTTGAAGCTTTTAGATTGATTATTAATTTAACATGGCATCAAAACAGGAGGTTATGTGTTTGAACTCTTATAAAATCTAAAAATTCGAAATTCGAAACTCCCATCCTCACATACTATGGAACTAAAAAAAGAAAAAAAAATGGATCAAGTTGAAATTACCATCAGTATTTTATGTGATTGGCTTTTAAAAGGTATATGTCTAAACTAGTCGAGTACTATAGTTATTATTATTATTATTATAATATTACTATATAATTTAATATATTATTGAAAAACAAGTAAGAGATGCTTCAAAAAAAAAAAAAGAAGAAGAAGAGATAAGAAATAATGTGATGGTAAAGACAAAGTTGATAAGATTTGGTCAGAATTTGGACATCCATCCCAAACAAATTCAATAATTTTGTCTATTTTTTCAAATAAAACAATCCTCTGCCAACTCCTAAGGATAATAAAGGATGTGTTTGGGGACACTTTTGAATGTTATGTTATTCCCTTTAGTTTTTCCACGTTCTTATACTATTCGTCGATCCCATGCCCACAACTTCAAGCCATTTCATTCTTCTACCAAATCTCATAATTTATTGTCTCCTATTTTGTTTTTTTTTTTTTCTTTTTCAACCATTTAAATGGAGATTCCAACCTCTCACATCTACAAAAGATTTATAATACCAAATTTCAAATTTTATTATCCTCCAAATACTGTTGAATACGCTTTTAGTTCATAAAATTTAATACCCAATCATTTTTAAGTATTTGTCAAAATGAATATAGTCGAACAAGTAAGTTAAACTATTTCTCATTGTAATTTAATATTCTAGAAAAAAGATTAATTTAAAGGCATCTTATAAAAATTTGTTAAATTTCAATTATAGAACTTGATTTCAAAAGTTTCAATCCAACGGAGTACTAAAATTTAAAAGGTATTAATAGGTTTCTTTTCCTAATTCAACAATTATAGGGTAGGATTCAAACCATCCATTTTTAAATTAAAAATGGGTGATTTATCCATTACGTAACATTCATATTAGTATAATTATATATATTTTTTAATTTTTAATATGGTTTAGGAATTACTAATTTTGTTTTTTTTTTTTAATTTTTAATATAATTTGTTTAAATAAAATTCTAAAATTTCAATATAAATCTGTTTTGTGTAGAACAAAATCAAACCAATGAGTAATTAGACATGAAACTGAATTTAATTAAAAGAAAAGTTTAGACATTTTCATTAAACATGAAAAAATTGGGAGAAATCGAAAAGAAAAAGAATTAAGAAAAACAAAATAACAGTGAGTGAGAAAGGCAAATGATAAACTGACCTCAAGCGGATCATTAGTCCGAGCATCAACCACATTGAGCCTCCATCTTCCTCGTTTACCGAAAGCCTCGCCGGAGCCGCCCCAAAGAGTCCAACCTTCAATCTCCTCATCGGAGCAGCCTTCATAGTCGATACTCAGGACTCTCGAATTCAATCTGACGTACTTCATCAATCCGAAATGGTCCGCGTAAGAACTGAGGTAATCGAGAACTTGATTGTACTTGGGAAAATCTTCCGTCACCGATTTCGGCCACGGGAAATCGGAGTAGCGGTACATCTCTCTCGGCGTTTGCAGCGCCGTCGTCTGCAGCGTCTCGGTCCAAATGCCGCCAATGGCGCCTCTGGCCTCGAAGACAATCGGAATGAATCCTTTGGATAGAGTGAATTTGCAGGCCGCTAGTCCGCTTACTCCGGCTCCGATTATCGCCACTTTCTTCGCTTCCATCGTCTTCTCCGATTTCCCTTTTCTTTCTCTCTGCTTTCGATTTCGCTCTGTTTCTCTGTGTTTTTTATATTATATTCGGGACCTTTGCTTCAGTGCTTTTTTTTTATTAAAAAAAAAAAAACCCCTTCTCTCTGTTTTTGTAATGATGTGTTTTGGAAATAATTCCAGATTAGTTAAATTTAAATTAAAAACAAAAAGAAAGAACAAAATAGTTGAGTTTAACCTTCTAATTTTGGTTTTTTAGATTCTTTTTAAACAAATGTACGGTCATGTTATTGCAGATTTGTGATTATCTTTTTCCTTTTTAGGGAAGTATAAGAAATATAATTTGGCCTTCGAGTTTCTACTTGAGGTAAAACTTTTAGGTCGTGTTATTAGACAATTTGAAAATAGAATTTAAAAAAATTGTATTTATATTCTAGATATGCGTTTATTTCAATTTAAACCATTGTTTCAATAATATATTTATGGACAATAAAATTAATGGTAGGTGTAACACTGAATATTAGATTGAAAAATTATTATTAATTAATTTATAAACATGTTTTTGTTATACATGTATTATTTTACAATGACATATAATTTATAATATATTATATTATATATATTTTAATTAAACTAAAATAAATTAAATTTATAATATGAAATATTGTACTTATTAAAGTTTTTACTTTTTTTTTTAAACTTAATTCTCTGTATTTTAAATTTTTAAATTTAAAATTTGAATACAATGAAAACATAAAAATATAACTATTTAGATTACAAAAGTAAGAATCAGTTTTCAAAAACAAATCTACCAAAATATACATGTTCAATGAATTCAGTAAATTCGAAAAATATAAAACATTATTCAGATTGCCTACTAAACAAGTTTTTAATTTCTTTAAAGTTCAATCAACATTGAAATAGAGATTTGGACTTTAAACTTCTTAATCGAAATATTCATCTTCATTAGTTTAGCTATATTTGGATTGACAAAAAATTTTAAAGAATTATATTTTTGGTCTCTTAGATTCTTTTTCTTTTTCTTTTTCTTTTTTTTAGTTTAGTCTATGTTGTGTTTAAAAAGCTTTAGTTTAATCATTTATGTTTTTAATAATTTCCAATTATACCTTCCTTTTATGAGTGAATGTGAAATTTGACTAATGAAAAACTTATATGATAGGGTACTTAATGAATTGGCATGAATTTAGTGGAGAGGAATTAAGCCACCCATAAGGTTAAAGTTCATAATTTTTGCTTTAAATTTCGAAGAAGTTGGCGAAAGTTTCATTTTTTTTACTGTGAAGTATTTTGGAACCTGTTTGGTAGGCAATCATGAGTTTAGTGAATATATGTTTGGCATATGCGTTTTTTAAAACGATTTTTGAATTCTATAATTTAAATAGTAAGAAATTTTAGAACAACATTTTTATGTTCATTGTATCTCGATTTTGAATTTGAAATTTTAAAATGTAAAATTATATTAAAAAAATAAAAACTTTAATAAATATAGTATTTGATGTTATAAATTCAATTTATTTTTGTTAAAATAAAATATGTATAATATAATATTGTTGGGTTTTATGTTTTACAACTCGTGGTTTGTAAACTGAATATATATTCTATTTTGCAAAAAAGTTGTTATTGAGGTTTATTCAGTAAACGTGTTATTGAATAAAGTGAATTGCGTCCTTTTAACCCAAATCAAATAAACTAAGAGCCCTTTGCTATAGTATGTATACTTGAACTTCATGTGGAGACATTAATGAGGATCAAGTTCGAGTAATAGCCAGAATGGTCGATAGTATAGGGATAAGGTTGAGTACATTATCCTGGAGATACTATGGATGTGATCCACTTTGTATAGTACAAATAACGTGATCCTAAATAATTCATGTGGAGACATGCGAGTGGGGGTGTCCTAAATGCAATGAGTTTGCATAAGACCGGACCATGAAATAGTCACTTAGACTTTATAACCCATTTACTGTCATAATTGATTATTTCATATGATGACCTAGGTAACTCGATCTTAATCTTGAGCACGCTATGAACTCTTGTTTATTCAGGATTATCCTTTAATTTGCATGGGTGAGAATGACCCGAGATCGTCGATTCTCAATAAACCTACCATTTTGGGGATAAGACCGCGTAGAGAGCTAGGAACACAGTCTTACAAGAAGGAATTCACTCCTGCCCGCTTTAGGGTTTAGTAGAGAGGTTGTTCCCTTAAGTGTTGACTCGATGTCTTAAACAAGGGGTCTCACCCTCTCATTGGCCCAAGAGGGACTCGATTTGGTGGTTGTACCACAAACCAATTGCCCATTAGAGGATCAACGGGACTTAAGGAACAAGAGATAATTATAGGGACAAAATGGTAATTTGATCCAGTTGTAATTACGAACAACCTGTGAATGATCAACTTACTAAATATAGTTATATCAAGTAGACAAAAATATATCTACAGTAGGCAAAGTGCAGTTGTTGGGCTTTAGTAGAGTGTCCTAACAGTTAACGAATGTTGATTAGCTGAGCTAAAAAGTTTGGTCGGTTAGTCTCATATTGTTGGAGCTCATGATCTGTAGGTCCATTAGGTTCCCCTTACTAGCTCAGACTAACCCTTGTAATAGTATGAAAGAAAATAATTTGAATGGTTCGAATTCAACTTTGAGAGTAAGCGTTAATTATATGTGATATACTTAACGTATCATAGCTTAATTATAAATTAAACTATGATAAAAAGAGATGAACATATTTAAAGTTGATTTAAATATTGGTTCGGTCTAATAAATGAATAGGGATTAATGTTCAAGAGGTCGGTTTTGAGATCGAAATTGGTCCAATTATTTAACTTGAGATTTGATATTAAATTTAAATAAATAATTAAATTAATTATAAATTAATTTATTGAAAATTAATATTGTATTACTTTTGAATTAAATTAATTAAAGGAATTCAAATTCAATTTTGAATAAATGTGGGCCAAGTTGGCGGTTTATGACAAAACACCTATTTGATCTCAAAATTAACAAAATTTAGACACCTAATTGGTGAACCTCCTTCCCATTGGTTTGGCCAGCTTAGTGAAGCTTGTGAGTGGCTTTAATGGAGAAAACACACAATGGATTGAAAGGATTTTGCTGGATTTTTCCTTCTCTCGGTTTAGAGACTATTCCATCTTCACTCTCAAAATTCTCTCAAACGGAGGTCCCACTACTCGTTCCAAGGCCTGAAGATAGTAGGAAACTAGAAGTGGTCCACGAAGTATTCGTGTTGCAAAACATCCATTGAGTTTGGAGAATTTGATCTTTAAAGATAAGTTTTCGAATCCCTCTATTTTTCCAGTTTTGAGCATATTTTTTGTTTGGCCAAATTTGTACAATTAGAGTGCTTACAATCAAAATTGCTTCCACTTTTGTGATATGCACTCTTTCAAAAAATATATATATATATATATTTATTTGTATATAGCCTAAAATAATAATTGAAATTTATAACAAAAAAATATGTTCATACATTAATTAATAATTGTTTATATCCAACTTAATATTTAGTTTTGCAACTACAACTAGTTTCATGGTCTATAAATATATTACATAATATATTTTGAAAATTATTTAAGCTGAAATTTAATTTCTAAATCGGTTACCAAACACATATCTAAAACACATAAAATATCATTCTATTTTCATTGCATCTTTATTTTCAAAATTATGTTTTATCTAAATTTTCTACCAACTTTGGTATGGAATAATTTTATAAGTAATTTTAGATAGCTAAAAGTGACATTTTTTTCCCTTTGAAATATGCTAGGTTTGGCAGCCAATATAATCACTATTAAAAAAAATCAAATTGATTTTAAAACGTTTTTTTAGTAACACTTGAATGGTAATTTGACATTTATAGAATTGTTTTTAATGTAATGCAAGCAAACAAACGTGCAATTAAAATTATTTTTAAGAAAATGTAACCAACTGTTTTAATTTAAACTACTTCTTTGAACAAATATTTAATTTTTTAAAAAATACTTATACTAAAGTGTACGACAAACAAGACATGTCATTGATCAATTTTAACATCTATGGACAAATTAAAAAAAAAAAAAAATTGTACATACTACATTAGAAAAAAAAACACACAAACAGCCCTAAAATTTTAGTTAAAGAATCATTTAACTGCTTAATCTAAGCTTGAAAGTCGACTTAAGGATTTTAGTTCAAGTTATGTTATTAGATATACATTCTCTTTTTGAGTTATAAATGTCTATCTCTTTCTTGCAACTGGTTGATTTGAAATACCTTTTATTTAAATAGTTTTGAAAAATATATTTCTAATAAAAATATTATTATACTTTACATTTTTTTCACGATTATTTTAAATAACAATTTTGTTCGATAGTACTATATTTGATTCTATTAATTATAAATTTATTTTCATTTCATTATTGTATTTAGAGGATTTACCATTAATCACTAAATTTTTTTTTGGATAATCTATATATCATGTGATTATTCAAAAAAAAGATATTTTTTGAAGCATTTTTAGCTATTAAGATTTTTTTTTTTAAAAAAATACTTTTGGTTACATAAAATCACTCAATAAGCTATACTAAATACAATTTAAATTATTATTTTTCACAAAGGTGCTTATAGAAAAATGATTTTATTCCAAAAAAACATTTTTCCTAAGTTATTCCAAGCACACTAGTAGCTAGTATGGTAAAAAAAAAGGATTGTCATAAATAAATAAACATTAATGAGGTATTATGTGTTTAAATTATACTCTTTCATTTATATAATATGAAAAATATAGTTGAAAGAATACGTCATTTTTTCCTTTTTTCGTATATCTAAAAAAGCTATATAATTGTTAAAGAGAGCATAACTCAATTGGTGTATCGAATGTGTTATTGATCATAAAGTCTATGGTTCAAATTTACCTAACTCTCCTATTATACTTAAAAAAATAGCTATATGCATTTAGCTATAGGGATTTTCTTTTTTAAAAAAATTATATAAACATAAGCAATAATCTGATGCAAGTTACATTGAATATTTTTTCCAAGAACATCGTCTTGTGATGTATTTTCTATAATAATGGAGGCATGGGATTTTTAAAGAATTTTTTCGTAAACACAATAGTAGTTAAGCAAAAAGATTTTTTCTTTTTTCTTTTTCTTTTTCTTTTTTAAAAAGGTAACTTCATTAACGGTCAAATGTTGAGTTACAAATAGGGTGATTTTGTTCCTTCATAATAGAATGACTAATTCAACTAGGAAAGTTACAATTCCACAAGCCTGCAGTTCCCATTACTCCATTTCTAGCCAAATTATGTGTTAAGGAGTTGAAATCTCGACTAGTATGACTAAAACCAATTTCAATAAACTTATGTCGAATAGACAAAATGTCATTGACATAGTTTTTGATATATGCAATAGGCTCTAGGCACTACTACAAAATTGGTTTTTATTGACAACTAAAAACTATCAGCATTCACTTCAGTTGACATTTTTTGACTGTCAATAAAAGCAGTGTCAATAAATTTAAGCGTCAACTTTAAGTTGATAGTTACGGTCGTTAAACGTCAACGATTATGTCTTTATTGATAAATTCTAACTGTCAATAATATGAATGTTGACACCTCTATTGTCTAAATATTAAATTATATGGTGGAGTTTTATCTGAAAACTAATTGACAATGAGAGAAGTAGTCCATATATCTTATAAGTTGTGAGATTTCTCTGCAATTTTTCAAAGTGTGACCCTCAACACTAAATAACTTGGTTTTTCAGATTCATACACCCTTTTCCCTTTAGAATATTTACCTAAAAGCTTCTTAATGCAAAAGTTTGATGTGCTTTGTTTATTACCGATGAAGAAAACTTTGATGGTGAATTTAATTTATCTTGATATAAAATCAAGTCATACTTATCGTCTTCAATTTTTTTGTAAAAAACCTAGAAGCAATAACTGTGATGCTGATAAAACCATTCTTTAAGATCCTAAGACCATTCAAAAAGCTAACTCATACTGTGTGCCATGTAAGCCTCTTAAATCATATTTCAGCTCATGGTTCCCCTTTCTTAAGCTTTCATTTAACTCCATGTGCATTGGAATGGTTGTGACAAATTTGTATTCGATCTTTGTTGTTCTTGAAAATCAGAAAATAGTAAGACTTATAGTGGACAAATAGAATGCATGTAAATAGATTAAGTATGCTTATTGATATGAAAACACCGTTACTACTTGGACATATATACCTTTTGCTATTGGTGAAGAACCGGGTGGAGGGATATGCACAGTTTGCCTTAATACCTTGTTGATGAATATATACATGTTCTTTTTTGTAATTTGTGCATATTTTTCCTTAAATGTTTGAATCTAAGTTGTATAGAATAATCAATGCTCATTTTGTTTTCATTTTCATTTATTATAAATTTTAAAACATAAGATCGTTGGAAGCTGTTATGCAACATCTGTGGGGTCTCTTATGGAGCTTGCATTCAAGTAAGCCTTGTTATTAATTTAAGCACGTGTGACAGTCGACAACGCATGAAAATAGGGCAGGTTAATTTCGCATGGCTTAGGACCTGAAGAGCAACGCTCTCGATTCCTATGTAATAGCCTAAGAGAGATTAAGAATAAGTTGTTGACGCGTCCTTGTAATTTAGGGTAAGTATGTAAGAACATGTAATTTTTTTATGTTTGTATTTTTTTTATATATTCTAACTCTATTCGCTAATGATTGTGTATTTAGAAATCATAGGTTGTTGGTAGTTATATCATTGATAAATTTCACAGTTTGGTCAATTGACTCCATAGGACATGACATTCGCGATTATGTGAAAACTATAGTGAACACGTAAGTATATTATTTTTTTAGCATGTGTATGTTTCTTATTAAAAAAATTATTAACTTATTTTTATTATTATTTGTGTGTAGGATTATTATGATGTTTTATGCTCAGTCAAATCCTTAGAGTCCAATTTTTAATTAGGTAGTTGTCCAGGTAATCATTTTAATCTATTTTTTACTAACATTTTGTTTCTCTATACGAGTCTTACTTATTATATTTTTTAAACCATTTATATAGTGTGCTAAATAATCGAGAAATACTGAGTATGAGTACTATACTATGAAGTTCATTCGAGATATAGTAATACAGAGAAGTCAAGTGATTACAAAGTGGTAATACTTTGATCTTATTTTATGTGTTTTAAAATTTTTTGATTTATTCAATTTTTTAATCTATTATGTACACTTATTTGTTTGCAGTTGACTAGAAAAGGTAAGCATACCCAAGATGAGTTGGACAATATGAGAGTTCAGTTATGTGAATTTGTATCTCAGTACTTATGAAAATTTTTGTTATCATACTTCAATTATGTGATTTGCAAGAGTTAGTGATATGTTTTTGAACAGTTTGCATGGAACGATATGTAATTTTAACTTATTAGTTAGTCAATGGAAGTTTACTTAGTTCATTTGCAATTATGTTTTATTTTGATAAAAATTTCAACTTATATAGTTTGACAAGCAATGTGAATTACATGTTGATAATGACTACCTTAATGTGAAAAATGTGAATTGGTAGAGTTGTTCATACAGATGCAGGTGGTAGAGGATGGGTGAATAATATCCATTTTTTTAATTTTTTATACATAATTATAGTTGACGGCTAAAAAACGACATTAAAATTGGTAGTATTGACGGTTCAAAACTGTCAACATATATGTCATAGTCAACAATGCAAAACGTCAAGTATAGTTATAAATGACAGCTAAAATACGTCAAGATATATTTATATTGACAGGCAACAAGTATCAATAAAAGGGGTATTATTGATAGTTAGCTTAAAATGTTGACGGTTAAAAAATATCAATTATACATGATGTTGACGACTCACAAATGTCAATAAAGTGGTTCTTGTTGACGCTTTGACCTAAATATTGACGGCTAAGAACCATCAACTATACCCTATGTTATAAAGAGGTTTTTGTTGACGAATTTACGTCATAGTTGATAGAAACTAAGACAGGGTACCTTATAATTATTAAGATGTCAATAGATTCCATTTTCTTGACATCAGATAAACACGTTTCTGCATACCGTGGAAAGTCAAAATACATATTATAATTTTTAATTATCTAAAACTACTAAGAATAAACTCATAAAATATAGGTATCCATATAACACAAGCAAGATGAGGCCGACATCCATCAGCTGTAGGGTTCATTGCACCAAAAAATATAAAATTCACAATTCAATATAATCACAAAGATGATATTTTGATATATAGTATAAATTTAAATACCAATGACAGGACAGAGGCAACATGGCGGGAGACAGTCAGGAGACCCAAGCCGACACAAGTTGTATAACCATAATACTCCACCAATTGGTTATAGTTCTCCATAGCACTTAGTGAACCTATCGTATAACAAATTAACAATTTCAAGGTAAAGTTTAATATTATAGTCTAATACAAAATAGTTTTTTGAAAGCAGGATAGAGAAATTAAAATGGTAAAAACAGAGGAAACTGATTAGCTCATAAATCTAATTGACATATAAATATATAATCCATGCCAAAAATTTCATTTTACGAATACTGAAGTAATGTAATCCACATGAACCAGTTAAATTACAGATGTGACATTCCAAATAAGATCAACATGATAGATCTATTTCAAGAAAAAAAAAAAGATATTGTTGACATACCAGAGTGCAACATAGTATAAACATTGACGAGTATTGAAAGTGGAGGATGGATCGGACGACACCGACAACAGTGGTTCAGAAGATGAAGACGACGAACGACAATGGTGGTTGAGCTACTCAAACAAACGAATGACGGTGGTGGCTCAGAGATGAGGGATGTTGGACGTACGACCGACGACATCGATGGTGACTCAGATCAACGAATGTGCGACGGTGCCTGAAAGAAAAAAAAAGAAGCAGAGGAAGAATGGGTGGTGATAGCTTTCGATTAAGTGTGAAAAGGGATGTAGGGTTTCAATTTTCTTTTTTTAATAATAAAATACCAAACGACGTCGTTTAGACTAACTAACAAATAAAACAGTATAAGTTGACGGTTCATGCCTGTCAATGAAAGTTGATATATTGACGGCTATGACCCGTCAAGTAATATCATTTATTGACGCTACACCCTCTATGTTGACGGGTATTGACCGTCACCATAAGCGTCTTCATGTGCGTCAACAAAACACTTCAACGTTGACACATATTAGCCGTCAAGTAAACAAAAACACGAAACCTCCTTAATTTTGACGGAATTTTTCGTAATTAATGTCAATAAAACTACAAATATTGACGGTTTATTGCGTCAACTTAAATATACATCTTTCTTGACGTTCGATATCCATCAATATATGCATTTCTTAATTAATAATTAATTTTAAAATAAAATTCATTCTTTTATTGACAGTTTTTTGACCCAAACGTCAACAATTTGAAAAAGGAACGCGTCAATAAAGGCCAAATTATGTGCTAGGGAGTTGAAATCTTGACTAGTATGACTAAAACGAATCTCAATGAACTTATGTCGAATAGACAAGATGTCATTGACATAGTTTTTTATATATGCAATAGGCTCTAGGTGTCCATTAACCATTGCCACAAAGAATAAGGAGTCTGAGAAGAAATGAACCCATTAGAATTCCATACGTATAGCCAAAATCAATCCATCATACAAGACCACTACTTCTGAACATGTTGGGTTTGTGTATATGTCATGATTGTTGGCCATGACCAACCATAAGTCTCCCATTCTCCAAACGAATAGCAACTCCCACCCCTGTTATTCCCTCATGTTCATTACAAGTTGCATCCACAAAGATGTTGGTACAAGTGGTGTCCCTAATGAACAAATCATTGTCTTCGAAAACCTGTTTACAAGTTTTAGTTGTTACGTTCAAGGATTGGTATTCCTATAAATAATGCATGATCCAGTCGCACTTTATCATAGTTGGTTGTATATGACGATCAAAGCAGTAGTTATATATTTCGGTCGTTCCAAATTAATCCCCCAAACACCTACACAAAGCAATTCAAAAGCCCCCAAACCTCCAAAATCGATTTACGACGGTTGAGCAATAAGTTTATATACACTAGCTAAATTTACTTTCGAATAATGAAATATTAATATATCTTTTAGAGTTGGAGGATTGTAACTTGTAAGTTCTAATTTCCTCTCATTATCTATAATCTAACAATTAAAAAAAAAATGAATAGACCGTACAAAAATAATATTGAAAACATGGCTTAATCTATGAAGTTGAAAATCACGTGCCAAGTCTAGAACATATATACAGTACAACAACATCTACAAATTAATAAACTATATAGCAAAATACAAGTATTTTTTTTTCAACCCTCACAGCTAAATCACCTTCAAAATTTTAGAACTCTAAACTTAAATAATGGGCAAAATCGTCACTTTTTTATTTTTATAGAAGAGTATACTCTCAGATTTGACTGAGTTGTTATATATATATTATTGAGTAAATTATAAGTTTAATGTTAGAATTTTTCAATCTATTTAAAATAAGTCATTAAAATTTAAAAAGTATCTAATATATTCTTAAATTTTTAATTGAATTTATTAGGCTATTGAACTTTAAAAAATGTCAATAAATTCCTAAATTTTTTTATTGTGTAATAAGTCTCAAAGCTTTCTATCTAATAAGTTGTTGATTTATTTGGCATTTTTTAAATAATCATAACATATTGAACCTAAGATTTGAAAGTTTTGATATCATATTGATCCAAAATTCTATCGTGTAGTAAATTCGTTAACTTAAAAATTTGTTGAATAGGTTATAAATCCATTAATTAATATTTTAGTTTTTAATATTTTAAAATTAATATTTTAAAATTATAGGTTATCAATATTTTTAAAATTCAAGCCAAGTTTTAAAACTTAAAAAAAATAGATCTCTTTTCATAACCATTTGATTTTTAGTTTTTAATTTTTGAAAATTAAGTTTATAAATACTATTTCAACATATGAGTTTCTTTTTATAAATTCGTTTTTGTTTTTAAAATTTGGCTAAAAATCCAAATGTGTAATCCTTATTAGATTATATGGGGTTCCATCTCAAAATCAATTGCCATTTTTGAACCGAATACCCGTTTGGATTTAATGGATTCTAATACCATATTAGATTATATGGGGTTTCATCTCAAAACCAATTGGCAATGAGAGGAGTAACCCACGTATCATATATATTGTGAGGTTTTTCTCCACTTTTCCTATGTGGGATCCTCAACAATCCTACCTTATAAAATAAGTAATATCATTCCTCTCCTAAATCCTCATTAAGCTTGTAGAGGTGAAATTATCAATTAAATTAGTCATATTTGAAACCCGCAAGAGACCTAAGATTCGAAATGAGGCTTAAGGCGTAAAGCATCAGGTGTAAGACATGAAGCATGAGGGGTAAGGCATGGGCATGGGTGTGAAACATGATAGGCTTTGAGGCATGAGGTGTGACGTGTGTGGTGTGAGACATTTGGCACAACATCATGCTACCAACTTGAAACATGATACGAACTTGAACGTCCACTACTACAATTTTGTCATTCTATCATACCATAACTAAATTAAATAAGAGAGAAAGAAAAAAAAAAACTATCATAAATTGTTGGAGGTACGTTTTTTACGAAAAAAAAAAAATTTTCGTATTTTCAAAAAGTTTTGACAGTTTTTCAACATCATAAATTCATGACTTAGATAAAAAGGTTGTCGTAGATGGCTAGAGACACATTTTTTGGCAGAAAAAATTGGAGATTTTGTGTTTTTAAAAATTTATGACAATTTTTTAACGTCACAAATTTATGACAGTTTTTCAACATCATAAAAACTTCATTTGTCCCACATCGAAAATTTTGTGTTTTGAACAGCTAATCTTCTCCTATAAAATGTCTCTCCCTCCTTCATTTTAGCATCAACTTAACATGAGTTTCTTACTGGGCTTATTTAGCTTAATAAACTGGGTTTTAAGTAATTTTTTTTTTGTTGGCAACTACTAACTATCATAGAAAGCAAATACTTGACACAAGAATGTTTTCACTGTCAGTTTTAGGAGATATTTATTGACAATGTTTAATTGTCATAAAAAGTATTCCATGACTTTTAACAAATGTCTTGAATACGTTTTTTTTTACAATTATAAATTGTCATAAAATAGTTAATTATGATAAATTTTTTGATATGTCGTGTATACAGTTTTTTTTATGGTGGTTTCTACTACTAAAAAAAATCATAAAATATGTTTATGACAATTTTCAATGTCACAAAATCTCGAAATTGTACTAGTGATCGAAGTATAGGTGACTTCTTACCACATCCGAGCACAATTCTCTAATGGACATTCATTTGATTTTACATACAATTCGTTCATCCAAATTTTGTCATCAACAAATCTCATTCTTATTATTTCTTCCATAGACTCATAACATTTTCATTAATTACTTTACATCTTTACCCTTTCTCTCTCACCTATGAATCACACCACAATCTTTTTTATTAACTATTTTACAATTTTCTCTCTCCTCTATTTACTCTATTGTTAATTTTTCATATAACAAAAAAAAAACATATAAATCTATTCTTTTCTTATATTTAATCTTTTTATTAAATTAAAATGCTATATTTAATTTGTTAAATATTTAGTTACTGATTACTAATTTGTTAAAACAGAATATTTGTATTAAATAACATTACAAATAAAATTAGCGTATATTCTTCTAATAAAGAAATAGTCTAATTTCTTTTTAGTTGATTTAATTTAATTTTAGTGTGTATTTTTTTTCTAGTAAATAAATTATTCAAATGCAATTCGTCATTATTAGACATCAAAACAATAAAATTTAATAAGTAATTTTATCTGGGTTGTTGCACAAATTAAAATTATATTAATACTTATTAATTTACGAAATTTTATTTTAATTAGTTACCATTTTAAATAATAAATAAATTGTTTAAATAAAAACATTACTATTAAATAAAGTACTAATAAAATAAATATAAATTTATGCAAAACTATAAAATACCTTTGAACTTTGCCCCATATTTCAAAAATACCTTATTCTTTAAAGTTGTAAATTACTCTTAACTTAGTCACCACTATGTTGTTAAAGGTCATCCCCACATTGATTTTTCATCTAATATTCTAATGAAATTCTACTCCAAAGGTAGGTTTGCAACTTTTTGCAACGTTTATAAAAGCTCAACGTTAATATTGTAACTTTTGAAAGAGTCAAGTTTAACGTTTTTTTTTTAATAATTTAACCGTGCAATTATTATTGATTATTATTATTTTAATTAAAAATTATATTGACATGTTATTAAGTAATATATTTAATTTTGATTAGTTCAAAATATAAAAGAGGTTCTCATTAATATATCTAATTCCTATTATGTTCTCCGGTCGCCTCTAATAAATAACATCGAACTTCTAATTTCAATTATATACAACTCTTAGAAAACAATGATAAAGAAATAACATTTTTATTTTTATTGTGATTAATTTTCCTTCTGAATCTATCTCATTTTAATTTATGATAAGAAAATGTGGCTAAATTGATTTATAATAAATAACAATAATAACAATGATAAAATGTTTGATGATAATAATAATAAGAAGAAGAATAAGAAGAATATTAATTAATTAATTAATTAATTTAAAAAAAAAGGATCGAAGGAGGCGTGGACACTCGACAACAAGTTGAGGACCCTGCGTAGAATTGCGTGATTTTTTTTTTAATTATTATTATTATTATTAGAAAATATCCCTTAGAAAAGGAATAGAATAATCAATTTAAATAAGTAAAATATCCATAAGAAATTTAGAATTGCGTGATTTGATCCATTTGTGTCATTTTCAAGTAAATGAGGCATTTTTTTTAGTTCGACTGAAGCAAGTTGAGAATAATCAATTTACATATGAAATTGCACACATGCGATGCGATTGAAAACGAAAAATGCACGTTATTCAATGAATACCAAGATTTATCTAATTCTATATTTATATTTAACGAGAGCATAGTTTAAATTATCAGTTTGGTAAATAAGAAGAGAAAATTGCATAAACTCATTTTCACGCGCGTTGATGTGATTTGACCTACGTTCTGAAATTAATTACATATGACCCTTTTTGTATTGTACAATCCGTCTAAATTACCGTAAAGACATCGTACAATAACTCTAGCTCTCTCGCTCTCGTTTAAGTCTCGTTCTCGCTCATGATAGTAATGAAGTTGTCGAAATTCTAGAGAAAAGAAAAAAAAGCAAAAAAAATTATATTATAGTTCTCGCTCTTTCGCTTTCACTGACTTTATTAATTACGTTAAAAAAATAACAATTGTTGTTGCCAAATTTTGGACAGGAGAATGCACCTGACTTCCACGTGACAACGACGGTAAGTTTGTAATTCTTGGAGGAAGAATGCAGCCTGCAAGACAAGGAAAACCTGGACACCGGTGTGGTGTAGGCCACAGTGCCACACCGACTCCGATGCTTAAGTCAGAGAAAGTTTCAAGAGAATTTTAGAGTTGTAGGGAGTTTTTTATGGTCGGAATGAACTTACCTCGCTCTCCCATCCTCAGATAGCTTAAATAACTCATCCCTAGGGTTTTTCGTGGGTTTTCGTTGCTTAATGGGAAAAGGAAAGGTCGAAAGTGGGCTGGAATCGGGCCTACAAATCAAATGGGACCGATGCAAGGGCCCGAAGTGAGCCTTGCATCTAGTCGGCCTCGGCCTCGTGAGGCCGACCAAACTGCTCAGCCGAGTCCTAAGCACAGGTCTCCTTTTGGCTTATTCGGCCAAGGTAGAGAGCCGATTTGGGTTCTACCACCACTGGTCGACCTCTCGTAGAGGCCGAGGCCGACCACGTCTTGGGCCAAAGCACGTGCGCGCCTCTCGTCCCTTTTGCCTCGAAGTCGGTCCTGTTTCGATTTGGTTCATTCGGACTTTATATTGGGCTTCTTTCCTCGTTCGGCCTTTCGTTGTAGCCCTTTAACCAGCCCGTTCGTTGTTGATCCAATTTCACCCATAACATTAGCCCTCACTCCCTAGTTAGGATTCTAGATTAGGAGCATGTGAAGTAATTGTATGGAGTCTGACTTGGGAGTAGCCTACTAAGCTTTTTTGGAGTTATTGTCGATCTTTCGAGGCGTGCCTCGAATTTTCTTTGGTTATTGTTGTCCATCCTTATGAGGGTATTCAGTCTTCTAGAATGTCAATTCCTCTGGAATTCTTCTCCGGATTCACGATACATATCGTTTTTCTGGAGAGAATGTGTAGTTTTGAGGTGGTCTTTAAATACGTAGATTCAGGCAGCTTTGTAGTTTCAAGCTTTTCATAAGCATTTCTGGACTAATGTAATCTTATCTAAAGTCGATACCGAGAGAAGATAAGAGAAAATGAGCAAGAAATTGAGAATTGAGGGTTGGGCAATGGCCTAGATTGGTTAGCCTCAGCCTCGGCCGGTCTGGTCAGCCTCGACCGGTCTGGTCGTCCTCGGCCAGTTTGGTCAACTTCGATCGGTGTGGTCGTCTTTGGCCGGTCTGGTTAGCCTCGGTCGGCTTGGCCGCCCAAACCCTTGCGCACGTCGTTTTGTCATCTGTGAACAAGTTATCCTCAGCCTCTACATCTTATTTTGGTGATCTTGGAATTTTCTCAGCGAATCAGCTTGATCTCTGCTTCTTAATTTTCTGTTTCTCAGACTTAGCTCGGATTTTTAGGATGCTCAAATTAATTAATCAAGTCCCTCTTACGGACCTAACTAATTTTCTGGGTGTGTTCAATGGGGACCCATCGTGAGATTTTTCTCAGATTTTTGGGTTACCAAGATCAGTTAACCGAACCCTTTTATGGTCCAATCAACCTTCTGGGCCGCTTCCTCTGCACCTAAGTGCTCAAGAGTTTTGCGTGTTTCGTGCTTCGTTCGCACGACATAATCTGCCGTATCTAAAGTAGGCTCCAGATTTTGACTTTAATTCTGATGATCGATCTTGTCTTCCTCGTTTTTTCTTGTGATTGAATGCTGGACAAATCTCAACTATAACCACGAGAGTATGTTCCAATGACAATGGTTAGCCTCGACCAGGGTGGTCAGCCTCGGCTAAAGGGGTGGTCGTCCTCGACCGATGGTGGTCGACCTCGACCATATAAAGTCAGCCTCGGCCAAGGTGGTCGGCTACTAACGAGGTGGTCGGCCTCGGCCATATGAGGTCGGCCTCGGCCACATGAGTTCAACCTTGACCATGTGATTAGTCTCCCTTTTTCAGCCCCCTATCTCGTTTGCTTTTCTAGCTCATGATTATGTTGCTTCTATTCTCCAGATATCTAGTATGGTCGGCATCGGCCTGTGGTGGTCGGTCTCGCCTGTGGTGGTCGGCCTCACTGTCTTGAGTCGGCCTTGCACATCTTTGAGTCGGCCTTGGCTTTGTCTTTGGTCGACCTCGGCTGTCTTTGGTCGACCTTGGCCTTTCCCTGTCGACCTCGACTCTGCTAGAATTGATCTAGCTCATGATTATGTTGCTTCTATTCTCTAGATATCTAGTATGGTTGGTCTCGGTCGATGGTGGTCGACCTCGCCCTGTGGTGGTCGGCCTCGCCTGTGCTGGTTGGCCTCGCCTGTGATGGTCGGCCTCTCCTGTGCTGGTCGGCCTCGCCTGTGCTAGTCGACCTTGGCTTCTCCCTGTCGACCTCGACTTTGCTAGAATTGATCTAGCTCATGATTATGTTGCTTCTATTCTCTAGATATCTAGTATGGTTGGTCTCGATCGATGGTGGTCGGCCTCGCACTTTGTCTTTGGTCGGCCTGCTTTGTCTTCAGTCGGCCTTGGCCTCTCCTTGTCGACCTCGACTCTGCTAGAATTGATCTTTTAGGTTTGTCATGTATGGGCCTGTGGTGGTCGGCCTTGGCCTCTCCTTGTCGACCTCAACTCTGCGAGAATTGATCTTTTAGGTTTGTAATGTTTGTCTTCCATTTTTTGTTTGCTAGAGATGCATATCTCCTATGTAGCTTTTACTTTTTGTTCAACAGAGAGACATATCTCCTATGTAGCTTCTACCTTTTGTTTAACAGAGAGGCATATCTCCTATGTAGTTTCTGCTTTTTGTTCAATAGAGAGACATATCTCCTATGTAGCTTCTGCCTTTTGTTTAATAGAGAAGCATATCTCCAATGTAGCCCCCTACTCAAGTGAGAGTTTTTATTGAACTCATGCTTGAGTGACACCACTTGTTGCTTGAAGAAGATAAGTCTATTGCTAATAGAACTTCAATCTTACATGAATTGATGGAATCAACCTTAAGGAAATATAAGCAAAAAGAAGCCCCCTACCAAAGGAGAATATTGAGTGTAGGAAGGTCTATTTTGCTTGAGTACAAATTTATTTTCATAACTTGTATCAATCAACTAAAATTAAGTAATGACTAACCTAGTCTATAACATGATACTTTTGAAATTGAATTTAAATAATCTAAACTCTAACGAATATAAATTGATCAAAAACAAAAAGATAAACTATTTTTATAAGAAGATTGAGGTTGGCCTCGACCTCGACCTTGGCCTTCAATGAGGTCTTGACCTTTTTTGGGCATGCAGATTAGTGTATTCCCTCAAGAAACCATTTCGGATTAAAGCCTCAATTTCGTCCTTTAGCTGGAAACAGTCTCGAGTCATATGACCATGATCTTCATGGTAAAGACAATATTTTTATTTATCCCTCTTGTTTGATCTTGTTTTCATCTTTTCAGGTTGCTTCAATAAGTTTGAATGGCGTACCTCCATTAAAATATGTTCAAGGGAAATTGATGTTGGGGTGTAATTTTCAAACTTTCTGGACGGGTAACCAAATCGAAGTTGTCTCTGGTTGTCTATCTTCTGTCTCTTGGCTTCTTGATGTAATGTTTCACTTGATCTTTTTTCAAGAAAATCAGTCTTCTTCTTCGTATGGAGTAATTCTTCTGCACGCACGTACTTTTGAGCTCGAGTGATGAGCTCTACATACGATGCATGTTTTCTTTTTCCCAATGATCGTATGAGTCTTCGATCTCTTAGTCCATTAACTATGGCCATTAATGCTGCTCCATCAGTGCAATCTTCAACGCCTAAGACTTCACTATTGAACCGAGCAATATATTCTCGCAGAGTTTCTTTGGATCCTTATTTGATGGAGAGTAGATGAGTTGTTGGCTTGCGTTGATTTCTTCCTCCTAAGAACTGTGTCACGAATGCTCGAGCCAATTCCTTGAAGCGAACCTATAGATCCCTTTTTTTATGTTGCGAAACCAATCTCTTCTTTGGTCCTTCAGAGTGAATGAGAAGGCTCGCATCGATTGCGTCGTCCCACTCCATGAAGCTCCATCCACGATCTATACATATCTAGATGCACCATGTGGTCTTTGTTTCCATCATAGGGTTTGATTTTGGAACTTTGAATGTGGGAGGTAGTTTTACATTCATGATTTCATCGAGAAAAGGTGGATCTACCTTACTATTAAAGTTTCAATGTCAAACCCTATGTCACTCACCTGGTGTAAATTACCTCGTACGTGGTCTAATTCTCTTTGAATCTTCAATAATTCTGCCTTCCATGGTGTATTGTTCGATTTACCTTTGACTCTAGAGTTGGCCTCAGCTTCAAGATCGGTCTCGGTCTCAAGGTCAACCTCGGCCTCGACGTCAAGGTTGGCCTCGGCCTCAACCTCGGCCCTCTGTTGCTTTTTCCACTCGATGACGCTTCTTAGATCTATCGCTTCGATACTTGGAGAATTGCTCGCCTCGGCTTCAGCCAAGGTTCTCTGTCGCTTCTTATCCTCGATTACGCTTCTTAAATATTTTCCTTTTTCGTATTGATCAAAGGTTAGGGTTTTATTTTTGCCTCGACCTCGACTCTGTCCCCTACCTTGACTTTTTGATCTCGTGCACATAACGGATTTTGACCTCGTTTTTGCTTCAACAAGTAAGTCGACCTCGACCACGTATTGCTCGGCTCGACCTCAATCTGGTCGGCCTCGGCCTCGATATGAGGTCGAGGAGGCTTGTCTTCCTGCGATCGTTGCAAACGGTCTTGATCAAAATTGCGTTTCTTCTCATTCCAGTTCTTGTTTCCTAGAATTTTGCTCATATTTCGTAGGATAGACCTAAACACAAGGGTTTCCAAGCAAGCGTTGTCGTTCCCCACAGACGGCGCCAACTATTGTTGCCAAATTTTGGACAGGAGAATGCACCTGACCTCCACGTGACAACGACGGTAAATTTGTAATTCTTGGGGGAAGAACGCAGCCTGCAAGACAAGAAAAACCTGGACACCGGTGTGGTGTAGGCCATACCGACTCCGATGCTTAAGTCAGAAAAAGTTTCAAGAGAATTTTAGAGTTGTAGGGAGTTTTTGATGGTCGGAATGAACTTACCTCGCTCCTCCATTCTCGGAGAGCTTAAATAACTCCTCCCTAGGGTTTTTCGTGGGTTTTCGTTGCTTAATGAGAAAAGGAAAGGTCGGAAGTGGGCTAGAACCGGGCCTACAAATCAAATGGGACCGATGCAAAGGTCGAGTCCCAAGCTCGGGTCTCCCTTTTAGCTTATTGGGCCAAGGTAGAGCCCAATTTGGGGCTCTACCACCTGGTCGGCCTCGGCCTCGGCCGAGGCCGACCACGTGCTTGGGCCAAAGCCTATGCACGCCCTCTCGTTCCTTTTTGCCTCGGGTCAGTCCCTGTTCGATTTCGGTTCATTCGGACTTCATATTGGGCTTCTTTCCTCGTTCGACCTTTCGTTGTAGCCCTTTAACCAGCCCGTTCGTTGTTGATCCAATTTCACCCATAACAACAATCATTATTTTCCCAACATGTATTTAAAGTTATCCATACCAGAGCTTAAACCTAGGACCTGAGGAGAGGCCATAATAACAACTAAGTCAGAAGGCTTTTTTTTGTTATAATTTGATTTTTCCTATACATATTATATAAAGTAAAAAATTTGAGGGGGAGCTCGAGCCCCCTCTAGGCCTTAACTAAATCCGCCCCCTGAGTGTGTTGAGGAGTCGTGTATTACCAGTGTAAGGTTTTGAGCTTTGGACCTTTAAATAGGCTACTTACGACCTAAGGAGGTTATGGAAGTTTTCCCAACCTTATGTACTAGGCTCATTTCTTTTTATGTCTTTTATATTTTCGTTGTTCTCATTGCATTTAATGTTTGCCTAAACTCTGGTTTTGAAAAGGTATATTGTTGGTATGTTATGTATGGAGCTCTGCTTAGTCTTACATAGTAGTTGGTGGAGATTGAGTATTCTTTGTTAATTTAAGAAGTGTTTTAGGTCTTTTCCAGGTACCTAAAATTTTTAGATTTCTTGTTATTATATCGTTAAGTTATCGAAATTTCAGAGTAATATTTTTTTTTTGAGTACATCAACAATTAGAGGTGGGGGGATTCGAACCTATAACCTCTGAGTCATAAGTCTTACTTGATGTCAGTTTAGTTACTCTTGTTGGCAATGAAGTAATATTGTTGTCCTTCCTAAGTGGACTACTCTCTCTATATATTTATCGGTTTTTTATTTTTTATTCTTTTGTGTAGCCTATATTTTTTGGTTTTCAATTATATTATAATAAATAATATAATCAACGCATTGATTCGATCCCGCATTAAAAAAATGTGTGAACCAAAATGCTCCGAAAATTTCGTGAGACATGCATCGTTCAAAAAAAACATTACCAATCTTACTACCAAAATGCTCCGAAAATTTTGGCAGCATAACGACATAACCACAATGATGCCAAAATATTCCAGGTACCTATTTAACATAAGGTTGCACTTCTAAAGTCAGATAACCAACAATCATGCCTCCAATCTTCAACTCCAGATTATTTATAATTCAGAAATTCACAATAGACAAGCTAAAACACAAGCGAAAATTAGCTTCTTTAATAACTTCCAACAATAAAGTTTTAGAGACAAGATAATCTTAGCAATTTCGTTAAGAATTCAACTCCGAAAAAGAACTATAAAAGAGTGACAAAATCCCCTTGATTTACTTCTTTAGTGTTTAACCACTTATGATCCATCACATTAAGTGCCAACAACTCTGCAAGTTCTTGGCCATGCATGACAGAGCTTGGCCTATGTCTCTCTAATTGACATAAGGCGTAATAATGAACCTTTAATGTTGCATTAATACACAACTTAGCACTCTTATGGAAACACCACTATAAACTACAATCCACATGTCCCTTTAGGCAATGTAAGAACTGGGGCTAAGACTGATCTTTGTGTAAGCGTATGGAAGCTTGATTCACACTCATCGTTCAACAACCGAATTACTTTCTCAAGTTTACTGTGCTAAGGCACTGCTATCCAGGAGAAATTTTGTATGAAACATTTGTAGTAACCAGGTATTCCCAAAAACTTCGTACTTCAATGATAGTGGTTGGATGAGGTCACTGTGTCACTGCCCCTATCCTTGTAGGATCCATAAAGATTTTGCCTTCAACACCACGTGTCCTAGGAAGGATATTTGTCTAAGTCAAAATTCATACCTAGAGAGCATTTCATACATCTTACTTCCCTCGAAGTTACCAAAATCCTTCTACGTTGCTTCTCATGATCCTTATTAGACTTAGATCGTACTAAAATATCCTCTGTAAATACAATTGCAAAAGTATCCAAGAATTCCTTGAATACACACTTCATTAAGTCCATAAGAACTGCAAGTGTATTGGTCAACCCAAAAGATATCATTATAACTTTGCAACGACCATAACATGACTTGAAAGTTGTTTTGGGATGTAACAGTTTCTGATCCCTGGCCGACAATAATTTGACCTCAAATTCTCTTTTAGAGCAGATCGTGTTTCGTGTCATTGGTCGAAAAGACCACTCAAACGAGGGAGAGGATATTTCTTCTTAACAATGACTTTCTTCAATTCTTTGCAATCTATGCAAAAACAAATAAATACATCTTTCTCCTTTACAATCAACACTAGTACTCTTTAGGGTGATACACTAAAATGATCTCTTATCTCACTAATCTTGTTCTTATACCCTGAGCTCCTTTGACTCTGATGAATCATCCGGTAAAAGGTTTTAGAAATAACTTATGCTTTCTACCTTAACTTCATGCTCAAGTTTACTTTCTGTGCTAATGGTAGTCTCGAAAAGAGCAAACTTACTTTTCTCGAACTTGATCTTTTCTCCTTTAGTCAAATTGAGAACCTTTTTAGTTTATTGTACTAATTTTGGTTGCAAAAAAATAAAAATAAAAATAAAAACCTCTAAAACCCCACTTAAGAGACCATCAATCTATCCCTTACTAAGTAAATCAGTTTCATTCCAATGGTCCTTGACCACTATAACTGTACGAAATTTCAAAAAAATTAAAGAGGGTTCTCAATTGGACTCCTACATGATAAAGATGAATCTCACTAAAACTTTCCTCTAATATTCAATTCATCCCCGTTTAACCCTCTGCTCGAGGAAAAGAAAACTTTAAGCCAACAAGAAATTTCAGAGCTAAAGTCTTATACAATTCTCTCAACTTATAAATAACAAACATGAAGTTGGAATTAGTAGCGAAGTTCATTATAAGAATTTCAAAAGCTTAAACACACAAATGACCATGTGAATGCCAAATCGTGCACAAGTATCTGACGTCCAGACAATCAACTCTCTTGTTTTCTCAAATTAAAACTCTAACTCTTTACTTTTCCTCTTCGTACTTATCTTTACTAAGGTCATTAAGCTTATGGTATCACCTTCGAAATCCCGCACCATGCCTATTTTTGTTAAGGCCATTAAGCCTATGATGCTACTTTTACAACTCCACAACACACCTAACTCAGTCACATATTTAGTTGTCTTTATTCACAATACTTGGTGAGGACAAGATCCAAGTATTTCGAAACACCTTGAGAAATTAACTTCCACTTCATAACTAGCAACTTATCTTTCATTTACGTTCAAGTCCTTTTTCAAACTACTTTGACTTTCTGTGTTTTGCATCAACTAGGATGGATCTTTTAAGAGAGTTCCTCATAATACAACCTATACTTTATCTGCAAGTTTCCATACTCTCTTGGCATGACACCGCGGTCATACACATCTTTTCCTTTAGGAGTTCCATTCAAAAGACATGAGCTTCAAAACTCCATGACCCTTTGAACACAAACCTTAGCCATTTAAAGCTCATTTTCTCTTCACCTTTCAACTCTTTAGATTTCCCGTCCAAGTACTTGATTGGTGGTGAAGAAACTTTCTTTAGGACTAATGAAGTTGGGCACTTCATAGTGGCATACATACTATACCTCATGACTTTTCCATCCAGCCGGTCCGACACGTATAAATAAGGTCGAAACATTCTACTGAACACATTCAAAACTTGAACTCCCCAAGAGTAATCATAACATTTATCCTTTAGAGTATTACTTAAAGAACTTAGTTGCTTAGTACCCTTTTAAACGACTTCAGTCCCTTAAGACTTACTCTTCCCTTTTTTGCCTAAGTCGATTCCTTCTATAACACACAAACATGTGTTTTATGTCAACGAACCTTCTTTAAGTGTTAACAAGCTTAGCTCAGGCATATCCTTTCTGTCATCAACGGTAGGGATCACTCAATCATATCTCCTCAGCTTAGAAACACATCATGGTCATATCATATATGCATACAACTTCACATAAATGCATTCTCTTTCTATAAACAAGGAGTACATATCATACATTCTCATTCTTTCTAAGCTCAAAAGTACATTAAGCTCGTATCTTATATACGTATGGCTTTACATATAAATCTACTTACATTTCACGAATAAAACGAAACTTTATTTTCAAGGGCATACCTGGCGATGACTGGGAATTGCTGCTTAGCCATGGGATTCCTAACGCTTACGATGTAAGCAAGTCTACAGAACCAATAAACTTGGGCTATGATACCAACTGTAACGACCCTACTTTTCAGGACTCTTTTCCTAGAGTCGTTACTAATCATGCATTCATTTGAAGCCAAAAACAAAGAGTCAAGAAGTAAAACAGAGAAGGAAATACTTTCTTTATTGGGATCCCAAGAAAACGATCATTTAAAACAAGGTTCACTCGAAACAAAAATAATGAAAGCTCAAATCTGGCCTCTGTTCAATGAAGTTCAACACTTGACAAAAGAATTTTTAAATAAGAACAACTTAAAACATGGAACAAAGTTTCTATTCCCATGGCCTTCGCAACGCATTCCCGTCATTCGCCCTGTAAGTTCTTGCTTTACCTGAAAACATTTTTTAAAAGAAAGGGTGAGTATTATGAAATAATACTGAGTAAGTGTACCCCACTGTCGACTTGAAAAAATAAGTTGTCAAAACAAACCATGGCTTTATGTGGGACCCAAACATAACAAAAACATATTTCATGACTTTTTCTCTTCAGCTATCAGTGGGAAATTAAGACTTCCTGATCCATGGCCTCTTAGTTTAGGTCGACTCTAAGTCTTTCGTGACTTAGATAGCATCAAATACGTATACATATATAGGAAGTTTAACCGCCACGGCCTTCGTAAGCATTTTCATTTTAAAGTTTCTCTTCGGCCTTTAGTGAACGATTAAATTATCCCGAATCATGGCTTCTAGTTTGAGTCGACTCTAACACATGCATAACTTATATAATGAATATTATCAGGAAGATTTCACCACATCCTTCGCAAACGTTTTTTTTCTTAAAGCAAAACATACATGCACGAGGTCCCAAAAACAAACAGTACATGATGATGCAACTTTTCATGGCATAATTGAAATCGAAATAACACAATCCAAAAACAACAATAACATGACATTCATGACCTTTGAGATAAATATACAGTCAGACGGATCATGGCATTTAAAACAGACCTTTCAAACATATCATGGCATTTATAAAGGGGTTTTCAAACATATCGTGGCATTTATAAAGGACTTTTCAAACATATCATGGCATTTATAAAGGACTTTTCAAACATATCTTGACATTTTTTTCTTGGCATTTTTCGAGCAAAGCCTTTAAATTCTGAGTTTTAAAGTTTGACGTAGGTTCCCTTACTTTGAATTTTATGCTCCGAAAGTTCCTAACTCCAACGTTCCACTCAGACTTGTTCCAAAAATAGATTTCCTAAATAAAATCCACTTTTTTAATCAATTCACACATAATAAAACTCTTTTTTTTAATCCAATGCTAGTTAGGCTAAATTACCACCAACAGAGGTTCAAAACGAGCTCGGGGTCGAAATTGGTGAAATCGGCATTTCTGCAGCGAAGCGCGTGGCGTTGGCCGCAATCCATGCTGCTTGGCCGGCGCGGCGTGGGCGTCGGTCAAGCGCGTTTGTTGGCCGATCTATCCAAAACTTGTTGAATCACGCTGAAAATCGGTGGGGAAAGGCCTTCACGACGCGTTCTCCGACCATTTGCGACAATCTCCAAACAACACGACAACGCTCGAACGTCGACTGAACGGACGGTTGCGAGCGGCTTTAAGCGAGCAGGAGAGAACCCGGCGTCTGGAGGGTTGTCGAACTTTCGAGTCGGCTCGATCTGTGGCGGCGGCTTCACGGTGATGTGGTTCGCTTTGTCGGACGGCGTCCTCGCGTGCGGTTGCGTGGAGACGACGTCGATGAGCGGAAGAACGGCGTACGGCTTCGGGCGAGTTGGTGAGGCAACGACGACTACCTCTTGGTTGAACGGAAAAGGTACTCTAACTCCTTCAATGGTGGTCTAGGTATCGTGAAAGAGAGGATAGGGAAGAGGAAGATGATGAATAGTATCCTAGGTTTTAGTGCCCACAAGAGACAAAATAGATATTTTAAGCAAAAACCCATTTTACCCTCAACTTTCTACCATTTAAGTTCTTCCAACTTCAATTTTGAACTTCAACATTAAAAATTATAAATCTCAATATATCTTAAAGTAAAACTCAAAATTAAGGGTACCTCCAACTCTCAAGCGTTACAATATATATCTTTTCCTTACACCACACCATTCATTTTGATTTCTTCCTTTAGATATTAACTTAAATAGAATTTATATTAATTTTATAATTATTTCGAATTGATGAAGTTTTTGCAATACCAGTGAAACAATGGGTGCTAATGTGTTAGCACAATTATTTATTGATTAAATTATTATTTTAGTTCATTTACTTGAGTTTCATTCCATCTTTAAATAAATCATAAATTTAGTCTTTACCGTAATTTGAAATTAATTTTAAAAATAAATAATAATAATAATAATTTTTATGTCACAAGGATATATATTAGGAACATATTTCCAAATTTTATACAAGGAAAGTTAATAGAAACTAATTTTCTTTTAGAAAAGTTACTGATATACTAATAATAAAGACTGATTTTAAGCTTTATTAAAAGTACAAAGATCAAAGGTAATGAAATTTAAATTAGACCAAAATAATATTTTAACCTAATTTGTTTATATATACACACATACATATATATATGTGGGTAAAACTATAAATTTTATTTTTGAACTTTTATGTTTATGTCTATTAATAGATTTTTGAACTTTGAAAAATATCCGATAAGTTCTTGAACTTCCAATCTTATGTCTAACGACTCTCTAAATTTTAAAACTGTCAAATAAGTCTCAACTTTTAATTATGTGTCTAATGTAAGGTTGTTCGTTGATAGAACAATAGGTTTCTTTTGGTTTTTTCTTCTGGGTTTTTCTCTTTTCTTTGATCCATTTATTTGTGCATTGATAGGATGCAAATATGCTATCTTATTTCTTATATTTTAGCTAGTTTTTATAATTAAAACATGGGCTTTCACGGAATTTTATAGTTAATTTCAGGAAACTGAGTTTGAGAAGCAAAAATATAGTGTTTTGAGACTATTTTGGTGCAATTTGGAACATGTGTATGCTTTATTAAAGACCCAAGAAAAATATAGATCTATTTTGAGTATAATAAATATACTGGGAGATTCTACATCGAATCACGATTCCAACGCATCAAACCGGAGGTCATTCGGACACCCGAGTGAAAAAATATGACAAAAATAGTTGCAATAGGTTGGTTGGCAGCAAGCACAGCGTTGCAACACCGACCCTAGCGTTGCAACGCTAAGCCGAATTTGATATTTTTTAGCCATAATTTTGAAATACACACTCTAAGAGGAGAAAGAAGAGCATTCCTTGGGAGCCAAAGCATTTGTGGAGCCTCGAGATCGTGACGGGAGCTCGGGATCGAGGGACCAACATCGACACATAAGAGTTTTATTTCTCTTTTTTTTTTAGTTTGTAGCTTAGTTTAAAGACTATTCTATGACTTTAGCTTGTTTTTATGGTGATTTTGAGTAGCTAATTGTTGTAGTTAGGGGATTGAATAACATGTTTTGAATTTATTTAATTATGTATTGAACTTTGTTGTGTTATTTATTTTTGGCAATTCGTTCTTAAATTCATCGATCTTGTTGGTTTAAGTGGACTTGAGAGAAAGA
The DNA here is from genome assembly GCA_036507285.1 of Trichosanthes cucumerina. Classification (NCBI taxonomy): domain Eukaryota; kingdom Viridiplantae; phylum Streptophyta; class Magnoliopsida; order Cucurbitales; family Cucurbitaceae; genus Trichosanthes; species Trichosanthes cucumerina. The sequence goes on along the minus strand of CM071839.1, from coordinate 9,001,537 downwards.
AACTTAGATTAGAGCAAAGTTATCAAAATCTTTAGTAAATCTAGTACGAGAGTAACTTAGATTCTTTGAGAAAAATATAAAAAAGTTTCTTAATGTCGTGCATGCTTTTAAAATTCATAAAGAAACTTTAGGATTTATCATTGTGCACGAGGCTCACCATGAGTCGAGAGATTCTTTTGAGTATTTTTACTTCTTGTTTATAAATTCACAACCTTAGTTCATTGCATGTGTTAAATAAGGAATTAATTTGTGAAATCAATTTCCCTACAATTCTATCATATTTGAGTCTCCACTTGTATATTTACTTTTCTATCTTTGTTTTCACTTCCTATCAAAGTTTTGTTACTTTAGATAAAATTTAGAATAAGTATCTTGGTAATTAATCAATCTAGAAACTCATTCCTGAGGACGATACTCTGTACTCAAATCACTATATTAAAACTTGACTCGTACACTTGCGGTATTGCAATATAATTTTACGCAACATGCATGTAGTATTGTTACACGTGGTGTTCTGGTTGGATATATTATTCCTTCCTTTTCGTCATTTGCTATACATGAGAAACATTCTCCATTAATCAAGTATGGATTGTCTTTCTTTCATTCTCTCCAATAGTCCTTTGATGGTATCAGAGTCGTGAGCTCAGTCTCTCTTATCGATCCTTTAATGGCGTCTGGCGAAACATCTTCTTCTTCTACGTCTACACCCTCACCGACACCTATCGTCAATCTTCCACATCTATAAACACTCTGGTCATTAACCCTCATCAACATCCTCACCCTAATCGAGTTCCTTCTTCACCACCAGTGAACCCTCATCACCAGAATCAAAATTTTTGCCCCTTTTACCCCTAGATGTATCAACCCAACCCTTTTCAACATACTCCCTATAATCCTCGACCCTCTTATCCAGCTCCATAAAATTTCCCTCAACCTCCTCCACCACCAACTTATCCCCCAAACTCTGCTCCCTTCAATCCAAATCCCTATCTTGCTCTTCCCCAACCTCTTGTTGTTAAATTAAACGATACAAACTTCCTATTGTGGAAGAACCAACTTTTGAATGTTTTGCCCGCCAATGGTCTTCATGGTTTTTTCGATGGCACAGTTTCGACTCCTTCAAAATTTCTTGATGTTGTTGGGATTTGTTCTCTAAAACTTGTAGTTTGTAATTATGTTCTAATTATTGTAATAAACTGTTATTATTTCAATAAAGAGTTATTGTTCGTTATTTACAATATTGTCATTGTTGTAACCCTAAATCCAATAAACTAAACATCCAAGGTTGTAAAATGTATCTTTAACTGAATGTAGTGTACATATAAAGGATCTCGATTCGAGATACAATCTAAATGGTATATAATAAGGGGATAAGATTTGGGTACCTTACCTTGGTAACACTATGGATGTGACCCATTTTGTATATGATACAAACATTGTGATCCTAACGTGTTCGTGTAGATGACATGTGAGTGGGGATATCCTATGTAATGAGATTACATAAGACCGGACCGCGAAATAGTAACCATTAGGTGTAACTTCGTTGACTAGTTAGGTTTCTATTTCACTAGGATGACCTAGGCAACTTGATCTCAATCCTGAGCAGGTTACGAACTCCTGTTCGTGAGGGATAATCCTTTGACTAGTATGGGTGAGAGTGGTTAGATTCGCCGACTCAATATGCCTACCTTCTTGGGGACAAGACCGAGTGAGCAGTTGGGGACTTAGCCTAACAAGATGAAATTCACTCCTTCCCGCCTACTAGGGTAAGTAGATGAATGTTCCCTTAAGTGGTGTCTCCGGGATTTGAACAAAGGGCCCACCACTCTCATTGGCCCGAGAGGGACTTCTGTTTGTTGGTAGGACCACAAACAAATTGTTCATTAGAGGAACGTTGGTACATAAGGTACAAGATGTAACTCAGGGGTAAAATGATAATTTGACCCAGCTGGTGTTACGAACATTCGTGTAGGATTGACTTGTTGTTATTGGTCAATATCCGTGGACACAGAAATATATCTGGAGTGAGAATAATGCAGTTGCGGGACTTTAGTGGAGTGTTCTCGCAGTTAACGAATGTTGATTAGGAAGTTAATGAGATTAACTGAGTAATCTCGTATCGTTGGAGCTTTTGATCTGTAGGTCCATTAGGTCCACCTTCTAGCTCGTAAAGGGTTCTTAGATCGTTTGAATTTGAAATGTTCAAATTCATTAGGGAATAAATTTAATGTATATAGATACGAAATAATATAAAGTTTTGGAACTATAGATTATAAATTTAATGTGAATATGATTCATATTAAATTATGTGAGAGAATTAAATATTTGAAAGAGTTCAAATGTTTAATTTAAATGTGAATATGATTCATATTTAAAGCTATAGGTTAAAATTTAATGTGCATTAGATGTGCATTAAAACTATAGGTTAGATGGTAAATTGATTAAATGTGATTTAATCTAAATATATGATATTTAATTTAATTTAATTTAATGAGATTTAATTGATTTATTAATAATTAATATGATTAAATATTAAATAAAAAAATGGGAACGTTCCCCCTGTCTCCCAACTCCCTAATCGATAGGAAGTGGGGAATTGCCCTTTGTAGTGCTCTTCTTCTCCAATTGGAAGAGGAGAAGAGAATTTTTTATGAATTTCATCTGTGCAATTGTGAGTTGCTAAAAGCTCTAAAAAATTCTCTCACTCTATTCCCCTCATTCTCTCCAATTGTTGGATCCCTTCCCACCTAGGGAGATCTAAGTATAACTCAGAGGATAAGAGGTTTACTTCGTGGTGTTATCCCTGTGGTGAAGAAAGAACAGAGGATTTTCTCTGTGTTGCTGAGTTGATGCGTTCTTGGAGCAAGGAGTTGCTGTTGAGAATCTACAAAGGTAATCTAAATTTTTCATTTTAGTTTAGTTTAATTTACAACATGTTTGCATGTTTAATTTCCATGTCTAATTAGATTAGAAATGTATGTTTATTCTCTGTATTTTACCAATGTATTGGTATTTGTGTTTTCAACCAAAAACAAACTAACAAAATCGATTTCAAATCACGTTTTCCGCTGCTCAAGGAGATCTGATCTCCATCAGATGTTGCTCAGACGCTTCCTAATCCAGATTTCTTGACATGGAAAAGGTACAATTGTTACATTATGCGTTGGATATATTCAACTATTTTTGAAGAAAAGATGTGAGAAATAGTTACTTTAGAATTTGCTTCTGATATTTGGAACTCTCTGAAACATGTGTATCATTCTAATACTAAAGTTAGAATAATGGGCCTAAAAACTCAGTTGCACAAAATTAAGAAAGATGGTCTATCTGTCAATCAGTATTTAACTCAAATTAAAGAAGTTGCTGATAAATTTTATGCTATTGGTGAACTCATTTCTTATTGAGATCACTTAGTCCATATTCTAAATGGTTTAGGGAGTGAATACAACACTTTTGTTACTACTATCCAAAATCGGTCTGATAACCCTGCTCTTGAAGGTGTTCGAAGCTTATTGTTGGCTTATGAAGCTCGATTAGAAAAGCAGAATTTCGTTGAACAATTGAACATTGCTCAGGCGAATTTGAGCAACCTCTCTCTGCACCCAAACAACTGTCAACCCCATACTAAGGCCTATACCCCTCAACCAACCTACCCCTATTCTAAAAAATCTTATACCTTTGCTTCTAGCTCTCCCAGTATCCTTGGAAAACCTCAATCCACCCAAAAATGGCCATCCAAACCTAATCCGAATCGACCTCAGTGTCAAATCTGTGGCAAATTTGGGCATACCGCTCTTATTTGTCATCACCGTACTAATCTGGCCTACCAAACACCTCCTCTCCAAGCTTTACTTCACACTACTCAACCTCTTTCTTCGTCTGATTCACAGTCTGTGATAACAAATGAATATCCACATCCTGATAAGAGTTGGTTCCTTGATTCCGGGGCTACTCATCATATGACCCCTAATCCATCCTTTGTTTGTAATCATGTTCTTTACACGGGTGGTGAACAAGTTATGATTGTCAATGGTAAGCACATTCATATTTCTCACATTGATAATTCTTTTCTTCCTACTACTTCCAATCCCGTTGTTCTTCACAATCTTCTTTATACTCCAGCTATATCTAAACGATTACTTAGTGTTGCTCGTTTATGTTAGCTTTAAGGCTTCAATCAAACTAAATATTTTGATGATAACAAACTCAAATTTTTGTACTAATCTTTTTAGTATTTCAACAGGTCTATCTTGTAGAGCTCGAAGAGACGAGTACAAGGCAATTTGAATCGCTCAAATCGGAGCTCAAACGAAGGAGATATGAGTCAAACAAGTTTGAAAAGGAAACTAATAAGGCAGTGACACGTGGCACTGTGCTGACGTGTCGCCGATTGATGTGGCGATAACGTGGTAGCTGACGATGGTGATTGACGTGACATACGTGGACGAATAAAAAGCGTACATGTGGCGAGAATCTTTCAAAAATTCAAGTTTTTGAAATTCAAATGAATTAAACAACATAAAAAAAATGAAAGAATGTCACACATGGACATTTTGGACAAGAATATTTTCTCCTCTCTCCTCTCTAATTATGGACTTTAATCTTTCCAAAATTCAACCATTCAATCACAACCATCCATCCTTTTTTACCTAAATCCAATGGTCTATCTTCCATTTGTTCAAAATCCTTTTTAACCCTTAAAAACATCATCTTTCACTCACTTTTTGAAAAATTTTCAACAATCAAAAAGCCATAAAAAAGTCTCCAAAAAGGTTCTAATTTTCAAGAATTCTCACTATCCTCTAAACCGGCAAATCCTGCAATTGTTGTGAGAATTTTGGAATTGAAGCGTGATCCGAAATTTGTGTAATCTTGCTTTTTTGAAGCAATCTTTTCTTCTGTTCAATTTTCTTTCTTTCGGGAATATTGTATTAAGGTGTGGGTACATCTTTGGTTGTGTGAAAATTTAATTGGTTTAATCTTGAACCAGAAAAGGGATTTAGGTTTCTCTTTGGCCTAGGAAAAAATGGGTCATGACAGTTTGGTTCCCACCTGGAAGAGGATCGAATTTAGTGAAATACCCAAGAGCAGCTTAGGGAGTGGAGTAGGCAATTTGCCGAACGACTATAAAATTTTCGGTGTCCTCTTTTCCTTAACTTTTTAATTTCTGCAATTTACTTGCTGCTCTAGCATTTTTTTTAGATTGCATGATTTAGGATTTGTTTCTCTTAAGATCATTGAATTACTTTTTGTTTTAAGTTTGTTGTATTAAAATTGATTGAGTGCAAATTTCTTAAATTTCTCATTGTGTGAAAAAGTGCCTAAAAAGTGTTGAAATTAATTTTTTAATAAATCAAAAAGTTGGTAGACAACCCTATTCACCTTCTAGTGTTGTCATACAGTTCTACAGTTTATGTCGTGATAACCGAGCTTTTGTTGAATTCTATGTTTCTTGTTTTCTTGTCAAATATCTCCAAACAAAGAGAACTCTCCTCACGGGCAGACTTGAAGATGGTCTCTATAAGTTGTTCTCATCAGTGCTCTCTCCTCAACCTTCTTCAAAATCCCTTGCTACTGTCTTTCTCTCTTCGGCTTCAACTTAGTCTCTTTGGCATATCCGTTTAAGGCATCCAGCTACCTCCACCTTGAGGCAAATTTTGAACTCCTGTAATGAGTCATGCTCTAATGTAACTGCTTTTTGTAATTCTTGTCAATTAGCCAAGAGTCATCGTTTGCCGTTTGTTTTGGTTGATACACAAACTAGTGAACCTTTTTCAATTAGTTCACTCAGATGTATGGGGTCCTTCCCCTCAAACTTCTATTAATGGAGCTCGTTATTTTCTTCTATTTGTTGATGACTTTACTCGATTCACCTGGTTATACTTGCTCAAAACTAAGGATCAAACCTTTACCTGTTTCCTAAATTTCAAACAATTTGTGGAAACTCAATTTGCAACAAAAATTAAATGTCTCCAAAATGATTGGGGTGGTGAGTTTCGAAATATTTCCTCTTTCCTTAACTCACATGGAATCATTCATTGTGTGGCATGTCCTTATACCCCTAAAATGGAAGAGTGGAGCGTAAAAATAGACATATTGTTGAAATTGGGTTATCCTTACTTGCTCATTCTCATTTACCTTTATCTTTTTGGAGTTTTGCCTTTCCAACTGTTGTATATTTAATTAATCGTCTGCCTACCACGATTCTTAAATCTAAATCCCCTTACGAGGTTCTTTATAACCGTTCACCAGATTTTCGTTTACTTAAGAGTTTTGGTTGCTCTTGTTTTCCCTTTCTACGACCATATAATAGTCATAAATTGCTTTTTCGATCCAAAGAATGTATCTTTGTGGGTAATAGCAATAATCACAAAGGATATCTTTGTCTTGACCCTTTGTCTTGTCGTTTATATGTTTCTCGTCATGTCGTGTTTACCGAGTCTGTTTTTCCTTGCTTCTTAACTTCTTTTAGGTTTGGCCCTGTAAAATCTGGTCCCCTTGACCATCAGTTCCTTAACTCCTCTCCTTTTCCTATTTTAGCTTATTCTTTATCTTCCCAACCTTCTCATTTGTCACCCAATCTTTGTACTTCAATATCTTCCCCTTCTCATCCTTCAGGCTTCCCTTCTTCACATCATAATCTTGTTCACCACTCGCTCTCTCCCACACACTCTCATCAGCCTTTGTGCTCTTCTCCTACAATCTCACTGTCCTCTGCTTCCGCTACTTCCTCATCCTCTCCTTAGCCCTCGCCTACTTCTTCTTCACAGCATCTTGCTCTGGTCCCACCCACAAATATCCACCCTATGATCACTCGTGCAAAGTCTGAAATTGTTAAACCAAAATGTTGGCTCACACGTTCTTTCTTAACCTCCCTTGTTCTTTTTGAACCAACATCTTTCAAGATGGTTGTTAAATGTCCTGAGTGGCGTGATCATGATGCAATGTTCAAGAAATACAGGGCTCTAGTTAATAATTCAACATGGGTCCTTGTTCCTTCTCACTATGCTTATAAGGTTATCAGCTGTAAATGGGTTTATAAGATCAAACTCAAACCAAATGGTGATATTGAGAGATATAAGGCAAGGTTAGTGGTCCGTGGCTTTGATCAAGCATATGACATAGACTACTTTAAGACTTTCAGTCCTGTTATAAAGTCAGCTACAATTCGGGTTGTGTTATCTCTCGTTGTACATTTTAATTGGGTTGTTAAACAACTTGATGTTCATAATGCGTTCTTAAATGGTGATCTCCATGAAGATGTATAAATGGTGCAACCGCCGGGTTTTATTGATCCAAATAGACTTTCTTATGTTTGTAAGTTGCAGAAAGGTTTGTATGGCCTTAAGTAAAGTCCACGTGAATAGTTCTTGAAATTGAGTTCTTGCTTAATTCATTAGGGATTTATACCTTCTAAATCTGACACCTCCATGTTTGTTTCTAACGTGAATTCTGCTTAGTGATTTTTCTTGTTTATGTTGATGACATTCTAATTACTGGGACTAATCGATTTCTCATCCAGAAGTTTATATCCTCTTTGAATTCTCTGTTTTCTCTTAAGGATCTTGGTGATCTATCATACTTCTTAGGGATTGAAGTTCATCGTGATGCTCACTCACTGCATATGTGCCAAAGTAAATGCTTCAATGATCTTCTAAAAAAGGGTAGATATGCAGTCTTGTAAGCCTATGGCTAGCCCTATGGCAGCAGGAACTCTTTTATCAATTAAAGATGGTGAACTTCTACCTGATGCAAAGGAGTATAGAAGCATCATTGGAGCCCTTCAATATTGTACTCTTACTCGACCTGATATCAGCTATGTTGTAAATAAGGTGTGCCAATTTCTCCATGCTCCCACTATTGTGCATTGGAATGTTGTGAAGCAAATTTTGAGGTATCTGAAAAACACAATTGGTCTTGGAATTACTTTTTCTAAGTCTATAAACCCCTCATTGTTGGCCTATACTGATGCTGGTTGGGCCAATTGTCCCATTGACCGACGGAGCACGAGTGGTTTTTATGTTTTTCTTGGGAGTAATTTGATATCATGGTCTTCAGCCAAGCAAAAAGTTGTCTCACAATCAAGTGCAGAGTCGGAATACATAGGTTTGTCAAATGCAACTACTGAGTTGGTGTGGATTCAGTCTTTGTTATCTGAAATTGGTATCAAATCTTCTACTCCTCCTCTGCTTCTGTGTGATAATGTTAGCGCCACATATCTTGCAGCCAATCTGGTGTTTCACAGTCGTTCTAAACATATAGAAATAGATCATCATTTTATCGGTAAATCTGGAGCTCATTGTTCGTTTTTTTCCTTCTGAAGACCAGCTTGCGGATATTATGACCAAGTTATTGTCAATCTCTCGCTTTGTCAGCCTTCGCACCAAGCTCACAGTCCACAGATGCCTTGTTTCACTTGCGGGGGATGATAGAACAATAGGTTTCTTGGGCTTTTCTCTTTTCTTTGATCCATTTATTTGTGCCTGTAGTATTGTTACACGTGGTGTTTTGGCCTTTTCGTCATTTGCTATATATGAGAAACATTCTCCATTAATCAAGTACGGACTGTCTTTCTTTCATTCTCTTTAACAACCCTTTGATTTGTCCATTGTTTGGTCTTTTTTTTAATCTTTATTATCTACCTAATTATCTATCTCATCATTTATTGTTGGTATCCAGAGTGGAGAGAGAGAGTGAGTCAGTGGTGGGTTTCAGATGTGGAGGAGAAAGAAAGGGCGACGTGAGGAGAATGTGAAGACAAAGACGATCAAAGTTTAAAAAAGAGATATTTTTATTACTTATATTATATGGTCGATCGGGTTTCACTATGCTTAGTGGACCAACCGACACCGACTCGACCATAAAATCAATTGAGTTAGTCGGACTGATTTTCGATCTAATTTATACACCCCTAAGTGAGATAGTGCTTATAAACTTAAATTTAAACCAAACTCTTAATATAGTGAAATGAGTTATCAAATGAGACTTATATCTTTAAATTTAATAAAAATTTTAGATTAAACGGTAACCATCTTAGTTTTAGAGTTTCATTATAACCATCTTTATAATTTAGAAGTGGGTACAATATTTTATGATAAATAAGAGTTTAACTATAATAATTTAATGATTGATTAAATTTACAATTCAACCAAAATTAAAAGATCGAAAATTTTGAAGGCAAACTACATAAATTATTCGTATTAAATATTGCTTTGGGATCATCTATATATATACTCGAGGTATCTTTCTTGATAACAATAAAGTAATGATCATGTGGGTAGGTTTCGGACATCTTAAAATATGAAATATTCTTATCTTTACTTATTCTTCTGATTTTGTATAGTTTTTTTTGTTCCCTGAAAAAGAAAGCATTTTAATCCATAAATTTTCAATTGGGAGTGATTTTGGTCTCTAAATTTGAGTTAAAAATCACTTTTGGACTTCGTAACAATATAGTCCATAAATTTTAATTTGTAATAATTTAGTTACTGTATTCTTAATTTTATAACAATTTAATCCTTGAACTTTAGTATGTAATAATTTAAATTTTTATATTTTTAAATGGGTCAGTTGCACAAATGACAAAAAATAAATGTCCAATTTCACATGTCTGACATTTGTTTCTATTGCAAATATAGCAAAAAAAAAATTGGTTCAACCCAATTGGAGTCAGCAAAATGTCCAAAATATCTTCCTGTGTAATCTTGCGTGATTGTAATATGACGTATATCAATCGTCTATCGATGATATATTGTTGATATACCCACGATATACCTAACATGAAATATATCAGTGATATACTACTGATACACTTTACTTAAGTATATCAATGAACTTGAATTTATGGTATTTAGTATATCAACAGTATATCAAAAATAGCTAATATGAAGTATATGAAGAGTATAATAGTGATTTATATCCAATGTATCATATATACCTAATATGAAGTATATTAGTGATATGCTACTGATACATTTCACTTATATAAAAATGAAATGAGACATACGTAATATAAAGTATATCAGTGATATATTACTGATATTTGTATAAAGTTTATCAATAGTATATCAGCAACTCAAATACAAGACATAAATAATATTAAGTATATCATTGATATACTAATGATATACTTTATTTTAGATCTTTATTTTATTAATGGTTTGTATTTACTAGTTTTTAGTCAATAGACTTTTTTAATTGATACATTTGACTAGTAATATATGAGGAATTCATATTTAGTATACTCGATATACTTAGAATGAAGTATATTACTGATATACTACTGATATACTCAATATTGTATATACAAATGAAATAAATATACCTAAAATGAAGTATATCAGTGATATATCAAACATGGAAAATATTCATAATACGTTACGATATATATAAAGTATATCATTTAAATGATACCTAAAAGAAGTGTATCAATAGTATATCAGTAATATATAACTAATATTGTGATGTCCGAAGAAGAAGGGTACATGAATGAATTGAGACCACATCTGAATGAGAACGATCTCGAAGTTATGAAAATATGGATGAAAAAGGCTTACAAGAATTGATATACCCACAAGATGCACCTGATTTTCTATGGCTTGGGGAAATCCCATGTGTAGGGCCAAATCTGGATTCCAAATCTTGATCTGAATCCTAGGCCTAGGGCGTTACAAATATATAGGTATATACTAATTGATTAATATATGTCAAATATAAAGTATATCAGATATACTATTGACATACCAATTATTAAGTATATCAAATATCCTACTGATATACTACTGATATACCTAATATAAAATATATCAGATATACTACTTATATACTATTGATATACAGATATACTGTTGGTATACCAAATATTAAGTATATCAGATATCCTACTGATACACCAATGAAGGTAAAATTGGAATAATAAAAAACGAAAAAAATTAGATTTTAAAAATTTTTGCTATATTTGCAAATCTAAAAAACTATGGCTAGATGTGCAAATATCCTACTATTTTTTGCTACCCATTACAATTCCCCTTTTTAAATTTGTAACAATTTAATTCGTTTAATAAAAAAATTCTATCAAAATTAAATGTTGATTTTTAATATCTAACGATTTAGACTTTGTAACTTATAAATATATTGGATCCCTAATTAATTTATTATCTACCAGTGTAATAGATTCCTCCATTTGATTTTTGGTTTTAGGATTTAGCCTATTATAAATACTATTTTCACTTCTAAGTTTTTTTTGTTTTGTTATCTACTTTTTACACATATTTTCAAAAACGAAACTACGTTTTGAAAAGTATAAAAAAAAAAAATAGATCTCAAAAACTTATTTTTCGAATTTGGTTAAGATCTCAAAGGTTATCCTAAGAAAAATGAAAATTATTGTAGAAAAATTGTGAAAAGACTACAATTTTCAAAATTAAAAATTTTAAAATCAAATAATTGTCAAACATGGTTAAAAGAACCAGGACTATTTTATGAAAGTTTATGATCCAAAATGTTTTTTTAACCAAAACTATTTTATGAAAGTTTATGATCCAAAATGTTTTTTTAACCAAGACTTACACCCAAATGCTAATAAAAATAAAGATGAAGAACACTTAGGCTCTGTTTGATAAAATTCCATTTTTTTATTTAATAGATGTAAAATATTTGAAATGATTGTAACTATCGTTACTCTCATATCTATATATATAGATAGATAGTACAAAGAAAATGAATATATACCGAGCTAAGCTCTCTTTGATATGATATTGACTATTTTGGGCAAAAGCCTTCAAGACTTTGTTTTTTGTTCCACCAAAAGGCCTCATATCAATGAAGATAGTGCCCCCACATATAAACTCATGATTTTTCTCTTGTCTAGTCAATGTGGGATTTTGGTTGTACTCCAACAATCCCAACATTACTTATAATTTAAGAATGGTTTGTGTATTTTATAATATTTAAAGATTTAATTGTAACACTTGTAATTTTTAGGGATTGATTAAATTGAGAGCTTGGAATGTGATTGTAACAATCTCATATAATTTATAGGTGGTATGTGCAATTTTTTTTTTCCAAATTATACTTAGATAGACAAATATGAATAATTATTTACTTAAAATTCAACATATCCAAACTCAATCGTGAAAGCCATCCAAACACATTTTAAGTCTAAATTCAAAAACTAAAAATAAGCTTAAGAAAATCTCCAATTTAATTGTTATTATTACTCTTAATTTTTTGCCTTCTGTTTTAAAGAAATCAGATTGAGCGATTAATAATTGATCAATTCTGTTTTTCATTTTCTTTAGAAAAAAAAACCAAAACATTTTTATTTGAAATCAAAACGCATCCACCTTATCAAAGTGAGTATGGTTCAACCATAATTAGTATGTTGTCTTTGACCAAGAAGTTGAAAGTTTGAATCTCCCAACCCCAGATTTTCCAAATACGGTTGAGCTCAAAAAAAAAAAAAATCACATCCTCCTTCTACTTTAAACAATTACTCGAATCTTTACTTTTATAAAATTATTAAGGGCGAAGTACAATCCAATAAATTTGAACTTCATTTCTATTTGATCAAATTTTTAAAACCAACACTTTTGGTCCTTAAGATTTGGATTTAGTTTTCATTTGATTATTGAGATTTCATGAATAACATGTTTGATTTTTAATGTTTAATTTTGATTTTTAATTAGCTCTTAAATTTGAAATTGATTTCTAATTGATGATGAAGTTTGAAATAAGTTTTTAATGGATCGTATATAAAATAAAATATCTATAAAAAAAATTTACAAAATCCAATTTTATCCCTCAAGTTTGAGGGAGATATCTAGTTAGGGGGCTTTTTTTATTAATATTGTTTATTTTAAAACTTATTATAAAAATATTGTAGTTTTAAAACTATTTATATTAATATTGTTGTTTTTTTTACAGGTGACAGATGGTAAGAAAAACGGTGTGGTAAGAGATGACCATCTCAAAACTTTAAAGAAAATTCACTTCTGCAATAGTGGTTTGTTAGCTCTTGAACATGCCCATTTTCTTGGGTTTGAATCAGACTAAATGTAATTTTTTAACATTTTTTTAATTTTTTCTCTTTCTTGTTTCCTTCCGTTTTTTCATTATTCTGTTTTTCTCTATTTTTATATTTTCTTTTATTTAAATCAAATAAGATCTTTTTTATTTTTAAAATATAGATTATATTATAATTTTTTATTTTATTACCCATTTCTTCCAAAGTATTATCAGAACAATAAGACAAATTATCAATTTACTTTTAAAAAATAAATTGTAATATAATATTCATTTTACTTAAAATATTAAAAAAAATTAAAATATCTTATTTGATTTAAATAAAATAAATAAAAGAAAGGAGAAGGAAAAGAATTATCATAAGATAGCAATAAAACATATTTTATTTTCTTTTTTCAAATAAGATAGCAAAGAATTATCATTTGAAATAGTAAAGTGATAATTTATCTTATTGCTCTGATAATACTTTGGAAGAAGAACATTTTCATTTACCGTCAACCAACCACTATGTCAGAAATAATTTTCTTTAAAGTTTTGACATGGTCGTCTCCATCTATCACATTGTGTACATTTAGACATAGTCATCTTCCATTTTTTTTTACCATCTACCACCTATAAAAAAACAACAATATTAATATAAATAGTTTTAAATTACAATATTTTTATAATAAATTTTAAAAAGTACAATATTAATTAAAAAAAAAAAACCGTAGATGTCTATTTAATTCATCAAAATGTGGGTTTAAGTGGTCTTTCACCATTAATTAACTGAACGAAATTTTGAGGTCGCAGTTAAAACGTTAATTGAACTGTGATGTGACAATTTTAACAAAAATGTGAGTTTTTTTGGGATGCATGACATGGCAATCTTCTCCCTTCTTTTCCTACTTTCTTCTTCTACGGCAGACCTTGCTATCTTCGCCAACGCGGCACCCTCACTTCGCTCGTCGGCGAAATTAAATGATTTCAATTTCTAGGATTTTAAGAGATGGAAATGATTTCAAATTTGTATTTGTAAAATTGTGAAATCACCGAAATTAAAATTATTTCAAATTTGTATTAACAAAATTGATTTAAAATCACCGAAATTAAAATTATTTGTTTGGATGCTCATGAGAAATGAAAACAAAATATAATATTTTATTGTTATGTTCTTATGAATTTTATAGGAGATTATTTTAATTTATAATAAAATATTTTAATATCAAATACATAAGAACATGAAAACATATCAATAATAAAAAACAAGTAAACTTATTAAATTAAAATTTACCAATGTTATCATTATTGTTAAAAATGAAACTAAAAAAATTACAAATGTCTTAATTTAAGTATAAAAAGAAAAATTTGAACTCAATCGAATCTAAACAAAATTAAGAGAATTTTTTTTGTTGTTGATTTCTTCTTCAACCTATGAAAACACAAAACTAAAAAAAATATATAGAAAAAAAATCAATTGATTCAATATATTTAAAAATGGACTAAATAAATAAATAAAAGTTTAAGAAGAAGAACAAAGGAAAAAAATCGCTCCTCAAGAGAAAGATTAAAATTATTGTTATCAATTTATAAAAAAAAACAAAAAAATTACAGTGAAGAAATAAATTAAAAATCTAACCTTAAATTTATTTTTGACGTTCAGTTTGAATATAGAAGAAATATTGATAGTATGAAGTTGAATAGAGAAAAATTATCATGTAGAAACTATCGTATTTGATGGCCAAAATTAGAAATCTATTTTTTAAACTTAAAATCCCACCAAATCCAACCTATTTGAATTGAATTTTTTTTTTTTTTTTTTTTTTTTTAAGAAAACAAGATTTGAAATCATTTTTGTAGCATGAGATTTCAAAACCCTCACATTTTTGTAACATCTAAACGTAGTAAATAATTTCAAATCATAACATCCACCTTTCAAACAAGAGGTTGGAGGAACGAGCCAGCGTGGGATGATGAGCAGAGGGACTGAGACTAAGGTCATTTTTCATCCATTCCAAGCAGAGTTTTAGAGGGAACATTACAGAATATCAAAATCCTGACTTTGTTTAATATAATTTTTGTGATCTTCGTTGAAACAAGAATATCAAAATCTTGATCTTTAAAATTACAATGTTTTAAAACTATTTTTCAAATTTGAGAGAGTAAAGTATTCTTTTGAAACTTAACTCATTTAAAAATACATATCATAATTAGTATATATTAACTATTATATCATCATTGTATTAGGTCAAATAGCGTCAACTTTATTAAACATGATGAATGTATTAGCGACCATGAGGTGGTCAGTAGTTCGAATCCCCAACCCATTTTTAATTGTACTAAAATAAATTAAAAATTAAATTCAGACTTTGACTTTGCCTCTTGACATGTCACGGTTGAAACATTAAGGGGCCGTTTGGCCCCCTGTTTTGGAATTAGATGGTTTTGGATTCCAAATTCAAAACCATGTTTGCCCCAATGTGTTCAAAACCCTTGGTTTTGAAACACAACCCCATGGGTTACAACAGTGCAACCTCATGGGTTTATTCCATGTGTTTCTTATTTTATTTGTCATCTTCCATTTTCGGTGATTACTTCAACAACAATTTCGATGACAACTCCAACAACTACATCGGTGACCCGACTACAACTAATGGCTACCTCCAGCAAAAACTCCGGCGATCCAACCACTACTGACAATTACCTCCGGTGACAACTCCGACGACCACATCGGTGACCCCGCTACCACTGATGCCTACCTCCGACGACTACACCGATGACCACCCCACCAATGACGACTACCTCCGATGGCAACTCCGATGACCACACCGGTGACCCCTACCACCGCTGACGACTACCTCCGGCGACAACTCCGACGACCATACCGATGACCCCTATCATTGCTGACGACTACCTCCGATGAAAATTTTGATTACCACACCGACGATCCCAACCACCGTTGATGACTACCCCGACGACTACACCGGCGACTCTAACCACCGCTGATGACTACCTCCGATAACAACTCCAATGACCACACCGCGCAATCCCTGCCACCGTTGACGACTACCTCGACGACCATACCAATGACCCCGACCACCGCTGACGACTACCTCCGACGACCACACCGGCGACCCCTGCCACCGCTGACAACTACCTCCGACGACCACACCGGCGACCCCTGCCACCGCTGACGACTACCTCCGACGACCATACCGATGACCCTAACCACTGCTGACGACTACCTCCGACGAAAACTCCAACGACCACAACTACCGCTGACGACAATTCCGACCACACCGATGACCCCAACCACCGTTGACGACTACCTTCGACGACAACTCTAATGACTACATCGATGGCCTAACCACTACTAATGACTACTTTCGACAACCACTCAAGAGACTTGTATACGCCTCTCCCAACAACCCGATCACTCGAGCAATCAACTACCCTAACGACTTAACTTGTGTGCAATCACCATTTTTCTTATTAGAGTTCCAAGAATAGGTTTTTGGATACTTTGTAGAATAAAATTTTAAATTTTCTAATCACTTAAATAGACTTCCAATCTTTTAATTTTTAAAATAAAATTCCAAAAATAAGTTTTTGAATACTTTATAAAATATAGTTTCAAATTACCCAATTTGTTAAATAGACTTCCAATTTTTTTAATTTTAGAGTAGAATTCCAAAAAATAGTTTTCATAATACTATATGACGTGAAATAGAGTTTTTAATTCCCTAATTTCTTAAATAAACTTCTATTTTTTTAATTTCTAAAATAGAGTTCCAAAAATACTTTTGTAAATATTTTTTGAAATAGAGGTTTAAATTCCTAATTTCTTAAATGAGCTTTCAATTTTTTAATTTCTAAAATAGAGTTCCAAAAATACTTTTCTAAATATTTTGTGAAATAGAATTTTAAATTCCCTAATTTCTTACCTATACGTCTACTTTCTTAACTTCTAAAATAGAGTTTCAATTTTGTAACTCATTTATGTTATATCTGAGGTTTACACACTGACAAAACATCCACTAAAAATAAGAGAAAAAACAAAAAAAAAAAAAAAAAGATAAACTCGGGATTTGAGCGTGCAAACACACTGTTTTTTTATTATTAGCGCCTGGGTTTTAGAACAAGAACAACCTCCAGGGGTTTATTCCAAGACAGGGGACCAAACAACCCCTAAGATTATAGTTAGCATATATTAATTATTATATCATCATTCTTTTATATATGTATATAAAAGAAAAATAATAATTATTTCCGAAGTAAAAAGAAGAAGAAGAACAAACGATTTTTTAGTTCATCTTCTTCAATAAGTCCGGCGAGAACATACCGGAATTCAAACGACAGGTCGAAGCTCTCCGGTGAGCAGGGCAAATTTCCGGTGCTGCGAGAGAATGGGCTTGGTGATGACAGCTTGCAATCTTGATGACAATTCATCTGAATTTGATCCATTTTCTTGCTTGGCTGCTCCGACCACTGTCTGAAAAATTTGCAGGGGGTCCCCATGGCTGACCACCAAGATGGCACACCTGCAAAACGTAAATTATTATTGCATCGAAAAGTTTAGACGTAACAGAAAAAAAAAAAGAAAAAACAAAATTAAAAGGTTATCCAACGGGGCTTAACTTTCTAAATTAGGATGGATTTCATATAAGGTCAATAAAAAGTTTAATTCTTAGAACTTTGAAAGACTGAATTAATAGAATTAATAGATCTCTAAGCTTGCAATCCTCTGTCTAATAAAATCGAGCTCTAAACTTACAATTTTGTATCTACTAAAGTGTCCAATATACTTTTTAACCTACAATCTTTTGTATAATAAGTCTTTCGCTTGTTAGATATTTTTTAAATTTTGCATACCTATCCGACACAAAATTAGAGATTCGTGTTTTATAAAATGTTAATAGCTAAGAGACCTATTAGGCATAAAATTAAAAGTTAAGAACCTAGTAGACATTTTCAAAATTCAAAAATCGATTAGATATAAAATTGAACCTTTAGACCTGACCTATTAGACAATTTGAAGTCTAGAGACTAATTAAACACAACTTAAAAAGTCCCTTTAACATATACACAACATAAGGATTTGAGCCAGTTAATGCATACTTTTACATTTGGTTGTCAAAAGACTTAAGACTCTATATCTTAGACAAATGAAAATTTTATATGTTAGTTAAGTGGCCATCATAGTTTAGTTAATTCTACCCGAGCTCTCTTTACATTTTCTACGCACATCTCAATTCTTTTTTTAAGTACATCAAATGTAGATATGAAGATTTAAACTTCTAATTTCAAGAGAAGATATAATGTCTTAACCAGTTTAATCGTGAACAAGTTCGCACACATCTCAATTAATCTAACTCTTAAGATATTTGGTTTACAGAAAATGGGTAGGATTTTAATAATGAGGATAAATATGGTATACCCTTGAAATTGCGACTCTATTTGAAGAATTGCTTTGGCAAGTCTTGAAGCAACATCTTCAACGCTTTCTCCACCTTCAGGCCGCTTGAATGGATCTTCCTCATCAAGAGCCCAGATTTCTGCATACTGTTAGATGAACCAACACAAAATCAACAAACCCCCTGTTGAAATGGCATAAATGATTCCAAACATTTCAGTGATTTTCTTCAAAACCACCAATACCAATGTTTTATCGCTAACTTGAAACCCAACACAACTGTTAAAATATTGGTAACTTTCTCTATATGTCAAAGGTTCAAATTTCTATACAAAAAGGTCAATGTTTTATCAGTATCACCATTTTTTAAAAAAAAAATATCCGGAGGTGTCCAAGCCAACTTGTGAGCACCTTGACTACTACATTTGGTTGTTAAAGTAGCTCGTAGGATATTAAATCCTTGGTTTAAAATTACATTATCACTATTAATAACATTCCCATGAATTTGAAAACTCGGCACTCTCAATCAAGAAGCTTGAAGGTAACAAGCAAAGAGGAACTTTAAAAGGAGAGTGGAGTGTGGCTTTTCATATAAGCAAAAATACAATTATTATATTATATTTTTATTTTTTTTAATAACCGGGAGTTTGAGTTTTGCTCCCCTGTACTCGAGGGCACTCATGCCCACCCCAAATGCCTAGACCTGGGAAACATCAAGAATTTTTATTTATTAAGCTCAACCAAAGGCTCGAACTTGAGACCTCTAAGTCGATAAGCAAAAACACAATCAAGAACAAGTGATAGTTATCTCAAGAACATGTAATAGTTATCTTACTTTATCATGAGACAAGAGCTCAAATGAAGGACCAAAGTAGCGTTCCCTGAGATCTTCCATCATCTGCAAATCAAAATTTATATAATGATCAGCTGGAAGAAGAACCTAGTGAATCAGAAAAGTGGCCTACCAGATTCTTTCCAGAAACACAAATGGAAAAAAAAACAGTTTTTTTTTTTTACCTTACACTGAGGGCCTTCAAATGGAAGATTCATTGCAGATGCAGCCACTCTAGCTGTATGGATAGTTCTTGAGAATGGTGAATAGCAAATCTGAACATTTTCGAGTGGTATGGAATTTTCCTTCAACTCCTGCACTTGTTATATAGCTTTTCCAATAAAACGAGCGAATCTAAGATGCATACTTACTTCCATTATCGAGACCAACCAAGAAGTATAAACAAGGACCGATTGAGATTGACAAAGATAGGATTAAATTGATGAGAAATTTAAGAAGTTTTTATAAATCTAATCTACCTTGTTAACAACAAACAAGACTATTAGACCACAAAACCCAAAAATCTCAAAATCAAAATGAAATTAAAGAAGCCAAAGATTCTAATGTCAAAATGTTAGGTAACCCTTGACAATTGGATCTAACAACCTTACTTAAAGAAACAAGACCTTTAGATAACTCAATCTCAAAGACCCAAAACCAATTTCGAAATTCAACTCAAGGAAAGTAAAACCGGATTACCTTGTCGATCAAGCATCTCAAGGCAAGAGAACTTGTATGAGATTCGAATCACTCCACAAGCAAAATTGATCAAGTCAAGCTTGAATGATTCTAAGCATGCAACCTAATCTACATAGAATTGCAAAGAAATAGCTCAAAGGTTATAAAAAAGCTCAAGGCCTCTTTTGATTACATTTTCAATCTTTCTCCTTTTTTTTTTTACAAGTTACATGGCTTTATATAGCCTCAAAATTAACCCTAAAGTAACCTATGGTCTATTGAAAAGTTGTAACTTACATCCCCATCAATACCATGATCTCCACTAGCCATTTTGTAACCTAAATCATTGAAAACAAGAATTTAAAACCTAAAATTACATCAAAATTCCATAAATTCGAGAATTGATATTTTTAATCACCCTCATAAAGTTTGTAACTTCTCATACTTGAAGTAGCTTGAAACTCTTGTTGCATAAATGAAGCTTGACTTGTCTTTAATGAAACATAAATTGCACTTTAGTTCGTTAAATGCATCATTAGTTCAACATAAATGAAGTTTGACAACATTTATTTCAACTCAATTTTTTAACTTTTTCTTTGGTCTTGATGGCACGATAGGATTCATATCATTCTCCATTTCTTCGAAAAGATTCGTCCTCGAATTTAAGAATGTCGTTGTAACACAAACTGAAATTTATTTATGTCTATGGCCTTGGTCTCTTCAGTTTCTTCTTCGCATCATTTTCTTCGTGAAAGATTGTTGCAAAAATATGTTGGGAAAATACAAAAGTACCTCACAACACTCCCTCACAAGTTTACACTCAAGAATATTTAGGCCACTCATGTTTGCACTCAAATTTGAGAAAACACTCTAATTCTCAATCTCACCTCTCAAAATGTGAAATGGAGAAGCCAAGATAATTTGCAATCCAAAAATCAAAGCCAAAGATTCTAATGTCAAAAATATTAAGTAACCTTTGACAATTGGATCTAACAACCTTGCTTAAAGAAACAAGACCTTTAGAATGCAATCTCAAAGACCCCAAAACGAATTTTGAAAATCAACTCAAGGAAAGTAAAATTGGATTACCTTGTCGATCAAGCATCTCAAGGCAAGAGAACTTATATGAGATTTGAATCACTCCACAAGCAAGATTGATCAAGTCAAGCTTGAATGATTCTAAGCATGCAACCTAATCTACATAGAATTGCAAAGAAATAGCTCAAAGGCTATAAAAAAGCTCAAGGTCTCTTTTGATACTTTTTTTTTTTATGGAACAAGGGCTTCAATTTTTTTTTTCCAAGGTACATGGTTTTATATAGCCTCAAAATCAACCCAATAGTAACCTATGGTCAATTGAAAGGTTGTAATTTACATCCTCATCAATACCATGATCTCCACTAGCTATTTTGTAACCTAAATCATTAAAAACAAGACTTTAAAACTGAAAATTACATGACATTAGCCATAAATCCGAGAATTGATTTTTTGATCAACCTACATAAAGTTTGTAACCTTCCATGCATAAATAGATCCCCACTTGAAGTAGCTTGAAACATTAGTTGCATAAATGAAGCTTGGTTTGCCTTTAATGAAGCATGAGTTGCACTTGAGTTAATTACATGCATCTTTAGTTTGTTATAAATGGAGCTTGACAATATCTAATTCAACTCCCTTTAGAAGTTTTCCCTTTAGTCTTGAATTGTATGGTTGGATTCATATCATTGTCGAAATTGATCGAGATGATAGTTCATCAAGTATAAACAAGTCACGTCATTAGATGGTCAGATTAGTTTTGGTGGGATTGGGTTAATTATCTCTTTCCCTCAATTTTAGATCATTGAAGCCAAAACCCCATGTTCTTCCCAAGCCAGTAATTGACACAAAATGTGGTTGCTATTGAAGAGAGCAATAGACTTCACTAACAATATGTGGAGTGGGAAGATTCAAATCTCTGGTCTCTTGGTCGAAGGTATATGTCTTAACCAATTGAGTTATGCTCAAGTTGGCATAGGCTTATTGACTTGTACTGAAATCGAAATAGTAGTTCATAAGGTTTAGTTTTCTAGAATGGTTTTCTAGTTTACTTTATGTGGTATGAATATGAATACACTTCCTATAAAGAATAATCAGCCACTTGTTAAGGACGATGGAACCTCTACCTATCTCCACAATAGTATGATATTGTCCACTTTGGGCATAACCCTCATCGCTTTGCTTTTGGTTCCACCCAAAAGGTCTCATGCCAATGGAGATAATTGTCCTCGCTTATATATCCATGATCATTCTCTTCTCTAGAGAATGTAAGACTTTGTTTGCACTCCTAATGTCACTCTGTGGCAATTATATAGAGATCAAACAATTTAAACCAATGCATTTCAAGTTTTCTTCATATAAGTACATGATTTCCTTTATTCCTGAAAATGGTATATACAATCTAACTCTTCTTTTCTAGCTTAGCAGCCAAAATTCAGAGAATCCTCACCGTTCACAACAGTTTCTTGTTTTTGTTTTTAAAATTGTTTTTAAGATCTGTGGTTGAAAGAGCCATAAAACTTAGTGTCAACATACATATTGACAAGCTCAAAATTTTGGTCAAAGCTCCTCGGTACTTTTGGAATTAGTTGGTGTTTTCAGCTTTCTTGGGCAGAAGCAATCTCTCAGCTTTTGTTTGGTCTAAATTTAAATCACAGGGCTTAAATAATGTGGTTCAATTTGGTGGTCACTATTCTATGGCGCTTTTGACTGGAAAGAAATCAAAGAACTTCCAATGGACAGCAGATGAGCATTATGTTCTATGGGATCATATCAAGCTTTGTAACTATGATTTTCTACAAATTATTGCCAATCCTCCGTCTTTTCGTAATCCCGTGGCATTTTGGGGATAAATCATATCTTTTTTTGTAAATTGGCTTTGTTAATGAATGTATTTTCTGTTTCGCATCCAGAAAAATAACACATACATATTGACATCACTATTCCCAAACTCATGATGATTTTCAGAAGACTGACAATCCTGTTAGGGAATGTTTGGCTCATATTTGTTACGTGGGTTTGCTTATGACAATTTAGGTTACACAAACCTTTTGTATTTTTTTAGATAAGAAACATCAAGAGGGATATACTCCACAAAAGAGAGGGAACAGCCAAAGGGCCGGGTAGAGATCACCCCCAAACAAAAACTACACTAAAAGAACCTGCCAGTTACCAATAATCACAAGGAGGGTTGTAATTACAAAAGAATTTTATGTGTAAACAAATCCACGAAGAGGCCGTATTTTATTTTGTACATGTTACAAAAGAAGTCAAAAGGTAAGAACTCATCTTCAAAAGCTCAAGCATTGTTTTCCCAACAGACCGGCTATGTAGTTCGAACGATAAGCAAAATCACAATGGAGGAATATGTGATTAAGAGACTTCCCTCTAAACATAACTAGGCGAGAGATACCAATCTTCAAACTTTCTTTGCAATCATCAGTGTTTAGGCCTATAAATGGTAAGGACCACAGGAAGACTTTAACCTTTCTAGGACTTTTGTGCTACCAAATCGTGCTTGTCAGGATCGTATTTACATTGGTGGGTCTAGAAGAGAGACTTTGGAAGGCCGACTTGCTAGTATAGCTACCCGATCCCTCAAAAATTTTGTATAGCATGTTAACTTTAACAAATCATGAACTTACAAACCAAAGACAGTTTTCACAAATCTAAAACGCAATTACACAAACACAGCCTGAAAAAACATGGATTAAGGAAGGACCAAACAAAATACCTTTAAGAACTGTTCTCCAGCCAACTGCGCCTGTCCAACACCCTCAGAGGCCAGTTGATACTCAGGGAGGGTACCATTTTCCTACAGCAGAATCAAACTCTCCGTCAATGACATGTTCTTCACCCTTCTTCTCAATCAAACGACAGGCAAAACGTCCAAAAACATGTCCGATCACAACATAGACCCTTAAGAAACAGCACAATTTTTTTTTAATAACCAGGTGTTCGAGTTTTGCTCCCAGGAGCACCCACACCCGCCCCATAAGAAACAGTACAAATTCAAGCAGAAAAGTGTAAGAACCACCACAATTTGAAGCCTAAAAATCAGCATTTACGAACAGCCCAATTCATTTCACACATGAAGAGAATAGCAAACAGTCATTTCTGAAAAATATTTCGTTGGGAACAAAAAGAAGACCAAAAGAGAAGCGCAAGGCAATCCTCAACCACAGAAATGGCTGTCCAAAAATTCTCAAATATCTCCAACAAAAACAAGGCCATAATCTCTCAATTTGAAACGCATTCTTCAGAAGAACAACCCGAAACTTCGATTCTGAGAAAATTCTCCACATCATATGAAAATCAGACAAGAACCCAGAAAAATGACATTTTCCTACAAGCCAAACAACAAACAAAGAGTAAAACAACAGATCAAATAAAAAGTAATAAATGGGTCACAGTCACAGACTATAGAAGAAACAATGAGGCCCTTCTCATTAGGAATGCTCTTGCCATGCCTGAGAATCCAGTATCTGTTGCTTAAAAACGACGCCGTTGCCATTCTTCAAACTCCCCTCCCTGAAGCTCTTCAGTCGTTTACACCAGTATTTTTCAATGGCTTCTGTGAATTTTATGTACATACATTATTGGGATTTTGTTGTACAAGCTTTTGAATAGGGGTGTTCAAAAAAAATTCGATCACCCAAACAGTCCCATTCATCCAACCCAATTACGAATCGGGTGGAATCCTAAACTTATTTGGGTTGAATTTAATTTAAATAAATGAAAATTTATGAATTAGATTGGTTAAATTAGTTTAGGTAATTCAAATTTATTATTAATTTTAAAAATTATTTTTTACCCACTATATAATTATATATACATTTATTTATTTTATTTTTATTTAATTTCATAATTATTTTTAAATTATTTATTCTTTAATATCTATTAAAAATACTTTTTTAACTTATAATTTTTTATAAAATAAATTAAAACTAAGGGGGTGTTTGGATTGAGTATAAAGTTGAGAGGAACTCCATCAACTTCTTGTTTGGCTCAAAGATATTATTTATTTTAGCATGGACCTCACAGATATATTAACCCCTCCATCAACTCTTTTTGGTGAGTCTCACAGACTTATTAACTCTTTTTCAACTCTCTATAATGGATCCTACAACTTTTCTATCACTTTTTTCTCTATCTCACCTTACTTATAACTATATTTTCTCACCTCATATTTCTCTCTCTACTTCTTTACATATTTTTTTTTAATTTTTTAATTTTAAAAATTAATTTTATTTTTTTATATAAATTTTCTTATCACTATTACTAATTACTAATTAAATATAAATATTTTATTATTATCATATAATTTTAATATCTTTAACAAAAATATATTTTTTTATTCTATAATTTTATTTTTAAATATAAATTATATACAAATATTGTAGTTATGATACTATTATTTAAATTAAAATTCTTAATATAAATTATGACAATGTATTGCATAAAAAAAAATCTTAATATAAAGGTTTTTTAATTGATAAAAATTTTCTAATCTCACACCCTCTATATGTCATCTACAAAAAATTTTTTAAGTTTAAACAAAAATTACTTATAACAAACAACAAACTTATCTTTTTTTTTTCTTATTATTTATTAATAGCTAAAAAACATAATTTTATGATTTGAAGATAACACTTATATTACAATTTAATGAATTAGTATTTAAAAATGTTAATGTATTAACAATAATTTGATATTTAAAAATTAATCATAATCATATTCAAAGTAAAAAAACAAAAGATCTCTTCTTTCAAACTTAATAAAATAAAATTATACAATACATAACATAAATATATAATAATCTGAATCAAAAGTATATATGATATTCATTTTGAGTGGTATTTAAAAACATATATTTATTTTAAATTTAACTATTTTAAAATAACATATATATTTGATATATTATTATTTTTACTTATTTGCTTAAAACTGTAAATAGTATATTATTTTAAAATTAATTAAACTATAGATAATAAAAAAAATAAAATCTTAAATTTTATAAAGAAAAATATTTTATTAAGCTTGAAAAATTTTAAATTAAAATTTTAAAATTAACGAAAAACAAGTATTTAACGAAATTATAAAATATTAATAAAAAATATAATTTAAAATCTCAATTTTAGCTTGGGAAATAAATCTATATTATTGTTGAAAAATTATACGTAAAAAGAAATAGCTATTAGCACTCAAAACTCTGCACCCAGACTTTTTATATCCAGACAAAACAACTTTGCATCCTAAACACAGACATCCTAACTCTAGACAAAATAACTCAATACCCTAAACACAGATTTTCTAACTCCTTAGACAAAACTCCACACATCTCAAACAACCCCTAATGAGTCGTTTAGATTGAGGAGTTGGGGGAGTAGGAGTTGTTGGGATTTGTGCCTTAAACTTGTGTAATTTTGATCAAATAAATAAAGAGTTCTTTGTTTTGATAAAATTATATTCTTGCTTTATAAATCCAATAAACTAAGCTCCAAGATTATAATGTATCTTGAACATCAGTGTAGTAGACATTATTTGGATTGTGTTCAAGAATATAACCTAAATGGTCTATGGTATAAAAATAAGGTTGGAAACCTTATTCTAGTAACACCATGGATGCGACCCACTTTGTAATTAGTACAAATGAGGTAATCCAACTCATTCATGTGGTTGACATGCGAGTGGGGGCATCCTGTATGAAGAGTTCATACAAGACCAGACTGCAAATTATTAGTCTAACCAGTATAACATCGTTAACAGGATAAGACTGATAATTTATAGATGGTCATTAGTGACTCGACATGAATCCTGAGTAAGTTAAGAACTCCTGCTTATAGGGGTTTGTCCTTAGACTAGTATGGGTGAGTGGCTCAAGCCAGGCTCGATAAGCCACCTTCTCGGGACGAGAACCTCGTAGGTAGGTGGGGACTTAACTATAGAAGATGGAATTCACTCATTCCTACACTAAGGAATTAGATAGGTTGTTCCAAGAATCGATCGCAAGTCTTGAACAACGGCCCCGCCTCTGGCGGCTTAAGAGGTATGAGTCTATGGTAAGACGTTAGACTTGTTGTTCATTAGAGGATCGGTGGTGCTTAAGGAACAAAAGAGGTAATCACAGGGGTAAAGCGGTAATTTGACCCATTTGTGATTACGAACAACCCAATGAAGGGTCGACTCATGGGTAATGATTATATCAATGGGCACAATATAATCTACAGTGAGGAGAGTGCAGCTACAAGTCTATAGTGGAATGACTGGTAGTTAATGAATATTGATTAACTGGATCAAAGAGTTTGGTCAGTTAATCTCACATCATTGGAGCTCATGAACTGTAGGTCCATTAGGTCCCTCCGTTGGCTCAACATGGTTATATTGAGGGTATAAAGTTAGGAATGAAATTGAAGTGTTCAATTTCATACATGAGGTGTTATATCAATATAATATATGGTTTTAATGTGAATTAGATTCACATATAAACCATATAATAGTGGGAGAATAAAGGAGGGATAGGATGGTAATTTCCATCCTATTTCCCTATATATATATAATTGCATGAGATGCAACTAGTAGGATTAATCTCTTGGAGAAACCCTAGTGCATCCTCTCATAGTGTTGGAAAAAGTTCCAACTACATCTTGATAAGATCATCTCACTTCACCTAAAAGGAACTCACCTTTCTCCCTCACCTAGAGAATAACGGAGAAGATCCGGTGGTAGTGTCTGTGATCGCTCGGGTTCTTGTTGTTGAGATCGTGATTGTGGGAGAAGGAGCACTTGAAGAAAAAGTTCTTCAAAGGTATAATTCTTGTTGTCCAATGTGTTATTATATGTTTAATCTTAGTTAGATTTGTTCTTGATTGATATCCATGTAACAAAATTAAGAACACGCGATTAACAATCGCTTCCGCTGCAGGAATCGTATCCCATCAGGAGTTGTAGGGAGTAGGAGTAAAGAAATATGAGGCCTACAAGGAGGAGTTAAAAATCTATAGGGCCCATAAGAAGAAATTGAGGAAAGAGTTAATAAAGTTGTGGGACCTACAATGAGGAGTTAATAACTCCTTGAGTCGAACAAGGAATTGGGGGAGTTAACTCCTCCAACTCCTTAATCCAAACGACCCCTAAGTAGTTACTTTTAATTCAATGGTTTAAAATAAAATAGGGCAAAATGCACTTTTAGTCTCTAATGTTTGGAGTTGATGTCTATTTGGTGCTTGAAGTTTCAAAAGAGACATTTTAGTCCCTCACGTTTACAAATTGATTCTAAATGGTCCTTGAGTTAACTTTAGCTTCACGGAATTATGACTAGACCATTATGTGTTGACGTGGAGGGAATGACATGTCGTTTTTATTTGATTATTTGGAAAATAAACTAAAAAATAATATTTAAAAAAACAAAAACTTTAAATAAAATTATTAAATTGGTTAAAATAAATATACAATTTTGCTTATTTAAATAAGAAACTTTCGGGGTATTGGTCAAGTCGTTAGTTCGATGATTAATATTCTCGCACCCTTAGGTGGAGTGGATTTGGTGGATGGATAATGATGAGTTATTTACTGAAATAGTATGAAGATTAACGAATAAAAAGCAAACTCCCCCTTATTTATTAAGCCAATAGGCACTGTGAATATTTATACAAATCAAGAAAAGGTTTACCCGTAATATAACTAAGTAACTAACTACAAAACTTACATAACAAAGTGAAAATTAGATAACAAACTCTACATTATTATCCCCCCTCAAACAAATGCCGAAGAAGGCATGAGTTTGTTGCGTAAAAAAGACAGTCGATCAGTAGAAACAACCTTAGTAAGTAAATCAGCAGGTTGTTATTGTGTGGAGATAAAATAAAGACAAAGATTATTGGAAGCCACCTTCTCCCGTACAAAATGAAAATCAACCTCGATATGCTTCGTTCGGCCTTGAAAGACAGGATTCCTTGCTAATTGTAACGCTGACTGATTGTCACAGTATAGTTGGGGGGCTTTTGGTAAGAAGATGCAAAGATCCGTAAGAAATTGACGCACCCAAGAGAGTTCTGTTGTGGTTGTCGCAAGGGCTCGATACTCAGCCTCTGTAGAGTTCCTTGACACCGTTGTTTGCTTCTTAGAAATCCAAAAGACCGGATTGGCGCCAAGGAAGATAACAAAACCCATAGTAGATCGTCGATCACTATGACAACCAACCCAATCAGAATCTGAAAGGCTAACAGAGAAAGAGGGCTAGGTTTAAACGGCAAACCAGCTGTTAACGTTCCACAATCATACCTGAATATGCGCTTTATAGCAGCAAGTTGGACATAGGTAGGTGAATGCATATACTGTGAGACACGATTCACAACAAAGGAAATATTCGGCCTCGTGAATGTTAGATAATGAAGAGCCCAACCATGCTTCTGTAAGCTTTGGCATCATCAATACTGCATAAAAGAGAATCAAGCAATAGAAAAGTAACAAAACAGGGAGTAGAACATGATTTAGCGCCAACTATCCCAAACTTTTGCAATATGTCAGTAGCATACTTTGTTTGAGTAACAAAAATACTAGTTTCTTTGGTTTGAACCTCAAGGCCAAGAAAGTAAGTCAATGCTCCTAAGTCAGACATATCAAAGGCATGCTTCAATTTTTCCACAAGATCATCAATATATGCAGAGTCATTACCAGTTAAAATAACATCATCGACGTATAGGAGTAGATATGTAATAGAACCATTAACATTCCTCACGAATAGTGATGGATCAGCATGTGAAACAAGAAAACCATGAGTCAATAGGTGGGATGTGAATCAATGAAACCAGGCCTGAGGGGTTTGCTTTAAGCCATATAGTGATTTGTTGAGTTTACACACATAGGACGGATACTCTTGATTGACAAAACCTTGAGGTTGCTGCATATATACTTCCTCTTGTAATTCACCATGTAAGAAGGCATTTTTTACATCAAGTTTCCGTAATGACCAACGAAAGGTAGCAACTAAAGTTAGAACAACGTGAACAGTTGGCTTTTTTACCACAGGACTAAATGTCTCAAAATAATCAACCCCTTCCTCTTGATGAAACCCTTTGGCAACAAGCCTAGCCTTATATCGAGCAATACTTTCATCCGGATTCCTCTTAATTCGATAGACCCACTTACACCCTATAGCATGTTTATGAGTGGGCAAAGGTACCAAAGACCATGTTTCTTGTTTAATAAGTGCAGACAATTCATCTTGCATTGTTGTTTGCCACTCATAATGCTTAAATGCTTGAGTAAAAGAGGTGGGTTCTGCAGGGATGTGTGAAGACACTTTAGCAATAAAAACTTTCTTTTCGAAGATGCCAGACTTCGTCCTCATTTGCATTGGATGAAGATTATGCACAGTGGAATGGTCAGTTTCTAGTGAGGAGGTATTAGTTGCTGGTTGTTGGGTTGATGGCTGAGACAAATGGTCAGAGTTCAAACTTGTGGGACTAGGAATTGAGGTAGGGAAATGACCAGGATCAGGTGTAGATGTACGTGTATCAGTCAGAGAATTGGGAAAAACTAAGTTGAGATCGTGTAAAAAGGTATAGATGAAAGGCAAGAGGTGGACAAGTTTGCAAAAGGAAAAAGGTTCTCATCGAATACAACATGTCTCGAAATAGAAAACTTATCATGGATAAGGTCATAGCACAAGTACCCCTTATAACCAAGTGGATAACCAAGAACACACACTGTGTAGTACGAGATTGAAGTTATTTATGATTATATGGTCAAAGTAAAGGGTAGCACGCACATCCGAACACTTTGAGAGAGGAGTAGTCAGGAGGTTGTTTAAAAAGTAGTTCAAATGGAGATTTAAAGGAAAGAGAGGGCAAAGGAAGACGATTGATGAGATAGACCGCAGTTGAAAAGACAAAAGACCAAAACTGCATAGGGACAGAGGACTTGGATAGTAAGGAAAGAGCCATGTTAGTAATGTGACGGTGTTTACGTTCAGCAACACCATTTTGTTCGGGTGTGTACGAACAAGACTTTTGATGAAGGACACCACGGTTATTAAGAAAGGTTTGAAAATTATGAATTAGGTACTTCAGAATGTTTTTAATTTTGTAGTTAGTTGATTCTCAATAAAAGGCAAAAATTGAGAAAAAACATGGAACACTTCAGATTTATAGCATAGAGGAAATATCCAGGTATACCTAGAAAAGTCATCAATAAAAGAAACATAATAGCAGTGACCATTTATTGATTTTGTAGGGGCAGGACCCCAAACATCACTATGCAAGAGTTCTAAAGGAGCATGTAAAACAGACAAAGACAAAGGAAATGATTGTTTGGACATTATGCCACCAAGGCAGTGTTTACAAATACTAGTAGCAACAAACGTATGAGTTATATGGGTAGACTGTAAAACATTTTGAAGAATAGAGGAACAAGGATGACCTAACCTATTGTGCCACACAGTGGATGAAGCCTTGGTACCCACTTGAGCAGTAAGTGGAACTTGTGCAATTGGGTTGGACGTAGAGAGTGGATATAAGCCATTGATGCTAGGCCCTTGGAACAGGACCTTGTCCGAATTTTTGTCCTGAATTAAGAAGCATGAGGATTCAAAGATAAACCGACAATTATTATCAAAACAAAATTGATGGACAGAAAGAAGATTAGTAGTGATGTTTAGCACACGAAACAAGTTAGATAGAGAAAATGATTTATTTGGTAAGGACAATTGACTAGAACCAAAGTGCGAGATGGATAGAGACTGACCATTACCAACTGTGATACTCTCATCACCATTGTAAGCAGAGGAGACGTTCAGATTGGCCAAGTCATTCGTCAAGTGGGCATTGCAACCAGTGTCAGATAACCACACTTGTGATTCCTGAGAAAAGGCACCAGAATTATTAGTCTGAGCGGTAGAGGTTGCCATTGCAGCAAGTTTTGCAGGTGGATGGCATCCCTGATAGGAATAGTTCATCCTATTGTAGCAGTCCTGGGCGTTGTGACCATATCGTTGACAAATCTGGCACGTAACCTTGCTGGAATAAGGATTTCCAGTGGAGGAAGACTGTGGATTTCCCGTCGACGGATTTGAGGGAGGAAAGTTTGATCCTCGGCCACACCCACTGGATCTATTATTATTATTATCGACTCGACCTCTCCCTCTTCCATTATGTTTCCAGTTCCCTCGACCTTGGGAATCAAGATTGGCTGCCATGGCTAGATGCGAAGCAGAAACAACTTCATCAATCTTGGCCTGTTTATCGAACGCATTTTCCTCAGTCTTCATTAGAACATGAAGTTCATCAAAGGACATATTATGAGATCTGGTTCGGAGGGACGTCTTGAACACGTTGTAAGCCGCAGGGAGCCCATTCACTGTGTAAATGACCAGATCTTCGTATTCAATTACCACTGAAACAACTGCAAGGCAATTTTAATACGTTGAACATAAACATCGATGGATTCACTCGATTTCTTGGAGATGCTCTGTAATTATGTTTTTAGTCCGACGATATTCGTTCTGGTTGACGAGGAGAAATGTTTCTCTAACACATCCCATACTTCTTGAGCGGTTTGGCAGCCAACCACATAAGACAAAGCAGTTTGAGTGAGTGTTGCGTTGATCAGAGTAATAAGAGCCTGATCTCGTTCATACCACTGTTTATACTCCAGATTGACTCGAGAAACACTACCATCAGATCAAATGATCGGTTCAGGGGCTTTACAAGATCCATCGACATATTTGAACAACTTGTGCGACTTGAGGAGAGGTGAAATCTAATAGCGCCAGAGCACATAATTGGTTGTATCCAGACGAACAGAAACCAAATTGCAGATATTAGAGAGGAGAGAAACTGAAGAGTTTGAACTCACAGTTGAACCTAAGGCACGATCAGACTCCATCGCTTTGAGAAATGGGAGGAAAAAAAATGCCTAGGAAATGATAATGAATGCAATATGTGAAATGACAATGACTTTGATTGACAACAAAGGATATGTATGTGGCGATCACGGGGAGACGTGGGTGAGAGAGGAGGAAAATGATATGACGTTAGTCAATTTGCTCTGATACCATGAAGATTAACGAATAAAAGCAAACTCCCCCTCATTTATTAAGCCAATAGGCACAAAATATTTATACAAATCAAGAAGAGTTTTACCTGTAATATAACTAAGTAATTAACTACGCAACTTAAATAACAAAGTGAAATTAGATAACAAACTCTACATTATTATAGTATTGGGGCAATTGAGTTTGTAGCAAAAAGACCCAATATAATTGCCCATATAGCAAATGACTCAATCTATTTGCAAAAATAGCAAAAATTTGAAAAGAGGAATTGAAATTACTAAAACACCCCACGCCAGCCACTGATATCAGTGATATCACTGATAGCATCCTATCAGTGATACCACTGATAGAAGTCTGTTTATTTAATAACTTTTTTTTTTGTCTGTTTATTTAATAATTAATTTTTTTCTTATTATTTTGATAAACTACTATTGTGATATCTATCACTGATAGAAGTGATAGACTTATATAAGTGATAGTTATCCGATGACTTCTACCACGATTTGTTCATCTATTACCTATTACTTATAACTTTTCTATTATCTATTAGACTTCTTGTTCCTATTCGACTTCTATCATTGTCTTTCACTGATAGAAGTGATAGACTACTATCACTGTTAATGATTGATAAAAGTTAATGAAAAAGAAGTGATAGACTACTATCACTGATAGAAGTGATAGACTTCTATCAGTGATAGTTGTCTGATAGACTTCTACCTATCTATTACCTATTATTCATAGCTTTTCTATTAGACTTCTTGTTCTTCATGATTATTAACTTCTTCCTTCTATCTGACTTCTATCAGTGATAGATGTCTATCACTGATAGTTGTCTATCAATCATTAACTTTTTCCCGTGATGATAGACTTCACATCGGTGAGAGATGTCTATCAGTGATAGAAGTGATAAGCTTCTATCAATTGGTACTTGTCTATCTGTTAGCTATTATTGTTTATTGTGTGGTTTTCAAATTTTCTCATCAGATGTCAAAGTTCTTGTGTTCATAGTATTGATATTAAACTTTTGAAACAATCACAAACCTTGTATTGACAGTATGAATAGTATGATAACAACAACATTGAGTTCTATCTTGAAAAAATATATCTAAAACCAATTGTCAAAAATTACATCATGGTAAATATGGTGGAAATTTACATGTCCTACGATTGTGACCGACACGATGACAATGACTACATTTTGTGTGATTTCTTGCTTCACCAATCGACGAAATCCTTTACTTTCGGGGTCTTCCTGCTTGACGTTTAATAATTAGAGGTAATGCATTCATGACAACATCTATCGAACTCCATTTAGAATGATTCCCAACTGGGCGGATTACACCTCTATAAGTTGTCACTCCCATCACTAATTGCACAAGAGGAGTCATCGAAACAAGCATCAGTAATATGAGCAACTAAAGAATATCTTGTATTTTGATCTTTCACTAAAGTTAAAAACCAAGCAACATCTTTATCTTCTTGAATTTTAACCACAACCTAAGCATCATTTATCCCATAACCTAATAACATCGACAATTCTATAGAAAAAATAAAACTATCCATTCGAACTTCTTTCGCAATCAGATTAATAAAATCATCAAAATACATCATCTCATCAACCAAAATTCCAATGGTCTTGTAATTCTCTTAGAAATTTTTCTCATTCCATTGTCCACTATAAAAAATAACTATTGGAAGTTTCATCATAGTTCCTGCGAAAATTAATAACGACATTAACAACATTAAGTAATATAGAAACCGATCACCACAATAGTCACTCATATATCATTGTTCAATGATATCACTGATATCACTGATAGTATTGATATCTATTGATCACTAATATCACTGATATCATATATAGAAACCAATCACCACAATAGTCACTCGTATATCATTGATCAATGATATCACTGATATCACTGATAGTATTGATATCTATTGATCACCAATCACTGATATCATATCTATTGATCGTTGATATCATTGATATCTAGAAAACAGTGATAGATACCACTGATGTCAATAGTCACTCATATATCATTGATCAATGATATCACTGATAGTATTGATATTTATTGATCACTAATATCACTGATATCATATCTATTGATCAATGATATCACTGATATCATTGATATCTAGAAAACAGTGATAGATATCACTGATATCACTGATATCATTGATATCTACTGATCACTAATATCACTATCATACATATTGATCAATGATATAATTGATATCTAGAAAACAATGATAGATACCACTGATGTCAATGATGTCATGTGTATATCGTTGATGACCACTAGCATATCTAGAAAACAAAATAATCACCAAAATCGGACTTGCGACTCCAAAACATTGCAGAAAAACAGTGATATAACAAAATGAACAGAAGAAATACCCACGAAAAAAGCTCTGGTTGATTGAAAAACTCAAATACCCACGAAAAGAGCTCCAACAGACCATATCTTTAATACGCTGAACATAAACATCAATGGATTCACTCGATTTCTTGGAGATGCTCTATAATTTTGTTTTTAGTCCGACGATATTCGTTCTGGTTGACGAGGAGAAATGTTTCTCTAACACATCCCATACTTCTTGAGCGGTTTGGCAACCAACCACATAAGAGAAAACAGTTTGAGTGAGTGTTGCGTTGATCAGAGTAATAAGAGCCTGATCTCGTTCATACCACTGTTTATACTCCAGATTGACTCGAGAAACACTACCATCAGATCAAATGATCGGTTCAGGGGCTTTACAAGATCCATCGACATATTTGAACAACTTGTGCGACTTGAGGAGAGGTGAAATCTAATAGCGCCAGATCACATAATTGGTTGTATCCAGACGAACAGAAACAAAATTGCAGATATTAGAGAGGAGAGAAACTGAAGAGTTTGAACTCACAGTTGAACTTAAGGCACGATCAGACTCCATCGCTTTCAGAAATGGGAGAAAAAAATGCCTAGGAAATGATAATGAATGCAATATGTGAAATGACAATGACTTTGATTGACAACAAAGGGATATGTGGCGATGCGGGGAGACGTGGCAGCTGAGAGAAGGGAAAATGATATGACGTTAGTCAATTTGCTCTGATACCATGAAGATTAACGAATAAAAGCAAACTCCCCCTCATTTATTAAGCCAATAGGCACAAAATATTTATACAAATCAAGAAGAGTTTTACCTGTAATATAACTAAGTAATTAACTACGCAACTTACATAACAAAGTGAAATTAGATAACAAATTTAACTTTAACTATAATTTGGTTGCTCACGGGCATCCTGATTTGATATTCAACAATAAGCTCTAGATTAACACTTAATACAGGGAAGCTTTCTTGTTTCAGAAATTGTCAGTGGGGCTTTCGAAAATCCCAATCTTAGGCTCGAGTGATTGGACTTCAATTGTCAACTGTTGGCAATGTTACGACGACAATGGCGATTGGGCTACCACGGCAGCGATGGAGTTAGCTGGACTGACATATGGACATAAGAGAGAAGTAGACGGAAGAGGAAGACAACTTTGGAATATTTTTAACCAATTTAATAATATTTATTTAAAGGCTTTGTTTTTTTTTAAATATTCTCATTTTATTTGCCATATAATCCAATAAAGTCAACATGTCATTTCCTCCTAGGCACATAACCATCCAGTCATAATTCCGTAATCATTTGGAGAGACTAAAATATCTCATTTAAAATTTTAGCGACCAAAAATGCATTTTACCCAATAAAATAAATAGATATTTACTTAGTCACATTTTATTTTTTCTTAAAATTAAAATTTTAAATAAGTGATTGTGTTGGATTTATTATTGAATAAAGGTTATTTAAGTTGAAGAAATTTACCTCCAAAACGATTGAGTTCATCAAATGTCTCAATTCCACCAAACCCATATGAACATCCCAATTTTATAATCAACCAGCCAATAGGATGCCTCCACGTCAACCACGGTCAGAGGATTAGGTCAACGGAAATGATGTGGCGAGATGTGATTCGTTCTTACGATTCAGTAAACAACAAGCGCCCGTAGCGAAGTATACATTTAAGATATCTCCTCCGACCCACCGGCGCATTTCTGTAACTCGAATCGACGAATTGAGGAAACGAATCCTTCAAATTCGAAGCTTTAGATTCCCTCTGGAAAACAAGGGAACTGAAAATTTCACAGGGCTACGAATCGCCATGGCTTTGAACCTTCGCCAGAAGCAAACAGGTACCTCTCTCTGTTTCTCTCTCTAGATCCCAGTTTTGACGAGTGATCAGAATGAAATAGATCCTACATTGATGTTTTGAAGTGGGATTTGTTTGTGGGTTTGATTCAAACTTCTTTTGATTACAGAATGTATAGTTCGAATGTTGAATTTGAACCAGCCGGTGAACTCGACATCGACCGCGAACGAAGAGGTTTACAAGATCTTGATCTTCGACAGATTTTGCCAGAACATACTGTCTCCTTTGATTCATGTCAAAGACCTTCGCAAACATGGGGTCACTCTTTATTTTCTCATCGACAAGGATCGAAAACCTGTTCACGATGTGCCTGCGGTCTATTTCGTCCAACCGAGTAAGATCAACATAGATAGAATTGTTGCTGATGCTTCTCATTTCCTCTATGACAGCTTTTACTTAAACTTCTCTTCTTCGATTCCTCGTCCTCTTCTTGAGGATCTCGCATCTGGAACGCTGAACTCTGATTCGGTTCAACGAATTGCGAAGGTGCACGACCAGTATTTGGAGTTCGTTACATTGGAAGATAATTTGTTTTCGTTAGCTCAGAAGAGTATATATGTCCAATTGAACGATCCCTCTGCTGGAGATCGTGAAATTGAGGAGATTATAGAGAGAATCGTTATTGGGTTATTTAGTGTTTTGGCTACACTTGCTGTAGTGCCTGTTATTCGATGCCAACGAGGAGGGCCAGCGGAAATGGTTGCCTCGGCATTGGATCAGAGGTTGAGAGACCACTTGTTGTCGAAGAACAATTTGTTTACAGAGGGTGGAGGCTTTGCTAGCTCCTTCCAGCGGCCCATTCTGTGTCTATTTGATCGAAATTTCGAGTTATCTGTAGGAATTCAGCATGATTTTAGGTACAGACCTTTAGTTCATGATGTTCTAGGATTGAAACTGAATAGATTGAGTGTGCAGGGTGAAAAGGGTGGGATGAAATCCTATGAATTAGATAGTTCAGACCCATTTTGGTTGGCAAATGGATCTTTGGAGTTTCCAGAAGTTGCAGTGGAGATTGAAGCTCAGTTGAATAAGTATAAGAAGGATGTTGATGAGGTGAATAGAAGAACTGGTGGGACTGATGGAGCTGAGTTTGATGGAACAGATTTGATTGGGAACACAAAGCATTTGATGAATGCAGTGAATTCATTGCCTGAATTGACTGAAAGGAAGCAAATTATTGACAAGCATACAAACATTGCTACTGTATTGTTGGGTGAGATCAAGGAGAGGTCTCTTGATTCTTATGCTAAAAAGGAGAATGACATGATGACCAGAGGCGGTATTGATCGGAACGAACTCTTGAGCGTGCTTAAAGGGAAGGGTACTAAGACGGATAAGCTCCGATTTGCTGTTATATATCTTATCTCTTCTGAAAGTATAAACCAATCTGAAGTGGAAGTTGTGGAAGCTGCTCTGAGGGAATCAGAGGTTGATACTAGTGCATTTCAATATGTCAAGAAGATCAAGTCATTGAATGTCTCATTCTCATCAGCAAATTCAGCCAGCAGAAGCAATATTGTGGATTGGGCTGAAAAACTTTATGGACAGTCAATTAGTGCAGTGACTGCTGGTGTTAAAAATCTCTTGTCTAGTGATAGGCAGCTTGCTCTGACCAGGACGGTAGAAGGGTTGATGGAAGGAAAACCAAATCCCGAGATTGATACGTTCC
This sequence comes from Trichosanthes cucumerina, assembly GCA_036507285.1. Taxonomy (NCBI): domain Eukaryota; kingdom Viridiplantae; phylum Streptophyta; class Magnoliopsida; order Cucurbitales; family Cucurbitaceae; genus Trichosanthes; species Trichosanthes cucumerina. The sequence continues at coordinate 8,962,606 of CM071839.1, read as the reverse complement.
TTGCATTCGATCCTCGTGCTCCAAAGTCGAGTTCAGGAACAAGTGGCAGCCATTTAAAAGGACCATTCAAGGAAGCAATTGTGTTCATGATTGGAGGGGGTAACTATGTCGAGTACGGGAGCTTGCAAGAGCTGGCGATGAGTCAGCAGCCAGTCAAACATGTAATATATGGTAGCACCGAAATCCTCACCGGAGCCGAGTTCGTGGAGCAGCTTTCGCTGTTGGGGCAGAAGATGGGACTTGGCAATGTTGCTGCTCCTCCTCCTCCAGGTCGTTAACTGAACTCCCTTCTGTAGAATTTATTTGTTCATTGCAGTGCCTTAGATTGGCTAGTTCATTAAAGAAATTAGTTCATATCTGAAACAATTCTGGACAAGAACATTTTGGGTTATGGAATCTGCCTGTCTCGGTCGTTTTCGAGGCCGCTTCGTGTTCTTTGAAGTCATCAGATCTTGATTGGTCTCAACCTCGGATAATCTGGGAAGAATGCCTTTTTGTAGATGGTTGTGAGTTTGTTCAGTTAAAGAACTTTTTGTATTCTTTGGAAGGTTTATGTATTTGGAAATTCACTTGCTAAACATTCTTTTGTCAAAGCTTGACACCTAAATTTCCCCTTTAAATGACAATATCTACAAAGATTATAATATGTGTAAGTTGAAATGATGCATTTTTCAATTCTCTTGGTGGCTCGTGACTCCCTATAACTTAGCTTTGCTTCATTTGGTTGTGGTTCAGACTTTTTAATTTTTGAGTGGCTTCATTTTTTCTATCTGAGTAAATTTCTAATTAAAAATACATTTTTTTTTACTATCATTTTAATTCTAGATTTATAACACGTATAGATATGTACAATAAAACCATGAAAGAACTAAAAATAAACAGAAAGATTTGTCTACATGAAGTTATCTACTCATCAAATAAACTGATAGAAGACATATCATAGTTTGAGTCACACTTTAATACTTAACTTTCCTATCTGTTTTATTTTGATACTTAAACACTTAAAAATACCAATTTTTGTAGTTTTCAAAATTTTAAGTTTGTTTCATTTTTGTTCTTATTTAGGCTCTAATTGGAGCCATGAGAAAATAATAGGAATGACTAAATTATTATTATTATTTCGAGTACTAAGATAGATTTAAACAATAGAACATACACAAAAGTTCTAAATTAAAATGGAAAGAAAATTTGTGAAACATAAAAACATAAAAGTTTAAATCTAATTTTGGTTTTTGAAATTTGAAATTTGTTCTATTTTGAATTTTAAACTATCAAAATGTCAATTTTAGTCTACGAACTTTAAAGGAATATTCATTTTAATCGTAAAACTTAATTGTCTATGTTTGTTCATAAATTTTTTAAAAGTAGCATTTTGGTCTTTATATATTTTTTACCACTAATATTCACTTATCTAAAATATATATTCATGTTAATAGGCTAATGTACAAACTCAAAACTGCTATGAATTTGTTAAAACACAAAGCAGAGGTAATGGCCAAAAATAAAATGACTATTTTTCTAAAGCTTTAAGATTAAGATAGTCATTCCCAAAATTTACGAGCTAAAATCATACAAATAGATATGTTTAGAATTTAGATATTAAAATAGAAGTTTAAATCTCAATTTAGTTAAAATAAAACTAAAATAGACATTTCAAAAGTTTCAATAATCAAAATGGAACAAATTTAAAAGTTCATGGAGTCAAAATAGACATTTTGAAAGTTCAAAAACTAAAATAGAATAAATTTAAAAAATTATGAACTAAGATAGAATTTAAACCTCAAATAATTTTTTAGAAAAAAACATTAAATTTAGGAATCAAAATGAGATTTAAATTAATTAACTGTAAAAGTAGATATATTCACTGCAAGAAGGAAGATTTGATGGTTCCAAAATCAAAGTAGCCTATCCCAAGAAACTAACGGTCGTCTCGACTTGATAGCCTTCCAAGCACTTGCCACAAAAAAAATGGCTAGAGCGACCCAAAATCCACACAAACCTATCCTTTTAAGACAAACAAGGTTGTATAAATTGAACTAGATGCAAAAGCTCCCACAAGTACAACACACAGAGTCAAACCCACAACAAGCTGCTATAGAGTGTGATAAAATTGAGCCAATTGACAACCAGTGATGTAAGCATGCATAACACCTCAGTCCATTGCAATTGAGATCAGTATATCTCAAACACCAACAAACCTAAGTTGAAGGTCGCACAGTCTAGATAGAGCAAACACACAGAATTTAAGCCTCCACACATGCCACACCCAGACGAAACTAGCTTTTTTTTTTCTGACGATTTTTGGCATCAGAAAACTCCGGCGACCCGACCACTGCTGACAATTACCTCCGACGACAACTCCGACGACCACGCCAGTGACCCCGCTACCGCTGACGACTACCTCCGACGACTACACCGGTGACCCCCCCACCGATGACGACAACTCCGACGACCACACTGGCGACCCCTGCCACCGCTGACGACTACCTCCGACGACCATACCGATGACCCTGACCACTACTGATGACCTCAACCACCGTTGACAACTACATTCGATGACAATTACTATATCGACGACCTAACCACTACTAACGACTACTTTCGACAACTACTCAACACTATATGCCTACCCCAACACCACTTTCTTACTAGACTTCAAAAAATAGAGGTTTTTGGATACTTTGTAGAATAAAATTTTAAATTTTCTAATGAGTTAAATAGATTTCCAATTTTTTATTTTCTAAAATAGAATTCCAAAAATAAATTTTTGAATGCTTTATAGTTTCAAATTACCTAATTTATTAAATAAACTTCTATTTTTTTAATTTTAAAATAGAATTCCAAAAAATAGTTTTCAGAATACTGAAGTAGAGTTTTTAATTCCTTAATTTTTTAAATAAACTTCTATTTTTTAAATTTATAAAATAGAGTTCCAAAAATACTTTTCTAAATATTTTTTGAAATAGAGCTTTAAATCCCCAATTTCTTAAATGGATTTTCAATTTTTTAATTTCTAAAATAGAGTTCCAAAAATACTTTTGTAAATACTTTGTGAAATAGAATTTTAAATCCCCTAATTTATTACCTAGACTTCCAATTTCTTAATTTCTAAAATAAAGTTTCAATTTTGTAACTCATTTATGTTATGCAAGGATTTCTGCCATTAACAAAACATCCACTAAAAAACAATAGAACAAAACAGCTAAATAAAAAAGGGGAAAAAAAACAGCATAAACCCAGAATTCAAAACATTGCACCTTAATCACTATTTTCTTATTTACTGATTTAAGAATACTCACCTGAAACATAGATTTTTGATTCCCAGACTTCACAACTTCCAGAGTTTTGATTTCAAGACAAGGGTCTAAATAACCTATGTGTGTGGGGGAGAGTAATTTTAAATTTTTGTGCGAGAGTGTAAAATTAATTGAATTATGCTCGGGTTGGATAAATATTAATTAATAAAATTGTTATTTACATAAAAAAAAAAAAAATAGGTTGTTAATGGTGGTGGGAAAGCAAGTCGCGTCAATCATCGTTACGTTACGATCCCAAAAATAGAAACCCCGAAAATCGTTACCTATATATTCATTAGTCTTATATTCCCCCATTTCTTCTTCTTCTTCAAATTTCTCCTCCATCCATGGCTGCTCTTCTTCAACCTCCATTTCTCTCCACCTTCTTCCTCAACGCCTAACACTCTCCTTCTCTCTCTCTCTCTCTCTCCTTCACAAATCTCCCTCTCCTCTTCTCCTTTTCCACCTCCCTATGGCCGCCCGCGGCGCCTTCCCGATCATACGCCGTCTCGCCTCCCCTTACCGGAGCCGTTCTTGTTTCTCCCCTTTCACTCTCTTCTCCGACGCCCGATCCGTCACCTACATGCCCAGGCCCGGCGACGGAGCCCCGCGCCCGGTCACTCTCATTCCTGGAGACGGAATTGGTCCTCTGGTGACCAACGCCGTCGAGCAAGTGATGGAGGCGTTGCACGCTCCTGTCTACTTTGAGCGCTACGATGTCCATGGAGATATGAAGCAGGTTCCTCGCGAGGTAATGGAGTCTATTTTGAAGAATAAGGTGTGTTTGAAAGGCGGTCTTACGACTCGGATGGGTGGCGGTGTTAGTTCACTGAATGTGCAACTCAGGAAGGAGCTCGACTTGTATGCCTCGCTTGTTAATTGTTTCAATTTCCCTGGATTGCCTACGCGCCATGAGAATGTTGATATCGCCGTCATTAGGGAGAATACGGAGGGTGAATACTCTGGCCTCGAGCATGAGGTCATTCCTGGTGTCGTCGAAAGCCTCAAGGTAATATATAATTTGTATAATGTCTGTTCTGGTGATCGGCGATTTTGTTTATCACTGTCCTGTTTGGAATGATATAGTTCTGAATTTTATATTTTATGGCTCTGTGTTCTGATTCTCTGATTCATAAAAAGGTTTTCTCTGTTTCATTTTTATATATTATGAACTTACACGCATCGTTCTAAGGATGAACTAAACGAACAAAGCTATGAGACGAATGCTGCGTTTCATTAACATTAATTTTTTGTTCAAGTTAATTAGTTTCAATCTTTCTTAGATTATCTGTTGGATTGGATGATATCAATTCTACTTATCAATAGTATATTAGTCAGAACCTGTGAATGGAGGTGAATGAGTTAGTATACCTCCTCCTCCCCATTCTGCAACAATTCAAGTAGCTTACATGCAAATATATACACACTCTTGTGCTCAATGGGTTGCATGCTCTTACTTTGTCAATTATATTTCCTGCTTTTCTGATTGCTTATCTCAATGCAGTGACCTAAAATATAGCCTGAATTTCTGTAGGTGATTACAAAGTTTTCCTCAGAACGCATTGCCAAATATGCATTTGAGTATGCTTATCTGAACAACAGGAAGAAAGTGACGGCTGTGCACAAAGCCAACATCATGAAACTTGCAGATGGTTTGTTTTTGGAGTCTTGCAGGGAAGTGGCAACCCAATATCCTAGTATCCAATACAATGAGGTTATTGTTGACAACTGTTGTATGCAGCTTGTTTCAAAACCTGAGCAATTTGATGTAATGGTATGTAGCTTTCTAAGCTGATATTTGTTCCATTCCGGGTACTTTGGTCTTTTTCTGTCTTTTGTCTTTTTGTCTTTTATTTTTTTTCACTCACCACATGCTAGAATGAAAAAAATATCCATTTTTTGTGGTTCTTTAGGGCTGTTTGGCCCACTGGTAAGTGTTATAATAATACATGAAATCACTTTCTGACCCCAAACACATGAGATGATTATAACTCATAATATACTTCTTCAAAGATTTTAAATAATATATATGTTTCATGATTATAATAATCCAGCATGACTATTATAGCATACTGTTATTATAACCCACTCAGCGCCCGTTATTATGAACTCAGAGTCTCAGACAAGCTGTATACTTCAGCTCTCTGGTCCCTAAAAAAAAATCTTTTTCCTACTTTTGAAACTTGAATGAAGGGGCAATATGGTTCAAGCTTACAGTGCCTGCAGATTACTTTCTTTAAACATGAATTTACATGGCATGTATAGTTCATGCTTTGAGATGCTAGGCAAATCAATCTACAGTTGTTGGAGACCCACCGTGATTAAGAAAGAACCTTGGTCTCAACAAGAGATCATGAGAAGGCAAACTTACTAGGAATATTAGTTCTCTTGCACTATTCTTGATTGACTTTAATATGGTACAATGGTCATACGGGGTCTCTTAATTTCGAAGGAAAAGTGAGACAAAATCTCTAGGGAAAATTATCGGGATATTAGTTCTCGTGCAGGTTTCTTGATTGATTTGATGTTTATATGAAAAAATGAGGACGGTAGAAAATCATAACTGTCTGAGAAGAATTAGCGTTGGCATTGTTTGAACAGAAACCCAAATTTCTTTCTGGGTCATTTGTGCAGATTAGTTTGGATCATCTTAGTTGCTGTGTCATATAGATATAGGTTAGAAATGGAGAACATATATATTCAAAAGGATCCAGAAATAACTTAGTTTTAAATAATATTTCTTGAGCGTCAAGGAATTCAAGAATTCCTTTAAATATGGTTACCTTGAATTACTTGGTAGTTATATCTTGTTGTATGTCACCATTATCAATATATTTCTTTGGTTTCCATCATATGTTTAGATTTCCAAAAAGGTATCCAAAATATATAGAATTCAAGAAGGGCATAAAGTTATCTTTTTTTTGGACTTCAATGATTTTTTTGCCTATAAATTTATGACTTATTCCCACATATAAGGTTGGTCACTGCATAGTAGGCAAGTGAATGAAGTGCTTCAGCAGGGAAATGGTCGGAGTGAAGATCACAGAGTATGAGAGTGTCTTCTCTCCAAAACAAAAAAGTGTTGACCATTGTATTTTCTTAATAGAAGTTCTCTTCTTTTTGTGGTAATTTCTTCACCAATAACATGTGGCGGCGCAAGTAGTGCATGAGTTCTAATTCCTCTTTGCCTTGCTTAATGCTTCCTCTGTTCTTTAATGTTTGTCTATTTTCTTGATTCTTAAATTTTGATTATTCTTTTCTGTCCCAAGGCCTTTTTATATTTTAATCTTGCTAACAAGGCCTTTTAATTCTTTGGGCAGGTGACTCCCAACCTTTATGGCAATCTAGTGGCAAACACTGCAGCTGGTATTGCCGGAGGCACTGGTCTCATGCCAGGAGGTATAATTACTATTTACCAGGTCCCTTTAAGTTCATGCATTTATTTATTTGGATCATATAACTTTAAAATTTTCAATTTAGTCTCATGATTTGTTTTGTCTCCTAAATTGTCTCTATACCAGTTTTATCCACCTAAAAACTTATCTATTACCCTCCATATTTTTTATTCAGTCCTAAACTCCGATACAATCAACCAAATAAAAAAACCAACTCATTTTTCATGAGAATAGAAATGTGGCACATTATTTAGTTTTACTATATAGCATGGACAATCCGTAAGGTTTCATAAAAATCATAGTAAACACAATCAGCCGTAATTGACATGTATTTTCAACGAAAAGGTAAGAGATTCAAATTCCCTCCACCACAACACCAAATATTGTTGTAACTCAAAAAGAAAATATTGAAATCAAGTACTCCAAATGGCACAATTCTATTGAAAAATGTGATATTTCTGAATGAGGTTTTGATGTGAAGAAGCATCAGATCCTAATTTGAAAAAAACTGTCATCTGCCAGTTGGTAATTGGTAATTGAATTGATTTATGTTACAGGCAATGTGGGGGCAGATCATGCGATATTCGAGCAAGGAGCTTCAGCAGGGAACGTGGGGAATGAGAAAATAGTGGAGCAAAAGAAAGCGAACCCAGTAGCTTTGTTGCTGTCATCAGCCATGATGCTAAGGCACCTTCAGTTTCCTTCATTCGCAGACAGACTTGAGAATGCTGTAAAACGTGTGATAATGGAGAACAAATGCAGGACCAAGGATCTTGGTGGGGATTGCACTACCCAAGATGTTGTCGATGCTGTCATTGCCTTTTTGGACTGACATCACCACACACCACACCCTTCTTTCTTCACTTCACTTTCCACCCAACCTGCCAGGTTTTCTTTTCTTTCCAAATTCTTTGTCAAATAATGTGAGGTTATTTGTTCACCATTGTTTGTTATGCAATGAACATTTTTTCAGAGGCAAGTTTTAGGGTGAGATTAGTTTTAATAAAGTTTCTCTCGATTTTTTGCTATATTATAGATGTCTCTGAAATTGTAGAAAAGATATGTTATTTTGAAAGAATGTTATTGTGAAAATGTGTGTTATCAAAGTTTATTGCAATCAAATTAGTTTTTGAACTTTTTGCAACATTATTTTTGAGATTTGTGAACTCACTTGAAAGGTTTAAATGCTATTATTTGAAAGAATTATTCATTTGATATGAAAAGGCAGAAGGTCTGAAAATAAATTGTTTTTTAATATAAACTAGTTCATGAATAGATTTTTAAGAGGGGAGGGAAAAAAATAATCACATATCACAAGGGCGGGCTCACCAAAGCTTGAGAGCAGCTATTACCTTCCTTCTCTAAAGTTGAAAGTTCAATCTTCAACCTCACATTAGTTGAATTAAATAGTTAAATGAAAAGAGACCTCTTGATCAATGATATATGTTGTTGACGTCATTTATAAGAGTTGTACAATGGTAGAAAAATGAAAACGGTATAAGCGATATTTAAGAATAATATGAAGCTAACAAAATAAAATAATACAACGACTAATCATATAACTGAATGAATACAAGAAAATATAGATACAGGCAATATGGTAGATCAATAGAAATGAATTACTAGTTTTCTAATAACATGACATAACATGAGCCTTTTCCAGCGTCAAAGATAGGATCAAGATCTACAGACAAACAAACAGAATATATTATGCTACTGCAAAATAAGTTTTCAGTTCATCACCACCATTCTAGATCAAGATGTTGCATAAAAGTTTGTGCAGTATGATGTTCCTCTTTGTCGAAAATTTACACAATTTCATATTCTACAATTGGCAGCTGAAAGGAAATGGGAAGAAACAAAACAGTAGTTTAGTACACAGGTGATCAAAATTAGATACCAAGAAAATGGAAAAGGGAGCAATAATTGAACAGTAAAACCCCGTTTCATAATTATTTGGTTTTTGAAATTAAGCCTAAAAATACTACTTTTATTGATGGATTTCTATGTTTTCTTATCTACTTTGTACCTATGTTTTCAAAAATCATTCTAAATTTTGAAAACTAAAAAAAATAGTTTTCAAAAACTTGTTTTTGTTTTTGAAATTTGGCTAGAAACTTAAATGGTACGGAGAAAGATGGAAATCATTGTAGAGAAAATGAAGATAAATTGTAGAAAAACCAGCATAATTTCCAAAAACCAAATGGTTATCAAACTTTCAAGTTGGAAGTGCTCAAGGTTAGAAATTATGTGGTTAATGTGGGTGAGAGTTTGTGCCGAAAGAAATGAAACTAAACGCATTATTAGTATATCAGATCATGACAACACAAGATGGCAATTTATTTTATTCTGCCTGCCTCGTCCTTTTACTTGTAATTTAATCCTCAAACAAACAGCAAAATAATCATTTTGGAAAATCTAGAAATTATATAGAAATGCCAAACTACGAGGAAAATGAATTCACAAACATGCTGGCAGAAGATGAAAGCTAGTATATGGCGTCATAATAATTCAGATACTCACTGCAATAGACAAATTGGTTGAGATCTAGAGTCACCCTGCCTTGTTTAGCTGTATCGAAGGAACTAAACAAATTCCTGCAACCAGTCAGTAAATTAAACTTCATAGGTAATAAAAAACAATGTTAGATTGAAATTATACTTTGTTGCCTTGTAAAAAAAAAAAAAAACAATGTTAGATTTCTACCTAATAGGGAAGTAGTAGAAGATTCAAAACATGGGTCTAATGCAAATCATGTCACAAGCTAGAATTTAAGAACTAATGTCGGTCTTGTCAGGACAAGACAGAGAAATGAGGATAACATCAAATGAAGATTAGCTCAAATGAAAGAATTTTTATATGTGTATATATAGCTTCTCTAGGAGGAGATGAATTGGAAAAAACAGGAGCCCCTTCCAACCTCACCCAAAATAACAGAGGAGTATTTCAAATCAGAAGATACGTGGAAAAAAGTTACTTGTACTTTCGTAAATGCACAATTTCTTCCAAAAGAACCTACCCAGCTGATTGAACAAATATACAGAGAGATATGAAGTCGTCTAGCCGAAATCTCCCATTCTTCTTTTGATCAAAGCTCTGCAAACATATTTAGAGAAATAATAGATGTTCAGATCCCCAAACAGTTACAGGGAATAGATACCCATTCATCCTACTCGCAATCAATATGTCCTACATAGCTAAATGTCTTGGAAAGATAGGCTAAGTTCTGAAGCAGAAGATAAAACCAAACACAATATAAAGCATTATGGAGATGGAAGAAAAGAAAGGCGAGGCATAATAGATAACTAAAAAGATGAGAGGGGCCAGAACCAAAAAGACCAACTGGAGAGAGATGGAAAAAACACTCCAGTGGAAGATTAAAAAGAAGAATGGTTTATGCGAAATATTACTTCCTTCATCTTCCTATATATCTTCATGATCAATAATTGTATCTTCAGGCATCAGTAATTTAGGATTCAACACCCCATGTACGCACTTTTCACTAGTTGTTGACATTGGCAATCGTCCAGAGTTAATGACTATGAAGTAAGCAATCAAGGACTGCTAATCAAGATTTAAAGATAATTTCTAATCATCAAGTTTATTAGCTTGAGCACTCCACTAAACTAATCTTTAAAGCTCTCAAACGAAGCTTTTAACTTATACAAATTGACCACGATGTGCTCCAACTAAGACTACTAAAATTTCTTTATTTCATTGGTTAAATGAAAATATAGTTTACCTCACAGACAGTATAAAATGCTGGAGAGTCTAGCGTGAAGCCAATTTTAACCAATGCCTGAAAGGATACTTCAGCAGGTAAACATATTTAAATGCAAAAGACAAGAGTGAATAGTGAATACCATTCTTTCCAAATTGATCCTAATAGATATATAAAGTTAATACTTAAAACCAAGTACATACCTCATATACATCATCTGGGACTAGATAACCACGACCTCTGTAACAACAAACAAAGAGAAGACATGTTTAGATCCATCAAGATATAAACTTAACGCTTAAGATTTCTGGCTAATTAGTAAGAATTCTTTGTGGTATAGATTATGTAGCCAACGGCAGATATGGAGATGAAAATAAATCTGGAAATACATGAAGCAGCCTCTGCCGTACAATAATGGTTCCAAATTTATAAATCTTCAAGAAATTTACAACTATAGTTTCTAAAATAGCAAGAAAGGGTTCAAGTAGTCATCAAAATTATTGAAAGAAAATTCTGAATCACCTTTCTGAGTCGGAGAAGGCTTGCTGAAGCTGAAAAAATATTAAAAACTAATCAGAGGGTGGAAGGACGAGCAGATACTTCAGTTCAATTAGATTTTTTGTATTCACCAAAGATTACATTAAATATAAATAATAGATAGATTCAGTACTTGAAATAGTATCTTGTAGAAACTGAATACAATTTCAAGACTAACATAAGACAAAGATTATCCGAAATACAAACCTTAAGGAGGAACTTGTTGAGAGCCACAAACTCTGAGAAAAATGCATTACAGCATTAGAGAGATCATCAAATGTTTTGAAGACTAGGCATTGGATAATATAACTTATGAAAATCAATACCGCTTCTCAAACTAAAAACAAAAGCCGCATGCATAAATATATGTTTTCTACTTACCTTCGAAGCTCATAGTTCCATTTCTATCAAAATCATACATTCTAACAAAAAAAAAAAAGCAAAATCAGCAGAAAATTCTTAACATAGATCATAAGAAGAGGAGATGACGAAAACCTGATCATTTGCTGCACAATTGAGAGGGGAAAGTTGAGGTTTCCGACCGCCAGAGCTTTCTGATCATGGAGGAATCCGGAAAATTTGTCAACGATTGGGACTTTGAGACGGAAAAGGATAAAATCTACGAAGAAGAAGAAGAAGAACCTGAAGTTGAAGAGCTGTGATGCTTCCAGATTTCTCCGAATCAACAAGATCGAACCACTCCTTCAGAATTCTGGTATCCTCCATTTTCAGTAAAACTATTTGATTGTCATTTGCATCATGAAGGGAAAGAATCTGTTCTTCACGGAAGGGATTTAATTTTACCCCAAAAAATGGAAAACGGAAGGGAATGCCAATTTTATTTAGGCCAAATTATAAAAAATACCGAATTTCAAAAATATCCCTACCATGGAATATACACACAAATCTTTTAGGGGCCGTTTGCCCAGTTTTGGATTTGGATGATTTTGGATTCTAAATCTAAAATCATGTTTGGTCCAATGTGTTCAAAACACTTGGTTTTGAAACACAACTTCATGGGTTATAACAGTGCAACCCCATGGGTTTATTCCATATTTTCTTATTTTATTTGTCATCTTTCATTTTCGATGATTACTTCAACAACAATTTCGGTGAAAACTCCAACAACTACATCGGTGATCCGACTACAAGTAATAGCTACCTCCAGCAACAACTCCGGCGATCCGACCACTGCTGACAATTACCTTCGGCGACAACTTCGACGACTACATCGGAGACCTCGCTACCACTGACGACTACGCCGGTGACCCCCACCAATGACGACTTCCTCCGACGACCACACCGGTGACCCCTGCCACCGCTGACGACTACCTCCGACGACCATATTGATGACCCTACCCGCTGCGGCGACTACCTCGATGAAAATTGCGACTACCACACCAGCGATCTCAACCCACCACGGCGACTACTACTCGACAACAACTCAAGCGACCACGCGCGACCCTAACCACCGTTGACAACTACCTCCGATGACCAAAGCGCGCAATCCGTGCCACCGCTGACGACTACCTCGACGACCATACCGATAACCCCGACCACCGCTGACAACTACCTCTGACGACCACACCGGCGACCCATGCCACCGCTGACAACTACCTCCGACGACCCCTGCCACCGCTGACGACTACCTCCGACAACCATACCGATAACCCTGACCACTACTGGCGACTACCTCCGACGACCCCAACTACCGTTGACGACAATCCCGACGACCACACCAATGACCTCAACCACCGCTGACGACTACCTTCGACGACAACTCTAATGACTACATCAATGGCCTAACCACTACTAAATGACTACTTTCGACAACCACTTAAAGAGACTTGTATACGCCTCTCCCAACAACCCGATCACTCGAGCAATCAACTACCCTAACGATTTAACTTGTGCGCAATCACCATTTTTATTATTAGAGTTCCAAAAATAGGTTTTTGGATACTTTGTAGAATAAAATTTTAAATTTTCTAATCACTTAAATAGACTTCCAATCTTTTAATTTTTAAAATAGAATTCCAAAAATAAGTTTTTGAATACTTTATAAAATATAATTTCAAATTACCTAATCTGTTAAATAAACTTCCAATTTTTTTAATTTTAAAGTAGAATTCCAAAAAATAGTTTTCAGAATACTATGTGACGTGAAATAGAGTTTTTAATTTCCTAATTTCTTAAATAAACTTCTATTTTTTTAATTTCTAAAATAGAGTTTCAAAAATACTTTTCTAAATATTTTTTGAAATAGAGGTTTAAATCCCTAATTTCTTAAATGGACTTTTAATTTTTTAATTTCTAAAATAGAGTTCCAAAAATACTTTTCTAAATATTTTGTGAAATAGAATTTTAGATTCCCTAATTTCTTACATAGAGTTCCACTTTCTTAATTTCTAAAATAGAGTTTTAATTTTGTAACTCATTTATGTTATACAAGAGTTTCTACAATTGACAAAACATCCACTAAAAAATAAGAGAACAAAACAGCTAAAGAAAAAAGAAAAAAAAAACAGCATAAACCCAAGATTCATAGCACCCCAAACACTGTTTTCTTATTCCCAAGCTTCAGAACATTGCACCCCAAACACAGTTTTCTGATTCCCAAGTTTCAGAACCCCCAGAACAAACCCCCCAGGATTTTGATTCACAGGGTTTTGATTCCAAGACAGGGGGCCAAACAGCCCCGTAGTACCTTGTATTTAAATACCTATCGACTTTCAAAAATTATATGAATACCATTAACTTTTGAAAACTAAAACTTAAAAAGGTACTTACCATTAATATATATATATTAAATGACTATCGACATCCATTAACTTTTTCATTTATTTACTCTCTCTTGATTTGTTTCAATTTATATATATCTAACACTTTTTTATTTTTCTCTTTATTTTCCCTCTTTTTCAATATACTTTTACTTTTCTCTTCCATTTTTCAATCTCTAAAACTTTCTTCATTTCTTCTAACTTTTTAAATATTAAAATTTTAAATAAACATGGGTAGTTCTCTCATTTCTAAGAAATCAAGAGAGAAGAAATGAAATAGGGAGATAATGAGGTGTAGATAACTGTTTTTTTGTCCATATATTAAACATTTTTTAAACTTTTTTAAGGTTAAGAATATTAATACAACTCATAAAAGTTTAGGAGTATTTTAAAACGAGAAACTAACGATTTATATACATATATTAACGATAAAAGTGTTTTTAACGTTTATTTTTAAAGTTTAAGGATTTTAATGAGACTTTTAAAAGTTTAAGATATTTTTGAAACAAATACAAACAGCTTCCCTCCAAAATTAATGGTAGAGATATTTTTAAATTTTTAAAAGAGTTCAAGGCCATTAATAAAAGTTTTGAAAGTTGAGAAGCATTTTTGAAAGTACAAAGTTGATGAACATTTTTTATAATTTAGCCTTCTATTTATGTTCTGTTTGTTTCCTTTATCCTTTCAAAATCACAATGAATTTCAATTAAAAATTGGTTAAATTATAAATTTAATTTTTAACTTTATTTTAAAAGTCTCTAACCAATTGGAGTTAGTTGAATTTTCCATCTATGCAATTATGGTTGTGGAGCGAAAAGAAAATAAAATTCTCAAGATTTTATAATCTTTTTAAGTGTATAGTAAATGTTAAACTTAAAATACATCTAATAATTTTGCCATATCTAAAATTTCATTTTATAGAAATTTGAATTTCTAAAATTTCATTCTGTAGTCTAATTGGTCTAAGTATTAAATTCATCAAGAATATTAAAGTTTAAACACATAATTAAAAGTTTAGAGCTTATTTGATAATCATTTAGGTTGATAACCATTTGGTTTTTAGTTTTTTAATTTTTAAAAATTATTACTTTCAGCTATAAGTTTCCATGTTTTTTTATCTACTTTTTACATATGTTTTTAAACACAAATCTAAGTTTTGAAAACTAAAAAAAAGTAGTTTTCACAAACTTATTTTTGTTTTTAGAATTTAGCTAAAATCTCAAATGTTTCCTTAAGAAATATGAAAAACATAGTGAGGAAGATGAAACTATTAAAGAAAAGTTGTAACAAAACAAACACAATTTTCAAAAATCAAAAATCAAGGGGTTATCATATGGGGGCATAAACTTTTGATTTTTTGTTTTTGAAGATTGTGTTTGTTTTCTAGTTATTTTTCTACCATGGATTTCATCTTTCTTAATAAAATATTTGGATTTTTAGATGAATTTCAAAAACAAAAAATAAGTTTTTGTTTTTGAAAACTATCTTTTGGTTAAAATATCATTTTATTTTTACATGAATTTCATAACTTTGAGTTTTGTTTCATTCGCTACTTTCAATAAAGTTTAAAATTGATCTTTACTATTAGTTTATTATTCATTTTTTTAAAAAAAAATAGTCTCTATTATTTATAAATTTTAGAAATATGTTCATATTGTATCTTTTCTCGTATTAAAATTATTGTTATTATTTAATCAATTTTTTTTTTAAAAAAAATCAAACTTATCATAAACGCCAATTTTAAAGTTTATTAAAAGTACATGGACTAAAATTGACATTTGAAAGTACAATGACCAAATTGAACCTGTGACTTAAGAGAAGTCTTATAAACCATTAATCCACTATAACATAAGATTTTTTTGTTATTTAATCTAACTTTTTTTATACATATTATTAAAGGTAAAAATTTGAGAGGAGTACTCCGCCACTGCAACTATGTTTCCAGTTACAGTTGTGAGAGCGTTTCGGGTATTGATCCAGTTCTTTATTGGGGATGGTCATCGATATTTTATCTGGTGTGTTGTGCTCTACCATATTTGGCGTGAGCGGAATTTGTGTTTGCATGGATTTGTGCACGTTCTCCTCATACTCTTCTTTTTATTATTCTGATGTTACATCTCGTTATGTAAGTTGATGGGTTATCCCCTTCAGACTATTTCACTTGATTGTCTTTTAATTTGGGTTTTCCTTGTCCTTCTTGTGAGAGTTTTTCGGTTGTTATCTCATTTATTTATGTATTTGCTTGTGTCTTGACCTCGAGTTGTGAGGTTCGCTTTTTGGTGCAATGGTATATTACTTTTGAAAATGATAATAATAATAATAATAATAATTTTGTAATGTAAAATTAGGCTTATTATGTGCAGATATAACAAGTTTTAAAAAAATTACAAATATGATAAATATTTTATTTTTTAATTCCAATTTTACCCTTCAGGCTTTCTTCTTCTCCATTATTTTTCGCAAATCAATTGCACAAAAACACAACAAATTACCATTTCCAAAAGAAATCCAAAACCAAACGTAGTAGAAAAATTACGAATTACAGATAACAATTTCAAGAACAAGAACCAATACCTCTGCAAGATTGGCAAATCAGATTGAAAGTCATTGAAAGGATGAAGACAAATATGACGAAGACTAAGAAATTTAGAGAGTTTTAGTACTTTTTCTCGCTCTAATTTCTCTCTCAAGCACTTCTGGTTGGAGCTTTTATACAGAGAAAGAAGAGAGGGTTTAGGGATTTGGAAGAGAAAGAAGAGAGGGTTTAGGGATTTGGAAGAGAGGGAGGGTTACGCTCTGGTATTCGGCTTCCACGACCTTGGTCGGCATCCACTTCGAGATTTTCATTTTAGAGGTCGGACGTTGAACCTCCGACAATCTGTCGATGCGCGACAAGTTGAGACAAATGGACTCATCGAGTTCGAGGATAGCGTCATATAAACAACACAAATAAATAACATCAAATAAGAAGTCTATTAGTGATAATGATAGTCTTTTATCACTGATAGACTTCAATTAACACTGATAAACAATACCAAGCAAGAAATCTATTAATGATAGTGATAGACTTCAATCAACATTGATAAGCAACATCAAATAAGAAGTTTATCAGTGAATTATGACAGTCTTCTATCACCGATAGACTTCAATCAATTCATATAAACAATACCAAACAAATAGTGACTATTAAAGATAGACTTCAATCAGAAGAGATAAACAACCCAAATAAAAATCTTTAAGTGATAGTGATAAACTTCTATCACTGATCAGAAGAGATAAACCACATAAATAGAAATATATCACTGATAGAGTTCAATCAGAACAAATAAACAACATATATAAAAGTCTTTAATTAAGTGATAGAGAGTTACATTGTTGTAGAGGAAGTTTGCTAGAGGTTGCTTTACTAATCTTTTATCTCAGGTATGTTATATTTTCTAAATCTTTTTGGTTTTTATTTTTATTTTTTTAGAGTAAGTATATGTTTTTAGAATCAGAGTTAGCAATTATTATCTGCTTGATGTTTTGCTTAAAACTTTAGCATATGATATTTATAATTGAAAATTGATTCTAATTATCTAATGGTTCATCTTCTGCTTCATGATCTAAAGTTCATGGGCATTAAAGTTTGGCATATAAAATTAATGTTTTATGCATGCCTCTTCAAATGAAGTTGGTGGTTACACATATTTTCAAGAAGACAATCGAGTTGTTGGTTCTTTGACTTTAAGGCTTTCCTAAAGTGGTTGTTTTCTCCAAAGTTTTTTTAAATCTCATGACATTATAGCAGGTTTCTTCTCTCATATTTGTTGAATTACTTAGAAGTTTTAATTTTATTTTTTTTAATCTTAATGATATCTTGAGAGGAGTTAAATAGTTGAATTTCAAAAACTAAAAATAAAAAAATAATAATTTATTTTGAATATTAAGTAACAAAAAAATTTGCTTCTAACCATGGAAGAAAATGTCTGGGAGGAATTTCGTTTTCCCCCTTTCGACGACACGACATGTCGACAAAAATTTCTTTTTTTTTTTTAAAATTAGTCAAATATGTACATAATCTTTATACAAAACTAAACTTTTAAAACTATTAACAACACATTAGGCTCATGATTTTAAGGTCCAATATAATTCTTTGTTGTGGCAAGATGGAGGAGAGAGCGTTTATAGATGGTTGGTGACTCCACCACTCTCATTCTCACCGATGTGGGACAATTCACAATACAAAAGAGTAGGTTTTTTTTTTTAATTTTTATTTGAAAAAAGAGTTTTTCTTTTAGGCCCCGTTTGATAACGTTCTTGTTTCCTGTTTCCTGTTTCTTGTTCCTTGTTCTTGTTTCTTGTTTCTCATTTTTTAAGAATAAGAAACAAGAATATGTTTGATAACTATTTCTGTTTCTTGTTTCTTTGAAAATAAGAAATAGAAACATAAACTTGTTTGATAACTGTTTCTTGTTTCTTGTTTCTTGTATACATAAATATACAATTAATTATAAAAAATTTATATTATCAAATACCAACAAGTCTCGATACAAAATTAACTAATAATAAAAGTAAATAAATAAAATTGTTTTATCCTTTAAATGTTGTTAAAATTTGAATTGTAATATTATCTCTTACTCGAGTCATTCGTCTTAAATAATGTCGACTCAGATCAAACTTAATTATATTGTTAAATGTAGTGGTTGTAAAATATTAAAATGAGGCTAAAGACATGTTTTAGTGAACAAAATTTATTTATTGCAAAATTACAATAATGCAAAATTCAAATTCAAAATTCAAATAATACATATATATAAAATTTTAAAATTTAAATTAAAATAATATAAATATACATATGGTAAAATTGAGAAATAAAATAAAAATAAATAAATTTATATATATTATATTATTATTATTTATAAAACTAAAACTATATATATTGCAAAATTCGAAATTCATTAAAAAAAAAAAATTGTACTAAAGATTGGTTAGGGAAGGAGATAAAAACTACCAAACACTTTACCAACAAGTTGGAGAGTCAATTAAGGAAAGTTGGGAACATTTAAAAATAAAAAGAAACGGAACAGAAAAAAACTACTTTATGTTGTTTCTAAAATTTAGTCCAAATTTTCGAAACGTTTCTCAAATTTTGGGAACAAGAAATGGGATGGATTATCAAACAAGTTTGTTTCTTAAAAAAATGAGATATAGAAACAAGAAACAGGAAACGAGAACGTTATCAAACGGGCCCTTAATTTCTCTATTTCAAGATCCACAAAGCTCTATATCAAATAACAATTTCTCTTTTTTAGTTTTCAATTTCCATATCCTATCTCCCTCTCTTTTTGACTTTTAGTTTGATTGACTAATTCAAATAATTTCCACCAATTTCTACGATTTTCATAATTTTTTTCGAAATTTCTCTCGTTACTAATTCAAACAACTTTCATTGATTTCCATGTTTTCTAAATTTTTCAATGTTGTTATGGTCATAAGTCATATTTCATATCGGTAGAGCTATGGTCTTGTTGGTCGTTATTATTTTAGTTCCACATTATTTGGGGTGAACCTTTTATTAACAATGGTCAATTATAGCTTATTAATCCACCATTAAAGTTCCATGAAAGAATTTAAATAATTATAGTTTAGGAATGGTTAATTATAGTTTATAGTTTAATTAAACTATCATAATTAAAGTCTCGTTCAATTTGAGAAGTTATAAAACATATTTTTTTTTTTACCTATATGATGTTGAAAATAAATCAATTATAGTATGATTAAACTCTAATTAAAATTTCATGAAATAATTAAAACAATTTATAGATTTTTTATATTTTTTCTCAAATTTCTGCTATCATCGACATATTAATCAATATTTGTATCTAAATATTGTATTAGTTTTTAAATGTGTTGCTTAACAATGGTCAATTATAGTCTAATTAAGCCATAATCAAAGTTTCATTGGCTAATTCAAAGAATTTCCATCAATTTCCATAGTTTCCGTAAATTTTTCCGAAATTTCCATCGACATTTCCATAAAATTTAGACCTCGACATTTCCATCGATATCGACATTTTCTTCCATGCTTCTAACTTTATGGTTGTTTTTCGCTCGTGATATTCAACAAATAGCAAAATTGTAAAATTATGTGGATTTAATAAGAACTATCCACCCATATAAGAGCATCCTTCAATTGTTTAAGGCACAAATGCTCGATCAAAAGATAAGAATTTTGAATCTCTCATCATTAAACTAAAAAAATCGATTTTGGTTTTCATATTACTTTTTAATTAATTAGACTATTTTTAAAATATTTTGAAAATACTTTTTTTCCTTGTTTACATATTTTGAAAACACTTTAAGTTTCCAACCAACCATCATAATAATTAAGATGTTTTTTTTTACTTCAACTATTAAAGAGTTGAGGATTGAACTATCGACATTTGGGATGATAATTGTTACTTTATCCTCTAAAAGTCTAAGTTATGCTTAGATCCAATAAGTTACGCTTGGATTGGCCATAAATTTGTTAAACTACCGATTTCTTTGCTAAACCTACCTTTTATGTGCTAAAAGGTGATTGTCATACTTCACTCTAAAAATAGAATAAGATAATTGTTATGGGTAAAAATTAGATACCCGAGAGCTCGAAGGTTCAAGCCTGTTAGGGAGGACGATTCAGGTGTGTTGGCTGACCCAAGGATGGCCCAAGAGGCCAACCATGGAGTTGGGTTCGAGTGCATATGGGTCGACCCTCCGACCCGAGAGGTAGACCTTTGTGCCTATGAGGTTGGCCCCAAGCCCGTGTGGGTCGACCTCAAGGGGTCAACCCGGACGACCCCTAGGTCGGCCTGGCCGAGCCTGGCTCAGGAGGTCGACCCCTAGGGGACCTTGGAGTTAAGAGGGAGCGAGACTAGGTGGTGTTGGTTGAAGCCCTTTCGCGTTCCGTAGAATGGTTGTAACGGACAAAAGAAAATAAGGGTGGAGACGTTGCAAAATGTTTCCCCTCGTATAACAACCACAGTTAAGGTTGCGCTAATCATGAAAGGATAGTGGCACATAAAGCATCTATCAACTGTTACAAGTCACACATGTTATATAATCTCTGGCAGTGCAATGGAAGGGGTAAGCAAGCATTTTTATGTATTCTGGCTAAAGTCTCAATTCCTTGAGCGTCGAAGTGTGTGTGGCTCAACACCACACCGGTGTTAGTTCTCTATTTTGCAGGTGTTCATTGATCCGACTATACAATTTTTCTTGCAACATGCTACATGCTAAGAAACCCGAACACCGTTCATCATGAGTAACAATTTGAGCCAAGTTCACTTGGTCAACGACGGAGAGGAGTCAGACAATGACCGACACTCCCGTCGAGTACCAGCTAGAGCTCAAGACGTCTAACTCGAGGAGGTTAACCCGACGGGTGGTTTTGTTGGGCAAAATCGTTTCGATGCAGTGGAGGTTTATCAATACGCGGTGTTGAAGCAACGAGTTCAGAGACTGGATGAGAATATCGCATGGATACTAAAGATACTTAATCACCTAAATCCAATCGTGGTCGGACTGAAGGATGAGAGATTTCTCTGGTCATTAGGTAAGAAAGCCCCGACAACTTATGTTGAGTTACTAACAAGAGCGCAAAAGTATATGAGTGCAGGAGAACTACTTCGCTCGAGGCGTGTATCAGATGATAAGCACGTCATGGTGGATCACAGAAAAATAAAGGGTCGAACGGAAGAAGATAACAGTGACTCTCGAAAGTGGAAATAGGAGTATCACCAAGGAGTATCGCCGAGAAGTATCACCAAGAAGTATTGTCAATGAGTATCGGCAAGGAGTATCGTCGAGGAGTATGGCCAAGGAGTATCGTCCAAGAGTATTGTCCAAGAGTATTGTCGAGGAGTATCGTATCGTCAAGGAGTATCGTCGAGGAGTATCACCGAGGAGTATCGCTAAGGAGTATTGCCGAGGAGTATCGTCGAGGAGTATCACCAAGGAGTATCGTCGAGGAGTATCGTCAAGGAGTATCGTCAAGGAGTATCGTCGAGTAGTATCGCCAAGGAGTATCGTCGAGGAGTATCGCCAAAGAGTATCGTCGAGAAGTATCGCCAAAGAGTATCGTCGAGGAGTATCGTTAAGGAAGTATCGCCAAGAAGTATCGCTAAGGAGTATCGCTAAGGAGTATCGTCGATGAGTATTTATCGGTAAGGAGTATCGTCCAGAAGTATCACCGAGGAGTATCGTCGAAAAGTATTGCCAAGGAGTATCATCCATGAGTATCGTCAAGTAGTATCACCAAGGAGTATCGTCGAGGAGTATCACCAAGGAGTATCGACAAGGAGTATTGCCAAGGAGTATCGTCGAGAAGTATCGCCAACGAGTATCGCCGAGGAGTATCGTCCATGAGTATCGTCCATGAGTATCGCCAAGGAGTTTTGCCAATGAGTATCGTCGAATCATCGAGGAGTATCGCCAAGGAGTATCATCGAGGAGTATCACCAAGGAGTATCGCCAATGAGTATCGTCGAAGAGTATCCCCAAGGAGTATCGCCAAAGAGTATCATCGAGGAGTATCATCGAGGAGTATCGTCAAGGAGTATTGTCTAGGAGTCTCACCAAGAAGTATCGTCAAGGAGTATCGCCGAGGAGTATCGTCGAGTAGTATCGCCAAGGAGTATCGTCCAGGATTATCATCGAGGATTATCGTCGAGGAGTATCGTCGAGGAGTATCGGGAAGGAGTATTGTCTAGGAGTATTGCCGAGGAGTATTGTTGAGGAGTATCACCGAGGAGTATCGTCAAGGAGTATCTCCAAGGAGTATCGCCGAGAAGTATCGCCGATGAGTATCGCCAAGTAGTATCGTGTAGGAGTATCGTCAAGGAGTATCATCCAGAAGTATCGTCCAGGAGTATCGTCTAGGAGTATCGCCAAAGATTATCGTCGAGGAGTATCATCGAGGAGCATCGTCAAGAAGTATCGCCAAGGAGTATCGTCGAGGAGTACGACAAAGCAGTATCGTCAAGGAGTATCGCCAAGAAGTATCATCGAGGAGTATCGCAAAGGAGTATCGCAAAGGAATATCGTCGAGTAGTATCGCCCAAGAGTATCACCAAAGACTATCGTCGAGGTGTATCATCAAGGATCATCGTCAAGGAGTATCGCCAAAGAGTATCGTCGAGGAATATGTCGAGGTGTATTCGCCAAAGATTATCGTCGAGGAGTATCGTTAAGGAGTATCACCAAGAAGTATCATCAAAGAGAATAACCTTCAAAATCAACTGACGGGGTTGGAATGAGGTTGTATTTTGCAAGAAGACTAGCTGAGACTAGGTCTGGACCCCAGCGCAGTGCCTCGACAATCCTCTAAGCAAACTCTCAAAAAGCGATAGCGGCAGGGGTCGGCGTTGGTCTGATGTCGGCTGTCAAGAATGAGGTAAAAACTAATTCGCACGATGTCAGATAAAAAAAATAAGAGATAGAGAAACATCCCGATCTGGTATGAGAGCAGCGGACTCGCTTAGCGTCCTGAAGTCAGTTAGAACTGGGAGAGTAGATCCCATTTCGTCAGGGGATAGCCGCCCGCCAACAAATAATCATGATTCTTTCCAGTCTTTCACCGACTTGTGTTCTTTTATAATGGCCTCTAGGGAAGATGGAGGACAAATGTAATAGAAGGGGGCAAATCTATCCTTTCGCTTGAATATGTGAAGTGAAATGAAATCGATGGTGGACATGGGGGTTGGATTCCCAGCCTGGTGCCAAAGGACACAACATCCCATGAATGAGCACCAGGAGTAAGGAAGGAATTGAAAGGGCGCCAGGTTGGTCAAGGTAAGAAAATTTTAGACTACATGTAGTAGAGGTAGCCTAACCCCACTAATAAGCATGTCGGGATAGAATGTGACCTCTTTGAGAGGAGGTGTACTAGGATCCTCCCCTTGCCTAGGGACCCTCATAGTAATGTAAGAAGGGATGTCATAGTAGGCACGAAGATCCTCGAGGGTTGTGTTGGTGATAGTTCTGAAGGGAATGAGAATCCCCGCGCAGCAGAAGACGATCGAATCGTCATGGTATCGTTACGCTACTAGAATTTCATTAAAACGATTTAACACTTAAATCTAGGCTAAACATACAAAATGAAAAGGAAAAACAGTAAGTTATCGTTACTTACTTGTTGAAGATCTTCTTTGAGAACTCTTTTCCAGCGATTCACGAACTCTTCGTGTAACCTCGATCTCTACGAAATCTTCTCTCGAACTTTTCCCACGAACAAGAACGAATACGCCAAAAGTCTTCTCGGTTGTTATTCCTTTGGAAGAAGGAAAGTAGTGGGACTTTTTGGTTTTGGAGAGAGAGGAGAGTTTAGAGAGTTTAGAGAGAAAGTTCTCTTCTCTTTGGTGAGAATCTAAAAAAATGAGAGAATAGAATAAGAAACCCTTCTTGCGAAGGGTTTAAATAGTGGAAAAAACATGGAGTTAAAATCTCCACATTATTACCACTTTACCACAACTATAGGTTATGCAAATCACATTTGCATAACCATATATTATAAGATATCTCACATCAAATATATTACAAATCACATTTGCAATAATGTGGATTTATTAAATTGAATCACATTCAATTTAATTTCTCTCAATTAATTTCTCCAATTAGCCCTAATTCAATAATTAGGCTAACCTATAGTTTATTATGAATCTTATTCACATTAAACTATATATTATATCATTCATATCTCATATAAATGACATAAATACCCTTTAAGTGAAATTGAATACTTCAATTCACACCAAAACATTAACCCTTCTTTTAACCCAGATTGAGCCAATCGAGGGATCTAATGAACCTACAGTGACAAGCTCCAATGAAACGAGATTAACCTATCAAACTTTTGACCCGGTTAATCAACCTTCATTAGCTACGGTAACACTCCACTAAAGCACGTAGCTGCACTCCCGTCAGTGCAGAATATTACGTGTCCACTGATATAACCAATGCCGATGAGTCGACCCTTCACAGGTTATTCGTAGACACTGTTGGGTCAAATTACAGTTTTACCCTTGTGCCTACCTCTTGTTCCTTAAGTCTCCACTACTCCTCTAATGAACAACATATTGTGATGGTCCAACCATACACAACACCCTTCTCGGGCCAGTGAGAAGGTGGGCACCCGTTGTCCAAGCCCCTCGAGACAACACTTAAGGGAACAACCCTCTAGTTTCCCTAAAAGCGGAAGCGAGTGAATTCCATCTCGCGTAGTTAAGTTCTCGGCTCCCTACTTGGTCATGTCCACGAGAAGATAGACATATTGGGCGAGAAGCGTGACCACCCTCACCCGTACTAGTCAAAGGACGGACCCCCGCATGCGAGTCCGTAACACGCTCGGGATTCAAAGTTGAGTCACTAATGGTCATCTCGAAGTTATTAGTCTCTCATCGTCGGCGGTGTTACATCGTGAGGTCTAATAATTCACGAGTGCAGTCTTGTACAATCTCATTGCACAGGATGCCCCCACTCGTGCATGTCAACCACATGAACGAGTCAGATCACCTCGTTGTATCTAATACAAAGCGGGTCGCATCCACAGTGTATCTAGGATTAGGTCTCCAACCCTATCCATATACTGTAGACCGTTCGGGTCATTTACTCGAACGTGATCCTCCCTGTGTGTCCACTACACACCGTTCAAGTTCTAATTCTCTCATAAATTCAATGACCCTGAAGCTTAGTTTATTGGAAAAGTTTGTAAAATTTGCGAGACACAAAGTAATGAAATGAATAACATTTTATTAATTTCAAACAGTAATTTACAAACACGAGATTAGGACAAAAATCCCAACAAGTTCGAACTCTAGGAGGTTCCCTATTATTATGGACCCTAGGATTACGAAGGTTACGGGCCTTAGGTGGCAGGTTTGGATTGAAATCTACATTATATAGGTTAGAAGAACTGACATGGACAGTGTAAGGAGTTCTAGAGCTACTTGCCATATTGAAAGAAAGTCAATATGGGTTACCTGGAACAAGTGTTTTGCTAAGAAGCTCAGAGAACACGAAGATGGTTACTTGAAGACTAAATGATTCGAGAGAATTGAGAGTGTGCAAAATGAGGTTTGCATGAGCTCTTAAATAAGCATGGATGGCACGCCCTCTAGGCGAGAGGAGGATCGCCTCGAAAAAAAAAGGGAGAGACATCTACGTACTTCCAATCAAACCATAGTTAGATATGCCCAGAAGGTTAAATTGGAAGTGGGGGCAACTGTTATGGGTAAAAATTAGATACCCAAGAGCTCGATGGTCCAAGCCCGTTAGAGAGGGCGACCCAAGTGTGTGTGGGTCGATCGAACTCGGCCTGGGAGGACGACCCCATGGGTCGACCCCAGGCCCGTGTGGGTCGACCTCAAGAGGTAGGCCCCGAGAGGGGTCGACCCGGTCGAGCCTGACTCAGGAGGTCGACCCTATGTGGTCGGCCCCGAGCCCGTGCGGGTCGACCCCTAGGGGACCTTGGAGTTAAGAGGGAGCGATACCAGGTGGTGTTGATTAAAGCCCTTTCGCGTTCCGTAGGATGGTTGTAACAGACGGAAGAAGAGGAGGGTGTGGACGTTGCAAAATGTTTCCCCTCGTGTAACCAACCGCAGTTAAGGTTGCGCTAACCATGAAGGGATAGTGGCTCGTAAAGCCTCTATCAGTCATTATGAGTCACACAAGTTATATAATCTCTAGCGGTGCAATGGAATGGGTAAGCAAGCATTTTCCTGTGTTCTGGCTAGAGTCTCAATTCACTAAAGAGAGAGTTCACATTTCTAACTTGAGTGTCGGAGTGTGTGTGGCTTAGCACCACACCGGTGTTAGTTCTCTATTTTGCAGGTGTTCGTTGTTTCCAGTAATAACAAATTTAACGTCGATTCGACCGTCCAAATTCCAACCTCAACAATAATGATTTTATTTTTACCAAAATAAGATAATGATTGATCATCAATATTTGATGGTTGTCATTCATATGATATAATAAAAATCTTAATAATATTATTTTTACCATTTATTTAAGTTCGTGGTCGAATTTGATGAATGCCAATTTGAGTATGATTCATTAGACAAGGCACCAATTACTATCCTAAAATTGATGGCTCGACAGAGAGAGAAAAACTGCTTTGTCAATACTTTTTATCAACCTATGCGGAAAAATTCTTAAATCTCTCTCTGAACATATAACACCACTACGAACAATCAAATCATTTAGAAAGGAATAAGTAAACGGTATTTTTACAGTGAAGAACATGTATAAACTAGGGATGCACCTATAATCCACTCAAAAGGCATCTATTACAAAGACCAATCACTTCATTCACGAGGTGCAAGATTTATCAAACTAATTATAATTCACAAATATTTATATATATGTTTTTTATTTAACATCTTTATATTAATTACTTGTTACATTAAATTCACATCAAATCTTACGATTTTCAAACATTTTCTACTTTACTAAAATATATATATATATATATATTAATATCTATCTTTTATTTATTTTTTTTGTTACCACTTATCCTTTCTATTTTCATTTTGTTCCCACCTTAATTCTAAATTATCAATTCTGCCTATTACTCTCAAATTTACTTCTTAAACTAGGAGCTTTAGCTTCTAATTAATTCACATTTTATTTAAATTAAGTTTGAAGGTTATTATCCCCTCTTTATATTATAATTTAATTTTTGTTTTATTAATTATATAGTTTCTTCATAATTCATTATTAATTGTATAGTTACTATTACTAATTTATTAGTTATTATTATTTTTACTATTTGATCAAATATTTCATATCTCCTCTAAAATATCTTCTTTAACTTTGATATAACTTTGTAGAGATAATTAATTATAGCTTAATAAAGTCATAATAGCTAAAGTTTCATTTAATAAGTCAAATTATTTTCATCAATTTTCATATTTTTTCTAAAATA
This sequence comes from Trichosanthes cucumerina, assembly GCA_036507285.1. Lineage (NCBI taxonomy): Eukaryota > Viridiplantae > Streptophyta > Magnoliopsida > Cucurbitales > Cucurbitaceae > Trichosanthes > Trichosanthes cucumerina. The sequence continues at coordinate 8,934,934 of CM071839.1, read as the reverse complement.
TAAATATTATATATATTTTTAGATATGATGGTTAAAAACAATCAATTATAATATTATTAAACCACAATTAAAGTTTCATGAAATTATTCAAATAACTTTAATCAATTTTTTTATTTTTTTTTTAATTTCTGCCCACATCGAAATTTCAATCGACATTTATATTTAAATATTGTCTTAATTTTTAGATATAATGCTTAAAAATGATCAATTATAGTCTAATAAAGCCGCAACCAAAGTTTCATTGACTAATTCAAATAATTTCCATTAATTTTCACAATTTTCGTAAATTTTTTCAAAATTTTCATCTACTTTTCCATAAAATTTGGATCTCGACATTTTGAATCTTGGATGTAGAATCCTTTAGGGGACTTTATAATTTCTTGTGGCTTTGATTTTTTTGTATGTCTATTCTAAAAAAGTTGATGGTTTGACATTCTCATCCTTCAATATCGAATTTGATGAATGATAAAATTTTAAAAGTTGTTTGGGGCATGAGATGTAATAACATCTGTTATAATAACCTATGGAGTACTTTGAACCTCAAATCCAGAGTATTATAATCCTAGACTAAAAAATTATGTATTTTAAATAATATTAAATAATTCTACAGGGTATTATAACTCTATTATAATTCAGGTTATTATAAGTAACTTAGGGTCTAAACATCCTCTTAGGGTTAAATTTCAATAATTCAGCTCATTACATAAACATGGGTTAAGAGGAATTAAAGTTTTCCAAAATTTCAAAAACAAAAAAAAAAAATATTTGTCGGTACATTGCATTGTAATGCACATTTTTGGAAAATGAGAATCTCCTATCCTACTCCCAGCTTTTTTTTTTTTTTTTGGGCCATACTTTTGGAAAAGTCATTTCAAAATCAAAATGTGGCCCAATATTTGTTTATAAATGGACACTTTATACTTGAAAAGGAAAAATGTTGAGAATGGCCAAAAACATTTCCCAATTATCAATAATGGCCATCTATTTTCAGTTTTAAATTTTGGTTACATGTCACATGCACGTGTGGTAATTTGATGCATTTTTACCTGTTTTTTTTTTAACTTTTTATGATAAATATTTTAGGTAACTGCATTTTTCTCTCCTGTATTTTTGAATTTTGATATACAAGATCTATACTATTATTTTTAAAAATCTCTATTATGTTTTGAATTCGAATCCCCTATTTTTTCGGTAATCAACAAAGATTATTCATTTTGATTATACAACTTGTTCCTCTCCAATTTTTATTTGGTTACTACTTTTTTGAAATTTTTAGCAATATCGTGATTTTTTTTTTGTTCTTTTGTGATCTATTATGCAATTTGGACTTTGACTTACTTGATTCATATTTTCAGGTTTATTTTTAAATTTTCACCGTTTTTCATTCATATTTTGTCTGGTGTTTACTGATTTTTCATTTTCTTGATTGTAACTTTTTTGAAGGTTCAAATGTCTTTTCACTATCATTGATGATCCAAGTTTTCCTCCCAACGTAAGTGTCCTGCTGGTCGACCTAGAAAAAATAGGATATCATCTCGATTTGAGAAAATGGTGACTACGAAGTGTGGTCGGTGTGGTCAACATGGGCATAATTGCATAACATGCAAGAACCCAATATTGGATTGATTTTTAATCGTTTCTTTCTTAAATACTTTCCATTTTTTTTGTAAATACATTTATTTTTAATTTCTTTTTGTTGGGATTCGAATTTTAATGATTTAATATATTTTCAACAATCGATTTAGAATTACAGTCTATTTTTCAATCATTTGCAAAAAAATATCTTTAAATATAATATACTTATTCTTACTAAAATTCTCTATCTATCTTTCCTCCGTACATAACATTACTCCATCATGTGCTTTTCCATTCATTTCATTTCGTAGTTATCTATTTATTCATGTTCTAATTATGGTGTAGTTTTTATTCATATGCTTAAATTTAACATTTGTATTGTGGACGTTGTAGCTAGTAGTCATTCAAATTCATTATATTTATATATATATATATATAAATCGATTGATCTTTTGTCACTGTTAATTTAATTTAATTTCTACCTTTATGTAATACATATATGTATTTTTATTTAATATTTGCAGTCATTTCTCTTGTAAGTACAATATACAGATTCCTATTAATATTATCTATCTATATTTCACAAATATACATTATTTATTCATTTTTAGATTCTCAACTCATTTTATATCTTAGTGTATGGTCTAATTATAATGTAGTTTATAAGTTATATTGTGTCCTTTTTTCACATGCTTAAATTTATCGGTTGTAGAGTGTATGTTGGAATTGTTATCTAATTTACACACAATATATTTCTATATTTTGTAGTCATTGTCTATCCAATTTATTTTCTTAAGTTGTTCTAATATTCTATATTCAATTATCAAATTTATAAGCGGTTCTTAATTTTTTTGTAATTCACGAACACTAATATTTTTTATTTATTTTAGTTATGGATTAATTCAACTATTTTTTCACTCCATGTATATATAAGTTACATTTTATATACGGTATATTTTGCGTTGGGTACTTTTTTTACATGTTTAATTTTAAAATTTAAGGAAGTATGGTATAACTGTGTATAACTCATATTGATAGGTGGTCTTTAATCTATAATTTTTTGTATACACTAGATTTACATATTTCACATATTTAGAGTTCATATTTGTGGAGTTAAATATGAACTAAATAACAAAACACAAAATACATGTTGTATGGTTTTGTTTGTTAGATGTATGTATTATTTCAAAACACTAAATAGCAAAACAAGTTAAATATGCAAAACTAATAATGTGTAAATCACTTTATAAACGAGCAAAAGTAGGGTCATATGTCTATAAAATGAATAAAACTATAATTAAAGTAGTTTAGTCTAAAACAAAAGTCAATTAAATTTGTTGAACAAAAATCTAAGAAAAGAGAAGTCCTTAAATAGTCACGAGTTCATTGGGATAAATGTTTCAATTCTTTGTCTGATGGATCTAATGTAGAACCATATTACTTGATATCGTGCCTTTAAGTATATCTTCAAATGTTTGTTAAGATTTCGAAAATCTCAATTGAGTATATAAATTAAACTTGAGAATAAATAATTTTATCTAGTTATATTTTAATGTTTCCTTACCTTGTATATCCTGAGATTCTTGGATTATATAAAAAAATCTCTGTAATTGCGAGTCAAACTTCTCATCACTTTCCCTTTTTTTGTTTTTCTTTTGTGCAATTTTCTGGAGTTGAAAGTAACCTATATCGATTTTCATCTTTTTTATATCTAGAATACATTATTTTACCAATGGATGCAAGAAAAATTAGTATTTGTAACCTTTTTTGGCGGAATAGTTCTAAACTTTTATGTAGTTAGAAGTAACGTTTTATCTTTTTCCGAAAGAGACGGAGGCTTCTGAAGAAATCAATTGAAGAAATTTGGTTTGATGCTTCTGTGTACTCAAGGGGAGAATTAGGAGAATTAGGAGAATCAAGAGAAAAGGAAGGAAGTCGATGAACCCTGTTTTCGTATAGGTAAAAGGTAAAAAGGTTTAGAATTCATTTTTTTTAATTACTTTTGGACAGAGTGTGAATTTGAATGGTATATTATATTGGCTAGATAATTTATTTTCTTTCTCATTTTGTGGTTTAATTTATGTGTATTTAGGAAGATGTTATTTTTGAAAATTTTGAAATTTGTTTATTTGGGTTTGAAATTTGATTTTTAGATCCTATTATATATTTATTTACTTAGATTATGTAACTGGGTTATTTTAATTGAAATTTTGAAATCAAATCAAATATAACTACCCAATAAATGAATCTTAATTAATAAAGTTGTTAGAGTTAATTTAGTCTTTTAATAATTACTAATTATAATTCTAAAAAATAATTTTGTCATTTTTAAAAAGATAAAATCAGTTGATCATTTTATAAAATAAAATCTGACTATTTGTGTGGTTAACCCAATTTAAAAATTCTCTTAAAATGAATGTCAACTCATAACTTATGTATCCTTGATATATATATAAATTATGAGACATTTTTTTAATATTGCAAATTTCTAAACTATTTTTAAAAATATAGCAATGTCGACGACCTTTACCGATATATAACACATAATGTTAATTGGTGCAGTGGCTTGGCCAGTAGTTTAAAATGTAAGAGGGCATGAGTTTGATTCTTAGATTGGGTGGATTTTTTATTATTTATTTATTTTTCTAATTTTCTTTTCTTTTCATTCTTTTTTTTTTCTTTTCTTTCTTTATTTTATTTATTTTGAAATCATACATTACTATAGTTTTTTTTAATGATAACTGTCATTTTTTAATATTTTAATTTTTTTTCTCCTTATATTTTAATTAAGTATTAGTTATTCAAATATTTTCTTAAATTAAAAAAAATTAATATTACTCCAAAAAGATGAAAAAAACTATAGTAATGTATAATTTCAAAATAAATAAAAGAAAGAAAGAAAGAAAAGGAAGAGTGAAAATAGTGAAAAGAAAAGAAAATTGGAAAAAGAAATAAATAATAAAAAACGTACAAAATCCAAGATTCAAACTCATGCACTCTTCATTCCAAACTAATGCACAAGCCATTGCACCAATTGCCGTTGTGTGTTAAACTTGGTAAAGGTCGTGTCTTGAAGAGACGACCTCTTCCAATGAAGAGACGACCTTCCTCCACGTACATAAACCTAAAGACGAGTTTCCTACCACGTAATGTAGGTCGTCTCTTAAAGAGACGACATTACTATATTTTAAAAATAGTTTAAAAACTACCAAATTTTAAAAAAAAAAAAGTTTAGAAATTTGCAATATTAAAAAAAATGTCCATAAATTATGGCTAGTATTTTACACCTTTTTTAAAAAAGATACAGATTCCACTTTTGTGGGGAAAATGACAGTTTTCAATAATTTTCTAAAAGCAAAGTGATTTTGACTCTTTCTTCCTCATGCTAGCCTATTGCTTACCGCATTTTCTGTCAATTTTTCAAATTGAGACCTTTATTTTAGAAACATAATATGTCGAATCTCTCAAATTTGACATATTTTTCAATCAGAATTTGATTGTGCTTCACAAAAAGAAAAAAAAACCTTAATTTATTTAGTTTCTAAAGATTTTTTATTTTGAAATATGTGGGAGGGAAGATTCAAACTTTTAGTCGAAAATACATACTTTATACGTAATTGGGTTTCTCTCTAAATACTTTAATCCTTATAATTAACTTCGGTATCATAAGACTCTGCACCACAAAATTTTTAGGAAGTCTACAATTAATCCATCTGAATAATAAAACCCTAGTCCCTTGCAGGGGATTCCAAAACTCAAACCCATATAACACCACATAAAATTTTAGGTTGAATAAAAAATAAAAAGGTTAAATTAGATTTTTTTTAAAAAAAAAGAAAAGTTAAATTATACCAAATACTCTAAACTTTCAATTATGCTCCTAAATTTTGAAAAATGTCATCTTTACCCTTGAATTTTGAAATTTATTCTAAAAGATATATTTTGCTTTTGGAGAGTTATTTTGTTAAAATAAGATTGATATTGACGTGACAACTAACATGTAATAATTGGTAGGCATTGTCAAAGAGAACATAGTCCAACCGACATCTCGAGTATATTAACGACCACAAAGTCTATAGTTCAAATTTCTCAACCGTTATTGTACTAAAAAGAATAATTGATAGACATATATGACATCACTTACATTATCCATAAATTGGTATGATAGTTGATGTGTAAAAATTGAACTCGATTTGACATCACTCGAAAGGAGAAAAAAGAAAAGTATGGAATTAAAAGGAAGAATGAAAAAAAGGTGTTAAAAGTTGGGAAGACCAATTGAAGTTAAGAAAAAATGAGAGGACTAGGCTAGACATGAAAACCAAATGAAAAAGAAGGAAAAAAAAAAAACAGTGCAAAATTGGGTGTCCTTTAAAGAGACTGAGTCACATGAGACCAAGTTTGGGTTGTCTATGTACTTATGGTCGGCTCAATAAGACCGTATGCATGCCCTTAAACAGTCCTATGATTGAGAAATGAAATGGCCAATGGGGTCCTTCAATTTCATTCTAGGCAAACCGGTGTGTTTTGTCCATTCCTCTTATTTAATTATGTAGGGGCTCCCATTTCTTTCTATTTGTTTTTGTTGAAATTTGGATCCCGTTATGAGTCATACGTGTGACATAAAAATACTCTCTTTTGTGTAGATGCGGGTACAGTTATAATTAGATGAAATGGACAAAACATATGCCTCGTTATTGAAACTTTCTAGTTATACTGTATTGTTTGATAAAGAAGTCTGTTCGTTGCGACAACTTTTATATTAGGTTATCTGTTTTGAATTGTTGTGGGTTGGATTTGGACGAGATTATTAAGGAGGATAAAAGAAATAGTTGAAAGATATATTATATCTTATGGGTAAAATGAGTATACCCGAAAGGATTGTCGGATCGAGCCTAGCAGAGGAGACCCCTTGAGGTCACCCCTGGATCCAAGTGGGTTGATCTCTTGGGTCAGTCCGGGCTGAACCCGCTCGGGAGGTGGACCCCGAGCCGACGTGGGTCGATCCCACGGGGTCGGCCCGGTTTGTGGGGTCGGCCCCTAGCTGACGTGGGCCGACCCCCGAGCCCAAGAGGGGGTCGGCCCGGGGCGAACCAGCTCGGGAAGCAGACCCTTAGCCAATGTAGGTCGACCCCACAAGGTCATCCCAGTCCGGGAAACCAAACCCTTGGGGTCGACCCATAAGGTTAGCCCGAGTCGAACTGTCTCGGGAAGTGGACCCCCTAGGGGTTCGCCCTTAGCCCAGGGGTCTGCCTCGAGCCCATGTCGGTTCGACCCATCGTGTCGGCCTGGCTCAAAAATGAAGACGGGAGAATAGACCAAACGGTTGCAGTCCTTCGGCATTCCGCAACAGTTGGAAGAAGACAAAAGAGGAGTCGTTGCTTAACGTTCTCCTTCATGTAATGGTTGCAGTTATGGGTTGGGCAATCATGACGAGATAGTGGTCATTAAACCCCAATCAGTCGTTACGAGTCAAATGGATTATATATCCATCGATGCAAGTTAGGAAAGGTAAGCAATCATTTGTCTGCGTTCTAACTTGAGACTACTCGATGAGAGAATTATCTTGTCTAACTTGAGCGTCGGAGTGTGTGTGGCTCAACACCACACCGGTGTTAACTGTCGGTTTTGCAGGAGATCACTGTTCCCAACAATACAAATTCACTGTTGATCCATCCGTCCAAATTCCAACATCAACATTATATTTGATTGGTTAGTTAAAAAAATGAGTGATTGTGCTCGAGATTCGAACTTTTGAGATGTTATTCTAATTAGATAGAGAAATGTTGTATACACTATATTTTTAGAGTTTGATCACTATTGTATTTCAACCAAAAAGATAATCCAATCAAATGTGTTTAAATTTCTTTTGATATTAGTGGAAATCCCATTTGGTTGTAAATGATTTATACACATAAAATTCAATAATTAAAAATATAACCTTTTTATTAGTCAATATGAACCAAGTTGAGTGATAATTAGTATCTACTATTTTTGGGATCAGACGTTTAAATCTCCATGACTTACATTTTTGTTGTAAAAAAAAAAGTTTTTGGCCAATTTTTTTAAGAGTGTTTTAAAGTTAAGCACTAAAGTGAAATATGTTTAAATAGATTTTCAACCAGTTATATTATTTATATTGATTTCGTTTTTTTATAAGTATTTTTATTTTTCTTTTCTTCATTAAAAACCTTTTGATATTTTAGTTAAATTTCAATAAACAATTTTTAGAAAACTATTATTTTTTTAGGATTTAATTAGAATTGTAGTTTATATATAAAAATAGAACATAACCTAAAGGGAAATGTTAGTAAACAACATAATTTAGAAATATAAAATTAGATCTTTTTTTAAGAAATAAAATTAGATATTTGAGCCATTCAAAAAGTAAGCAGAAGAGCTATTAATTATTATTACAATATTTCAACTAAAAATAATTATTCAAATAGATTTTTCATTCTCCGTCCAGAAAAAGGAAGAAGTTTTTTCTTTTTGTTTTTTCATTAAAAAAATGATCAAACAATATCCATTTACGATCCTTGAATATTTGACCATCCATATAATATACAAAAAGTAATAGTACATATATAATATATTTGACCTTTCTTTTATTTATTTTTTAAAAAAAACCATCTCAAGTCCAAATTCCAACAACAATGAATATTGTTTAAAAACAAATTTGAAGGCGAATTTAGATATACCCCTTCTGATCTAATATAAAATAATACCATAACCTCTTCTTGTTCGAAAATTTTGAAATATATTCTAATTTGATGGGTCAAAGATTTCAACTTGCTATTTAAATAATCATGCACTCTCACTCACTTTTTTTCTTTCTTTTTTTTTTCACTCACTTTGGACAATAATATTCTATTTTAGTGGAGAAATAAGTCTTTACTTTCCTCTGATTTTAAGTGGCGTAAATTACAATTCAACCCTAAATTTGACACATTTTTACTTGGGTTTTTTCCTCCCTAATTCTTTTAATAATGTAAAGATTCTCTAGACTTCTGGTGAAATGTTTTAAATATTTTATTATTGAATTAGAGTTTTTTTTTCTAATAATTAATCTTCTTATGGTTGGGTTTCGTATTGTCGTGTGATGGATTTCAGTATTTTTTAGATTATGGATCTTTTTTTTTTTTAGTTGAATTTTATATGGTCTGGTCTATTCATTGGTTCAAATAAGATATAGTAATTTAATTGGTAAGTAATAATAAATATTAATTATTTTAATTAGATAAAATTGGAAAATTGAAGTTAAACCATCCATACAACTAAGTATAAAGTTAAAAAAAAGAATTTCTTTCTTACAAACTATAATTTCTTTTACAATATTGCATTTCAAATAAAGAAGTGAAAATTCAAACCGATGACAAATGTCAATTCAAAAGATTTAAAAAAAAAAATCCACTGTACTAATAAGCAATTTATCCATTTAGTAAGTTTAATTGTGAATGTTTCCAAAGATTGAGTTTATTATGGCCGGTGAATTCAATAATAAACATCTATTGGGATTTTATCATGTTTTTTTTTTTATTTTTTTTAAGACTCGCTCTAAAGAGAAACTAATTTCTTTTATTTTTATTTTTATTTACTTCTTGATACTTGATTCAACAGACGAGTTTGTTTAGGACTATACTAATGCCTCGGTTTTTTTAATAAACACTAATTATTCTTGATTAATTGAACTTTTTTCCCCTTTCTAAAATATCACATTACAAACACGGTGATGAAATTTTTACTCGCTAACATTTTTTAAATGGTTAGAAATATTTTAGATTTTATTTAATAACCATTAGATTTTTAATTTTTAGTTTTTAAAAATCAAACTTGTTTTCTCTCCATTTTTTTACAATAATTTTTATCTCTCCCATAAGAAAACATTTGAATTTTTAGTCAAATTCTAAAAACAAAATAATTTTTTGAAAACTACTTTTTTTAGTTTTCAAAACTTGACTTGGTTTTTAAAAATATAAATAAAAGTAGATTATAAAAACGTAAAAACTCATATGTGAAAATAGTATTTATAGTCTTAATTTTAAAAAGCAAAAAAATTAAAAAGTTAAGACCTTAATTATTTGATTTTTTTTTAGTTTTTGAAAATTAAGCCTATAAATAGGATTTATTTGTTTTAATTTGTTATCTATCTTTTACCTATGTTTTCAAAAACAAAGTCATGTCTTAAAAACTATATAGCTTTCAAAAACTTATTTTTATTTTAATAATTACGAGAAAACAAGCTAAGTATAATTTTCAAAAATCGAAAATAAAAAATCAACCCTTGTTTGATAACCATTTTATTTTTAGTTTTTGGTTTTTGAAAGTTAAGCTTATATTCGCCTAATTTCTCTACCATAGGGATCATTTTTCTTAAAAAAGTATTTGAATTCTTAGCTAAATTTTAAAAACAAAATTAAATTTTTGAAGATTACTTTTTTTTAGTTTTCAAAAGTTAGCTTAGTTTTTGAAAACATAGGTACAAACTAGATAAGAACACACATGTAAACTCACTGATAAAAGTAATATTTTTATGCTTAAATTTCAAAAACTAAAACACAAAAAATTAAATAGTTATGAAACGAGGCCTAAATGATTATCTAAAATACCTTTTAACTACTGAGTTGATGCCGACATTAATGAAACTATCATGAAATTAACGATTAAAATTAGATTGAATTATGAAAGGTGTATAAGATTTAAGAATGAAAAAGATGGAAGACATGATTTTATCAAATGATAACCCACAACCGAACCGTCAATTAATGATTGGTAGAAGATTTCTCCCATCCAACCCAACTCCATCCCTCAAAAAAGGAAAAAGAAAAAAAGAAAAGGAAAAAGAAAAATAATTATTTAACTAACTAAATAGTAAACAAATAGTGTATTTGAAAACCCCATTTTTTGGAAGTATGCGAGGTAAAACATTAATCAAACAACAATATCAAAATGTGGAGCCCACCACTAGATTTCGCTGTCCAAACAGATGGTGGGACCCATTGCCCGACGGAAGCTGCCCTGTCCTGCCCGGCTGCCCCCTCCGTTCCAGTTCTAAAAACGAAGACTTGGTCAACTCAGAACAATCCAATACAAATTTACAATACAGCTCCTGAAAATCCCAAATTTATTCCACCACGTGATTACGCGTCTTCTTCACTCACTCTCCAAACTAAATATTCAACTCCAATTTTTTCATTTTATTGTTTTATTCTTTTTAACTTGCTTTTTTTATTATTATTATTAACGAACTAAATTATCTAAAATATTTTAAAACTAGACCGTTTGATATTATTTTTTAAGATTAAAAAAGTGGTTACAACAAAATATTATCCGTTTGTAGTGTTTGGTAAAATGGATTATAAATTAATTTAGTAAAAATAGTTTTTGGTTAGTTTGTAAAATCTTATCAAATTGATTTTCTTAAAAATCTACCTGATTTAGTAACTAAACACTTATTCTCTATGTCGAGTTGTTGTGACCTGATTCACCATTTTTATTTATTTATTTAATTATCCTATATTAATTGAATTTATTTATTCTAACTTTTTTTTTATTATTTAAACTTATATAAAATGTGCCTTCAATGTGATTTTTTTTTGGCAATTATATTTATTATCGAAATATACTAGACTAGACATAATATTGTAAATTAAATTTCAAAATAATTATTTTATAAAAACTTTGAAATTAAATATCAACATAATATTATGTATTATTTAAAAAACATACTTATTTTGGTTATTATAGTTAAGTTACAACCCTTTAGTATTAATTTATCAAATATTTTGTTAGACTATGTGTGATGTAATTAAATTTACTATTACCTATCAACTTAAGCTTACAATTGATTTTTTTAAAAGTGCATTTGACAACCATTATTTTAGAAGCTACAACAATCTCATACTAAACCTAATTAGATCATGTTGTTATTATTTTAACTTTTAAAATATAAATGGAGTAAAATTCCACTCTAATAATTAAGATGAAAATGATTGTGCTGTTGTGGAGGATGAACAAATAATTTTTGTTCAGACAACTTAAAAATTTTAAGGGTTATGATTGAAAATTTAAACAATAGATACATTATTTAAATCAATCATATAGTTTAGGAGCATAGGACATATATCATTTAATCTTATTTATTTGTATTGGTTTTCAATTTTTAATATCTTTTAAATTTTTAAATTTTATCCATTATCGTAATTATATTATAATTGCCACTAAACGTTAAGGTGATAAAAAGAAATTGTGATATTAAAATATATTTTATTAATTTAGCTTAAATATCTTACAATGATCAGGGTAAGGATGGAACAATATAATGAATTTCCATAAAAAATGGCATACAATATATGTTCCACAAACTAAGACATTTCATTAAATGTATCTCTTTTAAATTTTACGTACCATTAATAACATTAGCTAATAACAAAAACTCCTTAATAAAATTGAGATATTAAAAAAGACCAAGTTTTAGAAAGATGAACCAAACTATATATTTATCTTTTTTTTTTTTCTAGAGGAATCAAAATTTTAATTAATATGTTTTCTTCCTTTATACTCAAAATGAATATTCCTTTTAGTGCTTGCATGAGAAATGATCCCTCAACTGTTCAAAAGGCACAATACAATACAATACCCCCATGTGCCATGTGATTCCTAACACTATACATCAGCACATTTTTCTTCACCATCAAAATTTAAAAAACAAAATAAACTACACATTTCTAATTTCCCTATTTAATTAATTTCCAATAATTAAAAACTTTTATTCAACTCACATACGTAAGGCGCCTAATTAAAATCTCATTTGTATTTTAGTTGAGAGTAGAAAAATTTGAACTTCATACCTGTTGATTAGATGGATATATATTTGACTTAAGCTCAATCTAGATATAGAATCAAGATTTGAGTTATCTTAATTTCAATTATATCCATACAAATTTATAAAAAATCGAGGGAATTGCGGCAAAAAAAAAAAAATATTTTGGGTATGAACACGGCTGAAAAAGCTTGAAGGACAACAATTTTTGTTGAAATAATTCTCCTTTCACAGTAACCATAAAACCCGCGAATGGCGGTTTGTCCACTAGTATTACAATTCGTTTCTACACCACCGTTACTTTTCTTTTTTCCCTTTTTTTCTCGGGAAAATGTCTAATTTTCCGGGAAAATAGGGCGTCTTTAAATCAAAATCCCCACACCCACTTCAGAATTCCCAATCATCAAACTCTAAAGGGTCAGATAGAGGTTTGAAGAAAAACAGGGGAACACAAAAAAGAGAGGATGATAAAAGAATTTGGAGCGAAAGTGACTGGAAATAACAATGGTTCGAGTCATTGTTCATCGACTTCTAATGGAGGTCGAGATGAATCTGAAGATGTGGTTAAGGATTTGATCGAAGCGAACGAGTTAATCGAAGCCATTGGGGGGTTTTCTGGGTTTCGAAAGACTCAATCGAAGGAGTGTTTGAATTTGGTTAGGAGGTTGAAGATGCTCGTGCCATTGTTGGAGGAGATTCGGGACCTTCATGATATGGTTCCTGCTGAGGCTTTGAGTTGCCATCTTGGTCATTTGAAAGAGGCTCTTGTTTTGGCCAAAAGGTTACTGAAGAATTGTCACAATGGGAGTAAGATTTATCTGGTTAGTTTCGTCACTGTGGTTAACGGAATTTGTTGTTTGTTTGAAGTGAAATTGCTTCTTAGCTTTGTTTTTTTAGTTTGGTTTTGATTGAGTTATGCTGCATTGGTGATTTTTTTTATGTTTCTTTTTTGGTTAGGCTTTTGAGAATGAGGCTGTGATGGCGAGGTTTCATGGTGTTTATGACAAATTGAAGGAGGCTCTTGATGGGATGCCTTATGATGAGCTTGGAGTTTCAGTTGAATTGAAAGAACAAGTAGATTTCTTCACCCGTTCACTTAATGAGACTTTGATTGTTTGTGTAATGAATCCTTTCTATAATAATGTTGATATCTTTAGGTCTCATGATGTATTTTGTTTTCAGATTTTACTCGAAAGGCCTCTTATAAATCCTTTGATCTTTCTTAGTCTTCTCTATTTAGTGATTTTGATTGCACCCTTAATGTTGCCTTAGTGGTTTGAGATAGGAAGACAGTATTGTTTAGGCATTGTTTGATAATTATTTGGTTTTTGAAAATTGTGTTTGTTTCCTCACCACTTCTTTTTAAGTAAAGATTTGAATTCTTAGCCAAACTCCAAAAACAAAAACAAGGTTTTAAAAATTATTTTCCTTTTAGTTTTCAAAATTTAGATTGGACTTTGAGAACATGTGTAAAAAGTCGATAACAAAACAAACAAAAAATCGCTCTAATCCAGAAAATTCTTTCTTTTTCACATTTTTGCATTCAAATTCTTCCAATAGCTTCATATATCATATTTTCCCTTGAGTAGCATAGGTGTTGCTGAAGGTTATGAAGGTTTTTTTTTAACCATCTAAGACAAATATTAAGTGCAACTTTTGAAAGTGTGTCTACTATAGAGACAACAATGTCCAAGAGTCTTGGTATTTTCTTCACTTTGAAATTTCATTAGTTCATAAATGGGTTGGGAGCTCATCTAGAAACTCGATGCACGTTAAGATTAACTAGTCTGATCTTGGTTTTTCTTTTTCTCATTTTGTTGCTTAACATCTAATTACAATTGCTTCATTCCTTTCTTTCCAAGGTACTTGTGTATTTATTAACTCATTCGTTCAGGTCGAGCTCATGTCTACGCAACTCAAAAGAGCAAAGTGTCGGAAAGATACACAAGACATGGAACTAGCAATGGACATGATGGTTGTATTTTCTAAAAATGATGCGAGGAATGCTGACCCTGTTATACTCGAAAGATTGGCAAATAAATTGGAACTACGTAAAATTGCAGATTTGGAAGCAGAAACCATAGCTGTTCAAAAATTAGTTAGGCGTAGAGGTGTACCGAATTCTGAAAGTCTCCAGCAAATTTTAGACCTTCTATGCAAGTTTAAACAAATTGCAGGTATGGACACTAATGTTGCTCCTGATGGTCCTGTTGCAACGAAATGTCTGAAACGATGTCAGTCTACATTAATCCCTCATGAATTCCTCTGTCCAATTACCTTAGAAATCATGTCAGATCCTGTCATTGTGGCAACTGGGCAGGTAACTTGAATAATCCTAAGATATTTATACAACAAAAATTGTGCATTCTTTGTTTGATATTTTATATGAAGTGTTGTGATAGCTGCTTAAATTTTTGTTGTTCATAATTGAATTATATGAAGTTGCACATGATATCTCCATCTCAAAATCTGTAAGGGTTTGATTTGTTAGATCTTTGATCTTGGTGGGAAGATTCATGATTTCTTTCATAAACATCTTAAATTTTGAATTTGAACTTCAATAAGAATTGAAAGTGACTTGTATCTCGAGCTCGAGATAAAACCTGATTGCTTAACATTGAGATTACAATCTTATGTTTTCAGTGTGTTACTTTTACAAAACTCTGCCAATAATATGTAAACTGAGCGAGTTATCCTCATCTCTTCACAGACTTATGACCGAGAAAGTATACAGAAATGGTTGAATTCTAATCACCGGACCTGCCCGAAAACAGGACAAACTTTGGTGCACTTGTCACTAGCTCCAAATTATGCCCTCAAGAATCTCATTGTGCAGTGGTGTCAAAAGTATGACTATGAATTACCGAAAAAGGAAGTGGTTGGTGGATTGAGTAACACTCCACCCGAACTCGCTCAGGAAATCTCCTCCTTAGTCTGCAATCTATCATCAAGTCAGTTGAATGTCCAGAGAGAGGCTATCATCAAGATCCGGGTCCTCGCCAAAGAGAACCCCGAGAACAGAGTTTGGATCGCGAATAGCGGAGTCATCCCTCCATTGGTTAAACTTCTCTCCTACCCAGATCTCAATTTCCAAGAACACACTGTGACCGCTCTTTTGAACTTGTCTATCGACGACGCAAATAAAAGACTCATAGCAAGAGAAGGAGCCATTCCTGCTATCATAGAGATCCTGCAGCATGGAACAGAGGAGGCAAAGGAGAATTCTGCTGCTGCCTTATTTAGTTTGTCAATGTTAGATGAAAACAAGGTTCTGATCGGATCTCTTAATGGAATCCCGCCGTTAGTAGCTCTTCTTCGAGACGGTACAATCCGAGGAAAGAAGGATGCTGCCACTGCACTCTTCAACCTGTCACTAAATCAATCAAACAAGTCTCGAGCCATCAAAGCCGGTATCATCCTGCCCCTTCTCTATTTACTCGAGGATAAAAACTTAGGAATGGTTGATGAAGCTTTATCAATCTTGTTACTCCTCACATCAAATCCCGAGGGACGCGCCGAGATCAGTAACAACTCTTTCATCGGAATTCTAGTCAACATCATAAAAGACGGGACTCCGAAGAACAAGGAATGTGCTACATCATTGCTTCTAGAGCTGGGACTAAACAATTCACCTTCCATTTTGGTTGCACTGCAATTTGGTGTGTATGAACATTTGGTAGAGCTCACAAGATGTGGGACAAGTAGAGCCCAGAGAAAAGCAAACTCACTTTTGCAGTATATGATCAAGTGTGAACACATTCCCTGACATTTGTGTAAGATTTGTGATCTTTGTATTTTAGGAAGTGTAAATCAGAATTTGCCTCTTAATGTTGTTGTGTTAAATGTGGCTTTGAAAAACTGATACATATCAAAGGCAAACAAACCACTTTGTACATAATAGCCTTTTAGCCATGTATTGGTATAAGAAGAGATGTTTTAGCTTATGGCATTGAAACTCATTAAAGTTTTAATAATGAGTGCTTGATCAATGTAGCTGTATTATAAGAATTCTTGTTGCCAATACTTGTGTATCTTCAGAACAATTTTACTCTGTTCAAGGACTTGTGATTGGTTTTAATAACTCACACTAGCTAACAATATAGTTCCTGAACTTTGGAAGTCAATTTTATCCTTACACTCTGTAAAGTTGCATTTTTATTTTTGAATTTTGAAATTTGCTCTACTCGAACTTTGAAATTGTTCCAAAAAAACATCTGTCTCGTTAGAATAAATGACGAAAATTGACATGACAGTTGATGTGTAAAATAATAGGCATATGTGAAATTATTAACAATTATTAAAAGGTTAAAATCATTGTTACATGAATGATGTTCTAAATGATGTCAATATGATTTATGTCGCATCTATTTCCATTTTATTTTATCAAAAAAAAAAAAAAAAACAAAACTCTTGAGACTTCAAGAGTATTATCTTTAGAACAAATTTCAAAGTTTAAAGATAAAAATGAAACTTTTCAAAGTCGAGGGGCATGATTGAAACCTACCCCAAAGCTTATGATTATATTGTATAGTTTAACCTATAATGATTTGATCTCCTTGTTTTAAAATTATAACAATTTGGTTCCATAAATTTAGTACGTAACAATTTGATCTCAATAATTAAAAATTTATAATGATTCAACTCGTGTTGTGAAAAATCTCATCAACTTAACGTATCAATTTCTAATATGTGACAATTTAGTACTTGAAGTTTATAGTCCATTTGATCTCTAAGTAGTTTAAAGTACTTGAACTTTAATGAGATTTTACATGGAAGTACTAAATGGTTGCAACTTTTAAACTATAATGATTAACTATTACATACTAGCTATGAGTTTAGCTCATCGAAACATACTCTCATCAAGGGGTCAGAGGTTCGAATTCCTCCACCTCCAAAATATCGTTGAATTAAAAAAAAAACTATTACACAAGTTTAGGAGAATTATTAGTATTTTTAATTATTCTTTTCAAGTTAGGAGAATTGTTAGTGTCTTTTTCAAATTAGGAGGATTGTTAGTTTCCTTTTCAAATTAGGAGAATGGTTAGAAGATCTTAATTTAAAGTATTTTAAATTATTCTCAAATCTAGATAGAATTAGGAAAGATTGTATTCTCCATGAGACTATTTAAACCCAGGGAACCCCTCATTGAAAAGAGGACAACAAAAACAAATTTAAGAGATAATAAAATTGAGAAAGTTTTTCTCTTTTAGAATTCCATTTGTGAATTATGTTCTTTGCATGTCTTATGCTTAGACTTGCATGTTTGAAGCATTCAAGTTTGATTGGTTGATGGAGTGTTTTGGCCAGAGACTAGATCAGGCTATCTTATCTAGTGGTTCTCGACCATTAGGTACTCCGTTGTTTGCCTCCATCTTAGGATGTGCTACCTGTTTTCTTAGAAAATTATTTTTTGAAAATTTTTCTATTGCATATCTCCAGAATTTTGTTGACTTTCCCTATTTTTAATTCAGTGATCCTAATTCCAAATCGATTGATTCCAGTGCCTAAAGTGAAGCTAATTGACTTGGTTTTGTAGAAAAAATATTGATTGAAAGAAAAATCGAAAGAAAATTGATGAGAAGTTCGTTTTTTTTTATTGTTCAAATCTAAAAAAAATGGTCAAATCTTATATATCATTAATTTTTAAAGTGTTTTGAGCCTAAATTTTAACCACGTGTCTTTTTGTGAGCCACAAAAGACCCTAAAATTTTGCACTCGAAGAACCGGACCAGAAAATACTGAACCGACCTAATAAATCCAACCCGGAGCCAGTTTTCTTTTCTGCTAACAATTTTTCTTTTTTAGCTTTTTATTATCCAACTCAAGTACTTTTAAGCCCAACTTTTGTGCACGAAAAGTTAACTCCTTTAACTTTAATTGTGTAAAAATTTACATAATTTTAAAAGCTCTATTTATTTTTTAAAAATTACCAATCTACCCTAGTTTGTCATAAAACCATATATCCTATAGTTTTTGACAAATTGGGATCAAATTGGATATTTTGTTACTTAGGGTTATTGTTGTGAATTTGTGATAAACTTTTACTCATTTACGATGCTATCTCTATTCTAAACAGTTACAAATAGTTTTCTGAGCTTAAACAAAAATTATTTATTTAGCTTTTTTAATTTTATTGCATCTAGCATTATTTGAAAATCTACCTTTTTTTTTTTTTGTACTCTAGCTTGTTATATCTTTAGTGTTGGTTCGCCACAAGCAATCACACTTACTTATTTATTTTAAAATGTCACAAGTTACAACTTTTGAGCAAACTGTAATTATTACAACTACTGACATTTTAATATAAATCATAATTAAATTTCAAAGTATAGGTTAAGTTAGGGTGATTTCATTTTGTTAATATATATTCTTTTCTCATCACTCATTTCAAGTGCATCTCAAATGTGACTTCGTTTTAACTCTTTATTTGACCTAAGGATTTTTTAAAGTTTATTTACAAACATGTTTACTATTCATCCAATTCTTCAGGGTGAATCCCACAATTTTCTTTTTTTTTTTCTTTACCTTACTCTTACCTCGCTCTCTTCTCTCTTCTCTCCTCTCTTTCCTCTCTCTATCTTTTTCACATAATTTTTTAAATTTCTTAATTAAAAAAAAGTCTTTATTTTTTATCTAAATTTTCTCCTCATCATTACAAATTACTAATTAAATATAAATAATTATTAAAAATGTATTTTTATTTTTATCCTATAGTTTTAATAAAATTTTTATAAAAATACTTTTTTATTCTATAATTTTACTTTTTAAAAATAAATTATCTAGGAATGTTTTAGATATAATACTATTATTTAAATTAAAACTCTTAACCTAAATTAGAGCACCATAATAGTTTTCTTAATTGATAAAAAATTCTTCTCTCACTTCCTCCACATGTCATCTACAATTATTTTTTTTTAAAGTTTAAACAACAAACAAAAAATAATTTTATCTTTTTTTATTAATAGCTAAAAATATATATATATAATTTTATGATTTGAAGATAAAAAAAATAATATTTTAAACTAATTTATATTAAAATTTAAGAAATTAGTCTTTAAAAAGGTTAACGTATTAAAAAAAAATTGATTTTCAAACTAATCATATTTAAAGTAAAAAGATAAACTATGTTTCCTCCAAAATTTAATAAAATTAAATTATTACAATAAATAATATAAATATACAGTAATCTGAATAAAAGTGTATATCATATTCGTTTTGAGTGGTATTAAAAAATAAACCTTCATTTTGAACTTAATTATTTTAAAATAACATAAATATTTAATATTTTATGTTTTACTTAGTTATTTAAACTTTCAAAGAATATATTATTCTCATATTAATCAAACTAAAGATAATCCATTGCATATATACATTAGTTAGAAAAATAAAATCTTAAATTAAAAAAAATATTTTATTAAGCTTGGTTAACAAATCTTAAATTAAAATTTTAAAATTGACGAAGACAAGTTTTTAATAAAATTGTAAAATATTCATAAAATAATATAATTTATAACCTCAATTTTAGGATTGAGAGAAACAAATTTATACTATATCTAAAATAATATAAACACAAAAACCTAAAGTTTATTTGAATCCATTCAAATTAGTGGATTGCATGTAATATTTTAAAAAAATATTCTAAAACTTTCTTTTAATTAAAAACTATCTCAGACAAGTGAATAAGTAATGTGAGACATATTGAAAAACAATGTGGGTACTTTATTTGCAATTTTTTTCCCTTTAAAGAACTGGGTAAAATATACCTAAATTAATAAAAAAAATCTAAAACTTAAATTCATGAGAACAAATTCTTAATAACTAAATCTTGAGACATGGTAGAAAACAAACTGTAAAAAAAAAAAAATTGAAATCAATGACTTCATAACTCCTACTCCTGCAACTCTTTGTGTCAAACACAAACTTCCTCACTTCAGCTTAAACAAATCAACATCCTAAATACAAACTTTCAAACTCGACTTTCTAACTCCAACTTAAACAACTCATCACTCCAAATACAAACTCCCAAACTCTTCAAACTTCCTAACTCTCCCGACTTACGAACTCTTATCCCGCTTTCTGCAACTCCTTGTCTCAAAGAATCCATAATTCTAGCAATCCATTAAATCCACCAACAGTTAGTACAACTAAAATCTTTCTAAAGAGTAGAGAAAACCCAATCAGAATAATTACCAACACCGACACCGAACAAGTTTCAAGCTTTCAGCTTCAATTTCTTCTAGCAAATTTTATCGGTTCTAGGCTAATTGGGAGCGTTTATTAGACCCTCTTTAAATTCAAGACTTATTGATACTTTTTAAAAATTTAAGATTTATACTACTTTTAAAATTTTCTAGAATTATTAGATATAAAATTTAAAAATGTAGGACTATTAATCACTTTTAAAGTCTAAGGACCAAGTAAACACAAACATAAAAGTTACCTATAACTATTTGGTTTTTAGTTTTTAAAAATGAAACTTATACATATTACTTTCAAGTATGAGTTTTTGTTATCTATCTTTTACGTATGTTTTTAAAATCAAGCTAAATTTTAAAAATAAAAAAAATAGCTTTAAAAAACCTTCTCTTGTTTTTGGAATTTGGTAATTAAAAATTCTAATGAGTGGTGTACAAATAAAATAACCTAGTAACCTAAACAATATGGACTACCAAATCCAAATGTAAGGATTTAGTTGAGTTATTTTTTTATTTTTTTAATTTTGGTTAGATTAGAATTTTGGAGAATCATTTCGAGTCGATTCTCAGGTTAAATTTATGTTATGTTATGTTATTTGTATGCATACTTATAAATGAATTATTTGTCAACTTTTTATGCTTTTATTTTAGGATCGTAACAAATGTTAAGATGTTCTAAACTTTGAAATTTGATATTTAAATTTTATGTGATTTTAGTTATTAATTCAAACATAAATTATTTCAAATAATTAAATAAATTATAAAAAATTTAAAAAATCAACTTGACTTGACGACCCGACTCAATCCAAATATGACTAATAGTAGATCTAAAAAATCTTTGAACTCAACCCAACCCAAACCTAACCCGTATACACCCTTAATTCTAATGTTTTCCAAAGAAAGATGAACCTTATTGTAAGAAAATGATGAGAAAAATAACATAATTTTTAAAAACTAAATGATTATCATACAATTTTAGATATTAAACTTGTAATTTAACTTAAAATTAACTTTTTAACTTCAAAACTTTTCATTTATAATATTTTTTATTAAAAATTATTCAGTGAGACGATTGCAATGAAGTTGATAATTTTTTTATGGATTTGTATCTAATAGTTAGGACAGAGATTGAAATTATTGGATAACATCCCAGTCTTTATTATGCGGTAACTAGATTGTGACTGTGAGAGTCTCTAGTTGAATAATTTGTCTTTTTTTCCTTAAGAACCGTAGTTCTATTCCACGTGTCTTTCTGTAAGGCTCTAAGCATTACATCCTTCATCTCGTCAAATCTGCTCAGAATTTGCAGCAGGTTGAACATTTTGCGTCCAATTTTGATTCTGATGACCAAATATCAATACATTTTCGAGGTGATTTGATGGACTGAGCAGTGAAGAAACTGTATGATCTTAAGAATTGAAGGTTTCTTCTTCCTTCCGATTCCGCATGGCTCTCCCTTCTCCATCGGAGCGGTTCCAATGAGCTAAGGTGAGAATGAATGCTTTTTATGCAATTTGCTCTCGATTTGGTTCGACTAATTTGCTTTTTTCACGAATAGGTTTGCGTTTTAGTGTTAATTTTGAAATGGAGAAGATGATCAGCTCGTGTTCTGTCGTAGGAATTCTTGTGAATTTGTTTCTGCTTCGTTTTGACTTCTATCTAGGTTTTCTCTGAGCTAATTTCGTGTTTTAAGAACTGATGGATTATGATAACTTCTTATTAATGGCCGGCTTTTCTCGTATGTTTAATAATTTCCCCAAAGATAAAGCTGAACTTTCGCAAATTAATCGCAAGAGAAGCGAGGAGAAACCGGAAACGGAGGGAAGAAGCAAGATACTTGTGAATTGTGATCTATGCTCCTCAAGTTTGTATGCTTTCAGTGTAATTTTAATAGGTGAGTTTAATGCATTGGCTTTCGACCATTATCTCTGAGATTGTGTGTGAAGAGGCTTCGATTTAGCTATAAGCTTTGTTCTCCATTTTCATTCACCTATTTCAAAGTTTGTCTAGGGTTCTGGTTAAAGATACTTCTATTAAGCTTTCGGAAAGGGAGAAAACGATACTTGAGCTTTATTTCTCCACTGAAGGTATTTATACAAGATGAGCTGAATAACAACTTAACTAAAATACAACCGTAGTTCAACCTCTCTAATAACTAACCTAATTACATTAGGGATTTTCCTAATATTCCCCCCTCAAGTTGGGCTGTAAACATTTGAAATACCCAACTTGGAAAATGGAAATAGCAGGATATAAGAGAGTAGCAGGAAGTGGTTTTGTGAACATGTCCGCTAACTGAAGTTGACTACGTACTGGGAGAAGCTTCAAAAAACCAGAAGATATCTTGTCCCGGATGAAGTGGCAATCTAGTTCGATGTGTTTTGTTCGTTCGTGGAACATGGGATTTACAGCAAGATGGATTGCAGCCTGGTTATCACAGAAAAGAAGAGCAGGGGCAGTGCTTTGAATTTGTAAATCCTTAAGAAGGTATGAAAGCCACATTAACTCACAAGTTGCCAAGGCAATGGCTCGGTATTCGACCTCAACTGAAGATCTGGAAATGGTGCTTTGCTTCTTGGATTTCCAGGAGACAAGTGAATTTCCAAGAAAAACACAGAATCCTGTGGTTGACTGTCTAGTGTCGGGGCAAGACGCCCAATCAGAATCGGCAAATGCCTTCAGCTGAAAGGTTTTTGTTGGGGAGAAAGTGATCCCTTTCCCTGGGGATGATTTTAAGTAACGTAACAAATGATGGGCAGATGCCATATGGGATTTGCACGGGTGAGAGACAAATTGGCTGAGCTTGTTCACAGTAAAGGTGATGTATGGGCGTGATACGGTTAGGTAAAGTAGTCTGCCCACCAATCTTCTGTATGTAAAAGGATCTTGGAGAAGATCAACTGTGGAGGCTTGAAGTTTGACCTTAGGATCCATAGGCAACGCCTCTGTTTTAGCACCTAATAGGCCAGCATCTTCTATCATATGCAAGGTGTAATGGCGTTGGGACACAAACACACCCTTGCTGGATCGAGCAAGCTCTAGACCAAGGAAGTATCGTAGAGACCCGAGGTCTTTTAATTTGAATTTTGCATTGAGTACTTCTTTGAGAGCATTGATGGTAGATATGTTTGCACCGGTGATGATTATATCATCAACATAAACCAATAAAGCCACAAAGTCGGATCCAACACCTTTAACAAACAAAGAATAGTCTGATTTTGTTTGGGTAAAACCAAAGGATAGCAAAGTAGTAGAGAACTTTGCAAACCATTGTCTGGATGCTTGTTTGAGACCGTATATTGGCTTGTTCAAGCGACAAACGAGCTTGTCTTTAGGGCTAAAAACACCACTAGGTTTATAGCCAAGAGGAAGATCCATGTATACTTCTTCTACCAAGTCGCCATGTAAGAAGGCGTTATTGACATCAAGTTGGACCAAGGGCCAGTTATAGGACACAACCATGGTTAAGACTACCCGTACAGTGACTAGTTTGGCCACTGGGGAAAAAGTTTCGATAAAATCAAGCCCCTCTTGCTGAGTGTAGCCTTTGGCTACTAAACGTGCTTTGTATTGTTCGATTGAGCCATCGACACGATGTTTTATCTTATAAGTCCATTTGCATCCAATACTATGCTTGTCATGGGGTAGTGGAACAACCTTCCATGTATTGTTAATTTCCATGGCATGAAGTTCAACCTTCATAGCTTCCTGCCAGTGATCAAAAGGAACAACTTGGTGGTAAAATTGGGGTTCATAGGTGGATGAAACCTGAAGGGAAAAGGCACAAAATGAAAGGGGAAAGTCTACGATATGATAAATGGTGATGTAAGGGGTAGCGGGTAGAATAGACTGGCAAAGGCTTGTGAGAAAGGAGGTTGCAGTGATAGTCTTTAAGATAAGAAGGAACTTTGGTTGGTCTGGATGACTTTCTCAATGGTAGGCAAATGGATGAGGGGTCGGAAGTGGAGGCATTATGGCTAGGAGAAGGGATAGGATTATCATTATGGGGTGAAGAGGAGTAGGGGATGGCTGGCTGGGTTGATCAACAGGAGCAATGGGAGAGACGGGTGGAAGATTAAAGGGCATAGTGGGCTGAGGTTGGTATGGGATGTCAATATTGCAGGACTTAGGAAGGACAAGGCTAGGTAAGAAATCACATTGCTCACCGTGTAAGGTAACTTTGTGAAAAGGAAAAATTCCTTCATGAAACACAACATCTCGAGATAAAAGAAACTTCTTGTTTTCGATATCAAAAACTTTGAACCCCTCTACTCCTGGTGGATATCCCACAAACACAGCAGGGAAGGCTCGTGGTGTGAACTTAGTCCGTTGATTAGGCAAAGTAGAGACAAAGCATAAGCAGCCAAAGGCTTTTAGTAGTGAATAATCAACAGGTATGCCATATAACAATTCATATGGAGTCTTCCATTTTAGTACTTGTGAAGGTGTTCGGTTAATGAGATACACAACAGTCAGAACGCATTCGTCCCAAAACTGAATAGGTAATCTCGATTGAAAGTACAATGCCCTAGCCACATTTAAGATATGCTGATGTTTTCGCTCTACTACGGAATTTTGTTCAGGTCGGCCTACACATGAGTATTGATGCACTACGCCTTTATTACGTAAGAAATCAGTAAACATGAGTTCGGGTGCATTGTCAGATCTAAATGCTTTTATAACCTTGCTATACTGTGTTTCAACATAAGCAAAAAATTGAGGAACAATTCGTAGAACATCAGACTTCTTTCTAAGCATGAAAACCCAGGTGTATCTACTATAATCTAAGAAGCACGGACACTTTAATTTGGCTAGCGTGTTCGTGTCCGACACATGACGGACACTTGGACACTCCGACACTTGTTGGACACGTATCGGACACTTGTTAGCATTATAGATATGTTAGAAACTAGTTGTACAAAGTCAATATAGGTCCAGTATTTGTTAGCCACATAATGAGCACTTGTCAAGTATACTAAATAGGTACATGTAATATAGGACAAAAATAACGAATTTTGAGAACGAAATACATCAAAATCATTTTTTTTTAAGCATATAGATACATAAACTCATTAACTTTAAATTTCTTTCTAATATAAAAATGATATATATTTTAAAAAATGTATATTTTATAAACGTGTCCTAGCCGTGTCCGTGTCCTAGATTTTTAAGAAATGACGTGTCGTCGTGTCCGTGTCGTATTGTATCCGTGTCTCGTATCCATATCCATGCTTCTTAGACTATAATCATCCACCAAGGTTAAAAAATACTTGTAGCCAACATGTGAAACAGTAGAAATAGGACCCCAAACATCAGCATGGATGAGATCAAAAACATGTAGCGAGCGATTATAATGAGATACAAAGGTTAACCGTTTTTGCTTCGCTAATGGGCATATGTCACAGAGCAAGTCTGCAGAGCTGGATATCTGTAAAGGCAGAACATCGTTCAATGTTCAGTCTATTGGAAGACGGATGACCCAATCGAGAGTGCCACAAGGAGGCTGCGCACGGTCGAATCACTGCACAGACTTGTTTCACCAAAGGAGGGGGAACTACATTTTCCAGAATGTATAATCCTTTTTGGACTTTACCCTTGCCAATCGTCCTCAAAGTGGACTTTTCCTGGATAACACATGAATTAGCAGAGAAACTAGCAATAATTGAATCATCCGAGGTTAAGGCACTGACGGAGAGGAGATTGTAGTTGAATTCAGGTACATATAACACACGCTTTAGAACAATCGAACCACAAAGCGTAATAGAGCCGACAAAATGAACAGGAATTCGTTTCTTATCTGGCAGTACAACTGAAGTATGGACGGATTCTAGAGTAGTAAAGGTTGCCCGTGAAAAACAAATGTGCGTTGAAGCACCAGAGTCATTCACCCATTCAGAAATGACATTAGTGTTGTGAAGGCTAATACCTGCAACATGAGAGTTGATAGCATCAACATCTGTTTTTACGGCTGCAAGCTTCGATTGAAGCATATTGAGGATGTTGTGGCATTGAGTGAATGGATCATCTGAGGAAGCCTCAGTAGACAACTGATTCACATTCTGCTGATTATTTCGTTGACGATAACCTGGAGGATAGTCGTGAAGTTTATAGCATTTGTCGACAGTGTGCCCCTATTTTCAACAGTGAGTGCAGATAGGTCGATTGCTTCTCTGGCGTGTTCCCTGTTGCAAGTGCTGATTTGGTGTTTTGGTAGGGGTTGGCGGATTAGCAACAACCAACGAAAATGCTGGTGAATTTGATGATGACGCAGTCTTCTGTTCTTCTTCTTGAACCACCAAGGAAAATACCTTGTTCACATTTGGAGGAGGATCCATCAATCAAATTTGCGATCGAGCGGGGCCATATTTGTCATCGAGTCCCATTAAGAAACTCATGAGATATTCAAACTGTATGAAATTTTCGATGGCTTTAATTCCTCTACAAGAGCAAAGACCACAAGTACATCCAGGTCTGTAAGAAGCCTATTCGTCCCAAAGACTCTTGATCTTGGAAAAATACATTGTCACCGATTCTTGATCTTGTTTAATTGTGGTAAGGCCTCGCTTCAAATGAAAAATCCTTGGTCCATTGCGTCTCTGAAAACGTTCCTTCAAGTCTAACCAGATCGCACGGGCGGAATCGGTAAAGATTATGCTAGAAGAGATACCTTTAGACACTGAATTGAGAATCCAAGCGATCACCATGTGATTATTCCTTGTCCACAATGCAAGAAGCTCGCCATCTGGTTTTGGTATGCTCCCGTCGATGAACCCTAACTTATTCCGGATGGTGAGGGCTATCAACATAGATCTGCTCTAGGTGACATAGTTGTCATCTATTAGTAATTCAGAAACCAAGACTAAATTTGAAGTATCGCTATGGTGAAGATAGAAAGGGCTTTGAGAGTTATCGGTTACGACTGGGTCCTGACGAACGGAGGAAGGAGTCACATTGAATTGGGCGTCTGTCTCCATTGACGACGAGGGAATGAAGAGAAAAAACGCCAAAGAATTGCGGAAATGGTTACAGCTCTGATACCATATTAAGCATGAGGAAAGGGAGAAAACGATACTTGAGCTTTATTTCTCCACTGAAGGTATTTATACAAGATGAGCTGAATAACTTAACTAAAATACAACCGTAGTTCAACCTCTCTAATAACTAACCTAATTACATCAGGGAGTTTTCTAATAACTTCCATATTCTATCCAAACGCATATAAAAGGCAAGATCCTAATCATACATCCTGATATATACCTTGATCATTCTATTCTAACCACACACACAAAAGAAAAAACTTGGATAATGAATGGTTGTCCTTGTCTAGAATCTTGCTAATGTGGTGTCAAAGGTTAACGTCGAGATATGACGCTATTGTGCTTTGAAAGTTGTACTACAAGAAGTTATATTCTTGTTATAATGTTGGAAATGTGGAACTGCTGCAATCTTCTCTTTGGACAACATGTTTTACACTGTTTGTCGTCTAATATTTCTTGTGTTCTTTGATTTAATATCTATCAATTTACTGTATATTGTTTGACGTCTAACAATTTACTGTAAACCTTAAGCTTTATTGCTATAGGCTTCTTCTATTTAAATTGATAACCTATTGTCACAACTATAAATAGTATAAGTATGAAGAATGGCGAGGGGTTTTGGAATTATGAGAAGTTTTCCCTTAGGAAAGTATTGCTGAACAAGAAAAAATGGTCGTGAGTGGAGATTCTATGGTCGCTGGTGGAACTGGGAAGTCTGACGTTTGGTTTGGTAATAGACTGATAGCCTTCTTATTTTATTGTACGATTGAAATCTGCTCAAAATTTGTTTTTGATTTAAAGACATGGATAATAGTTTTTTAATCTTAAAAGCTCATTTGATTGGATAATTTTTGAAAATAATCGTTCTAACAAAATGGAAATATTGCTTCTCATATAGAAAGCATTCCCATTAGTTATCTTTCCTTTTGAAAACATCCATCAAAATGGATATATATCCATGTCCTGACCTTTATTGTTCATAAGCTAACATTTAGGGGTTGTTTGGGTCGTTGAGTGGGTTATAATAACAGGGGGTTATAATAGTCTGTGAAACATATAATATTATTTAAAATGCAGAGTAATATAGTCTGAAGTTATAATAGTCTGTGTTTGGGGTGTAGAGTATTTCACAGGTTATTATAACACGAGTTATAATAACCAGTGGGTCAAACAAGCCCTTAGTGTTCATATATCCATGCGTATCTTTTGAGTGTTAATTTGAATGATACAGACATTTATATTGTTGGTGAGCAGATTTCCTGACATTTATTGTTCATATATCCATGTGTATCTCGATCTAAATACTATCAAAATTGTCTTGTTGGTGTTACTTGATCTCTCTAATATATGCATTATGTATCTCTTCAAAATTTATACTTTTCAGATGGTTCAGAAATCCATAGACTCCAAATTCAGTGAATATGGGCATGGAAATTCTGGGAAGGACGTGCCTTCTCATGAAAAGCAACAGCAGATTTCTGGAAAGAAGACAGCATTAAGGGAGTTGCAAAATGATAATAGGGTCGAAGCTTCCAATTGTACTGGAAGCTCTCCTCTTCTGAAGGAAAGAGGTACCAGCAGTGACTTCATTAAAGTTTCTGGTAGCAAGAAACCCTCACCAGTCTGCCCAACAAGTCCACCTCATCTCCATTCTTCAACTTCTAATCCTGCAAATGGGCATCTTGTTTACGTCCGTAGAAAATCTGATGTGGATATAGGAAAGAGTAGCCCCTGTGATAGTTCAAGCATAAAAACTGATTATCCAAGTCTAAGTAAACTTGGTCAACTAGCTGAAACTGTGCATCTAAAATCCCAGGTTAAGGAGCTACAGAATCATTGCTTTCCAGCATTTGCTTCTTTTCCAATGGTGTCTCCCATGAATGCATCCGGAAAGCCTTCAGTTCCTCATCACATTGGAAAGTATGGCATTCATTTAGCCACAGCAGAATCGAACTTTCATTCTGCCCCTTCTACTCTCCCTTCGGTAGGTATCCCAACGGGATGGAAAAATTTGCAGTGGGAAGACAGATATTGTCAGTTGCAGTTGTTATTGAATAAATTGGACCAATCAGATCAACAAGATTATCTTCAGGGTATGGTTTTCATTTAAGAAAGTGCTTCATCTTATACTTTTTCCTGAAATAGTTTGAATGAACCTTATTTGCTTCATGAATAACTTTACACATTTATCAGTGCTTCGATCGCTGTCATCAGTTGAACTTAGCAGGCATGCAGTGGAATTGGAAAAGAGATCCATTCAGCTCTCGCTTGAGGAAGGTAGTTCAATATCTGGTTTTACATAGCTTCGCTTTCCATTTCTGTGATCTTGGGGAAACTATTACAGTTTGCAAAATGAATCGTTGACAAAATCTTAGGTTTGATTCCATTATTTTTTGTTCATTGTGGCCTTATATATTTCCATATTAGTTCAAACTTTTGACTTGCCATGGTGATTTTTCATCTTTAGGCTGAAGAAGTATTGGATTTGGACTTATCAAGGTTGGATATAATTTTGTGATTCAAGAGCTTAAAGATCAAACTTTTGTGAAAGTTGTAGCTAAAAAAAGAAAAAAACTTTTGTGAAAGCATTTATTGTTAATATGTTAGTTGAAACCTTATCCCTCCTTATCTTAAGCTTCCTCTCTGTTGGGTTTTGACTTGCAAACATAGAAAGAATATCTAAACTGTCAGATTACAAAACTAAAGGAGTAGGAAAAAGTTTCAAATTTGTTATGAATGTTGCTTGGGCACAGAACAGTTACGCTTTTGAAAAAGACCGAAATGCTAAAACACATATGGAGAAAGACAATTGTCAAGGATCTGATTGGATGAAAAAGGTATCGGCTTTTCATGAGCATTTAACATTCCATATAAAAACGAAAGACTTGCCATTTGATGAACGTCAAGACAGTCATCATTCTAGGAAGTATATAACTAATCTTTTTCTTTGAAATTTTCACTTGTGCACTATTAAAATATAGCTAGATTCATAGCAAAACGCTGTAAATCTCCTTAGAACTCAAGGCTATAGTTGTACAACCTTTACAACAGATCCTGTTCAAGTAAGGTCGTAAAACGTTGTAAATCTCCTCGACGTAAGTTTTAAGCTTCTTTTTTTTAATATTTATATATTTGTTATTTCAGCCTAGTGGTAACTTCTACAACTATGGCTCTGCACCAAGCATACATTTCTGCTCAACCTCTTATTCTTTACTTCCTTGTCATGCATCAAGATCTCATCAGCTATGAAACATCAGACAGTTTCCTTTTGCTTTAGAACATGATAAAAATTACTTAAAATTCCTCTTTTCTTCATGACAGCAAAAGAGTTGCAGCGAGTCGGGGTTTTGAATGTGCTGGGACATCCTGTGAAGAATATCAAAGCATCATTGGCTCATCAAGACGGATCGGAAATGTAAGAGTATGCACATAACATATTTTTATTTTTCACCCTGTTGTTCTTCAAGTAGGACGAAGATAGCGTACGTTACCGCGGTTGCATCGCATGTTCAGAACCAGCAATTCTCAGTTGCCAACAACCAGATGCTTGCTGGTTTCTTGTAATATTCTGCCTACTATTTCTCCCTCTAATAAAATTGCTGATGTGTTTTGCAAAAGTTGTAAAAAAAGATTGCAACTTTATTGACTGTTACCAAGAAGAAAAAAGGAAACATAATCCCACTCGTTTCATTTCACTTTCCTCAGCTTCCCTTTTCTTTATCCTTCCAGACAGATCCATGACACGTGTTAATGAGGGAGAGAGAATATGTGGTATTATTGCATCAAGATCCATGCATATACATGAAATCCCTCAGATATATATAAAGGTTATTTACAATGCAAAGTAGTTATAACTAATCCAACTGATCATCTATTTAGTTAATACTCCCCCTCAAGTTGGAGAGAGCAAATTAGCAACTCCCAACTTGGCCATTAAAGAAGACAGAATTGAATCAGGCAAGGCTTTCGTGAACATGTCGTCAAGTTGTAAATTGGAGCGAATAGGAAGGAGTTTAAGAGATCCGTCTGTAATTTTGTCCCGAACAAAGTGACAATCAATCTCTATGTGTTTTGTCCTCTCATGGAATGTGGGATTGGAAGCAATGACAATGGCGGCTTGATTATCACAATAGATGATAGCCGGATTAAGAACTTTGAGCTGGAAGTCACGAAGTAACTGTCACTAGTGACAATTGCTAATCCTCTTTATTCAGCCTCTGCGGAAGACCTTGAGACTGTGGCTTGCTTTTTGGTCTTCCATGAAATTAGGGTGTCACCCAAAAAGACACAAAATCCAGTGACAGATCTCCGAGTATCCAGGCAAGCTCCCCAATCAGCGTCCACAAAAGCCTTGAGCTGAAATAAAGAAGTAGGATGCAAGAATATACCTTGCCCTGGTGCACGCTTCAGATACTTCAGTAAATGAAAGGCAACTTTCATATGAGTAGATGTTGGCCGTTGAAGAAACTGACTAAGCCTGTGGACAACAAAGCATATATCAGGTCTTGAGATTTGCAAGTATAGGAGGCGACCAACTATTCTTCTGTAAAGTGTGGCATCCTCATCGGATAAAGGATCACCATTGGCTTTGGACAATCGAACGTTAGGATCCATGGGACACTGTGTGGGCTTGGCATCAAGAAGACCAGTGTCCTTCAATATTTGGAGGCAATACTTGCCCTGGGACAGATATAATGATTGCTTCGAGCGTGCTAATTCGAGACCAAAGAAGTACTTCACAGGGCCTAAGTCCTTAAGATGAAAGTGAGACTTGAGGAGATTTTTGATAGCACAAATGGTTGTACTAGAAGGACCAGTTAACAATATGTCATCGACATATACTAGCAATGCTACAAAAGTATTACCATGTCCATGAGTGAACAAAGAGTAGTCAGACTTAGACTGTATGAAACCATTCTGTAAGAGCACCGTAGAAAACTTTGTGAACCATTGTCTCGACGCTTGTTTAAGGCCATAAAGGGATTTGTTCAATTTACAAACAAGCTTCTCCCCCTGTCCTGAAACTTTGTAACCCAAAGGAAGGGTCATATAAACCACTTCGAATAAATCCCCATGTAGAAAGGCGTTGTTTACATCCATTTGAGCTAATTCCCAATTAAAGGAGACAGCTAAGATGAGGAATACCTTTACTGTGACCAATTTAGCCACTGGTGAAAAAGTGTCGAGATAGTCAACTCCTTCTTGTTGATTGTAGCCTTTGGCCACTAAACGCGCTTTGTACCGATCAACTGTCCCATCAGGCTTGTATTTGATGCGGTAGACCCATTTGCATCCAATGGCATGGTGATCCTGTGGTAAAGGAACAACAGTCCAAGTTTTGGTGCGCTTCATTGCTTGAATTTCTTCATCCATCGCAGCCTGCCAATGGAGAAACTTTACAGCTTGATGGAAGAAAGATGGCTCGTAGGCTGTGCTGATATTCAAAACAAATGATTTATGAGTCGGAGTGAAGCAAGCATATGACACATAGTTGGCAAGAGGATATAGCGCAGTCGAGGATGACAGACGAGTAGCTAGTTGATTGCAGTGAAAGTCCTTCAAATAAGAAGGTGGGTGGCGTTGTCGAGTAGTTCTTCTTGGAGCTTCATTTTGTGCGAGAGTATTTTCATGTACTTGGTCAGGGGCTCGGCCAGAGAATTCAATCTGTGGAATATGCAGATCTTTATTTGTGATAGAAATGTCTTGAGCAGGGGAGGGTAAAACAAACTGAAATAGAAACTCGTCTGTGGGTTGTTGGCTTGCCTTGAAAGAGTGAAAGGGGAACAAATGTTCAAAAAACGAAACGTCTCTCGATATGAAGAAGCTCTTCTTCGTGACGTCATATAATTTGTATCCCTTTATGCCAACCGGATAGCCCATAAAAACACATGGTCGGGGTCAAGGATCGAATTTAGATCGGTGAACAGATAAAGTGGAGGCATAGGCAAGACACCCAAATACACGCAACATAGAGTAATCAACAGCATTGTGAAACAACATAGTAAATGGAGTCGTATTGCCTAACAAGACCATTGGTGTTCTATTGATTAAATGAGTAGCAACTAGAACACATTCTCCCAAAAAGGCATAGAAACATTGACTGAAACATAAGGGCTCGGGCAACATTCAAAAGGTGCTGGTGTTTCCTCTCAACCACAGAATTTTG
Organism: Trichosanthes cucumerina; assembly: GCA_036507285.1. NCBI lineage: Eukaryota > Viridiplantae > Streptophyta > Magnoliopsida > Cucurbitales > Cucurbitaceae > Trichosanthes > Trichosanthes cucumerina. Next base: position 8,901,139 of record CM071839.1, on the reverse strand, counting down.
TTGAGGTGTGTGAACACATGAAAACTGATGCAATGTACCCTTAGAAGCAAAGAAGTCGGTAAAACTTAACTCATGCGCATTGTCTGAACGAAAGTTCTTAATAGTTGTGGAGAATTGAGTTTCGACTAGTTTAAAGAAACGTGGTATAATGTGCAAAGCATCATGTCTGTTCTTCATTAAAAAAACCCAAGTGTACCTTGAATGATCATCAACAAGAGTGAGAAAGTAAGAGTGTCCAACATAAGTAGGGGTACATTGAACTAGATCAAAGTTGTTATCAGCCATATGATTAAAAGAGGGAAAAGAAAGTCTTCTTTGTTTAGCTAGAGGGCAAATACGACAAGTATCATGCTTATTAGAAACAGAAAAGTTTAAAGAGTCTTTCAAAACTTGAAGTTTCATAGGAGAGGGGTGTCCCATCCTTTGATGTCAGGTTTCAAATAACACATTGCATACTAGAGCAGTAGTTAGTAGCAACGGTTTTGTGTGAAGCAGATATAGCCCTGTATGAAAATCAACCTTCCCAGTCATCTTCAACTGTAACTTGTCCTGAAGCAAACATTTGTCTCCAACAAAGTTAATAGAATACCTATCGTCTTTCAAAAGAGCACTGACTGACAAGAGGTTGTAGGAAAAGGTAGGAACAAGCAATACATTAAGTAAGACAATATCTCCTTGCAGTCGAATATCACCAATGAAATCAACTTGAATGCTAGACTTTGTAGGAAGAATAACCGAAGTATGTAAAACAGGGCGCAAATTGGAGAACAAAGTACGGTCATAACATATATGGCTTGAGGCGCCAGAGTCAACTACCCAAGAATGATATTCTCTTCTTGTGTTAACAGATAGATTAGTAGAGTAGTAAGTACCTGCGACATGTTGAACGTCTGCAGGAGGTGGATTAACAAGTTTGGGAACATTCACGTGTGATTGTAGCATCTCCATGAGTTGCGAGTATTGAGTGGTGCTCAGGCTAGCAAAGAAATCTGGTTGGGTAGAGCCGTCTTCACTATGGTGTCCAGTAGTTGTGGGATGTGTCTGTGATTTATTGTCGTTGGATCGATAACTGGGGGGTAACCATGAAGTTTGTAGCAACGATCAACAATATGGTCGCGAATTCCACAATGACTACATATAGGTCTCTGTCCATCCTTCTTCTTTGGCCGATCATTGCTCCGTTTGGGAGTGTCCGTTGGAGCAAGTAAGCTGACAGACTCAACTGACGATGAAATTGATCGAAGCGATCTTTGATGTTCTTCTTGGACAACAAGAGAGAACACCTTATTGATTGGAGGCAACGGGTGAATTAGTAGAATCTGTGCTCGAATAGCTGCGAAGGACTCATTGAGGCCCATCAGAAATATCATCACAAATTCAGAATCAAGAAATTCGATAAGATCTTTCAGTCCATCTCCTGAACACTTATCGAGAGGCCAGTATTCTACTAATTCTCGCCAAATAGTTGTAATTCTTGCATAATAAGTTTCAACAGATGACAAACCTTGAGTTGTTGTAACCAAACTCTTACGAAGCTGATAAACTCGAGGACCGTTTGTTTATCGATACCGTTCCTTCAATTCGTCCCAAAGATCTTTAACACATCCTGTGTAGACGACACTGGCTGCAATTTCTTTGGAGACAGAGTTCAAGATCCAAGAAGCGATGATGTCGTTGTTGCACTGCCAGACGGAAATCAAGGAACCATCGGGACGATGGATCGCTCCGTTGACAAATCCCAATTTGTTCTTGCCAGATAAGGCAAGCATCATGGTCTTGCTCCATGAAATGTAATTGTCGGCACCAAGAAGTGGCTGAGTGACCAAAGTAGCGGTCGGAGTTACGGAATGATAGAAAATATACGAACTGAGTTGATTTTCGAGAGCAGTTGCATCCATGGCTGGTTCGCGAAGCATAGGGGAACTTTCCATGGGTTGAAATCGCGAAGAAGACGAATAGAGGTTGGGACTCCACTGCTAAAATTAACACGTAGGAGAACAAAAATCTTTGCTCTGATACCATGACACGTGTTAATGAGGGAGAGAGAATATGTGGTATTATTGCATCAAGATCCACGCATATATTTGACTAATCCAACTGATCATCTATTTAGTTAATAATCCACTTCCCATATAAATCCTTCTTTTCTATTCTTATTGGCGAATGTGTTTCTGATTTGGATTTGTTTTCTTGTATTTGATTGAGTTTATGTTGATTAACAATTGCAATGATGGAAAGTTACGAGAACCAAAATAAAGTTTAAATGTTCGAAGGTCAAAGTGCAGTTAAGGCTAAATATATTGAATGATAACTAATCTTTAGGTTTTTCTTAATTTAGTCTTTAATTTTTTAAAATTTTCAAATTTAATCTCAGTGTATTCAGAATTCTCAATTAGGTCATTTCATATAGATTTTTTTTTTTAACAATATGTGGAGTGGAAGATTTGAACCACTAACCTCTTGGCTGAAGGTATATACTTTATGTTAGTCTTGTTGGCTTTATTCATGAAAAATTTAGCATATCATTAAATTATTATTTTGTTAAATATATTTGGACATTGGTCTAGCCACTTGAAAGCAATTAATTTTGTAGCGAGTCAATTTTTTGGATAATTGTTGAGTTTTATATACTAAATAGCATTCAAATGACATTCATTTTGTTTTTTTAAAGAAGAACACTTCTCCCCTCTTTATTAGAAGGAATTTTGCAGCTGACACCACCAAAAAATTGACAAGTATTTAATTTTCTGAAAAAAAAAAGAGAAAAATATCTCTTTTCTATAAATGTTTTTGCATTTCTCTTACCTATTTGTCAAAACTTAAGAGATCTCATCTTAGGTTGATTGGTAGGTAAGTATTTTTCATTTCTTATGGAATGACCTAATAGAGAGTTTTTTTTTTTTTTTATTTTTTTATTTATTTTTTTTTATTATTTAGTATAAGTAAAATTTAGAATATAGACTTTCAAGTTTGTATCAGATAAGTCTTTAAACTTTAAAAAGTTTCTAATAGGTCCCTGAACTACTGATTTTGTATCTAATAAGTCCATAACTCTAATAAGTCCATACACTTTTGATTTTGTATCTTTTAAGTCATTCAACTTTCAATTTTGTGTTTAATAGATCCTTGACCTATTCGACGTTTTTTAAAATTTATGAACCTAATAGACATGAAATAGAAAGTTTAATATACTTTTAGACACAAAATTCAACTATATGTCTAATAGATTTATTAATTTTTAAAAAAATTAAATGTGTCGAGGCCCATTAGATACAAAATTGAAAAGTTCGAGAACCTATTAGATAATTTTTAAAGTACAAGGACCTATTAGACACAAAGATAAAAATTTAGAGACGGAACTTGTAATTTAACCTAATAATTACCTAAAAGATTAGGAACCTTTTTGGCATCTTTACCCTAAAATCAAAGGTCATAAATTTGCCTGTCACATGACTTTAGGCAATGAAAATGGTATATAGTTGTTATTCAATTGGTGAGGTTAGTCCTTACCTCAAAACACCTAGAATTGGATGTATGTGTCTCAATTGTCAATCAGGTTCCATTTGTGAAACTAGACCATTCATCTGAGCTTGAATAAGTTCAACAATAAAAGTGAACTTGAGCATAGTTCAACCGATTAAAAACATATATATACTATCGACTAATGATTAGAGGTTCGAATCTCTCTCATCTCACGTGATATTAAATTTTGAATAAAAAAATGCATCAATAAAGATAAGACTCTTTGGGGTTGTTTGGGGTGCAGAGTTGAATCGTAGCCGGTAGGGTTTTGTCTGAGGGTTCTCAAGCTCAGGAATTAGAAAAGCGTGTTTAGGGTGCGGTGTTCAAGCACAGGAATTAGAGATTTGTGTCTTGGGTGCAGTTTTCTGAACTCTAGGTTTGGTACAGTTTTGTTTCACATTTTTTCTTTTAGGTATTTTATTCCTTTCAAATTTTTGTAATTGATCTTATGTGAATTGTAGAAGTTAATGTCTAACAGAGATCAATTTTTTAAGTAACTTTTTCATGAAACTTTCAATTTAGGTAGTTGTTGAGGAATAGAAAAATAGTTTTAAACCTTTAGAATAATTTTTAGCATTTAGACCCAACCCAACTATTCGAGTTGCAAATATCTTCAACCCAAACAACCCTAATTAAGTGATGAACCCAAATCTAACCCAACCATGAGACATTTGGGTTGGGTTAGTTTAGATTGATACGTAATATAAATATATATAAATATATATATATATATATATATTGAATTAAGATTAGAAACTTCATTTTAATTTATATTATGAATTTTTACCTTCCAAAAGACTCAAAAACTTATTTGAAAAAGTTATTGAAGAATAAATCATCTAAAAAAATTATAAAATTAAATAAATATATGTACATATAGTTGTTGTAATATAAGTAAAAAAATATTTTTCTAAAATTAATAGGAAGTTTGGGTTGGTTTGATTCGGTTCTAGGTTCAACCCAAACTATTTTTTCGTGAGCTCCACGAACCAACCCAACTCATAAAATTTTTTTTTTTTAACCCAACGAATTGGGTTGGGTTGATCGGATTTTTTGGGTCATGTTTTTTTAACACCCCTACCACGAGTTTACACATATAGATATATCATCCAAAAGTGTTGCAACTAACATGAAACAAAAGAACATAAAACACCTTTGTACGAAAGAATTTTTTTTTCATTTTTTCTAACTTTTAAAAAAGAAATTACAAAATTGAGTCATTTAAGTGTACATTTAAAAAAAATACCAAGTTGTTTTTCTTTTTTTAAAAAAAATAAAAATTTCACAAAGTTTAAAGGTGTTGAGAGTAGCATTAAAAATTGTTTATTAGCCATTTTTTAGTTTTATTTTAACCTTTTAAAAAATTGATTAGATTGTCAGATTGTTGGAGTGGTTGAGTTGATGAGGTGGTGGGATTGTCGAGGTGGTCGTTGGATTTTTGGTTGTCGGTGGTCATCGGGTCGTGTTGTTGTTGAAAAGGTCGTTGAGGCACCATCAGTGGTGGCTAGTCGCCGATGTGGTCGTCAGAGTTGTCGTTGTCTGTGGTCGCCGAAGTTGTCATTGGAGTTGTTGTCGAAGTGGTGGCTGAAAAATGGTAACGAAAAATGAAAGAGGAAATGAGAAACCAAGTGGTCACAAGAGGTAACCGTCAACGGTGGTTGAGTCCCTGGTGTGGTCGTTGTAGTTGTAGTTGTCGTTGTCGGGTGGTCGCTGGAGTTGTCATCGGAGTTATTGTCGAAGTGGTCACCGATAATGAAAAACGACAAATTGAAAAGGAAATGGAAAATCAAGTATTTTTCGGAGGCAGTCGTCAGCGATAGTCAAGTCACTGGTGTGGTCGTCGGAATTGTCGTTGTCGATGGTGTCGGGTGATCGCCAGAGTTTTCACCGGAGTTGTTACCAAAGTGGTCGCCGGTACGGTCGTCGGAGTTGTCATTGTCGGTGGTTGTTGAGTGGTCCTCGGAGTTGTTACCAAAGTGGTCGTCGGTGCGGTCGTCAGAGTTATCGTTGTCGATGGTCGTCAAAGTTTTTATCGGAGTTATCGTTGTCGATGGTCGTCGGTAGTCACCAAAGTTTTTACCGGAGTTGTCAAAGTAGTCGACAAATAAATGAGAAAAACATAGAACAAATTCCATAAGATTGAACTGTTGTAACTTATGGGGTTGTACTGTTGTAACCCATAGGAATGAGTTTCAAAACTACGAATTTAGAACACCTTGCTTCAAACATGAGTTTGGATTTGGAATCTAAACCCATCCAAATCCAAATCCATGGGTCAAACACACCCTTTAGGTACAACAAAACTAATTCCCATAATAGATATGTAATCACAATTCACATATGTAATTAATATCTTTATAGTAGTAAATATGTACTTCATTATTCGTCTATTTTTCTTTACCTCTAACTTGGATTGTCAGTGCCCTCCCTACTGCCCTAAGCTTCCATTCACCTTTTATTCTCGTGTTACAAATAAAAGATATCAAAACTAATGTCACCTTTTACCCTCTGGTTTTTTTGGGATAAAATTCTTCTTTAAATTTTAAAACTAACATTTTTTTGTCATAAAGATTTGAATTTAATTTTTATTTCGTCTTTGAAATTTCAAAGATGACATGTTGGTCCTAAATTTAAATCTGATTTTTAATTGGTCTATGAAGTATGGAATTTATTTCTAATTGGTCTATGAATATAAAAAATAAAAAACAAGATTAAAACTCACACAAGAAATATATATCAACAAAGTCTAGTTACACCATTATTCTATTAAGTCAACTAAGGGTTAACTCTATTGGTAGACTATTTAGAAACTAATTTTAAAGTTTACGAATTAATTTGAAATCTTGAAATCAATGACACTTTTGAAATTACAAAATTAATAGATTTAAATCTCAAACACTAAAATGATTAGTTTTAACGAATATTTACCTTTTTTCTCTCCTAATGGTTAACTCCCATGCAAGTTTCAATTTAAGCAATTTCATTTTTTTAGATAAACATTATTATTATTATTATTATTATTATTTTACAAAAAAGAACAAATCGAGAATGACTTAATTGCCCCCATAATTGGTATAGTCATTATGAAAGGATGGGAAGCTGAGAAGGTAAGAATGGAATCAGTTAAAAAAAAAAAGAATGAATTGATTTAACCGCTCTTCTCCCAATATATAATATAACTAACTCTATTAACATTTATTATTTAATTTTTTTTTTTTTAAAAAAAAACTTAACCGCTTAAATTCAAATCTCTCTCTCTCTCTCTCTCTCTCTTTTTCTCTCTCCTGGCTGTAACTGAATTCTCTCTCTCTCTGTCTCTTGGCTGTAACTGAATGAGGGCTACAAAAACCAGTCCTCCTCCATCTTTATACTCTTTTACTTCTTCTTCAAACTTCTCTCTGTTACTGTTTTTCTTATTTCTCTCCCAATTATGGAATCTCATTCCGATCCTCTCTTTCCTTTCAATGTTTTTTCTCATACTGCTTTTCTTTCCCCTGATCCTGCTTCTGCTTCTGCTTCTCATTCTACTGTTGCAGTCCAAAATTCCCGCCGGAAGCGGACCAAATTCATCAAAACGACGACTGATCGTCTTCATGCTCCGTCCAGTTCCGGCTCCCGCATTGCCAAGCCCAGCTATGCAAAGAAACCGGATCCCACCGCTCCCAAGATCACTCGCCCCTGTAGCGAGTGCGGAAAGAAGTTCTGGTCATGGAAGGCTCTGTTCGGCCACATGCGCTGCCATCCGGAGCGTCAATGGCGAGGAATCAATCCGCCGCCGAATTTCCGTCGATCGTCTTCGTCTTTTCCTATGGAATCGGAATCGACAGCCACGGACGAAGATCACGAAATCGCCGCGTGTTTGATCATGCTGGCGAATAGCCCTAACGCGATCGATCGAACCGAAGCGGTTACCGAAATGACGGACGTTGATTGTCGAGAAATTCAAGAATCGGAGACGGCGGCGGCGGCGTTAGGGCGGCTTGTGGAGTGCGACGGTCCGCCGACGTGCCGGTTCGAGTGCTCAAGTTGTAAGAAAGTGTTTGGATCGCATCAGGCACTAGGAGGACACAGAGCAAGCCACAAGAACGTGAAAGGCTGCTTCGCCGTCGCGAGGACGACGGACGGCGGCGGTGGAACGGCGGAGGAGTGCAGCTTTTGCATGAAGAAGGCGTTTTCGAGTGGAGAAACAGTGTGTGAGCACAAGAGAAGGCAATGGGAGAAAGAAGATGAAGATCATCGTCGTCGTCGGCGCCCATATTCATCAGGATCTGGTTATTTGGACTTGAATTTGCCTCCTCCAATGGAGGACATTGAAGAATCTTCATCTTCAGATTCTTCAGAGATTGTTTTGGATCTGAGATTAGGGCTTAATTAAGGCCTTAAACTTTTCATTTTCTTTGATTTGGACAAAAGAAAGAAAAAGAAAAGGAAATTGATGATGTTGTATAAATATTTTTAGGAATATTATAATTCATAGGAAGTAGAAAGGTAAATGTGTGAAGTCAATTAGCAATGAAATAGAAAAAAAAAATTGTTGTTGAAAACTCAATAGATTTTTACAATATTCATCAATAAATTAGATAGCAAACATTTCATTAGTTATACGTGTTTCTTCTATATTATATTTATGATATTTTGTTTTATTTTTATTTTTATAATAATTTTTTTGCTATAAGTTTGATTTGATTAATATCAAATCAATTAAAAGAAGATTTTGTACTAATTTTAATCCTTATGAAAATATTGAATGTAATGGTCAAAATTGAATGAGTAATTAAAGAATGTAAGCTCATCAAAAGAGAGTATTTTGTTTAGGAAAATAATTGTTTTCTCTTGGGAAAGAAATACTAATTAATGGGTGTATACTTAAAAAGTTAATGTAATTATCAGATGCCAAGAAATGGAGGAAAACTTTTTCAACTTTTTTTTTTGGTTCCTATGAGTAGGAATTAGTACTTTACCTCTTATTATTTTTTTTAAAAAAATTTATACCGTAAATATTTTAACCCAAAGTACTTTGATGGTATATTGCAATTTTCTTGTTGGGGTGGAGTAAAGATTGGAACTTCCAGATTTATTACTTTAACTAGTTAAACTATGCTCGAATTGGCGATAATATAATAATTTAGGGAAATTGCAATGGATAACAAAAAATATTAGCATAGTTGCAAATCTAGCCATAATTTTTGGAGATTTGCAAATATAGCAAAAAAAAAAATTCAAATCTGATTTTCATTTTTTATTATTACAAATTTTACCCTCATTGGTGTACCCATAGGTATATCAATAGTATATCTGATTAACTTTATATTTAATATATCAATAGTATATCATCTGATATACCGACATATCAGTCAATTGAGATATACCTAAAACAAAGTATATTAATAGTATATTACGATATACTATTAAATACACTTTTTTTTAGGTATATCAGTTAAAAGATATATTTTATGAACAGTAACATATTAAAGATATTTTGCATATTTTAGTACATCAGTAGTATATTAGTGATATGTTTCATCACTTTAAGTGACGAATAACTATTAATAAAATCAAAAAGTAAAATAGAGTATATCTAGTATAATGCACTGATATACCTCATTTTAGTGATACACTACTGATATAATTGATATTAGGAATATCAAATATACCGAGGGTGAATTACTATTATATTATTGATATGATTCGTATTAGCTATTATTAATATATTAATAAGAATAGCTAATACGAAGCATATCAATTGCATGACCATCTGACAAAGTCACTATAAGTACAGTTGCATGACCATCTGACATTAGAAATGACATGTATTGAAGAAGTTGTGGGTAGTACAGTTGCATGACCATCTGACAAAGTCACTATAAGTATGTACATTTTATAAATCTATTTATTTACATTTAATAAACCTATATATTTATATTTTTTTTATACATTTATGTAGGTGAATGAAATGGTACTTTCCACATGCAAAAGGATCAAAGATGCCAACTCAACTTCATGGCACTATATAATCTTGAACATTTGGTGAATTTTGTATTTTGTGAACTAAATTAATTTCTTGTTAAAAATTACAATCGGTGAATTTTTTGTATCGTTGTATCCTTCTATTGAATACTATTGACAACTCTATGGTTCCATTGAAGACTTTATTTTGTAATGTAATGGAATACTAAATTTCAATTTCAAAAGGAAATCATGATATATTTAATGTGCTATGAAAGATTTCATGTGTGGATTATTTAGCTAAAAACTAGTACTTAAAGTAAATTTTATAAAAAAGAATCAATTTAAATGACATTTAAATAATATAATGAGTTCATTGGTAGCATTAAAAGTAAATTTTATAGCCATGAGTAGATATAATAAAATTTACATAGCAAAAAATAAATGTTATGAAAATGTTACTACAATAGCTATGATAGTGATGAAGAAACAAATGTTATTATAAGTTAAAGATAGCATTAAGAGAAAGTTATAATATGTTAAAAATGACATTAAGAAAAAGATATAATATGTTAAAGAGAGCATTACGAAAAACCTATAATATGTTAAAGATAGCTTTAAGAAAAGATTATAATGTGTTAAATATAGCATGATGAAAAGGCTATCATATATTGAAGATAGCGTTCACACAATGCTATAATAGGTTAAGGATAGCGTTACTAAAGCACTATCTAAAGATATTATAACTTTAATAAAAAACGTTATAAGATGTTCTCATAGCAATGTATATATGCTATATCTTCATACTCTATTATAGCATTCGACATAAATTTACAAAAACGCTATCAAAAGTCTTAGACTTTTAATAACAGGGGTTGTCAGGACTTTCGAAAAAGCTATAAAAAGTCTATTATAGCTTTTTTTCGTTAGCTATCATATCTGTTATTTCTTGTAGTGATTGTTGATATACCTAAATAAACTATATCAGTAGTATATCACTTATATACTTGATATTAGGGAAACGATCAACATATATCATATGCGAGTTACTAATATCTTCTCGATCAACTTCATATAATTATATAAGTAGTGTATCAATGATATACTCTATGTTAAGTATATTGTTGTTCTATCAACAATATAACATTGATCGACTACTTACAAACTTCATATTAAACAACACCTGTGGAAAATAAAGTACATCAATAGTGCACCAATCATACACTCTATATTATGTATACATCAATGTGAGTTAATGATATATTGTTGATCAACTTCATATAAGTATATTAATAGTATATAAATGATTTACTTTTTGTTAGGTATATCGTTAGTCTATCAACAGATCACTGATAGACTACTGATATATTTCATATATTGAAAAACACACAAGAGGAGTATTTTTGAGTTTTTGCTCCGCCCGTTTGGACTGGACCTGTTTTTGTTATTTTTGCAAATTCAATATATCACTAGCATTTTTTTTTTTTTTTTTTTATGAATATCACTAGCATGCTTACAATATTTGTAAAAGTTTGTCATTCAAGCAAGTAGCACAATAATTTATGTATAGTTGAAGTACCTACCCTTGACTTAAAGTTAGATATTCAAATCCCTCAACCGACACATTGTTAAACCAAAAAAATTAAATAAAAATTAATTAATTAACCGACGATATATCACAATTAGTTCTTATTATTGTTATCCAATCTTCAATGTTGAAGTTAATTGACAAAATTGTTAACATAGTTCTCATAAAAATCTTCCTATTAGATAGAAAAAAAAAAGCATTTACGCATGTTAAGTATTTGTTATATAATGCATTAAAAAAAGAAACCAACACCAATAATTAGAATAACTTTGATAAAAAGTTTGAACAAATATTTAAAAGGGAAATTGTGTTGGAAAGCCAAATATGGTTTCTTATGTGCAAATAACCCATTTTAAAAAATTGTAAATATGACAAATATTTTAAATAACATTTTTAATTATCATTTTACCTTTGATTGAAGTTTGATAGATTTTTATTATCGTTAAGAGCCTATCAGTGATAGACTCCTATCTCTGATAGACTCTTATCACAGTTTAAAGTCTATCAGTGATAGAATCAAATGTCTAATACTAAAGTAACGCTTAGACTAGCATGTTGTAGACTTTTATCATAGTTAGGAGTCTATTAGTGATAGACTTCAATTACTGATAGACTCTTATCACAGTGATAGACATGATGGGATAGTGATAGACTTCAATCACATACTTTAGCTTATTCAAAATGAAAATTAACCAATATTAACTCTAGCTTATCAAGATTCAAAATTTTAGTAATTCACAAAAGAGAGATTCTAGCAACTAACCTATACGTTTCTATCAGTGGTAAACTTCAATCACACACTACTCCAAATGATAATGGTAGAAGTTTATCAGTAATAAACTTTAATCAAAAGAGAGAAACAACACATATAGAAGTCTATCAGTGATAGTAACAAACTGTTATCACTGATAGACTATCAGTGCGAGATTCTATCACTAATAGACTTCAATAAGAAGAGAGAAAAAATACATAGAAATCTATTAGCGATAGTGATAGATTTAAATTAGAAGGTAACAATACATATAGAATTCTCTTAGGGATAATGATAAACTTAATTACTGATACACTTCTATCACAAGACAGTGAAATCTATTAGTGATAGACTCCAATCACACTAATATACTTCAATCACCGTAGAAAAAGTTGTTTAGTTGAGAGATTTGAACTTTGGAGAAAGGAAGAAGATATAAAAAATAGTGAAGAAAGATGAATCACAATTTTTATTTGGACTAAAATTAGGTAACATGAGCTTTTTAGTAATTTAAATGAGTTGGATAATTAAAATTTGTTATATAGTTTAACAATTTGCTATATTTGCAATATTTTAAGCTCATTTTACTAATGGGCCAATTACCCCTCCATGTTAAATTAAAATATAATAAATAAATCAACTCCATAAAGTAAAATAATATATTTATTGATTATGATACTAAATATTATATTTATAAGAAGATAGTATAGTATTGGAATTTTGAAAATGTTTTTGAAACCATCGATGGGGCATTGTGAGTTGTACACTTGAATTGTAAAAATGGTTGAGAGAAGTCTCTTTATTTTCATTCCCAATAAGAGGGAAGAAAACAGTTCGACCAATCTTCTCCTTCCCTCTACAAATTTTGTACATAACACCTAATCCCTTGATACAACCATTTGTATTGCACATAACACCTAATCCCTTGATATAACTTCTCAAGTACTCACTTGAAATTGGAATCTCCCATATCTAACTAATTACTATTATACCCTTAATACCATTCCAACCATCCATTTCTCTGCAACTAACATACATAGCTTCAAACGTCCTCGGCAGCTCAACTAACAAAATGTATCATGGAAGTAATGATCTGATCTCATTCTTGTAAGAATATGAAACTTACTAATTAGTTCTTTATGAAAATATATACACTATCCTTTCCTTTGCATATGTGAACATATAACTTTAGCTACAACTGCGATTACAGAAGACTAGCTTCTGAATTTCTTTAGCAAGATCAGAGATGATTATACCTAACTGTACTTGTGTGTATATAAATAAAATAAGCAGAAATTTATTCCTGTCGAAGAGAGAGTGACAGGACATACTTCATCATGCCTTATGAAACATGAAGCTCAGTTTCCATAGGAGCATAATCTTTAACCAAATATCTTGATGGTGGTCCAATCATACTCAATATTACCTGCGAGAAACGAGGAAATTAAGTGATATATGGCTCAATCATCCCTCGATAGAAGAGAGGCGATGTCGGTTGTTATAAGAATGGTTAGCTTTTGAACTTACAGGTAGAAACACGAGGCCATGGAGGAAACCGATGATGACCAATGCAAGGTACATTTGGAAGTAATAAACCTGCAGAATCCACAGCCAAAATTTGTTTCTTTAGGTTCCCCAAAAGAGTGGCATGAATTTGTGAGACAGAATATGGCTAGAGACCAGTACCACAAATATTTCTGATTTAGCGAAGCAAAGAACGATGACCCCAACTAGCTTTGTGAGAGTAATCCCACTGCAAAACAAGTGTAAAAATTAATTTCTGCAAGACAGCAACTTGAAGAAGTTTCTAAGAGAGCCTCATAGATCATAATGATTATGCGAAATATCCTCATCTATCCTTCAAATTAAAATGGAAGGTATCATTTTTCTTCCCCTTGGGCCAAACAGGCCTTAAGAGTTTCTAGGATCTCACGAAGTGGAAATACACCTCTTCTAGAAAATATTGAGTAGCCATGTACAAGGAAAATGTCAGTCAAGTGTAACACTTGCACAAAGTAGAAAGCATCATAGGAAATCAATTCTTCAAACAGTCAAATGTTCCAACAATGGAAGTCATCCATCTTTTATCGAATTTGATCCCCAGATGCTGATGCCAAGTACTGAATATGTTGTGATATCAAACTAGAAAACCAAAATACAATGTCTACCTGAATACAGAGGCTCCCATTGTACTCAAAGCCTCCTGAGCTCGCTGGTTTCTGTCACCACAGCTAACCTACAGGAGGGCATGTGGCCAAATATATCATTACATCATAAAATTAATAGTAATTAAAAAAAAAAGAAGTTAAGGCACAAGATGTATCATCCAGTAATATGCTAGCTACTTGATTCCATAGCTTTTCCCATGAAATACCATACCAATCAATGGTCTAGTTAAAAAAACGACATGTACCAACAGTGGCGGTACTCCACAATGACCACCAGAAGCCAGAACATGGGTTAACAATTACTTAAGCCCCAAAAATTTTGCATAAAGACTTGAATAAATCAAATTAGTAAGCTAAACTATGAAGTTAAATAGACTGATGAACTGATTAGGGTTGATACTAACCGAAAAGGCATGAACTAAATGGACACAAAACTCAACAGCAATTCCTATCGACATTAATATGTTAACAACAGAGACTGCATTTAGTTGAATATTCAGAATTGCCATAACTCCCTGCCAAAAAGGAAAAAGAGAAATCAACATTTATGAAAAGAACTCAGACTTCACAAACTCAAAACATATATAAATGGGAAAGAAAGTAAAAAAATAAATAAGAGAATAAAGTAAAAATTTATTAGACTCCTCAAAAAGGATATCTTAGTAAAGGAGTCATTGAAACAAGAGAAAGAGTACCATGAGATCAATAATAATCATAGCCAAAACAAGAATAATGATTCCCGAACTCCACAAACTGCATTTCAAAATCAATAGATGAAAGTATTATCCAATAAAGAAGGGAAATTTTCACGCCATAAAGAGAATGTGTTGTACTTATATGTCAGCCGAACACAAAATGAGATTCATACCTAGATGTGATGACCAGAGAGACAATAAATATGGCAACTGCAATTGCATCAAAGAAAATCCTCAGTGAGATTCTTAGAGATCTTGTTAAAACATTACTAAAGCCAATAAAGTAACACAGGAACCTATATTATCAATAGTATAATAATAATAATTTGTTTAACGAGGATGTACAAAACATTCGTTGTAGTGCTATGCCCTTGACACATGATTAAAGTTATCGGACACAATGATTAACAAATTAGCAGTAAAATTCCACGAGACTTTACAACACCACCACCAACAAAAAAAAACCATGCTTTGGGTTTTCTCTGTCCCCTACAATACTAACCCAGTGCTATGGCAATGTTCATCAAAGCTGTCTTCCATATATCAAGGTATTGCTCAAAGAATATATAGAAGACAGAGTATGGGAAGATATCCATCTGCAATAGAGCAACTGTCAGTAAAATATAGGGATCTAGACCATATAAATGCAGTTCTACAGCATCCAACTGAAATAAAGTATAATCTAACAAATTATAAGCATTGTGGATGCAGGTGCCATGACTCGATGAATTCCTCGAGGGTAAACTTCCAAACAAGGTAAGTTTTAGAAGTAATAATTTACACATCCTACTAGAAAAATATGGCAATCATGAAAACGTAAATTGGTATTGAACAATCTGCAGATTCTTAGAGGTATAAGGCTGTTTTTTTTTTCTTTTTTGTGCCAAACTTTATATTCTAATCTCCTGATTATAATGAATTACTGTATTACCGTTTTCTATTGCATGCAGCTTTCTTTGTCAGAAATCTTTAATTTATACCAAAATAATAATAATAATAAATAAGCCACATAAGAGCTTTCCTTATTCTTTCCAAAAAAAAAAAAACATTATACAAAAAAGAGTACATATTTTTTTAATCATCTAATATTTCTTATAGTTTGGCATAGATAGGAATATATAGCAAATTTTATACTGCTGCAGTGAGGTCTAATACTGAAAAGGAAGCAGAAAATCAATTGGCTCGCCAAGACAATTGAAAGTCTAGTGCAATTCAAACCTTCAAAGAATTAGAAATCCTCGAGCTAAACTCCTTTGCAGCTCGCAATGCATTTACATAGTCGCCCTGTGAAGAATTAGGGTTTACAAAGGTCTCGACTAAATTATGCAGACAACACTGAGTTCAAAATCATGAATAATACTAGTCTACTGGCATACTTGTTTATTAAGTGGTGTGTGATAGCTCCGAAACTCAGAAGCTTTTATGATACCACTTTCATAACCTGAAATAATTTAAGAACAAACATGTAATGAACAGAGTTAACCAGGATTTGACCAAAAAAACCACATAAAAAAACTATAAAAGAAAACAAAAATGATAAAACAATGGAAAAGTTAAGTTATGACCATTCAAATTCACACTATTGGTATAAGCTCCATGACCACCCTTTGCACAATCTGCAGATGGCAGAGAATTGAGGAACCATGGAAGCTTCTCCTGGAATTGCACTGTAGTTGGTCGGCCAGCAACCAAATCTGAGTGGTGAAAGCACTGGAAAAAAAAAAACAGAAATTAGCCCATGTCCTTTTCTTTGGGGCATTAATCCAGCCTTATGTCACTCGATTAATGCATAGGCTGTCTGATTACATTGATCCAACCAGAACAATAGGCAGCCATCTTAGTATTTGGTAATGGGGTTTCTGAAACCCATACTATTTGGCTTGGCATCCGCATTCTAAATCCACCATAAACAATTGATATAAAAACCAATTACTTTATTTAATTTTAATTAATTATTTTCAATTAAAAATAATTATTTTAATAGTATGAATTAATTTATTAAACTATATATTACCAATAAGTTTAACTAAACTTTTTTTAAGTAATTAATTTATAAAATAATATAATTACATTGTTTTAGGCAAAAAATAGAAATCTTAACACTTTAGAAATTTTATTCCCACTTACCAAACACAGCTATCCTATTCTCAAGCTTCTTACCCTACCACATACCAAATGCCGGCTTAAAGTATTGAAAACTATGGAATAGAGAATAGAACTTTACAGTTGTACAATCCTTGCACACTCCTTCACTTGAGTCACAGAAACCTTCATCCGGGGAACAGCAAGGTGGCTGGAGAAAGAAATTGTCGTACTTCAGTAGTCATGTAGTGGTGTCAGGTTGGACAATTGTATTAAAGAGAACTGATGTTAGAAGAGGGAGGGAGGGGGGGTATAGAATCGTGCAGAATAAATTATAGCAATTTAAGAAGAATTATATGCAGCATTAGCTCAAAATATGTAGTTGGAGCTTGCAGAAAATCTCAAGTTGTGGGACAAGCTGCAACCACCAGCAGTAAAATAGAGCATTGGCAAGGAAAGAAAATAGGCCTATGGACTTCTAACCTGGTCATCTGGGGGACAATAAGAACCATTTGTAAACTTCCGGCAGCAACCAAATGCCTCGGGCGACAACCATACAAGAAAATCATCGAGCCATGAGGCTGCTGGTTTGGCAATGTAGTTCAATTCTGGTGTTAATGACGCTCTTGATATCTAAAAGCCAAAAGGAGTGCAACAAGGTGAATAAACGTGTACTTACAAGGGAGGATGAGGATGAGGGGAGAGGGATAAAGCATGACATACCATCAAGCAAGATAATAGACACGAAAGTCTCCATTTATAATGTGCTTAGCGCAAGGTATGCACATAGTTAAACATGACGGATATATTTGACCCAACCCCGACATGCATATATGATATATCTGCCACTTTTGGGCTTAAAAAATAACAGACCTTTTCACCGTCTTTTTGGCCAATTCAAAGCTGAACTAGAGGTACAAAGAACATTACGGAATTAATATTCATAATTGTAATCTACTCCGCAGATTTGCTTACCTCATTCAACAGGGAGTTTGAATCACACTGGCTGATGGAGCACAGCTGGTTTGTATGTCTAGATTTTGAGCTGAGTAGCATTATTGAACATCAGATCGATATGCATTTGAAAGCAAATAATTGACTCTACACAATTTGTTAAAAGCAGAGAAATAAAACTAAGTTTACCGTTGTTAAAAGCAGAAAAATAAAACTAAGTTTACTGTAACATGAAATCAGAAATAAATTTCGTTTTACGACTTTCAGGAGCTGTTCGGTAGTTGTCTTCAACTCTCAAGATCAGTTTTATAAGAACAAACATTTAGCGAAAGTATGTTCAGGTAACTATGTTTTAGAACTTATTTTCTCCCGATCTTCATTAATTTGTTTCTACAAATGAATTTCTAGAACAAGTACTTTCCACAGAAATTTGGGGCTCGTGAATAGGGATTTCAAGTAGACAAACAGACTTCGCCTCAAACGGCCATCTGGTCATAGTTCTTATAAACAACTAAAAGAGAAGAAGAAAACTGTTCTCGAAACGGACTTGTGTTTAAACCAGGTAAGGGATAGGAGTTGGGAAAATTTCCCAGGAAAGGAAGCTAAAAGACAAACTGCTGATGAGTACAGTGCTATAAGTAGACTCTACTCTAGTTCAGGTCACTTCCGTATTGATTCTTCAAAATACTTAAAATATATGTAACGTCAAAACAGCAGTCATTCTATAGGAATAATTTTCACTTGGATAACAGTTGTTATTTCTTCTTCCCTCAAATGCTCTCTCGCAGTTTCTTAAACTGTCAGTTATGGCTAATTCTAGGACAACCACCATGTCTCTATTTGTGCCCTCTTTGTTTGTTCCCTAAATTTCATTAATTGTATATTCTCAATCTCACTTATATGCACACACGCTCACACAGATACGTAATTAAACAAGTAAATAGAAAATCATAGACAGATACCTATAATTATAATCCTTCACAACAAAATATAATGGTGGCCCAATTCGTAGATATTCTGCGAGGTCATCAAAATAATCCTGAAATACGAAAAGAAGATAAATGAGATAGCAAGGAACAAGCAAGAAAGAAAATGAAGGAAAATTAATCATAAAATTCTGAAAACCAAACATGAAGCTCAAACCTGAAGGTAAGAATTTCGTGGGAGGACAATCTTTTGTTCCAATCCGACCTCAATCTTTGTAGATAATGCCTATAATGATTAAATAGAGAGTGCAAACTACTTGAGTAATAACAGATAAATCTGTTATAATATATATATATTATTATGTATATTTGTCCTTTATAGTAATTGTACATCTTGTAGTATTAGGGTTTCCTTGTATACCTATATATGTGTGTGTTCACACGTGATTTCAGCAAAGCAATAGAAAGAAGACACGTGTAATTGAACGTTGTATTTTTATTAATTTGAATGTAGTGGATTACAATTTCTAATGTTTCTTCTCTGATTCTTTCTCTCTCATGTACAATTGGGCTCGTAGCTTGTTGAAGGTCTTCGGCTCGTAGCTTGTTGAAGGTCCTTGGCTCGTAGCTTGTTGAGGATTCTCGGCTTGTAGCTTGTTGAAAGTCTTCAAATTGTAGCTTGTTGAAAGTCTTCAAATTGTAGCTTGTTGAAAGTCTTCAAATTGTAGCTTGTTGAAAGTACAAGCTACTCGGTTTGTAGCTTGTTGAAGGTCTTCGAATTGTAGCTTGTTGAAGGTCTTCGAATTGTAGCCCGCTTGCAGCCTGTTGAAGCTCTTCGGCTTGCAGCCTGTTGAAGCTCTTCGGCTTGCAGCCTGTTGAACCTCTTTGGCTTGCAGCCTGTTGAACCTCTTCGGCTTGCAGCCTGTTGAACCTCTTCGGCTTGCAGCCTGTTGAACCTCTTCGGCTTGGAGTTTGTTGAAGGTTTTCGGCGTGTAGCTTGTTGAAAAGACTCGTCTTGCAACATTCAGCACTTAAAGACTCGTCTTACCGCGTTCAACACTTAAAAACTCGTCTTACCGCGTTCAGCACTTAAAAACTCGTCTTACTGCATTCAACACTTAAAGACTTCAGGGAGTATTCAGCAGTTAAGATTTTGCTCTGAATTCTCTTGAGAGTGAAATTTCTGAACCTTTGGAATGGAGGGGAAACTCTCTATTTATAGAGCTTTCCAGGACATATGGGCTTGAGCTTTAGTGGCCTTTGGGCCCAACCACCTGAACTTGGGCTTTGTTGGATTTAGGCCTAACCATTTGGATTTTGGCATTATTTAACTTTAACCCAAATTCAATATAACTCAATTTGACCAAATTAAACTTTTAATTTTTAGAATTTATCAAATTTTGTCTTCAAATTAAATTTGGGGCACATGTCAATTTATAATTGGTTCTAAATTTAATTATTTATAATTTCGTCATTAACTTGGAATAATGACGTGGCAATTGGAGATTGACCCAAATTTCTATGTCAACCGTGTGTTAGTAACTCTAATGTGAATACACGAACATTTTCTCTCAATACTACGTTACATGGTATCAAAGCCAATGACCCATTCGGTGGAAGATGTAAGAAGACAATAATTCTTATTACCTAATTCAACAATAGTTGCAAAAGGCTATGCTCAGACTTATGGGATAGATTATTTGGACATATTTTCGCCAGTTGCTAAATTAACTTCTATTCGATTGTTTATTTCTATGGTTGCTACTCACTGTTGGCCTTTGCATCAACTTGAGGTTAAGAACGCTTTTCTTCGTGGTGATCTTCAAGAAGAAGTATATATGGAGCAGCCACTTTAATTTGTTGCTCAGGGGAAGAGTGATCAAGTTTGTCATCTTAGAAAATCTTTGTATGGATTGAAGCAGAACCACGAGCATGGTTTGGTAAATTTAGTCAAGCACTTGAGCAGTTTGGAATGAAGAAAAGTACGTATGATCATTTTGTCTTCTATCGACGATCTAAGAAGGGTATTACCCTGCTTGTAGTGTACGTCGATGATATCGCTATCACTGAAGATGATACATCAGGTATATCTTCTTTGAAAACTTTCCTTCAGGGTCAGTTTCATACTAAGGATCTGAAAACACTAAAGTATTTCTCGGGCATTGAAGTGATGAGGAGCAAGAAAGATATCTTTTTGTCACAACGAAAATATGTACTTGATTTGTTATCTGAGACAGGAAAACTAGGAGTTAAACCACGTAGTACTCTAATGATACCTAATTTGCAACTCACCAAGGAAAGAGAACCATTTAAAGATCCTGAGAGATACAGAAGATTGGTTGGGAAGTTGAATTATGTGACAGTGACATGACCAGATATCGGTTATTCAGTGAGCGTTGCGAATCAGTATATGTCTTCACCTACTAAGGATCATTGGACTCCAATAGAACAAATTCTATGCTACTTAAAAGTTGCACCTGGACGTGGGATCTTGTATAAAGATGATGTAGCCTAAATGAGACTAAAGAATCAAATCGATGATCTTTATTAGAATGAAAGTTGTATTGAGTACAAGAGGGTAGCATTCTATTTATAGGGAATGAGAGGGCTAACTAATTAATCAAAGAATTACCCTATTACTCCTTACATCATTCTACCCCTCCAAAAAGAAACTCGTCCTCGAGTTTAAAAAAGAAAGAAAGGAAGAATACAATTTTTTTTCGATGATTTGAAAAACTCCTCAGCATTCTCATAGAAGGTGGAGAGTACTGTAGTTTCCAATGCTTGTCAAAGGTACGCCCATTAAAAATAACAGGAATTTGGTGTATGTAGCTCTTTTGCAGAAAGAAGCTCCAAGTCTTCGACACCCAAACAGTATCACAAAAAAATTAATGGGCCTTCTTCTTGATCTATCGTTAGATGAGTCATTAGAGCCAAGTTTTTAACCAGTCCACAAGCTTTACCTTCTGAAGTATCACATGGACAAAGCATACCCCACTGACTAGGTTGTAAAGCTCTGGGTCCATTGACTTTTCTGGACTTCTCAAACTATGGGGAGACTTTAGTCACAAGACCCATAGTAGAAATAAAAGATGTCTGGCAAGAACTTGTGGACATCTTCCTCTTCCTCGTGAGTTTCTTTGACAGATCTTAGGCCAAAAAATACCAAAATCTCCCAACGAGTTTCGTGTCAAGTCAAATTGAATTCGGGTCGCATCATCTTCTTCCTCGCTGCACCCAAAAGCATGCATTCCCCTATTCTTCGTGTAAATGGTACTTTGGATTTCCAACTTCTTCAAATCGGGTCGCATACATTTTGAGCCAAACACAACTATTTCTCTTTCTTTAATCGCATCTTTTTCTTTGTTTGTTTGATCTTCATCTTTACACAACTTATCTTCTTTGTTCAACTTGTCTTCTTCGCACGAGTTCTCCAACTTCTCTTCGTCTACGCTCCCTTCTTCTTCACATGTGGATGTTTCTTGCACGAATTTTGGGCTTTGGTTGATTTCTTGATTTTCTTGATTTTTTTTCACGTTATCCAAGATTCTTTCTCTATCGAATTCTTGACGTCTTTTTGAAAATTGATCCAAATTCCAAATCATTTTTTTCAAGATATCCGGAACATTAGCCATTTCTTGTTTGATTTCTTCCAAAGCTTCAGGATTGATGTAGGTTACATGTGTTCTTGAATAGGCTTCTACCTTTCTTGGTCCTTTTCCACAACAAAGAGAGTATTTTTTGGTCTTGAACGTCCTTCTAGCATCATAATACTCCATTCTTAGATGATTCTTTGAAACTGTTTACCTTAAAGAGTTCCCCTTTGTAATTAGGTGTGCGTTGTTTGGCAACGAGCACAGCTCACAAAGCTCCCTCTTGTGATCAACGTCACCAAGAGTTTTCCGGTCTTCCACTGGCGGCAATCAACGTTGGCCCAGACAATTGCTCTGATACCAATTTGATGTAGCCTAAATGAGACTAAAGAAGATAATTCTCCAAGAATCAAATCAATGATCTTTATTAGAATGAAAGTTGTATTGAATACAAGAGGGTAGCATTCTATTTATAGGGAACGAGAGGGCTAACTAATTAATCAAAGAATAACCCCATTACCCCTTACATCAAAAGATCACGATCATACAAAGGTTGAATGTTTTTCAGATGCTGATTAGGCAGGATCTAAAGAAGATAGAAGATCAACATTTGGATATTGTGTCTTTGTAGGAGGCAATTTGGTGTCATGGAAGAGTAAGATGCACAATGTGGTACCACATTCGAGTGTTGAGTCGGAATATAAAGCTATGTCCCAGTCTGTGTGTGAAATAGTGTGGATACATCAATTTTTTACTGAGATTGAATTCAATATGACTATGTTAGCCAAATTGTGGTGTGATAATCAAGTTGCACTTCACATTGCATCTAATCTAGTGTTTCATGAAAGGACTAAACATATTGAAGTGGATTGTCATTTCATTCGCGAGAAAGTACAACGAGGGTTGGTGTCCACATGATATGTAGAGAACAATTGAGAGATATCCTTACCAAAGCTTTAAATGGAGCAAGCATGAATTATCTCTACAACAAGCGGAGCATGTTTGACATATTTGCTCCAGCTTGAGGGGGAGTGTTATAATATATATATTATTATGTATATTTGTCCTTTATAGTAATTGTACATCTTATAGTATTAGAGTTTCCTAGCACACCTATATATGTGTGTTAGTAACTCTAATGTGAATACACAAACATTTTCTCTCAATACTACGTTACAAAATCTTTCCACACATTGCATTTAATCACAAGCAGTTTACATTGAAATAATACACAAACATGCATTAGCTCTCCTTACATGAGCACGCATGAATTTAACAAAAACTATTCCAAGGTCACGTGCACTTATGTTCAATCATAAGGAAAGTCAATAGGAAACGAGTACTTACAATGCTTCCTAAAGTCAAGCCAACAAAAATGACAATAACAGCAATCTTAACTCCCCAAAGTCCAAGAAGGGGTGCATGAACGTCCTACAACAGAGTAACGATTTACTATTTATGGAAAATCACAAGAAAAAATGTATCAGTAAAATTTATGGCAGAATAATAATAAATATTTATTGGCTCAAATTTTAAAATGAATATTCTACCATAATATGATTTCGGCCACAACCTACAAACATACCTTCATGTACCGAGAAAGAAGCCCAGGTCTCCCCAGATTGAAGCCTAGAATTTATTTCAATTGTCTAATCAGAACTAAAAGACTCACAGGTGGGAAGGAATGTAGATCTAACTTAGACAAGCAACCATAGATTATAACATAATTGAGAACTAAAATAGAATAATGCAGTTTCAGAAATGTCATAAGAACCTTGGTTAGGTTCGTCAGAATGCGGAGGAACTTTTATGCATGGAAAACAGTCAACTCTGTGATTCTCAGCTCTCAAAATATCAAACACTATAAGAGCTACAAATGCCGACAATTGAAGAATGAAGTCCAGCAACACCGCCAAAGCTAAATAAAGAGGAAAAAGAGAGAAAGAACGAAGGCTGTTAATTGGGATGACAAAGACAACTAGTATTCCTTGGCAATGAAGTAAGATGGGGAAAAAAATATTCTCACCAGCAAACATGGAAAAGACACGACATGCTGGCATGGGAACAAAAGTTCCAACGGCAAAAGCCAAGATCTCTGACAAACTAGCTAGTGTTATGGAAGGACCAACTTCAACCAGCGCACTGCTTATGCGCTCTTCTAAAGTCAACTCAAATGGTTGTCGTTTCACAGCATGTACTAATATACACATGTTATCAACTCCAACCTGATGAAGGCGACAATGAGAGAATATGTCAGATGATGACTTCCACCAATGAACAAATATTTTGAAAAAGGAAGAACTCAGGGGAAAGAAGAAAACAAAATTTACTCTATCCGTGCAGCGTTCTTATTGGTACTAATAAAAAATTCAAGAAGTCTCTAAAGGGACCATCAACTTGCAAGGAATCCAAATGCCTGGCATCCTTGGGCTCCTGACTATCAAGATGCCTAAGAATGGAAGATTCTTGCATTCCTTTTGCAAGATTTGGTTGTATGAATTCTATGAGAGTGCCTAGAGATGCTCAGATGGTACAATTAACAGAATTTGTCTATAAGACTCTTTTATAATTGATAAATATTTCAATATTGTTTTAAAGTTGAAGAACTTATTGAAAGTAATTGATACAAAACATTGGCATAATTAATTCAACACATCAGTTCTGTGGACAAATTTAATGCATAAGTTTAGTTTATACTGTATTAATATTTCAATGAAATATGTGGATTAAAAAAGAAAATACAACTGAAACACATTAAACAAATCCACTAAACTTAATTAATTATCCACATCCATTCTATTTAATATTTTAGTAGTCCTTGCAAAAAGGCAAACAACTCTTTTATTATTATTATTTTGAAAAGTTAATTCATATTTACCTAAGTGTAATGTAATCAAATCAAATCAATTATTAGTTTGATTTATAAAATTAAATATTACATTTATATTTGAGAAAAATATACCAAGTTAAATATAATTTTAGTTGATATTTATACTACTTGTTGAAAATAGGAAAGTTCCTCTGACCTCTCTTTATACCCTCTTTGTAAATTTTTATTCCTATTATTTTGTTTCTTTATTTGTCACATTCTTTCCTTTCTCTCTCTTGTTCTTATTTGATCGGTTTTAAGGATATGGTTCTTTCCAATGCTTTCTTGCGGTACAAACATATTCAACCTTTTGGTCATTTTAGTTTATCTTTTTAATTTCTAATTGGAGAACTTTTATGTAATACACCTAGGTGCTATCTCTTTTATTTCATTCATCAATGAAATTGTTTCTTATTAAAAAAAAAAAAAATCATTTGGCCAATTCTCTTTAAATCTAGGGTTGTAGATTTGTATACAGATATGAATAAGAAGAACCTTTCTCTAGCAAAGTAACACTACTTATTATACCAAATGATCTGTATATATAAATTAATAGGACAGGAGGTAAATAAGTCAAGTAGGATGTCAATGCTATAAGAATTCAAGACAACCCACCAATTCTAGCCGAAACAAAAAGCCTCTTGGATCTGCATCTAACATCCCCACTCAAAAAAAAAAAATGTAAGAATCTAGATTCCCACGATTCCCATCATGTAAACACCCCTTACTCCTTAGGGTCAAAGGTTAACTCATCCAATGTGATCCACACTTGACACAACATGATTTCAGTGGCCCATGTGCAACTATTCAAGTGCCTCTAGTTGCACACATAAATAATCATTTAGGTAATCAGTCTGATAACCAACAGGAGACGGTCCTTGATGGAAGCGTCTTGACCAGCCATAAGGGCTCCTGAAACTCTCTAAAAAGGACACCGTTTACATCATAAAAATGCATGCGATCCCTCTAGTAAAAAGTTGAAATCCTACACATACTGTGATATTGTCTATAGATCTTGGAGAGTTTCTAAAGCTTCCACCATCCTTAGTTTTACGATCCCTTTGACTTGACCACTCAGACAGCCAGAGCTTCTTTGGCAAGTATCAGTCCTTGTCCCTTTAAATGTTTTTCAACATACGTATTTCACAAGAGAATTATCTTAGGGCTCACTTCATGTATATTCCACATTGATTGTAATCAATGATCCTAATCTCAAATACAGGACACCATCATTCCATCTTTCTGACAATGGGAAAACTCAAACAACAACAAAATGGTTATAACGGTACTTTTATGCCATTTTATGCAACAAAAGACTGATATCAAGAGAATCAACAGAAAAGTATAAACTTCAAAGCATCACATTTACCTACCGCCAAGACCAGGAATGGAATAACCTCCATAATTATTAAGGTTGATTTTACCCCAATGGCACTGAAAAATCCAACAGATCCTAGAACAGACAGCACAACAAGTATAACTCCTGAAAGGCCAAGCAGCACCTGATATTTTTAAATAGAGAGCTTGGTATGAGATTAGTGGAAGCACAACCAAAAAAGAAAGCAGCATGCAGTTGCTCTTTTGTTTAACAACAAATCTGCAACAAGATGAAATAATATCATGCTTCCCCATTGAAACTATAAAATTAAAGACAGGCTACAAAAATATGCATGGGAAGTCAAAGCACACCAATTAGTCTAAACTTTAATTTAAACTATGATCATGTATACCTTATACCAAAAGTCTTAACGAGACAAACTTTTAATTTTCATTTATTATATGTTTTTATAAGAAACTGAGTAAAGTACCGATTTAATTTTTCTATGATCTCTACCTTTTGCCCTTAGGTTGTTCTATTGTCTTTAGTGTGGGAATTCAATCTTCATTTATACCAATCATAAAGAAGGGCCCACAGTAAAGAGGGGTGATCTATGTGGGAGGAGGTGCCTCTAAGAAAACCATTGCAAAGCACTTGATAAAGCTTGTTCAAATCAATCAACCTATGTTGCTTATTCTCAAATGTCGAATGGTTGTGTTCCAATAAAGTTCCCAAAATAATAACTTCAACTCCATTAACTCATAATAAATGAGAACTTGGAGGCAAAGGGGACCACCCAAAAAATGAATGCTGTCATTTGAAACCCAATCTAATCTTAAAAATGAACAATTTTATTCCAGCTAGCCAAAAGCCAAAGAACAAAGGATGTTCTTCCAAATTCGCACAACACAAAAAACAAACTGATGGAGCTGGGACTGAGGAAGCTTCTTTTGCAGCACTTCTGATGTATAGGCTGCTGTTTAATATAATCCAAAATTAGAATGTAGATATTTTTTGGACTTTTGGTTTCCCAAATTGCCAAATACACCTTTTGTTTGCAAAAAGAGAGGATTGAGATGAGATTTTAAAAAATAAACTTAAAATTTTAATATAACAACAATAATTTCAAAGTTAAATAGGTATTTAAAAGTTAACAGACTCATCCACTTATAAAGCGAATTGATCATTAAACAGAAAGTATGTGTCATTTCCACAAATGTAAGCCAAGTATAGTCATCTGGAATAGAAATGACAAAAAGGCAAGGCAAGGTGGGGAGGAGAAATTTAGTCCCCCTCCCATCCAAAAAAGAAATTAGAGAAATTTTTCTCCAGTTTCATTTTAAACAACAGTCATGAGAGAATGGAATGTGGAACAAAGACAAGTGATCAAGAACAACTTTGTGCTTCAAATTCTTCATTCTCCCGTCTTTAGTTTCTTCCATGTTTTTAGGGGTTTTCACTGTTTTTACTGTGTTAATAATATATCTCTCCCTCTCGGAGGACTTCTCCTAAACATCTTAAGCTCTTACCTTTGTTGCTCCCTCAGAGGCAAAGATGTTGGTAATTATTAATGATGTAAAATAATGACCAGTTAATTACCAGGCTCCATAAATAGGAGGCAAGTAAAAGTAAACCACAAGTCGGCCATACTTTTAAGAGTACAAAATACTCAAACATTAGTACGCTGCCCACCTTGGATGAAAGGTAGAAAGACGATGAAATATTTGAATCTCCCAAAGCCACCGATATGTAGGCAAACATAACAAGGTAGCTTACCTGTTAAACGTTAGAGAACAAAGGCTTAAAATAAGCAAAGTGATTCAGTTAAAAAAAGGCTTAGAATCAAGTACAAAAGGTTGATAAATTGACTGATGCCTATGACAAAACTGTAGTATTTAAATTATATCTTGCCTTAAATTAACAAAAAAGAAAATACACCAGTCTTCATTGACTTACAGCAATTGTCAGGACATCTGCAGTGCTCTCTCTTTTCAGTTCCTCCTCAATTGAGCTCTCGGATGAAAAAGAAAGAGTAAGATTCCGGGACTGCACTAGTGGCAGCAGTTCCTCCTGTCAATATAAGTGGGAGCAATGTGTATTCAATTATTCCATGACCCAACATAGAAAGTGGATGTTCAACGACTAAAATTAAAATTTTAAAAGTTTAAAGACAATAGAGATGATAAGGATCTGTTTGGTAAGCATGAAAACAGAAATTTAAAAACAAGGGATTCAATGAAAACAGAATTGTATTTCATGTTTTCAGATATGTGTTTGGTAGCAGAGTCAGAAATTTGATTTCATTCTAAATAGTTCTTTAAAGTGTATTATAACATATTTATAGATCATGAAATTAGTTATAGTTGTAAAACTAATTATTAAATTGAATATAAGTCATTATTAATTCATTTATGAACATGATTTTATAAATTTTATAGAATTATTATTTTATAATATAATATTATGTAATTTATAATATATTATATTATACATATTTTAATTTAACAAAAATAAATTGAGTTTTATAACATGAAATATTGTATTTATTAAGATTTTTATCTTTGTTTAATATAATTCTGTATTTTAAAATTTTAAATTCAGAATCGGGATACAATG
Organism: Trichosanthes cucumerina; assembly: GCA_036507285.1. Taxonomy (NCBI): domain Eukaryota; kingdom Viridiplantae; phylum Streptophyta; class Magnoliopsida; order Cucurbitales; family Cucurbitaceae; genus Trichosanthes; species Trichosanthes cucumerina. The sequence continues at coordinate 8,872,111 of CM071839.1, read as the reverse complement.
AAAACATAAAAATGTTGTTTCAGAATTTCTACTATTTGGATCCCAGAATTCGAAAACAGTTTTCGAAAACACATCTACCAAACACATATTCACTGAATTCAGTGAATCCGAAAACATAAAACAGAATCTACATTGCATACCAAACTGGCCTAAAAATTTAGGGAGGAAAACTATGGTTTAACCCATCTTCTCACGTTATTTAAGGATGAGATTCCTCATCACCTCTTTTGTAATCTATTCACTTACTTTGAAGGGTTTTTACCTAAAATAGGTAAGGAAAATTTTGATTTCTTTATGATTAGTTTTTCATTTTTGCATATCAATAATATTTTACCCCAATTGTCTTGAATAAATATACTTTAGGTTAAATCACAAAATTGGTCTCAATAGTTGGGAGAAGGTTAGAATTTAGTCTCATGGTTTTAAAAAGTAGAATTTTGTCTTTATGATTTGATAAAACCACATAAATAGTCTCTATAGTTTGATAAAACTCTCAGGGACGATTTACGAAGGGACGATTTATTGGAGTTTTATCAAACTATAGGGACTAATTATAACATTTAAAACCATAAGGACTAAATTCTAACTTTCTCAAAACCATAGGGACCAAATTCATAATTTAACCTATACTTAATCATTCATTGAATTGAAACCATAAAGATGAGCCAGTGTAAAATTATTATTAAAAAAAGGATAATATATATAGTTACAGTTGCCAAAGAAAAGGAGAATATCATAGCCAGAAAAGAACAAGCTTGGGACAAAAATAATAGTCATTCCCAAATTCACAAATAATGTCTACAAAGGAATATCAAGGACAAATTATCCCTTTTATATTGCCAGGAATTCCCACCCCCTTCACATTTCTTGTGGCTATTATATTGTATATTTGGTAGTAGCTGTTGTGCTGGTAATCTACAATGCTCAAAGAAAACTAATAACACCTGAAAATGATATCATATTGATAGAAGCCAAATAAATAAATTAGTATTGAAAAATAGAGATGAAGGAATGCAAGGACTCCCAAGTAATTTGAGGTACTTGGAACCTCCATCTCTCAAGTATTCTTACTCACGAATAAAGCCACTAACCAATTGTTTGCCTTCCTCCTTTCCCACACATTCTATTTATAACAAATGCCCATAGCAACTACCCTAACTAATTTTTTCAAGGAAAAAAAAAAAACTTCCGTAACTAATTATTAATGTACCCTTAACACTACAATAATATTCTTAACCACCATAATACCATTCCTATCACATATTCTACAAACAATAAAACGTGTCAACATGCAAATGATGAGATACGAAACAAGCATCAGACAGTGATCTAAAAAATGCTCTAGGCCTGCTTCAGAGAAAATTGTTTTTTTTTATTTTTTGGGATAAAAAAAAATAATTTCATTGATGGATAAAATAAGCAAAAATCAGTCACCTTAAGGCTTAAGGTGAATTACAAGAAAGCTCTCCAATTGGAGATAAAAAAAAAAAAAAAGATAAAGTATATAGATTAAAAGGTTGTAAAGATTTGCACCAAAAGAAAACATTTGATAATACATTGTCGAAAAACCGCTCAAAAGTATGAGAGACTTCCCTAAAGCTTCGACCATTCCTCTCCAACCAAATACTCCAAAGAAAAACCCAGACAAAAGCGAGCCAAAGAATCTTCCTAGTGCCTTTGAATGGATGTCCCACCAACATGGAAGAAAGTAAATCAAAGATGTTATTGGGAAGAGGCACCGACCAACTAAAAGCTTCGAACAACCAAAACCGATAAGCATAATGGCAATGCACAAATAAATGAGCAGCAGACTCTGAGCTTGATTCACACATAAAACACCAAGAAGGAGATAGAGCCATATATGGCATTCTTCTTTGGAGACGGTCATATGTGTTTACTGCACCCAAGCTAAGTTCCCAAAGGAAGAATTTAACCTTCTTAGGATATTTATCCTTCCAAATCACCGAATAGGCGAATACAAGTCCTTTAGACTAGGATCTTCTACACCCAATCGACTATTTGAAAGTGATTTAATCGAGAAGTTCCTAGATGTTTCAAATGGTCAACTCCACAAATCAGGAGAGATCCTAAAATGAACTTGCGATAAAAGATGTGAAAGGGTAGCCTACTCTACGACTTCCAACTCATTCAGATTGCGACGAAGCCTCAAATTCCAAGTTAAAGTAGCTGTGTTCCACGAACCAGCTACAGTTAAATCAGGTTATAGAGCTAGACGAAAAAGTCTAGGAAAAGCCATAGCAATAGGACCACAAGTTATCCCCAAATCCATCCAAAACAAGGTAGATCTTCCATCACCTATACGCTTAACAGCACGAGGCACCCTCACTGAGGGACACACTGCAGCATGTCTCAGTATTTTAGAAAAAAAAAATTTGAAAGAAATTAATATATACATACAAACATACATATATATTCTAAAATCCGTCATTCATCTAAACACTCCCCTTAAAAAAAACTCTAGTTTATTATCTTATACTTCGTAATATTATATTTGTTCATGTAGAAAAAGAATTATTTTTCCATTGTGCATTTCACAAGAAAATATGCACCATAAGTTGGCATACAATAGCATGGAAATCCAATAACAGATCAGCCTTGGAGTGCAGTAGTATGATACAAAATTTCACAGGAGTAAAAAATGCGAGGTGATGCATCAATCTGGAATACTCATGAAGCGTACAAAGCACCCACGAAACTAAACATGCAAACTGTTCAAACCTTAGCTAACTTGACAAAAGCTTTCTCCCATGCTATTGCTTTCCCATTCTCATTGCCAACATCATCGATTGCGTTATTAACAGGATATGTGACAACAAATGCGGAGGCCTGACATTAGTGAATCAAGACAAAATTAGGAAAAGGTCGTAAAAACATCTACAAGTAAGGGAGAAAATACAACCTCAGAATAATTGTTCCCAACAAATCCACCCAAGGATGTGCTAGGATCAAGCGGAGCCTTGAAAGCACTGAAACATGTCTCTGTGGAAGTATAATGCTGAAGACAAGATTTTACGGGCCCAAAATTAAAATGTTTACAATTAAAAAGTGTAAACAGAAAACCAATTTTAAAATATCAACTAGAAACTTCGTAGCAAGTGAAACTGGAATAAGAAAGATGAGAATTATGATTACAATAAGTTTACCTGGAAGCAATACTCAGCATGTTCCACTCCTCCATAGTCGTCAAAATTTTCAGCGTCCATTTTAAAATACTGTAAAACGAAAGGGAATTTGGATGAGTAAATTTATTTTTCTAAAATATTCATAAACATGTCTGTATAGAAATAATTATAATCATAGCATTTTAAAAAAAAAAATTGCAAATATAGCATTTTCTCAACTTTTAAGCACTGATTAACTTTAATAAGGGTAAGCAATATGGTTTTATTTTATAAAATAGTGATTAATTTACATAAATCAATGAGTAACCTAGATGTTAATTAGTTATAATTATAGCAATTACAGATTTCTACCCACTGATTAATTGTAATTACAATAATCGTTAAGTTACATGTCTTCTGCTTTTTGCTATATTTGCGACTTGTTCTTTTTAGCTATTATTTTTTATATTTCATTTAAATTATGCCAAATTTGTAGCTACTCACAAAAAAAAAATTAATTCATAAAATAAAATAAGATAAGAAAGATTCTTCAATATAGAACATGTGAAAAAAATAAATAAACGAACAAACAAGACATAAATATATTTGACAAACTGAGTATGATAACTTCCAAATGAAGATGGTAAGGAAAAAGAGGAAATGTCTGAAACTTCAATGGACAATCAATCTCATTGCACCATAGCTTTAAGAAAAGTGATATAAGCTTTATGATTAATCCAATTAGAACTGAAATAGCATAAAACCTGCAGAATACTTTGTGTGGCACAATCCTCACCAAGTGGCTTCAAGCATATATCATCTAGGGATACGACTGAGCCAGAATAGTTTGCAACAAGTTGATTGACCTATTGAAATTGTAGCAAGAAAAAAGTTCTGAGACTAAATAAGTGAGAAAACAGAAAAAAAAAAAAAAAAGTTGAAAGAAGCATCACGTGCTCAAAAGACCTTATTCTGTATATCAAAGAGTAATAGAATATTATCCTCCGTAACTATACGTGGTGCCCTGCCATGGCTTCCTCCAGGCTTGGTTGCTATTATCAACTGAAACACATGCGAACATCATGCATCTTGCCATTAGTTATGAAATCGATAGTAGGATAACACAGAACTTGAACTATTATCTGAGAGAGAGATCGGAAAGAAAATGTGACCATAGTCATAAAAAAACTACAACCATACTGAAGCCGATAATAAATTAATAAAGTAGGAAGATTTCAGAACAACTTCTGGAAAACAATGTCCAACTTTTCCATGTCAACAACACTTGCAAGAATATCACAAAAATGTGCCGATCCTTGAAAATTATCAGTTTCACTCTACCCTATATGGCGCCCAAGACATAGCATTGCAAATCCATAGGTCTGCACCCTTGCCTTGAACTTCACCCATGAAAAAACCATACACTCACAGATGCTTATTTTCAATGCTGTCATTATACTCGTGCTATGATTCTTATCAAAGAAAATCTTTCCTCCACCAGATTGAAATTTTAATCCCTCTTCCTTGTCACATGTAGGAGGTCCTCTGATTAAGTTCGGTCTTATACAAAATTATATTCACAATGTCTCTTTATAACATACTTTTTCATTTCTTTTATTTTACGTAGATATACATCAGTGGACATCAAATGGCTTAACATTTGAGAGTTAGGAAAACTATACAATGAACACCACTGTTACCTGTTCAATTCTGTAGAAGGGTGCAAGATGGCTGTCAAAAAACTGCTTCTCTGCTGCTGCTCTACTCCCATGACCTACCCAGAGCTGCAACCTCAAATCAGTTAAGTCTACATAAAAGTTTTTTTAGGTAAAAGAAACTATTTCATTGATAAATGAAATGGAGATAACTCCGAGCACCAAAAGGTGAGTTACAAGAAACATCGCCAATTTGACACAAAAAAAGATAAACTGTAAAGACCAAAAGGTGGTACATGTTTGCACCACAAGTACACAGTTGAAAGAATATGCTTCATAAAACGTTCAAAAGGAGAGGTAATATCCCTGAAAAGCCGACCATTCCTCTCGATCCAAAGATGCCATAGAAAAACACGAACAAAAGCCAACCAGAGGACCTTCTTTGAACCTTTGAACGGATGACCCACCAAAACAGAAGAAAGAAAATCAAAAATATTATTTGAGAAAGGCACAACCCAACCAAAAGCATCCAAGATACACCACCAGAAACGTTGAGCAAACAAACAATGCACAAACAAATGGGTTGCAGACTCCGAACTCAAATGCACATGGGACACCACGAGGGGGAAAGGCTAATATAAGGCAGTCTTCTTTGTAGTCTATCAGAAGTATTTACCGCTCCCAGACTCAGTTCCCAAAGGAAAATCTTAATCTTCCTTGGATAATTATTCTTCCAAATTACCGAATAAATGTCTCGTGGTAACAAATCAGCAGAAGATAACAAACTCTCTGTAAGAGATTTTACAGAGAAACAACCAGAAGCCTCCAAAGACCAAACCCAAGAATCATTGGTATTCGAAAGATTTATAGGGGAGAGCAATTGAGAAAGAAAGGCCCATTCAATGGTCTCCAAATCTGTTAAATTATGTCGAAGCTTCAAATCCCAAGCAGTGTCCGTGGAAATCCAAAGACTTGCAACATTAGAATCAGGGACCAAAGAAAGCCTAAAGAGTCGTGGGCAAGCAGTATCAAGAGGACCACAAGGAAGCCAAGAATCAGTCCAAAACCGTGTATCATAACCATTCCCGATACGCCTAACTGAACGAGAAGAAACCAAATCCCGAACACCACAAATGAATCTCCAAGGGGATTTATGAGGACCAGTAGGGGTAAAAGGAGGCCAATTGACTACCTGTACATGATCATAATACTTTGCAACAATAAGTTTTCTCCAAAGAGAATCACATTCCTGAGAGAAACGCCAAATCCATTTTGCTAAGAGGGCCATGTTACGTTGCTCTAGGTTGCCAATTCCAAGACCACCCAAAAGAATAGGGAGCTGAGTGGTTGTCCACTTTACATTATGCACGCCACCATCACCCCTTGCTCCTTCCCAAAAGAAGTCTCTAATAATCTTATCCAGAATCGAAATGACTTTCGTCGGGAGTTTGAACAAAGACATATAATACAAAGGCATACTAGAGAGAGTGTAGCTTGTATAAAGGTATGTCTTCCACCTTTAGAAATAAAAGCGTACTCCGGTTATGTAGTTTTTTTTGCAGACGTTCAATTATTGGAGTCCAAAAGAAACATTTTGGAATTTCCCAAAGGCGATCCAAGATAGGTAGTCGGCCACATACCTTGCTTGCAACCAAAAGTCGACAACATCCAATCCAACTCAGATTCATCAACGTTAAGACCCAAGATCTCACTCTTTGCAAGGTTTATTTTCAACCCAGAAGCCCGCTCGAAAAATTTAACCACTTCAAACAGATGTTCCAACGCAGATCGATCAGCTGTAGAAAAGAGCAAAGTATCATCCGCAAACTGCAAATGGTTTAAATAGAAGGATGAAACACCAATTGGATGGGTTGAAACAAGGCCCTTATTAGCACTATGGGTCAGCAGCCTGCTAAGACAGTCAGAGACCAAAATAAAGAGGAAAGGGGATAGGGGATCACCTTGTCGAATACCACGACTAGGAATAATTTTTCCACGAGGCCTACCATTTATAATAATAGAGTAGTTTGCACTCGTAATACAACCACGAACCCATTTCCTCCAGACACTCCCAAAACCTTTGGCTTGTAGCACTGCATCAAGAAAATCCCAATCAACTGTATCAAAAGCCTTTTCTAGATCTAGCTTCAAAACTACACCTTTAAGCTTACGAATTGCCCAGTCATCAATCAACTCATTAGCCATTAAAGAAGCATCAAGAATCTGTCTATGTGAAACAAAAGCAAGCTGGTTTTCTGCAATGGTAGTGGCCAAGACTAACTTCAAACGGTCAGATAAAACCCGAGCAACAATCTTATAAACACAAGAGATGAGACTTATGGGCCGAAACTCATTAACAGATTTGGAAGCAAACTTTTTAGGTACTAAGCAAATATAAGTCTCATTCATAGAAGCATTAATAACCCCAGAAGAATAAAAATCTTGAATCATGGTCAAAATGTCCTGCTTAATTGTATCCCAAAAAAATTTAAAGAATTCTGCAGTAAATCCATCAGGACCCGGAGTTTTACCAGAACCCAGAGAAAAGACAGCCCTACGAACTTCCTCCTCAGTGAACGCACCTTCAAGACCATGAGCCTGCTCTGGGGAAATAGGACTCCAATCAATATTAGTGGGCAGAAAACGGGGACCCTCATCTCTAGTGAACAAAGTAGAGTAAAAGTCAACAAACTCGTGTTCAATATCAGAAGCAGTAATAAGGCTAACCCCATCTCTAGAAAGGATCTCATAAATTGAGTTCTTCCTTTTCCTTGCAGCCAGAAGCCTATGAAAGAACTTGGAGTTCTCATCCCCTTCACTGAGCCATTTCAGCTTACACCTCTGCCTCCAATAGATATGATCTTGAGCTGTTAAAACCTCAATTTTCTCCCTTAGAAGACGACGACACTCAATCTGAGAAATCGAAAGGGGTGTAGTGTCCTCTAATCTATCAAGGATCTGCAATTGAGAGATAAAGGATTGCAATCTATTAGCCTCAAAACGATGAGATTTACTCTCGGTTCGCAAAAAACCTTCAAACCCTTCAACTTCATCATCAAACCATGTCCCGGCCATCCACTCAAGGAATGTTGAGACCACCAACCCGAGACAACCTCCCTAATTGAATCAATCTGCAACCAAGAGTTCTCAAAACGGAAAGGGCAAGGTCCCCAGACTACATCTCCAAAGGAAAGAGCAAGCGAAAAATGGTCCGAAGTGACACGATCCAAACGTCGAAGAGTGGCAGAACCAAATTTGGCGGCACATCCACCAGTAAGTAGAAATCTATCCAAGAGAGATAAGTATTGTGTAGGGCCAAAACTTGACCAAGTGAAGTTACCATTCTGCAAAGGGACATCAAACAAATTGTAAGTAGAAATCCAACGGTTGAAAGTATTCATGTTGCGACTGGTTGATGGATCATGCGATTTTTCCCAAGTCCAACGAGTAACATTAAAATCTCCTCCAATAATCCAACGATCACCACCTAAACCGGCCAAATCATGTAGCTCCCGCCAAAAGTCGTCAAAGAAACCATTACCAGAAGGGTCGTAAACTGATGTAAGCCAGAAAGAAAAACCATCCGTCAGAAAAACATGAATGGATAATGAATACAAACCTTGTATTACTTCTTTAATCATGAAATCTGGCTCACTCCAGAGAATTAAAATTCCACCAGCAGAATTAAATGCATCAAGGGATGCCCACCCAATATGTGACGAACTCCAAATAGACTTTACCAATTGGTGAGTGACAGAAGCTAATTTAGTTTCTTGTAAGAGAACAATTCCCGGATTTTGTTGGAGAATTGTTCTCTTAATTAATGCCTGCTTCTTCCACGAACCAAGGCCCCTAACATTCCAAGTCAAAAATTTCATTGATCAGCCAAAGAGCCCTCCATCAAAGCCAAAGTGGCAGATTTATCATAATGGACCGTGGATTTCAAATTCTGTAATTCCCGTTGTAATTTATTCTTCCTCCCATAAGTTGAATGGAACTTTTTAGATTTGGTTGGTTGAGGTAGGGTTGGGATGGGTAGAATGCACAAACCATGCTCTTGTGAGAAAATTTGCAATGTCACGTAATTCAAGGGGAACATGACCAGCAGCTTTCGGAGAAGGAGAATTATGAGGGAGACGTTCAGTAGAGGGAGAAAAAGGCAAGGAGGAAGTAAACATTGAGTCTGCCCGTTGTTGAGCATCGACCGAAAGGGTTGTTAGGTCAGGTGGAATTGGCGGTAGAAAATCTAAAGGGGTTGTTGTATTAGGGGAAGGGTCATCCCCAAAAATTTCGGGGTCAAAAGGGTGAGGTTGGAAGTCAAAGTCGTGATTTGAATGGATAGAGGCAGGACTAGAAATATAGGCTTCGGTATCTGATGCCAAAACAGGTTGTTTCGAATTTCCATCCAACGTGGAGTGTTTAACTCCAATATGTAAAGAGGTATTCTCAATAGTGGGTCTCGCAATGAAGGATATGGAGGAGAGAGTGGGTTGAATTAAGGCTGGAGAATTCGGATTTGAAGGGCCATTTGCTACAATCAAGGAATCCAGAATTTTTGGGGGGGATTCCTTATTCGAAAGGTGCAAATCCGTCAAAATTGGGTGAGATGGCAAAATAGGCAAAGGAGAAATTTTAGGAGGAAGATTTTCAATCAAATCTTGCGGTAATAAAGGCTGATTCTCCACGGTATCTTGCGGAAATAAGGGTTGATTAAAAATCTCCACAACATTGGCAGCAAATAAAGTCTGCTTTCCTTTTTAACCATCTCATCGCAAGGAATCTCCTCGGAATCAGTGACAATTAAAATCGTTTTCCTTTTTATCCGCCTCAACAAAAGGAAAGCGCTTTGGGATCGAATGATAGCCTCTTCGCAATAAAGGTATCCAAACCGCCGCTTTAATGGTCCGTAAACGACCAGAATCGAAACCGATCGATTCGAGCGGTGAGGGTGGTACCGGCGACAGATTCCGGAGCTCAATGAATTCTAGGATGAAACCGGTGAGATTCCTTTGGACTTTTAGTCGTGCAGCATGAAGAGATAACCAACGATCAGTGTGATCCGAAATTTGAAGGAAACCACCACACTTTTCTCCAATAAAACGGAAAACATCCATTGACCATAGGCTAAGAGGAAGATCCAAAACTTCAATCCAACCACCGTGAGAACCAATCATTCTATCCTGCAACAAGGAAGAAGTGGAGAAAGCATGGAATTTTAACTTTGACTCACCAACCAGATGCCAAATTGAGGTATTACAAAGGTGATCAGGGAGTTTGGAGTCATAAATATGGAGCAACGCCTTGTTTTCTTGAAAGGGATTGATGGTGCAGCGAGGCGAAAAAGAAACTTTCAAGGCAGCAAGAATACTTGGCCAAGAATCAGTAATAGAATACCTTTGGCAAACCAGAATTCCATTCTCAGTATCAAAAGAAACTGGAGGCTGGGAGGAGGTGGATGTTAAGGTAGGGCTAGCATTTTGTTTAAGATCCACCGAACGATGTGGCTTCCTGGTAGGTTCAAATTTTGAGGAAACTATTTTATGGGATTCACCTGGGTAATCTGAAATGAGAGAAAAAAAGGAAAACCACCCCTGTTTTTTGTCTTCAGATGGGATAAGAATTTTCCTCCTTACACCATTGTGTGTGAGTTGTGTGATCTCCACAAAGTAGCCAAACTTATTCTTCAGTTTCTCTATCCAAAGAGTGTTGTCATGCCGAGAGAAGCTTCTTGAAGAACTTATAAGAGCAAGGGTCTTTGTATAGAGATAAAAAGGAAGAGGCTAACCAATTTAGGGAGTTCCATGATAAGGAGATGGAATGAGAGGAATTCTTCCCCAACTCGGTCATCTTTGCTTTGCTTCCTCGAGAAGAATCGTCAAAAGCAATCGTAAAGGTCTTACGATCAATGTGTATTGATCGAGTGGAGTAATTCCAAAGGGGAGGATGCTGGTTGTTTTTGGGGGGCATGGTGGTCGGGGGGTCAAGGGCTAGAGCTCAGGCGAGGAGGGTGGGAGAGGGAAAAGGACAGAGAAGAGAGCATTTCTTGAAGAGATGCCTTCTCCCCCACATTACAATATCTAATTTGGGTTAGATAAAAGTTAATAGTCTACATAAAAGTTAGAATGCTTATTACACAGACATACACAAACACATAAAGGAAGAGAAAGTAAGTAGGGCACTAGATAGCAAAATGTCTTGTGATTAGGTATTTTAAAGGGAAGCCTGAGTTTGAGCTTGATCCTCATGAATAAACCTCCACAACCAAGAGGAGCGGGAAGAGAAGTCCACTTCCAATTCACAAGATGGCTACCACAATCAAAGACAAGTTCCTTTCTAGATGAAATCCATAGCGAGGCTTTTCACAACTTTGACAATTTAAATCAGAAGTTCAATAATAATTTATCAGATTTTGGAGTGTAAAAGACCATATAGAACAGTTATGTAAAGTCCAAGATAAAAAATGTAGCTGTATAACAAAGAAACAAAGATACTTACTACCATAATGAGACCATAACAAAATACCTTGTCCGGCCGGGTTTCAACTTTAAAACGAACCAGACCCACACAGAGAATAAGCACGACTGATAAAGAGGAACACAACACTAGGATAGGGTTCCGAGCAACCCAAGCTCCGTAATCCCTAAAAACATGAGATTAGACATAAAAGAGTGGAACATGTTTATGCTTCACCATCATTTAGCAAAGGACAAGACATTCACCTATAAAAGTTAGAAATGTATCCTTGAATAGTGGAAAGTTGAACACCATTCCTCAATGTAAGATGCACACCATGCTCCTGAAGATGCAATGAAAAAAATGAAAAAGAGCACAGTTGAACATAGAACATTTGCAACAGACCTTTTGACCCGTGAACAACAACAGACCAAAAACTATGAACGATCATCCTGTGAAGAAACTGCTAGGAGGAGTTCACAAGCTAGATTCTCTGTTGCCTAGACTAATTAAAATGTAATGCCCAAGGTGAAATGGAAAATCAAGAAAAAAGAGAAATTAAATATCACAATGAAACCTGCCTTTCTTACACCATTCTCATTCTCTTCCAAGTTAACAGAATTGATCTCAGCATCTTCTCCAATGTTTAATAAGGGTTCTTCCCAAGCTGAAAATCTCCTCCTCTCTCTAGTAGGATGAAACAAGGCCCATCCAAGGAATGCAGAAATAAATATAACATAAAGTATTGTGATTGAGAAGTCAATACAACTGCTCTGCACAAATCAACATGATAATGGAGTTCATATCAATATGCTAGAAGTTTGAATCATACACAAAGCAGATATAATTCAAATGACATATTCTATTCTAAAGTTCCAAAAGCTGCAGTAATTTTTAATGCCCATGTATTTGAGAATTATTGTCCAATGAATTGATGAATATGTGAACATAAAGTTACAATAACGTTGGATATCAAAACTTGCATCCAACCTTAAGAGACCAAATCTTGATGGTGCAGGCATTGCTTTTTGGTGGAGAAGGAGGTTCTAAGCTAGAGCACACAGGAGATAAAGGACAATCGCCACAGGAGCAGCCCAGTGAAGTGTCGCCACATGAATAAACAGACACATTCATAAGCTCCATTGGAGATGCCTTGTAAGTGTTCACCTTAAAATTTATGGAATAAGGTGATCCAGGAAAACCAGGGGCTACTTTCTGACCAAGAAATGCAAAAAGTTCTAACAAAAAAATGCATACAAAACATTAATAAGAGTTTGAGACTTCATTATCAAGCAGAAACAAAGAAAAATATTCTGCATGAAACAACATGAAACAGCATAAAAAAAATAAGCAGTTGAAATTGATTATGAGCCTATGGATGTTAATCGTGAAACTGATGATAGGAATTGTGTACAACCTTACAGGATATCCAAGAGCCTACAGACCAAATTTAAACCTTCCTAATTCCCGTCCCTTCTCTGTTTCTTCCCACTACTTTTGTGTCCCAATCATCTAAACCAATTCCATCTAATCCCACTAAATCTTACACTAACATAATTACATTCCCATCCTTCCTCAAGTAAGGATCAGTGGTCTTTCTCCTGCCCCTCCTAGCATGGGTAAAATGTATGGGTGGTTTGGACAGCCTATTGGTACACAGCATGATACAAATATTTAAATATGCCAACTAGCATATAACAGTTTGATGTGAGAAGTATGGCTAAGGCGAATGATATAACTCTTTGGGTACAAACAAGAGATTGGGAGGAAACTTAAGCACTAACTTAATTCATATCATCTTCCTGGAGTGTTCTCTAGCCAGATATTTTTGTAATGACTTATACTTTGTAGTTAATTCCTCCTGCAGCAGTTTTCCTAAGCTCTTAAAGTTGTATATGTATTTTTTCCCCACTTTGTTACTTCTCATTTAATCAATGAAAAGTTTGGTTTACCGTTTACTATCAAAAATAAATTGATAAAGTATATTAGCAATATCAAACAATGTAAAAGAAATATAAGAGAGTGTTGTTACATAGATAACAGCCACATTAATATACAATGCACGCACTTTATAGTGATGTCACAACACAAGAAATATTACCTTCAAAAGTTTTAGCACCACCACCAACAAAATCTATGGCCCGTGTATTCATTGTACCAAATTTAACATCCTTGCAGGAATCATAAAGACCTTTTCCAAACTTCTTAGTTACGTAGTAGTCAATGCCATCCACAGTCATTTTTCCACCAACCTATCCACAGTCATCATTTGTGAAGAGAGTTCATTCCCTAGTTATGCTAATTGCATCATAATTCAAAGGAAGGGGGCAAATAATAACTTAATTCGTGATGTATAATCCTGAAGAGAACTTTTATGGTTTATAACTGACTTTTGAGTTTTCACGATAATAATGCAGTAGTATAAAAGTGAAACTGCTAAGCTAATAGACAACCATCTACCTATAGAAAACATTTATTCATCGATGCTCCTTTTTTAGAATTATATTGTCCCATCAGCCGTAAATAATCCTAATGAATAATTGCCTGCAAATACTACAGTAAAAGTTAACAAGTATGCTTTACCTCAGCGATGGATGTCACATTAATAAATAGACTCTGTCTTGGAGAGCAGGAAAGCTCACAAAAAAGATTTAGGAAATTCCTCAAGCATGCTGGACAGCCCACAAAAAGTGGAATAGCCTGCAGTTAAGAAAAAACTTTTGTGTTTGTGGAACATAGAAATAAACAACAACAGAAGCCATGAACTTAGCAACCCACTCTAAATCAGATGGCAAGCATCTACAGGCTATAAAGTAGCCAGACTGCACATAACCTCGCACAGCATGACAAGATACAGTTCATTCAAAGAGAGATAAACACTGAATTAAGAAAAGCTTGAAGATAGTATCATATTCATATATGTGACTCATGCTCCTAAACTATCAAGGAACAGGAGATGATCATACCAAAAATTTAGTACACTACACTAAAAAATAATCAATTCCATCACTCCTTTTCTAGATCCGTCTATGCAATTTCTATATCTCAATTTCATTAACAATTAATCATTAAAAAGTAACACTGTATCATTAAATTTCAAAGATGGGAGATGAGCCCTACTTGTTGAACCTGTGACCGTAATGTCTCAAATTGAGCCTCAGTACAACAAACATTTCCACTTATTGTAGGACACAGGCTTTGAATTTTTGCTGAGAACAGCTCATCAGGCTGCAGAGCATAGTATACAGGGGTCATTTAAGAACACTTGTGCACGGATATCCTAAAACAAGCTGAAAGATAAAGACCTTCACGGATGGAGAACCATAAGGGCAGTTCAAAACCTTCCCATCACTGCGTGCCCCACATATATCATACATAGCACAGTACTCTGCTGAATGTCTCTCCCTGACAGAAACAATTGTCATTTTATAAAGTCAAATTCATCCCATACTGATAACTCTTATGGTGAATGAATTGAGAGCAGAGAATGTAGAGGGTAACTTTCACAGAGATATCTTCCACAAAAACATAGAATAAGAGAATATAATAAAAATAAATGCAACCCATTACTGAAAAATTAAAGTAAAACAAATACAGTTCTTTGTAGCAAACAGCCAAGTTCGTGTGCATATAATAAGTTACAGTTGTCACATCCAATACTGGATCAAGACTTAACCATAAAACTTTAGAAGCTACAACTGCTCGAACCAACTCTGTCGTTAGGAAATTAGTATCAACAATAGATATCAACTAAACTGAAACATGATCTCAAAGGCTGATAATAGCATAAAGAGAAAAATTAACAAATTGAAACGGATGTCCACATATAACGAGGGTACGGGTACCCCATTGGCATGTAATATGGTCGGTGGTAAAATAATAATAGCCTTACTCGGAAGTAGAATCGGAACGCACAGGAACAGATAAATCAGCATCCCCTCCTATCAGCATAGTTACAAAGAAGATCATCTACACCAACAAAAAATTATATCCACTTTAAAGACTTGAAATACACAATCAAAAACACGCCAACCAGCAGAAATGTCACCAAATAATATGCACCATAACCGAGAGAAGGAACATAATCAATTATTTCGAACATCAAAAGCACACATG
Organism: Trichosanthes cucumerina; assembly: GCA_036507285.1. Taxonomy (NCBI): domain Eukaryota; kingdom Viridiplantae; phylum Streptophyta; class Magnoliopsida; order Cucurbitales; family Cucurbitaceae; genus Trichosanthes; species Trichosanthes cucumerina. The sequence continues at coordinate 8,856,765 of CM071839.1, read as the reverse complement.
GCCTTCGATTCCCCCATTAAATCACGCACTCCCTTATAATAAATTTAACTTCCAAGTCAAGTTTACGTGATCCATTGATAATTAAGCCGGAAAGGTCAGATAACAAGTAAAGTGAGAGATCACTGAAGTACAATCCGAAACGAAGTGCACGCAAATTGATGGGAACCCATTTGAATTTGAAAGTTTCTGTCCCTTTAAACGGAATCCATTAACATGCCCACGAGCTGGGGAAAGTATAATTCAAGAGCGAAAAAGCATAAAAGAAGCAAATGAAGGAAAAACAAGCTCGCCTGTAACAGAAAAATGGAAATTGGCAAACGCAAACGGGAGGCCATCCCTCCTCGAGTAAGAAACATGGGTGATGATGTTGAGTCTTCTGATTATCGCGGACTGTGATGACGATGAGAAGAAAAAGATGAAGTGGAGAAAATGAGAAACCAGGGAGACTTTTTTTGTTGGTTAAGAAAGCTCAGAAACTAGTATTTTTATTCTTTGAATCTCCATGTTTATATAAATTTCGCCGCGATATCTTCTAGTTATTCATCGATAGGCGTCGATTTTAGGATTTTTCTTTAATAATATTATTTTTAAAACATAATTTATATATATATAAAAAACAAAAAAAAAATCAAACCATCAATTATGGTAGTTTTTATGGTAGCATTTGACTCCAAGAAATCATCTCTTACTCGAGAGGATTTGCTAGCTATGCATGAAAAAATTGCTAGTCAGATTCAAACTTCTAAATTATAAATTATCGTTTGGCCCCTGCTTTAGATTTAGATGGTTTTGAAAATCCAAAACCATGTTTAGATTCAATGTGTTCAAAACCCTTGATTTTGAAACACAACCCTAGTTGCAACCCCATGGGTTTGTTCCATGTTTTCTTATTTTATTTGTCATCTTCCATTTTCGACGATTACTTCAACAACAATTTCGGTGACAACTCCAACAACTACACCAGTGATCCAACTACAGCTAATGGGTACCTCCGACAATAACTCCGACGACCCGACCACTGCTGACAATTACCTCTGGCGACAACTCTGACGACCACGCAGAGTGACCTCGCATCACTGGCGGCGACTACACCGAAGCGACCCCCGCTGCGGCGACTACCCTCGATGGCAACTCCAACGACCACACGCAAGAACGCTGCATCACGGCGACTACTCCAACGACCATACCGTTAACCCCGACCACCGGCGGACCTTTGACAATAACTTTCAAGCGACCGCGCGGCGACCCAACCACCGCTAACGACTACCTCCAACGACAACTCGACGCGACCAACCACCACGACGACTACCTCTAATGGTAACCTCGACAACCACACGCGGCAACCCCGCCGCCGCACCGCGACTACCTCGGCGACCATACGATGATGACCCCACCACCACTGACGGCTACCTCCGACGACAACTCCGCGACAAACCACACCGGCGACTCTAACCATCGTTGACGACTACCTTCGACAACAACTCTAATGACTACATCGACGACCTAACCACTACTAACGACTACTTTCGACAACCACTCAAGAGACTTATATACGCATATCCCAACAATCCGATCACTTGAGCAATCAACTACTCTAACGACCTAACTTGTGTGCAATCACCACTTTTCTTATTAGAGTTCCAAAAATAGGTTTTTGGATTTTTTGTAGAATAAAATTTTAAATTTTCTAATCACTTAAATAGACTTCCAAATTTTTAATTTCTAAAATAGAATTCCAAAAATAAGTTTTTGAATGCTCTATAAAATATATTTTCAAATTACCTAATTTATTAAATAGACTTCCATTTTTTTTTAATTTTAAAGTAGAATTCCAAAAAATAGTTTTCACAATACTATGTGACGTAAAATAGAGTTTTTAATTCCCAATTTCTTAAATAAACTTCTATTTTTTTAATTTCTAAAATAAAGTTCCAAAAATACTTTTCTAAATATTTTTTTGAAATAGAGCTTTAAATCCCTAATTTCTTAAATGGACTTTCAATTTTTAAAATTTTAAAATAGAGTTCCAAAAATACTTTGTGAAATAGAGTTTTAAATTCTCTAATTTCTTACATAAACTTCCAATTTCTTAATTTTTAAAATAGAGTTTCAATTTTGTAACTCATTTATGTTATACAAAGGTTTCTACAATTGACAAAACATCCACTAAAAAAATAAGAGAACAAAACAATAAAAGAAAAAAGGAAAAAAAATAGCATAAACTCAGGATTCAGAACACTGCACCCCAAACACTGTTTTCTTATTCCCAGGGTTCAAAACACTGCACCTCAAACACAACTTTCTGATTCTCAGTCTTCAGAACCCCCCAAAACAAACCCCCAGGATTTTGATTCCAAGACAGGGGGCCCAAACAACCCCTTAAGTTTGTATTTATTTGGTCATACACTTTAAAAAATATTTAAATTTTTAATTTTATATCTAGTAGGTTTATGAACTTTAAAAAATTGTTCAAAGTCCTTAAACTTTCAATTTTGTGTCTAATAAGTATCTGAATTTTTAATTTTATGTCCAACAAGTTTTTGACCTATTCAACCTTTTTAAAATTCACGAACCTACTAATGCAAAATTGAAAGTTTAGGGTTTCATTAGACATAAAATTCAATTTTATATCTGATAAATTGATTAATTTAAATAAATTTGGATATGTCAAGGACCTATTAAACACGAAACTGAAGATTCAATGACTTATTACATGCAAAATTAAAAGTTCAAAAACTCATTATATATTTTTTAAAGTTCAAGAACTAAACTTGTAATTTAATCTCTAATATTTTAACCAATTGAGGTAGGTTGAGTTAGACACAAGTCTAAAAATTTACCCGCTACACTCTTTTAGTTTTTTTTTTCGCTCTCTTTCTTTTTCTAATTAATGCTTCTTCTTCTCTATTTTCATATTATATTTAATTTAGTTGGTATGGAGGATCAACCAAAGCTCTCCTAAATTGAGAACATGAGCACTAAACCAAACAACTATTTTGTGTTGAAAAAAAAGGTCTTTTGAAGAGTGTTCATAACGCAGCAAATCATGTATTCAATAAAATTATATGATTGCTCAACAATATTATTCTATGAATTAACTTCAAAAAAAAATTTATTTAGTTAAATTATAAATTTGATCCCAATCATTTTGAAAAAGTTAGAATTCATATAATTTTAAATTTAAAAATTAATCCTTATAATTTGATAAGATTCTCGTAAATAGTGTATATATGATAGGAATAAGACTTCTAAATATTTCCTACTATATGGATTGTTTGTGAGAAGTTTCTCAAACCATAAATACGTTTAAACTTTTAAAATTATAAGAATCAAATTTTAACTTTCTCAAAATCATACGACTACAATTTTAAGTTAACATTTTTTATTTTCGTAAATTTGTATTCAAATAATAATATTTTTAATTTTATCCTTAATCTAATAAATCAATAAATGATAATAAAATTTATTAATAATTTTTCTAACATCTTACATCCCAAGTTGAGAAATATTAAATTTAATATTTACAAATCATATTAATTTTTTGTTAGTACAAGAAAGGGAGGTGATATGAACTAATATGTGACTTCAAATTAGGATTCGTATAATGATTTTCTTTTTGAGCCACTAGTATTAGGGTTAGTTGAGCCAGGAAATCGATTATTTAAAGTCCAAGTTATTTCGATATAAAATATGTTGAGTTTTAATAAATATTTCACATTTGAGAGCCGTGAGTCTCGTCACTTTGTCATTCTTGTTTTAGGGTTGCATGTCTGAACATTCAAATAAATCTGATCAATTTTACTTGTGGAGTAATGTTCAAACCTTGAGTAGAGAACTGTTCTTCTTATCTCTTAGTTTTTTTTATCATCAAGGTAATTCTTATCTAATCATTTATTTAGAATTAAAATCAATTTATTTGAGAGTTTTATTTGTTAATCAGAGTAATCCTTATCTAGTCCTTTTCTTGGAATTTAAATATGTGTTGATTTGAGTGTTTTAGTATTTGTTAATTAGGGATTCAAATCACCAAATGGTTCCTAATTACAAATCACTAGGGATTTTATAATGGGATTTTATAATGGGAGTTTGAAGCCCGCTTCAAGATAATTAAATATATGTCCATTATTGTTGAGTTAAACTTCTTTTGACATTAATATTAAAATTTTTAAAGTATAAAACATAAATTTATTATTTAGCCAAGTAGTCACTATCACTACATTAGCAACCATAAGCTGAAACCTCTACTTATTTCACCCTAAAAAAATATCTACTTTATTTCGATTGTAAATTGTAGCACTCTGAAAATTTAAAAAATAAAATAAAACCTTAAAATTTTAATTGAAAAAAATAAAAAAACCCTAAGAATGTATGATTTGAACATAGTAAGAATTAGTAAAAAAAATGATTGAATGTATAAAAAGAAAACATCAAATACAATAATCATGGTGCCACCCCAATAATTTAAATTAATTTAAGGAGTAACTTTTTTTTTTTTTGAGTAATCAACAATTGGAGAGTGGAGGATTGAACCATGAGCGCGCAGTCATGAGTCATATTTGATGTCGGTTGAAATTTACGCCTTTCTTTTAGAATTTAAAGAGTAACTTTAAATCTAATATAATTGACTTGTCTCAATATATACAAAGTCATGCGAAATAACTTACTACCAGTTAATAATGAAATATACATCTGTTACATAACAGAAAATAACAAAGGTTCAATATATATATATCTAATATCCCCTCAAGATGGACTATGCAAATTTAGGATGCCCATCTTGTTCATGAATAAACGCAAAGAAGAAATGAGCAGCGCCTTTGTGAACATAACTGCCAGTTGAAAATTAGTTCGTAGCTTCAAAACTCCACTATCAATTTTTTTCGAACGAAATAGCAATCGATTTCGATGTGTTTCGTTCTTTCATGAAAAATTAGATTCGTGGCTATAAAAATAGTTGCTTCATTATCACAATATATCAACGGTGGAGCGGGAGAATCCACTTGTAAAGACTTCAACATACTAAAAATGTAAGAGATTTCCATTAGCAAGGGCCCTATATTGCTGTGGACTTAGAAACAGTGACTTGCTTCTTCATTTTTCAAGAAATTAGAGAGTCACCTAAAAATATACAAAAACCTGTGAGTGATCTTATTGTGTCTAAACATGACCCCCAATCTGAGTCAACAACGGTTTTAAGTTCAAAATTGATTGAAGCTTTGTTAGACTATCTTAATATATTTAAATTTACTCATAATTATCCGCTTAAACTTTTAGTTTGATTGGTGATTTAAGATGGTATCAGAACAGGAGGTCATGTGTTCAAGCCCCTACAAAGTTAATTTCCTCCCCATTTAATATTGATTTCACTTGTTTAATGATTTTAGTATAATTGATTTATTAAAAAAAGTTGAGAGTCAGGAAAAAAAGTACAAGAACAAAGATAAAAAAGTTAGAGAGAAAATTTAAAAAGATACAAAAATTATAGGGAATGAAAAAAATTTAGAAATAAAAAGAAATAAAGAGAGTTAAGACCATAATAGAGAAAAAAAGTGAGAAAAATGAATAAAAAGATAAAAAGAAATAAAGAGAGTTAAAATCATAATAGAGAAAAAAAAAGTGAGAAAAATGAATAAAAATATAAAAAGATAATAAAAGTAAGAGATACACATTATAAAAACTTTAGATAGAGAAATATTGTCATTTTGTAAACAATGGTAGATGAACTCAATGGTGACGGTTTTGAAAAAAACAACTTTTTGATAGAAATTTATGAATTTTACAAAAGATGACGGTTTTTACCCATCACCAAAAATGAAATAATAGTTATTTTTAATTACAATCACTTGACAAAAATCACTTGGGAATCACCTCCCAAGTGATTGACCAGGAATCACTTTAAGCGATTTTGGATTTTTCAAAAATCACTTATCAATATTGTCAAACATCACACTTTTGGTACGAAAGTGATTTTAGACCTGTCAAAAATAATTTTGATCATTCCAAAATCACTCTCAAATATGCCCTTAGAAAGCTGAAGGCCAAGAAATTATTTTCAAATAAATTATTAGTATAAATATGAATGTAGTGATTTTTTTTTTCTAGTTGCTTGAATATAGTGAATCAATATCTAAATTAACCAATATTTGCTACTATTACAATCAATAGATTATGTTTTAAAAAAAAAAGATTGATATTGACCATCAAAGTATTTTCATTGAATAAATATATAGGTGGTTATATTAAATTTTTTATGGAGGATAAATCTTCAATATTATGAGAACTCAAAAAAAAAAAAAAGAAAAAAAAAAGTAGGTAAAAAATGAGAGTTGTATCCATCAACTATATTCGAGTTAACATCACCTTATATAATTAAAGCTGTCATTATAGGGTGAAAAAAACGATTTCCCCTAGCTCATCATATTTTAATTAACTTGTTTGTTTAAAACGTAAAAGTCCTATTAATATCTGCAACTTTCAAATACAATTAAAATGTCAACATCAAATCTTTAAATAATTATTAAGACAGAGAAATAAAACTCAGTCTACAAGAAATTTTGTATGAATTTTCATAATTTTGTTTTAATAAATAATATAATATTTTGTTTTAAAATTTTAAAACCCTGTTTTCAAATTTCTTCAAAATTTTGTGTTGTTTGATCACTCCTAGCAGTTAGCCATTATATCCAATGCTGAGAAGTGCATCTAAAACTTTCAAATAATCAATCTTCATTACACTGTGCAATTGATCTACCATTAAGTAGATCTCATCAGCTCTTGGATTGAGCTCATCTCCAGCAACAAATCTCCAAGTCTGTGAATTAATATTCACCAAACTATATCCAGCAACAACCTTAACTCCTCTCGCTTTTGCCAACCTTCTCATTTTTGCAGAATCAATCATTAGCCTGCAGTTCGCATACAAGTTCGACGCAAGCATATAGCCAGCCGAGCTCGAAGGTTCCAGTTGAAGAACACGAGAGGCCACTCCCGAGCCAATCACAATGTTCCCATAGCTCCTACAAGAGCTCAAGAGTGTCCCCCAAATGCTTGCACCTGCTTCCATTTCTTCAGGCATCTTCTCAATCAACTCCAATGCGTCATTAAATTTCCCCGCTCGGGCTAACATGTCGACGACGCATGAGTAATGTTCCAAACCAGGCTCAATTCCATGTTCCTTCACCATGGATGTGAAAAAGGAGAGCCCTTCTTCCACTAATCCTCCATGGCTACAAGCAGATAGCAATGACAGGGCGGTCACATCATTTGGCTTCAGGTCGTTTTGTTTCATTTTCTCGAACAAGATTAAAGCTTCGTGCGCAAGACCATTGATGCCGAAGGCGGATGTCATGGCAGTCCAACACACAACATTTTTCTCTGGGATTTGGTTGAAAGCTCTAACGGAGGCTTCTATATCTCCACATTTTGAGTACATGTCGATAATGGCAGTTCCAACAGCTACATCACCATCCAAAACTCTTCTAACAGCTATCCCATGAGCCCATTTCGATTGTCTCAATTCAGCAGAGATAGCACAAGCCTCCATAAGATTCATAATCGAAACCTCGTTCGGTTTCACCTCTTCATTCATTTGCTTGAAGACCAATATTGCTTGGTCGGGTTTGCCACTATAGACAAACCCTGCAATCATAGTGCTCCAAGCAACTACATCCTTCTTCTTCATTCCATCAAAAAGAGTAGCTGCAAGCTCAACCAGACTGCATTTTGCATAAGCATCAATTACAGAGTTCAGCACCAATTCATTCGATTCATACCCCCGCCTTATAATCACGCCGTGGACAGACGCGCATTGTAATGGATCCAGAAAATGCTTAACTATCTGAAGAACATTCACAAAAGTCACCTCATCTTCCTCAATCCCTTCTTCCAACATTGTCCTAAGCAATGCCACGGCTTCCAAATGCTTTTCATTGAGGACAAATGCCGACAACATCGAATTCCACGAGACGATATTCCTTTCGGGCATCTGTTGGAAAGCTTTAAAAGCAGAATGAGCATCACAACATTTGGAATACATGTCTATCAAAGAGTTCCCAACAAACAAATCATCCTCCAAGCCTCTCAAAATCACCAATCCATGAACCATTGTTCCAAGTGAAATGTCTCTCAAGTTGGTGCAAGCTTTAAGAACACTTACAACAGTTACCCCATCTGGTGATATGCCAGCCTCTGTCACCATGTTCTGAAATACCAGCAATCCACGTTCATCTTCCCCAATTTTCACGAAACCCCCCATCATCACACTCCAGGAAACGACATCGTTTTTTGCAGACATTTCATCAAACAGCTTGTGCGCAAATAACATGTTAACTTCAGTATACAAGCTCAACAGAGAGTTTTGAACCGAAAGAATGCCACAAAAGCCACAACGAATTACATAACCATGAATCGCAAAGCCTTCCCTGTATGCTTTAAGATCACGAAATGCCTGAATTACAAGCACCAACGAAGAAACATTGGGCTGAAAATGGGCGAACATACCCTTCTTAAACCACCACAAACCTGCAACCACGCCCCCATTTGAGAAATTCCCATGAACAATCACATTCCAAGATACCGAATCCTTGTTCTGCAAAGAATCAAAAGCACGGTGTGCAGAATCCAAATCGCCCCATTTCATATACAAGTCAATGGTGGAATTAGCAATGGAAGTGGAAGATTCGCATCCTTGTTTGATCAGACATCCGTGCATAGCGGTGCCAAGTCTGAAAGAAATGTTCGAACATGCTTTGAGAATCGAAGGGTACACTGAAGAATCTGCCAATTGAGCTCCGGAGATTCTTTTTTCGTGGTAAAATTGGAGAACTTCTTGCCATTTTCCTTTGGATGATGCGTCTTTGATCGTTGAAATCCAATTAGAGAGCCTCAAACCAGAGTGGGTGTTTGAGAAGCGCATTAGTAGAAGCGTTTTCTAGTGAGGTTTAACCATGATGTGCATTGTGCCAGCTTCAGAAATGGAGCAAATAGGAAAGTAAACGTTTATTTTTGATAAAATAGTAGGATGGACTGTTTTATGGTAATGCGCATCATGGTCGCACTTCTCAATTCATATGGTCGATAGCTTACAAGGCCTATCTCGCAACCTCCACTTAAAAGACGGTTTTAGAAAATAGGGTTAGAGAAAGTTCATGAAAACATTTTAAAAAGCGTTTGAAAGCAATTTTTAGAAAGTTCATTATACTCGTAAGCAAAATAAAGGAAGTCACGATTTAACTAGTATATAACTTTTGGTAGGAAGAATTGACGAATAATCGCATCCCTTATCATTCAAGTAATTTTAGTAATGAGACCCTTGCAGGTCAATTTGGTGAGGAGTTATACGCTTACAAAAATGCAAGAAAAAACTAAATGAAATAAATAACATGAAAACAAGATAAAAAAAAGATTGGAATGACCATGCGATCATGGGCAACATGCCGGGGACAAGCATGACCGTGACATCTAGCATGTGTGGTGTTTCTTCTTTCAAATTTTCATTTTATCTACATTCTTTTTTTTTAATAAAAAAAATCTTCATCTCTTCTATTATATTTAAACATTAAAAGATTTAAGGTTTTTTTGGTAGGCGATCTGAAAACAGAAATTTCAAAATAGAAGATTAATAAAAACAAAGTTGTATTTCATGTTTTCAGATATGTGTTTGCCAACATATTTAAAAAGTTGATTTCATTTTAAATAGTTGTTTAAAGTGTGTTGTATAATATATTTGTAGATCATAAAATTAGTTGTAGTTGCAAAACTAATTTATTTATAAACATGTTTTTTTTATAAATTTGGTATAATTATTATCTTGTAAAATAATATTATAATTTATAATAATTATATTGGGCATATTTTAATTTAACAACAGTAAATTGAGTTTATACCTCATACTATATTTATTAATATTTTATCTTTGTTTAATATAATTATGCATTTTAAAATTTCAAATTCAGAATCTAGATATAATGAAAACATAAAAATGTTGTTTTCAGAATTTTTATTATTTGGATCACAAAATCCGAAAACAATTTTCGAAAATACTTCTGTCAAACACGTATCCACTTAATTCAGTGAATCCGAAAACATAAAACATAATCTGAATTGTCTACCAAAGAGGCCCTTACATTGTAGTATTTTTATACTTTTTTTTTTATTTTCTCAATCCTCCTCTCTCTGAAATTTTCTCCAAGACAATTCGAAATCCTCTCCTCTCAAATAATCTCCCATCCCCCTCTCTCTAATCATAAGCCATTGATATTTTTTCGGTTAACAATCCTAGTCTATTCTCTCTCCTCTCTTCGAATCCCAAATCTCAAGTTGCACAAGCCAATTTCATGCACGTAAAATTGTTCAATTGTAAACTTACGTAATTGTTCAGTTGTGAACTTACCTTAGATTTTGGTCCACCTGCAACCTTCTATCTGCTTATTCCGGTTCTTTTGATGCTTTTATTGATAAAAATTCATATTCAGTGGTGTTTGTATTTTTATTTTTTTATGTACAGTGTATGTCACACCCCCTCCCGAAACACCTACTAACTTAGCCCGGAAAGAGGCATGAAGCCAACAGACATTGTTCACCTCTTAACAATACTTGATGACCCTGTTCTACCTGATAAACATACTATGCTCGTATATGGTAAACTTTAACATAACACAATGGAAACTTGATAACTACTAAACATACATAGGAGAAACATTTCTTAAGTCTCTCATTTGAAAACTTAAGCGAGCAATAGCATCACAACCTGAAGAACATGCCAACTCACTTTGTTTATACAACCTCTTATGTACAAACAACTATAACTACATAATGACTTGCTATACAACACCAAACCACGTACAAAATACCGAATTTTATGAAACTTTCACAGACTATGGCGGGATGTCAGTGCAGAGCTCGATCTCTACCTGAAAAGGTTTGAAAACATTGAAAGAATGAGCTAAAAAGCTCAGTGAGTGTCTATCTTTAAAACATTATAAGCTCAAAGGTGATTTATAATAATGGCAGATTATAAGTAGAAAATAGCTTAACATCTGTTTGTAAACATAAACAAACCATGCTTCCAATTTACAGGTTTAAGTCACCACTTATGCATAGCACACAACTCGAAATGTACTATCATATCGAGGGTAGATAGATCAATAATATAGAAGCTCATAACAATAAAACACATGACATGATACCACAATCAAATCATAGAGGTGGTAGAGTTACATTTATACCAATAAGGTTCATACCTCTCTCTCTCACATGCACGTGGAATACCTTTGGTCGTTTGATTTTCCCTAATACCTTCTCTATGTCCTTCAGTATTAAGGTAAAACCATTTACTACCCGAATACCTTCTCATTGTCCTTCAGTATTAAGGTAAAGCAATTTACTACCCGAATACCTTCTCATTGTCCTTCAGTATCGGGATATCATGATTCATTTCCCCCCCTAAGTACCTTCTCGAATGTCCTTCAGTATTAGGGGTTAACCACAAACCAGATCATAATTTGTTTACCATGGAAATCATGTCTTTATATTACATACTCTCATAATTTAGGTTCCATACTTGGATTTATGGTTACATATTAATTCAAAACATGCTTATGTTCCATCATGAACTTATGTTAGAAAACTCCATGAAGCTATACATAATCAGTTCAAACAGGATGTAATTATCAACACTTATGTTCTTGAAGAAAAACATAGGTCAAGCATAGTTCTAAAATAGAGTCACTCACAGTATTAGAATTAGAATCTTGGCTTGTAAACTTGACCTATTTGCTCTTGGCCTGTCAAACAAACCAACTCAACCATTAGAACCTCGGGCTCATGATTTTTTACCTTAAAACTACAAGAAAACACACTTTCAAATTTTCAGCATTTTCAGATTTTCTGCCCTGTTATCAGACAGCCATAACTTCTTCATTACTTATCCAAAAATAATGTAATTTATACCAAACTATTCCTTTTTGAATCCTCTAAAAATCATATGAAGACATGAAATTGAAATTCCAAACGGATTTGTTCAGAAATACCTTGAAAGCTACTTTCCTCAAAATAGACTTCTGCTGTTTCCAGATTTGGATTTCCTGCTGCACAACAAATTTAACCTGATATTTAAAACATCTTCTAGACATTTTCTACTCTCAATTTCTTCATGAAAATTGTAGGAAATTCAATAAGCTTTCGAACCATACCAATTAGAGCTTCTAACTCCAAGTATACAGATCAGGACAACACAAAAACCAGAGACTTCTCGGATTTGACAGCAAACTTCTATCTTTTGCCTTCCTCTTAACAAAACAGTAACTTAACATAAGATTTTGCTCGAGGTTCCTTCATGAACTTTATTTTAAAATGAGTTAGCTTTCAGGAAAAGCAAACTTCAACACTTACCTCTTCTTGTAGAGCTCGAGAAGATCAAAATATCGAACTGGTGCAGAGTTGATCACCTTCTGCCGCAACTTGAGTTGTTCTCCTTTCTTCTGCAACTTCAACCCAAAATCAGAGGTTTTCTCCTTCTTCTTCTCCCTTGAACTTCAGCTCACGAAGCTTACAGCTTCTTTTTGATAAATGAAGAAGAAAATGGAGAGATAATGCTTTTTAAAAAGGCAAACGGTGGAGGAAAAGACAAATTTGTCTTTTTCCCTTTTACTTTTTCTTTTCTTTTTCCTTTTTTAATTTCTCCTTTATCTCTTTCTTTCATTTCTTTTCTTTTCTTTACAAAACAAAACAAAACTTAATATATTTAACTTTTCTTTCATTTTCTTTTCTTCTTTTATCTTTTAAAGCAAACCAAACCAAAATGGTTTAAACTTTCCTTCCTTGTTTCCTTTTGTCTTTCACTTCATTTCTTCTTTCCTTTTGTTGTTTTTTTTTATAAGGAAGTTCCAAAGAAAGATCTCGGGTTTACAGTGTATTTCTCTGTAGGTATTTTGTTTCGTTGATTTTTATTTTGTATTTATTTCATGCACATATTCAAGAGAGGTAGATTAGTTCGTGGTAGTATTTTACTTTTTTTTTATGTACGATATATTTCTCTATAAGTATTTTGTTCAGTTGATTTTACTCTGTATTTATTTCAGGTACATACATAACGATGATAGGTTTAGGTATGCAATGTATTTCCATATTTTTAAACTCAATTCATCTTTTGTTTTTCTATATATGTATGCATGATTTTTATTTTTTTGTTGTACATTGTTATTATATGTTGAAATTTCAAATTTGGAGTAAGCACTTTGCATTTTTTTATATAATTCATAGAAATATTTGCTATATTGTTGTTGTCAAATTTTGGACAGAAGAACACACCTGACCTCCACGTGACAACGACGGTAAATTTATATCTCTAGGGGGAAGAATGCGACCTGCAAGACAAGGAAAAACTTGGGCATCGGTGTGGCGCTTGCCACGGAAGAAAAATAAAACAAACTATAATTTAGTGAATGAGGGTTAAGTTGAGCTCCCCTGTCTTTGAGTCAGAATGATCTATTTACAGGTATTTGTCCATGTTGTCAGATTGACTCAAGCACAAGTTTTCCAAGCAAGCGTTGTCGTCCCATAGTCAGCGCCGACTGTTGTTGTCAAATTTTGAACAGGAGAACGCATCTGACCTCCACGTGACAACGACGATAAATTTGTATCTCTTGGAGGGAAGAACGTGGCCTGCAAGACAAGAAAAACCTAGACACTGGTGTGGTGTAGGTCACACTGACTCCGATGCTTAAGTCAGAGAGAGTTTAAAGAGAATTTGAGAGTTCTAGAGAGTTTAGATGGCTGATATGAACTTACCTGGCTCTCCCCTCCTAAGAAAGCTTAAATAACTCCTTCCTAGGGTTTTTTCGTGGGTTTTCGTTGCCTAATGGGAAAGGAAAAGATCGAACTAGGCTGGAACAAGGTCTTCGGGCCATGAGGGACCGAGACAAGGCCCAAAAGGGAGGTCGAGGTCGAGGCCGACCACGGGCTTGGGCTTCAACCCAAGTCCAAGCCCCTATTATATGATCTCGGGTCATGGTAAGCCCCAATTTGGGGCTTTACCGCCTGGTCGGCCTCGGTCAGGGCGACCACGTGCTTGGATTTCCGCCCAAGCACATTTCTTCATCTCTTCTTGCCTTGGTCAGTCCCCTGTCGGTTTCAATCCGTTTTGACTTCGTATTGAGTTTCTTTCCTCGTTTGGCCCTTTATTGTAGCCCTTGAACCAACCCGTAAGTTGTCGATCCAATTTCACCCATAACATATATAATTAGATTATTTGTATTTTCTGAATACTTTAGATTGACATATACCACTTAATTGTATGGTTCACAAGTTGAAAATTTTCAGAAGTTTTTATGTAACGCTCGTCACTTATCGGTACACTTAATGCTTTGTTTTCGTTTCGTTTTACTTTTCACAATTAAGTAATTAACTACTCGAGGGCACAATCGTTAATAATTTAGAAGAAGAGGGGCACCTTGGGAAAGGAAAAGACTGTAATTAGGGTTGGGATTTATTGAATGAAGAATTAGTGTTTTAATATATATATATAAATATATTTATTTTACCTCTTATCCTCCCAGTCGCACCCTCAAAAGACGTTTTAAAAAGAAAAAAAAATATAGTAAACCACGTTCATCCCAACCGCACGCGAAGGAAAACAAGTAGGGTTTCTGTCGTTCTTCTTCTTCTTCGACTTCTCACCCTCCCCCGTCGCGTCGCCGCCGAAGCGTCGCCGCCGCCCACCTCGCTGCTCACCGCAGGATCTCCATCATCGCCAGTTGTTCTTGCTGCTTCACCATGCCGACAAGAAGAGCAGCGCCGGAGATCCGCCGAGCCTTGCAGTGCCGTCGCCGTTCGCCGTCGTTATACTGCCATCAAAAGTTAATCGGAACTGAAACTCCGACCAGGTGAGATGGTGCGAATACTCCTCTGTTTTGGAATAGATGTTTGGACTGAGCAATCGAGTTTTTGAATATTAAATTGAGATTTGGTTGCATATTGTTGAAGCATGACCTTTAAGACTCAAACGTAGGGTGAAGCCAAGCTTTCGGACCTTAGAACGAGCTAAGGAGTATTCAACATACACTTAGGAGTTGAGGTAATGAGAGCCAGTTGTATTTATATATATAATTATGTAGGTGAGCGATGCTCGGAGTGTAATTCCAAAGGATACTTGTGAAACAGGTCCTTCAAAGGAAACACACACGCTAAGAACTAGGATTAAGATTCGGGTTGGAATCTGAGTCGAGGTAAGGGACCTCATATTGAACATTTTAAAATGGGATATAAAGAAAAATGAGTTTCGATATTTTATTTCAAAAGTATTTTATTATTTACATGTCTGAAATTAGTTATGTTTTAAAGTATTATTGTAGTCACGTTATGAAAGTATGCTATGAATGTTAGTTATGATTACTGCCTCCATGATATGTGCATTATAGTCATGAAAAGTAGATGAGACCTCATGCATTATATGTGTGCCATGAAATGTTAATAAAAGAATGTGTGTTAATTGGTCCCCTGAGGTTTATGCATGGTTAAACATAGGGGTGAGCATCGGTCGGTTTTCGACCCCAACTGACCCCCGAACCGATCAAGGTCGGTTTTCGACCCCAATCGACCCCCGAACCAATCAAGGTCGGTCGGTTCGGCCGATTTTTTTTTTTTAAACTTACCAAAACCGACCGACCGGTCGGTTTGGTCGTTTTATATATATAAATTTAAATATTTATTTATTTAATTATTTAATATTTATAATTATTATTTTATAATTATTTAATATATTTTCAGAAAAATCTTTTTAGTTTTTTAGTTTTTTAATTATTATTATTATTATTATTATATGTATATATATATATATTTTAAATAATCGGTCGGTTCGGTCGGTTTGGGGCTTTTGCCCCAAACCGACCGATCAACTAAGCACAAAATCGACCGACCGCCTTGGTGCCTCGGTTCTTTTTGGCTCGATCGAGTTTTTTTGGTATTTTTGCTCACCCCTAGTTAAACATGCATTAGAGACCCCATGGGTCAGTTTATAGGAGTCTGTGAGGGGCTCAAAATATATAGGGGTATGTGAGGGACTCAAAGCTTATAAGGGTCTGTGAGGGACTCGAAGTATAGGGGTCTGTGAGAGACTCAAAAATGAAAAGACTTAGGGCGACCAATTGACCATTTAAATTAAAAGAAAGTCATGTATTTCAGCTATGATTATGATGAGAAGGTTTTAGGTCCCGTATATGAAAGTTTTATGTAATGTTTAAAAGTCATGATTGTACGTGTATGCATGTCCCAAACTTCGGTAGCGAGATCACTTACTGGGTATTATTTTCATAATACTCACCTTTTGTTTTAAAATGTTTTCAGGTAAAGGCAAGGACATATTGGGCGAGTGACAGAGACGCGTTACCATCACCATGGGGATTTAGTCATGATTTTTCTACATTTTTCTGTTATTCTGTCAGATA
Source organism: Trichosanthes cucumerina (assembly GCA_036507285.1). Classification (NCBI taxonomy): domain Eukaryota; kingdom Viridiplantae; phylum Streptophyta; class Magnoliopsida; order Cucurbitales; family Cucurbitaceae; genus Trichosanthes; species Trichosanthes cucumerina. The sequence goes on along the minus strand of CM071839.1, from coordinate 8,840,323 downwards.
GTTGTTTCAGTATTTGTTTCCAAATTTTAAAGTTGGTCAACTTGTTGACGTTATTTAAATGTTTCTTTCTGGTTTTACTATTTTGGGATCCCTAAAGGTTTTTCTCGTTATGTTACAAAGTTTGAATTGAGCTACTTTATTTGTTGGCCTAAAAATGCATGCATGTTTAGTAGTGTATCTAGGAGTCGAGTTAATAAAGTTTAGGGTCGTTACATTTTATCACTTCAAAACATTAATTAGGTAGAATAAAAAAAAATAGAATCTGTTTATTCCCTAAAAATCGAATAATATTTTTTTTTTGTAAATACCTTAATTTTCAGTCTTATTGCTTACTTTTCTACGATTTCTCAATGGAGGAAATATTTTGAGGTTTAAAGGAATAAATAATGAGTATTTCTTACTATTTTTTGACAGATAAGCTTAGGAATTTGAATGAGATTTCATGACAAAGAAGATGAGTTTAACAATATGGGGAGCTTTGTTGAAGCTTTGAAACTCAATTGAAATTGTGTAAAGAAACAAAAAAATATTAAAAAAATAAAAAAATTCCTAAAATCACTCATTGGGTTTGGAGTGAAAGATAAACTTCTCCCAAAATCGTGTTTTCAATTTTAATTAGAATTTTTTTTAATGTTTTTGTTAGGTTAATTAATGGTTAATGGTTGTGTATTTTTTTCTATATTTGATTTTTTAAATTTATCGCTAATTTTTTTTTAATGTTTGATTTTTTAGATAATGAATCCAAACATATTTAATTGTCTAGATAATCTGTTTTGTTTTAGATTAAGATTTTAAATGTATTATAATTATATTATGATAATTAGGGAATCTATATGGAAAAATTTTAGATTTAGATTCTAAATTTATTATAATTACACTATAATTAGGGTTAGATATAGAAGTTGTTAGGGGTAGTGTGGTCATTTAATAATTAATATTTAAAATTATAAATAATGATTTGGTCATTTGTTTTAAAAAAAAAACTTGAATTGCTTGGTGATAGCATGTAATTATGCTATCTTATTCTCTATTATTTAGTTAATTTTGATGATTATTTTATGAACTTTTATGTCTATTTCTCTTAATTTTGTAGAAAATTGAGCTTGAAGAGCAAAATTGGGTGTTCATGAGTATTTTGGTGAAGTTTGGAACCTTTTTTGAAGCTTAATTTAAAATTTTTTAAAAAATAGAGATGTAATTTGAGAATAAGAGACATTCTAAGAGATTCTGCATCGAATCACGGTTCAAACGCATCAAACCAGAGGTCATTTGGACACCCGAGCAAAGAGATATAGCAAATACAATTGGATTGTCTGCAGTTGTCTGCTAGGCAATGCCTAGGCTCCCAAAACTGAAGCGTGATTGTCAAAACGAAGCGCTTAGGCGCCCAGAACTAGCACCTAGGTGCTACAACTTGGGTTTTCTGCCAATTTTAGGGCACCTAGGCGCTATTTCGATAACTCTAACTTTAAAATCTGATTTTTTAACCGTATTTGGGATTCTTGGAGAAAAGACAAAGAGGGAAGATCGAAAACATCATTAGGAAGACGAGAGACATCAAACGGAGTGAGAGCTACGCTTGGATACTCACCGAATTACATAGATTTGTTTTCTTTTCTCATTTTTCTCTCTTTTTCTCTTGTAATGACCTCTTTGATAGATTTAGTTAGTTTTACAATATTTTTCATTATGAACTAAATTTTCTTTCTAGAGCTTGATGTAACCGATATTCAAATCTTACTTTTTCGTAGTTAATTGTTGATGTTTCTATTTCAATTATGGTTGTGAGAATTTTTCTGAACCTAATGCATATAGTCATTTTTTACATTGATATTATGTCAAAAATTTGAGGTAAGAGACACAACTTGTTGATGAACTGAATTATTTTCCCTAATTTACACTTGAGATAGAGATATCCTTGTGGGTTTTGTGGTAACTTAGGCTCTACGTGCTTAATAGTTGAATTGTTTAAATTGTCATAGAGATATAGGTAATTGATTGTTTAACGAATATCGGTATAGTTTGTGAAAGAATATCGAGTCTATAAGAGTGGAGCTTACCAACAACTTAAGAAATAGAACACATTAACTATTAATGAATAAATAGTAAAGGGAGAAACGGTGAAATCATCGCTCTAGAGCTTTTATCATTGAATGTTATTCTTTACTTTCCTAGCGATAGTTACATTCTTCTGCAATTTAAACTTCATTCATCTTGATAATTTGATTCTTAGATAAAATTAAGACTAGAGAATTCAGTAATTGATAGGATTCATTCCCTGTGGAGAACGATAATAATACTCACACTACTATATTACTTGTAACAATTCGTGCATTTGCGAAATCGAGCAACACTTGGCCATTTTTCGAAATCGCAAATAAAAAATGGTCATTTGTGTAGTCAGTCGTTTATTTTTCGTACTTTGGGCCTATTGAGCTAATTCTATATTACGATTTAGGAGAGATGTCGTATATAAACCCCTAAACTCTCATCTGAAAATTGATTTGTATCCTCTATATTTTGTTTTCACGCTCAGTTAATAAAATACTCTCTCCCTCTGTTTGTGGATACAACTAACACAACGTTAGTAAACCATGTAAATTTGTCTGTCCATTTTCTCTCTATGACTCTTTCACTTATGTTTTTACATTATTTTTTTTCTATGTTCTTCTAACAACTCATGAAACCGATAACATATTTATATTCATATTTAATGTAGACAATCTTTTAGGTGATTTAAAAATTTTTGGGCAAAATACCTTGTTGGTCTCTAAATTTTGTGTTTGGTTCCCTTTTGGTTACTGAATTTTCAAACTCAACAATTTTACCCATGAGTTTTGAATTTAGCTTCATTTTGGTTCTTTCGTCCATTTCTTTGTTGTTGTACCTGACACTGCTAGCATGACAATTTTTTAATTAAAAATATATTTTTATAATTTTTAAATAATTAAATTAACAAAAATATTTTTTTATTTTCTTTTAATTTTCTTTCATCTTCATCTTTTCTTTTTCTTCTCCCACTACGTTGTCGACCATCGACACCACCACCACCCCTTCTATTTTTTTCCTTTTTTGTTTTCCTTCATTCTTCTTCCTCTTTATCTTCTTCTTCCCCATCTTCATCTTCCTGTCTTTTTTTTTTTTGTTTACAAAGGAGAAGAATGAGAGGAAATATCCCCTCATTCGCTTCAGATTTGGAAGGAAGCGAAGGCTCCGGCTAAAACCCCCTCTCATCTCACCATTATGTTGCGTGATTTTGTGACTATGCAAAGTCGCAAGTGTATGTTGTCAAGTTTTAATATAGCGTTTGAGTTCAGAGTATCATCTACAAGAATGAGTTTCTAGATTAATTGTACTGTAAATATTAACCTCCAATTTTATATAGAGAAATTAAAAATAAAAAGTTTTAGCAAAATAATAAAAATGGAGAGGAATTAATGACAGAAAAGTCAGGAAATTGAATTATTACTTTAGTGAATTAATTCAAATTATGGTTATGCATAATTATAAGCAAGATGTAAGAATTTATCAAATTCAATTGTTCTCAAGCAAAACTATAGACCTAATGTTTCCATCTAGACTTTAATTGCATGCAAGGCATTAATTTCTTTTAGTGCTTCTTAGAGAATTCTTCATTTACATGCAAGAATTTATAAAAAGTCTTGATAACCTTGTTCTAGTCTAAAAATTATTTTCTCAAAGAATAAATTAAATCAATAAATCATGCAATTCTTGGCCAAATAAATACAAGCATTAAACCCAAATTATCAAACATAATTTAAGCATAACCAAATTATGAATTAACAACTAAAGCAGTAAAATCTAGGGGTGTACACGGGTTGGGTTGGGTTGAGTTGAAAGTTTTTTTTAACCAACTCGAAAATTCGAGTTGGTCAGGTTGGCAACCTGAATTACCCGATTAAAGGTTGCAACCCAACCCAGTATTTTCAGGCGTTGGTTGAGTTGGGTCGCCGTGTTGATTTTTTAATATTATTTTTAATAATTTTTAAATTATTTAAATTAACTTTTTTTCTTAAATTTATAACTAAAATCACATAAATTTCAATTATCAAACTTCAAAGTTCATAACATCTTAATATTTGTTACAATCTTAAAAGAAAAATATTAGAAATTGACAAATAATTTATTTATAATTATATATATAAATTAAAAAATATAAATTTTGGGTTGGGTTGAGTTGGGTCGGGTCTACCCGAGCCTAAAAGGCCAACCCGAGAACCCAACCTGAAATTTCGGTTCTCCAAAATTCCAACCCAACCCAAATCAAAAAAAAAAAAAAACTTTTTACGATTTGGGTTGGGTAATCCGAGTTGCTGAGTTATTTGTACACCCCTAGTAAAATCAATGGCTACATAAATCCCCTAACTACAAATTAGCTACTCATAATTACTAAAAAAACTAAAGTTGTTCCTAAAATCCATGAAAACGAACTAGAATTGAAAGGGAAAAGAAAGAAAAACTTTGAAGTTCATATGTCGATCCTCGTTCTCAAGCCTCGCCAAGATCTACAGCTCGAACTATCGCCCTTAGCCTCCAAAACAGTCTTCCAAGTTCCCAAATCAGTGTAGAAATCGAATTTATGATAAATTTAGGCTAAAAACGGTTCTTCCATGAATTGGGACCATAAAGATGCTTATATAGGAAATTGTGCAGCGTTGCAAAGTTGCCCCATGTTTTTTTTTTGCATATTTGGAAAGAATCGAGTAGCGTTGAGACGCTGCAAACAACATCTCAATGCTACGATGTTGATGACAGAGTGCAAGCACAAAACCAACAAAGCAACGTTGCACGTTGCTGGTGCAGATTGTCTCATATAATGGGTTGCAAGCATGGCATTGAGACGCCATGCCTTCAGGTCTTCATGCTCATTTTGCCTCTTTTGGTCTCATTCTTCACATATCTTCATATTTTGTGCTTCAATACTCCATATTTTGCCATATCTCAAAATTCTCTAAGTTTGCTCCTTTTCGCTCAATAACTAATATTAACCAAAATAAACTCGTGAAAGCACCAAATATTGCAAAAATTAATAAAATATAAGTATAGGAATTGAAATGGAGATGATGAACAATTTCGTCAAGACCACAGTGCTAAGTCGTTTGAGTCGGTTGCTCCCCAAGGTTAAAACAACACCCTTTACTGACGTGCACTCATTGGAATAAAGACAAAACGGATGCTCGGGAATATCAAAATATCGATTTTCAATTCTATGTATAAACTATGAACTCGAAGAAAAATTGGATCTCACGTTTTCAATAAATAAGAAAAATGCTTAGATCTATTTTTAAAACGTTACGTTGGAAAAGGAAATAAAAATCTTTTTGTCGACTCCCATGTAGTCTATGTTATATGGGAGAATTGATTTATTTATTTATTTTTTGAGTTCAACAACATTTGAGGGTGAGGAGATTTGAACCTATGATTTTTGGGTCATAAATCTATATTTGATACCAATTGATCTATGTTCCATAATTAATTTATTGAATAATATGTTAATGTTTTGGCATTGTAATGTAGATAATGCAATCATTTTTATGGTAAAAAATATAAAATTGAAAAATAAGGGTTTGATGAGAAATAGAAATTTGGATATTTTATAAGAGATGTTTGAATGTAGTTATAAACAAGACAATAAAATTTTGAAGATTTGAACATTAAAATTGAGGATGGTAATAGAAGTGCCTTCTTCTTCAACCTGCAATTTGAAATATTAGTTGCCATTGCAGGAATTAAATGGTTAATCTGCCAAGCAACCCTCCAACTTAAATAATATCAATTCCATCTCAAATTAGAGTTATCAAAGCCAAATCACCAGATTCATGGAATCAGCAAATTTAAAAGGTTCATACTTCGAATCAATGAGCACAGAGATTCATAAACAACATTCTTACTTACAATTATTCAGTACCATTTTCAAACAAATTCAATAGTTAGCATCACTACCAGGGAAAAAAAAAAAGACATAATAGCTAACAAAAAAACGTTATAAAATAGACTTTTTATACCTTTTCTGCTAAAGTCATGACAGCCCATGTTATTAATAGGGATAGCAAAAATACTCACGGTTCCCACCCTGTCCCCGTCCCCAAACCCGCCCCGAATAATTATTTTATATTTTTCTTAAAAAATATAATATATATTATGATTATGTATAAAAATATTATTAGTAATATGTAATTTTATATAACTAATACTATATATAAGTTTTAGATTATATTAAATACCTTTAATGCTACTGTTATATATATATAAACCTTATTATTATTTTATTTATTTAAATCATTCAATTTTTAAAAAAAAAAAAATTAAAAAAACAGTAATAGTAAAGTGTTTATAATTTTATATTAAATATCTTTTAAAATTTAATGATTTAAATAAATAAAATAATAATAATATTTATCTATGTGATTTTAAGATATGTATTTTTATTTTTAATAAAAATAATTAAAAAAAAAGCGAAAATTTTTTCGGAAATGGGGCGGGGACGGAGATGGGGAATGCATCCCCGACCCCGCCCCCGTTGCCATCCCTAGTTATTAAAAGTCCAAGAGTTTTGGGGGTGTTTATCACTTGCAATAAACAAACTATAAAAATATAGCCTACTTACCACTATAATAAGTTAATGCACTTTTATGCTATCATAAGTTTCTATAGTTTTTTTTTTTTAAAAAAAAAAAACACTATTAGAAGATTTTATAGTTTTTTCTGACGTCATGACAAGTTCTTATATCTTTTCTTGTGAATTAATATATATTATGTATTGTGGCCGTTTTATTACTTCTAGTGGTGCTATAAACCATTTCACTCATATTCATCAAATAGCATGTAAAATGATAATAACGTCAAACTTCCATCTCATAATTGAAATTTTATAATCCATTACATCACAAATAACATATTTAATTAGTGTGTCCAACGCGATGAAAGAAATCCACAAAATAATTTCTAACAAATGAGTGAAAAAAAAAATACAAAATTCATCATGTTTTCAAAATTAAATACAAAATTTGTTGCTGTTTCTAATACTTTGGCAAACTGGTTACACTAGCCAACAAAAATCACCCACACCCAGCATGTGAACCTGATTTATGCATTAAAAGCAACAAGAAAACCAGTACAGTGCCAAGAATTTTTCACCTCTTATAAGAGGCCCAAGTATAAAGTACAAAAACATTCGAAAGCTTAAAGCTTTGCTGCAAAACAAATAAGACGACAAAGAGAGCTACCAAATTTGAAACATTTTAGAAGAATCCACTTTCAACTATCTTCAATGACATTTAAAATTACCTTTAACATTTGAAATTTTTGATCACTCAGAGCCTGTTTGGAGCATAATGGAATACTTTACACCCTAAATATAGACTATTACAACTTCAGACTATACTACTCTGCATTTTAAATAACATTATATGATTCCACCGACTATAATAACCCACATACTATTATAACTCATGTTATTATAACCAACTCGGCACTCCAAACAACCCCTCATAGTAGATCATTGAAGGCCTCTTTGACCATATTCGAAGGTGATTGGCAAAATGAAATGAGTTGGACTCTTTCTTTTGAAGTCTGTCCAAAAGCCAAAGGTTGCAGAAAATACTTCACCATCATTAGAATTTATGACTTTCAAATGGTGAGCTTTCTATCAAATGCAAAGATGCAAGGTCGAAGAAGAAAAAGCTTGTTAAAGAACTTGCAAGAAATATCTCGTACAAGATGCAAGTACTAGAACTCAATATTTTCTCCAAGTCAAGTTCACACTTTCTTTGTATTTTTCTCCTCAACTACCTTTCTTGCAACTTTCAAAGATCATGCAATATAGTGAATATTCTAATGTTATGGTGATGAAGTGCGTGATTGAGATTAATAAATAGCATATAACAATATGTCAAGTCTTGTTATGTGTTTTAATTTCTTCCACCATACATCCTATCATAGATCATAAGTTATATTTTAAAAGAAAGAGAATGATGTCTCACTCGATTATTGGCACCTGGCAAACAAAATATACAAGTTGTATCTAAATGCTAATTTTAATTTTTTTTACAACAGTATCTAAATTCTAATTAAAATATTCAATTACTCCATCGTAAAAGAATGATTTGTCTATAATAATGTTTACCATTAAGCTTTAAATTTATGTTAGAATGAAATGTAATAAATAAAACCCTATAAACTAATAGAAATAACTCAAGTGATAGAAAGAAGAGTTCCTACTTTGAAGATGGTAATACGCCCAGTTTTTCCCTTTGCTCCTTGTTCTCTAGTTCTAGTTGCTTTTTCCTATGTGAATGAAAGTGTGAGAGAAACAACACAAAGAGATGGTAATAGATTGAAGGAAAAAAAAATTTACCTGAAAGTATCAGGAGTGCTTGTAGTGAAAGACTGTATTTTAGAAGTATCCTGCAACAAGGGAAAATGAAAGAGAGACATGGAAAAATTGAGAGAAGGGGAAAATTAAGTGAGAGAATTATGATGTGTAAATAGTAGTGAAGGAAAGAGAGAAACACACTCATCTCGTCATAGCATTAACAAGAACATCACACATTCTAAATCTCATATTCTCATATACACCCTTCATTTTTTATATATTAGAAGAAAAAAGAGGAGATTCAGATCGACGAGAATCAAGAAAGGTTAATTTTCTAGAAAGAAAAAAAATGGTTCCTTTCACCGACATAAAGAATGAATTAGGAGAAGAAGACCGAGAGAAATTAAAGGAGATCAAACCTTTCAAGGATACTGTTTTTTTGTTACCACTTCCGAAGTATAGCTTTCAACAGGGAGACTGTGAACCGTTGGGCTTTTGAAGGAGATGAAATCAAACAATAAGAAAAATTTCAAACCAAGACAAGAAAAAAGGGAAAGAGAATTAGAAATTGTGCATGAATTTACTATAGTAATATAATTCATCTAGATGCAACTAGAACGTTGAAAATTCAAACAAGTTGGTTGATGCATAATTTAAAAACATGATCGCTTTGAGCCTACAATAATAAATCATACTGTCAAAGCTTTCTCCAAATAATAGAAACCTGCTTGAGTTTGATACTATTGTACATTTATTCTATCACAAGACATGTTACCCACATTAAATAAACAACCGAAATGTTTAGACAAGCACTAAGCACAAGCATGGAAGAACGAATGCGTACTTTGTATGGCAAAATAATCAAAGCATCTAGTTTCTAATATGATTTTACAATTATACAAAACCTTACAATGAAGGCAACTTCAACATAAACAAGAGACTAACTTTAAAGATCTATGCATAATTGGCATATCAATTCCTACTCCAAATACTCCAACCACTTTGTGATTTTAATCCAACCTCCCATTTGTCAAGTATTAAAAAACGTTGCCTCAAAATATAATAAAGAGTGCCAATTAAACACAGTGTTTTTTATACAAGATAGTGTTGCTCTAACTCCACAAATTACAAAAATGCCGTTAGGAGTAGAAAGACCATCTTACTCTTCGGGTAAAATGCCTAAAATGCCCTTAGGGACTCCTGTAATTTTCAAATATCTACTGCACACAGAAAAAGTCCAATAAATTTATCAATTAAAATATGGATCCAATAAATATGATAGGATTTTTCTAGAATTAAAAATCTCGTTTTCCGGTCTTTAATTACTGTTAGCTTATTTTCCTAAATTTCTTGAATTAAAGCACAAAAACATCAAAATTAATTATTTTTTAACCTAATGCTTAAATTCAAGATTTTAAAGCTAACACACATAATATAGGGATAAAATAACATGAGGATCACTAAATTAAATGCAATTCAAGTGGATTAAACACTAAAATTCTAGTAAAATAACTCCCTTATGGTGAGTTATCAGCCACCAACATTCTCCATCGACCACAACTGATTGTATGAAGGGCCACTGACGCTCTCTGTTGGTCCAACTGATTTTTCATCAAAGGCCATCAACGTTCTCAAGAATCTCAATTACTTGTAACTATCTTAAGACAAGGTCGTTGGTGCTACTTTTAAATCCAATAGTGACATACCACCCCTCGATCACTTGACCGAGGCACCTGATATTCACCCAACGATTCTTTCTATACACGATCCTAAGACCTCCTTCTCACCCGCATACATAAGCCCTAAGCAAGATTCTACGCCATGCTCTATGTCAAACCCATGTTAACCCATACTTGCTAAAATTCGTAAACGTGTTCAACATACAACCAATATGCTTTTTAGACAACTTATACATGACTACTTGCTCAATATCACAAGATCATAACAATAAACTCATCAGGCTCATTAAGTACAAAACTACAACTATATGCAATTTGCTTCACAACACATTTTCAAAATCATACTCAACAAGTTCAAATATATAAGAGAACAGTACAACTCATTCAAATATTCATAATTAAGCATTTAAAGAATACAACATGCTAACAAGCAAGCAAACAAACCCCAGAGGTAGAATTCTACTTACCTAACACACCCCTAAAAATATTCCAAGAGTTCCAAAATCAAGAGAATAAGCTTCAGAGACTATACTTAGTTTGAAAGTTCTTTAAACAACTACTACAAGCTCAAAGGGGGTATACTTACTTAGATTCAAGGCTTAAAACACCAAAGCAAACTCTTTAGAACCAATCAAAACTACAACCAAAGTTATCCAAGGGTTCAAATGAATTTACAACAACACAAACATGACTCAAAAGTGAATGAAGTGTGCTGAAACTTATCAAAATAGCTCGAAACCTCGCTGATCGATGTTTAAATCAGCTCATTTTTGCTAAACCAACTTCGATGGCTTATGGGTAAACCAAAACAAAGCTATGTGGGTTATGGTCACGGGCGAAAGTATTCAAAACTACAATAAAAAAGTATCCAAGCATTAGAAACTAATCTCAGATACTCTAATTAAATCCGAATGAGTTTAAGGGGTGCTAACCATGCAAAAGTAGGCCAAACACCTTGCTGAATCATGTTTGAGAGTGTTCGAATCAAACCCAAACAGCAAACTGAAGGTTCCTACACGTTAGAACCTAAGCCATAACACCTAAAGTGATTTGCGAAAGATCTAAAACGCATTAAAACTTACCGATCAGCACCAAACAGGCCGGAATACTTGCTGGATAGCATTCGAAAGGACTTCAAATTGGTTCGAACTACAAGCAGGGACATTACAAAGATTAGAAACCACCCTAAAGTATTTAATTGCAGATCGAAATCAATTAACAGACATCAACACTTATCAATCAGCACCCAAACAATCCTAAATACCTACTGAGTTGTGTTCGAAGGAGTTCGAAATTGTAGATCCATACCTCACAGCCTATGGGTAACCAAGTTGTAGCCAATTCGAGTTATGGGACAAGAACCGAAGCGATTCTAGAGTTCAAACCTTAGTGGGTATTGTCAGAATTGAAGGAAAACACGTCGACAAAGGTTGTCGCGCATGAAACACCAAGAGGATGAAGGAAAGATCGACACCACTGCTTGGAGTGTGGGTGTCGTACGGGTTTGTTGTTCGCAGTTGGGTGTGGGTTAGAATGGCGCTGGAAAGTGTTGCTCGTCAACACCATGGGTTGTGATCGGTTGTGCACGCTTGCTAAAAAATCATCGATAGTTGACGGGATGAGAGGCCGCACGTTGGAGGTCACCGAAAGCGAGGAACATCGCAGGTCTTGCAGGAGAAGAGTCTTAAATCACCAATCAAACCAAAAGGTTGATAGTTTGGGGTAAATTTAATTATATCAACATAGTCTAACACCCCATGAAAAGCCAAACAAGTGGAATCAATATTAAATGGGGAGGAAACTGACTTTGTAGGGATTTGAACACGGGACCTCCTGGACCACCTACTCTGATACCATCTTAAATAGCTTGCTTAAGTTGATAGTTTAGGGCATAGTCTAACAATGAGCTTCATTGGGGGGAGGATGGGTGTCGTAGGGGAGAAAAGGGAATAGTTTTTTTTTCTTTCTTTTAGCTTTAATTCCCCATTTTTTCCCTTTTCTTTTAATTATCCAAATGAACCAAATAAATAAAAGGGGAGAAAAATAATCTAGAGCCTTCTAAAATATCAATTGTTTCTCTCTTCCAAATCTCAAAACCCAAATAAAGCTCCTAGAGAATTTAAAGAAATCCAACCATTTAATTAACTTGATCTACTAACTTAAATCCAATTTACTCCAAATTAATCCAAAACATTTGGACGAGATAAAACCCAAAATAACCTATAAAAAGTGAAATTACTCGTTCCTGAAAATGCGGGGCGATACACAAGGGGAATGGTATGGTCAACTTGAATTAAATTTACCTTACAAACAGGGAAAAAAAGTACCAATTACCAAGTTTATCAAATAAAGTGACAATATTAGTGGTACAGTGAGGCAAACAATAGCAACAACTAGGCCCTCATTTGTAACAACCCTTCTTTTATTGAATAAAAAACTAGCAACCAGTATGGAAATTCAAAGATAAAAACAAACATGAAACAGAGGAAAGGCTTTTAAAGAAATTAAAGATGAAACTGTAATGAAACTTCTTAAAATTAGAAATTAAGTTTTCCATAGAGACAAAAAAAAATGCAATTAAAGTTTAAACAGATGGCAAAGGAATATGTGGTTACATCAATAATCGGGAACAAGAATTAGTCAACAAATTAGACTATCTCCCCTCTGTCATTCAGTGTGATTTGAACCTCTTCTCTTCAAATGAATAAACCCTCCCCCAATCCTATCACATTTCAAGCTCAAAACTCTCAAATCCCACCCTACCGAGAGATGATCTACATATCGTCATACCCACCATTTGGAACCTCGATTTTCTAGAGATGTGGAGGCCTTTTTTTCCATCCGTACAAAAAGAAGAACAAATATGCAACTATGTCGCATATGAAAGCTTTCCCTTTTACTTAAATTAACAAACAAGTTCTGTTTGGTTTCAAATAACAAGCAGCAAAACAAAACAAAAATACCCTGATGCAGATACCCTATTACAAAATAAAAATACCACTTTACTTCTAAACATTAAGATTTAGATCTTCTTGTTCTTCTTCGGTTTTTAGATGGTTGTGATTCAAGATTAGAAAAAGAAGATTACCTGAAAAAGAAAAGCATCAAAGAGAGTTGCTGAGAACACGCCTAAAGAGTTTAGGGCTTCAAAATTTCCATTGCAAGCTCCACCCGGAGTCTCAAATATGGTTGTGTAAAAGCCAAAAAAAAAAAATCCCTTTAATCTTTCTTTGCGCATCTTCTTTCACTAATGCACAACAATCATTCCTGCTTCTATTTTACAAGTTGTATCATTAATTTACAATGTCGAGTCTTCCCTTGTAATTGCACATGTTAGAAGTCCATGAGCCTAAACCAAACAACTCTAAGCTTCTATTTTCTCCTAGGGAGTTTCGACTTCCAACAATAATGGCAATGGAAGCAAGCAGTCAGCCTCACTATTCAGTGCCATATAGCATGTGGTTTGCTACAAGCATTAGCAAAGATTCGCCTATTACTGAAGTGGGATCGACCTAACTTGTTGAGCAAGTTGCACTGATTAGGGAATAATACGTCGATCGAGTTAGTTTTAAACCCCTTAACATCATGTCATTGCGCAATTGCAGAGCCCGATCCAGTTCCCCAGTGAGACAGTAGGCATGTATTAGAAAGTTAAATGCTACTGTATCAGGCTTCAAGCCCCTCTGTAACATACGCTCCCACATCTCAATGGCTTCATCCACATTACCCCTCCTACAATATTCATAGATAAATATCGAGTACGTGATGCAATTCGGGACGATACCATTTTCAATCATTCCATCTAGAAGCCTAGTTGCCTCATGAAATTTTCCCATTTGACAATAACCTTGGATAAGTATATTATATGTGACAGGATTTGCTAAAGTCCCTTTGAGCATTGCGTTGTGTAGTTGCAGAGCATTCTCCATATTTCCTTCTTTTGTGAGGTGATCCAAAAAACAACCATATGTCATATGATTAGGAAAGGCCTCGCCGGCCAGCATACGCTTGAAAAGCAGTTTGGCTTCCTTGACATATCCGGCCTTGAATAATCCATTCACCAATGCTGTGTACGTCACAGTGTTGGGAATGCACCCTTCACCAATCATAATGTCCCAAAATCCAAATGCCTTTCTGAGATTTCCTGCTTTGATGGACCCATCAATCAAAGTGGTGTATATTACTCTATCTGGTCTCATTCCTTGACTATGCATTTCCCTTAGAAGATCAAATAATCTTCTATCATTTTGCTTCAAAGCTCCATAGATAAGCACAGCATAACTTATTAGATCCATATGCATTCCACGCCCTACCATCTCTTGGCGAGCAATTAACGCTTCCTTAATTCTTCCTTCCTGGCAGAAACCTTGCAGGAGTGCAGTATAGCACAACTCATTCAATTTTTGATGCTCATAGTGAAGGTCATTTATGAACTCCTTTGCTTCGGAAACTCTACCGGTAGAACAAAGACCAGCAATTAGGGGCCTATAGGTGTATGTGTCTGGTAATAGGCCCTTCTTAATCATTTCATCCAGCAATTCAAAAGCTCTTGTCGTGTTACCTTCCCTGCAGTGCCCCTCAATCAAAACATTATAAGTCACCTCATTTGGAAGAATGTTCAATTCAACCATTTCATCAAACAATTTACTGGCTTCAGCCATTTTATTCACATGACATAGACCACAAATAAGAGCAGTGAAGGTAAAAGTATTTGGGGCAATTCCTTTTCTAGTCATTTCATGATATATCCCGAATGCCTTGGGCACTAACCCTTCTCTGCAATATCCACTTATCAATGAAGTATAAGTTGCCACCGTTGGTATCAGTCCCTTGTCAACCATCTCCTTGAATAGAAGCTCTGCTGTTCTCATGTTCCCAAACTTGCATTGACCACTTATCAAAGAATTGTAGGAATACACAGTTGCACTTATGCCAGACTCTGTCATTTTCTTGAAGTAATAGAAAGCAACATCCAGTTTGGCCCTTCTTCCAAATCCATCGATCAAGATAGTGTATGTGACATTATTTGGAAACAAACCCCTTTCGGTCATTACACTAAAAAGTGACTCGGCTTCTTCCAATTTTTCGGTTTTGCACAATGAATTGATCACCGAGTTATAAACAAATAGATTAGGCACTACTCCAAGTTTCCCAACTTTGTTTAGCAACTCAAAAGCACCTTCAATATTCCCCATTCTCCTCAATCCCTCGATGACTCCTGAAACAGCAGCTTCGCTTGGAACATAATCAAGCTCCATCATTTCATCCATCATCTCCACACCAACCTCAAATTCCTGTATTCTGCACAATCCCAACACTAACGTACAATACGTAACCAAATCCGCTTTCAAACCCTTTTCACCCAGCAATCTTTTGATCTCAATACCCTCCCAAACCCTCTTGCTCTTGCAGAGCCCATGGATTAACACATTATAAGTTACAATACCCAAGTCACATCCATTGCTCTCGGCCTGATTAATTATTTCCTTAACCTTGCTAAAGTCCTTCAATTCACACAAACATCTAATCACCACCGTGTAAATATAGTTGTCGGGCTTAACACCCGCATTCACAAGGGTATTGAATAGTTCCAATACTTGACAGAATTTCCTAATTCGCGCGAGAGAATTTAACAAAGCACTCAAAGTTCTAACTTCAGGTAACAAACCATGCTCCCTCATGAGATTTACAACCAGAACAGCATCCATTTCTCTCTTATTCTGCACGTAATACTGAATCAACAAATCAAAACCTAAACTTGAAGAAATTTTGTATTTCCTATGAGATTCCAACAAATTCTCAAAAATCTCTAGTGGGTTTAGTCCACGGAGCAAAAGGGTCTGCAAAAGCGAAGAGGCAGGCCAAAACAAACTATTCTGAACAAGCGAATGAATTAAAATACAGAATGACGCAGTGGAGTGATGGAAATTTCTATGTAATCCCAAGAAATTGAAGAATCTCAAGGCCAACCTGGAGTCATCAAGAGTTTGAATCAAAACTTTCTCTACATGATGGGGCTTTAAATTACCTGAAATGAATGCGTTGTTGAATGCAATCTTCCAGCTCTGCTTTCCTCGCACAATTTGCTCGAGCACATAAACGAACTGCGAATCATTTTCATTGTCCTCTTCAAGGTTCCTCTGCCATGTACAATAATACTTCCTGAATCTTCTTCTGTCTAAATTAGGAGTTCTCAGCGATTGACAAGACTGAATAAGCTTCATCGAGATGCTATTTTGCGACTGAAAGTGGAACCAGTTCGAAACTCGGTGCTGCAAAGAAAACTCGATGCTTTGTATTCGAGATGGGAGTGATCGTTGAAGACGAACAAATGTTGGACGAATCCGCAGAAGGCCCAAAATGAAGCAATTGGTAACGATTGCAGCCCAACATGATTTTTTTTTTTTTTTCTTGGGAGTTACGTTGATTTTATATACTTGAGGGATTTTTTTTCCCGAATTACATGGAATGATTTTGATGTTAAGTGAGATGTTTATGGTTTATTTTGATCTTATTATGATATGGTTCTTATATATTAAGAATTTCATCGTTGTCTCTGTCATTTGATTAAAACTTACTCAATATACATGGTTAGATACCATTAAAATCCTTAAAAAAAAAAATAGCAAAAAAATCTAACTTCTCAATTTTAATTCATTAAACTTTAAAGGGTGTTTGGATTGGGGAGTTGGCCGGAGTAGAGTTGAGAAATGTTTGGTAAATAATATGAAAATAGGATTTTGAAAAAAAAATGATTTAATGAAAACAAAGTTATATTTCATATTTTCATGCATGTGTTTGGTAACAAATTCAAAAATTAGATTCTAATTTAAATAATTATTGAAAATATGTTATATAATATATTTATAAACCGGAAATAGTTGTATTGGTAAAACTAAATAGTAGGTTGAAGAAAACTCATTATTAATTAATTTATGAACATGTTTTTTTGTTACATAATTTTGTATAGCTATCATTTTACAATATCATATAATTTATAATATATTATATTATACATATTTTAATTTAACAAAGATAAATTAAGTTTATAATATAAAATACTATATTTATTAAAAATTTTGTCTTTTTAATATAATTATGCATTTTAAAATTTCAAATTCAAAATCTTGATACACTAAAAACATAAAAATGTTGTTTTTAGAATTTTCATTATTTAGATCACATAATTTGAAAACAATTTTTGAAAACGCATGTACCAAACACATATAAAGTTCCAGTATTTAGATCACATAATCTAAAAATAATTTTCGAAAATACATTTGTCAAACATATATTTACCAAATTGAGGAATTTGAAAACATAAAACACAATCAAAATTGTCTACCAAACAAGGCAATCCAAAAACTGAAATTTGAAAACAAGGGATTCAATGAAAATAAAGTTGTATTTCATGTTTTTAGATATGTGTTTGGTAGCAGATTTAGAAAATTGATTCCATTTTAAACAGTAGTTTAAAATGTGTTCTATAATATATTTATAGATCATAAAATGAGTTGTAGTTGCAAAACTAAATATTAGGTTGAATATAACACATTATTAATTAATTTATGAACATGTTTTTTTTAATATAAATTTTATATAATTATTATTTTATAATATAAATATTTATAATATATTATATTATACATATTTTAATTTTAAAAAAGTAAATTAAGTTTATAAATATGAAATACTATATTTATTAAGATTTTTATCTTTGTTTAAAATAATTATGCATTTTAAAATTTCAAATTCAGAATCTGAATACAATGAAAACATAAAAATGTTGTTTTCAGAATTTATACTATTTGGATCATAGAATCCGAAAACAGTTTTCGAAAACATGTATGTCAAACATGTATTCACTGAATGCAGTGAATCTGAAAACATAAAACAGAATCCAGATTATCTACCAGGCCCTTAATAACTCTTCTAACCCCTTGTTTTGCCAATAGTTTATTAACTCTTTCTTGTGGGTCCCACAAACTTATTAACTCATTCTCCAATTTCAACTCTTCTCTAACTCTCCATAGTGGGTTTCAATAACTTTTCTATCTCATTTTTTCTCCATTTCATCTCACTCCCACCTATCTCTTCTCTTCTCTCTATTTTTTTGCATATATTTTTTTCATTTATTAATTAAAAATAATGGGTAATTGCATTGGATAGCAAATTAGAGTGAATTATTTGCAAATATAACAACTTTTAAACAGATTTGCAAATATAGCAAAATTTTTAAATAAAGTTTTGTTATTCCCTTTTTTACCCTTATGGTTGCATATGAGAGTGAAAAAAAATGATCACCAAAGGATGTTGTGAATTTTTTAATGTCTCAAACACTCTCGCAGGGGAATACATCCATACATATATATAAATACATACATACATACATACAAATTAGTCAGATCATAACATTACTTGAATCTTCTTGAAAATTACGATTAACAAAAAAAAAATCCTACTATATTAGATATTCTCCGAGAGATTAAAACCTATAACAATTCCGTCGTTAATATATTAATTAAAAATCACCAAATGCCGATAACGAAATAAAAAGATGAGATATTAATTGAAAAATATCATTTGATAGAATGTGTAATTAAAAAACACTTTTGTATTTGAACAAATTTATATATAAATTATTAATCTTTAATGAAAAAACTTATGGGTTTAATCTTAAAATTTTCAATTTAAAACTAGTATTTAACACTTAACAAGTTTCTAAATTATTGAATTTGAGACTTTGAAATAAGTTTCGTCCAATAACCCAAAAAAATCATCTATCTCAACTTAGCCACTTAATTCTAAAAACACTCCAAATGACGAAATTAGTCAAATCTAAAAACGTGGTGCGTTACACAATAAGTCTATTAGTGATAATGATAGACTTCAATAAACATATATAAACAACAACAAACAAGAAGTCTATCAGTAATAATGATAGACTTTTATCACTGATAGACTTCAACCAATACTAAAAATACACCAAGCAAGAAGTCTATTAGTGATAATGATAAACTTCAATAAATATCAACAAACAAGGATTAAACAAGAAGTTTATCAGTGTTAGTGATAGACTTCAATCAACATAGGTAAACAACACCAAACAAAATGTTTATCAGTTATAATGATAGTCTTCTATCACTGATAGATTTCAATCATTACAGATAAATAATATCAAATAAAAAATCTATCAGTGAAAGTAATAGACTTCTATCACGGATATATTTCAATAAACACAGATAAACAACAACATACAAGAAGTCTATCAGTGATAGTGATAGCGAGATTCTTCTATCATTTATGAATTTCAATCAACACAGATAAACAATACTAAACGAGAAGTCTATCAGTAATAGTGATAGGTTTATATCACTAATAGACTTCAATCAACATAAAAATTGATAAACAACACCAAGCAATAAGTCTATTATCAGTCACCAAACAAGAAATGTATTAGTGAGAGCGATAGACTTCAATCAACATAGATAAACAATGTCAATTAAGCAGTTTATCAGTGATAGTGATAAACTTCTATCACTGGTAGACTTTAATCAGAAAAGATAAACAATGTAAATAGAAGTCTATCGGTGATAGTGATAGACTCTAATTAAAACAGATAAACAACAGATATAGAAGTTTATCACTGATAATGATAGACTTTTATCACTGATACACTATAATAAGAAGAGATAAGCAACACAAATAGAAATCTATCGATGATAGTGATAGATTTCTATCGATGGTCAATGACAATAAGAACAAATAAAATGACACATATATGAGTTTATTGGTGATAGTGATAGACATCTATCATTGATAAACTTCAATCAGAAGAGATAAATAACACAAATAGAAGTTTATCGGTGATAGTGATTGACTTCTAACATTAATAGACTTCAATCAGAACAAATAAAAAACTCAAACAAGAAGTTTATCAGGATAGTGATAGACTTCTATCACTGAGAGACTTCAATCATAACAGATAAAAATCTAAAACATGAAGTCTATCAATGATAGTGATAAACTTCTATCAGAACAACAAAAAATTCCAACGAAAAAACCTATCAGTGATAGTGATAAACTTCTATCATTGATAGACTTCAATCAAAACAGATAAAAAATCTCAAAGAAGAAGTCAGTGATAGACTTCTATCACTGATATAGGTTATGGAGTTTTTTTTTTTTGTAATTTAAATGGTTGAGCAACCAATTTTGCTATATTTGCAACAACAAAAAATTACATTTTGCTATATGTGTTATTTTTTACCCTCATTTTTCCATATGCCCAATTGTCCCAAAAATAATTTATTTTTTATATAAATTTTCTTATCATTATTACTAATTACTAATTACATATAAATATTTATTAAAAAAATAATTTACTTTTATCCTATAATTTTAATATATTTTTAACAAAAATATTTTGAAATTCTTATGGTAAGTTAGAGTATTACATAATATTTTTTTTTAATTGATAAAAATCTTCGTATGTCGCTTCATCTACATGTTATTTACAATACTTTTTTTAAGATGAAACATAAATTACTCATAACAAATAACAATGTTATTATATATATATATATATATATATATATATATATATTTATTTACTTTTTTTTATTAATAGCAAACAACAATTTTAGGGATGAAGGGTTTCGAACTTATGACCTCTGGTCATAAGAAAAACATATTTTAAACTAACTTTTATTACAATTTAAAAAATTAATATTAAAATATGTCAATGTATTAAAAACATTTTGATATTCAAATTAAACATATTCAAAATAAAAAGACAAATGATTTTCCATTTCAAACTTACTAAAACAAAATGATACAATAAATAACCTAAATATACAATAATATGATGATATTCATTTTGAGTTGTGTTTAAAAATATATATATTCATTTTAAACTTGGTTATTAAATAATATAAGTATTATTTGATTTTTTTTTATTTTTTCTTAGTTATTTAAAACTTCAAATAATTTATTATTCTCAAATTATTCAAACTAGAAATAACTAATTAGTTAGAAAAATAAAATGAAAATTATTTTATTATGCTTGGAAACACAGAATTTTAATTTTAATTTTAAAATCGACGAAAATAAGTGTTTAAAAATGGTAAAATAATCATAAAATAATAATTTAAAATCTCAAATTTAGGATTAATAGAAATGAATCTTTACTATTTATAGAATTGAGAGAATAAGACCTAAAAACCTTAAAATTTATTTAAAATATTTTAAATGAATGGATTGAAATCATTCCTAATCGCATTTATTTTTATTTTAAAAATTATTAAAGAAAAATGAATAATTAATGTGAGAGATATTAGAAAAATGATGTGGAATAATTTTTTTCATAAACACATATGTTATTTTTGTGTTGGAAAACAATGAAGTGGACCATGCATTCACTACTTGTTGTTAACACCATGTGGTTATTCTTGTTATTTTCAATTGAGATTCTTAAGGTAAATTAGATTGATTAGTTACTCAAGATTAGAAATCAATTACATTGATTCGTTAGAAATATAAAATATTCAATTTTGTAAAAAGAAAATATATTTTACTAAGGTTGAAAAAACGAATTTTAAATTAAAATTCTTAAATTGATATAAATATTCTACCAAGCTTGAAAATAAACCTATTACATCGAATCCCTATTAATTAAGGAATTAAAATCCTTCCTAACCACATGTAATATTTTAAAAAGTACTCTAACATTTTATCTTATTTCAAAATTGATTAAAGACAAATGATTAATTGTTGTGATATTAAAATAATAGTGTGAGGTGTTTTTTTCAAAATTTTATTTTTCTTTTCAAGTAAAATTTTAAAATATAAATAAATTAATAGAAATTTAAAAAATATATACATATATAAATCAAACTGTATTAAAAAAACGGTTGAAAAAAAAGCTACAATCACCTAAGGCACTCAACTCCATGTGTAATAAATATGCACCCTAAACAACTCTTACTCCCTGCAACTCTTTGTCCCAAATATATATTAAAAAAAAACTCCATACTAAACAATAGACCACAGAGTTCTTTACTCCCAAACTTCTTAACTCAAACTCCCTACAACTCCAACTCCCTACAATTCATTAGGTCAAACAACCTCTGAAGCAAATGTTAGGACCAATTTAGATGTGTAAAGTTAGACAATAATTGTTCCACGTTAAAGGAGAAAACAACCAAATTGCTTATGCAATAACCAAACGACCGTAATAGTGGGATATTTGATTTCCTTATTAGTCTTATTCTATTAAGGAGCCACATTAGTGTTTTTGTTCGTGTATACACAACTAGATAGGAATGAACTTTTCATCCCATTACAATCTCCCTAACAGTGGAGAAAACTCATTTTTATAGTAGTACAGTGTGATAGTTACAAAAACTCTTTGAACTCTCAATCTTTTAAAAATTTATTTTAATTTAATTTAAATAAATACTTTAAGTGGTAGGACAAATCTTTTACATTCCAACATTTAACATATTATACCTTTATAGATAATTAACTATTAATTGACTAGTCTACCATATATAATTAATTATCGATGACATATTTTGTAAATATATAAATTAAAGAAGGAAGATAATTATAAAAAAAAAAATGACGGTAGCTTTTTAATAGACTAGTTTATTACAATGTGCAAATGTACGTTATGAAATTTTTTACTTTATTTTACAATATAAAATTAATTATAATTATTAAAATTAGATAAAAAATCAATATATACTTTAAATATATTAAAATCATAATTTTTTATATATTACCATTTGATAAAATTATTTTTTTTGTTTAATATTAGCATGTAATTGTAAACATGAAAATCAATTGTTATTGTTAATAAAAAAATAAGTTTAAAATGAAAATTTTATGAAATATTTTAGGTTAGTCGTGGTTTATATAAAAATAATTATGATTTCTTTACAAGTTTGAATATACCTTTTTCAACACGAAAATGATTGGATTAGTTACTTGATGTATTTCTAGTTTTTTCATGTTTTTTTGACTCACTTCATACAATTCATAATTATTTTCTTCTTCTTATTATATTATATTTTGATTTTTAAATAATTATTTTCTTAATTTAATATCATTAATTAAAATGGATATTTTAAATTGTTGTGCAAATAAGTGGAAGAGACAAATTTAGAGTTGAAAGGAATGAAAAAATTGTAAAACTTCTTGACATCTTAAAAACTTTCATATTCTATAGTTAATTATAATTAGATGAGAGTAATAATTTAAGAATTAAGTTATGTACATGGAGACAAATCTTTTACTTTGGTTGTTTTTCTTATTACTTTATTTGATTATTACAAATTCTAAATATTTCAACCTTAATAACTTCATATTATAATTATAAGTATAATTAAAATTAAAGGGGCATTATTCTAACTTATTGGACATGAAATAATAGATTTCTTTATATTCCAATTCTTTAAATTCCATACAAAGTCTTATTCTTTGATAATTTTTTATTTATTCTTGATGATTAATTTTTAATTTATTATTGACAATTAATGAATTTAATATATATTTTTTAATTAATTTAACATTTTGTGAGGCATTAATCTATTAGATAATATGGGGTTTCATCTCAAAACCAATTGACAATGAGATGAGTAGCTCACATATCTTATATATTGTGAAGTTTCTCTCTATTTTTTCAATGTGGAATCCTCAACATGCCCCCTCAAGATAGTACCTCTTTGGGTTCACCATTCTTGGATCGGATCCCAATTTCAATTTTTTGGACCGAATACCCGTTTGGGTTTAATGGGCTCTGATACCAAATGTCACGGTCGTATCTCTCCAACCGTGCGACGCCATAATTTTTCGCTCAATCATGGCCAACCTTAAGGGGAACTCAAGCCCTGTCTCTCTGTTCGCAACCTTTTGTGTCTTCGTCGGACCTTATGAGAGGTTCTTTCCCTCAACCAAGCTTCTTTATAACATGCAACAGAATAACACTTTGTCATACACGTCCCTCGTACGTGTATTTGAAGGGATCGAATCCCGCAGCGGAAGCGATTGTGAATCGCGTGTTTTTAATTTAGTTACATGGATTACAATCAAGAACTAATCTAACTAGATTAAGCATGCATTTCTACAAGATGGACAACAAGATATTACCTTTCAAGAACTCTTTCTTCAAGTGCTCCTTCTTCCACGTTCACGATCTCAGCAACACGAACCCGAACGATCACCGACACTACCACCGGATCTTCTCCGTTGTTCTCTAGGTGAGGGAGGAAAGTGGGTTCCCTTTAGGTGAGGTGAGATATTTGTGAGATTGTAATTGGAACTCTTTCCAACACAATGTGAGAGACTGTTAGGGTTTTGTTGAAAAGCCTTGGCCACAAATTGTATCTCATGCAACTATATATATAGGGAAATAGGATGGAAATTACCATCCTATCCCTTCTTTATTCTCCCACTATTATATGGTTTATTTATGAATCTAATTCACATTAAAACCATATATTATATCAATTATATCATATATAACTCATATAACACCTCATATATGAAATTGAACACTTCAATTTCATTATTAACTTTATACTCTCAATATAACCATGTTGAGCCAACGGAGGGACCTAATGGACCTCGGTTCATGAGCTCCGATGATGTGAGATTAACCGATCAAACTCTTTGATCCAATTAATCAATATTCATTAACTACAAGTCACTCCACTATAGACTTGTAGTTGCACTCTCCTCACTGTAGATTATATTGTGTCCATTGATATAATCATTACCCATGAGTCGACCCTACACAAGTTATTCGTAATCACAGATGGGTCAAATTACCGTTTTACCCCTGTGATTACCTCTTTGTTCCTTAAGCAACACTGATCCTCTAATGAACAACAAGTCAAAGGTCCTACCATAGACTCATACCCTCTTAATTCAGTTAGAGGGCGGGGCCCCGTTGTTCAAGACATGGAGTCAGTTCTTAAGGGAACAACCTATCTAATTCATTAGTGTAGGAATGGGTGACTTCCATCTTGTATAGTTAAGTCCCCAGCTACCTACGAGGTTCTGTCCCTGAGAAGGTAGACTTATTGAGTCGGCTACATGTCACTCTCACCCATACTAGTCTAAGGACAAACCACTATAAGTAGGAGTTCTTAACTTACTCGTGATTTAGTCGAGTCAGTTAATGACCATCTATAAATTATCAGTCTTATCACATTAACGATGTTACTGCTGGTTAGACTAATAATTTGCGATGCAGTCTTGTATGAACTCTTAATACAAGATGCCTCCACTTTCGCATGTCAACTACATGAATGAGTTGGATTACCTCATTTGTACTAATTACAAAGTGGGTCGCATCCATGGTGTTACCAGAATGAGTTTTTCAACCTTATTCTTATACCATAGACCATTTAGGTTATATTCTGTTGGGATTAATGCCTCAAACTTGTGTAATTTTGATCAATTAAATAAAGTGTTATTTGTTTTGATAAGATTACAGATCTTGCTTTTATAAATCCAATAAACTAAGCTCCAAGGTTATAATGTTTATCTTGAAATCGGTGTAGTGGACACTATATTTGGGTTGAATTCAAGATTATAACCTAAATAGTCTATGATATAAGAATAAGGTTGGAAACCTCATTACAGTAACACTATGGATGCGACTCACTTTGTAATTAGTACAAATGAGGTAATCCAACTCATTCATGTAATTGACATGCGAAATAAATGCATCTATATGAAGAGTTCATACAAGATCTGATCGAAAATTATTAGTCTAATCAAGTATAACACCGTTAACGAGGATAAGACTAGTAATTATAGATGGTCATTAGTGACTTGACTTCGAATCTGAAAGCAAGTTAAGAACTCCGCTTTATAGGGGTTTGTCTTAGACTAGTATGAAGTGAGTAGAAGTGAGCATCGGTCGATTGGGGCCTGGTTGAATTGGGATTTTTTTTTGAAAAACCTTACCAAAAACCGACCGACTAATGGCAATTTCATTGATCGATTTTTTATATATATATATTTAAATATTTATTTAATTAATTATTTAATAATTTATAATTATTAATTTATTATTATTTAATAATTTATAATTATTATTTAATTATTTTGAGAAAATTTTTAGTTTTTTTTAGTTTTTTAATTATTATTATTATTATTATACATATATATATTTTTAATTTTCGGTCGGTTTGGGGCGGTCGGTTTTGTGAAGGCCAAAACCGACCCCGACCGAAACCTTCACAAAATCGACCGACCGCCCTCGGTTCGGTCGGTTTCGATCGGTCGTGTCGGTTTTCGGTGTTTTTTTGCTCACCCCTATGGGTGAGAGTGACTTGTAGCCGACTCAATAATCCTACCTTCTCAGGGACATAACCTCGTAGGTAGCTGGGAACTTAACTGTGCAAGATGGAATTCACTCATTCCTCTCATCGAGAATTAGATAGGTTGTTCTCTTAGAATCGACTTTAGGTCTTGAACAACGGGCCCCCCCCCTCTATGAGGGTATGAGTCTAAGGTAGGACCTTAGACTTGTTGTTCATTAGAGGATCAGTGGTGCTTAAGGAGCAAAAAGGTAATCACAGGGGTAAAACGGTAATTTGACCGACTGTGATTACGAACAACCTGTGAAGGATCGACTCATGGGTAATGACTATATCAGTGGACACAATAATATCTACAGTGAGGAGAGTGCAGCTACGAGTCTATAGTGGAATGACTTGTAGTTAATGAATATTGAATAACTGGATCAAAGAGTTTGATCAGTTAATCTCACATCATTGGAACTCATGATCTGTAGGTCCATTAGATCCCTCCGTTGGCTCAACATGGTAATATTGAGGGTATAAAGTTAGGAGATAAATTGAAGTGTTCAATTTTATACATGAGGAATTATATCAATTATATATGATATAATTGATATAATATATAGTTTTAATGTGAATTAGATTCATATATAAACTATATACTAAAGAGAGATAAAATGAGGGGTAGGATGGTCATTTCCATCCTATTTCCCTATATATATGGTTGCATGAGATGCAACTAGGTCAAATGATTTTGGAAATCATTCTAAGTTATTCCTAGCCTCCTTGTTGTGTTGTTGGAAGAGTTTCAAAACACACATCTCTCTCACAAAATACCTCACCACTCCTAAAGGGAACCCACCTTCCTCCCTCACCTAAAGAACAACGGAGAAGATCCGGTGGTGGTGTCGGTGTTAAATGCGAGTTAAGTGTTGCGTTGATCTTGATCGTGAAGAGGAGGAACACTTGAAGAAAGGTTCTTCAAAGGTAAATACTTGCTGTCCAAACTCTTATTTTATGTTTAATCTATGTTTATTTGTTCTTGAATTTTCCGTTGTAACTAAATCAATAGCGCACGATTCGCAATCGCTTCTGCTGCGGGGACTTCGATTCCCTTCATATTCTTGAACACAATCCAAATAGTGTCCACTACACTGATATTCAAGATATATTATAACATTGGAGTTTAGTTTATTGGATTTATAAAGCAAGAATATAATTTTATCAAAACAAATAACTCTTTATTTATTTTATCAAAATTACACAAGTTTAGGGCATAAATCCCAACAGTATTTTCACTCGAACGCGACTCTAGCCGACTTGCCTCTACTCTAAGCCAAGTCTCAAGGCTCAACCTTGCCTCTACACTAGGTTAAGGTCATTAGAAAACTCTGCCACTTCTCTTGACATCATTGTCAACATCATAGACATGTCCGTAAGGGTCTCACATCGATCCGGGACTTCATCGGGACTCATTCGGACCCTTCATAGGGCCAAAACGACCTAAAAACACTCAACCGGAGCATACCGGGTGATTTCAGGACTTACCGAGGCATTATAACGCTTATCGGGAGCAAACATTGGAAACCGAAGCTTTTCGGGCTATTATAACGCTTACTGGGACATAACGGATAAATATCGAGCCAACCGGAAACTATCGGGTCCCACTGATGAATAGTGATGTCATCCCAAGCATCGGGAGGTCATCAGACTTAGTTGCTCGCTTGGACATGCTATCAAATCCTTCCCATGACTTAACTTCATGACCGGGGCCTCTCAGACATCCATCCATCCGAGTCATCTAGGCATGAACCCTTCCGTGTCCATGTCGAGTCATTATCGTATCGCGTGCTGCTACCGGGCCCCATGGTGTAACCTCTAGTCCATGGAAATGACGCAATGTCGACACACCCGTGCCACCCAACACTGTCCTTGGAAAATCCATTCCATAGGAAAACGCCCCAAGACCTTCGTCTTGACACGCTCGCCCTAGCCATGACACACTTGCATGTGCCATGGGGTAGCTCACTTAGGCCATGAGGCCCATAGGTGGTGGAGAGCCATCACCATGCCTCCCCCTATAGTAGATTATGAGGAATTTTAGCCTTGACACCCATGCACGTCAATTTGGCGATGAGTCATGTCTGGACTCCGATTGACACGAAATCTGGCGAGCTTACATCTTGCCCATATACGGACTTAACTCCAGAGTCGCTCGTCAAAACTCACGACGGAACCCCGACTAGGCTTGTCACTAATACCACTGACAACATAGTTTCTCGCAACTTTACTCGATGCTCAACTTGGCATTCATGCCCACTGTTCTTGGTGTGTTAGATGATGCACCGTCCTCCTCAGTTGCATCATTGCACTTGTCTTCTTTTTGGCCCTCGCGTGGCCTGATAGGCGACACTCGCGTGTCGTCGTTGCATCTGTTTGTGCTTGTGGGGCTCGGGGGCACAATCCAACTCGGTCTTCCGCTTTTTTCTTGTGGAAACAAACGGAAACCCATGATGCTTTTATCTCATTTCTTGTTCTCTTTCATGTGGCACTCCTGGCCATGTTTGTCCACTCTTGGGACGATTTCTTATTTCTTTCTCTCTGAGGGCAAACACTCTCTCTCTTGAGGTACTTCCCTTTTCTGTGGCACTCCTGGCCACGTGCTTGTCCACATTCAGGACTTTTTCTTATTCTGTTGGTGCACTTCTGACACATGAAACCAATTGGCAATGAAAGCAGTAACACACATATCTTATATATTGTGAAGTTTCTCTCCACTTTCCAATGTGAGATCCTCAACATAATCTACACATGATTTTTTTTCTACAAAATAAACATAAGTTTGTAATTGATAACGTCTTGACAATAAAATAACAGAATTATTTAGATTCTATACAAGTTTAACAGAATTATTTAGATTCTATACAAGTTCTTGTTGATTAATTTATTCTTGATGATTAATTTTTAATTTATTATTGACAATTCATTAATTCATTAATATAATATTTTATAATCAATTGACAACTTCGTGAGACATTAAGTTACACATGACTGATTAAAAAAAAAAGTTACACATTTTTTTTCTCGACCAAAAGAGACATGAGCTTGTAATTGGTCAATAAAATTTTATTTTGACAAATATTTTAGATAAAAAAAATTACACGAATTATAAAGAGCAGTTAAAAAACACAATACATGAATTATAAAGAAATAATAACAAAAGAATCTAAAGATATAGACCTACACTCATTTCTTTAAAAAAAAAAAATATACGGATGTACCACAAAAATACATCCAACCCTTATAATTTGAATATAGCACCAACATCTCAAGCTTTGCGAACAAACAGAACAAAAACAATACACAATTATAAAGGAACAATAAAAAAAAACAATACACAAATTATAAAGAAATAGTAACAAAACAGTAACAAAAGAATCCAAAGACCCTAGATATACACTCATTTCGTAAAAAAAATAATACATTCATATACCACGTCTAAAATACATGCAACCCTTACAATTTGAATATGTCATCGACATCTTGAGATGTTTTGAAGATTTAAAAAGTCTAACAAAACACAAAGAAAGAATGAAACTCTTAAGTGTCGGTGAAGAAAATCTATTTTATATCGGTAGAAATTAGAGTTTTGAACTGTGTAGGAAAAAACTTTTTATAATCTAACCTATTATTAATAATTTTTACTATTTATAATTAATTATTAATGATATTTTTGTAAATGAGTGAAGGGAAGAAAGGACAAAAATATCAAAAAAAAAATGTTTTTTTCAACATTCTCACTTTTTAATATAGTATAATATATATATATATAGATTAGAAAATAAAATTAGTTTAGTTTAGTTTAGTTTTTTTTTTATTTGAAATGGGGGAATTTTAAAATAGCCATATTTTCTCGTTGGCCTCGGGAGGATATCCTGCTAAGTGAAGCCGTCGAATCTCCAGCTTCGGTTTGTCGGTTCGAATTCGTCATGTGCATAGCAGCGTTTCTATGGCAAGCTCACCCTCTTTATCCATTCTTCCTTCTGCTCAACCGAGACGAATTTCACAGTAGGTAGGTCTGTCCAATTTTAATGGCGTTTCCCTTCCTTTTCTAGGTGGGGAACCGATTGATAGTTCCAAATTTTGTGAAATTGATCTGTTTTTACTTGTTCAGGCCCACGAAGCCGGTGGAATGGTGGGAATGTGGCGAAATTTTGGGCGGAAGAGATGGATTGGCCGGCGGGACGTGGCTGGCTTGCTCGAGAAATGGCAGAGTTGCATTTCTCACAAATTTCAGGGAAGTTCAGTTGCTTCCTCAGGCCAAGAGCAGAGGAGATCTCCCCGTTCGTTTCTTGAAGGTTAGGTGAATTTGGGTATCAATCGTTTCATTAAATTACTTAGAAAAATCATTGTTATTTTTACACCGAGATTAGTAATCTGAGAGAGTTTCAAACACAACGAACTGGAATTTGAATGCTTCAAAAGCCCTTTTTAATTGTTTGCAAGCAGTCCCTCGTGTAAGATTGTAAACCAATCTTACCAATAAGGAAGAAGCTGCTAGTTTTGTTTTGTTGGTGAATAAAGAAAGCTGATTGAATTTCCTAGTGATGGATGGAGATTCAAGATAGAACATGCTAGTTTTGTTCTTGCTATGTACTAATGAATAGGAAAAGTGAAAACGAAAAGCTGATTGAAATTACTAATAATGGATGGACATTGAGGATAGAACATGCTAGTTTTGTTCGTGCTATGTACTAGTGAACAGGAAAAGCTGAATGAAAGTACTAATAATGGATGGAGATTGAAGATAGAACATGCTAGTTTTGATTGTTCTCTCTACTAGTGAATACGAAAAGTGAAAAGGAAAAGCTGATTGAAATTATTAACGGTGGATGTGGATGAAGATTGAAGGTAGAACGTGATAGTTTTCTTTGAGCACTAGTGAATAGGAAATGCTAATGATGGATGAAGATTGAAGATGGAACATGTCTGGTACTTTGCTCTTGTCTCGCCCATCAGAGACTGCAAAAAGTGGTCATTCTTATTGGGAATAAGGACATAGAACGGACATGGGCGCACACACTTTGGAGAAGTGGTATATGTAAGAACAACATCTTCAAGAAATATAAAGATGGCTGAAGAAATCCCTGACATCCAAGTCGTCTCAAATATTCTTTTCTTGAACTAGGAAAGGTCAAGGGAGATGAACCTGCACTGCATTTTATAACTTTCGAACCAAACCAAAATCTCCAAAGCTAGAGATAGAATTCCAGTAATTTAAACAACTCAGTTAAGAGCTCTGTGAGATGATTATCACATAAAAATAAGAGGGATTGGAGAAGACGCCAAATGAGTGCAGACACTTCTTTTCATGATATAACCATCTTCATGAAGGGTTTGTAAAAAGGAAAAAAAAAATCCATAAATAAGTTATAAGGTATTCCTAAACATGAATTTTCATCCTCTTTTTAGCCATCAGCAAGGAAAATCCGGCCTATGGATTTCCCTGACCTCATCCACATTACAAACAGTATGATTTCCCGTTCCTACCGCAGTTTTTTCAGTGAAATGCAAACAGAGAGTTAAAGTTGACAAAGCTAACAAGACAGAATTCATAGAATTTGGAGTCGTAGAATAACGATTCTCATGTGTGTTTTGTCTTAGCAGAGCGAGGAAACTCCCCTAGACTTCGCCAAAGAAGTTGCAAAGGAAGCACACCAGCTCAACGGTTTCAACTTGATAATCGCTGACATTTCCTCCAAAACCATGTTTTATATCACCAACAGACCAATAAACAACAGTGACAGCCTTGTCACTGAGGTTTCCTCCGGCATTCATGTTCTCACAAATGCACAACTTGACTCTCCATGGCCCAAGGTAAGAGAAAAAACATCTTAATTCCCTCTGTTAAAAGTTTCTACAACTTTTATGAGTTCTGGATTTAGCCGTGATTCAACATAGATGATCTAATTTCCTTTGGCACTATGAATCGTTGGACCTTGTTTCTATATCCAATGTGAAGAGCATGAATAAACGAGTAACTATATAGTGACCTAATAAGCTCATTAAAAAATTTGCCCGATTGTTTAGGCACAGCGACTGGACCAGAGTTTCAGAGAGCTTGTTAACAAAAAGGGCGACAGGGAACTTCCAGTAGAAGAGATGGTTGAAAAGCTAATGACCAACACAGTTAAAGATGAGTCGAGCTTGTTACCCGGCATCTATTCTCCTCGAAGGGAATATGAATGCAGTTCCATATTTGTTGATACAGAATCAGAACTGGTAAAAAAAAAAAAAAAGATTTTGATAGCTTTTTCTGAGATGAAACTGAAATGGGTTTGCTCCATTTTTTCTTAGGGACGTTATGGAACTCGAAGCATATCCGCTTTGTCAGTGAAGAACAGTGGGGAAGCTTCATTCTTTGAGAGGCGTTTGGAGAACGATGAATGGATCGACAGCAGTTTTACTTTCCAGATTGAGAACTTCTGAATCCTTATCGAGGTCAGTTCAGTTCGATCATATTAAAGCTTCTTTTTTCTTTTGAATAGAGAATCGAAAAGGGAAATGGGAATTGTATAGAGGAACTAGAAAGGATTAAATAATACAACCTATAAAAGACTGGAAATTTGAATTTACCAAATGTCCTAGTTACTTTCATTTTGTGTTCAAATTAGAAGAAACCTTTAAAACAAAATCCTTAAAGAAAAGAGTGTAGATATAACAAATTCTCTGTTTCTGTTTTAAAGAAGCTGGACTTTGACACCCACAGATTATAACAAATGGAGGGTCAATCCAATAATTTCTTCTTTTAAAAAAAGATGCATTATCAATAATATACAAGGAGTACAATGATAATTTAGATTTTGTTTTAAATGTAGAGAAAAGAAAAAAAAAGCATGTAGATATAGAGTACACTGTACAAGCTGAGTTTTATTGTATCTATAGGCTCACAAGAGCTTACATCACTATTACACTACACACCAGCCAAGCTAAAACGAAATTGGTTTCAACTTTCAACCTGCACAAGTTTCACACCGGCAATTCTCGCCGCACCTGCAGTTATCCTTGCCGACTCCGGCCACCGCACTGGGACAAGTGCAGGGGTTGCACCCACAGTGCTCCCCGCACGGGCACCGCCGGTGCGCCACCTCCTCTCCCGCCGTCTCCATCGTCACCGTCGCGCACCTGCAAGCGCTGCCGCCGGGACAGGGAACGGCGCAACCACAGCTCTGGTTGCAAGCTCTGACTCCGCCGCGGCCTGGTCGTTCCATGATTGTCTTCCTTCACCGTCAACCGATTCGCTTCCCAAGCTTTCGATTTCTTTTCATTTATATACCTTTGGAACTTTCCCGCCTCTGTTGCCAAATGACACTTCTGTTTTGCTTCCGGCGTACACGTGCCTAAGCACGTGGCTACCTCCCTCCCCGTGGCTGTATTAAGTGTTGAAGAGATCCTCCCTCTGTCGGTTTGTTTTGTATAGGTTGATTTTTTTTAAAAAAAAAAAATTACGTAGGACCCTTTTTTTAAGTCAAAACGATAACCTACTATTTCTTTATTTATATATAATGGCATATAATAATGGTATAATTTTGATTTTATTTGGTTCTAACAAAAAAAAAAAAAAAAAGAAAAACTAAAAACTACTCAAATAAGATTTTTGACAAATTTTCTCCTCATTTTTCTATTTTGATTAAAATTCAAAAAATTAAGTTTTTCAACATTAATTATCTTATACCAATACAAATATTTAATTCTCCTACATTAATTATTATACATATCTAAATACATAAATTTATTACTTTAAATATTTAATATTCATATTCATGAAACAATATAACAATCTAAAGATAGTGTTTATACTTTAAAGTTCAAAGATTAAATACACAAATTTAACGAACTAAATTTATAATTTAACATTTTATATTTGGCTTCAATTTTATCTTTAGTTTTAAAAGCTTTTAACTGAGTGTCTTTTTTGTTACTAGTATCATGTCAACCATTAGCATTGTAAGTATTAAATCGAAATCAAATTAGAAGTAAACGAAAATTGAAACCCAGCATAAGTGATAGAATGAGATGGAAATCAACTTTTACCGTGTATTAATTTTTTTACCCTAAGCTTTTCATTTCGTTAGATTGGAGGTTAGATTTTAATGTCTTTCAACATCGATGTATAATAGAAAAAAGATTTTTTTAAAATTTTATTTGTATTATTAATTTCTAAAATCTTTTTTTATTTAGAATTTTATCTTCTTTAAGATAATTTTTTTTTAATTTTCTTTTTAAATAAAGATAACATAATCTAACTTTTAATTAGAGTTCTTTTAAAATTTGATTTATTTATTTTTATTTAAGCTCTAACTTTTTTTACTAAGTTTTCTTCCCTTCTA
Source organism: Trichosanthes cucumerina (assembly GCA_036507285.1). Classification (NCBI taxonomy): domain Eukaryota; kingdom Viridiplantae; phylum Streptophyta; class Magnoliopsida; order Cucurbitales; family Cucurbitaceae; genus Trichosanthes; species Trichosanthes cucumerina. Next base: position 8,805,603 of record CM071839.1, on the reverse strand, counting down.
TTTTGAAGTTTTTTTTTTCTTTCTTGATTAAATCTAATTTGGAAAATTTTTAGTTTTGTTTTCATTTTTTGAATGATAGAATGTTTGCTAAATCTTTTGCTCTAACAAGTTTTAGGTTTTTATTTTGCTATAGAATTTTTAACAAAGTTTTTTCAATAGGTTTTATTTATTTTAAATTGGAAGTTTTGACCACGGAAAACTTTTCATAATTTTTCAGTTTTAAATTTCTTCAAGTTCGAGAATGTTAATAAGTGTTTTATGGATTCTTTTTGCACAAAAAAGTTTACCAAATGATTGCTTCTTTGAAATGTGATTTATAGTTTTGATTTCTACATGAAAAATGGTATGTTTGTATGGTTTTTATAGCAGTTTTATCCATGGTTTTCATATATGGATTTTTAAAAAGTGAGAAATCTTGATTCTTTTAGTGTTAAAATCTTGAAGAGTTTTGTTTTATGAAACCTGAAGTTTTTTAGATTATTTGTCTATAATTTATTATAGTTTTGAAGATTTTAAAAGTTGTAGTTTGGTATTTTATTATGTATTGAATTGTATTGATTTATCGATCTTAGTACATTTTTAATTGGATTTTAAGATTTTGAGATTGTTTTGATTAGAAAAATTGGACAAATAAGTTTGTCTTTGTTTTAGATAAGTTTTTGGACTTTTAAGATAGAATTTTTAATTCATAATCAGTAAAGTATTGGATATGTTTGGGCTTCTAGGAAATTGATGATTGTTCAAGAAAGTGGAATTAGATTTTGAATTGAGATTGAGAATTGCAATTATTACTAGAGATATGCAGTTTCCACATCCCTTCCAAAATAGAAAAGTTGGAATAATTTCATTTTGAATAATGTTACTTGACAAAATATCTGAAAACATGTTTTTTTTATGTGATTTGAAATCGATTAAAATTGTCTTGTATATTTTTGAATTGCTTTGCTAAGTAAAAGCATATGTTTGCCATTTGAATATTTTATATTGATTGTTCTGGTCGATTTTATCGACATCTTAGATTGAAAGCTCTGACTGGTTGAAGCATATTTGTGAAGTTTCATGTCTGGGTTTCACTCTCATGACTTCACACTTAAGTGTATTGAATGCTCTAGTCGATTTTTATCGCTAACTTTGATTTATTGTTTTAATTGATTGACTAATGTTACTGACGGGTAACCATCATATATGTTCTGAAGGCTACCCAAATAATGTATCTTCCTAGTTTGATATTTGAATGTGAAAGTTGTTTATTAAGTATTTTTGTACTCATTTTTGTTTTTCCAAAAATGTCTTCAAACGAAGGAACAAGTACTGATAGTCTCAAAAGAATTGAAGTTAAGTGTTCTAGTCTAAGACTTTAAAGATGTTGTTAAGATTTGATAGTTTATTTTAGAAATCCTTTGTTAAAAATTGCTACCACTATTTAAGTTTAATTGATATGCTTCCACATTATTGTTAGAATGATGATATAAAAAAATATGAGACGTTGCCATCTACCTAAAACTTAAATTTCTATTGCAAATTTTACCTTTTGGTTTGCTTTCGTTTGAAGGAATGTAAATATATGTGTGAAAATGAGTGTTCAATATTGATAATCTAATTCTAAGCACATATTATTGCAAAAAATATGCAAAAACAAATGGGCAAGAATACTATAAAAAGAAAAACTACCACTAACAAATATGTAAAAATATGATTTAGAAAGTTTATTATATAGAATGTTGTCATGAATCTCCACTGTATTATTCAACACTCTAATTTCAAGATATAATTCTCTTTAAGAAGATTTGTGTGTAGCTAAACTCTCTTACTAAGATGTTCATTTTTTTCAGCAGGTGGAGAATCCCCATCTAAGCAAAAAATGGAGAATTTTTCTTCGTTATCTAAAGAGAACAGGAGATTTATTCCTTGGCCTATCCTTAGTTAGCCATATTGCTTTATTTTTTAAAAAATATATAGATATCTATAATAAATACTAAATTTAAAAATTCTATGGTATATTATTTTAATTTTCTAAAGAAAAATAACAATATCTATTTAAATAGAAATCTACCATTAAGAATTAACAATTTAAAAATAAATTTAGTGGAAAAAATTATTTAATCAAATTAAAATAAAAAATAATTGTTAGAAGATAAATAATTGTTAGAAGATAAATTGAAGGGAGAATTTGGGGGAAACGAGAAATGAAATGAGGTGGAAACAATGAAAGCGTCTCAACTCAAAAGGATAAAATTTTGCAAAGCATCTCAACTCGAAGGACAAACTTTTGCAAAGATAATAAGCTTTCAAAAAATTCTATTATTTTTTTTTGTTTAATAAGCTTATATGTTTTGGTTGTTGTTTTGTTTACATTATTTTTGCCTATTTGTTTTTGCGTATTTTTTCAACCTATTTCAACTAGTTAAAGACATTATTATAACTACAACAAAAAAACCACTTATGAACTCAATAAATATATGTTTTTTTTCAATGATTATCAACCATAGGTATGGTACAAAATTGATGGAACTTTGGAGATATCCTTGAAATTTGTGGGTTTTATGAAGTTCATTCAATATTGATCTATGCGTTAGTAAACTTAATTTTGTGCAAAACTTGATAATTCATTAAATATAATGAGCATTGGATTAGTGAGTGAATGTATTTAAAGTAGAACAAAAGGTCAATTTCACAATTACATATATAAATTTAGTATTTAATTTGACAAAATTAAAAGTTTAGGGTAAAAATTGTTTAGGTAAAGATGAGTTTTGCCCAAATGAAATAATAATTTCATTTCTTTTTAGTTTAACATCATTTATATCTTCGTTAAAAAACACTTTTAGTCCCCTCAACTTTTATGAGAGTTACAATTTAGCCTTTAAAATTTTAGTTTCTAATAATTTAGGCCCTTTTTTTAATAATCATTTGAGGTTTGTTTGAAAACTGTTTGATTTTTTTTAAAAAAAAAAAAAATTAAGCCTATAAAAACCATTTCTATCTATAGTTTTTTTTTTTTGTTATCTACTTTATAAGTATATTTAAGAAAATCAAGTCAATTTTTGGAAACTAAAAAAAAAAAATAGTTTTCAAAAACTTATTTTTGTTTTTAGAAACTCAAATATTTTCTTAAGAAAGATAAAAAAATAATTGTATGGAAGATGAAAGTCATTATAGAGAAATTGAGAAAACAAGCACAATTTTCATAAACCAAATAATTTTCGAATGTCGTCTTGATTTTTGGTTTTTAGTTTTTGAAAATTATGTGTTTGTTTTTTGTTTGTAGTTTTTATCATTTTTAAGAAAAACATTTAAATTCTTAGTTAAATTTTAAATTCCAAAAATAAAAATTTTAAACTATTTTTTTTTAGTTTTCAAAAATTTGTTTGGTTTTTGAAAATATAGGTAAAAAGTAGATAACAAAATAAAAAAAAAATCATAAGTGAAAGTAGTATATATACGCTTAATTTTCAAATACCAAATGGTTATCAACCTAGTCTTTAGTTGTTGTACTTTCAATTTTATAAAAATTTAGGGTCCCGTTTGATAACTATTTTGTTTTTTGTTTTTAGTTTTTGAAAGTTAAGCTTTTTTTTCACCTAATTTCTCTACAATAGAGATCATATCCCTTAAGCAAGCATTTGAGCTCTTAGTCAAATTCTAAAAACAAAATCAAGTTTTTGAAAACTACTTTTTTTAGTTTTCAAAAGTTGGCTTAGTTTTTGAAAACATAAGTACAAATTAGATAAAAAGACATATAAACTCATTGGTAGAACTAGTATTCTTAGATTTAAATTTCAAAAATTAAAAGCCCAAAACAAAATAGTTATCAAACGGGGCCTTAGTTATTAGATTTTAGTGTGTAACAATTTAGTTCATGTAGTTCAAAATGTGTAACAATTTAACCCCTATCATAAAAATTTCATCAAAATATGTAATGACTTAATATTTTTTATAACTATAAACATGTTTTATCTTTAATTAGTTTATCAATCTACTTACTCATTGAAGAAATCTCATTAAATCATAACAATATTTTTTATGCTAAAAATTAAATCATTACAAATATTAAAGTAAAAAATAGAAAGAAAAAAAAAAACTAAACTTCATGAATTAAATTGTTACTTCTAGTAATGATAAAAAATATATTTTTGAATCTCTTTTAACTTTTACTCATAATCTAATGTTTACATATAGAAATGGGAGTTTGTCTGTTAGTGAATCAAACAGCTTTTTGATGGGGGGTTGCATGTGGGGATGGGAATGTGTTTCTTCCAAGTTCCAACTCAGAGATTGAGACACCTTTTTTCTTATTGGGCCCAATAAGTGGGCCGCCTTTGCCTCTTCTGGCCCATATGATTTCTATCTTCTTCCTTTATTCAATTCATTGATATTTTTTTCCCCTTTCTTTTTATAAATTGGTTTGACTGATTTAAAAAAGAAAAAAGAAAAACATATATATATATATATATATATTTATTCTCTAACCGTTGCATATTTATGTATTTGTGTCGGGTCGGCTGATAAAGTGAAGTGGCCGCCATTCCTCATTATACCCAACACATAAAATCATAATTTCTTTAAATTTCGTAGAAAGAGTACACTATATAGAAATAAAATATTTTTTATTTGGTTTTATTTTTTAAACTCGACCTTTGAAATCTCCTTTCATAATCATTTAAATTTTAATTTTTTAAAATTAAATTTTTTTTTCTCATTTTCTATACTGAAGTTTTCATCTCTCAACGATAAATTTGGATGACTAGTCAAATTCTAAAAACAAAATTAAGTTTTTAAAAACAAAGATCCCGTTTGATAATTTTTTTTTAAGTTGTATTTGTTTTCTCACCACTTTTCTACAATGGTGTTCATCTTTCCTACAATACTTTCCCACAATTCTTAAGAAAACACTTAAATTTTTAATTAAATTTCAAAAACAAAAACAAAAACAAATTTTTGGAAACGACTTTTTTTAGGTTCGTTTGATATCCATTTGATATTCATTTTTTTAATTAAGCCTAAAATACTACTCTCACCTATAGGTTTTTATGTTTTCTTATCTACTTTTTTACCTATATTTTAAAAAACGAAGCTAAGTTTCCTAAAACTTATTTTTGTTTTTTAAATTTAGCTAGAAAGTCAAATAGTTCTGGAACAAATATGGAAATCATTCTGGAGAAGATTAAGAGAAATTGTGAAAAAAAAAACAAACATAATTTTCAAAAACTAAAAATTAAATGGTTATCAAACGAGGCTTTAGTTTTCAAAATTTGACTTGTTTTTTTTAAAACATATTTAAAAAGTATATAAAAAAACATGAAAAACTATAGGTGGAAGTAGTATTTATAGGTTTAATTTTCAAAAATCCAAAACTAAAAATCAAATGATTATCAAATGGGACCTAAAAAAAATCGTTTCTAAATTTATTATCTTTTTTTTAAAAAAATTGGCTAGGCATATACACGTTTTTTTTAAAAGAGATGAAAATCAGTATAGAAAAATGGAAAGAAAACCTGCTTAATTTTTAAAATTGAACCTATAGTTGATGTATTTTAAAAAGGTACTTTCTTTTGGTCCTTGTTAGTTTTGCAATGTTTAGGGATTCACTCCAACGATTTTTAAAAGGATCAAGAAATTGTTAAAAAATAATTAAGCGAATTAATTTTTAACCTAAAAGTTGACAAAAAGACTTGTCTTTTTGAAATATGGGGATTAAAATGGATTTGAGAAATAGAAAGATCAAATTGATTAGTTCAACCATTACAAAGTGAAAGAATTAAATTTTTAGCTTGATGAAAGGTAATAGTTAGCTATTGAGCTAAACTTTGATAGGCATATTTAAAAGAAAAATAAAGTCAAATCTCGTGACTAAAAGTGTATACTTAAAAAATAATAATAATGATAAGATGTAGATCTTGTGAAATTTATGTGGCCAAGGCCAATAATTTGTAAACAAAAAAAAGTATAAAAGTATATATTTTTTAATATTAATGAGAGTTCAAGCTACGCTTAAACGCATCTTGACTATTCTCATGAGACAATTGTTTGACTCTATTATATTTAGTTGTTAAAAAAATTCGTATAATATTAAATTTTAAATAAATAATGAACTATCCTTTTATGACGTCATTTTTAGAATTGAAAGACTTAAGGTAAAATATCTTTAACAAATTATAAATTTAGTCTACAAACTTTAATATTTGTGTTTAACAAATCTCTATTCAATACTTAAAATTTAAATAAATACCTATTTGACATAATTTTTTTTTTACACAAATTTAATATAATTCTGAAAATGTAAAGATTGAACTTATTTTTCTAAAGTTGGGGTTGGCAAAAAGTATTGTTATGTAAAATGAAAGAAGAGAGTTTGAGTTGAGGGGGTGAAGGGGTTGGATAAAAAAAAAACAATGATATAATGAAACAAAATAGAAAATTTTTAAAAGATAAACATAAACATAAAAAATAAAATAAAAAAAGGTTAAAAGTGGGTCCCAATCATGAGCTGTTGATCACAAATAGTGTGGGTCCCACTCTTTGGGACTTGTTGTTTGTTTTGCTTTCCTCTCTACAATGCATTTGCCTCTTCCCACCTACCCTTCTTTTCCACCCCCGCTCTCCCTCTATTAATACTTTTTCCATCCTTCTATTTCTTTTTTTCTTTTTCTCTTTTTATTTTTAGGATTATATTACACTTATAAATTTAGTTTCATAGTTGTTTAAACTTTTTATATCTCATAAGTCAAAAACTTTTAGTTTTGCATTTATTAACTTTTTGACTTTTTCCATATTTTTTAAATTTTACAAAACTGACAAATTAAATTATCCAACTCTTTTTTTTTTTTTAATATTTATGAATATCTTGATTATTCTCATACATGTTCTGTCTAGATAGGTTGTTGTCATGACGTGAACTCATTTTATATGTAGTATGTGTAAAATTCGATATTGTATTTACTAGGTTTGAGAATTTTTAAAAATTGTCAAACATGACAAGAATTATTAGACACTTTAAAATTCAAACTATAGATTTTGTGGTTATTAATACATTTGATATATCAATTGAATTATGCTATCTTTGACGAGTATAACGGATTGAAAAAGTTGAAAAGAAGGGAATTAAAAGCTAATATTGTTTATGTTTCTTCTTTTAGAATGCAACCACAAATTATTTATTAGGTTGTTTTTTCTTGTTGATTCTGAACATTATTGGTAGGGACATTTGGTTAACTTTTTAATCATAAAGATAAAGTTGATTGGGAAACTTTTTAAAATGTGAAGATGAAATTAAAATTAATGTGTTGGGTCTAATTACTTAATTTTAACCTTTGTGTTTTTCTTTGGTAAAAACAAAATCTTCAAAAGGGAGAATTAAATAAATGTAATGGTTTTTTTTTCTTTTCCGTTTAACGACATTTGAGGGTGTAAGTATTTAAACCTCTGACCTCTTGGTTGATGTTCCATGTTAAATAACCATTGAATTGTGTTCCCTTTGACTATAAATAAATATAATGTGTTTAATATATGTTGTGTTATCATCCTGTGTGCATGTATAATAAGCGTACACATAAAAATTTGTAGCAAATTGATTTAAGATTTATGTTAAATTTAATAGAAAAATGTGATCATAGAGAAAATAAATATTATAAAAGCTTAAACATTAGTGTAAAATGTCAAACTAAAAACTTTAACTTATATATCATTTTCACTTCGATTAAGCTTTAAAAAATCTCTGTAAAATAATTTAGAATGTAATGGAATAAAATAGGTTAGAATAGCTATGAAAACCTACTAAAAAAATTAACTTAAAAATTATTATTACAACATTATTAAAATAGTTATTTTTATGTGTTTTGAAATTAAGAAATGTTTTATGTTTTCAATCATATGTTTCCATTATATCTTTTAGATTCTGTAGTTTCATAACAAGATTAATGCTTTCTTCCAATTGGACCCCTCAACCTTGAATTATAACAAAGCTGAAAAAGAATCATTTAAATATTAATTCCTTAATCTTTAAAATAATAATAATAATAACAATTCTTTAATCAAAACAAGTACTTCCATTCTAGATTTAAGGATAATTTAAAATTATAAAAATATATATACAGTAAAAAGCAAGAAACGACAAAATTAGGTTAAATTTAATAATACAACTCGATCCCTTGTTTTATTAAATTTTCAAGTATATTCAAACAAACGGTGTAAAATTCTAAATAAATTTAACTTAGTATGGCAATTTAAATCAATTGCGATATTGATTAAGAGTCTAAAACTTCAATATTGAGAAAACTTAACCACATAAATAGAAAATTAATTATCGGTGAACAAATTATTAAAAAAAATATTTTTCAAACTAAAGATGTGGAGCTGAGAAACACAAACTAACGATAAATCCAAAAATTCATATTCTAATATTAAATAAATAAATTTATGCAAAGTTCAAATTTTCAAAATTTTATATATAATATATACCATAAAAACTGTAAATAAATTCATAGACCCCCCCTTCTTCTTCTTCTTCCTCCACGGTCCCTGCAAATCCCTCCTCCGAGGCTCGGCGGAGCCACCCATCTCCACGGCGGTTGCTCAAGCTGAGCTCATCGGCGCCGCCACCGTTCTTCAAATTACAATAAACAACGAAATTGATCAGAAATTTAAACTTTCATCACTCAATCCAAAGCATTAGGACCGGCGCAGGCCTTCAGAACCGGACTCCATAGCCACTGCAACAAGAACTTCCTTCCATTTCTCCCATTTACATTATACGTTCTTCCTTCTTCATCCCTCATTACCTGCCCTATATACCCGCCGCCCCCGCCGGTGCCGTACAGCCCCTCGCAGAGGTCACCGATCTCCGTCGGCGCCGTCGGATCCTCGCCGGCGTACCAAGCATTCACCAAAGGGTTCGAAGCGACTTCCGCCAGTTCATGACCGATCACACTGATCATTCCGTCCAACGCAACGTCTCTATTCGGCGGTGTGAGAACGCCGGGGCCACCGCCGGCCATGTACGCCGGTACGGCGAAGGGATAGGCGCATTGCTCCGGACACTGCTTGCCGGAGTGGCCAACCCAAGCGTAAGGGAGCGTGTAGCCGACCATGGAAGGGAAGGTGAAGTAATGGAACCCGCAAACTGCTCGACAAAAGTCCTGCATGGTAACGTCCTGAGAAGTAAGCACCAGAAACATCCCGTTCCGGTGGTCCACCGGGAACGGCGCCGACTGAACCGCGGTGGCGATTACCTTCTGGATCGAGAGGCGAGTGAGGTCGGTGCCGTGGGAGTGGCGGAGGTCGGAATGTTCGCCGGCGATGACGACGGAACGGGAGACATTGGCACCGGTTTGATCGGTGTAAAGCGAGACGGTGCTCCACCACTCGGCGACGGAAGGGGAAGGGGAAGGGGTAGCGGGGCGGTGGCGGCGGGGATCGGTGGCGGAAATGGAGAAGAGAAAGTCCTTGATGAGGGATTTCTGAGAGAGGGACCATTTTCCATACCAGATTAAGTAAATGTTGATCGGAGAAGAGGAAAGAACAGGGCCCATGTGGTAACGGAGGTTGACGAAATCGGAGGAGCCCTCGAATTTCTTTGAGGAGGAGAGGGAGTTGGGAGAGAGTTTAGGGTTGAAGAAGTGGGAATTGGTGTTGAGGGTTTGGAAGGAAGGGGCGGCGGCGGCGGCCATGGAAGAAAGGGGAGAAACAGAGAAGAAAAAGAAGAAGAAGAAGAAGAAGAAGAAGAAGAGACGCACCATTGTTAGGGTTTGGAGGAGGAGAGTGAAGAAGAAGAAGGAAAAGAGGAAAGATTTTATAAAAGTTTTAGAGAGGTTGAGATAAATGGGAGGGAAATGGGCTGGTGACAGCTAGCAATGCCTCTATGTTTTTTTTTTTTTACTTATCTTTTCTCTCTCTTGGTTTTCAATAGGGTTTGTGTGTGTGAGGGTGTATTGGTCAATTTGGGGTGATGTTCTCAACCAAATGTTTAAATGTAGTTTTGAATCTTTTGGTACCTTTTACTATTTTTTTTTTAAATTATTATTTTAAAAATTATAATGGGTACCATTTGTTTACAAAATATATAGTTTAGCAAAGGTTAAACTACAAATTTGGTTTATGTGGGTTCACATGTGATTATTCCAAATACCTATAATGAACTCGAATTTGTATTTGTATTAATTTTTTATTAAATTTTCTAATGTTTATTCTCCCATTCTTTCTCTCTTAAATGTAATTCGTCTAAGAGCTTTTTAGCTTGTTTTTAGATATAGATTTAATTTGAAGGTTTCACAAGCTTGTTCTCGAATGTGAAGTTTATTGTCGGATGTGAACTTTCCTTAAGAGCTTTTACAGCTTGTTTTCGAGTGTGAAGTTATTTGAAGGTCTTGTTGCTTGTTCTCGATCTTCAAGTTGTTTGAAGGCTTTGTAGCTTGTTCTCGATCTTCAAAACCTTATGGTTTTAAGGTTTTGGTTTAAAGAATGTTTTATCCTTATTTATGAGTTTTCTCTCTAAAATCCCAAGTGAAGCTCTATTTATAGAGTTCCTCAAGCTTAGTATTAAAATTTTGTCAACATCTCCATCGACATTTTCGCATGTTCATGCGTTCGACATTGACATAAGGGAGAATCGACATTTCTACTATATCGCACAAAATTGATTAAATATTTAAAAGAAAACACAACAAAATGTAACTTAATGTGACTCACAATATTGTAACAAGTACTCTAACTCATTTAAAAGTGTAAAATGTTTAGTTATTAATTTAAATATATTTTTTGAATTCTTTATTGTTAATTTTTTTTTCAAAAATATCCATCAATATAGACATTTTATCCATATTTTCATCGACATTTTCATAAAATAGAGACTTCGACATTTTCGTCGATATCAATATTTTAAACCTTGTAGGGCCTCGAGGTGGGTATGGGCCTGTTAGACTGGGTCTGGTTAATTTTGGGTCATCCTTTTGGACTGGGCCTAGTTGACCACCACCATTTTGGACTGAGCCTGGTTGACTTTTTTCTCGCCTCTAGACTAGATTTGGTTGATTTTCGATCCCGACTCTATTGAGTTTGGTTGACTTTGAGCATCATCTATCGATTGGGTTTGAACTTTGCTAATTAGGTCTTCAATTCGGGCTTTTGTCTTCCAAATTTCAAACAACCCAATTGTGTAGTTGGATTTACCATAATTTAATTTATGGATACCTATAGATTTAATTAATCATTCTTAATTAAATATAATTTCGTCATCAATATTGGTGTAATGACGTGGCAATTTTTTGTTTATCGAAATTTCTATTCCAACTATATGATTTTAGAAAAGTTAGTATTTAGTCCAATCTTAAAAGTTAGAATTAACTCATTCTAACTCCTATGATTCGATAAAACCCTCCTAAATAGTCCTTAGGGAGGTGACCGAATTTTAACTTTTAAAATCATAGTAGACTAAATTCTATCTTTCTCTCAACCATTGGGACCAAATTTTTAATTTAACCTTTAAGATATTTATATTTAATATAGTCTAATTTAAATGTTGTTTATTTATTTTAGTTTATCAACAATTAGCCTCATCTTATATATTGGTTACAGTTGAATTTCAAGTTTAGTTTATAAAATTTCAAAATTTTATCAAATAAGTTTGTGAACTAAGGAGCCGAATTGAGCATAAAGTACAACTAGTTAAGACATATACCTTGATTAAAAGTTTAGAAAGGTTTAACCACCTGAGTTAGTTTAGAGGTATTAAATAGTCAGGTAAATAACAAATGAGCTTAGTAAAAATTTGTTCAAGTCATAGTGGTCATTTACATTAAATTTAATATTCCACTAATTATCTTGACAAACCAAATGACTTATAGTCAACAAGAATGCAAGAGAGATTCTAATAGATTGATAATATAATATCTTAATTAGTTCAACTATCTTAAGGTTGATAAACTATTATTAACTTATATACGGATTGATGTCAAACTATTTTTGTATATGCACTTTTATTTTGTTAAATTTGTAATTGCTTTTTAGACAACATTTTTTTAAAAAAAAAAATTATGTAAATTACGCTAGAATTGCAATTTGTCCCTATTTCTTCCAAATCAATCAAATTCTAAAAAATATGGTGAACAAATTTAGCTTATAAATATTTAATGGCAAAAATTAAACACTCAAATATTTAAATTTGTAAAAATTAGACTTTACTATTAGTAGAATTTCTTTTATTGGGATACCACATGGCACATGTGATGTGTTCAAAAAGTTAGTGGCTAACACTTTTATAAGAAGTTTATACAACTTAAGGAGGAGAGAGAGTAAATAATATAAAACACATAGTTAAAATAAAAGTTTAGGAAGAAGGAATATAATAGATTATTTAAATGGATATTTCATTGAAAATTATATCTACCACATGTAAGAACTTAATCATAAATACGCTTAGTAATAAAATTAATAGCACGGTTTTATTTTATCAATTATGTGATTTCAAAAGTTTAACTTTTGTAATTAAAATGTCGTGTGTGGAATTGTAACCATCTATATATATATTACGACTCATTCTTAGTAATAACCTTTTTATCTGATTGAACTACATTTTTTTAGAAGTTTGATATGAGTCATTAAACTATCATTTTAATTTTAATTTAGGTCTCACACTTTTATTAAATTCTAGGTTCGATTCATAAGCGTAAGATAATAAATTATGTATAGTGAATGGGATGACATTTTTATTTTAATAAATTAGATGTAATATTATTGTGTTAAGAACACAAATATTCTTACTAAGAATCGATGTGGAATTTAATATTAGTTGAGTTTTGATACAATTGAGATATGTTAAAAGTTAAAAGACCAAAATGAGAGTAGGAAAAAGTTTGCTTAGATTTAATTTTTCAAAAGTTCAAAGATAACCAAAAAAAAAAAAAAAAAGAAGAAGTTAAAATTCAAGGACTATTACATTTAAATCCTAAGAAAAATAATGAATATATGAGAAAAGAAGCGTATAATTCAAGGACAAAATGCAAATAATGTATATATGTTTCATTTTTTTTAGGTTTAGGTTTGGTTTCAAATTTCAATATCCCAATCTTTACGCGTGAAATTTAATAAAAATTTAATAAGCGGTTTGGCAGAAATCTCTCTCTTAAATATATTCTTGCAAATTATTTCTTATTTATTTTTAAATGGAGTTGTTATTATTTAAAATCCACATTTTTGAAAATAATATTTTAATGTACAAATTAATATTAATTTTTATAAGTGTTTCCATAACAATTTCTAAAAGTAATTTTATAATAGAAAACAAAAGTATATATTTTAAATAACCTCAATAAAAAAACCCTCTACAATAAATATTTTAAAAATTAGAGGACCAAGATGAAAAGCTAACAATAGTTTATGGATCAAAGTTAATATTCTGCAAATTTAGGTTATAAAGTGTTAGAAGAAAAGAATTAAAGTTTCTTAGAATAAAAATAAATTAAAATTTAAGCACTAAAACTATGTTTTAAATATTTTTTAACAAAAAAAAAAAACCAAATTTGACAATTTTTTTAGCCTAAATTTCTATCAAAATTTAAAGGGAATCCTGCTAAAAAAATTTAAATACAATTTGAGTAGTTATTAAAACACGAGTTGAGAGCCCACAACAATATATACTCAAAGATCATAAATTTAAATCTTCACTAAATATTTATTACAAATAAAAATGCTATTTAAAAACACATCATTTAGCAAATGTGAGCATAACTGAACTCGTTGAGATTAGATGTTCAATCTCTACCCCACATGTGGTACGAAAAATCAGAATTTAACGTTCTTTAAATTAAAATAGATATTTTTTAAAAGACATAATTTAATAGTTAAGTCATTTTTAATTAAGTAGCGAAAATTTGAACATTTATCCACTTATCTACGTTGTTGTGGGTTAACTTGGACCAATGAGAATGGGCAGGTCAAATGACCAAGACATAGAGTCAGACAGAATAAAAAGTCCAATATGAGGTCAAAATAGGCTGAAATCAACCAGGGACCGAACCAAGGCGAAACGAGAGAGCGGGCGTGCTCAGGCTTCGACCCAAGCGCGTGGTCGGCCTCGGCCGGCCGAGGCCGACCAGAGTAGATCCTTCCTATTTTGGCTTTACCCTCGCCCAACATCCCAAGAAAGAAGTCTAGGCTTAGGTTTAAGCCCAAGCCCGTGGTCAGCCTCGGACGAGGCTGAGGCTGACTAAATCCAAGGTCATATCCTGAACCTTGCTTCAATCCCACGCGACCCATAGGCTTGTTTCCAGCCCTCTCCCGACCTTTCCTTTTCTCAATAGACCAAGGAACCCCACAGAGGACCCCAGAACCGAGAAGAGACGGAACGAGAAGACACGCTTGGGCTTTGGCACAAACCAAGGACTTGAGTTTGGGTTTTGGCCCAAACCAGTGGTCAGCCTCGGCCAAGGCCGAGGCCGACCAGCTACAAGTTTGATCTCCAGGCCTCGCGATGACTCGAAAAGACCCGAAAGCCCATATTCAACTTCCCCACAATCTCTCCTTTACCCAAGAGGCGAAGGAAGAATGTCAAGGGAAACTATTTAATCTCTCACAGGAGAGGGAGAGAAGAGTAAGTTAATTCTGGTGACCATTATACAAAAACTTCTTGATAATTCTCTCTGAGACTCTCACTGACTTAGACATCGGAGCTTGTGTGGCCTACACCACACCGGTGTCCAGATTTTCCTTGTCTTGCAGGCTGCGTTCTTCCCCTAAAAATTACAAATTTACCATCGTTATCACGTGAAGGTTAGGTGCATTCTCCTGTTCGAAATTTGACAACAACATACCTAAAATGAAAACAATTAAGAAACTTTGATTATTATAATAATGAGCTTGTAATGTTCCCACAATTAATCATACTAACAATTCTTTATTGTGAAAATTAACTCAAATTGCAAATGAGTGGAAAAAAAAGGTTGGTTGAATTGAATGATGATATGCATATTTATTATTTACAAAGATGATGGAATGGGGCCCATTTTTCAGATGACATAAATGACCTTCACGAAATATGACTTCATTTCCATTATTTCACAACAGATTGGGGAATTTAAAACAGCTTCACCAATTTCTCAAAAATAAAAAAATAAAAAAATAAAAGGTTCACCAACGATGGCAAAAGTCATTGGTGAATTTTATTTTACTTTTTATTTTTTTTTCTTTTATGTTTTTCCTATTTTGGAAAAATATAAATTTGATTCATATGGCTAGTGTTGTCCAAATCTCATCATCAACGACATTTTCTATTTCATATACAATTAAATTACAAATTTAGTCTCTATTATTTTGAAAGGAGAGATTTGAACATCTGATTTCTTAGTCAAGAATATGTGTCAATTACTACACGTTAGTTATATTCACTCTAACTACTTTACTTGTATTAAAGATTTATGGAGGATAACCACGTCATGAAAGTCAAAGTTATTAATTTTTCCTCCTAAGTTTTACATGCTGAGCAGATTTAAGAAGGACAGTTCCCCTCAATTTCGAAAACTCTAGTCTTTATATTTTAAATGTTAGGATACTTCTACAAATCAAAGTGCATGCAAGCAAGTTTTTATATCATTTTTTTTTGTTCATGTACTTTAGGTCTGGTAATATTTTAGTCTCTATACTTTCAAATGTCGTAACTTTAGTTTTTGTACTTTTAATAAATCATAAAATTAGTTCATATTGTTAGTTTATTGTTAACTTTTTTTTAAAAAAAATAATCTCTATTAGTTTATTGATCATTTGTTAGAAGTGGTTTCATTTTGGCTCATTCACTTTTAAATGTTTAATTCTAGTATTTGTACTTTCAATAAAGTATAAAGTTAGTTTGTACTCTTAGTTTATTGTTAATTTTTCTGAGAAATATTAGTCTTTTTATCTATAAATTTAAAAATATGTTCACATTGCATTTTTTTTAATATTAATAATAATATTATTATTGAATTAATTTTGATAAAATTAACTTCAAATATAATAGAGACCAAAAATTAAAAAGTACATGAAGAAGATATTTTAATTCATAATTAAATAATGCTGTGAATTGTGAGAGAAACTGTTGTAGCATCAGTATGGACCCATTGCAATTTGCTGAAACCACTTTAGGATGGGTGTCAGTCAACTTGAACCTACCTTTGTACTCACTTCTCCACGTACGGTGTCGTATTAGACTTGGACCACCATTTTCCTTTTGTAAAAATTTTACCCACACAATTTCAATTTACGTATGTGGTTAAATTAGAGTTTGGACAATATTTCACACAATTTCAATTTACGTATGTGGTTAAATTAGAGTTTGGACAATATTTCAACGAGTTTAGTCTTCAAATTTTTAGATTTGTATCTATTTAGTTTTTGGACTTAAAATGTCAAATAGATCCATAAGTTTTCAATTTTGTATCTAATAAATTCATAAACTTTAAAAATGTTACATATCTAGTAGGTCTCTCACATATTCTAAATTTTTAAAAATTAACTGATCTATTACATATAAAATATTCTAATTTTTTGAAAATTAATTGATCTATTACATATAAAATTGAATTTTATGTCTAATAGAATTATAAACTTATAATTTTATGTCTAGTCAGCTCATGAATTTTTTTAAAAAGTCAACTAGGTCAAAAATTTATTACACATAAAATAAAAAATTCAGACACTATTGGTTACGAAATTTAAAGTTTAAGGACTTTTTAGACACATTTCAAAGTTTAAGGACCAAATAACACAAATCTAAAAGTTTAGTGATCTATTAGACGCTTTTTAAAATTTAGGGACAAAATAGACACAAAACTAAAAGCATATTTATATGTAGTTAGTTAGATATGTGAATCTTTATGAACTTCTTCCTTCTCTCATTTAAAATAACATATTTTAATTTCTTAATTCTTAAAAACCATAAAGTAATTCAATTTCTTTAAGCACAATGATATAATTTTAAATATATATATATATATATATATATATATATATATATATATATATATATTACAAGAACAACATAAACATAGGTTAGCGATTAAACTATCTAATTTTTTACCAATAAAAAAATAGTTCAAACTGACATCAAGTATGACTCATGACCAAAAGGTCACGAGTTTGAATCCCCTACCCCCAATTATTGATCTACTAAAAAAAAATCTAATTTTTCACTTAAAATTGGGGGTTCAAATCTCACCTCACATTTGTTGTACGAAAAAATTACAAGTACACAATTTTATAAAAATGTTATTTAAAATTATTTTAGAGAACAAAGTACAAACTAGTAAACTAACACCTTATTTAAATGTGATACTCAAAAAAAGAAAAAAAAAAAGGAAAGAATCCTAGATTTTAAGAATGATAATATAAGGGAGTAAAGTTTGGGGAAATTAATGATTAAAAACTAATGTCCGTACAAAAGGTGCTATTTTTCAAAATTATGCTTTATAAGCGAAACCAACGGAGGAAAAGAAAAAGAAAGTCGAACTCCATTTAATTGCCATCTGGGAATTTTGTTTTTTTTATTATTTTTTTTAAACGGGGAATTTCCCCCCTTTTTTTTGTTAAGATTAAAGAAAATGTTAAAATATTAATGGATGACAGCGGAGGAGAGGCCTTAACTACCAAGCGAACCTCATGGACTTTGGTCTAAAAACAAACGAACAAATACTCAATCATAATCACATTCCACCACTTTCTTCTTTCCACACCTTTTCCTCTTTTTACTGGGGTTTTTGTAGGTTTTTTTTTTTTTTAATGATCTGGCGTTTTAAAATAATAAAATTGATCTATTCTGACATAACAAGGCGCGACAAATTACTTAGAAGGACAGTAATGGGTCCGTCTTGCATGTTCACATTCTACCTCTCGTAGAATTACTCTCACTCACGCTCATGATATCACTTTACAAATGATCACTCGCTCATGATACGACTTTTGCAAATGATCATCACTCACTCATACGGACCTTGAACTGTCGCTTTTATAGGCTCGCTCTCGCTCATGATTTTCTTGGTTTTTTTTTTTTCAAAATTTTGACTACTCATTACTATCATGAGCGGGAGCCGGTGCGAGAACTAGAGAGCACAATACCTCGCGGTAATTTAGATGGAATACACAGTACGAAAAGGGTCATACGTATTAATTTCAAAACACGAGTCAACGACATTAAAAAAACGTGAAAAAAGTTTTTTTTGTGCAAATTCCCCTTTTTACTTTTTTTTAATAATCCACGTTCTCTAGTGATATAATATATATTAGGTGCTTATATTTTTTTTTTAAAAAAATATTAAAGTTACCCATGTGACTGAAAAAGCGAACTTACGACATCAAATATAACTGTTAAGTTACACTTATATTGATACCTATGAAATTGAGTTGGAGAAGATTTAATTGTGTCTGATTAGATAAAGTTTCTTTTGAAGATGCACAATTAGTGATGATTTTTCCAAAAGTATATATAAAAATATAATTTTTTTTTTACTTAAAACCACATTTTAAAAGTCACACCCAACTCAACTTTTAATTCCATGACGTCAAGATGTTGAAAATTCTAAAATCTATGTCTTTAGATTGAGTGTGAGAAAATACTAATATAATTCCAGCAAATAAAATAAAAACGCTTTTAGAACAAGTCAAAAAGCATTTTAAATTGCGTTGTGAATAAAAATCAGTAATAGATTTTCGGCCCAAATGTTTGATTGAAAATCACTCAAAAGCATTTTTAAGAAAGAAAAACTAAATGCCTAAGCCCCATTTCACAAGTATTTAGTTAGTTATTAAAAATTATGTTTATTTTTCTCATAATTTCTTTGTCATTCTCTATGACAACTTTCATTTTTCTTAAGAAAAAATTTGGTTTCTTTGTCAATTTTCAAAAACAAAAAATAATTTTTTGAAAACTATTTTTTTAAAAAAATTTAAAATTTGAATTGGTTCTTAAAAATATACATAAAAAGTGAATAAGAAAATTTGTGAGTGGAAGTAATATTTATAAGCTTAATTTTCAAAAACAAAAACCAAAAGCTATCAAATGAGATCTAAGTAATAAGCTATTAACCACTCTCATTTTTATTAGAATGAGTAAGGATTAAGTTCTATAGCTAAAAGCTTTTCATTTAAAAATAATTTTAATTTTTTTTACCAAGGTAATTATTTTGTTTATATTTTAATCTACTTTTAAATAATACTAAAGAGAGTAATAGCTCAATTGATATATCGAATGTGTTAACGACTACGAGGTCTATGGTTCGAATTCCCCTAAAAAAAATTGAATTTTTAATCAAATTTCAAAAGACATAAATTATCTTTTTTAGTTTGACAAAATAAAGAAACTCAAAAGCAAAAGTAGTGTTTATAAGCATAATTTTCAATTAATTTTGAGTTTTTGAAAATTATGCTTGTTTTTTTTTTCTCAATTTCTTTTTATCTTCTCTATAATGATTTTCATATTTCTTGAGATACCATTTAAGTTTCTAGCCAAATTTAAAAAACAAAAACAAGTTTTCAAAACTGAACTTGATTTTCGAAAACATAGCTACAAAGTAGATAAGAAAATATAGAAACTCATTGGTAGAAATAGTAATTTTTAGGCTTAATTTTCAAAAATAAAAAATTAAAAATCAAACGGTTATTCGATGCCTAAATGATTATCCAAATGAAACTTAATAAATCAACTTAATTAGTTAAAACTAAAAATAAAATCATTATCAAACTAAGAAATAAATTGACATTCACCGGATGAAATCAAACCATCTAATCCAAAGTGCAAGATTTCCAGTCGCGTAAGCTTCCTAATCTCAATCAATGAAACAGAGTGCTCCTTGAATCACCTTTTCATTTCAACTATATATATATATATATATATATATATATATATATACATATTTTCAAAAGACAACTACTTGACTGTTAAGGTAATTTGTAGGATGACTCTTGGCTTGAATTCATTCATTCTAAGCCTTTTATTATTTACCGGTTTTACTATTGGACAACCCACAATGGTTCAAATATTTGTGATACTCGTAACATTTTCATATTGCATTATTTAACAAAATCATTAAGGCCCATTTGATACTATTTCATTTTTTATTTATAGTTTTTGAAAATTAAGTTTAAAAATACTACTTCCACCTATAAGTTTATTTGTTTTGTTATCTATCTTCTATAAATGTTTAAAAAAACCAAGCCGAGTTTTCAAAACTAAAAAAAAAATAGTTGTATTTGGAATATGACTATTGACTAAGAATTCAAATGTTTACTTAATAAAGATGAAAATTCATTGTAGAGAAATTATGAAAAAATAAAAACAAGCTTAATTTTCAAGAACCGAGCTCAGATACATATGACAGAAAGAATTCAGGACACCACCCATTCTGTTTGCTTTGTATTTTACCAGATCTTTATATTATAGAAGGAAAACATTTTGGACTTTCCAAAAGCAAACACAATTTCAAATTTTGAAAGTACAAGATAGGACAGAATTTGTCATTCATTATTAACTAGAAACAACTTATCCACCAAGGTAGAAATGCAATTATTCTCCAAAAGCAAGAATGGAATATGGAATATGGAACATGAATCCCCTTCTAAGATACCCAATGATATTTTGAATTCCATTCTTAATTTCATAAAGAAAATCAGAGTCCAGGCAAAAGACAGTACACACCCAACTCTTTATTATTATCTATGCTACAATTCTAATTCAATCATATTATCAGGAGAAATGCCCTTCTAATATTCTTATCACTTCAGAGAATATTCACATTTCACAAAGAAACTTGATGTTCATAATATGTTTGAAGATTCATACCTTAACAGAGAAAATCTCCAACAGAGCAGACCAGGTCCCAGAAACTCCAAGAACAAGCCCCAACACCAGAATGCCAATGTCCAAACACCATCCTTTGAGATCCAATTCCTGCTTGAAAACCAGGAAATGGAACAGAGCAGGCAAGACAAATGCCAATGCACAGCACACAGCACTTCCAACCAGAGACAAAAAATCAGCAAAATTTGGGACCAAAAGTGCCACCAAACTGACCAAGAAAACCAGCAGCCATCTCAACCAGAGGCAGTATCTTCCTCCCCAGAATCGCCTCTCAACAATCTCATAAACTGGGTTCATCATCAATGGCAGAGTGAAGAACAGGTTTATACAGAGACCCAGTTTAACAATGGTGCTAACCAATCCAGGGCCCAAGTTACCAGTGATCATGTCTTTAGTTTCTTGCCCAAAAGCAAAGTATCCAAGAGTTCCAAATGCTCCATATAACACAGAAATGAAAGCCATGGACAAACCCAAAACTCTCCCAAATTTCTCCTTGTCCTTTGTCTCAGATTCTAAAGGCAGCACCATTCCAATCCCTTCAAAGGCATAGACAGCCACACCCATTCCATAAAAGAACACAGAAAAGCCCCCAAAAGCCTCCACAGATGGGCTCTGTTTGAAGCAAATCAACACATCTTTCACCATAACCACCACCATAGCTCCAAGGTCAACAACATCAGCAAAAATACTCAAAGGAGCCAAATGGGTCAAAGTCTGAATCGAGTTCAAACCCAATTGAAAAGGGAAACAGCCCCAAACGTACACAACCTTCGGAGCCAATCCCAAAATCTTAGGACTCAAATCTATAGCCGTCGGAGAATTAAAAACATCAGCCATAGTATTACCAATAAAAATCAAATAGCCAACACAGAACCCAGTTTGCGACAAAATAATCAGAATATCAACAAGAATCCTCCCAGGCTCGCCGCAAATAGTATAACCCAAATCCCCAAACGAATTAATCTTAGAGAATCCGATTACCGATTCGATCTTCCGGCGAGTGTAGACGAGGAGCATCATGCAGTAATAGGTCAAGAACGCGACGGCAAACAGCATGAGAAGACTCATAATCCATCCAGTGCGCTTGAAGGCGTAAGGAAGCCCAAGAACGCCAGCCCCAACAATCGCAATAAAAACATTAGCGAAGGTTTTGGGTTGCGAGGACAGAGGGGTGGGGCCGCCGATAAGAGGCGTATCTTCTCTCGCCACCAGAGATCGGAGGCGATTGGATGAAGAACTGGCTTCTCGATCGAACCCCATTTAGAAGGCCGTCGAGACGATTGATGGTCCAAAGGGGAGAAAGAGAAACGATGGAAATGGGATTGAGATGAAGTTTGGTTGGGGATTTGAAACGGGGATTGAGAGATAAAGAAGGAAAGGGAATTTCTGTTCTGGGTATTAGAAATTCAAGAAATCAAATCTTCAGCAATGTGATGAAAATGAAGGCAAATGAAAGAAGATGAGAAGGGATGGGAAGAATTGAAATGGAGACGAGGGAGAGGGATGGGAAAGCGCTAAGAAACTTGTTCTCAAAATTGGGCTCTTCTCAGATATTTCAATTTCATGTAATCATCAATAATTTCTCAATTTGCTATTTAAAAAATAAATAATAATAAACTTTTTTTTTTAATTATTATTAAATTTTTGGTTTTGTCTCTATCATCAAGGTTATGCAACTTATACTATATCATGTATTTTTTTGGGGGGGAATTTTATATCATACATATCATGTAATGTAACTTCGTATGAATGGAATGACTAATTTTTAGCAGGTTGACAGAATATAGTAATGTGCATGTTCATTAGATTAATATGGGCTCGTATGATGTGATAGGTAGTGGAAAAATTAATAGAGGTCACGTATTTCACTATTGTTTTGTTAATTATATTCTAAATTATGGGATATGATTAACGTATGATTTTGAAGTTTTTTAAAGTTGATACTTGAAAGTATACTTAAAAAAAAAAAAGTTGATACATTCGAGACTAAATCTTACAATTAAGAGGACGTTTGACACACAAATTTGAGTTGAACAGAGTTAGTTTGTCAATAAGTCTGTGTTTAAAGTGTTGAATTGGGTTTAGTTGAGTCAGACCTATGTTTGGATTGAAAAGTTGAGTTAAGTTGTGAAGAGTATCTGGTATAGTTTTTTTTTTAAGCTCGAAGTAGACTGATTTCATATGTCCATTTAAAAAACAATATTTTTCAACATTGATACTTGTTTAAAAAAATCATTCTTTGTTTTTCTTTTTTTTTTTAGAATTTTGCCTTTTCTTTTCTAATTAAATTATAGACAATGTAGTATTGTTTCTCTTTTTGTTATATATTAAATTTCTTTCCATTTATAGAAATCACATGTTTTCATTACAAGTTTAACTTCTTTCAAGTTAAAGAAATCAAATGTTGCATTTTTTATAACAACAAATAATAATTGATGAATGAAAAAAAAAAATCAATGTACCTATGTTTTTTTTTCTTTAAACACAAATCAACTTTTATCAAAATATAGAAATTTAAGGTTTTATTTTCTAAACACATATTGAATTTCTTTAAAACTTACCAATAAAGAACTTATTACAACATTTTCAATTACTAATAGGGTCTTTATTATGTGATTTTTTTAAAAAAAAATACATTGACCATTACGCTTTTTTTTTTTTTTTTTTGCAAAGAAATGTAATGGGGGTAATTCAATTGTTAAATGAATAATTTTTTCCTAGCCTAAAATAATTCATTTCACTATGGTGTATATATATATAAACGAATGTAGAAATGTAATGGAGGTAATTGAATTGTTAAGACCCCGTTTGACAACCATTTAATTTTTTGGTTTTAAAAAATTAAGCATATAAATACTACTTCTACCTATAAGTTTTTATGTTTTTTTTTTATCTATTTTTTGCATATGTTTTCAAAAACCAAGCCAAATTCTGAAAAAAAAAAAAAAAAAGTTTTCAAAAACTTATTTTTGTTTTTAGATTTTGGCTACAAACTCAAATGTTTTCTTAAGAAAGATGGAAACCATTATAGAGAACGTGAAAACCATCGTAGAGAAATGGTAAGAAAACAAACTTAAATTTTTAAAACCAAAAATAAAAAACTAAGTCACGTTTGATAACTATTTTTTTTGTTTGTTTTTTAAAATTAAACCTAAAAATACTACTTTTACCAATAAGCTTATATATTTTTTTATCTACTCTATACATGTCTTTTCAAAAATCAATCCGAGTTTTGAAAACTAAAAAAATAGTTTTTAAAAATTTGTTTTTGTTTTTGATATTTGGCAAGAAACTTAAATGATTTCTCAAGAAAGATGAAAATAGTGTGAGAAAATGAATAGAAATGGTGAAAAAAGAAACTTGATTTTTTAAAATAAAAAACTAAAAACTAAATAGTTATTTAAAGTATTTAAAATTATATGTATGTGTGTATATATAGAGTGATGATAATGAATATTTACGTAGTTTGAATGGAGCTATTATTGTGGGCTTTGATTTTATGCAATCCGGTGTTTGTCTTTTTGTTTTTGTTTTGTAAGAAGTAGCCAGATTTGTTTATTAGATTTTCAAGGGGAGTGCTAATTTAAGTGTTTGTCGAAATTGTTCTTTAAATTTCACAATATTAAAATTTGAAAGTTAAAAATTACCCCAATAAACTAGCTACTTTGAGTACATTGCGAGCATTATGATATTATTTCACAATATTAAAATATTTCGTCACCAATATTTCCTTTTTATATGTATAAGATTCAGAGACAAACTTACACACATTTCGACTAATCTAACAACACAGCCGTCTAATCCACTAATCTTACTACATTTGGGGTTGATAAAGAGCTGTACTCGGGTGCAACCTATTTTCCAACTACAAAAATTTCTTTTATAAAAAATTTAAAAAAAAAATCCTTTTTTTTTTTTGGTTGTGGATTGCATATTAGATAGGTGCAACCTACTTTTTGTTGAAAAATACATAGGATATTAAATATGAAAACACGTTAAATTATATTATAGGTTTATACTTATGTTAAATTACAATTTTAGTCTCTATAATTTGGAGAAATTAAGAATTTAGTCCATATAATTTTAAAAAAGTTATAATTTTTTCTTTATAATTTAGTAAAATCCCATAAATAGTTCCTATGGTTTGATTAAACATAAACTATTTAAGAGGGTTTTATCAAAATATATAGCTAAATTGAATTATAACTCTCAAATAATAGAGATTAAATTTGTAATTTAACCATATATTTATACCTATAATATATATATTTTTAAAAGATATTTGTACATATAATATAAAAATATACATAAACGGAAAAAATATTAATTAAAAAAAAAAGCTCCAAAACGAAAAATGCAGTAAGACAACAAACTGGCCAACCAAAAATCTTTACACGTGTCTTTAAATAAATAAACAAGCCACAATTATTGGTGGCCGAAAATAGATGCAAATTTCGACACCACCACGAAAGTTTATTTTTAGTGAAACATTTTATTCTCAATCAACTTTGAATTGAAGACTATTTTTAAAGCTAAAGAGAGCATAATTCAAGTGTCATAATGAATATGTTAACGAGCACGAGATCAGTAGTTCGAATCTCTTTATTCTTGATTGTACTAAAAAAAAGATTATTTTTAAAGAGTTTTCTCCATAATGCTAACATATTTTGATATTATAGTCATACTATTTTATTTTTCTTTTTTTTTAGTTCAACAGTGACAAGGATGGGATTGAAAAATCGACCCTTGAAATAATAATTGATATCTTATCCTTTGAACTATATTCAGATTAGTATAGTCATGACAAATTTTTAATAGCACATCAACATATGTTAATGTATATCCAAATTAGTCAATAAAATAATTATTTAGTAGCACATCAACTTTACATAAGTAAAATTTAGTATATATATACACACACCTAAAAATGGTTGTATTTTGAAGTTTGTTGGTTGAGTTCTTAATGTTGCCATTCTTTTTCTTTTTTTTCCTTAAAAGTACTATATATAATTATACAGCCACTAAAAAAATGAATTAAAGGACTCTCTAGAGTTGTGATGGATAAAAAATATTCTAATAATAAAATAGTATTGAAAGTGCCCACTTTAAAAACTTAAAAAGTTGTCAATGGAAAAAGAGAATTTGTAATGGGTAGCAAGAGTGATCTTATTATTTGCAAATATAGCAATATTTAAAAAGAATTGCAAATATAGCAAATCTCTTTAAAAATATTTTATAATTCCAGTTTTACCCTTATTCCTATTTTTGCGTGTATTTCACCACTTGTGATAGAAGTCTATCACTTCTATCAGTGATAGACATCCATCACTGATAGAAGTCTATCACGTGAAAGAAGTTAATGATTGATAGACAACTATCAGTGATAGACATCTATCACTGATAGAAGTCAGATAGAAGAAAGAAGTTAATAATCATGAAGAACAAGAAATCCAATAGAAAAGTTATGAGTAATAGATAATAGATAGGTTGAAGTCTATCAGACAACTATCATCGATGAAGCCTATCACTTCTATCAATGTGATAGTAATCTATCACTTCTTTTCATTAACTTTTATCAATCATTAATAATGATAGTAGTCTATCACTTCTATCAGTGATAGATAGTGATAGAAGTCGGATAGGAACAAGAAGTCTAATAGATAATAGAAAAGTTATGAGTAATAGGTAATAGATAGACAACTATCACTGATAGAAGTCTATCACTTCTATCAGTGATAGATATCACAATAGTAGTTTATCACTTCTATTAGACATCTATCACTGATAGAAGTCTATCACTAGAAAAAAGTTAATGATTGATAGACAATTATTAGTTATAGACATTTATCACAAGCCTAATACCTAATAGACTTCTATCACTGATATCAGATGATAGAAGTCTAACACTGTAACACATTGACAATCGTGTAACCATTCCCAAAAGATTGGATAACCATTCACAATCCTGATAAACATTCAAAAAAATTATAGGCTTTCAATCCTGATAAACATGGATAACCATTCACAATCAATCTTGATAACCATTCACAGATCCATTCAAATGAATAAGAATTTGAAATTGGTTAAGAATACAAATGTAAGATGTTACATTCAAACAAACTATACCCTTTGCTCAAGGTTCTTACAAGGTTCTTATAGTCAAATGAAGCTTGTCAAATGAAGATTTCAGATTTAAGATGAAAAAGAAGTTTTCAGTGTTCAGATTGTCAAATGAACAAATTAGTTATTAAATAAACAGACTTCTATCAGAGATATCACTGATAGAATCCTATTAGTGATATCACTGATATCGGGGGTGTTTTAGTAATTTCAATTCCTCTTTTTAAATTTTTGCTATTTTTGCAAATAGATTGAGTCATTTGCTATATGAGCAATTATATTGGGTCTCTTTGCTACCATCCCAATTGCCCCATGGAAAAATTGCCTTTCATTAGGTACGTAAAAGTCTGTCCAATTTCTTTTTTTTATTCAACATTATTTTCTGATTTTTCCCATATAAATGGTTAGATTTCGTTCTCATTAGTCTTCTTTGCCGAAAGCTAATTTCCACATTTCTCTATTATACGTTTGATTTTTTTTTATTTTTTTTTAACTCTTAATAACATTCGGATGACTCTTGTTTCGTTTATGAATTTATACTATGAAAGAAATTTTATTTATTAACATGGTAAAACCACTTCAGTTTTATTTATTAATTTTTCTTTAATAATAGCATCGTTGGAATAGACATTTTATCCAATAAAAAACTATCTTGTCATTATTTAAAGCTTATGACAAAATTATTTATTTAATTAAAAATCAATAACAAATTTATAAGAATTCATAAATTAAATTATGACAAAATTAAATAGGTATAATTTGGGTCCATTTTTAGGTATAATCCAATTGATAGGTTTTGGTCCAATAAAATCTAAGCTCAAAGGGCTAGGGCTAAGTTTACCTAAGTAGAGCTCAAGTCCAATGGTTAGACCTAAAGGCCTAACCGGCATGTTCATGCAAGCTCTCTAGATAGATCTCTCTATTTAAAGGGTTAAAAAATTAAATTATCCAACGAACTTAGAAATAATTCATAACAAAGAGTAGAAGATTTCTAAGCTCTTAAAAATTAGATTCAAGAACAAGCTGTAAATCTCGCGAAACAAATTAACATCCAAAAATAAACTGCAAAGTTCTCGGGACAAATATATGTTCGAAAGCCCTCGAAGCAAACATGTTTTCTGGTTGAAATTACATGTGAAGTATGTTTGAATTTAAAATTAAAATTGTATTTCAATTTGCCTAGTGTAGGCTATATTCTCATTTTGACATTTTTTTTAATTAATTCTTTAATTTTAATTGAGGTGATTGTACTTTAATTAGATTCAACTTTCCTTCTTTTGTCAATTCTCTTTCTATATAAATGAGACATTTGTCAATTCTCTTTCTATATAAATGAGACATTGGGGCATGTAAAAAAAAAAAAAAAAGTTGATGGAGCACATTTTCATTTGTTTTAACTCAATAATCAATTGAAGGTTGAGAGATTCAAACCTTTGACCACTTTAATCGATGGTACATGTCAATTATTGTTAACTGTTAAGTTATGCTCACTTTGGAGGTGGAATACATTTTGTTTATTCATTCTTAATTGCTTTAAATTTGTGTTATCTAGTTTAAAGAATCATTTTTATGTGAAGTTGTAAAAAGTGTAGAATGTTTTTATATTTGTGAGAAATATTTTCAAGTATTTGAGAGAAGGTATATCCACCCTTGAAGTAATTTCAAAAGGTAGTCCACAACACAAGAAAAATTTGTATTTGAAAAGATTGGATCCAAGAAAAAGTGATCAACTATTATGAAGTGATTTAAGAAGATAATTATTTCATGTATAAGTCAGTATGGATGATAAATTGTTCTAATATTTGATTGATCAATCTTATTCTCTAGGCGTCACATTTTGAAGTAGGTTAGAAAATTGAACCGAGTTATTAAAAAAAGTCTTATATAGTCTCTTTTGAATTGTTTTAGCAGTTAATTAGTTCCTTCCGATACCTTTAAAAAATAAATTTGAAATTATTCTTTTAAATATAGAGGAACAAATTAGATAACAATGTTTTTTAGAAAATCCAATCTTGTTCGATAACTATTTTATTTTTAGTTTTATATTTTTTAAAATAAAATTTATAAATACTACATATAATTTTATTGCTTTATATCTACTTTTAATTCTTTTTTAAAAAAATCAATTTAAAATTTAAAAATAATAATAAAAAAAAGCTAGTATCTAACAATCGGTTGTGTTTTTTAAATTTTTCTTTAGATTTCAATAGTGTGTTTTAAGGAATGTGAAAATTTTACCAAAAGTTTGTAAGTAAACCAACAAAGTTTTCGAGAACAAAATAATTACCAAATTAAGCCTAATAAATGAATTGCAATTGTCATCTCATTGGTTTCAAAAAGAAAAAAAAAAAATCATTCCATTAAAGTTGGAATACACATGACTTATCACCTTAAGAAATTAATTTTTGAACGACATGTCGCTTATCAGTAATATTATCATTTCATAAAACGATTGCCAAAAAAAATGAACGTGGAAAAATACACACCGCTTATTTAAAAAGGAATATGAAAAAAGAAATTGACAGGTGTCTCTTCAAGAAAAAACAAAACGAAAAGAAACTGACAGGTGTCACGGGTGGGGCCCAGTAGGCAATAGCGGGCATTGGTTCAAAGAAGGCGGCTGGTATTTGTAGCCGTCGGATGGTTACCATTTGAAGAAGATCGTTGGATAGACGGCCCGGAATAAAGCGACATCACGACGCCGTATAAAAATTAAAAACTATTTTTTTAGGTTTTAAATTATTTATTTATATGTGAAATTTTATCCAGAAAGATCTGACGTGGCTTTGACGTTGTCCAATTTTCAGAAATGTCCCTCTTTCGAAATCTAGGTGGGCTACGGCCGCTTGTAATTAGTACTCAACCCCACGATTTGGGTTAGATTATATTTTTTTTGGTTGGATTAAAATATTGAAAAATTAAAATTTTGAATCGATTTTCAAATTGGTTTTTTAGGGTTGGATTGACTCGATCCAACTCAAATTTTATTATTTATTAATTTTTAATATTTTCCTTTTAAAATTATAAAAGACATTAAGATATTATAAACTTTTAAGTTTGATAAATAAAAAATTTTATGTAATTTTAGTTATTAACTAAAGAAAAAATTCTTTTAAATAATTAAAAAAAATCCAACGGGTCAATCCAATTCAACTCTGGGGTATAACTCTTGATTTGGTCATTTGAATAGACAATCTGATCAATCGGAATTTTTAATTGGTCTTAAAAACCCTTCAATCCAGTCTAACACAACCACCACGTACGTTAAATTCGTTTGTTTTTTACAATCTAAGCCTTTAAATTTCTTTTTTCAATGGACTTTTCATTGATGTCTAACCTGCTAATAAAAATTTAAATCTCAAGTCTTAATTTAATTTTTTTCCCAATGTGATGATAATGATTTTGATTTTTTGTTGTTGTTTTTTACAATAATTTGTTTTTTTGCTGTTATTCTGCTATAAATCATATTAAATAGTTGATGTGAATATGCTAATGTATCTAAAGTTATATTAAAATTCAATTTTATTTAGAAGAACCTATCCTAATATAAGTTTAATGGTCATTTGTTTTCGTAATATTTGATGATTTTAAATAAATCTTTGTTGTTTTTAGTTGAATAATAATTAGAAATAGATAAATTTAAATCTCTCTCTAACTCATTGATCGATAATATGTGTCAATTACTATTAAACTAAGTTTACTTTAACCATGAATCTTAGTAAGATATCAATAGAAAGATTTGAAATTCTACACGATTAACTTATCTCGTGTTCATTTTAAAAAGTTTTTAGAATAGAATGGTGGAATTCTTGCAAGATTGTAGATAATTTTAAGATAAATTATTGACTTATCCTTTTCATATTAAAACTAATCACATATATTTTTTTTTCGGATCAAGTCATTTTTACCGATCATTTTTTTACCATAAATTTTTAATTTCATCAAATTATACCTCAAATTTAGATAAGTATGGCAATTTTTAACTTTTTACTTGAAAAATTGTTGCAATCTTTATGCTTTGATAAGTTTTCATTTAAAAAATCATATAAAAAAAAGCTAAATTTTTATTAGAACTTGTGAATTTTGATAAAATTATTCAATGAATAACTAATGCATTAATCAAACTAAAATTTGTGCAAAACTTGAATTATTGAACTTAGTGAGTTTACAAAGATTTTTACATTCTTTTTTGTTAAATTAGTGTGGAACTATTAGAAATTGAATAGAAATTACAACATTTAACTAAGTTTATAGTTAAATTTGGTGAACTTAAAAGTTTAGAGTAAAAAATGATTGAATTTTTCTTTTCATTTTCGTTTTCTTTGATTTCTAGCAAACATATAAGGAAAAATAATAATTTCATTTATTTCAAATATTTTCATTTCAACAAAATTAAAAAAAAAATCATTTATTTAGGCTAGAATGACATTTTGGTTTCGGGTCGTTTCTTTTGAAAATTAACTTTTTAAACACCACTTCTATAGTCCAACGACAGGTTTCTTGTTTTATTACCTTCCTTTTAAAATGTGTTAAAAAAATCCAGCCAAAATAAAAATAAAAATGTTGAGGATCTCATATTAGAAAAGTGAAGAGAAACCTCACACTACATAATCAATTGATTTTGAGATAAAACCCCTATAATATAATAAAAAAATAAAAAATAAAAAATAATTTTTGAAAATTTTCTTTTATTTTCACTTAGAATTTAAATGTGTTTATAAGAAAAATTAGGAAGAAACCAACCTAATTTTAAAAAACCAAAAAGAAGTTTCAACTTTCTTGATTCAAAATAGAAGGTAATACAAAAAGTTAATGAACTCAAGCTACACGTGAAATTAAGCGCTTTGTTGATGATACTATACCAAAACTTATGTGTACTCTCTTTGATCTCGAAATAATCATAAAATAATCATACGATGATTATTTAGACCTTATTTGATAAACGGAAATTTCATGTTTCTCATTTTTCGACTCCATTTGATAACGTTTCCATTTCCTATTTCATGTTTCTCATTTTTTAAGAATAAGAAACAATAATATTTTTTAGTTTCTTGTTTCTTGAAAATAAGAAATAAACAAAAGGTTGTTTGTAACTCTTTCTTATTTATTGTTTTTGAATGTTTTCTTTTTACATTTTTATAGTTTAAAAAGAATTTAGACCTATAATATAAATATATAACATGCATTAAAATATTAAAAAATATAATTAATTATAAAAAAATTATATTATCTAATACCGACGAATATCGAAGCAAAATTAACTAATAATAAAAATAAATAAATAAAATAATTTATCCTTCAAATATTGTCCAAATTTGATCTACAATGTTATCTGTTACTCGATTCATTTGTAAGGTCAGATCAAACTCTAATGTTGTGGTTGTAAAATATTAAAATAAGGCTAAATACATATTTTAGTGACCAAAATTTATTTATTACAAAATTCTAACGAAATCTTACTGTACTAAAAATTAAAACAATATATATTACAAAAACCTAAATTAAAAATTAAAAAGATATATAAATACACATTAAAAATCTAATCAATAATTAAAATAATATATAAATATATTTATTGCAAAATTTAAAATTTAAAGTTTATATTAAAAATCTAAAATTTAAAATTAGAATAATAAATAAATATAAAGATTACAAAATTTAAAACTCAAAATTTAAATAATACATAAATATTGAAAAATTTTAATTTCAGAGTAAAACAACACAAATATACACATGGTAAAATTAAAAAATAAAAAATAAAAAATAAATTTATATATTAATAATAATAATAACAACATACATATGGTAAAAATTCGAAATTAAAAAGAGGTTAAATTTATCCATCCAGGGGTTTGAACTTGGGATCTGGGACAAAGAAGTACTTAATGCATGCATGTGTCTTGTCCACATGCCAGAAATCCATCTTTATCATATGAGAAACGTTTTATTATAAAGAAGAGAGGTAATTTCTAAAGTTTTATTATAAAGAAGAGATGTAATTTCTAAAATTTAAAGATGTTTTTCAACCAGAATATTTTTCTAATATTCTGGTGAAAAAAAAAACGAGATAGATCAAAATGAGAAACAAGAAACGAGACTAGACTGTTTGATGAGCTCTGAAAACTAAGAAAACTAAAAAATTAATTTTAGAAAACCTTATTATTATTTTTTAAAATTTGACTAAAAATTTAAAAATTTATCATTATAAAAATATATTGAAAAAAAAAACTAATTTTCAAAAACTAAAAACTAAAAGAACAAATAAATAAATAATAATAATAATAAAAAAGCCTAATTTTTGAGTTTTCAAAGAGGGCCTTAAAAGGAATTTCTTCTAGTATTATTCTACTCAACCAATCGAATTCTCAATTTCGTTTCTAAAGGAACTTCTTCCAATATCCAATATTATTTTCGAGCAATTAGACTCGATGTGAAAGATCAATTTATTATGAATCTGTTAATATTATTCACTTTGTTAATATGAATCTGTATATTATTTTTACAACTAGCCAACTGAAGGAACTAAAGAAAAATGGAGCCTTCATTTCTCTTAGTTTTCTCCAAAAAGGAGAAAAAATCACACCAACATTAATAAAATTTTTAACTCATTTTATTTAATAATAAAACATTCCAACTAAAGGATTAAAAATAGGGAGGGGAAAAAAAAAGACTAATACTCTTTACTGTAATTGAGCTTGAGATTCAAAGATCATTTATATCAAATCCAACCAAAAATATGAAAAGAGTAAAAAATGTGAATCTTTATATGATGAATTTCAACTATTTTTGGCAGCTGAAACCTGTTTGGCACCAATAGAGAAGAATTCAGTGATGACTTCAAGTGGCATACCTTTGGTTTCAGGAACCTTTAGGAAGACGAACCCCCATGAAATGATGCAAACAACTGCATACATCCCGAAAACACCCGCAAGCCCGATCGAGTTGAGCAACATGGGCAGCGTATACGTGACGATGATGTCCCCAATCCAAAATGTTAGTGCACAGATTGCTATGCAAAGGCCACGTACTCGAGTTGGGAAGATTTCTGCACATAGTATGTTCGGGATTGGCCCGAACCCCATCACAAAGAAACAAAAGTAAACTACTACACTGACCGTGGAGATCGATGCATTCGCTACGCTGCCCATGTGCACGAGGCTGCCAATGACTAGGATGATGAGGGATGCTATCAAGGCAGGGATTGTGCATAGTAGTAAAGTCCTGCATAATTCGACATTTTAGTCTTGACCGGCATTACTATATCAAGTAATGGCGTTGATGAAAGGAAGAACATATTACCTACGGCCCGAGATGTCCATTAGTCTCATGGCTACAGCAATTGAAGGGAGCATCAACAACGTCGTCAGCGCGCTGATCAGCAAAGATGCAGAAGAAGAACCAATTCCCAAGTTTGAGAGAAGAATTCCAACCCCTGCTTTCTCAAGAATTTGAGGAGTGTAATACAGAACTCCATTTATGCCAGAGAACTACAAACAAAACAAGTTTGAGAGAAGGCTATTGAAAAATGTAGAGGTTCGAAAAGGCAATTTTACCTGCTGAAGTATTTGAATTCCTACTCCAACAAGCAGCGCGTGTTTGACTCCAGGTTCGAAAAGGTCACCCCAACTCGGGCCTTTCGTTACGGTTTCGGTAGGATGGATCATAGCTGGACCAATTGGATGCTGATGCATAAGCTCGTTGGAGTAAAGAGCCGGTTGACTCACCAAAGCAGCAGCCTGAACATAACCACCATCGGTTGGGGCATCGCCACCAGGTAGAGAGACTATGGATCCTCGTTGAGGTTCGAGAACGCCTTCTTGGTGCAAATAAACTCTTTTAAATTCCCCTTCCTTCTTTCCATCTAAGCCTTCTCTCTCAGACCATTTCCAAGCAAGTTGCCAACCACCACCAATCCCCATGCTTCCAACCGGTTCTCCAGCAAGACTGCCTTGTCTAATGCTTGAAAGACTGCCATGAGCAGGTGCAATCATGTCTTTTTCCATGCTCGTCGTCTGTCGTGACATCAACGGACTCCGTAAATTATCATCAGAATCACCACCAGCAGCATCTGATTGATAGTCCTCACCCTCTCTCGCAAGGCTCTCTTCATCCCACTCTTCATTTCTAGGTTGGTTACCTCCAACGCTGAACATGCTACCGAAGTGTGGAAAGAGCGTACTACGCATGCTTCCTGTATCGGGAAGCTTCTCATGAACACTGCCAAAGAGGGTAACAAGTGGATCGACAAGTCCGCTTTGATTTATGATGCTTTGCCGAGACACTAGGCCAAGAGAACTCTGTCCTGTAACTGGCCTAGCAACCCAAGAGAGTCCTTGTTCGGGCCCGTATAATTTAACTTCGTCTTTGTCGGTCGATAGATCTTGATCGACAAGGTCATCTGCTGGACCAATAATGTATTCCTCAAGAGAAGTTTCACCCCCAACTCCAAGACCCTCCACAAGTAAAGCCAGCTCACCTGTTCATCAAAGATTTGATCTCATTCAACGAAGCTAGCTCGCTCGAATAATCCATTGAAGTAAAAGCCAACAGAAAATGCTAGACACTAACTACATTGCATAGTTTCTTCCCACAAATCATCCATTGTGATTGAATCCTATGAACTACTATTCGAAAAGTTTATAGCAAACTCTTATAAACTTCCAACATCAATAAGGAAACTCTTACAAACTTCCCACATCAAGTATGAAACAACAATACCAACAGTAGAATAGTAAATTAGCATCCACCGAGAACTAACCCGATACATCCTCTCGGCCTCGGAGCCTCTGCAGCACTTGTTTCGCCTCGAGCATCCGACCTTTACTGACAAGCCAACGAGGTGACTCGGGCAAAAAAAATATTGTCAATGCTAAATATATAAGAGAAGGAATAAAGAGAACCCCAAGCATCAATCTCCAGCTTGGGGATTCCATTAAAGACATCCCAAAAACCATACAGTATGAGAAAAACATTCCAGCAGAACCAGTAAACTGAGGAAGGGTATTTAATGATCCTCTAATTTCAGGGGGGGCGGTCTCAGATATGTAAACTGGAACCAGTGTAACAGCCAAACCTATTCCAAAACCATCCAAAAGCCTGCCTAAGAGAAGAATATATACATTGGGAGACCACAACATTATAATGCCACTGATGAAGTAAAGAATAGATGATAGAATTAGCAGCAATCGACGCCCGAGCCAATCCGATATTGCCCCGGAGCATGTTGTGATCACGGTAGCTCCGATAAGGGACATGGCTACGATCAGCCCTTCAACGGTGGGGCTACTTTGCAAATTGAATTCTTTTTTAATGTATAGGACAGCCCCTACAACAACAATGGAGTCATTATTTTGAGATATTTTAAAGGATAATTATAAAAAATAGCTCTAAACTTTTCCCTTTGTTTTAAAAATACCCCTTTTCTTCCAAAAGTTTCATTATTATTACTCTTAACCTTTCATAAAGGTTCCAAAACTATCCTGAGATAGAAAATCCTTTAGAATGTTTGTCATAATGTTTGGACGAAAAATTGATGGGACGGAATATCGTTCTTTCGAACTTAATCTATGCAAATGTCCTAGTCACGGCCATGTCGATTTTATGTCCCAACATTCTAAAAGATTTCTACTCCAAGGCAGTTTTGAAACACTTATGAAAGGTAGGGCAAAGTTGGGGTTTTTTTAAACAAAATAATTTAGCCTATTTTAAAATGGCTTAGAAAGTAGAATAGAACACCACCATGAATTATGCAACTTCAATGATTTTACCTTGGAACAAGAGAAAAATAACAGAGTAAGAATAAATCTACCTGCTATAGTTGCATTATCCCATCCTTGCAACAAGTTTCCGACAGCAGCAGCAACGGCCACAAAAACAGAACCACTCATTTTGTTCTTCAAAATCGACAAGAAAATCTCGAAACCAACTACCAAGGAACCTAAAAAAGCACAAACCTAGATCAGAAATAAAACGATTTAAAAAGAAAAAAGAAATCAAGCTCCTCTCAAAGAATTTCTACTCTCATTCATCTGTATCAAGATTGAAATAAAAATAGTGTGATAAGAAAAGAAGATGAACAGTAAGAGGAAAAATGAAGGATCAAATGCAAACCCAAGTGTTAAAATCCGGCCTAGGAGCAAAAACTGAGCAGAGATGAACAATTGAGAAGAAGCAATGAAGTTGATGAGAGATTGAGGGAATATCAGTAGCAGAAATGCTCTGTTTTCACATGACAACAAAAACCTAGTAAATACCCAATAGAAAATATCATTAAATTGAAAAGCCGAGCCAAAGAAAAGAAAAGAAAGAAAAATAAATAAATAAATAAAAGGGTTATTTGCAGCATGTGAAAGGGAAAGCGACTTTACCTTTCATATTTGAAAGAAAATGTACCATAAAAAGATTGCGAGTCAGTGTGGAGCACAGCGAAGCTCTTAATCATTTTTCATGGTGTGATTTATGAGATTGTGTTAGACATGCCCCGCCCTACTCCACATTACTCTATCGAACCTAGGATGTTGCGTGCTGACAATAGACCCCGCCGGGTAAAGGAGTCTATTGTTCTTCTAGCATGAACTAATCTAACTTTGATAATGCAAGACGTGCATGTTACAATTTATTGACCATGGATTGAAGTTAGTCACTCTAGTTACAAAAATGGTGCCCATTTTTGTGGGTTATACCTACAAAATGGGATGTCGTCCATGTAAGACAGGTGGCAGACATCGACTTGAAACTCTAAGTGCTACCTAGTAGGAAAATTTAGGAAGAAAGGGTGAGCGTATCAAGCTCGATGGGTGGTGAGTTAATAAGAAAGTTGTTGTTGTTGTAGTAGTTCAAAGCTAGGTACTAAAGCCACAACCAATTTAGAACCCAAAATACTTGGAATTTGAAGAAAACTGTAATTACTTTTAAAAACATAAGCCTAGGCTAGCAAAACTCGTCACTGAACCGTACCCAAAAGTGGTCAAGCTAGCTTAGAGCAACCTCAATACGCACCCCAGAGAAAATTTTGTCATATACGTGCAAAGTGGCACTAAAAAGGCAAAGCACCGTTCGAACATACATAATATATTAATGTATCAGATACATTAAAGGAAACAATGTATATGAAATTCGAATGGGTGTTTGGGGAGATTTTAAGAGATTTACACACATAAATATTGATTTTGGCAAAAATTCTGCTCCATGTCCTTATTTTATATAAGATCTTTAGCCGAAGGATACATTTCCTCTAGCTATATAAAAAATATCGAATTTTTGCACTTAGTCTGATTTCTTTCAGACAGTTCCCACAAGCCTTAGTCAGATGTTTTGAGTTATAACAAGGAAGATTTCGTGGAAGTCATGTTGTTTCGACTCGTTGGTACATAAGTAGTGAAGATTTTGTTGGAACTTTCTCCATGTACTTTAAAGATAAGTTTGTTAACCCTTAGGGGTCGTTTGGATTGAAGATTTGGGAGAATAGGAGTAGTAGTAAAAAAGTCCGAGGAGTAAAGAAGTCTTAGGTTGGGGTGCAGAGTTGTTTACTATGAGAAAATGTATTTGGGATAAGGAGGTGTAGGAGGTAAGAGTTGAAAAAAGAGTTATGGTGAGTTGAAAAATGAGTTAATAAATTTGTTAAATTCAGAAAGAGTTAATAAATTTGTGGGACCCACAATGAAGAGTTAATAAATTTGTGGACCCATAAGAAGGAGTTGATAACTCCTTGGGTCAAACAAGGAGTTGGGGAAATTATTAACTGCTCCCAATTCCACAATCTTAATTTATTTGTTTTTTGTTTAATTCTAAATAAATCAAAGTCACTCTTTCGTAGACCCTATATATCCAACAAAAACACATTCACGGAGTGTAAATGATTTAGAAACAATTTATGAATAACAATTCATCATTTCTCAACCCACACTAAAATCCTATCATTTCTAACCAACATTTCATAAACTCCCTCACTTCTCAATAAATATCATTCTTAAATTCTCAAATAATCACAAAATACCTCAAACATTTCTAATATTCCTTTTCATATATATATTTTTTTAGATTTAAATACTATTTTGAATTTATTTTAGTCTCTATAGAGTCCAACTAGAGAAAAAAAAATTGTGTGTGGTGATAAAATGCGCTGCAGATCCAAGTTATGCTCTATTTTTAAATGTCCAACTACAACACTTGTAGTTTTAATAAATCCTAAAATTAGTCCGTCTCTAGGGTTAGTTTATTGTTATCGCTAAAACCTTCAACTTAAGATAAAGTTTCCACTTAAGATAAACCTAATCGCTAACAAGAATATAGCTCAACTGACATCAAGTATGACTAAGAGATCATAGTTCGAATGCCTACCCCAATTGTCATTTGAAAATACATATTAAACTAAAATGAGATTCTAAGTATACAAAATGCAATTATTTTTTTTTCATGGATGTTTTTCTCTCTCCAACAAGCCACCATCTTCTTCCTTCCACACAACCTTTCTTCTTCCTCCATTTCAACTTAGTAAATTATTTAGCCAACTTTCTATACAAATCTTTTTTTTTTTTTTGCTTCCAAATAATTACTCTAAATATTTTCTTAAAAACCTTAATCTCCATTAGTCTTCACTCACCATAAACACAACCCAAGATTAAATTGTAAACAAAAGAAGAAAAACAACTCACATAATTAATTCATAAAATTGAAATATTTTTATGTTTAAAAACTTACCAAATATGAAATATTGAAGAAACCCCTCTTTGTATATAAGCTCCAAGCTTCAAAGTATAATTGATGTTGGATCTCCCAAATTAAACTCCTCTCTAATTTCTATCCTTTAAATTTCTCTTTAATTCCACTTCTTTGAAAGGAAGATAATTAATATATTCCTCTCTGTTTTTTTTTTCTTTCTTTTTTTTTTTCTTTTTAAAATTCGAACCATAAGCCACCTATTTTCTTTTCCTTTTGCCAGCGCACACATCCAAACAAACAACCACCTCACACTTCCCTTTTCCTTGCCACGTTGCCAACACTTTTAGCAAAATTATATTAAAAAGAGTTTAATAATAGAAATTTTAATTACGAATTTGGACTTTGAAAAAGTTAGGGTGTGTTTTCGTATGCCATCTAGATTCTATTTTATGTTTTTAGATTTATTGATTTTCGTGGATATGTGTTTAGCAAATGTTTTTTCGAAAACTATTTTCGAATTCTAGGATCAAATGGTAGAAATTAAAAAAAAATGTTTTTATTGTATCCAAATACTAAATTTTAAATTTTAAAATGCATAATTATATTAAATAAAGATAAAAAATTTAATAAATACATACTATAAACTCAATTTATTTTTGTTAAATTAAAATATGTATAATATTATATTATATTATATTATAAAATGATAATTTTATAAAATTTATGAAATCATGTTCATAAATTAATTAACAGTTATATTCAATCTAACAATTAGTTTTGCAACTACAACTAATTTCATGATCTATAAATATGTTATAGGACACACTTTAAACAACTATTTAGAATATAAATCGAATTTCTAAATCTGCTACAAAAAACATATATGAAATCATGGAATACAACTATGTTTCCATTGATTTTCATGCTTTCAAATTGCTTACCAAACAAGCCCTTAAAATTTAACTTAGGTTAAAATACATCTTCATGATTTGATGCTCTAAATGCATGTTATAATAATTTGTGTTATAATAGTCTATGAAATACTCTGCACTCGAAACACAAACTATTATAGTCCATACTAAATAACTCAGCATCCTAAAGATAGATTATTTTCACAAACTATTATGACTCACTCAACACCCGAACCAACTCCTAAGTTATTAATGAAGTTTTTATCCAATAGATGAAATTTTAAAATTTAGGTCATGTTTGATTGCTTCTTTTTAATAAAAAGAATTATACTTATTTTCTCAAAATTTCCTTATAGTGATTTTCATGTTCTTTACAATAATTTTTATTTTTCTTAAGGAGACGTTTGAGTTTCTAACTAAATTATAAAAATAAAAACAAATTTTAAAAAGTTGGAAGAATTTTAAAATATAGATAAAAAAACATAAAAATTCACATGTTGAAGTAATATTTATAGGTTTAATCTTCACAAAACCAAAAAACTAAAAATCAAATTGTTATCCAACGGAACCTTAGTTTCTACGATTTTAAAAGTTAAAATAGTATATGATTTGATAAAATTCTCGTAAATTATTTATAAATTTTTATCAAACAGATGAAATGTTATGGTGTAACTAAATTCAAACTTTTTTTTTCCTTAGTATAAGAGATGAAAATTGCAATTAACATAAATAAAATATAAAAAGACAATTGTATCCCCACCGTGGTTGCGATTTGTAAGGTCTGAATCGTGATGCCCGTGAAGAAAAAGTTTTGTTTTTAGGCGGGTAGGGATGACAATGATGCGACCCATCCAACACATGATAAAATTGAAGGCAAAAACAATTTTTTTTTTTAAAAAAAAAAACCCACTTATTTTACAGTATTTTTTTTTTCGAGGAAAATTATTGTTAAGACTTCTTAACACTTTATTTTGAAAATAAAGGTTTAAATCCCAAGTTTTATATGGTTTTTTTAGTCTTTTTTAAAATGTTCTTCCGACACATTTGCTAATTGTTTGATTTTTTAATTTTTATTTTTTAAAATTATACTTGTTTTTTTTACAATGTACTGTAATAGTTTCTCTACCATAACTTTAATCTTCCCTAAAGAAACATTTGGGTTTATAATCAAATTTAAAAAATAGAAAAAAAAATTGGAAACTATTTTTTTTAGTTTTTAAAGCTTGGCTAAATTTTTTAAAATATAGGTAAAAAGTTATTAGAATATAGAAATTTAAAGGTGAAAATAATATTTATAGGTTTAATTTTTAAAAAACCAAATGGTTATCAAATGGGGCATGATTTTTAAAATATCTGTTTCAGATCCAATTTTACGAAAACAATTATTTCCGTTGTTACCTTTATTTTTCTTTTATTGATAACATGATGTTGAGTTTTTTCTATTTTTATAAAAGTTAAATGACAAGTTTAGTTCATGAACTTTCAAGTTTGTATCAGATAAGTCATAAAACTTTAAAAAGTTTGTAATAGGTCCCTAACTTTTGATTTTATATTTAAAAAATCCTTGAACTTAAAAAAAAAATGTATAATAAGTCCCTAAACTTTCGATTTTGAATCTTTTAAGTTCTTCAACTTTCAATTTTGTGTCTAATAGTTCTTTGACCTATTCAACCTTTGTCAAAATTCATGAACTTGTTGGACAGGAAATTGAAAGTTTAATATATTATTAGACACAAAATTCTATTTATGTCTAATGGATTGATTAATTTTAAAAAAATTGAATATCTCAATGACCTATTAGTTACAAAATTAAACGTTTGAGAACCTATTAGACATTTTTAAACTTCAGAGACCTATTAGACACAAAATTGGAGATTAGGGGACCTATACTTTTTAAAGTTTCGAGATTTATTAGACACACACATAAAAGATGACCTATTAGATACAAAATTGAACGTTCAATGACCTATTTGACATTTTTAAACTTCAAATACCTATTAGGCACAAAGTTGAAGATTCGAGGTCTTATTAGATACATTTTAAAGTTTCGAGATTTATTAGACACAAACCTAAAAGATTATGAACTAAACTTGTAATTTAACCTTTATAAATTATAAATTTAAATTTGTACTTTTAAATTTAGGAAAATTGTAATGGGTAGCAAATTGGAGGTTTTTATTTATAAATATAGCAACTTTTAAAAATATTTGTAAATATGGCAAACTTTTAAATATAATTTTCTTTATTCCCGATTTAGCCTTATTTGAAAGATTCGCACGTTTTCTTCTTCCCATATCATGTTCTTAGATTTTTGTTGTTCTTAACTTGATTTCACAATTCCCATATCCTGTTTCTCATCCTCAATATCTTTGATTTTCTCCACCTAGAAAAGGGTGAAAAACAGAGAAAAAAGGTGTTGTTTCCGACTCTCTTGTTCCCCAAATTCAAATCATAAGTTGATTTGACGAATTTCTTTGTTCGTTAAGCAGCTAATGGCGATCGAAGTTTGCTCTGAGATTTCTAGTTTAGGAATCAGTCCGAGAATCTCGTTTTTCGCATGATCTGAACCAGACCGATTTGTTGCCTTCTTCTTCCGATTGCAATTGCAATCGTTTGGATTTGACTATTCTCGAATCCGATTTCGATTTATGCATTGGCAATCTTCTTATGCAAGATCTCTCCTCCGCTGATGAACTTTTCTCTAATGGAAAAATTCTCCCTGTCGAAATCAAGAAATCGATCGAGGCAAACAGAGAAGTTTATGGACCTAACGAATCCACTCCTCCAATTCCTTCCGATCCTTCGAGAAATTCATTCTCCTCCAACAAGAAGAGTCTCAAAGATCTTCTATCCGCGAGTTTCAATGCCAATGACAAACTGCAATCCAAATCCTTCTAGCAATTCAAACGAAGCAGTAGTCAATGGAAGTCTTGGGACTGAACTTGGGACTGATATTTATATTGTATAGTTTTGTAATACAATGGAAGTCTAGAGAGAGATTATGAACCGCATGATGATTGATTTAAGAAATGGGCAAAAGGGGAGTGAAATTAGATGTTCACTAATTTGCAATGTTTTGTTGTCTGCTGTTTGTTTGATTTTCGTGATTTTCGTGATTTTCGTGGTTGATTCTATCAATTAGTCGATAGATATCAACATATACAAGATCAATAGATATCAGTGATATCAGGGATATCAGTGATATCTATTGATCTTGTATATCGCTGATATATCAATGATCAGTGATATCATTGATATCTATTGATAATATGCTTATGTCATTGATCACTGATGTCATTGATATCTGTGATATCATTGATATCTATTGATCTTATATATCGCTGTTATCATTGATCAATGATATCGGTGATCATTGATATCTATTGATAATATGCTTATATCATTGATCAATGATATCACTAGTGATATCTTATATATCTGTGATTATTGTGTATTGGTCATCGATTTCTATCCATGTTATAAATACTTAATGTTGTTATTACTTTTCTGTGAATAAATGCAACCTATCAGTGTATACTTAATGTTGTTATTACTTTTCTGTGAATATTCAACCTATCAGTGAAATAAATGCAAGACAAGTTAATAAGTATGGACTTCTATCAGCGATTGATGTCTATCACTGATCGACTTCTATCAGTGATAGATGTCTACCAGTGATTTTCGTGGTTGATTTCTATCAATTAGTCTATAGATATCAGCATATACAAGATCAATAGATATCAATGATATCAGTCTATTGATCTTGTATATTGCTGATATATCAATAATATCAGTGATATCATTGATATCTATTGATAATATGCTTATATCATTAATCAATGATATCACTGATATCGTTGATATCGTTGATATCTG
The DNA here is from genome assembly GCA_036507285.1 of Trichosanthes cucumerina. Classification (NCBI taxonomy): domain Eukaryota; kingdom Viridiplantae; phylum Streptophyta; class Magnoliopsida; order Cucurbitales; family Cucurbitaceae; genus Trichosanthes; species Trichosanthes cucumerina. The sequence goes on along the minus strand of CM071839.1, from coordinate 8,761,224 downwards.
TGATATCAGTGATATCATTGATATCTATTGATCTTATATATCGGTGATATCATTGATAACTACTGATAATATGCTTATATCATTGATCAATGATATCACTTGTGATATCTTATATATCTGTGATTATTGTGTATGTGGTCATCGGTTTCTATCCATGTTATAAATACTTAATGTTGTTATTACTTTTCTGTGAATACTCAACCTATCAGTGAAATAAATGCAAGGCAAGTTAATAAGTATGGACTTCTATCAGCGATTGATGTCTATCACTGATCGACTTCTATCAGTGATAGATGTCTACCAGTGATTTTCGTAGTTGATTTCTATCAATTAGTCTATAGATATCAACATATACAAGATCAATAGATATCAATGATATCACTGATCAGTGATATCAGATCAATAGATATCAGTGATATCATTGATATCTATTGATCTTGATATCATTGATATCTATTGATCTTATATATCATCGATATATCAATGATATCCGTGATATCATTGATATCTATTGATAATATGCTTATATCATTAATCAATGATATCACTGATATCGTTGATATCTGTGATATCATTGATATCTATTGATCTTATATATCGCTGATATCATTGATCAATGATATAAGTGATATCATTGATATCTATTGATAATATGCTTATATCATTGATCAATGATATCACTGATATCATTGATATCTGTGATTATTGTGTATATGGTGATCGGTTTCTATCCATGTTATAAATACTTAATTTTGTAATTTGTGATTATCATACTATTCATACTATCAATACAAGGTTTGTGATTGTTTCAAAAGTTTAATATCAATACTATGAACACAAGAACTTTGGCATCTGATGAGAAAATTTGAAGACCACACAACAAACAGTAATAGCTAAAAGATAGACAATTATCAGTGATAGTGATAGACAACTACCACTGATGAAGTCTATCACCCGGAAAGAAGTTAATGATTGATAGACAACTATCAGTGATAGACATCTATCACTAATAAAAGTCGGATAGAAAAAATAAGTTAATAATCATGAAGAACAAACTCTAATAGAAAAGTTATGAGTCATAGGTAATAGATAGGTGAAGTCTCATCAGACAACTATCAGCGATAGAAGTGATAGTAGTCTATCACTCTTTTCATTAACTTCATCAATCATTAACAATGATAGTATTCATCACTTCTATCGGTAATGAAGCGATGATAGAAGTCGGATAGGAACAAGAAGTCTAATAGATAATAGAAAAGTTATGAGTAATAGGTAATAGATGAGACAATCGTGGTAGAAGTTCATCGTGGACAACTATCGATGAAGTTTATCACTTCTATCAGCGATAGATATCACAATAGTAGTTTATCACTTTTATTAGACATCTATCACCGATGAAGTCTCATCACTGGAAAGAAGTTAATTATTGATAGACAACTAACAATGATAGACATTTATCACAAGCCCTGATAGAATAATATTCATGAAGAACAAGAAGTCTAATAGAGTTATAGACTTCATCACTTGTATCGATTTATCACACGATAGACTTCATCGGTGACATCAAATGATAGAAGTCTAACATCAGAACACATTGACAATCGTTATAGACTTCTATCATCGATATCGGTTCTATCACACGATAAACTTCTATCACCGATATCGATGATAGAAGTTTAACATCAGAACACATTGACAATTGCGTAACCATTCCCAAACGATTGGATAACCATTCACAAACCATTCACAATCCTGATAAACATTAAAAAAATTATAGGCTTTCAATCCTGATAAACATGGATAACCATTCACAAACCATTCACAGTCCTTCATTCACAGATCCATTAAAAAAAATTCTAGACTTTCATCAAGAGAGTTAAACAAATGATAACCATTCACAGATAGATCCATTCAAATGAATAAGAATTTGAAATTGGTCAAGAATACAAATGTAAGATGTTACATTCAAACAAACTATACCCTTTGTTCAAGGTTTTGTTCGTTTGCTATCAATGAGGTGATGAAAAACTAAAATTATAAGAAAAAAATTAGTTATTAAATAAACAGACAAAAAAATTAGTTATTAAATAAACAGACAAAAAGTTAGTTATTAAATAAACAGACTTCTATGAGTGATATCACTGATAGCATCCTATCAGTGATTTCTTCTTCGCTTGCTATCAATGGGGTGATGGAAAACTAAAATAGTTATTAAATAAACAGAGATTTATCATCGGTGATATCATTGATAGAATCCTATCAGTGATATCCCTGATAACATCCTATCAGTGATATCACTGATAGCAATGACTGACGTGGGTTACATGGGGTGTTTTAGTAATTTCAATTATTCTTTTCAAAATTTTGCTATTTTTGCAAATAGATTGAGTCATTTGCTATATGGGCAATTATATTGGGTCTCTTTGCTACCAACCTAATTGCCCCTTAAATTTATGACAAATAAGTCTCTAAATTATATATATGTATATATATATATTACTATGGACAGAATTAACTTAATGAGATAGATGAGATGTGGAATGATATTTTGAAATGTAATTGGCAAAAATACCCCAGTTTATTTCTCGAGAAAAAAAATAAAAACTAGAAAGATTTTCTCAAAATATATTAAATAATAATCAAATAATAATTATAAATAAATAAATAAATAAATAAATAAATATTTAAAATATACATATAAAAACCGACCGAACCGGTCGGTCGGTTTTGGTCAATTTAAAAAAAAAAAAAAAAAATTGGACCGACCGAACCGACCGACTTTGTTCGGTTCGGGGTCAAAAACCCGGCTCCGACCGACCAATGCTGACTTCTAATCAATTTTAACTCTAAACTTTAATTTCATCATGTTGCACCTCAAATTTAGATAAATATTACAATATTAACCTCAAACTTTAAAAATGTAATTTTAACTCTCTGATAAGTTCTCGCTCAAATATCGTTAAAAAGAAGTTTTCTCGCTCCAAATATAATTAAAAGAAGTGTTCTCCTGTGTATTCAATAAATTATAAAACATACGTATGATATGAACTCGATAAAATTTTAGAAAAAAAATAACATTAAAGCTTTTTTTTTGTTGAAATTTATAAATTTTGACAAAATTATTTAATAGTCAATTTGTACATCGGTCAAACTTATTTTTGTGTAAAACTTTATCTTATTTAAATGAATGAGTTTCATAACATTTTCATACTACTTTTTTTTTAAAAAAATAGTAGAATTTAAATTGAGGTTAAAAATTACCATTCTTCTTTAGCATAAGATCTAATTTGATGAAATTGAAAGTTTATGATGGTCATTGATATAACATCACAAGCTTAGGGTCAAATTTGATATTTTCTCCAAAAAAAAATAAATAGTCTTTTTTTTTTTTGTTGAGCTGGAATAATTATTATGTAGAGAGTAGAGACAGATAATAATGTGTCGGTGATGTGCCAGTGGTTTGAGAATATCATTGTCTTTGTTTGTTTGGAAGATTGACCATAAATTTACCATTTTTCAGAGAATAGGGAGGAGTGTCTTTTTACTCTTTCGAATATCTTCCACCTTAAGCAAATTTTTAAAAATATATTCTTAATAAAATGTTTTTAATTTTTATATCTTACCTTTTTAAATGAAGGAAGGAAGGATATATATATATTATATAATTTGATTGTTTTTTTTTTAAAAAAAAACATAACATACTTTTTTATTTTATAGAATTAATATATTTTTTTTAAAGATGAATGGATCTACACAAAATTACGAGTTTTGAGATCTATTAGATACATTTTAAGGAGAAATTATTCGGTGAGATCACCATAATGTGGGTGACAAATTTTCACCATTGGATAGAGAGAGGGAAATACTTCGAATTTATATCTAATGATTATTAGATAACATAAAAAATATTGAATCAACATCTAACCATTATTTTGAGGTTGTCGCACATATTTAATAATTTGACCCTTTTAAGCTCATAATCTATGAGGTATAAAAGTAAAAATTTAAGTCTCATTTGATAACTATTTGACTTTTTAAAATTGTATTTATTTTCTCATTATTTCTCTACAATGAGTTTTATCTTTCTCTAATAAAACATTTAGACCCCGTTTGATAACCATTTGATTTTTAGTTATTTGTTTTTAAAAATTGTGTTTGTTTTTTTCCATAATTTCTGTTCATCTTCTCTACAATGGTTCTTAGTTAGATTTAAAAAAATAAAAACAAGGTTTTTAATTAAAACCATTTTTTTAGTTTTCAATTTTTTGTTTGATTCTTTAAAACATAAATAAAAAGTAGAAAACAAAATAACAAAACTGAATGGTGGAAGTAGTATTTATAGATTTAATTTTTAAAAACTAAAAACTAAAACTCCATTTGATAACTATTTGACTTTTTTCTTTTTGTTTTTTAAAATTAAGTCTATAAATACTACTTCTACTCATAGGTTTTCATGTTTTATTATCTATTTTTTAGATGTATTTTAAAAAACAAAACTAAATTTTGAAAAAAAAAGTTTTCAAAAACTTGTTTTTGTTTTTTGAATTTGGTTAAAAACTCAAATGTTTATTTAATAAATATTAAAACTATGATAGAAAGATAAAAATTATGGTAGAAAAATTATAAAAAAAATAAAAACTAAATAATTATCGAGCCGGTTTGAATGGTTAGGCCTTTAAAATCAATGAGATATATTTAGTATAAATTTAAATATTTGAGAATTAAACTTGTAGTTGTCACGTACCTTGTTTTTTATTTAATATTTTTTAAGCAACCAAATTAAAAGTTGAATTTCAAAAGGAAAAAACAAAGGCCACGTGTCAAGAGGACGTTGCATGTGGCTACTGGCGGAGGACAAGAGCTGCCGATGGGACACGTAACCGGCATTGTAAAGTCCATTTTGTCCCTTTCGTTGCATTTAAAACCATTTCTCTATTCCGATTTTGAAGCCAACAATGGAAGGGAAGTAAAATACATTTTTTTTAATCCAATTAAATTACAAGTTTATTCTTTAGGCTTGCAAATTTGTATTTGTTTGGTTTATGAGCTTTTAAAAGTTTTTACAAAATTCTTAAATTTTTAGTTTTATATTTAATTGATAAATTTAAAATTTATAACAATTAATTGATTTATTAGATATAAATTTGATGTTTATGTCTAACGAAATTTGAAAATTTTAATTTTGTGTCTAGTGGATTTTACAAAATTCAAAAGTTCAAGGATTAAATTTGTAATTTGAAAATTCATGGATCAAATAGACACAAATATCAAATTTAAAGGACTAAATTTGTTATTTAACCTTTTGATATTTAAATTTAGTTTCTATGTGATGGTTATGGGTTAAAAGTAACCTATTTTATTTTTTAGTTTTTAAAAATTAAGTTTATAAACACTATTCATATCTATAGGCTTGCCTTTTCTATTATCTACTTATTATAAGTGTTTTGAAAAATTATGCTTTAACTACACAAATTAATTTTTATTTTTGAAATTTGGTTAAGATTTTAAATATTTTTTTGAAAAAGATAAAAATCGAGAAATAACGAGAAAACGATCACAATCTTCAAAATATCAAACTCTATTTAAATTTTCATTTTTGGGAGAAACAGAAAGAATAAAAAATTTGTTCACATTACAAGATTGAGTAAATTAGAAAATGCAAAAGAATAAAGTTTTTAAACGTTTATTCCTCTCTTCTAAGGATGTGACCTTGTCCGACGAAATTGCTTCCCATCGATTGCGGAACTCTTTTGCGTGAAAGAGAGAAGAGAATAAGGAAAAAAAAAAACCTTAAAAAGAGAGAAAAGACAAACTTTACACTATTTGCTTATTTAAATGGCTTTCTATTTCTACAAATGAGTAAGATTTTGTTATTTTACTTATATTAAAATAATTTAAGTTAAATTACAAGTTTAGATTTGAAATTTTAGACTGGTGTTTATTTGATCCTTCAATTTAAAAAATATCTATTAAATTTTTAAACTTTCACTTTTGTGTTTGGCTTTAAAGATGCTTAATAGTTTTTTTTAGTACATCAACATTTGGGGTGGGTGATTCAAACCCATGATCTCTTAGTCACAAGCCTTACTTGATTCCAGTTGAGCCACACTCTTGTTGGCATGTTTAATAGATTTTTAAGTTTCTAATTTTGTGGTTAATAGATACTTGACATATTCATTTTTTTTTAAATTAGTATATTTATTAAATATAAAATTGAATTTTATGTCTAATGAGATTCTAAACTCTTAATTTTGTGTCTAGTAGATTCGTAAATTAAAAAAAAAATGTAGAACATGTCAATGACCTAATAGACTCAAAATTGAAAAATTAGGGATATATTGGACACAAACTTTGATAATATTTGTGTCCAATATGTTCCTAAATTTGTGTCCAATAGACTCAAAATGTCTAATATATATTGTAAAAACAATAGAGATCGAAACAAAACAAATTATTCAAATAAAAGGAGAGAGTATTAGAAGAAGAAGAACACAGAGAATATAGTGGTTCAACAATGCCTACATCCACTTTTGAATCGATGAGAGAGAGTTTTTCATTACTATCACCCAATATTACAAAGAAGAAAAAAACTAAAAGACGAACCAGAAAATTAAAAGAAAAGCAACAGAAAAACTTCCTCCGAGAACTGCACCCTTCTCCCGAAAAAAAGTGACCTTCAAAATGCCCAAGTACAAAAGAAACTTAGGCCCACAAACTCACATGTATGAAGCCACGTGGCTTTTACAAATAACTGTGTCTTACAAAGTAAGTTAATCCAACTTAGTAATTAACTATGGTAAAACACAGTAATTATCACCAATGTGTGAGTCAACAATTAAGGTCTACATATATCAAGCTCGGTGGGTGCCGAGTAAATAATATTTGTGTCAATTTGAAGTCAATTTGAATCCCTTGCAAAGGATTGAAAAAAAAAGTAAGAATAATCAGCTCACAAATTCTCAAAAGTTAGGAAAAATAAAAAACAGAAGCTAAAAAATTACTCAAAAGCTCTTAACATGAAGGAGAAAATGGAAAAAGTTACCGTTAAAGCCACGTGTCGCAACTGGATTAGCTGTACAAAAAACGAATTTTAAAAAACAAGAATTATTATATATAAAATAATAAGAGGAAGAATGCGGTGATGGGAAAATGAGAGAGAAAAGCATGTTGCCATGTGTCGACATGAGGGCAATTGACCGTTTGCATTTTTTTTTTAAAAAAATATTATTTAAACCTTTTTTTCTTTTAATAAACTGAAACCAGCGCCACATCTCAATGTTTGATTCATCCGCGTCATCTTTTCCGCTCAATATAAAGACGCCACGTGTCATCACACGATTGGTCCAATTTGGTTTTACAGAAATAATTTGTCGTCTTCGAGGGATAAAAGAGAGACTGGAATTATTATTCCGAACTCAACGCTAAAAAGTAAAAACACTTCAAATACTAAAATTATTAGACGATAGTAAATAAATTGAAGTTTGTTATCATCCAATATTAATAATTATAACCTAATTAATGATTTGTATAAGAGAACTTTAGTCAAATTTTGTACTTAAAAAAAAAGTTTAGTCAAAATTTGACACTATGTTGTTCCATTTTGGGCCTTTGTATCACGCTTTGGCTGGCCCAATAAAAAAAGGAAAAATCTAACCTTGTTTGGAGAGGCCCACTGGGTTTGGATTTTTTAAAAAATATGAAGGAAGAGATTTTCCATATCTTTTTTTTAGTACATCAACAATTGGGGTGAGAGATTTGAACCCATAACCTCTTGATCATAAGTCATACTTAATGCTAGTTGAGTTATGTTGTTGTTGGCAAGATTTTTCATATCTAGAGTTTGGGAATAACTCCCCCGATTGATTTTCATTTTCAGAACTTCCCTCCAAAGCTTCCTCTTTTCCAAAAAATATCTAGGGTTCAAAATATCACCGCACCATCTTGACTATATTGCTCCAAGTGTTCCTAACCATCTAATTTTCTTCTTTTTCATTTTTTATTCAATTGTAGAGTCAACTAAGGACACTTATTATCGATGTTGGAGTGTTGATATAATTAAATTTACCATAACCTATTAACTTAACCTTTCGAGTTGATTAATGATTTAACACGGTATCAGAATGTGAGGTCCTGTGTTCAAACCTCTGTGAAATTGGAGACTTATCAGAGCGTGAGGTTCGTTTGTCATTTTTTTAAAAAAATATTATTTAATTATTTAAACCTTTTTCTTTTAATGACGCCACATCTCAATGTTTGATTCATTCGCGTCATCTCTTCCGCTCAATATAAAGATGACACATGTCATCCCGCGATTGGTCCAATTTGGTTTTACAAAGAAATTTTGTCGTCTTCGATTTGAGGGATACAAGAAACACTGGAATTATTATTCCGACTCAACGCTAAAAACACATCATGTTATGGCCAAAAAACAGTCTTCAACGGTTCGATAGCATGGGTGATCCCAAGAGCTATGGGTGGGTTGACCCCATGGGGTCGACCCTTAGGGGTCGGCCCGACCATCCCATCCCGGGAGTGGGCCCGAGTGACTCGACCTTATGGATCAACTCGACTATCCCGACTCATGGAGCCGATCCCTAGGGAGATCTCTATTTATAGAATTTCTTTAGGCCTCCAGATGGGCTTGAGCCTATTGGACTGGGTCAGGTTGATGTTAGGCCAATCTTTTGGTTGGACCCTATTGACCTTGGACCAACTCTTTTGGGCTTGTTTGACTTTAGGTCAGTCTTCTAGGTTAGGCCTGTTTGATTTTTTTGGGCCTCTGAACTGGTTTTGGTCTTTGGACCAACCTTTTTGGACTCGACTTGGCTAATTTGGGTCTTCAGTTTGGGCTTTGGTCTTCTAAATTTTAAAGAACTCAAATATGTACCTGAATTTGCCATAATTTAATTTAGGGGCCCTTATAAATTTAATTAATCCCTAATTAAATAACTTCGCTATCAAAGTTGGGTGATGACGTGACAATTTTGGATTTGTCAAAATTTTTATTCCAACAATTACTAATTTATTTATTTTTAATAAAAATTCCAATTAAAAAGCAGTCAAAATAAAATTTTCCCATGTTATATTTTAAATGTATATATAAAAGCATATTTGAGGCGATTTTAAAATGATTAAAATCATTTTTGTCCTGTTCACTTTTATGTTTGATTTTGTGATTTTCATGCCATAAAATTTAATTTAGAATATTGAAATAGCATTAAATGATTTAAATACGAAAAAATGATTTTAATCATTTTAAATTCATCCAAAAATGCTCTAAGTAGTTTTTTGAGTAAATGTTTTGCGTCAATCTAAAAATAGCTGTTAGATTTCTCCCTCATAATTGTTAAACTTAAGTGAAAAAGTGAACGTGTTTATACAATTGCTAAATAAAATGAAGGAACTACTCACCATTCGAGATAAAAAAAAACATATTAGAAAGAAACAACCAATACACAAGCATGCCTAAAAAAGAAAAACAAACAAAATTAATAGAACATAATATCCATCTTTGATCATTATCACGATAATTCTCATTTTTTTTTCAAAGGATACTTCTCATTTTTGTTTTTCAAAGGATAATTCTCAAATTTTGATATGAAAATAGACCTATATTCAATAGAAGAATTAACAATGAATAGCATTTTTTTAAAAACCCCAAAATTTATAATTTAGATAAAAAAAATCAATTTTTACTCGTAAACTTATTCAATACTATATCAATTTTTACTTTAAATATTTAAGTTTATTAAGTTGCACCTCTAACTTAGATAAATGTTGTAATCTTTACCTTAAAACTGAAAAAGTGTTGCAATTTTTACCTTTTGATAATTTTTCATTAAAAAAAATTATTCTCATATACGTCATGGACTGTAAAACATATGTGTGGCCCAAAATTTGATAGGATTTCAAAGAAATACTACACTAGAGTTAAATTTTCGATGAAATTTGTGGATTTTTAACAAAGTTATTCTTGCGTTAATCAAATTTAATTTTGTTCAAATGTTGATTTTATTAAAATTAGAAGTTTAAGAAAGTTTTCACATTGACTTTTGATCAAATTATTAGGTGAATTTGCATAAATTAACCCGAGGGTCAAAATTGCAATATCTTTCTAAGTGGAAGTTTGGGATTGCGTTTGCAAGAGCAAAACTCGATTATGGAAGAATTTAACTCTTTAGGCTATTTGGTAAATAAATTATTTTTTAAAATTTATCTACAATCACTTTTGAGAGAAATAATTCGGTGAAGCCACCACAATATGATTAACAATTTTTACCGTTAGATGTAGATAGAGAAGTATCTCGAATTTATATTCAATGATTAATAGTAGCATAAAAATTATTGAATCAATATCCAATGATTATTATAAGCCAATCACATCGAATAATGTGCACTTTTCAATTTACTCCTACATTGGAAAGCATGCCCATACCAGCTTTTAAATTCATCTTTTCTAGAAAATTACCATTTCTCTAACTATATTTTAAAAATTCTAAATCTATCATTCCATTTTATTCCCGTTTATTAACGAAATTTGGATGGATTCCGTTTTTTATAACGATTGTTTTCTTTTTAGATTTTTATCAAATAATTTAGATTAAATAAAATTAAATGTAATTTAAATTACATAATTTTTTAAATAACTATATTATAATCAAATTATGTTAAACATCGAAATGCGCATTTGGGTCATTATAGCTAAATTACAATAATTTAATACTAATTATTTATCATACACTATAATATGTTTTTTCATGTTTAAAATTAAAATGTACCAAATACTATTTTTACATCATATCACAGTTAAAATTAAAATAGTACTGCTACAATAGAAATTTTGACAAATCCAAAATTGTCACGTCATCACCCAACATTGATGACAAAATTCTATTTAATTAGGGACTGATTAAATTTGTAAGAATCACTAAATTAAATTATGGCAAATTTAGATACACATTTGAACTCTTTAAGAACTTTTTAAGATTTGGAAGACCAAAACCTAAATTGAAGGCTCAAATTAGCCAAGCCTAGCCCAAGAAGGTTGACCCGAAGTCCAAGCCCAGTCTTGAGACGAGGCCTAGTCCAGAGGCGAAGAACCACATCAACCCAACTCAGTCCAAAAGACTGACCCAAAGTCAAATAGGTTCAGCCTAGAAGAGTTGGTCCAAGGTCAACATGGTCCAACCCAAAAAAAATTGGCCCAACATCAACCTGGTCCGAT